>CM049385.1:8272538-9565038 GCA_026937815.1 Etheostoma perlongum
CAGACATCGGGTACTGTCAGGGCACTGGCATGGTGAGAACACATTTACTGAACCCCACAAACCGTAAAAATGCACACCCACTTGTTGAAGCACTTTCATCACATATGCATGTTTTGCTCTTGTCTTTCTTCTTGTCTCCCCCACCAGGTGGTTTCCTGTCTGCTGCTCTTTCTTGAGGAGGAGGATGTGCTATGGATGATGTGCGCACTGATCGAAGACCTCCTTCCTCCATCCTACTTCTCCTCCACTCTGTTGGGCGTCCAAACGGACCAGAGGGTTCTTCGCCAGCTCATTGTTCAGTACTTGCCAGCCCTTGACCGTCTTCTGCAGGAGCATGACATAGGTAAGGATGGGTATTAGGAAAGATAGTGGGAGTATGGTGCATGGAGTCAGAGAGGCTACATGGGCATTCAAAGAACACTAGATTACCAACCACCTTTCAGCCTTTGCTGTGCATTAATAATATTAAAGTTGACAAATGTGTTTGGAATTAGTATAAACTGTATAAAGCACACAGTATGTAATCCCCCTCCTTCTTATACATCCAGAGATGTCTTTGATCACACTGCATTGGTTCCTGACATCATTTGCCAGTGTGGTGGACATCCGTCTGCTCCTTAGGATCTGGGACCTGCTCTTCTACCAGGGCTCATTGGTGCTCTTCCAGGTCACACTGGGCATGCTCAAGATCAAGGTATTTGCACTACCACCTAGTTTCACAAGTCCCTGAATACTCCCTGATACAGTTAATTTTGTGCTGAGATGCTTTAGTGAGAACTGTTGATTTGCTCCTTCTATTGACAAAAACTGTATGAGTATTCGTCCTTGTGAAATGTACCCCTCTACCCCAGGAGGAGGAGCTTGTATCATCAGAGAACTCTGCGTCCATTTTTAATACTTTGTCGGACTTGCCAAGCCAGCTGAGAGATGGGCCTGCAGTTCTTGGGGAGGCTATGAGACTAGCAGGGACACTATCTCAGGAAACATTGGAAGCCCACCGGCACAAGCACCTGGCCTATATATTAAATGAACAGACGCAGCTCAACAATGGGAACACAACACTCAACACCAATCTCAATAAGGTCAGTAGTTGCGTAATGTGTGCATTGTTTCTGAGTTTTAATAAACAATTGTTTAAAAACAATTTATGCTGCGTTTGTATGTGTTCAGGTGGTGAGGAGACAGTCCCTGCGCAGGAAGTCCACCCTGAGCTCCCTGCTGTTTGGAGAGGATGAGGCAGAGGCCCTGAAATCCAAGAACATTAAGCAGACAGAGTTGGTGGCAGCATTACGAGAGGCCATATCCCGTACTGCAGAGCACTTCCACTGTCTGGACCCACGTCACTCCAGCACTGTTAGTTCACACACTGCAGCACAGGGACAGTGTAGTTTATGTCCTGTTGTGGACTATACATCAACTAAAATAAGAGCATTAAGGGACTCCTCCCTTAAGTTGCTAGCATGTCAGACTAATTGGTTCAGTCCTAAATGTAATATTGTAATATCATAATTTTATTCAGCACCTCCTTACATTTTCATTTCATTTTAACCTGACTTCTTCCATCTCGTCTCTCAAGGACCTGACCCCTGACTACTCCATGGAGAGCCACCAGCGAGATCATGAAAACTTTCTTGTGGTTTCTCGAAACCGACGGAGACGGGCAAAGGCTTTGCTGGACTTTGAGCGTCATGATGACGATGAACTGGGCTTCAGGAAGAATGACATCATCACTGTGAGTCATGGCTTGCAGAGACGCACAAAAATACAACATAGCTTCTTCTTGTTTTTCCAACCATGTACCCATACTGTACATACCCATATTAAACCGCTGTATTTTTCTCTTTCAGATCATCTCACAGAAGGATGAACACTGTTGGGTTGGAGAGCTCAATGGCCTTAGAGGTGGGGTTTTTTTTCTTAGGTATTAGCACACACTGTTGCCATCTGGATAATTGTTTTTCTACAGTATAATCTGTTTTACAGGTCAATTGACATACATTTTCTGTGGCTCCTTGTAATAGGGTGGTTTCCAGCTAAGTTTGTGGAGATCCTAGATGAAAGAAGCAAAGAGGTGTGGAACTAGTTAATTATCATCTTAATAAGGCAACAGTGTTTCTATGCTGACTTAGATTTTTCCAACAATCCTTTGAATGTTCAATCCATGTCATATCTGTCAGTTTTTATCCGTTTTCTCACATTCATCTAATATCCTAATGTGTGCTAAAGAGTAATTTTTTCCTTTTTGTGTCTGTCCCCAGTACTCATTAGCAGGGGATGACTCTGTGACCGAGGCAGTGACAGACGTGGCCAGGGGCACACTGTGTCCGGCCCTAAAGGCCATCTTTCAGCACGGTCTCAAGAAGTCCTCTATACTGGGAGGGCCTTGCCACCCTTGGTTATTTATAGAAGAGGTCAGAGAGCTTTTTTTGTGGTTGTTGTTGTTTTGCTTTTTTAATGGCACCAGATTGTAAAGTCAAATTCACTATAGGACTTAAACAGATATTTTGTTGATTTAAATCCAGCTCTGTGTCATGGCAGTGTGGACAGTGTGTTTAGGTGAACAGTGTTTGGCTTCCCTATGGCACCAGTGCACGGAGCTCCAAGCGGAGGTCTGCCAAGAACCGCCAGATTATGCAAAAAGCACCACACAGGTCGCCTGAGGGAAGACCACCCTGGGGAGATTGGTGCACTGGCACCGTAGAGGGAAGCCAAACAATGTTCATCTACACACTGCCAAATTTAAACCAGCTCTGTGTCATCTTCGTGTGGGTAAGGTATCCCTCAAATATTCTTTGTCTTCTTGTTTTTTCTCAGGCGGCCAGTAGAGAGGTAGAGAGGGACTTCAACTCTGTCTACTCCAGACTGGTTCTGTGTAAAACCTACAGGTAAAACCATTGTTGGGTCTTCATTTGTTTTGGCAAACTTTAAACACAAAACACAAACATTTAAAATGTCTGTGGTCGGTTATATTTACATGTTAGTGTTTTGAGCACTCAATCATCCAAACAAGAAGGTCTCCAGAGACTTGGATAGTAACACACCTGGTTTAAAAACAAACAAATTTGGGATCAGAAACAAATAACATGTATACTGTCCTTAAGAACTGAAATGTGTTTTGGCAGCGGAATAAGGAATCCACTTTCAACTCGTTCTCTTCTGGTATTTTTCAGGTTAGATGAAGACGGGAAAGTACTAACACCAGAAGAGCTGTTATACAGAGTAAGTATTAATTTACTCAATGTGTAAATAAAAAAAAGTATGTTTACTTAGTGTGCAGCTTGAAGAATAAAGTGAAGTTGATTTAAAGTTCACTCATAGATGCCCTGCACTTTTTTGCAACAAATTTATTTACGGGTATAAATAAAGTAACCTGAACCCTTCCAAAAAATAAGTATGTTACTTGAAAGTAGTGTTTGTCATGTCTGTAGATTCAGCCTTAAGGAATGAATGTTTGTAGGCAGTGCATGATCGCCCTCTGTTTCTTCCCAGGCGGTGCAGTCAGTCAACATGAGCCACGATACAGCACACGCTCAGATGGATGTCAAATTTAGGTCGCTTGTCTGCGTCGGCCTAAAGTGAGTTCTTAAAATTAATACACATGCAAAGAATTAAAATCATCACTGTCACTCTGTAAATTGTAACAGAGAGCACAGGCTTAAAAATGTGCAAATCCACACATTATGAGTTGGCATGCACACCCTCAGGAAGCCTTGGTTCTTAATGTGTGTCTGTCCCACCAGTGAGCAGGTGCTGCACCTATGGTTGGAGGTGTTGTGCTCTAGCATAGCTGCTGTAGAGAAATGGTATCATCCATGGTCATTCCTTCGCAGTCCTGGATGGGTACAGATCAAGTGTGAGCTCAGGTAAGAAACACTTAACTTTAAAACTACAGCCTGCTTTGATTCTATTTATTTGGGATTTAGAGAATATTAAAATCTCAGACCATTCAAAGTTGTTGACTGTGGACACTTTGAGCAAACAAATCAGGAATAGGATAAGCTGCTGACAAACTCAGTACTGAATTTGTGAAGTTGGCTGGCATTGATAAGTGCACTGTATCTCCACTATCTACCACATTTACCACACATAATCCAGTAATTTGAAAATATCAGTGAATATCCTAAAATGGGTTTTTGAACAAAAATTAAACACACAGGAATTTGTGTATCAAAAAGTTCACATAATGACCCATGAAACAATGACTAGTCTACTGTTGTTGCCTCTTCAGGGTCCTATCAAAGTTCGCCTTCAGCCTTTCCCAAGATTGTGAACTACCTGACAAGAAAGAGGTGAGCCAAGGAGATTACCTCAGCATCCCCATATAGAGCAGTAGTAAGTCTTATTATTTAAAGACAACAGTATTCAGGGGAACATGTTATGACTTTATGCTGTTTCAGAACTCCACTATTCTGAAAGACGAAGTTATTGATGTGCTGGTTCAGCATCACCTCTTTAGTTGGGACCTCTAGGTAACATGTCACATACAACACTGTAGATGCTTTAGTATAGTCATTAGTCCCTAGTTTACTTAAGTGGCTTGCATATATTTACACACCCATGCTAAAGTTGACTAAAAAGAAGAAAAAAAATTGAATTGATTTGAATTTAAAAAAAAAAACATAAAATCCAATTTTTAAGGGCACCAATTTTCTTTGTAAATGAATAATTTATCGTGAATAAATATCTGTTCTTCCTTAAAGTACAGGGGGGGTGTATACATAAGTATACACACCCCTATGTTAAATTGCCACACAGGCAGATTTTCATTTTTAAACCAGTTATTTCATGGATCTAGGATACTATGCATTCTGGTAAAGTTCCCCTGGCCTTTGGAATTTAAAGAGCCCTACATCATCACATACCCTTCCCCATACCTAGAGACTGACATGCTGCCCACAAATCAACTTGTTTTAGAGTTGTCCTCATCACAGTAGTGTACGTACCTTTTTTCTTTTTTTCATTTGATATTTTAAAAGCAGGCTTTGCATCATCTTAAGCTGCATTCTTTAAAATTGGGCTAATAATTGAACTGCCCTCTCTGGTGTAGTGTTGATTTTGTTTTTAGGTAAAAGTGTTCCACATTTCTTTAATTTTTCCAGGAGAAGGAGCAGAGACCACTGAAAGAGGGAGTGCAGGATATGTTGGTGAAACATCATCTCTTCAGCTGGGACATTGATGGCTAGACACACAGCAAACCACAGCTGAATCCTACTGTGTCCTGCGTGTTTGTGTATATTTGATGTCTCTTCATCTGTTTCTTACAGACTGTCAATTATAAATTAGACGCTATTGTCTGCTACAGTAAACGACTACTTCACAGACTGTCACCTTTCAGCATTGGACAAAGATTGACCAGTTTGTATGTGCTGAAGCATTTGTGCTTTAAGGTGCATACTGTTAATTCAGACCTATTGTAGGATGTTGCACTACATAGTGAAAACTACATATACTTAAAAAAAAACCTCTGTAGTACAGAATAGTCTGTACCCATGGGACCGGTGCACTCAGTGCGTCCAAACACTAAGTATTTCTTTAGCACTAGCTGCTCTGGCAATTCAGCTTTTCATAGCTAACTGAGTGTATGTGCAAGAGTGAGACATTTGCTCAATTATCTTGCATCAGCTGTGTGCTTGTAAAATACACCAGCATGTCATTACCAAGACAAACACTGGGCCTTTGAACATGGTCCAAAGTGCCACAATACCCCGTAAATTCCCAAATATTAAGACCAAAACAGAACATTCCTAAACATGGAGCTGTGAAGTTACAAACTATTTTTGAGAGGATTACCTCACTATCATGAATTCCACAAAATATTTCATTAAATACTAATGTTGCACATGCCAAGGAAAGCCTTTTCAAAAGTGTAATACAAGACTGAGTATGTGTGCTACCTTAACAGTGGTAGTGAACAACAATGCACTTGTATGACAAAGAAACTTTTTTTGTGTTACAATATATAGTAAATACATGTTGCATATCATTTCTAATGTTTTGTATATAAAGTAAACCTATTTTGCTTGTCACTAAATGTGCCCCTGTTGGTTAAAGCAATTCAACATAGGACTTTATCATTCTTACTTATTTCCAAACCAACCTTTAGTTCTGACTTACAGCTGCACATACATCAGAAAACAGGGAGATGTCTGTTTTATTTATTCAAATTGTTGGCCATTCTTGATAATGGTAGACTGTAAAGTAGGGACTCAAGGTTTATATGAAAATGAAGTTGTGAGACATGTTTTTGTTCAAAATATATACATATACAGTAGTTTTTATTTTCTAGTTTGGATACTTTGCTGTATCAAATATTTTGTTGTATTGTTTTTTTATTCCTGCCAAGCTAATTAGATCTTTCAGATGTTGCGCTTGAAATTTCTGTGACTTATAGTGTTAACTGTAACTTCCCCGTGTGCAGACATTTCACAATTGTAGCTATTTTAGCCTGTGTAAATCACGTATTGATTATTAAACCTTTACAATCAGAAAACACAATACTCTGCTTCCTGGTGTCTACTTAAAGAAGATCCAGCCTGCAGTTGCCACTTTCCATCTGTAACACATGGAACTGATAGGACTACACAACCCTCTTAAGCTTAAATGAGTTGCACACGATAAACATTGAAAACCCATCTGTTTTCCAGTAAAAAAAAAATTGTTTTGCTCTAACAAACAAAATGCATAGTATTAAGATGTTATCATTTGAGAAAAATGCACATAGAAAAATAAACACAGTTTAAAAGTTCAGTAAAGCCTGTTTATTAATGGTCAGGTTTTTAGCCGCAAAGTGTTTAAAATGTCACATGTTAACAGCAACAGGCCATAACGCATGGGGTACTAGAGTTACAAGTAGCACTGCAATTACTGCATGTCTTATAATCATGAGCAACTTTGCTTGACAAGCTATTGTGCTGTATTTGTTTGTACTGCCACTGTTTGTATAAGGACTGTAACACGGCCGACACTGGAAGCATGATAGATACCGCTGAATCTAAGCATGCAAGTGGGAGTGGGTTGAACGATCGATGACCATCAGTGAACCTTCTGCATGTATGCCAAATAAATAACTATTATAAAATGTAACTGCTTATTTCCATATATCTAGAATTTAAAATCAAATCAAAGTATAAATAGTACATGAATTATTTTTCATTGCAAATAAACAGGGAATGCATGGGGGAAGTTTCAGATTGGTACAGGACCTTTGTTTTCAGTTTAGCCTCCCTCTTTGTCAGTGACATTGAGCCAGAGGACTGAATTGTAGATTTTATAGACATAAAATATGGATCAAATTAAATAAATAGTCATCCTGAGTGAGGCTAACCTAAAAAAACACACTGCTTTTCATCACCAAAACGATTCAAAATAGTAAAGGCAGCTGATGTTAAAATGCATTAAAGGCTGTATGCCTTTTGGTTTGGGACATACCCCTTTGTGTTCCCTTTTGGAGAAAAAAAAAATAACTATATGACCTGGTGCAAAAAGGCAAGGAGTGATAAGACTGAGGAAAGTGTCTTGCTCCAAACATCTGTCTTTTACGGTTTGTGGAATGAGAGGGGGGGGAATTACAAGGGACAAGAGGGGGGTTCAGGAGCCTCCTATTCCTGATGAGGAGGGAGCTGCTGTGGAGTTGGTGCTGCTGTTCTGGCCTTTTCCTTTGTGCCTCTGGCCACCCCTTCTTCTTCCACCTCCTCCAGACTTTGGCTGCAAGGGAGAGAAACCCAAAACACTTGATACTGTAAGACACCTCCAAACCTCCAAGTGCATTTGTAGTTGATATGAAAAGTACACAGAGTGGAAAACATTGTTTCCTGAAAACATATCAAGAAACAAGATCAACAGTTGATGAGCTGAACCATCTTGCTTACACTATCTTCCCTTTTCAGGTTCTCCGCTGTTCTTGTTCATTTTTGAATTGAACAATTTTACCTTGTTCTCTTTGTTGCCCTCCTTTATCTGAGGGTCTTCATCTCCCTCTCCCTTTAGGAAGCCAGCCACGCAAGCAAAGGAGGGGGATAGAGTATGGAGGAGTGATGTTGGCATGACACAGTTAAACGTTTATTTAGATGAAATAGGACAGAAACAAATGGGAGGAGGACACAGAGCAGGTAACAAGTTACAAAAGAGCAGCAATGTTAGGGCAAGTACACAGTAAAAAGGCATCAAATCCAATGAAACAAGAAGATCACTACCACATTAAATAAAAAAACCCCTCATATAGTAAAATTTTTATTGACTTGTCTCACCGGTTGTGTCACGTTTGGGATGTTTGCTGACTGTGCTATCGTTGCTACATCATCACTGGTTGCCGTGGTGCCGTCCTCTTTTCTCAGCGGTGCCTTCTTTGTAGACTGCATTTTGATTTGTGGAGGTTTGGAATTTGATGGTAGATTATTGGTGGATTGCAAAAGCTGAAAATAATGTAAGACAGTATTTGAGTCAAGATTTTTTTTTTTTTTAAATCTGCTACTCATGACTTAAAAAAAAAAATCTAAAAAATATCTCAGCCTATCTAAATAGGATATGTTTCACAGGGGAAAAGGTAAATATCACCAATGTGTTTATTTAAATCCTTTACTACAATTATTAGACAATCACTTCTACAAATGTTTTCTCTTTCTTTTAGACAAGGAAATTGTTTTTCATCTCGTCTTATACCTAGTCTTAAATGCCTAATGAAAATAACGTGTGGTCATAGTAGTCTGTGAAAATTGTAATTCTTGTTAGTAATGTATTATCATAGGAATGGAATTCACTATTTTTTTGTAGGAATTGGCCATCAGCATTACAGATTAAACATTTCCATTTAATGATTCAGGCTTTAGGCACTGGCACACCATTGTAATGGGAAAAATACATATCTTTGAACTTTGAACTTTTGTCAGTACTGTGATCCACTGCTCATCGTGATAGTCATTTCTCAGTGTAAGCACAAGTCCTTGATCTTCCAGAAGGCTGCGTTACCTTGGTGATGGTGCCTACAGCCTTGGTGCGTCCCTCCCTGAACACCAGCCTCTGGTCACAGTGCAGGTACTCCGGGGTTTTGATGAAGCGGAAGTGGACTGATGCCTTGTCCCCTGTCCTTAAGCAGTCTTTGTTCATAGACAAGATGGTGGCTGTCTGCCTTATGCTGCCACAGTGGACTTGAGTGGTGGGTGAGGACAGAAAGGTGATTGGTTAGAGGAAAAGAGAAAGAGATGAGAGAGAAAATGAGTTCATGAGTATTACAAAGGCAACAGGGAGTCACTAAAAGACGCGCATGCACTTATTGTAACTGTAAGTCTGTCTGTGAAAGCATTATTTGTCAGTGGTGAGACACCGCGCTGTACTTCCATCAAACATAATCACCGTGTACAACCCTAGAGAAAATGTTGTAGCACAAGTTGTCCATTACTTCAACAAAGCAGCGTTTAAACAATATTAAATACTATTTGTAAAGTTGGCTAAAAATCTTCAAGGCACTCAAATGTGCAGTCGATAACATAAAGTTGCTGAGGAAACCCACAGAACATGCACTTTTGTTCCAACTCCTTGACATTTTCCCGTATCATTGTTACCCACCCATGGCCTGGTATCTGGGGGATATCGTGGTGGGATGATGCAGTACCAGGATCTCAGCCTCAAACTCCCAAGTGGCCTGTGGACACAGCCTTGGGGAAACCATCACCATGCCTTTCCTTATGGACGAACGCTTGATCTTTACAAAGAGGTAAAGATGACAGAACACTGTTGTCATCAGTTCTCTAGATCATATCTCAAAATTAGATATATTAGATCAGTGGAGCGTGATAAGAAAGATGGAAGAAATGAGGGTTAGAGCCATTCATGTGACCATTAGGATACAGAACCTTTCCCAATAACACAAATACTGTACACGGTTTGAGCAGCCAGTTAATGAATTCATCATGACATGCAGTCCCAAACTTTCCCCCTAGAGGCTGCTGTGGGAGATTTTTCTCCTCCTACCTTTTTGAGAGCAAATGAGGCAGTCTGGCCACCTCTAACCTCCTTCACGGGCATTCTTTTGCGGTGGATTGATTTGACGGCAATGGGAATGAAGCTGCCTAAGGGGTCCGGCCCTAGTAGCATTGTATCATTCAGACGTATGAGTCCACGTAAAGTAGTTCCTGATACAACTGTTCCCACTCCCTAAGACATAAACAGAACACAAGCAGTGGTTTAGATAGCATTTGATTGGTGCTGTTCTGTATGATGTGTGTGGTTTGTACCTGTAGCATGATATACCTCACTTATATAATGCGCACAGTGAAATGCATTTAGTGATATGTCACTGGTCAGAGTACCGGTACAGAGTAGGTGTCGTCTATCTGAAACTCAGCGGGCTGGTCGTCACGGTAGGAGGTCCTGGAGGAGAGCAGGTTGAGAAACATCTTGAGCAGGTCCATGTTCTCTCCGGTCACATTGGAGATCTGAAAGATGGGACACATCCTGGAGGGACACAACACACACAGATTACAGAGGATCATCTTCATCCCTACTCTGAATCTGGCTGGGACAGACTTTGTACCTCTCCGAACTGAAGTTTGACGCTGTGACTATGACGTTGTCCTTGTTCTGTACCAGGACAGGGATCTTCCTACAACCGGGGGACTTCAGTAACCTCTGGAGCAGCTTCAATGTCTCTGTTGTGAGCAAAGCAAGTCCGCAAGAATTATATCACAAAGTTCTTTCTATTGTTACATTGTGTTTTCAAATGTATATGTAACTATAGTTAGTTAGGACTGACCTTGCAGGATGTTGGCTGGACACATGTCTATCTTGGTTACCACTACAAACACAGGCACATTCAGGGCTAGGGCCAGGCCCAGGTGCTCTTTGGTCATCCCTACAATACCTGCATTACTGCCCACCTGGCGAGGCAGGTGATAAGATAAAAAAACAGGGAAAAAAAAGCATTTGTTGTACATTTGGACACTAACAGTCATTTCACATTTGGGTACGTTTTAAAACTGGTTTAATTCAAAGTTTGAATGTTTCACTACATGTGTTTGGATAGACGTATGAATAAATATAGATAAAAACAATACACGCAGGCAGACATTTTTTTAAATACAGTATATGGCACCCATTAGGGGTGTGACGAGACACTCAGCTCACGAGACGAGACAAGACGAGATGGGGGATACTAATTTAAAGAAAACTTCAATCAAGAAATATGATGAATATGATAAAATAGTCTTTACTCAGAGAACCAAGGTTACAACGTAACGCGACAGCAACACAGGATACTAAACCTAATTCAAGCCCTTTAAACCTGTAATTGTTTGTCCTCTGCCACTAGCAGATACATTCGCAAACTCTAACTTGAAATACCAAAATTGATTTAAAAGAAAAAACATTATTGTAATGTTTAGGGGGGCTGAGATGAAGACCTAAAAAGGGTCTAAATCTGCCCATGATTATAAGACCAACCAGGTAAGACACCATCTACTGGCTTCTGCTCTGCACTTGTCACCGATATCACGAGGCAATGTTTACCTAGAAGAAGAAGTCTGGTCACATTTTAATGTCCCTTGGACGAGATCTCGTCACACCTCTAGCACCCATTCACAAGGATAATGCCATTGCCCCCCCCCCCCCCCCTTCTCACCATGAGCATGCAGAAGTCAGGCAGGTGTCCGGTCATCCCAAACACGGTGGTCTTGAGGTATTTCTCATGGCCAGCCAGGTCAATAAAGGTTATCACCTTGGAGGACTTCTCACAGATTTTGGTCCAGTCCAGGCTTCCTCCGTGACTATCTGGTTTGTTCACCACCTAGTGGCATTGTTAAATACCAATACAGCACCATACAGTAAGCATGTTGCCATTTCCCATCTCTCTTGTGGTTGTTGCCAGTTTCTGAGGGAGGCTGCCAAGTACTATAACAGGTTGTTGTCTAAATCAGTGGTTCTCAACCTGGGGGTTGGGACCCCCTAGGGGGTCGCAAGATAATCTCTGGGGGTCGCCAGATAGTCGGGGAGGAAAAAAAGACATATTTTTGGCCGTGGAATGGTTTTTACATTAATCTGTTAAAGTTTGGTACATTTCATGTGTTAGGATTCAGGACTTCATTTGTAAATCAGGACAAAACACAGAAAGGGTGCTGTTTCGGCGGGTCAGGGGGATAGAAAAAGTTACGAACACATCAAAAATACCCAGAGCCTGGAAAACATTAAACAAGGCAAGGTGCTAGCTGCTAAAACGTAAAGCATCATTTGTTTACATGCATTAATCAGAACATTCACAAAATTCCCTCAAAATCAGCTTGCGGAGGCGCGTTAAAGCTGTTTACACCGATTTGCAGCTCTTTTTCTCGGCGGCGTAGGGGTTGCGAACACCAAGCTCATTATTCTGGGGGGGGGTCGCAACTCAAAACGGTTGAGAACCACTGGTGTAAATAACTGGTACGGAGTACTGGTGAATAGCCCCTGAGCAAGAGTACCTAAACTCCAACTTATAATACATTATGGTGCCATACATGCTACATTAGCTGGTGCACTTGGATCATTCTACATTCACTTCTGTTTTCTGGATGCCATCCTCTGCCTTCCCATGAATCTGCTCTGCACTTTTTGTTCAGATAAACTTGCTTCACTTCTCCAGGTACTGTCCATATTTCCTTCAGAATATCAATGCATTTGAAAACCTCATTGTGTGGCAAAAAAACTCAATTATTTAAACTATAATTCTAATGCTTTAACAGCTATTCTTTCATAAGCTTCCCTGCTTTGCCACTTCCCCACCCCTCACCTGTCCCTCCTGGTCAAACCCCAGGATATCGTTGCCCACACTGCTGGTCCTGCCACTCTCCATCTCATGTTTGTGCCTGAAGAGCTTTTGGCGGGCAAAGCCCCTGCCATTGTCCAGCTCTCCGTGCGTTAACACACCCAGCAGAGTACTCTTACCAGCATCCACGTTACCCACGACTGCAACCCTGAAGCATAGAGGAATATCAAAATGTCACTGAAACTGAACAAGGAAGGCATAACTTTGTGACATGTCTTATTAAGAAAGCAAAACCAATCTAGTGCAAATAGAAAGTAACTACCATCATTGCCTAGGTATTGTGAGTGGGATCTATTTCTGGATTGCAACCATGACCTTATTTATTCTGATCTCTGACCACTCACCTGACCTCCAGGAAGTCCAGCTCACCCACACGCCGGCGAATCAGATAGTCGCGTACCAAACCGGCAGCTTCACTGCGCTCCCGGAGCGTAATAAGGTCAGCATCCACTTGCTCACACATGGAGCGCACTGTAGCTGCTGAGGCCTCCATATCCTTCTCATCCAGGCCCCAGTCCCCACCATCTACGGCAGAGAGGACAGAGGAGGGAGAAGAACATGAGCTAAGTACACAATATAACAAGCAGACTCTACGATTTTTCCAGGTTTTGTAAACTGCTTTGGCGCAGATTGACTGAAAAATTGGAGGAAATGTGTGTGTGTTTTTCCCACCTGAGCCCATTCCAACCACATAGATGGTTTCTCCGCATCCCTCTTCCATCCTGTCCCGTAGCTGGCGAAGTAACGAGTCATACTGCTCTCCATTTGGGCTAACGAGTGCCAGCTATTGGGTTTGTTCATGCAGGTGAAAAGAAGAAAACAGAGAGAAAATGAACTGTTGTTGGACCTATGACCCTGGCTGGGTGGTTGTTCTACAATAAATGTATAATCAAAGCAATTCCTTTTGCCAATGAGTTATAATCTGTGACAGTCATTAACTGTTCAAAAGTTGGTGGTGATTGCCAAAGGTGTGGTTGCTTTCAAGAGAGACAGTGACTGCAAGTAAGCATCACTCAGGACATTTTTTCCCTCAGTTCAAACTCTTTTATATTATAGAAAGTAAACCTAGAGGGAATAGCAAGTTCAAAAGGTGCTCTCCACACACAAACAAAGCTCTCTCTTGTCCAATGAAACACCTCAATGTTACATGTGAACACACTATTATTAGGCAGTTGGGAAGGCATCAAACATCTTGAGATACCCTAATCGGACTGAGAACAAAGCGCAACCATGCTTTTTTTTTGCTCTAAGGTCTCCCACTTATGGAATAGATTCTCCTATAAAATGTGACATCCTCTCCTTTGGTGGATACAGGGGCCAGATGAGGCTTTAGTCCCATGGAAGTCAGCAATCAGCACCTTCATCTTGCTAATGTTCAGCTGCAGGTGGATCAGTTAGCACCACCCGACATAGTCATCCACCAAACCTCTGTATTTCTCTTCCTGCTGTCCACCTAACAATTGCAGAGTCCAACAACTTCTGCAGGTGGCATGTCTCTATGCCCCTTTGTGTCTTTGTGTGGCGTCATGTTGTTTTTGCCCCCCCCACGCCCCCAACATAGCACAAGTAAGCTTTGTATTTCACAATTATTGTTTTCTTCAAATCATTTATCGATAGATCGTGACATGTCCGACCGCACGTGAAGGCAGCTTCATTTTACAGAGAAAAAGAACTAAAAGAGACGAAGGGACTGTTTTGAGCTGGAGCTTGTTGCTGGAAACAGCTGTTACCCAAACTCCTGGGCAGCTAAGTGCTTGTGTTTCGTTTTTTACCCTCGTAGTTTTTAAGACGTTCTTGTGACAGCGATATTTATCGTCAGGCACGTGACGTCAAGTTTCGGTCCAGCAGGCTCCTGTTTCCTGACTATATTGTTGCCCTCCGATTTCATCAGCCTGTGTGTTTGTGATAAGGTTACCATTACATGTCAAGTCAATGATGGTGTGTGACAAACCACAATCCTTGTTTGACAACGCATTTTTGTTATGTTGCTGTGCCTTTCTTTAGACAGTATCTCGCCAGACTTGGCTAGCTAGACACTTGTAACTTAGAACCATGGTGCAATCGACTGATAACAAAACAACAAATGTTAACGTTAACTTTATGCGCTGATAGCATCGGATGGGGCTAGCCTAAGCCACAAACTAGCTATTTTATTTAACGTCAGCAAAAGCAATGCCCTGCGTCCTGGTCTGGTATATGTTTTGGTGCTACAGTCATTTAGTAACGTTAGTTAACGTTACAGTATGGAGCATGATGTTTGTTATAACGTTACATAGATATAATGTAAACGTGCATGTAATAAACACATACTTTTCATTCATTCATTCCCAGGAGGAGCTACATTGCGCCATAATATCAAGGGCCTTTCTTTACCTTGTTGGTGAAGTCAACCCCACGGCCCTCGGGCTCGCCATTGATCATGTCCCCGTCCTCAAAACACTCGTCTTCGGCCTCGTCCCCGCATTCTCCCCGGTCTGGCGCAAATATACTTGCGGGGACTAAAGCATCAGCCAGCGGTATGGAGCCTGGACTTAAACCCGGCTCATGTGCCGTTGTTATTGATGCCATTTCTATGCCAGCCTTGCAGTAACGTTAATAACTGTCAAGCTGTCCCAATTGTTGTGATGACGGCTGGTAGGCTAGCCTACTATACACGCTAGCCAGCACAGTAACTTACCGCAAGCTAAACGGCGTCGCAGGCTGCGCTACAGATAAGGTCCGTTAGTCAAACTGTATCACCTTACATGCTGTCAGCTAGCATTGAATTCATTTAAAAATACAATTGCCTCCAGCTTTATTAAGGAAGGTGTGGGTGTGTACGTGCCTTTTCCTATTCACCAATGGTATTAAAGTCAATGTGAATATATTAGCAGTGGGCCAATATCATACTAGAGGGCTGTTCATATGATTATGAGGTGGACCCGCCCCTCACAGAGCAGCAGGGCTGGAGCCTGGTCATGTTTTTGTTATGGTGTAATCACAGTGTAATACTGTAGGCCAACTGTAATGACAATTTAAAAAAGATGCTGTCATGCTCTTTTGGTTTAATTTTCAACTCAATAAAAGTTTGCTATCATTATCCTAAATTCAATTTGTATGTGAAATATTCCCCCTCCTGGCCCTGTAGAAGTTTGTTCTGACAGAATGACCAGCCGAGTTTCATATAGCCTTGTTAAGAATGGTTTGACATAAGTTGATAACTAAAACAAGTAAGTTTTTTTTAATCAAAATCAGTGAAAATGATATAGCCTAATCACCTTGCAATATAGCAAGGATGCCTATATGGGAAATAAGAAAGAAAACAGCATAGGCTGTGGACCTGTTTTGATTTACTTAAAGTAGCTAAAGACCTGTCGAGCAGGTAAGAGTTTCACAATGATGTAAATATGTAAGAGAGTGACAGCAGGGTTTTGTTTGAAGGGTCAAATTACACATTACAATAGTATTTCATTTCCCATAAACATATTACACAGCGTTGCATCAGGGAGGCAGTCATTCACTTTTGGCTCCTGTCAATTTCATTGGTTTGTGTCCGCTATTATTCATGTGACATCACACTTTTGGCACGAGATGAACCATGATATGCTTCGGTAACTCCATCAATTTATTTTCAAAAATATACGTTTCAGCATAATAAATATAATAATACCATCATAACCAGGTTTTCCAGAGACATCGCTGTCCCACTTATTTTAATAGTAAAATAATAAAGTCACAGCAAGTACCATTCACATGTAAAGTCAATAGTTGTCGGACATAGATAGACCAATCAGCTCCGACATGTCTGTAAAATCACTGTGCCTTCCAGAATGCAATAGGTCAATCAGTTAGAGAATAATACAAACCATTTGAAACACACAGTATAAAATACATAGGTACCCATGTCTCCCCCCCACGACTTAAACCCCACTTCCACATTTGGCCGTTTTTAAGGTCATACTGGGGGGAAATTTGGGAATTATTATAAATAAGTAATGTTTTTGTCAAAATTAGTGACAAAAGAAATAATTCCCAAATTGTTTACTTTACAATCAATGAAATGTCATCCTCCTTCATCATCAACATTGCTCTACAGATTTAAAAACATTTGGTCACAAAAAAAAAACATTGCTTGAACCTTGATTGAACTAGTCTGTGTGAGGAAAACAATGCATACATTCACAGATTGGGTCAGGATTTATTATACAGGTTATAAAACATAGCCAAATTAACACTAATGATTAATTATTTACAAGTTGATTTAGTTTCTTTTGATTATCTCCAAAAAGGTGGTGACTGAAAAGCATACTCCTTGATCTCCATGAACACAATTTACAACTTAATATTTATTGTTTACCATATCTAAAGTAAAGGAAGTGAATTGCTGCCGACAGACCTCTGCTGAGGACACAAAATGTGATACTTTGTTTCAACTGACAGATATGAAGGATATCCTCAACAGACAGCAAGACTACTTAAGTGATCTATGGCTGTGGTTCTCAAAGTGGGGTCCTTGAAGGGGTTCCAGGGGGTTCCCAACAAAAAGGGGAATACATTATTTTCACTGTAATGGGGTGGCATCTCTCCATTTGTGAATGAATAGGTCCTGAGCGTGTGTGTGTATTTCAGGCCTGTGTGTAGTGATTATTAACAAAACAGAGTGCAAATTGTAATTTCCCCACTGGGATCAATAAACAGTATAAATTATTAATAAATAAATCATTATTATTAATTTCATCTATAAGTAACACAATGACAGATTGTATGATTATTTAGCTCATTTGCTTCATTAACTTTCTGTAATGAAACATCTAAAAGCAAATATTACATCCGGTAGTGACAAAGTCTTATCAGATTGGAGTTCGTGGTCTAATTTGTGTCAGTTTAGGGGTCCTTGATGTAAAAAAGTTTAAGAATTAGTTCACACTAATGACAATAAAGCAGGAAGCTGACCAAAACCACTATGTAATTACAGCTGTCTCGAGGCCTTGACTTGCTCAAATGTACACCGCTGGCAAATTCTAAATGTCTTTAACAGAGAATCTGCAACAGATTCCTAGGTGACGTTGTTCTCTGTACAATAATGAGGTCTTTTTTATTAATTTAAGCAGCATGTTTTAAAGACTATGACAAGGTTTGCTCAGCCTTCTTCTGAGTGAAGTGTGAGAGCTGGATAAGCATGACGTTTCAAGCTATGCTGCTGCAATTTTGCAGCCAGTCATCAAATTAAAGTTTTTTTCGATTGCTTAATGCACAACTGAAGCCACATGTGTGAAACAGTAATTCTACAATCTGCACTACCAACAGTCACCTGAACTAAACAGTTCACATCAGCTGCAAAACTCAATTCAAGCAACACAACTCTTAACACACCATCTCAAAACAGGCTCAGTGCAACCAAACGCTCCACACTGAGATAACACACACTGTCAGTCAGAGTAAAAACACTATAGCATCAAACACCAATACAGAAATTGCAAACTTTCATCTCTACAGTTTGAACAATTTGAGTGACTTCACACCACTCAATAGTTTCTGTAAAGAAAATATATAGATTTTATGTAATATACAAATCTTTATGTAAGGTACACAAGAAGGAATGAAACTCAGCAGTTTGCTTCAGTATAGTATTTTGTCTCTAGTAATTTATGGAATTACTGGAAAAAAACTAAAGATGAATACAGTAACAAAGAATAGTGTGACTAGTCCTGCCTCTTACCGTCATCATGCGCTAAGTTTTCTTCATCTCATTGGATGTCTGCATCATCTCTAAATACAAATGAATGGGGTGTTTTCATTTCTTTCATTTCCATTACTTTCTGAAAAAACAGTAAGAACGCAGTTTTACTATAGTACAGATATAGTGTTTTTCATAGTTTTTATAGCTCTGTAACATCAGACATCTTACCTGGACATGTTGGTGGCTTTGCTCTTTCACCTGTTTCTCTCAAACGGTACAGTGTATAATTGTTTCATTCTTATTTGGAGGCTTTCTGAGCTTTCTCTGTATACTGTAAATACCATATATGTCCAATAACATGTCTAAAACATGACACCTGCTTAAGCTTTTAGCTAAAATTGAAAATGCAATCAGCAGTGTTTGATAGACACCAGACTGACATCTATTCTGTTTTGAATATGTGGTTAACAGTTTTGACAGCAGTGTGTTAGCATGTGAACAAAGTGCTATAAACCCACAGTGTTGTGCACATTTTGGTTAAAACCATGGAAAATGTGTTCAAGCAATGAAAAATGAGCTAGAGATTGGTCCACATGAACTGCTGCTTCAGTGGAGCCCACTGTCATTTACCCAATGAAAAAAAAGAAAAAAAAACTGTAATGTGGTGTTACAGTTCCTCACTGTGACCACTGCAGGGCAGTGAACATTCAAGTCAGTTTGGGATTCATCTCCGCCTAGTGTCAGAGCAGACACAATACCAGCTAATAATTCCAGTCAAAACTTGATATTTTGATAAAACAATACCGCCAAGTCGTAGATGGAGGAAGCAACTTTCACAAAGGCAGTATTTCTTGCAGGGCATGCATAACATGTTGCAGAGGTTCATATTGTTTGATAACAAAGGGTATTATTATATAAGCTTAACATTAGAGCAGCATGACAATGAATGAGTGTGTGTGTGTGTGTGTGTGTGTGTGTGTGTGTGTGTGTTCTCTTTCTCTGTTTATGGGAAAGGTCTGTGTATTTAGATCTGCTGACTGTCTTAAGACTTAGAGACTTAACTTCTTTGAGATAGAGGAAACATGAGATCTCTATGACACACTGAACTTCTGATGCAAGAACCACATCTCATGACAAGTCATATTACAGTTTTGCCAAACAACACTGGGCACAACTGAAGCTACGTGTGCAAAACTCTAACTACAATCTGCACTACCAACAGTCACCTGAGCTAAACAGTTCACATCAGCTGCAAAACACATTCCAAGCAACACAACTCTTAACACACACGCCTCAAAACAGGCTCAGTGCAGTAAACAATATGCACAGTCCTCATGTGTCAAGTTTTCTTCAGCACATTGGATGCCTGCATCATCTCTAAATACTAATGAATGTGATGTTTCCAATGCTTTCACCTCTATTACTTTCTGAAAAACAATAAAAACACAGTTGGGCATATTGGAATTTTTGCTCTTTTACCTGTTTCTCTCAAATGCTACAGTGTATAATTGTATGTAATTCTTATTTGGTGTTTGTATACAAAAAAAACGTATATGTTCACTAACTAGTCTAAAACAAGGCACCTGCTTAGGCTTTCAGCTAACATTGCAATCAGCAGTGTTTGATAGACACCAGACTGACATCTATTCTGTTTTGAATGCGTGGTTAACAGTTTTGACAGCAGTGTGCTGGCATTAGAACAAAGTGCTGTAAATCCACAGTGTTGTGCAGGTTGTGGTTAAAGTCATGGGATAAGTGTGTAGAGTTTTAAAAACTGTGTCCAAGCAATGAAAATGAATTATAGTTTGGTCCACATGAACTGCTGCTGTGTGGGATGTAGGCAGTTTTTCACAGTGACTCCAGTCGTGCCCACTGTCGTCTAGCAATAAAAAAAAACTGTAATAGAGCTTCCTAGATACATGTGTACTTAAAGAGATGCCCCTTTAAATTAAGCTATTATCCAATGGATGATGTACAGTATGAATGCCCATCTCTGTTTGTTGTGGAGGAGGTCAATGTAGATTAAACTGTGACTTGGACACTGCTGATTCCTTGGATCACTTATAAATGCCAGCAGTTTGAGATAAGAACAAACCGCACACTGTTTGTCAGAAAACATTCAGAAAGAACGTCTAAACTAAGATGTGCACTAGCGGGAGAGTAATTATGAGTGTGTGCTTGTCTGTCAGTGAACATAATGTAAAAGCAGATGTGTTGTTAGCAATCAGCAGACACACAGGTCAGTCGTGTGTTAACATGCAGGCATGATTATAAACACTTCATTCCCAAAGAGCCCTTTCTCATGTGTGTGTTTATGTGTCTGGGTGTGTGTGTGTGTGTGTGTGCGTGTGTGAGAGAGAGAGAGAGAGTTACTTTTTTGTTTTTACAACAAACCCTTGTGGTGACCAAACCTTCCTACCCTTTTGTAAATGAAATAGTTATTTTCAAAAACAAAATCCATGTATATAAATCTTTGCATCATTTAAATAAAGAGTAGAATACAGTAAAGATACAGCTAGAGCTTAATGAACACATCCCAGTGGCACATCCCAATAGATCTAACCCAAGCATTTACTCAGATTATTATCACCCCACCACACAAATTGGAATATAGTGTAGAAAAAAAATAAAAATAAAATAATAATACTTGACAGCTGCACCGTGTGATTTTTGTCTAGCTGTGTGACTTGTATGTCAGCAGATGAAAGTGTTGCTAATTGCTGACTGTGCGTCAGAGATTCAGATCATTTTGAGGATTTTACTTAGTTCCAACATTTCACTTTGGTCCGTTTCCCTCCTATCTGAAGTTTTCTCACTCGGCAGGCAGACTGATCTCAAATGCTGCCATTTGATCCTACTGTAATCTAGATACAGTAAGTACACATTAAGGCTATTGGCTGTCCAAAATATTTGGTTCGCTCCCTGGCAACAAATGCATTTCTATTTTTGTCTGGCGCTCTGGCTAGTGTCCCTTCTCACAGTCAGACTCCACACCAGGTTACAATGTAACAGTCTAATGTCAACAAATCACTAATTATCCTCACTTTACTAAGGTCTGCAATCACTTGTTAAGCACTTAATTAGTTATTTACAGTGTATAACCACACATTGACGTCATTGGTTGATGTTCTCTGCTGGCCTGATTGTATTCGCTGCTTGAAATGTCACTCCGGTGGGAGGAACCTCCCACACTGTATAAATCCTCCTGTCAGGGTGCAGTGAGGCAAGGCCCTGCACCACTCTCACTTCTCCTCAGCTCAACTGACTAAATTCATCCACAAAGATGTTTAAAGTAAGTTTAATTTTGACAATAATATTGTGTTTCTGTATTGCTTTTACTTATGTTGGGATTTAGATAGATGAGCAGTGTTAGGTCATATCTTGAAAGTGGCACTAACAGCTGGTCAAGCGTGAGCTCACTGTATGGCATGCCGATGAAACTGACCCAGCTGGACTATGCTTTAACTAAACCAGCTCATTGCACATAACATTAACTGTATTTTGCTTCTGAGAGGTCTGGGTCTTCTTAGATTGCCTTTTATGGTCAAAATATTTACGACAGAACACATGTGCATCCACATGTGTTCTGTTGTAAATATTTTACAACAGAACACATGTGCATGAAGTTCAGTCACCATAACACAGGTTTTCTCAACTGCTTTAAATGCATGAACTTCATTCAACTGTTTAGGTTATTCTATTCTTCCTGCAAAAATTTGATTACACTGGAACATAAATGCTTTTTGGGATTTGTCCATTTCATTCCAATTATCCCAGTTGTAATATCCAGAGCTGAACACTGCCAGCAATGCATTCTGGTCTCTTTGGACTCATAAACTGAGTAGATTACAATAAGAGCCCTGTATCATTCTGGCTTTGTGTTGGATACAGGGGTAAACATGTGTCTGGAAAGGACAGAGCCAGGTGGTGGCGGTTTTAAATTACTTTAAAGGATAAAATGAATAAAGTCATCATGTGGAGGCTAGAATAGATGCTGACTATACTGTACTTCTCAAGTTTAACTCTTTGAGTGAACAAGTCTGCAGTAGTAGATTGCTGAGAAATTCATGAAATTCTACCAGGGAATGTCTCTTTGCTCTGGAAAAGTCTATTTTGTATTTATATTACGCAGACATTCCAGCAGTATGAGTTATTTTAGAGTAAAATTATTCCTTTATTCATAGTAAATACTGTATATACAGTATGATTTACTTGTATACACTTGGAGGGTTGCTAATCAGTTGGTGGCCTGATTTATTTTGTTATAAAGTCAGTGAGAAGTATAATAATTTGGCATCACATACACAATACGGTGTGTAGATTCCTTTTGACAGCGGTGTATGGGAGAGATGCAGGATGACTGCCAGCTCCGACCTCAGCCCATCCCCACACAGCTCTAGCCCCAGTGCCATATGTTATTCACGCAATTTACATTTAGACTCTAACATGGAAAGAATGTCGTACCCATGTCATTCTATCCCTTTATTTATTTCATGGTTTGGTTGTTTATTCAAATATTTTTCTTTGCATTTACTCCAGATTAACCCTTTCATGTTCTGCCAGAAACAACAAACCACCAGCAACATGGCACTGTATCCGTCTTTTTCAGATTACAGGCTATTTCAAATTATTTTCAGGTGATCAATATCACTAAAAGTCATTGGGAAACTGCCATACCACTCCAAATCCTGCAAGTTTGTCTGCAGGGTCAAAATAACTACTTTCTTTAAGTTATTTTCGGTGGGAAAGGTTGGTCTCTTGCTGACTGTGTCTTACATTGTTAAGATTAGGAAGGATTTTTTCCAAAATCTGCAGTGCATTAAAGTCAGAAGTTATTAAAGTGCTTGCTACTGTCCTCTGAAAAGTAAGATAGTAAATCTAAGTAAGTAAATGTAAGTAAGTAAATAAGTAAGTATAGTAAGTAAGTAATTGTCACAATTCCAAAAATCTGAAGCATTTTGCTCATAAGGAATGTTTCCTCAAATGTAGGTGTGAACAACACTATGTTTACAAAAAATGCAAGACATTAAAACATCTTTATTTGCGTCAAATCATTTCCTTTTCTCTTGTCACTGTGTTTGTGATCCAACCATATATATATATATATATATATATATATATATATATATATATATATATATATATATATATGTATATACAGCATATAAAAATATTGCACCAAATGGTAATGGCTTGTGTTTCCGACTGCTTCTACTGTGTCTGCTTAGAATTAGATTGTTCCAATGTCTCATAGCCTTCTATTTTAGCACACGTGTTTAACTATGTTGTGAAAGATTGAAAACCCTCAAAGGGCTGCTATATTCGTACTCGTTGCCCTGGTGACAGTTAACTGTTACATCCGTTGACAACATGACAAAATGCTAAACAGCAGTAGTCTATGTTTCACAACCAAATAATAGATTGCTAAAGTATAATTTCCTAATTCTGGCACAGCTCAGTATTCCCATGCCACATGTACAGTAACAAGCGAGCTGAGGATTTCTGCTGTGCTCAGCTTTCTTTTCTACTGTGTAAACCATCCGGTATTGCACTTAGGAAAATATAACTCAGTTTAACGCTTGTCCCACTTCACTTTTTTAAACATTTTTACCCTCTGCCAAAATTTGTATAGAGAAAAAGGGCCCTGGCAATGGCAGAGAAAAGAGCTGGAATCTTTGACCAGTCGGCCAGTGGGAGTATAATTGAAAACACATGTTTTGTAATTTCTAAGGATGAAGTGAAGATTGGAGAGCTGGCTGAGGTTACTGCTGGTGCTGGTTTATGCCTGAAGCTGCAATAATAATGGGTAGTAGTAAAAATCCATTAGTAATTCCACACACAATAACGTACTGTATCACTATCCTCCCACTGTTTTTCTACACAGGGAATGATCATAAAGAACATGTCCTTTAAGGTCGGGCAGACCCTAACCATCGTTGGAGTCCCCAAGTCTGACGCTACAAAGTAAGTACTAATCACACAAGTAACAGAGGGCGGCTGAGGCTAATGAAATATATTATTCTGTGTTTTGTTCCTATTCTTCTTCTACTCCCTTCTGAACTCAACACGAGGGCCATTCTTTACAAACACACTAAGACAGGGATGGACCTGGAATCTGTGATCACTTCCAGTCAGTGACTACCTATTAACTTTCCCTTAGTAACATGGGGGGGCGATGAAGATGATGGTTATCACATGAAAAGAGCAACCACGCTACTGCTGAGGTTGTCTCAATAATTTGTGTGCTTTGGTGTCCTCTTCTTACCCATTTTAAATATAAGCAGCCATATTAAAATTAATCCTTTTTTTTTTACTTCGTGCCACAGTTTTGCAGTGAATATTGGCCCTGATGAGCAGGAGATTGCTATGCATATTAACCCTCGTTTCAACGCCCACGGAGATGAGAATGCAGTGGTCTGCAACTCTTACCAGGGAGGCAATTGGTGTGAGGAGCACCGTGAGGGAGGCTTTCCTTTCCACCAGGGAGAGGAGTTCAAGGTGAGAGTGTGTGTGTGAGTGTGTGCATGTGTGTGTGTGTGTGTGTGTGTGTGTGCGTGTGTGTGTGTTTGCATACTCTAGCTGTACGTGCCTGCAGGTATGTTTCATGCCTCTTACTGTCGGGACTTCTGTTGGAAAATGTGTTTTACTCAATTATTTGAGCCCCAATTTATGGGCACACATCTATGAGAGCTATAGCAATGCATTAATCATCAGATAAACTATTTTCAGGTATTTATAATGATATATTACAGCTGCTTTGCTTTGGCTTTAAATAAATCTCAATATTACATATTACATAGAAATGGGAAGAGGGGTTAAGTTTGGAATATCCACTATTAAATACTTACTGTAAGTTCATTATGTAACGTCTTTGTCTGCATATTCTTCCTTTTTTCTCACTGTCGGTCTACCATCTAGCTCGTCATTGAATTCACCCCGACAGAGTTCCAGGTGAATTTATCAGATGACTCTACAATCCACTTTCCCAACCGCATGGGTGCGGAGAAGTACTCCTACATCAGCTTTGATGGGGAAGTTCGCATCACAAGCTTTGACATCAAGTAAACCCCCTGCCAGGAATTGTTGGATTGAAATAAAGTTTTTTTTTTTCAATTTCTCTTGCATTAGGTCACATATAGCCCCAGCTTTTAATTTCCTGAACATTCATGTGGTATCAGTAGTGCCTTATATGTTTATCACACACAACGTATAAGAATTTAGCTTGTTGATACGTGCAGATGCAAGCAACCACAGACAAAATGATGGATAGGTAAGATAGACACATACAGTACAAAATCATAATACTCAGATGTACTCACAGAAACACATCTGGACATATTGTTAAATGCATGTCCTTCCTGCACACTTGACAGAAATACCAACTGAAAACCAAACCAAACATAAAGTAGTCCCAAGCCCATGTTGTCTGGCTGTTATTTGCTTTGCAGTTTGCAGTGTTTAGTTGAAAAGTACTACATAAAATGGGATCCATTGTTTTTTAGGGTGCCCTGAAATGCTGCACGCTCTCTTGATTTCCCTTCCAGACATTCCAAATTTATAATGCTTGATTTTACAATGTATTAAAGCATGTCCTTAATAAACATGGTCTTTTGTGACTCCTTAAACTTGTTAAACATGTATATTATCTGGTGCCTTCTATCATTTAAGTTCACTGCAGTAAAACATTTACACCTGCTGGCTATGGTGTGAGGCCTGAGGAAGACCCGCCTGGGTCGAAACGTTGCATATCATTTTCACAACACAGCACTTATCATCAATGAGAAAAATATACATTTTTAAGGCTAATCATTTGTTCTGCATCACCACTGATCCAGACCACCTCCTTGCAACAACTGAGACCATGAGCTCCGATTGTCCTGCTATGAATAACTTTGACCAGCAGGTGCTCCCAGTGAACAAGATATGAATCCTCAGCCATATACTCTTTAGCAATGAACCCAATTTCAGCACAGTTTGGCAGGAAAACCTCAATGACCTTTATCTTGGTTCCCTTTCTTGGTCTGTATATAGTTTACTTTTATGTGGCATTAAAACAAAACAAGCAATACTGTTTATTTCTTAAATATGTAAAAAATGAAATAAAAAAATGATCACAAAAAACAAGCAATAAACCATGTTAGCCAGTAGATGTCGCCATTGCCATAACAATGAGATTGACATGACATTTCAGTGACTCTTGAACCTGTCAGTGGTCTCTTTGAATTTCCCCCTGTAAAATTGTTTGTGTATGCAGAAATTGTCGTTGCCATCAGCTGGAGTCAGAATGTATGATTTCATATTGATCAAACCTTTGTTTGATCAATATGCATATATACATTTTTTATATAATATGACATTTTATAGATATTACGATAAAGGGAATTGAAAGACGTGATTCTGCTTAACATGGTAGAACTCAAGACTGTGAAGAAGATGGTGAAGCGGTATCCTAAACAAAAATCCTATAATCTGAGAGCTCTATTGATCTCTTGCTGACCAGCATAATGTGTGTGACATGCATGGGATGGCAGGGAGACGCAAATGAAAATCAGAACAGGGCATGAATCTTTGCTGTATAGTTTCAACACGACACCATTTTTAATGTGTGTTTCAGAGACTCGTGAGTGTTATCATAATCTAATCTGATGTAACAGAAGGCAATGTGCGTGAGGCTGATTTGAGATGAGATGGGTGGAGAGTTTATGTGTGAGAAAAGATTTCCATGCTCTGATCCTTTTAAAGACACTGATGGAATCATGCAGGATGACCTTCCCTTTCTTTGGTTTGTCAGGACTCGTTGCCTTTGACGCATGTGATCAGTCTGACATGGTTTGTCTAACACATACAGGTGCATGTGTGTGTGTGTGTGTGTGTGTGTGTTTGTTTGTTTGTGTGGTATCAGTGCTCTTAAGCTACCTGGCAGTGTCAAAGGTGCTCTCTCTGTAGGAAGAGAAGGGGCAGATTTGGTTGCCATGATGACCACAATTCAGTCCCTCGCCTCTTTTTCTATTCTTCACTCCCTGTATCTCTTTCTGTCTCACGTATGCTCTTCTTCCCTTCTTATTTCCTTTACATTCTTTGTACCTCAAAATATCTGCTCTTCTTTACCTCTGTTTCCCACATCTTTCCCTTTACTCCACCTTCCCCTTGTGATTCCTTTTTCTTCCCTTCTCTGACGACTTGACTTCTCTTATTCTCCCTCTCTCTCAGTCATTCCTCATCTGTAAACCAATCGCTCTTCCAGCACTCTTAATTGGAAATAACTCATTTTAACACTTCCCCTCTTCATTATTTTGTGGCAGACAAGATCAATATCCAGGGCTGTGTTGTAAGTGTACTGGTGTGTGTGTGTGCTTGTTCTGCATCCACGTAGATAATTTGAACAATACTCAATTATGTTACTCGGGACTCACCTCCTCCCCTGACTCCTTTTGTTTACTGTACTCTACTGATGGTCAAACACATATAAGGATGGGTGTGTGTTGATTGACCTGATTGACAAATATGTCAAAAGAGGGGTGAGAAACCTATGTACTGTACTATGTATGTACATTGTCTCATAGAAATGTTACATGGGCTCAGTGGTGAAAATGTGAAAATAAGTGTGTGTGTGTGTTGTTTAGATACTGTGATGCTTGTGTGAAGGACAGCCCTTCCACACACATCAAATCAATCATGTTCCTGCTTTGATTAACACATTCAAATCCCTTTGCTCACAGTAGGCCCTGGAGGAACACACGCACACACACGCACGCACACACACACACACACACACACACGTGATTTCCGCAGACAGCGGGCATATCCTGTGTGTTGTCAGTTTCTTTAAATCTATTTCATGTGATGAGCACTGCGGATGTTAAACACATCCCTGTATTTCCTTCACTTTTGCGATGTCACTTACTCAGTGTGTGTGTGTGAATAAATGTGCTGAAATGTGCGGAATGAAATGATTCACCTCTGCTTACATAAAACCTTTGTCTATATTTAGCACCAGCATGACTCCAGATTTCTGCACCGAAGCTATCAGCCACACATTGAGATGTGCGTGGGCCCGCTCTGAGCTGACTGCGGCCCTGGGATACATGTTCCTGCCTGCCTCACCTTAAGCCTGATTTTATCTTAGTAACGTGGTAATCCATAAACTCAAGAGAACGTGTTGGTTTACAGCATTGTGATAATGTTACCTTGGGGAGTTCATCTAAAGATTGGAGTTTATTTGTTTACACAGAAACCATAACATGAAAACAAAGACACAAAACCTAACTGCTGCACAGAAGAAGACAGAGATGTGGGTGGGCTTGTAAGAGTTGTCTCCTCAGAGCACTGAAAATCAAGTCCCAAACAAGACAAGTGGAAAAAAAAAAACCATAAATATAACAACAAAAGACAAATAAATATGAGTTCCTTGTTTGAGGATGGTGGGTAGATGTGTATGATGGGGGGGTGGGGGGGCATACTTGGAGACGAGTCTGTAGAGATGTTGTTATCAACGTTTTCTGGATTATCTAAAACAATGTTGTCATTCACAATGAACTGAATCCTTGTACAATCTTTTCAGAACAACTTTCCATATGTCCCATTAGTTTGCCTTAAACAAGAGTGCATGGAAATAACATGGAATTACACACACTGTCATCATTCAGTAATACTTTTACCTAAGCTTTTTTAAATCTCAAATATTGTTCTTCGCTGTATTTCAAGTGGTGTCCGTTACAGAGGAGGCTAAGAAGAAAATTGACATGAGAAGGCATGATGAAATGTGAGCTGCCGCCGAGAAGAAGCTGCTTTTGTCCAGAGAGGTCATAGCTGATACATGCACGGAAACTTGTTACGTTCAGGGGCAAGTTCAATCCATTTAAATCTATTAAAAGTTTGCTGGTTGAACGACGTGTCCACGGAACGGTGCGCAACCATATGCCTTACAGTTTGTGCAACGTGCTTAGAGTTATGTTTTCTGTCGTTTCATCACTGATTTTTGCACCACCCGTTGAGCACACTGACACAAATCAAACACACCCATGATAGTGGCTCTAGCTAAAATAGAAATGCTAACATTCTCAAGGATGGCCTGCTGTCTGTGACAATAATCTCTGTCCCATACAGCTGTAAAGCTCAACTCAAAATGTTTAAACAGTTTTGAGCGCAGTGGGACCAGAGAGCATGAGTATCTTATGTGTGGAAAGATAAATAAAATATGCTTTGAGATTGAACGAGGAGAGACCCTGGAGCAGATTGAGGAGGATTTCCGGTGTCCTAAACTCACAATTTTCAGACAGGTGAGTACAAGAACAAACTTTTTGATCATTTGTAATTCACTAGCCTACAGAGGACGTCAGCAGCCATTGGGTTGCTAAGAGCTGTGTGTTTTTCTCTCTTTTTGCTATGGGCTACCTAATGTTTGAGTCTGTGGGCTGTAGTTGCTGTCAAGTTTTATTTTGTCTATACAACTCTGTGTTGGCTGCCTTTGGTGATGCTATCATGGCAGTTGATGTAGTCAAGTCATTTTATTTGAATAGCACATTTAACGAACAACAGTTGACCCAACGTGTTTTACAGGTAAAACATGGAAGACAGAATCAATATGCCTTAAAGATACATAAACTAGTGTGCAAGGTTCCATGAATATAGATAAGCAAAAGTAAAGTCAAATAATGAAACACAACATGTATTCTAATAATATTGTTGCACCCATTGTGGCCATAGTTCTTTTTGTTTATTGTTGAGTTTTGTCCTTTATTCTGGCTAATTATTGTAAGGCTATACTGAGCAGGGTGGTTGTTTATATATAGCTGATAATCAATTGTAGGCATGCAGAGGCTGCAAATGTCTATTGAACATAGAAAAGGAATATATTGTTGGTTTGGACCGGCCTTTGACAGATTTCCTTTTCACTGTGTAATGTGTCTCTTTCATGATCAGAATAAGTTCTGTTTATTAATATTAGTACTGTAGTTTTCTGTTCAGTCAAGGTATCTCATGAGGAAGAAATTTTGCAGTTTTCACCTGCAAATTGATATTCCAATGGTATAACTGACATTGATGTTCTTTGGTTGTGCACTGTAGCTGATTAAAACCTGAGCTCAAATGTGACCGTGACACAGCTTGATTCTCAGACGAGTACCAAATAAAATGTCTATAAATATCTATCAGACTGAGAGAGCTCTGTTGTACACTTATCCCCATTTGGTGATATTAAAGGGCTTTACTGGAATCCACTAGTGGATTGTTGTTGCAGTTTACTTTTAAATTATTTAAGTTAGGTTTGGGGGCCAGTTTGAACATACAAAAAAAAATGCTTGTTTGTATTTAGTTGGCCTCTGTAGGCCTATTTGTGAAGATTACAATCTACCAGTCAATCCTCAATGGTGGAAGCCCAAGGGAACTTACCATTTTGTCCCAGGCAAACCGCAGTAAAGCCCTGACAGCTTGGAGAGTACACTGTCATTGACCTGCCCTAGAGTGTTTGGGTGTGTCTGTGTGCGTGTGCGGGTGTGGGTGTGCAGACGTGTATGCACAGCAGCACAGGTGACCTTTACACAGAGTAAGCCCTTTCAAACATCAAGTGTCAGTCCTCAGCTGCACTGCACATATCTGGGTTATTTTTGAAAGCTAATGTTATCAAACCTGTTTTTAAAGCCTGCAGAAGCAGCTAAGTGAAATAGATGAGGCAGATACTGTAGAGCATGTTTTCAATTGGCCGTGTTTACATCACTGAACATGTGTGCATCTCTTTTTAAGGGATTCAAGTAAAGCAATAAATGGGACAGAGGGAGGGACTGTGCTTTTAGGATTCAGAAAGAATCACCTATAACCTCCGACCAGATTTGTAATGCTCCTCACACACATTGTGTCAAAGTCACTAACCTTGTTTACTCCAGTTGTCTCCTTGACTGGAGTGAAGCTCATGGCCGTGATAATGCTAAGAGACAGACATGGATTGACAACCTGGCCAATAACTTTTAAATACCAATCTAAAGCACACAAATGTCAGGACCACTGGTTTGACGCTGCAGGCTAAACTGACATTGACCTTGAGTGTCATATCTAATAACGGACCTGATATTGAATTGTAAAGATTTGACATTGTTGGGTGAAAGTGAATGCTTGGTCAAGCTCTGCTTAATTTAAACCTTCAGGGTGTGTGGCAGGAACTGCATGGTTATTCTGTATACAGCTTTAGACTTGCATGCCTACTTAATCTTTTTGCATTATGTTCTTTCCACCATTGATGATAAACTCTTTTTTGTAAGAGTACCAATTTTTCATAGCACTTTAGAATTATATGCCGGTGTTCCCTTATGCCCAAGGCCCATTTACTTATTTTACAAAGTCACTTTGCTAAATCCCTAAATTCTAATTTCAATTTGGGCCAGAGGCTGCAGAATAAAATAATGGTTTTGTAAATCAAGCCTCGATTACAGTGCATAGATCTACATTTATGTGCAATCCAATATATAACATACATTTACCTCTGGCAAGCATGTATTGAATTACATTCGGGCCATGCCTTCATTATTTAAATGCCAAGTCATTTAATGTCCCTATAAACTCGGACAGCACAGTCACGACGCCACACTATCTGTCCACCTCTTGATACTGGTGAATTAAACTACTGATCCATTTTATGGTCCATCAGGAATCTATTGACACTGAACAGAGTTACAGTGACTGTGTGCTCATTCAATGCTAATACACTTACCAAATATTCAGAAAATTGTGATGTTCCCTTAACATCAAGTAAACCGGGAGCTAAATTATGGAAGTTTTATGATAAATATCTGAAAAAGCGTATGTAAGATAGATAAATAAATAGATATTTATTGATCCCAAAAAATGGGAAATTACGGAACAGACATATACAGAATATAAAAACGGACAGAATATAAATATAAATGAAATACTAGGAGAAAATATACATGCATGCAGTATACATGAAATAATAAATAATAATAATAATAATAATAATAATAATAATAAATAGGAATAAAATATAAGAATAAAATATAAGAACAAATATTTAAATATTTACAGAATGGGAAAACAAAATGTGCAACTGCTTAAATAATATGCTAAATGTATGCTAAAATGTAAATGAACCAATTGTGCAGGTTGCCCTTAGTGCAATATTGTGATGTTTAAAAGTCTCATCTATCACCCAGTGATGACATGTTAAAGAGTTGTATTGCCTGTGGTAGGAATGATTTCCTGTAGCGGTCCGTGCGGCATCGAAGCTGTCGGAGCCTCTTAGAGAAGATGCTCCTCTGTTGGAGCCAGCCTTCCTGATCAGTTTGTTCAGTCTGTTTGGGTCGCTGGCGCCGATGCTGCTGCCCCCCCAGCAGATGGCGGAGGAGAACAGAGAGCGCTGGCCACAACAGACTGGTAGAACATCTCCAACATTCTGCTGCACTCATTGAAGGATCTCAGCTTCCTCAGGAAATAGTCTGCTCATCCCCTTCTTGTAAACAGCAGTGCTGTTGACCCTCCAGTTCAGCCTGTTGTCGATTTTGACACCCAGGTATCTGTACTCCTCCACCATGTCCACGTCACTTCCCAGGATGCAAAGGGGCTGCGCAGCCGTTCCCTTCTTCCTGAAGTCGATCACCATCTCTCTGGTCTTATCCACGTTAAGCAGCAGGTGAACAAACTATAACCTACTCCTCAAATCCCCCCCCAAAAAAACAGGTTCTCCTCATTCTAAAAGTAAAGACATAAAAAAGAGATTTATCCTAAAGTTTTTTGTCGTTGCTTTCAGACATTGTGAGAACAGAGCTGTCACATTAAACATTGTTCTAAATGACAGAACTACGCTGATGAACTGCACTGTGATTGTGGGTGTGCATCAGTGATCAAATAAGGAACCGTTGATGCCACTGTGGTGTTAGTCCAGATAACGCCCTTGTTAGGTGTTAGTCCAGATAACGTTCTTTGACATCCTCTTCCCATCTGTCTGTTCAGTCCAACGTTAGTCGAGCAGCTCACATACACACGTCTTACTTATTGTTGCCCAGTAGCTTTCATATGTTTAAGTCCCTTTCATCCTCTTGTTACAATAAGCTACATTCACTAGCATGTGTGTATTTAAGTGCGTGCATGCTCACCGAGCGTGTAACAGTCTCCTGTGTTCCTGTGAAACATGCTGTGAGAAAATTGAGGTTTTACTTGCATTAATTTATCAAAGAATGGTCATCTAAATGAATGGGTGTATTCATTGTTCCATGTGTTTTTTTCATATTTTTTTTTTTTACCTTTTTTTCAATAGTTTGTGGTGACTGAGCCTATGTTTGGTCCGGACCTGTCTTTGTGTTTTACTTCCGACAGAATGGACATGCACAGGCAGCTGATACATTTTTTCTTTCTTAAATTCAGGTAGCAGTGGATACTGTCGTGTTTTGCCTCATCTGATTCCACCCCCCGCCGCCTCGGCTCCTTCACACCGCTCTCTGAACTCATCTCTTCCCTTTATCCGCTCTGTTGACTCTCGCCAACACCTTTTCTCTCTCACCCTCCATCTACTGGCATCTCTGAAGAAATGCCCCTCATAATCTTCCTCTTTTTTCAGGTTTACTCACCCCTCAGGCAGGGTGAGTCAGGTGTAACCACATCTCTGGTCATGAAGTGCTTGGGTTAAACAACAACACACACAGACAAACACACACGCACACACACACACATCCAATCTTTACACCTTATTGCACACATTCCCCAGAATTCTCATTCAGATATGGGTTTTCATATCTTGCTCCTACACTAGCCGTGTCATGGTCACCTTCCTATCACAGTCCAGTGTGTGCGTACACATGCACCTATGTATGTGTTTGAGGTATTTCTGTTTCTACACTGTTCAAATGATATACATGTGGTCAATTTGAATCAGTGTTGCATGGAGCTCCGTACACTCCCACAGTAGCTATGTTTCCATCCACATGTTTTTATCTGAATTAAGTGATATCGGCGTATGACGGAAATGTTATTTGCTGAATAAATAATGAATTGGGATTAAGTTTTAGGTCATTTTATGGTTGCAACCCGCCACAAAACAAAGAAGAAGAGTTTTAATTAATTTCTGTCCAGTATTTCCGCTCTGTTTGCACACATGGCGGGTTTCAACAAAGACAGATGTAAGTGGACGGACAAGGAGACAAGAGACTTTTTGAATTTAATTTACAAGCAAAATATAACAGCTATTTAAGATAGCAAAAATCTAAGAAATGGCATAATTTATTGGGAACTCGCAAAGGAAATGTCCAAGAAAAGTTACAACAAGCCGTGGGACGTCCTCCATAGTAAATGGAAGGCGCTCAAACAGCGAGACATGTCTCAAAAAAAGAGTTGTCTCGCAGTGGTGCCGGAGGGACAATAAAAGCCAAGTTGCATCTTCATAGCGATGTGTTGGTAGAGTTGTTGTTTTCTTATTATAGCTTGATGTGTTGTTATCAACTGGCACATTAGCACTATTATAACTTGTGCGATTCAGTTCGAAAATGAATGGAAACACCTTAAAATGTCTCAAATCAAATCCAATTTGATCGCAAAACAGCATGTGACGTCATTACGCACAGGTTTTTATTTGCTTTAAAGCCGTTGGATGGAAACACACTTTCACCAGCTTTATTTGCATGAGTTTTTTTTACCAAACTTCAGATAATTTGATTGACAAGTGGATGAAAATTTAGCTAGTGTGTATGTACGTATAATGTCAAGACATCAAAACACATTCACATGCATACAGTTTCTCATGTGCACAGTATTATTTGGAAAAATACAGGATAAAATGATATTGTGTACGTTTATGAGACACCATGGCCATCAATCTGAGTGTGACACTGGTTCAGGTTTTACAGGTGGGTGCAGATGGCGCTCTCTCATTCATTTTCTTATTCCTTTCTCCATCTGTCCTCATCCCTTTATTTCGTTTTTTCATCCCTCTACCAAACGCAGCCCTTCACTCTCCCACCTTTCCCCGCCTCCATCCTCAAACTACAGTGGCCTCCGCTGTGCTCCACTTGCTACTTTTCTTGCATGTCTCACTGAATGTTCGGATCAATAAGAGCCAGCTGCGTAATAGAATTAGGCTCTAATGGAAAGTACAAACTAGCTTTCTATTTACTAAATCCCTCCAGGGGGGTTCTGGGTAGGTAAAGAGCAGACTGTGAAATGAGACTGCAGTCGAAGACGTACTGTGTGTGCACGCTTCATGTGTATGGTTGTGTGCGTGCATACCTGTTTGTGCATAAGGGGAAGAGAGATACTGTGTATTGACTTGAAATTAAGTTAAATTGTTTAAGTTATTTAGCTGTTGTCTCAACGTCAGGTCGGTGGATTTTTCCACAAGTGATGAGTGTTTTTGTGAGAGCAAACCCCTCTGTCTGGAAGCATAAACTAACTTAAAATAAATTAACAGTTTTAACAGGCATGTCAATTCAACAATTTGTTCACTAAAGACAAGTATTGATAAAGATTTAAAACTAGACAATGTAATACAATAAAAATCTTAACGTAACATTACACATGCTGGCACATTTTTACAAACCACTTTAACACTAAGTTATTAAGTTATATTTAGCTGAAACCTGATGGGAAACAAATACAATTATGCAATGAGAAATATTGTTTAGTTTGTATGATTTTTTTTTTGAAACAAAAACTTGCTGCCAACGTACAGAACTAACAGCACACAGCTAAACAAACAACCCATCAGTCCGCTGGGCTAAATGTCACAGTCTGGGTTCAATGGAAGCAGAGTTGTTGTGTGAATGGCTTTTGTTGTGGATTCCACAACACGGGCCTGTTAAATGTGAACATTTTTAAGATAATGAAATTACCTCATGACTTTGTGAAATTAGTTTTCTTTTGGATTCATTTTTATCCTTTCCTTTTTTGTAACTTGCTTATCTCACCTCTTGGCTCTTCTTCTCTTTTGTACTCCCCGATCCTCCCCTTTTCTTTAATCTTTACTCCTCTCCTCACCCTTTCCTTCCTCTCTGCCAGACACTTTCTCCGGTGGCATTGAAAGAGTAACATGACCCTTCTGTGCCTCAGCGTGGCCAAGATATGATTGATGAGAAACACACAGACAATCAAGGCTTATCCACTCAAAGCTGAACATATGTCCAGTCAACTGGGACTCTGAATGTTTCATAGGAACATGAGGGGCTGCAGTTTAGGTTTCGTGTGAGTGTGTATGCAGTGTGTATGCAGTGTGTGTGCTTTACATAAGACATAAAAGACAAATGTTCCATGTCACATGAGATGATATAGAGAAAGCTGTAGTTTCCTAGCTAACAACTGAACATGAAGTCTGAAGTCATCAAACTGAACTTCTCATGGTGTCTCTGTTTGTATTTGCATGACTGCAGTATATGTCTGTCTGACACACACACTCACCAACAATCTGCATAAGTGTGGATGTGTTCTATACCTGCATGGTATGGTGACAGTTTTTACCAGAGTTAGATGGTGAGTGTGTGTGGTTTGACCCTGCGGCACTAATCACTTTCCTCCAGATCCCTCCCTGCTTCAGGTACATCCAGGACTCCCCCTTATCTCTACCCAGTGAGGGAGAACACATAGTTTCACACACACACACACGGGATGTAGCCTATCTCCATCCAGCAGCCCCAGAGGCTGTACAACTGGCATCTCTGTGGAAACCAACCTCTATCAACCAAGCTGACATACCTGATTTAGAGTTTCACATGACTGTTCAGGCATGTTTAGGTTGTCCTACCAGACACCTGGAAACACGTTTCATCACAAAGTAAACCACCTGCACTGTATTAGTACTGCACTGGAAGCTGGCCTTTCGGATTCAAAGCCAATGGGCCATAAGCCAAGACGTGTTTTAAGGGAGTCTGAAACACTTTACATCCTAAGCAGTTGTACATAATGGCTGGTGAAGAACGGTTACCTAAGTTAGAATTAGAACTGTCTACAGGGTACTTGTCCTGGGTGAGTAATATTTTCATTTGCCATCAATTGTGCACAACTGGATGCCATATTTGTGTGGTATAAACATGCATGACTGTGGACAAATTATGATCCTCAATACTGCAATTATAAAAAATCTCAGATTTTCACTTTGGCAGAGGTTCACTTTGGCGCCGTTATTGTTTTTTTAACTTAAAAGACCACCATATGTTGTAGTACTTCCCTGTTTCTTGTTACTGTCATATGCCATTTGTTTTGTTGATGCAAATGATTTGATGTGACGAGATATGATGCAACACTCTATGACATTATGTGCCATGATGGTAATAATCTCATTTGCACATTGTTTTCACACATTCCCTCACTGTATGGCAACTAATGCAACCTAATGAGTTCTGTAATGCCCAAGTGTTTCTTACCAAGAACCTTTATCAGCAGTAACACTAAGTTGGTGATAATTCTGTTGTTAACATTCAAACTAGATAAAAAGGTTTTGTTTGCAAGGGTTTTGATCATTACAACACACAAGGTACACAGCTTTGTTTCTTTGTTCTGCCTGCTAATTGCCTGACCCAAGCAGTGTATTTTCTCATAAGTGCCAACCCAGACAAAGCAAACAGTCAGCAAATTTTCCCCCTCGGTTCCAACTGTGTTCCCTAAACCTCAATTATTTACAACTTATGAATAACGCACTTTACCTCAAGCTGGCATACGGGGGTATTTTTGCACATGGCGCCTTGAATTAGTCATGACCTCACAATGGAAAAAAACATTCAATTTTCATACCTCTAGCGTTTTTCTTGTCTGGGTTATAAAAGTACCATAATAAGTATTTTGCCGTCAATTCATGTAGAGAATGTCTAAAACGAACCCATATGCTTCACCCTCAAAGTGACAAGCTCGCGGTTGTGAAGAAATGTAGTCATGTTTAATGGATCTGAAATCTCTGCAGCCTCACTCTTTATATTGTGTGGATCAGCGTTATTTCTAATGACCGGCAAACAAAGACATTTTTAGCTTGTAGACCACTTAAGAAGTTATTCCAGATATTATATAAACACTGTGACAAGGCATTGGGCCTCCATCATCAATCTGTTGCTATATGAACTAGAAACAATGCATAGGCTAACCATCATATTAGCTCCTCCAGCCTTTTTTCCTTTTACTTTGTGTTTGGGACATGAAATAGAAGGGAGATTTGTCCCTCCCCTGAAGTCAGGAGGAGGAAGACGTGATCTACTAATGCCGCTAATGAGGATCACTCAGACTATTTTGAAAAAACTTCAAGATTGACACTTGTCATTTCAAATTTGATTGGGATTAGTGTTTAAAGATGGTAAAACAGCAGTAAAGCCAGGAAGTGCCGCCTCTCTACTGTGTGTGTGTGTGTGTGTGTGTGTGTGTGTGCGCCTTACTTACCAGTTGATTTTGATTGTTGTATCTGCATTAGGCATCTCTTGAGGCGACTCCCCCCCCTTTTGGAAACTTGACTTGACTTTCTGCTTCTAACACAATACACTCTAGCCTATCTTATATGCTAATGTGTAATAGCCATCCACTTGCCAATATGATCAGCAGTGCACCACCCTGTGTCTCAAATCATATATAAGCATGTCTCATTAAATATTAAATCAGCTCTACACCATTTTACCACAGATTGCCATGCCCCAACGCCACAGACAAACGCGCGCTCGCACGCACGCACACTGGCGTGGGTGGAAGCGGAGTCCAGCTCCTTTTCCTCTTCTTTCCCTGTCTATACAGGTGTTGCACTCAATTCAATTCAATTTAGGGAGTGATTTAGTAGGCTACTGCTGTAACACAAGCACTTTCCAGATGGGACTTAATAAATCACTGTTCGCTATATAATGAGGAGCATGCCCCCCAATCAGCAGTAGTTATCTTCAATCAGGAGGTTATTGTTGCCCATTTCCCTAAATGTGACTCTCTCTCTCTCTCTCTCTCTCTCTCTCTCTCTTTTGGAACTCTTCGCTGATAATTTTTCAAGGAGACAAGGTTTTGACGCACCGGAGATAAATGGATAAACCCATGGAGCGTGGGAATATAGAAAATATCAACTTTTTTCTGGAACTGATCGCTCTAAGTGGAAGACATTTGTGATTATTCTTTACCCATGGATTTGTCAGGAGCGATCCGTGGGTAAACCTTTGTGGGATATTTTGGCTGCATGAAGAGGCTGGCTTGTTGAGGCGCCCCTCCATCGCGTGTTCCACCGGGAGGAGAACTGGGTGCATGGTAAAGTGAAGCATACACTCGTAGACATTTTAGTATTTTTTGGATACACCGTCTGGGAATAACAAGTTTGTTGTCGACATGGTCTGAAAAGATGTGAAGTGTTCCTTGTGCCAATTTGGAAATGGAAAAAAGAAGATGCGTTGTAAAAACATGGTAGATTGGACAAATATTTTTCTCCTGCTTCGTGGGATTTTTTTGCAGTGTGTTCAGTCAACGTAACCGTGGTCAACAAAAGTGTTCCCAAATTCTTTAGCGCAAACAGCTTAAAGTAGAACTCAAAATGATACATTTTTTAATCTACATTTACTGGCCCGAAATGGTTGTTTAGAACCCCAACATCAAACTTGGCGGGTAAAGAACCCGTGAGAATTGCCGTTTCATTTTTCTTGGAGTTTTTTTTTTTTTTTTGCTTTCTGGAAATGTGAGTCTAGTGGGGACCAGTGCGCACCACACAGTCACCAAGGCTGCAATACGCACAACCCGAATTTTCCATCGGGGAACCGGGCTTTGCATCGAAGCCTCGCAACGACGTCCTCGCCTTTTCTCGCCGAAATGCCTCCGTGTGCACCGATTCCATAAATGGCCAGTGGATACTGATTCTCCATGGTGTTCACCGGCCAGGTGTCTCGGATAAGGCGAAACCTTTGCTGTTTAGTTCAGTAAATCCTGGACACACCTTTTTTAATGTCAGTCAAGGTAAGTTTGACCTATTTTTACCTCAGGTCTTTGTCTTATTATCCTATTGTCTTAGTATTAATGTTTCTTTAAGAAAAGCTGACAGACAGCGCAGAGATGAGGCAGAGGTGTTGCGTGTTTATTAGACCTGTAGCCTCACTGATCCGCTGTTTTTTTTGGGTCGTTTTTACCTTAACATTTTTGCAAAGAGCGTGCGCTGTTCTTTAAACATAAGTTGCCAAGAAAATAACTCGCCTCAGCTTTTAGTAAACTGTTTAGACGGTTATTTTGCACTATTATTTATTTTCAGAACTAAAGAAGTAATTGGAACAGAAAAATGTCTATCACTACAGTCAATGTTGCTACGTTTCTGTATTTAAGGGGCAGTCTGCAATACCTTATGTCATGATTGATAATTGCACAGACTCGATGTAATCAAAATTACAACGCATTTTCTTTCCTGTTTTATTTTACAAGCTATCAGAAATGACAGTAATATGTTTTGCTCCCTGTCTTCGCCGCTGTCCATGGTGCTGAACAGTATTCTGTCACACGCAAGTGCACAAAGTTGGTGAGGGCCTCCTGTATTGAATGAATTAAACTATCTCATGCAGCCAAGAATCAGCAGATTTTACATTAAAAAAAATCTATTGTAATCTATTTTCTGATACTTTTGAAGAAAATGTGGCCAGTTAAGACAGTGGTGCAAACATCTGATCAAACAGACCATGATCTCACTAGTGACCGCCTCCTCTCCTCTACTCTCCTTCTTGTTCTGGATGATGCTTTCACAGTCATTTAAGAGTAAAGGGACATCCGTTATCATATATTTATTGTCTGGGCAGACTGACTGACTTTCTACAAGTGGTCGCTTGTATTTTTTTCTAGAATTGTAAGCTCACTTTCCTGCTTCACCCATTCATTGTAAATGACTCTGCATAAAACTGCCATCTTAATGTCTACAACATAAAATAATTGGATCACACTCACAGACAAACACATTGCTCCTATCACTCCCAGTTGAGAGAAATAGACCTCCAGTCTGCCATCCCAAAATTGATCTTTTTGTCCATGCTGGTAATGGCAGCATTTCTGCTAATGCTGAGGTCACGCTTAAGGCCTTTCAACATTGAAATGTGCTGGAGCTGCACAATGAAAGAGGCAGCTGGCTGTTGTTTTAAATGAACTCTGATCCTTCAAACAAACCATCAGTAAGGCTGATCATTCATATCCGACCGCCTCCCTTCCCTTCTATTAATGTAAGCATTTGGCAGTGGTGTCTAACCCGTCTCATGTTGATTGATACTATTATCAAAAGCAGTGTTCAGGGTTACATAGAGCATTTCTGTTCAAAATCCAAGTGTTGCTAAAACGATCCAGTCATGAAACATATCCAGTCTATCAACTTTGAAAATTACTCACTTTAATATGTATATAAAATAGTTTTAATGTTCTATTTTGATGATCAAAACTTGTGAAAATGCAAAATTATTGGTATCCGTGACCCCCAGTGATGATCAAATGTCCTTTTCTGGAAATGCGAGAGCCACTCTATACTGAGTTACACAGGATAGGACTTTCAGTACCTTGTGTCCTTGAGTCTTTCTTTCCGGCTTTTGTAGAGTCAGGATCTTTGGCATCCGCAGAAGGCAAGTTAAAAAATTATGTGTTCCTGGTAAAAGAGTGCAATCTTTAGAATATGAACATAAGTGACACACACACACACACACAATTGGACGTCAGGCCTGGCCTGTGTGAGTATAGTATTGTGCTTCTCCATAGGGGGCAGAGAGAGGGCATTTATAGTTCTTTTGTAGCAGCAGCTCCCAATGACCTGAGAGTAACAGAGGGTGGTACAAATAGAGAAATGGTGCCTGTATAAAATGAGACGGAACGAAAAGCAGAAGAGAGAGAGTCATAGAGATGCAAAGGAAAAGAAAGATAGAGAAGACACAGAGATGACCTGGGAATAAAAAGAAGAGAATGTCTAAAAAAGAGAAAGGATAACATGGAGCGATGCAGAAGGCACAAAAAAAGTAAAAAGATGAGGATGAAAAGGTACAGGGGGTGTAAAGAGAAGAAAAAGGGAGATAGGGGAGACTGAGAGGAAGGGGGGGAGATGTAAGGTATGAAAATGACAGAGAGCTGGAGGGAGCACAGAAAAAGGGAGAGGGACAGTGAGCGGGATGATGAGTGGGTCTGCAGAAGGCTGGTATTATTCAGTTAGGCAAAATGATCGGTTTATGCTTAACTGTGTGGTGAGGGCAGCCACATACTGCGCCTTGAGAGCCTCCTGTGAAGCCCAGAGGAGAAGAGAGATGGAGGGAGGGAGGGAGAGTAGAGAAGAGGTTTGGTAGCTGTGACTGTCGATACTCAATGGTGGAGAATAAAGAAAGGGGAAATGCAATGGGTGGAGGGACAAACACCAGCAGAGACAGGAAGACGCAGACAAGACACAAAATGAGAAGCAGACATTGCAAGAGAAAGAAGCAAAAGAGAGAAAATTGATCTACATCTTAGATATCTGAAATGTTTATTAAGAGTTTTCATTTTGTCTTTTACTTCATTGATATACAGTAATAGGAATGTATCTTAAATATAAAATACAAGTTATAGTTTGAATCAATACTCAGAAGAGGCTTTTTTTTATTGACCTGCTTGAAGTACGTATTATACATCAGGTGAACTTGACTTCAGACCTACAACCCCCCTTTCTCTGTGTCTCTGTCTCCCTCTTCCTGGAAATGGGAGTCACTGTGAATGCCACCGTTAAAGGCTGTTGACTCATGGATACTGACCTGTGCTACTGTTTCATACTGAACGTGATTGTGATCAAAACAAGTCCATCTGACGATAGAGGTTGTTTATTCCGCCCCTAACGGTGGCAGGAAGTCTGACCCACAGGAGCGTTTTACTCCTCATATCTAAACTAGAGAACGGACAATGTCAACTGTGTGTGTGTGTGTGTGTGTCCGTGCATGCGTCACCATGCAGGTCTTATTACAATTATAAATGCAGCTGCTCAGGTGGGTCACATTAACTTGAATGGCATTTTTACTGCTGTAAAAGGAGTCAAACTATCGCTGTCAAAGATTCATCAGACTGTCCAAAGGCCAAATTAATATAATACATAAACTCTTCAGCCATTAACAACTACAAAATAATTTAACTAGGCATGGGGCACAGTCTTGACAATTATGACAACATGTGCCAAAAGATGTTTGCAAAGAGGAACAGCAGTCGTTGGCACTCGTCAAGAAGGATAGACAAACACTTAACAAGACAACTGATAAACAAATTACAGGCATATTAACACAGAACTGAATCAATGCCTCACGGACATTAAATCACAAAAAAATATATATATTGTAAGCTTAAGAATGCTAGTATTTCAGAAGACCTGTTGGAAATGGACAATATTTTATAATAGAATGCAAACTGCATATTTGTCTGTCACAAAGTTGCATGTGTGTGCTCATCAAGATGCTTCCTCTCAACCGTAAGGGCCCTTCCCTTAGAAAAGAGCAGTAGCTGCCCTTTTCCTTATCCACTTTGACAACAGCAGAAGAGGCACAGTTGGCTTCATCGGGACTTCTATGTTCTTATTTGGATTAGCTTGGTTGCTTTGGTGGACCTGCACTGACAGTGTTTTATTTTCAGCTTTCAAGTCTGAAACAAACAATACATATTTACCAGATATTCTATAGGATTTATTGCCTCACTTAGAAGGCATGGCTGATAATGGTTGCTGTCATACCTGGTGAATAAAAAATGAAAGTTGCTGTTTTCTGACAAATAACTCCTCGCTCTTAGAATTTGAAGGGCAGTTTCCTCTTAACCTCATTGTTGTTTTACTGGAAATCTAAATACACCCATACACCATCCCAACCAAACTTGTCATGCAGAAAGTGGCACCTTTATGGGAAGGGTCCATGTAGGTGTTTTTTGACAGCAAGGATTGCATCGCTTCCCATCATTGGATGCTGTTTGGGCTCACCACTAACAGTTATCGCTGTATCTTCAATGGCCACTGACAAAAAGAACAGGTTTACACCCTCCTACAACTGTGATGGCTGCACCTGATTGGACAAATGCTTCACTGTGGGCTGTCTGCTCCCAGATTTCAAACTGGCCCAACATGGCAGCTTGTTTGGAAACTTTTGCTTATTTTATGAAAATAGTTCACTAAAATGTGTTTCTGAAAACATTTTATGCAAGAAATAAGCAATGCAGTTGCTAAATCTGTCTTAATTTTAGATTGACATTGGTCAATATGAAAGATTTTCTGGAGTTCTCGAGAGGCGGCAAGTTGAACTGGATGCCCTTGATTTGAATAAAGTTGCCTGGATTCAACTTTATGCAAATGAGGAGCGGGCAACTCCTTACACCCTACTTCACAAAAGTCGCCATGACTCTATCAGACTGCATTGCCTGGATTAAATAGACAATGAATGGGAAGCGTGGAAATGGCATTTGCCAGTAGACACATACAATACACCTTACTTCCTGCTTTTGCTACCATCATAATTACTACAACCCCTAGAGGCAACATCATTAGAAACAAAGTCTATATCCACAACGTTCCACTTCCGCGATACCTTCTGCTTTCTTTGTGTTGGAATTTTAAACTCGGGTGGATTTATGAGGACTATTGTTAACTGTTCCTCAGATCTCTGCAGGGTAAATCCAGACAGCTAGCTAGTATACCTGTCCAATCTGAGTTTTCTGTTGCATATCTAAAACAACTTTTGAACGTACACATGTTCCCTCAAAACAAGTTCCTTCACGAGGTTATAGAACATCATGGTTTTGCCCAGTGCTTAGGGCCACCCATGAGGATTGTGATTGGTTTAAAGAAATACCAATAAACAAGAGCACGTTTTTCTCCCATCCGGGAATGCTGTTTTGACTAGCCAGACCCTCCTCTGCAGTGTTGTGGGGTACGGTCTGGCAAAGTGAGACTATTATAAACGTAAATATGAGTTGTAAACACGAACGACTTATATGGTCGTTTTTCAGGGGAGGACAGGCTCTTTGTATCACTTGTTTACGTCTTCCATTCATGCGGATACATACACATGGTTTGTCCTAACAGTATCAGATTTAATCTAGGTGCTTTCACTCAGTGTGCTCAGGTGCAACAATTGTTACAAATCCACATACACACACACCTCTGCAACTAATCTCTGTTGACAGCAGTAGTCGCCCCATCACAACAACATCCCCAATTATAGATGATTGTATGCCGCACAGCATGTGAGGGTGTGGATTTATGGTAACTAGGTGTGTATGTATTTAGAATGATGGGTTTGTTATGTCAGGGATTATTATGCAGTCTTCTGAATTCATAACAGGTGATGGATGCTGGTTAAGCTGCAGTTCACTCTGTAAATAAAATGAGCTGTTGGATTAGGAAATGAAGGTTGAAGTCGTTCAGACAAATTCAGAATAAAATTGTATCATGACATCTTATAATACTGTGCAAGCAGTATTATATATTAACAGCATATTTTAAATATATCCATAATGATGTCATTGTCCTGATTTATTTTTCCAAAAACGTATAGCATTGCTATCCTGTTTATCTAGTCATGTAAGATTTGGATGAGTAATTTTTAAATTGCATGCCTGCATCTCCTTAACTGACTCACCCCCCAATGATATCTTTTTAATACAAAGTACTGTGTTTTAAGAGTTTGACCTTTACATCGCCAGTTGCATTGGGTTAGACATTTCACTAATGTAATCAGGATTTACACAGGTTCTTAAAAATTAAAGTAAAAATCTACATGTTAGGCCTTAAAAAGTCTTAATAATTCTGATCAAGTCTTAATTTTCATGACAACCAACCTTTTTATGATTCTGTGGTGTTGTAGTTCTTTCTTTCGCTAGTATAGTACAATTTCTCTGTATTAAGACTACAAATGAGACATACATGCAACTTATATTGCAGCCAAACCGCTTTTGTTATTGCTACAAGTCTCTTCCTGATTGTACCACATACATAAAATGGATTTGATTCTTTAGCAATACTGAATTTAGGGCTTAGTTGATGATGTGATAAAGGTCTTGAATTTTTTTTATGATCTTAAAAAGTCTTAAATTTGACTTTGTGAAACTTACTATTTACCACACAGATGTGAGAGTAGTATGACTTTTCTCAAACTATTTTCTTCAGCTCTGTAAAGTTGCATTTTATAGACTTAGACCATGATTATTTTTGTGACAGTATGTTACTTTTTTAATATATCAGCACTTTTTTGAAAACCAGAGTGCTGTAATGCTCACAATTTCCTGCTAAGAAAAGGCTTCCTTATCATGTTCAGTTTAATGTGCAGAATGTCTTTTGCCGGTACTGCACAACAGTTAAGGTATTTAGAATGACAAATGTAGAGGTTTCAGAGTTAAAGTGTAAGTATTAGAGAGAGTATGCCACCCCCTCACCAGTGTTTGGTTGAATATGGAGCACAACACCCCCAGAAGGCACCTCAGTATCTTCGTTGCCCCAGAAACATCCAAACTCACACCTACTCGCCACATTAATGATTAGATACACTAACCTGACACAAAACTTCACACCTACACCTCTCTACCATTTTTCACCAGATTGCAAACTCTCTTCAGTCTGGTAAATCTGTCTTACTTGCATTAAACAACCTGTTCAATATTTAAGTCACCAAACGGCACCAGGAAAAAATAAATAAATAAATAAATACTGAGTGTATATATAAAGCAGATGACTAGTCTCCTCTGGCATAGTACTTACAGATAATGTATGATTGTAAGTGTGCTTGTTGACCCAAAAAATACACCCTAGCTGTCAGCAACACTTTATCAACTGATATCTCTCTCTTTCTTTCTCTCTCTCTGTCACACACACACACATATACCTATTCTTTCTTGCTCTCTGACACACACAGAAACACATATGGTCCCTTGGCGTGTCTCTTCCACAGCTGTTTTGTCACCTGTCAGGGCTGACACCAGTAAGGAAGGCCATCTCAGGCCCGCTCTACCGTCACTAAGCCATTTTGACGGACACTACATCCCAACGTTCAACTCCACTCTGCTCACTGCTCAGTGAGGTGAACAAATGGCACATCCGCCATAAAGAATTTGTGACCTTTTTGGAGTCAGTGTGGCACTTACTTAGCATTATTGTCTTATGATGTTCTGCGCGGTTGATTGCATGATTAATGGATCATTTAGCACTTGTGAGAGATACGTAATGTAGTAGTGTAGTTTTGCTTGTAAATTATTATCAATCATAACTTAGAAAAGATTTCTGAAATGACTCATCTGTTACTCATCTGAAATTATTCATGCAAAATGATTGACAGCAAATGACGGTAATTTTTACAAGGCAGTAAATTACATACAGTAGGTAATACTGTAGGTTCTTGGTCAACAAAGACGGTAACACTTCAAACCTTGATCATCTCCAGAAATCATTCATGAGATGCCAAATGATAAGCTGCTGGTTAGGACTTTTTATATATAACTATAACTATTAGAGTATATCTAACAACAACAACAACAACAACAACAACAAACACACTTGTTGCTTACTGCAGTGTCTCGAAGCAATTAAATCAGTGAAATCAAAGAGAGAGAGAGAAAGAAAATAGCCACCAGGACTCAGGCCAACCTGTTTTGTAGAGCAGCAGCTTTGACTGAGCAGTTTGGAGACCCAGAAACACAATTGTCTGGTCAGGGAGACATTTGACTGGATGATACTAGTTATCTCTGGAAAACAGCTCTCTGTTCCCTCTGACTCTATCTTACATCATGCAGGCTAAAGAATTAAATGGATCTGTTGCTGTCTACTTGCTAGCCATTCCACTTATTTCCCATTCACAGCAGAAGTAATTTATTGAAATGCATGATTTTTGATCAGACATGAGGTCGATCTTGCAAAAATAGCAGTGACTGAATTGATGAACACCACATTTTGCAGTGAGGCTCCAGTAGAATCATGTCTGGTCATTCTTTAAGATCAGTCATGCTGAATATATGTGGACAAATTCTCACACGCACACAAAACCTTCATTCTGTCTATCTCCCTAGCATTCTCTTTCAGTGGCTTGTAAATTAAGGGTATTACCACTGACTGTTGCAAGAGGGTGTATGTGTGTTTGTGCAGATGAGAAAGGCAAAGCAAACTTGCTTTTTTCAGTTGTACACTTTTACTACGAAATGCTCCCCTCCTCCTCACTATCACTTTTGATTATAGTTGGACTCATCCAACTCTTTTCTCTTGCCATCTGTCTATCCCATCATATTGTATGGGAGAGTATAGTGTATAGTCACATATTCTAATTTAAGCCATGCATTGCTTTCTTCCGTTACATAATCACTTTTAACGCTTTTAAAGCGTAACTCTTGCCAAAATGCAACCTGGGGTCTTTTTGTAAATGTTCTTGAATCAAACTTTCATTTAAACACATAATTAGGACGGAAACGCCACCTTTGAGATTTTACCGTATTTTGTTTTTTGGTCAAATGGCCTTTTATATGGAAGAGCTAGGGGCAGTACTATGATAGCATCTAAATCACTGTTGTTAAAATGTTAAGAAGGCTTGACATTAAACTTTGCTCAAAGTATCACCAGGGTCTTTACACATGAACTTGAGCATTGAGAACATTGTTTGCGTACACAGAGTTTACCTAAAAAGGTTTTAACAAAAGCTGTTTTTTCCGGTTACCGTCCATCTTGCCAGTCAAAAATAGTCGATGTTTGAATGCAACGTAGCGGGGGAGGAGAGTAAAGATGGAAAGTTTCTAAGGCTTTGTTCCATCTGAATGCATGGATAATTTGTTGTTTTGTCATTAGTGAAAAACAATATTGACATTGTAATCATGACTTGGGCCTCACAATCACTTTTAGGCCAATTCATTATCATGGCAGGTTTACTAAACTAACATTATCTGATACAATCACCTATCAGTGCATTGGGGAAGAAATTGGTCTATGTTCTTCTTGTGGATCCTGTGTCGCAGGTGGCATTGTCTACATCAGATTCGCCCTAACCCAGAAGCCATAAAAAATAAAAAAATAGAATGAGATTCTATGAGTATAGGCGCAGCCCTCTAAGGCCACTTGCTCCAATAACATTAGCTGAAGAAAAAGCTGATGTTGGAAGCTGAACAACGGGTCCGCTCATGTAATATACAGTATCTGCGGACGTAGTTTAGGCCCGTGCTGGTCGCATTTAGAGGGCTGCGCAGATACTGATAGAATCTGGAGTTAGAATACTGTATGTAACTATCAGTACTTGTTTTGTATATTGGCTGTATTTTAGAACTTTCCATTCTTTCACTCCTCCTGTGTGTATCAAGACAGATGCCCCCACTCACCGATCACAGCGCAAGTATGTGGTGGTCAACAGCTTGTCAAATCAGACATGCAGTTAGTTTGTCAGGAAACGGCATCATCCCTGTGAATCATGCTCCTTCTTCCTAAGTGTCACTGACATGTTTAAATACATTAGTCCATGATCATGATGATGCGAGGTAGGAGTTATGCAATATGAGCAATTAGTGAGGTCATACTACATGACATATAACTTGAGCTGGAGATGGCATTGATGGAGTTTGGAAAGGAGAAGTGTGTGTGTGTGTGTTTGTGTGTGTGTGTGTGACATTTTGAGGCCATAGAAAAAAAAAAGAATATGATGTTACATTAGACAGGTGACAGTACAGCCTCAGGCCATGCTGAATCATTGTATAAAGTTAAGTGATAAAATGTCCACAGAAAACCAAATTCTCTGGGCAGGCAAAGCAGAAAAATGGGAGGTAACCTTGCCCCTTATGACCTCATAAGAAGCAAGATTCCAGATCAGACCATCTGAACTTTCATCTTCTCAAATGCAGAGCAGGATACCCAGGGCTCTGTTTACACCTATCGCCATTTATAGCCACTGGCGGACCATAGGCAGGCTGGGGGAACTCCATATTATTGTTAAAAAAAAACTCATAAAGTGAAATTTTCATGCCATGGGACCTTTAACGTCAAAGTTAAATAAGATACTTTTCTTGACAATACTGATGCTGCTGTGCAGAGGAGGTTGAACGATGCATAGATAGGTCAAATATTTCATAGGAAGAAAGTGTTGAAATTGTTCTAAATCTTGGTTGAACCTTCTTGCGTCTTTATTTAAAATGTATTTAGGCTACAAGAAATGTTTTGTGCCTCCACAGGGCACCTCATACTTGTTTAGCCATAAAGCAGCATGGCTCAGCAGGCCCCTTCGGTCCAGACGGAAATATCTCAACAATGTTTGCACTGACTGTCATTCAATTTGGCATTCATAGTCTTCTGAGGTTAAAGCCTACTGACCTTACAGAGCACAATTGCATTAATGTATTTCTTTATTCAGTACATTTAGTAGTATTATACATTAAATGTCTGAGAGCTCTCTAAGTGCTGGGCCAGTTTCTGCTGGAAATATGGGCATGGCTTTCATCAAATGTTTGGACACTCTAAATTAAAACAGTCTATAGTCCATTGTTTGTTGAGAAAGAGTCTATATCGTTTCTACATTGAATAGCTTGTCTTTCTCCAGCATCAGATAAAGGCACAATATGACATCAAACAACTAAACTGTCTGCTTTGTTTTGGCTCTCCTCTCTCCATCTATCTCTTTCTCCCTCTCTACCTGTCTGATCTCTCTCTTTCTCTAATGCCAGCCGTGTATTCTAAGGACCAGAGCGGGGGCTAATAGACATATGGAGCTATTGTGGTTGTTGATGGTGATGAAGCTGTGGTTCCTTTGAGCACCTTCCCGTCACCCTGATTCATTATCCTTGGCCACTCGTAAAGCTACTGAACACACACACACAAAGCAGAAATAGGGAATTCACAAACACACAGGCATAACCCCGAAATATGCAGAGAAACAGGCATAAATGGGTGGAAATGCACTTCTAGACACATGGAGACACATGAAGACATATGAAGACATTTATGTGCGTCACATATTAAACACAAACACACAGCTCCACTAAATGCAACACTAAGACATGCACAATTGTTGATGCAGAAATATGTAGAAATTAATTCATACACACTCACACCTACATAAATACACTGCACTCACTTTGTGCAAGATGTGCTGACACATTGAAGTCACTCTGTTCTCTTTCCCCCCAAGGATTCTGGTAATTAGATTCCTACAGGCCAGGTCTCTCAATTTCACTGCATTTAATTGGAAACACACACACACACACACACACACAAACACACAGAAGGCTCCACAGGTTGATCTAAAGCCTGGACTGTGACGCTCTAATAATTATTTTTTACGCTGGCCCCCCTCACATGCCTCATTTACCAATCAATCCCGTCTTTGTTTTATGAATTCTATTAAGTCGGCCCCTGTTCTTTTAGGACGAGATGTACAGAAAGACAAAAGGCTAGAGTCATAGGGATGCATTCTTGTTGCACGGCAGAGTTAAATGTTCATGGATGGGTGGCCGCATGGCGGTGAGCATGTCAAAAACTTCTGCATGTGGGTGAACACCCTAAGGTTTGAGGGAAGACACATAGGGCGGAGGGAAAATGAGCACATCATAATCCACATGCTGTTCTCTGAAAAGCATGCCACTGATTGACACTGACATCTCAGCCCTGGGCTTTCTTTTGTTATAAAAACTCTGGTGCATCTGAATCCAGAGAGGCTTTTTGGTGAAAATACATTAGTTGATCATCTACGTGTGTTCAATACATACACTGTATAAATATGAATGTGGTCTCTGTAACGTCACCCATAGGTTTCTGAAAACATACATTTAAAGGGTTGGTTCGCTTTTGAACTACTTTCTACAGAATAAATAGTCCAAAGGAAAGCTGTTTATCTCGAATAACTGTGACGGTATTTCTGGAAAAACGAGGTGGATACCTCCCAACCTGGCCAAATAAAACAAAGTCATTTGCGCAGCAAAAATACCACTAAGTGTAATTGAGAATATACATGTTTTTAACATGTATATGTAAAGTCATTGGGGACATTGATTATTAAATAACGTGTGTGTGTGTGTGTGTGTGAGAGAGAGACTCCTGACACCTTCCTTGGCTGCAGCATCTGTGGAGTGTATTCTCAACTGGGACAATGACCAGAGACCATCTGTCACTTGCTTACACATGCACACACACATACATCAATACACACACACACACACACACACACACACTGACAGAAGAAAGGGCGGCACTACCTAGAAAAATACAAAACATGTAGGCATTGATAGATAGATAGATAGATTGATAGATGCATAGATAGACAGACAGATAAGCAAACTAGTCTACTGAAACAGTGCAATAAGAGTAGTAAGAGACAATTTGCTCATTAAGTACCACATAACAGATTCCAATGCAGTGCCCCAATAATGGAGAGGCGTCAAGTAATACATTATTATTCTTATTATTGAGAACTGGAGCAAGCAATTAGGAAAGCCGTTTAATCTGTTGTGGATACAGACACAAGCAGTGAACTAGACCATGAAAGCTCTCTATTTTTGACGACACTTCACATCCCTGGAGAGGCAGCTAGCATCCTGGGGCACTCTCACTGCTGCCTACACACACACACACACACACACATAGTTCTACACCCAGGAGAGGAAGGCTGGACATGGTTTTTGAGGACGTGCAAATACACCTGTGTCTATATGTCGATATGCTTTAGGAAAAGATACAGATATTGTGAGCACAACACATTGTCTCTTTGTCCCTCCTACAGTACGCCCAAATTCTATAATTTACCCGGCACCTGTTTCTGTGTTTGAAAATGAACCACCTGAATGTTTTGTATTCTTGTTGATGAGAGCCATTTTGTTTCTACAAAAATGACTCAATTACAGGCAGCAGCAAAACTGATTAAAAGGGAATCAAGACACTTGTTGAGTTTTCAAAAGAAGATGGGTTTTACTTTACTTAAAACAGAATGGGACCTTGTACAAAATGTGCAGGATGGGAATAATAACACATACATATGCAAGCCCTGGCTCACACGGAAATACAACATACACAGACACACACTTACATAAGTCATATACCCCTACAGACATGATTCTATGCCAGGAAATAGTGTCTGACACTCATCAGATGTTTCATTACTACCCAGTGTTTTTTTTAAAGGTTTCAGGCTAAAATGAGGTTTTGCTTTCACAAATGCACAAACAAAAACAAACACATGTTGTCTTGCAGTCAGGCCTCCTAATCTGATGTGACTCATTTACAAAGTCAGGGAAACGCAAGTAATGTCATGTTAGGCAGAATGCACCCTGCATCGTTCAGGGCTCTCATACAACAATGAGGCTCAACTGGAGTGGCCTTTGCCATACAGAGGAAAATGTGTTTATGCGTGTGTGTGTGGGTGCATATGGTGATGAAGAGGGTTTAATGCATTTCAACATGGGCTATGCTCTTAAAAAAGACAAAGGTCATTCTCTAGTAAAGTAGTCACATCAATATTCTGCTTTAATCTACAAAACTCTGAAATGTAACTGAATGCCATCAGACACGGTCCTGTTACTGATTCCGTTGACATCCTCTTCAGCCTGATGCCTAACCTGTGTGTGTGTGTGTGTGTGTGTGTGTGTGTGTGTGCGTGTGCGTGTGCGTGTGTGTGTGTGTGTATGTGGGGTTGCATCCGGAGTCCTACTTATGAGATTAGGGTTAGGAACGTCGGTGTTAACCTTAAACTAGCATCAATGTTTTGAAATGTTTTGACAGCAGGAAAAAAAAAATTGTAAGCTCAACACTGACATATTACCCCATTTTAAGTTGATCTGATGAACTTGTTAGCAAACACTTGGAAAAAACACTGTAGTTAAATGGAACTGCAGCTTCAGAAGATAAAACTGTAGGGAAAAAAAGAGATGAATGTGATGCATGCATGATGCATGAACTGGGAGTCTGATGTTCAAACTTTACACATATAAAATTTGGAAAAATCTGTCTCAAGAAATTATAATCAAGTTACTATTTTTGAAAATGTGAAACTGCATCAATGTCAGGCTTACAGGCAAATTTGTTGTTTTTTACAGAAAGCACAACAGGCAAACCATCCAATGAATTACTGTTTAATTTTTTTTTTTTTTTTAAATAAACTGACAGAAGGGTTGGGACCCAGAGGAAAAGTTGCAAATACTAATCCATCTGTTACGTCAGCACCACGGACAGCACCATGGATTTATCAATACACAGTTAAGGCCCTGTTTGGACAGTGGCCCTGTTTTAGCACCCACGGACGGCTATTTGTAATGTTGTCATTTTTTTTATTTAGACTAAAGCATTTTGCGTTGCTCAGCAACTTATTTTTTTTGTTTTTTTTGCCGGAAAGCCCTGAATGCCTCGAGTTGAAAATACTTTAACTGACAGCAGAAACAAATCCCTGACATCATTTACAGCAAAATAACAGTTGGCTGAGGACGTGTAATTCAATGGTTGCCTAGAATAACAAAAAGAAGCAACTGGTCTGATCTTGTCTTCAACTTAAAAGGCAGTGCAGAGAGCCTGGCGTTTTGCAACCTGGAAACACGTGCTGTCACACTAGTGAGAATAAAAGAACAGAGAGACAGAGAAAAGTGTTTTCAATTGAATCATTATCCGCACGTCTCTTCTGAATAAGCAATCGGTGGCAACGTTATTAATGTCATCACTCTGCTGCTTATTAAAAAGCAAAACGCATTTCACAGTGAGAGTGGCAAGTGAAAGACTAGGGAGGAAGAAAAAGATGGGATAGATTGTGAGACAGAAAGAGAGAGAGAGACATCAGACTTTTAAAGATCAGCAGGTGAATCATTCCTTTGATAATTGCGTTGGCTTTTCATGGCTGTGTTTGTGTGTGTAATATGCATGTCTCCTCCATTCTTTGCAATCTAGGACACATTATAAGCATGTGTTCAAGGCTCGAAGTCTTAACAAACCAATGACCGTTATAAAAAATGTGTTTACTGTGTTATGTGTGTAGTATATGTATCATCATATGTGTGTCTTTCTTTCCGTGTGTTGCTGCCACCATGATGTTTCATATGTCAAAGAACAGCGTGACATATAGGGGCTTAATGTCTGCCTTTGGGAATCTTCAAAGTGTTTTTTTTAGCCTTGGTCTTTGTGGATGATTTCATACAGTCACACTGGATTAGTGTGTGCATTTTGAGAATTCCTTTGACATGTACAGTACAAACATAAATCCTGTGCTGTGTGTTTTATATAGGGGTGACTATTCAAATCTACTCTGAAGTGCAATCTACTCTTTAAATGGTCTAGTAAGTAGTCTAGTAAGTAATCGATCAGCTGAGCAGCTGATGCATCCATCACTGGCAGCATGTGACAGCTAATTGTTGACAGGAGTCGATAGCTTGGCTTTACAAAGGCATGCTGCTTTCAAGGTATTGCCACGTCAAAACAACGCTTACACTTTTGCATTGGGAATTTTTTGTTTTAATTGTTCTTATTTAAATAACAACATTTAAGTACATATTTTAAACATGTGTCTTCATGTAAAGACTGGAACAGGGTGCCATGCAGTAGTGGTCACTGACATGCGAGATCTGAGGAAATACAATATGTAAGAGGACAGAGGTGAGATCTCACCCCATCACATGTAAAGTGTGCATATGTAGTCCACTAACACACTATCATGAGTTCTTTGACAAATATGCTCCATGACAAATCTGGTCTTCTGAGATATTTAAATTGTATGTAAAATGAAACTGCATACATTTAGTTTGACATGTATGTAAAGCGATTGCTCAACAGTTTTCTCTGCCAAGGCTGGGGTAATTGAATTTTGGATGTTGTTTTTTTCTACAGCCATCCATGGATTACTTATTGGGAATGCAGAGCACACGCCTACGTGCCCCAGACCTCCATGGGTGCTGAGTGCTTTACCGGACAATACGCAGATGATTAATAGTAAATTACATACATTTAGAATAATGTGCTTTCAACACTGAGAGCTCTGCTATTGATCTTCAGCCAGACTCACATTTCTGCACACTGGTTCAGCGTCTTCAGTAGTTTTCACTGTCTATCAGACTAGTTTGGTTGGATCAAGAAGCTAGTTTGGGTTGCAACCGGCAAGGGTTTGGGAACAGAGAATTTGACTACTGCGAGAGTCAGTAGAATACCTTGCAATGTATGTTGTATGTTTAGTGCCAGTCGTATTGGCATGTTTTAGGGCCTCTAAATGTGTAGTTTATACTATTAATTCTAGGTTGCAGTTATACAGTGATTAATGCAATCTCATATAATACGATATTTAAGACAAGCTTCAACCTGTGTGTGTTTTTGTACATATATCCATAATTGTCAAGAATGTCAAGTGTTGTCCTTTCAGTTTATTTATTAATCTAATCAACACATCCACATGTGTTTGAGTGTATCCGAAGGATGTGTGCGGAATCTTGACTGGTTTTCATCCTAAAGCCACCGCTAATCACATCATTACTTCCCAGTGGACAGGCCCAATGCATTTAACCACTCCTGAGGGAGCTGAGGCCCGACAGAGTAGAACGGCCTCTCTGCCCGCTGTCACAGTATCTCTGCCTTCCTCTCTGCCTTTTTTTTCTTTAAATTATTCTCCTAGATCCGTCAATCTAATTTTTCTTCTGTGTGTCTGTGTCTTGATTTCTAATAACTCTACTTTCTAGTTGACTGTCTTCTTTTCTTTGTTGCTGTCATTTGGTCTGCCACTCAAGGTTCTCTGCTTCCTCTGACAAGTTTTAATCTAAATCACCCCTGTGGAAAAATCGGATCATTTTGGCAAGGAAAAAAGAAACTTTCACTATCAGGAATAAATATGAGGAAAAATAGGAATAGTAAAACTGGGTTAAAACTGGCAAATTCAACATAGACCATATGAGTGTACTATTTAGAGGATGTGCAACAGGAGCCATTGGGGTTTATTAATATAAAATCACCAAGGGTCGAACATATCAAATATGTAGAGAATATACTAATCTAGATCCGAAAAGTGAAATATTTGTATATTTTCTAAATAATTTACTTATAATTTGCATTTGTATTTTTGTTTTTGTTGATTTGTTTCATTTGCCTTACAACTCATGGGACTCCTTAACTTAATTGCTTTATTTTAACATAGAAATAGAAATCCTGCTTTTAGTGAGACAAATACTATACTTTTTTATCATACCACAGCTACAGTTTAATTGCTTTCTTCCCAACTCTTTCTTTACTCCCTGTTTGTTGGAGGAAGACATAGTTCATTACCACTAGACTTTTCTGTTTTCTGATGGTTTGCTCCTCTTTGTCCTGCACAGTGCTATTGTTTGGTCAATTGGACGGCTATGAGCTGGAATAATTGTGTGGGCCCAAAATGTTCAGCTCATCGACACTGCAGAAACACTCTGTGAATCTCACTTTGAGTTCTTCTATTTGAACATCTACAGCAGCCTTTCTGATGCTAAAGTTATGTAACGTGCACACACACAGCAAGTGGGACAAGGATAATTCATCTAAATGAGCACAAAGCAGCGTCACTTTTATCAAGGCTTAAGTAAAGGTTAAGCATAAAAATTAGTTGGAGGTAACAGATGAAATTAACACATGACACATAATAATAATAATAATAATAATAATAATAATAATAATAATAATGGCGTAAATTGCTTTAAAGACAAAAGCAATAAGGATGTTTGTTCTGTTTTGTGTGCTAGGCGATGCATTGTAAATTAACAATGGAGGTACTGAATGACTAACAACCAAGGAATACAACATACTGTACTATTATTTTTGTCCCCATGATCATTTATTCATGGCTCCATCTTAGGAGATTGCTAAGCACACCCAAATTCTGTATACACTGCATCCTTTGCAGTTTGTGAAAATGTGATTCACTGCTTTGAGCAAAAGTCCAAGTATAAATATGTAAATCATGTATTTCTTTCTCAGTTTTATTTGATCATTTATTTTCTCATTCTTTATTCTATAAAGGACAAAATACATTGATTAATATTTCTGTAAATGGGGTATTGTTAGCCAATCGGCTAATTTTCAACTGCATTCTTTTGGCCAGATGATTTTAGACCAGAGCAACAGGAAACAACAAGACATTAATTAATTAAATTAATACATGTTAAATTAAAAGATACTAATACAGACAGTTAGAGCAACAAATATGCTTTCTCAGTAAGCCATGCAGAGCTAGCTATAGGAATCAGCGAGACATTAGCACAGTTACACATCAACAGTATCCCCATTCAGTCTAAGAAACCATGCAAGCATCAAAACACAGCCAAGCAAACCAGACTCAAGTTACTACTTCCACCGTTCAGCCATGCAAAACCATAACAAGCAATAATAAAAGGATGAAATAGGCTACATCACTCATGAGGGAGGTGTTAATACAGCACAGGTTAATGAGATGGGAAACAAATTCATCTTTCATACATATCCAAGGAAATGCAGAGCGGGCAATATTTGACACCAGGCAAGATATCAAACATCAAACATGTTAGCAGCAACATGTTTGCAGCATGGATAAGTCTGTTTTCATTGGACTCCATCAGAACTAAAATAAATAAAAATAAAACTCCCAATTTCCTTTTGTCTCTTATATGTATCTTACATTGCCTTTGATCTTCCTCTCTTATGAGTCCCTGGGATCCCTCATCTCCATCTCTGTTCAGCTTCTCTGTCACTTTCCTCTCTCTCTCTCCTCCACCTCAGTTTGACCTTCAGCCTTCTCATGGAAGGCCTCAGCTTCTTGCTTCCTCCCTCTGCAAGAAGCTGAAATGGATTTTCTGTGATTAGCATTTCTAGCTGATTTATCTTTAGCTAATTAACAAGGTAATGCATTTATTGTCTGCAGGTAAAGATGGAGATGTTTTGTTTTGCATTATCAAAGCTGTGTGGTGAGATGGAGCAATCCCAAATAGAAGGCTAATATATTCTGGTATGGGTAAAATGCCTCTGGCCGGTGGACTACATGGAAAGTGACACTATTCCTTTATCTAGAAGACCCTTATTCAAGGATTCAAGCAGTTACATGGCAGACGTGTCTAAGGGTGCAGGGTTAGCACTAATGTTGACTTAACTGTGCATGGAAGCAAGTGAAGACACATTTTCTTCACATCACAATATTTGGGAATGTTGGTGTTTTATTATTATTGATCACAGTATCTTCATGGAGTATATGTCTTTGACAGTTAACGTGAAGTCAAAGGGCTAACTCAGTCTGTGATCAAACGTCTCATTGTTAGCTAATACGCTAACATCCTTAAGACTGCCTACACAGTGTGGGGCATTTGTGGTTAGAAATTAATTTAGTCAGTGTTATGTATTCTCGTTGAGCAGTCTTACAGAGATGGATAGCCAGGCAATAGATCATCATTGAGATCTGCAGAATGAGTTTCTGGCGTTTTGACTTCCTCATTACCTTTCTGTTCTGGATAACATATTAAGTGATGCTCGTAAAGGACCACTTTGGTTTGTGAGTCATAGAAGAAATCATTTGTAACAAGACACCACTGAGACAGTATAAGGATTATTACTTTATAAATCAATGATTATTAAAGATATTAATGGGAGAATACTTATGATGGAGTCTGTATGTTTTTAAGGAAAGGAGCTGAGGTGAACACGTGCTGAGAGCTGATTCCAGGAACTTACTGTTCTCTAGATTCTTATTTGAAAAGCAACATTTAGCAGCGAAAAAGGGGAGAAGGAGAAAATGTAAATAATTAAGTGCATGTGTGGAGTGAGGATTTGGGGTCCAGATGGGAATATTACATTCAATTTGTTGCTGACAAGTCATTCGTACCATTTCATCCCAGCTGCTTGCCACATTAACACCAATATGACCTCATCACTAAGTGTAGACGACCACATAACGTCAACTCAAATTAAAGACCAGCCAAGCAAAACCCAAATGCTTATCCAGTGGTAAAGGCAGCAAATAGGTAGACGATGGATTTTGGCATTCTGCCAAAGACACAGACGAACTTTAATTTCAAACCATACAAAGAAGTAAAGCATTTTTTGATCATTAAGTTGGTCAACACAGGCGCTCTACATGGGAAAATAAATGTCATTTTGTACCATTTGCTTGCAGTTGGCACAGAAACATTGTTGATTTTATAGTACAGTAAAAAAAAAGTAACTTTAAAAAAGTCAAAGCCCCATAATTGTGGGTCTTAAGAGCAATATAGAAATATTTAACGATAACATGAAAATGTTGATTGGGTCTTTGTCACAGAGACTAGATTGGATGGCTGTAGCTTTGCGTGTTGGCTGAGCAGTCTTTTTGTGATTCTTTAATGAAGGATTATAATCAACATTTAGACTCTTTACTTTTTTGAGTGCTGTCAAATTTTGTCTGTGATTAAACATCATTAATCACATTTTTAATCATACATTTAAATTGTATGAAAAGACATCACTGTTATTGTGAACAGCAAAAGTGAAAATGCATTCATTAATCACAAGTAATATCAAGAAATGCAATTTTAACTGAGAAAAAAGACTCTCAAGATGATTAAAACTATAAAAGTGTCTATGGACCACTGAGAGAATGTGCTGTGAATGACTGACACTCTGTTCAGATTGTTTAAAGACTCAGCTGTCTGTGTTAATTAGTTACTTTCTTCACGTCACTGATCACTTAAAGTTTTGCCTTTTCTAGTGAAAAGAGGCACCATGACTATGCTATGTAACATATTTATTGAATGTTGTGGGAAAATAAAAATTGTTGGAGTACATATTTTATATAATGTTTATATGCTAGAAGTTCATAATACTCAATAAATAACTCAATTTCCTGATATTGTACATCGATGAGGGCAACCAAGTCCTCATACGCGTGCTATTGTAGCAACAAAGCCCTGAAAGGCAGGACAGGTGCTTGTAGAGCAATGCAGCCAAATGGAATTGATGCAATTAAAAATGAACACGTTATTCCTTTTAGAACTAATGCAGTCCTTGAAATGATTTAGATTAATGACTCTTTTTTTTTTCCCCATGTTCAAGATACTGTAATATTTCATGGCACTGTGTGATCAAAGAATCATCATTTGCATGTTTGCACACACTGACCATGCATGTCTGTCACCACCTTTTTCCTCTGCTCACTCCCCTGCTAAAGCTGCAGGGCAACAGCCATTACTTTGGCCAAATCAAGGGGACAAAATAATGACAATGGATAACTGCCAAATGTTTTCTTTTTTTTCCTGTTCTATTGTCAAATGCTCAGCCTTTCTCCCCCTGCTCTTTCATGCAACCTCACTTAGTCTTCCTCTATTACCTCATCCCTCCCCCCTCTGCAAAGTGTTGAGGTAAAGGCCGTCGCCACCTGGTTGTTTTTGTAGTGCCCCATTATTCATGTTCTTGTCAGACTGCTTGCAAACTACTTACCGACTCTTTGTGTGAGAAAAATGCTTTGTTAACAGGGTTTTTATGTGTAGTTGATTTGCCTTGATAAACACACACATGTGTAACAGCATTACACGTTAATGTCTTTGGTCCAGATAACAAATGTATCTGGAAAAAATGTCTTTAGCTGGTGTTTGTTAAACAAAGGCCAGGCACATATTTAGCTGGCTTAGTTTATCTCTCTGCATGTGTAACATATGCATTTGCAGTACCTGTGTGTGAGTGGTTTAAAAAATAAAAATAAATTGAATGTCTAAAATGAAATAGGACACTTTTGTGTATTACAGTTAAATGATTTTGGGTTGAGGGCAGTTATGATAAACACTGTCATTGAACTGTCACTGTTATTGAAAATACTATATATACACGCACACAAACAAAACACACATGCTGGGACCTTCTTATCTGGCTCTTGTTTTTCTCTGGAGATCAGGCCAGGACTTGACACTCCATGGCCATTTCATGCTTAGTTCAGCTCTCTGCTTGATTCCACCCTCTCTCACTTTCTCATTGGAGGGTTTCCACTCAAAATGCAAAAAAAATGGGTGAACAAGAAGGTTAGCGCATTTTAATGAAACTCCCTCCTTCTCTTCTTTTTGTCCATTTTCTCTCCACTTGATCCCCTATCTTTGTTTCATTTTTCATCCATTTCACAGTTTCTCTCTCTTGCTGATCCCTTCTTTATATTCATGGTTCTACTGTAGCCCATTCTGCTTTTCCTCTCCTCTCCTCTTCGTCCCGGTCTCGTCAAGCTTTCTACCTTCATCCATTCTCTTCTACTCCTTGACATGTTGGTATGCACTCAAGTAGTGTCACAATCCTTTATCTTAACGAGTGGCCTATTCTTTGTGTGTGGATAGGGGGGTGTTGCAGGCCAGCCGCAAATGCTCCAAAAGCCATATTCAAATCTCCTTTCACACTGCTGAGGGTGAAAAGACCTGACACAGCACTCTGTGAGAAAAGGAGGAGAGAAAGAGAGGGTGAGAATGAGGAGTAGTGAAGGGAGGAATGTGAGCGATGGGAGTGAAATGATAGTAAAGACAGCACTGAAAGTAGAGGAGATGCAGGGACACGACGTGGGAGGGGAAGAGAATAATGACAGTTGGCATTAAGCTACCTACTGTATTGCAAAAGGAGCAGGAAAACAGAAAGGGAAAGAGGGAGCAAAGAATGAATAGCACTGAGCCAATGCTCAAAAGGGAAGAAGAGGAGGATGGAGAAGGGACAAAAAAGGGGTGAGAGAGCAGAATATCACAATACTAAGACATGTTATGATGTTTTTCTCCCTGTCAGGAAGCATCGTATCTTTGTTGCAAGCTCTTTTTCTATTTCCAAAATAACATCTCTCTACCTAACTCCATCTTTTCTCCAGGTGAAGAATTGTTCGCATCCTTTTCTTATGCTTTACACAACCCACCTCCTTCCCTCTCTTGCACAATGTGCATGTTTATGCAAATGAGGTAATTAGGAAGCTGCTTGGCTTCCTTAGTACTCTAAGGTTTGAGAAGCGGTGCAACGAGAGACAAAGAGAAGAAAGGTAGACGGATCAGGATTTAGGCTTTGGTGTTTGCTTAAAACAATGCTGGGGTGTGCATTTGTGTGCATCAGCATTACACATCCATATATTATCACATATTCACTTTAAAGTATAGTGTGTGTGTGTGTAGGCAAGTTAAGACTTGGTTTAAGGATTAGGGTTAGAATTAGGTTATGGTTAGGGTGAAGGTAAGGGTTAAAGTTAAGCAGTTATTCGTGATGGTTAAGGTTAGGGTAAAGAGCAAGGGTCCCCACAAAGATAGTGCCACAAACCTGTGTGTGAGAGAGAGTGCAGTTTAATATGCTTTCCTATATTTCTATCACTGACTCGTCTCTCTTTTTGCATGAAGAAACCACAACTGTCCTGGAACACTTCAGCTTTCTCTGTTTTTCTCTTTTCCTTTTTGTCTGTCTGTTTTCTCCCCACTCCCCCTCCTCTTTCTCGGTTCTCATGGTCTTACCCTTCTTTCTGTCAACCTTGCTTTCAGCCTTACCTGCTGCTATGTTGTCTGTCTCTGTTTCTGTCTCTTCTGTCTTGTTCGCCTCAGTTGCCTAAACTCCAAGTATTTTCATTCTCTAACTTATTTTCTTATTCTTTCATCCCTATTTTTCCTCTCACAGGCCTCTCTTTTATTTCTATGATTCAATCTGTTTTCCACCCCCATTTTTCACCTTGTCTCTTTCACCCTTCCTTTCTCCATTTCTTGCCTGCAGTATGTGTTGTACGATGCCTTTCAAATCTTTGATCATGAGCAGTTATCCTTTCTCTCGTCTGCTTTTCTTGTTTTTATCCTAGTTGTTTCCTTCGCAAACTCATACATACAAGCATAAACATACTCAGACATAAACATATTGTACGTTTCAATGGCAAAGGAGGAAACATGCATAATCAGACCTGTACATGCATACACATGGACATGCACTCACATATCAAGGTTTTTGTGTGCTCTTTCTCTCTCTCTTCCCACAGTGCTCTCTTCACCCCATACTCTCTCTCTTACACACACAGACACAATGTTCCGAAAAAACATGCCTGCACACGCTCACATTGTGCCATTTCTCCCTGAGTTTCCAAACTTTGGATGGCAGCTTCTGTCAAGGCATGAAACAACGGGAAAGAGGAGAGGAAGAGACAGTGAAGAGTCAGGGGGAGAAGAGATAAGGAGAGCTGACAGATGTTCGACTCAACGGAAGAGGAATGAATCTGACTTTGCTTCTCATCCTCCTCCATCACTTCCTCTTCCCTCTACTCTCTGTTTCTCTCCTCCCCTTCTTGTTTTCTCTTGTAAAGCCCACGTTAAACAGAATTGACTTCATTCCTTTGATCTTAAGGAAATTATGCTTTTAAGTAACTTTAAATAGAATACAACAAAACTGAAGATAATAGAACAGAGAAGATGTGCATCCCCCACATGCCCCACAAAAAGCTACATGGTTCACAAGCAAGTCTAAGTTAAACATCGAGGGAGGGAGACTAAAAGATTCACACTGAAAATAAATCCCAAAGCCTTTCAAAAGAAATCCCACAGCCTTTCACGCCATTTAAACAAGGAATATAATAGTGCTTCTAGCCAATTAAGGAACACCTGTGACAATTATAGCACCCACTGTCGCCATTACTGATTGTGTGTGCGCGCGCAAGCACAAAACAGAGGGTAGAGGACATTGTAGGAAAACAACAAAATCTAATAGAAGTCAGGATCACACACACACACACAGAGACAAACGGCCGACATTTTTCATACACCTGCAGCCATGCAGCAGTCTGTATGAGCCAATGTGACTTGAACGTCCTCGGTCCCCCTGCCACTGTCAGTGTAGTTGGCAAGGATCAGGCGTAGGCTTGATCTGGTTTGGAGCCTGAAAACACACACATACGCACACTAACCAAAGATGACAGGCTGCAGTAAAAGCACTTGCATGTCATCCTATAAGATTGACCGTTTTATTTGGCACGCCTACAAGCTTACAGCCTACATCTTGAGGGAAATGCATGTCATTTATCAGAGTGAAAGAATGACAGCAAAGGCTCTAATAGTAAATCATTGGCAGCATTATTGGACCTCCCCTCCCTCTCCAATATGGATTTGTGTTGGGAAGAAGAGGGAGTCCCTGTTATAAATCAGTCAATAACACCCAGAAGTGTGTGCACACAAACTTCCACTAAGCATATAAAGGACCCCCCCTCCCCTCCACATTGCTTAGTTCTACCTGACACATGTGCACACACACTCACACGCAGACACAGAATCATCAGAAATAATAATAAATGTGATAACCAGCTTTTGCTGTTGAGTTTTTCTTGTGTGGATCACCTGCATTTTTAATTCTGCTTCCTGTCCCCTGCAGTCCTCCACACTTATCATGAATCACATATTACTGAATACTGAAAATACAGACATTTTACAATTACAATATACAGAAAAATCATGACTTGTGATGATGTGTCAGACAGCTTTTCTAAACATTAAGTAAATTAGAAAATCACAATTAAATCAAAACACAGCTATGATATTGATGCAGTTGTTAGCTGACAGTACCATAGCTAGCATGAGTGGAGAAAAACTTAAGACTAAAGCAGTTGTAGACCACAAGAGGAGAAAGGCAACATTAAATGGTGACATTTGAAATTCCTGCTTTGAGCTGGAACATGCCGACTCAAAATTCAAAATGCCTGATGAGCTTAATGAGTATACTTCTTTTGATGGCACATGAAAGTGAAATGACAAGATTACAGTAAAATGGGGAAATTAACAGTGATGTCAGCAGGTTACAGCATTGTTGTGTACAATGGCTTGTATAATAAAGTACTTTACAATGAAGTCCACTCCTTAATAGAGCTATGTTTGTAGTCTTTAGTCAATGTCTAGCCGCCACACTCTCTGTGCATTGAGCCAGGTCCTAGCCTCCACTCGCTTCTCCCTAGCTCATTTCTGTCTGTCTGTCTTCTTGCCGCCCAATGAATTCATATTATTACACCTAAACGGTAGCGTGACCCAAACTGTAAAAGTTGTTAGCATGGTGCTAATTGTTTTAAATTCCTTCACAGTGCAAAGTATTGTATTAGCATCAGTAATAGGTTGTCAAACAATAAAGCACTCATGCTGACTTAAAGACACAAATATGTTCTTGACATGCACTCAAACTGTGCATGCACAGGGATAGTCCCGGCTGCTTGGCAAAAGCTTATTCTGTTAAAACAGATTAGGCTTACGGGTGCCACTGCTCCAGTGTAATCGACCCGCAGCCACTCTTTAAAGATGATTTCTGACACAGAGCTCAGTTTCCTCTTCATCTTAGAAAGGGAGACAGAGTGACTGAGGGAGAGATTATTAAAGAAAAGGAATAAGACGTTGAGAGGCAGAAGAGCTACAGAGAGCAAGGGAATGGGGCAGCAGAAGGGATAAGAAGATGAATAAAGTGGAGGGAGAGGATGGGTAGACATCAATACAGATGGAAATTTAAAATTCCAAAAAGTTTGATTGTGAAATGTGAGATTTTAGAAGAATCAAAGCAAATCTTTTATCTATTCCTAAATTCACAAAATGAATGACCAAAAACTATACTAGACAACATACACATTACAGTCAAGCTGTCGTTTCCATTCAAAACTTTAAAAATACTAAAGGGAATACATTCAAACTCTTTCAACAGTTCCCAATGTTTGATCTTTTTGACCAGTCTGCCTGCAGTTCCCTACCATTTGTTCTAGGCAGCAAGTGCATCTACACACACTTTTATGTGAAGTGGAATCCTTTTGGTTATGTCGGTTATGAGCTCAATAAGTTGGGTGTTGATTCTCAGTGGTAACAGCAGGATTAACTTCCAAACAGAAGTCATTTGGTTTCAGTATGAAAAATATACAGGACATATGGCTGTTCGAGGTACTTCTGCCACTCAGCTGGTCTGTTAGCCAAAACAAATGTCTGGGCCAATGTGGCTATTCTGCCGAGTCAGGATAACACTACTGGGTACGACACCCATATGTCACCTACCATCTAAAATTCCTCAAAAGTGTCTGGCTGTGGCTGCAGGTTAACAACCTTTCTCCATGCAGTGGATGAGGATATTTTTACCCATTTCAGGACAGAAATTTTAACTACCAAATTTGACACGAGCATAGAACACTGAATTTAACAGAAGCAAAATATGCTATACAATACAGTGGTATTGTGGAGGTGATGCAGTATTTCCTGAGTTTAACTTATCCTACCTTATATAAAACTCTGTTGTTTTGAGAATAAGTTTACATTTAATTATACAGCGCATTAATACAAGCAAGTCTTAAAGGACTTTGATTGTGAAAATGACCGTCAAATCTGCTGTAAATTATATATATAAAGGGCCTAGATTACTTATTTTGTGTTGTTATCAAGAAATCCTCCAAACCCTACGACGATTAAGAATGTTTATTCGTACCTTCTAATAGGACCTTTTGGAGCATTTCATAAATAAGCAGACATGTTTAAAGTACTAGAGACCCAGACTCATGGTCACGGAAACATATTTTGAGTTGATCCTGACAAATTTTCGAGGGTGACATTTTCAGCTAAAGTCAACCACCACACACCACACTCCATCCATCACAATGCTCCACAAGCAGAAACACTAAAACAAGAATGAGATCCAAAACTCAAGACAGGGCAAAACTAGGCATGGGTAACACAGGATATAGGCACAAAGCTACGGCAAAGATATAGCCTAAGCTCAACCACTGAGCCACAAAATACACTGGTATAAACCACATCACTGAAATAAATTAAATCAAAAGTTAGCTGCCTCGTCATCTGTTGCTAGCAGGCTTGCTATGGGAGTGGGAGGTGTAGCGGTGGTGCTGTTACTTCTTTCAGTTACAGTTGCTAAGTTTTCTGACCCAGGTTTATTACGTTTTTTAACCTCTAATTGATTTATGAAGAAACACAAAATCCACTTTTGTGTGATAGGCAAGCTAACTTCTGGACTGTCGACCCGCCAGAAAAGTTCCAACCAAATTGTAAAATCAAATTACATTTAATTGTAATGAAAGGTAGTAGGTTAAAATCAATAATCAATTCATTAAAATACATGTATGTAATTTTTAATTATGGTTGTAGTTTGTCTACCTTTTGCTAAGGGGGTGCTGCAGCACCTTCCACACCCCTAGTTCCCACAACCATGCCCAGACTTGAGTAAAAGTGCTCTGTCAAAAAAGTGACTTGAGTAGAAGTTAAAAAAAGGCTTCAAAAAGGCACCAAAAGCCGCAAGTGTTGGTATAATATGAAAATGGCTAGTGGATTTAAGACAAAATATTATGATGTATTATATGAATCAAATTTGAATCTGTCAGTGGTTTGTTGATCATTACATTATTAGTTTATTTCCTAACCTGGCCTGGGCTGGGACACAAATTCATACGGTTTGATAAAGTACTTTTTGGACTTTTGTCCTCAATTTAAGTCATCGTGTACGTCTCATCTCCGGTTTTTCCTGCATCCACTGTGTGTGTTTGTGTGTGTGCGCACATCAGTCGCGGGGGAAACTGAGCAGCCAGAGCATACGACTCTGTGAGGAAAGTTGCACTTCCACTGTTCAGTTCAGAGCAACTTCTTTCAGAAGTTTTTGAGGACTCAGCTTCACTCATTTAAGTCTTACCATAGTTTTCAAATAAAACACAGTGGATTTTGGAAATTCTCAAAAAACTTTTGGCATTAACATGCTTTTGTCTTCAGTTCAGCTCTATTTAAAGCTTTAGTGCATCATTTTTTTAAATTAATATTAACAAACGTCTGTTACATTCATGCCATTACCAAATGCTACAAAGCTAATTATAAGACTATCAGCTCCACAAAACTCTCTCTGTATTTCTCAGTATGGCTATGTTCAGAAGATTGTCTTATCCGGCGACTTCCGCACACAGAAACTTATGTGAAGATAATTACCTCTTCTGAAGATTCCATGTTTTTATAATCCTCCTTGTCCTCCTTGACTACTAGCAACTGTATAAAGTAGGGTTGGGGGGTGTGCAATCACTGAAGGCTTGTATCATGTGGATGTGTGGGTATTCTAGGTGCTCTGCTCCAACAACAATGGCTGAGCCAGACAGTTATTTAGTGTTTTCTTCTTCCTTCCTCCTTTTTGATCTCTTTTTATTCAAAGTTAAACACATGGGTCCTTATTTTGTCTTGTCCAGACATAAAGCCAGGCTGGTGTAATGTAGAAAGTGGCACAACTCAAAAGAAAAGTTATGCAGAACTGAAAATGAACAATAAACTCCAACAGCAAGGTATATTAAACTGTTGTGTAAAGTTAATCCAAACCCATTTGACATATTGTGTTTTTCTTATGCAAGTCACATTTATCTCACTATCTGATTTTAGAATGCTCTTTTACGTTGTTTTTAAATAAGCCAGCCATCTTATTCAGCGGTGACACTCCTGTCACTGGCTGCTTTCTAAATACATTATACTCTTATTGAAAATATCGATAGTCTAACTAACAAGGTAATACGTTGTTTTGGTCACTCAGCAATAGGTGTCAAAACTGGTTTGTCTCGGGTCACTGGATGAAGCATTGCCTGACAAAGCTGATGAGACAGGGAGTGTGTGTGTTGTGAGGGTATGTATGTGTAGTGTTGTGCATGTGGTTTGTGTAGTCTAAGTTGTGTTCTCAAAGGGATGATCATAATAGCATTAGCCACTGTCTGTGTCTGAATAGTCCAATGATGCATGTTCTTCTGACACACACTCTCACACACACACACACACACACACCCACACATCCATCTGGAACGGTATACATCATCAGGGATCTGCCCCGTGTTTTCTCATATGCTCATTGTTCTTGCTCATTTTTCAGCCGAGTAACACACAACTGATGGTGTGTGTGTTTTTTCAAGTCATGGTGTTGAGCTTCCTCTATTGGTTTTTAACACAGTGAGAGAAAGAATTTAAGAGATGTTTAAACCAGGTGCTGTGCTACGTTGGTGTGACAGTCAGATCCCTGGCTGTCTGTGAGTGCTATGCTGGGCTTACCATTGTCTCAAATTACCTTACCCACAATTCAATTTAAATTTAATTAATTTATAGACACCGGCACTACAGTTGTTTTTCGATTGCCACACAACAGAGGGCACAACTGTAGTCACATGTGCAAAACTCTAACTACAGTCTACACAGCAGTAGTTCACATGTACCAAACTCTAGTTCATTTTTCATTGCTTGAACACAGTTTTCAAATCCCTACCCACTTATCCCATGACTTTAACCACAACCTGCCCAACACTGTGGATTTACAGCACTTTGTTCTAATGCTAACACGCTGCTGTTAAAAATGCTACCCACACATTAAAACAGAATAGATTTCAGTCTGGTGCCTATTTAACACTGCTGATTGTAATTTTAGCTGAAAGCCTACAAACAATTACACTGTACCAAGAGAAGCAGGTAAAAGAGCAAAGATTCCAATATGCCCATGTCAGATATCTGAGGTTACATACACAGCTATAAAAAAACAAAATGTTAAAAAACACTACCTTTAGTAAAACTGCATTATTACTGTTTTTCAAAAAGTAATGGAGATTAAAGCCTTGGAAACACCACATTCATTAGTATTTAGAAATGATGCAGACATGCAATGTGATGAAGAAAACTTGCTGCATGATGCTGGAGAGAGGCAGGATCAGTCACACTATTCTTTGTTACTGTACCTGTAATGCACCTTTAGTTTTTTTCTTCCAGTAATTCCATAAATTACTAAAGACAAAATACTATGTTAAAGCAAACAGCTGATTTTCATTCCTTCTTGTTTACCTTACATGAAATTGATATATTACATAAAATCTATATCTTTTCTTTAAAGAAACTATTGAGTAGAGTGAAGTCACTAAAATTCTTCAAACTGAAAAGATGAACATTTCTGTTTTGTGTTTTTACTCTGTGTTCTGACTGATAGTGTGTGTTATCTCAGTGAAGATTGTGCATAGTCTTTGGCTGCACTGAGCCTGTTTTGAGGTGTGTGTGTTAAGAGTTGTGTTGCTTAGAATGAGTTTTGCAGCTGATTAGAACTGTTTAGCTGACTGTTTAGGTGACTGTTGGGGTAGATTTTTGCACATGTAGCTCCAGTTACAGTGCCCAGTGTTGTTTAGCAATCGAAAAAAACTAATACCAAGACTTTGATAGCGGTTCCCTTTTTTGATCTCAGTTTTATAAAATAGAAAGGTTTTCCTGTGTAACGTTCGACAGCCAATCACCAGCATTATTAGATTTTGGTAGAAGATGCTCCATGCATATTGGCTTACTCACTCTGATGAAATTTACTCCTTAGATATTAAAATCAGGTATTAAATACTTTAGAGGCAATTCAGTTGGTGCCTAAAAAGAAGTGAATTGAATTTGGTACCTAGCCCTAATATTATGTCCTATTTTAGTCAATATTAGTCCTATGCATAGCACAATGGGAGACCTGCGTCACCATGATGTTTTGCCCGTAAAACTGTACATATCTAAGAATTCTAGTTAAGGTATCTTGCTCATACCAATACTAGTTCATCAGTTCAGTGATATAGTCATGTTCATTTCACCGGGTCAGCCAGGGATATTTTAACTACAACAAGCAGAAGCAGCTTCACAGACGCACTACAATGGCACATGTAGAGACGTTGTTTCACCTTTTTGAAGCAAGGTCTGATTTTAGCTTTAAGGAACAACACAACAAACATTCTTCTTTAAAAGCACTTTACACATTTAGCTAATACTGAACATGCATAGCTCACAGGCATCAAGCACATATTTGGAAGCTCACATAGTTTCTTGTTTTAAGCCTTCAAGTCTTTATCTTGAGCTTTAACTTTTTAGCTTGTTCAATGATTCAATGATTCACTGCAAATTTTAGTCATTACTTGTATCCCGTGGGTATCATACATGAGATTTTTGAACTGAAAACACAGTTTTTTTCTGCTTTTTTACAGTATATTGGCAGTATGAGATAATTGAAATGAAGAATGTGTTGCCCAAACCCCTTATGGATTCACAGTATGTTTTTCGCTGTTGTTTTCCTTGAGCCTCTTCCTGTGTCTTCCTCAGACTGTCGCAGTGACTGTGTGTGGGAGGGGGAAAGCAAGTTTTTCAACGGCTTATCACAGCCTTTAGCTCATAGTGCAGCTAAATGGGTGACTGTATATTCACTAACCCAATTAAGGGTGTTAATGTGTGAGAGTGTGGATGTTAAGGAAGTGTGAATGTGTTTGTGTGTCGGTGCTGACACAGCAGTGGGGGCCTAGTGGGTAGTCTCTTTCTCTATCTCAGTTGCTCTGTGTCAAACGAATGCATTCATCATCAGTCGTCATCACAAAAAACACATTTGGGGGAATCTTTCCCAGCATGGAGGAATCTTGTACCAGCGATAGTTAAAACACACATTTAAGACTATTACAATGTTTTTCACTGTCTTCATTACAGACACACCATAAACCAACAAATGGTCATACACAGAATCCACATAACGCACTCCTTTCTGTAAAGCCATCTCCTGCTTAATTGTAGTTGCCCCAAATAGCTGCAGGGTCTCCCTAAGGCCGTGTTCAGACTACTAGCCCAAATCAGTTTTTTTGGTATATTCAGATTGTATCTAGATTGATTTTAGAAGTCTGGACAGCTAAAAAATCACATTAAATGCGATTTCTGTAAATTGGATCTAAACGACATTTGGAGGTGGCTTGAAATGCGATTCCAATCGGATTTTTGTCTCAGTCCTTACACTGGCCGCTCAAATTGGATTACAAATTGTCTTTTACGTCACTCTTGTAGCTGAGGTTTATGAATTACTTATGCAGATAATAAAATATATATATATTAAAGGCTCTGTAGTCGGAACCAGCATGAACCAAAACTTCGACATTGTCAACGGCAGCATAGCTTTACTCCTCCATTCTTACCTTTACAACAAAAGTCCAGCTTAAATTCACTGTGAGCATTTAGCTAAAATGGTAAATCAACAAAATAGCATAACATTACTTGCAACACGACATACAGCGACAAATCCAGAGTGAAGTGCTGAGCAGAATCAATGTTGCTATGAGCATGTTGCTACGAGCAGAGCGCTATAGAGGAGCAACAACATTCCTACAATCAGCGCTAATGTTTGATCTGAGTTGTGATCTGATTTCAGAAACAAATCAAATTTGCCTGCCATCTGAACGTAGCCAAAGAAGTTTTGTCACGGGAAATAAAACACTGCAGAGTAAGAATAAAATCCATGTCTTCACTGGAAGCAGCTGTTGCCATGGTGAAGCTAACTCAAAAGGCCATTTTTGGAAAGGCAAAACAATACACATGTGAATGTAACAAGGTAATAAATGGCTACATACAGCAGGTATACTAAAAGATAATTATGAGGTAGAGAAGAGACTTACTGTATCAGTGTATCGCTGTGTGTGGTGGGTTACTTTTCACTTTCTAATGTTTTGATGTCTCTACCTGGTTTGAACATCTCGTCAGAGTATTATCTCCGGGGCTGTGAGAGATACTGGGTACTAAACCACCACTGTCCTATATTCTTAGCTTGTAATGAATAGTCTTTAATATCATTACCCTATAAAAACAGTCTGCTCTCCCACTAGCATTTAATCCTACGGTAGGATTTAGTGCAAGCAAACACATTTAGTCATGGATGAACATGCACATAAAGGAAACCACACCCACGCATGCATGTTTGTAGTGCTTGTGTTTGTAGCACAACATACAAATATCACAGATACTTAAGTTGATCTCAAACAGTACACCTCATTTTACTTCAGTCTGTGTGTGTGTGTGTGTGTGTCTGTGTCTGTGTAAAAGACGTGTGCATATGTTCAGCCTCTTGCTTGGCTCCTCGCCTCTTGCTGGCTGCCTCTTTTGGCTGCCAGTTAAAAACAAGAGGACTACCAAGTCCCAGTATGTTATTATGCTTTCACTTAGACTCTGGCTGGTAATGGTTGACTTGCTTGCTGACTGTCATTTTATGTGTGATTGCTCTTTTTTTATTATATTAGTCCTCTGTTTGTCTTTGAGTCCTTGAAACAACATGCAAACTCTTGACACAACTTCTTTATAAATTGAAACTCCAGTATTTGGCTTCTTTTTTTTGTACATGAGCCAATTCACACATACACCCACACATGTTTTGTGTGTCTATGCATATGCATGCTGATCTACTGTATATACACAGATAAAAAGTGAATACATTCATGAGCTAAGTGGTAAGAGATGGAAAGCCATTTTCTCTCCCACAACACTGTGATGGGTCTAAATGAATTGTCAATGAATGTGCAATGACTGTTGACATTGATTTAGTATTTCTGCCATACCCCTCTGTGTGTGTTTGATTGCGAGAGGTGATTGTTATCAGTAAGCAATGTGTTCTGTTATGCAGACAAGTGCGTTTACAATAAGAGCATTTGCTTATGCAGGGCTAAGACTAAGACTAATAGGCCTTTCAGGCTGGAAAACAACAAGTCTTAAATATCTGTGAGTTGTGAGGTGATGTTATGACATAAGGGTGATCAAGTGGTCTGTGTGAGTGACTGCATAGCCAAAAGCCTGCTTGTCCAGTCAAACCATCATGAAATAAACCATTTTAATTGCAATTTATTTGCTGCAGTGCATACAATTTTGCCTGGTAATTAAATCCAAGCAGTCGATTTTTTGTTATCTAAAATCTCATGGAAATCCGTGGTGTATCTAATAATGTGATAATTATTTCATTCCTCTAATACCAGTGTCAACTTGCATTGTCTTTCAGATCTCGGCTTGGTTGCCATGACGAGCGAGGAGTGTCCTGTGCCGCTGGGAAACATTTCCTCAGCAGGGCCAGGGCAGAGTGAGGAATACAGCTTGGCACAGGCTGATGACATCATTGAGGAAGTGGGTTCAGGTGATGACGTCAGTATTGGAAGTGACCTAAGCACTCTTGTGTTGCCCTACCCAGAGTTGGCACCTGTGGTCTTCTTCTGCCTAAAGCAAACCACCTGTCCTCGCAACTGGTGCATCCGTATGGTCTCCAGTCCATATCCTTTCATTTACTAGTGTAGCTGGCTCCTTTTGAACTTAACGATTTACTTAATCACTTATCCTTCATCATTCTCTTACCCTTATTATTTCCCTGTACACATAAGAAGTGCATGTTCAGTTTCAAATATGAAGTTGTCCTCATGCAATGCACATTATTTCTTTTTAAAACACTCACCTTCGTTAACTTCATTCTGTTCATTGGTACACCTTTGATGCAGCATCTTTTCATCTCCTCAGCTAACGCTGGTGCTCCAGACGCTTTTTATTAGAGCCTTTTGTCTGCCGTCAGTTTCTCTCCTTTATGATGTCTTCCGTCTCTGTTTCGTGTTCTTTTAATACAGTTTATTTTATCCATCTTGATCCTGACTCCCTATCACATCCATCCATTCTCACTCCTTTATATTTTGGATTTGCTACCACATTACTGCAGACATCCCAGAATCTTCTCAAAGTAAGTGTGTTTGACATCTTTATACAACCACAACAATAGTGGTCAGCATTGCACTACTTAAACAATTGTGTGTGTGTGTGTGTGTGTGTGTGTGTGTGGGTGTGTGTGAGGTTTTACTCTGCACCTACACTGACAGTGACAGTGAGACTAAGGGTGATCCTGTCACTCCTTATCTTCTCTGTCCCTAAGATTAGGGACAGATAAGACCACACTGGGCTGGTTGTGGAAATGCTGTGAAAGTGTATGTACATCAAAGTGCCAAGCTTGTACACAATTCAAAATTGAATTGAGAATGACACCTAAATTCCATTTCAATTCTTGAATTTGAATTGATTTTGAATTGATGTCAAAAACAGGATCTAGAATTACAAATCATATTTAAATTAAAGGAAGCAGATTTGCAATTCAATAAAAATTCAAAGAAATTCATATGTCATAAAATATGTGAGATATGATTGCATTATATATTCTATAAATTATATTAGTTTGAACTACTTGTAAAGATTACATTAACAGAAAATGTTTCCCCTGAGCAATGAATGTTAAAAGCTCTAGACACAGAACAAATAATTAAGTTTTATTTATTGTAATTTGTGGACAATAACATGATGGAACATGACTCCATTTCCCAGAATGTGTATCATTATCTATATTTTACAACAAAATGTATTCAGGGTTGAGAAATAACTGTTTATGTGTAATGAAATTATGTTATTAAATTACAAAATGAATAATTGTATTTACTTGTATTACTGAGGTAAAATGTGTAATTAAATTAGTTACTACTCAAATTAAAAGGAAATTGCTTTGCAATTGATAAAGTTATCGAAATAAACTTATCCAAACCACATTTATAATGGGCAACTTATAACAGTAAGCAATTACATTTCCATCCTAACATTGAATGTATGTGAGATTTTACCCATTCTTTGCGACTGTGTGGACATTTTTTAAATTGCCTTGAACTTAATTCCACTTCCTGTCATTCCGATTCAAATTCAACTCCTTGTGGGGCAGAGTCAATTCAATTCAAATTCAAATTCATGAATTGAATGGAGGCCAATTCTGAAATTCATAGGGATGCACAGAATTCAGATTTATGGGGTTTGGCCGAATGCCAAATCCACTGGTGACGATCTGACCGAATCCAAAACCAAATACCGAATCCTACTCCCATCCTCAGTCCATCAACACAGTAAACACATTAATGAAGTAAACAATGTCCACAGCCTCTAAAATAGTTAAATGCTCTTTTCATATCGTAGGAAATCGAATCGCTATTGCCAGATGATTTTTGCTAACCAGTGTATGATGAAAGCATGTTGGATGGGGAAATTAGAAAGCTAACGTGAGCTAATGAGCAGCAGCCATCCATTTGGTCGCTCTGCTCCCACTGTAGGGAGACTCATTTACTGAGAGAACAACTGACAGCCTGGTCCGGTTAACGCATGTTTTTAGCTGTTACTGTGCTTCCTTTGCCGTACCTGGGGTTTCTGAGTTTTGGCTGCTGTCAATAGATTCCTTCATGCATGACTCGTATTCTTTCGGGTGTTTCATGCGCAGGTGTTTTGGCGGTGGCAATGTTGTGTGTTGTTTGGGGTCCTTGACAAAACGAGACAGGCCGGCATTGTGGGTTGGGCATATGGCTTGGCTTGGGTCACCTTCTCTTTACTGGAGGAGCGGCTGGGCAGCGCTTTTTATAATAAATTGATTTATTATAAACTAATTGAATGAATGATTTTATATTAATATGTCTGTATCACAAACGAACAAATTGGTGGCCACAAAATTGGGACAACAGAGGGAGAGTATAGGCAGTCAGATAGACGAAACAAAATGAGACTTTTTGTTTGTCTTTTAGACTCCATCTTTGATGTTTGGATGAAAAGAGGTTTCAGAAGGATTTTACAGTGCTTGTTAATGGCTGAGTTCTGCTGCTGTCTGTTGGCCCCGCGCCACAGGATAAAAACATGTGGTGAATACACGCACAAGCGCGCACACATTCACACACACTCTAAATCTTATTTCACATTGCTTGAGCTTCTATTGCAGCTCACTGGTTGCAGAACACCCATGGCGGCTGAAACTGTAAGCACGTTAAAACACATAGAGACACAAAAAGAAAGAGTAAAAGAAAAGTAGAGTGTGTAGTGGTCTGAGGGAAGGTTGTTATTGCTGCGAGTTGAGGTGACTTTCCTCTTGTGGAATCAGCTGAAGAGCCAAAACACATAAACACACTTCAGTCCATGCTGGTTAGTGAAGTGTTACTTTTGCCATTTTCTGACTGTTAGTTCAGACAGTTTTGAAGTTGCTGAAGTGTGCGTGTGTGTGTGGGGTGGGGGGTGGGCAGTATATTCACAGGCTTTGTGCCTTTTCTTGTGTAGGACTAAGAAGATGTATATGTGGATCTACTGTTTGTGTGGGACTTTGGTGCACTGTAACAATGATTTGTACCCGTTTGAGTAGGTGTATTGATCGTACAAAAGCAGACAGAACTGTATATATAAATACGTTAGGTTGCTTATGTACTGAGCAAATATGAGCACAGCATGGTTTTGTTGTGAAGACTTTGATGATGAAACAGTAAACTACTGGACCATAGTTATACAATGACAAGATCAGTCTCATTTCACCTTCATCAAATAGTTTTGCTTGTGCTCATGCAGTGTAGATGTGTGTGTAGGGGGGCAATAAGTGGTTGTTTCACCATCTCTTTGCAGATCAATAATTCTGTTCACAACACACTAACTGTGACAGGCCTTCAGTGACTGACACACACACACACACACACACACACACACACACACACACAATGATGCTCTCCCACGCTTGCCTGCAGAGTACCTGGAATAACTCTCTTTATTGCACCCCACACACTTCTTTCACCCCTCCCCCCTCCACTCCCACCCGTTGCCGCTTCTCAAATCTGTTGATACTGATATGAGCACTATTTGATTTTGTGTCTATCCTCTTACAATAGCGTTGAGTTAATTGCCAATTTGTCTCCTTCGTTTATTTGTAATTTCCATTCCTCTGTATCATCATAGATCATACAGTTACAGTAGATATTATATTTACATCTGTATCATGTGTGAAAACTGCCCTGCAGGCTCATTCTTGTTTTCTACCTTTTTTATTAATTTAGATATTTTTTGACAGTCTGCCGCTCTCTGCTCTTCTTCTCTTAATACTGACTTGCTGTAGAGACATACTGTAGCAGATGTTACTTCACTTCTGTCAAGACTGATAGCAAATCAGACGTGTGGCCCAGAACAGTCCCACTCACCTCTGATAAATTCATTATGGTGATAATTTGTGTGCTATTATATTCTGCTACATGTATACAGCCATTTGCATGCACACACTGACTGACAGACAGTACGACAATAGTACGTTTACTCAAACACTGTATTTATGTACAATTGATTTGTATTTTAAAAGGGCAATTCAGTTGTATTCTATTCTATACTTCTACTCCACTACAGAGGACATTATTGTATTTTTTACTGTGCTACATTCAGTATATCTGACAGACTTAGTTAATAATGTAGTTACTTCGCAGAATCAGATTCTTAATACAAAATAAAATCAACAATGTAATTATGATGTATCAGTATAGATTAATTTGCTACAAAGCAACATAATTGCCAAATACGGCACTATACAAATTGCAATGCAACAACAGCAGAGTATTTCTACAATGTGGCATTGCTACGTTTACTTAAGTAGAGCATCTGAACAATTCTTTCACCACTTCTGACAGATACATGCATACAGATACATATACATATAGGTATTGGAATATCCAGTCTTTCATCGAGGCGGCATTAGTAGCTCTTTACCTTCTCAATGTTAGATTTGACCCTATTAAAGAATCTTTGTGTTAAAGAGGTGTAAGTCATTCCACCTCAACTTTTCGCTTCATCAACATCTCCTCTTTTCCGCTGCAGCCAATTTTACAAGAGAAATCTTTAAGGGGTCATAGCTTTCATCTGGTCAATCTTTTAAAGGCAGAGAAAAGACTTCTGTGTGCAGACTGCAGCCAGTTTGTTGCATTGGGTCTTAGTTAAGTGGTGAAGATTGCCTCTCATCAACGCTTTTTTATATAGATCAAGATGAGAACATGCCAGGTCACTCATACTCCATTATACCTCATATAGCGCAATCAAATGCATTCAGTGCCACCTGACCTTTCAACAGTTACACATGTTAGAAACACAGAGAAAGAAAGATATTAGTTTTTCATCTACTTAATTCAAGTGGCATGTATTGAATTGTTTGAAGGTGCAATATCTTCTATTGAGTTTTATGTGATGTCCCTTTTGGCCCTTTTGCAGAATATTTTAATATTTTCTATTACGTAATATATGTATGTGTATGTGAGCAATACTCTCTCCTCCTGAAATAATTACCATTGTGTTTTGGACTTCTTCCACTGTTGCACTTTTTCTGCACTGCTTTTTCCAGACTCCTGAATTGTAAAGTAAACCCATTGTATAGGGGCATTTTTATCTGTATTTTCGAAGTGGAAAGACGGTGTAAGTGTTTGCAGTACACAGAGAAGGAAATGTGCAGGCAGAAGTTGTTCAGATGCTGAGCTGACTGATGAATGGCTCTGGGCGCTTTCTTATTTCTTTCCCCATCCAAACTTTGTTACAGTTGCGTAAACTTCTCTAAATTTTCCAACTCCTTCCTCTATTTCTTTTTTTCTTTCTTTAAAATTAGCTTCATTCTTCCACTCATGTGTTTTGCACTCAATTTTCTCCTCTTGGTTTCTTTCTTTTTGTCTTGTTTTCTTCTCTTTTTTTCTACTTAAGACCTTAATGCCAGTAACTATCCTTTTGTTGACTAACCTTCTCCTCTTCTACTCTGATTGGCTCCTGTGGTGTTCAAGCAGAGTGACCGGCCTCTGTGGCCCATGATCCTATCTGGCCCTGACAGCTTGTTATCTCCATAGTGACGGATGGCTGAGGCGTTGCCGTGCCTTGCTCTTAACTACTGCTGAGGATAGAGCGCACACCTGGGACACATCACCTACTCTCTCTCATCTTCTTGCTCTTTTTTTCTACAGTTTTCTTTTTCTTTTAACATGTTCTGCCCTTCTGTTTTCTGTGGCTTTTGGAAAGGTTGCTGTGGGGCTACACAGTAGATCGTGTGTGTGTGTGTGTGTGTGTCTGTGTGTGTGTATGTGTGTGTGCGTGTGTGTGTGTGTCTGTGTGTGTGTATGTGTGTGTGCGTGTGTGTGCGTGTGTGGGGTTGTTCTGTTTTGACAGACGTTTTCTTATAGAACATTATAAGAATTTCTTTAATTCTCAGTGACACTCTTGTCTTTCTTTTATCTTGTGATTGTTCTCCTGTCTGTTTTCTGTCATTTCTTTTTTTTTTTTGCTTTCCATTATGTTCTCACTCACAAATGCAATCACTCATTTTAAACGTATGCATCAGTTCCCCCTCTCTCAAGATGTTGTTGCTTCCTAAACTTCTTTTTATGCTTTCATCTTGTGCAGTAATGTGAGTGTTTTTATTTTAATGAGCCTTTGCTTCAAGTATGAACTGTTGTCTTTTTTCCCCTGGGGGGGGGAGATGCTCCCTTTTTAAAAGAGGTGTAAACATTAATGAGACAAACCTATGTTAAGGATAAATGAAACTTATTAGAATGCTAATGCTGCCAAAACAAATAACAAAGCTAAAAGGAATACCAATACCAATACTGATTTTCATGATCCCTACTCTCTCATCAATCTTTCTCACTTCTTCTTCACTCCCTGCTTCTTTCCTTCCCCTCCTAGTCCAAACTCCATTAGTGTCTGTACTGTCTAAGAGGGGAAGAGGAGATGAGAGGGTAACAGTGGAGAAGAGATGAAGGGCTTAAAGTGACTCTAATGACTACTGTAGTATCAAGCCTCTGTGCGACCTATTTCACAGGCATTACTCTTTCATAGTTTCATAGCTGCACTAAACATGTGCTTTTTATACTACATGATAGTTCACAGTCAATTTAAAAAGATAATACTACAACAGGATGAGTAATGCTACTTATGGTACTCATCTCATTTTGTTTATTGCATGTCCTTGTTATGACAGACGCCATAATTCACCCAACCAATGCAATCATTTTTCAAGAATCTTTGAATGAAATGCAACAACTAGGCAACTTGAGTGAAATGTGCCTAACCATGTTCCTCAGAGGAATCTTTGCATGACTGATATGTCACATGGATTTACCACAAACCACTTCACAGACTTGACTGACTTCTTTACTGACTGCAGTGTGTTTGTGAACAGTCTCACAATCATCACATAGCTCATTATTTAAAAAATAAATTAGAAACTACTCCATCTGTGGCTTAGATACGCTTGTTGACTATTTAGATTTGCTAGGTATGATATGTTGGTAAAGTATTGGTGTGTACAGCTGCCTTGTAGGTGCTTGTATGATTGTTATTTACATGTTGCACACTTTTGTCAATGTCTGTGTGTACTGCATCAATCCATGAGTTCAAACGTGTGTGTGTGTGTGTGTGTGTGTGTGTGTGTGTGTGTCATCATCGTGATCCTCCGCTGTTGGATTACGGATTATGTAGACACTGTTCTTGAATTGCAGCCATAATTGGGTTATGGGTCAGTTCACATTCTTCAAAGAGAATTGTATTCAGATGCCTGGCTGACATTATCCACCTTCTGCTTTGGCACTGTGTTATGCTATATATGATGTACTGTCTATGGGGCAATACTTTAGACAGCAAGCCTATTTGTTTTAAAATGGTAACAGCAGAGCAGATTGCTTTTAGATGTTCCACACAGATACATGTCGGAGGTGCACAAACAGAAAGTCATAGGGACATACTCCAACAATAATTGAAAAGAAATATAAGCTTACATACGAGCATTTTTTCATTCTTTGTTTTCCGCCTTCCATCATCACATTCTCGCTGCCTTATTTTTTAACTTATAAAAGAATCATGTCTTCCTTTTTTATGTCACCTCAACTCAGAAGTGTTGCTTTACACAAACTCTTGAGAGAATATAATAAGTCATTTAATGGTTCCATCACCACTAACTGCAGGGTACATTTTATCCAAGTGAGTGCTTTGTAGTTTGCTATTTCTCATACAGTATATTATCCACAAAGTACTATATAAATTGTATGAGTCATTCTGCAGTGCAGTGAGGCTGTTCTTTGCTTGCGACCTCCCAAAAACTCTCCTGGACATATTTGAAACTTCCAAACACAGTTTACTTCAAAAATATGGGTGCATGATTGAAGAATGTTACAGTAAGCACATTAATGGCCGTGAAATGAGGTGGTGATGACTAACTTGCTGCCTGGTCAATTGAGGACAGACCTAGTAGTGATTTATGAGACGTCTGTTTGTGAGCTCTGTGTGTGTGTGCACCTCCTCCACTAGAACCACAAAAACTGGGCTTTTGTCTTAGAGCTGTAATGTGGAAAAAAAGCCTGAAGATCAGACGTTGTCCCAGAGGCAGCATGCAGTTAACCTATTCTGCTACTGTATATTATTTATTATTTGTGTCTTAAGGACTTTGTTTGGGTGACAAGAGAGCGATATTAAAAGCTAGAAAGCATCTCTTTCACAGCAAAAGCAATAGTCAATTGATAGCACTAATTTAGGATGGGCACAAATTATTTAGTCAAGAGCAAAAATCAGGTTGTGTTTCCATTCATCTGTCAAGCAATTTCTAAAACAGTTTTGAAATGTCACAAAAAAATGTATGCAAATTAGGTGTGTTTCCATCAACTGGCCTAATAAATTAGGCTACAGTGTAGTTCCGTCAGTAGTTTCCGCTATAGTCTACACATGGCCACTGAAAAGATTAGAATACAGAGAGGTCGCTAACTGGAAACAAAAAAAAAAATTTACCCTAGCCACATCTAACCATGGATGTAATATGGATAAAGCATTGGAGATGGAGCCCCGTTCATTCCTATGAGAGTTGCTCAGTGGCACATGTAGCATTAATGGAGCCAGAACTGCGTATACAATTACCGGGATGGTCGGCACTGCTTCCGCACTATGTGGCTCATAGAGCAGCCGCACTGGAGACTTCTGCTGACCGATCTGGCTACTTCCGGTTAAGCTAACCCCCCACTAACTTAAATGGGGATTAAAAGATTTAATTATTAGGCTCTTTGAGACTTTCCAAATGTTATTGGGGTACTGTCCGGTTATCTCGACCTCATCAAAACAATGAATTATTTAATGTTTTCGTTATCTTTTCCGCCCGTTATTCCGCCCGTTATCTCGACCGTTATCTTTTCCGCCCGTTATTCCGCCTGTTATCTCCCTCATCGACCTCATTTTCGGCTAGAAAGATGAACCTCTTTAGCCTGCCAACTACTGAGGAGGAAGCTGTGAAATTTTTTCGTGTTCTACTACCAAAAGAACGAAGATGCAAGAACGACCATCTCATGAAGCTGTACTTTGGCAAAGAAATCTTCTGGAAGTGCACACTCAGGGCCTGCTATCAGAAGATCAATATTCGCAACGGCAACTGGTTCGCTCAATCTCGTCTTCCATTCGTTACTGTCGCGCGTTTCATCTACATCTGGGCCTGGGAAATGACATCGGGGAAGCTGTGCAATAGGGAGCTTGGGATCAACAAGGACACAACAACAGACTGGAGTAACTATCTGAGACAGGTCTGCGTGGAGACTTTACTGGCGAAGGATCAAGGACAAATTGGCGGCAAGGGGATGATCGTGGAAATTGATGAGTCACTTTTCACCAAGCGCAAGAACAATGCCGGCCGGGTGCTACCTCAACAGTGGATCTTCGGAGGGATATGCCGCGAAACCAAGGAATGCTTTCTCATCGAAGTGCCGGATTGAAGTGCGCCTACTCTGCTGACTGCAATCAAGGAGAACATTGCCGAGGGGACCATCATCTACTCAGACAGCTGGAAGGCCTACAAGACACAAGAACTGGAGCGGCGGGCTGGATTTGAGCACTTCAAGGTCAACCATCGTTACAATTTTGTGAATCCCGAGACAGGCGCACACACTCAGACCGTGGAAAGGATGTGGGGATCAGCTAAGTGGAGGAATAAGAAGCACAGAGGCACAGATCGTCACTTCCTAAAGTCTTACTTGGCCGAGTTCATGTGGAGAAGCGGTATCGGCAAAAAGAATCCGTTCGATGCTATTCTGGGTGAAGTGAAGAATCATTGGCCGCCTGCTATTGGACAATAAAAAGTTTTTTTTTAAATGAGGTCATTAAATAATTCATTGTTTTGATGAGGAAGAGACATTGATGAGGTCGAGATAACCGGACAGTACCGTTATTGGACTTAATGGATCAAATTCTGATTGCATTCATGTTGCGAGAATGGGCCATGTTTCATGCTGTCTAGGAAGACACAGACAAGTTGTGGGAATATCTGGGAAGACGCGCCGACACAATGCGCCAACTGTGTAAACAACACCATTTCAAACAAGCCTAAAAACTAAAGGAAGTTGTATTGTATTTTCCTGTTTCTATTCAGCTTTTCTAATGGAATACTTCAAAATGTGTAAATAAGTAAATAGAAACACAACTACAGGGTGATCTGATGGGATGCGCCAAGATTTAAAAATGTCTGATTCGTGAGGAGTTAAACCTACAGTGCCCATACTTTTTCATGGGTTACACAACAATATTACACTTTGAAAATGACCTGCCATGACTGCAGATTTGCTTCCAATCTTTTATTGGGCTTTTCAAAGTACAGAAGACATTTTCAACTCATATCTCATATCAAAAGTAGCTATCTTTAAATGTATGATATGCAGTAATATAAACAATGTATAGACTAATACACAAGTAATAGCACAAATAATGTTAAAGTGCTCATATTATGCTCATTTTCAGGTTCATAATTGGACTTAGAGGTCATATCAGAAAAGGTTTAATTAAAAAAATAACACCATATTTTTGTTGTACTGTACGTTGCTGCAGCTCATTTTTTCACCCTATGGGTTGAGCTCTCTGTTTTAGCTACAGAGTGAGGCATCTCACTTTTCCATCTTTGTTGAGAGTTGCACATGTGCAGTACCTAGTTTAGCACTACAAGCCAGTCAGAAGCAGAATATGAGGGTGTGCCACGCTAGCATCTAGGCCAGCATTATAAAGTGTTACAAAGTGACGCACGTTCATCACGAAAGTAAAGGCTGCATTACGATAGAGCTGTTTGGAGCTGTTTGTGAACAGTGATTTCTCTTCTTCCTTTGGGCTTTTTCACTTTGTTAACCTATAACGTGCACAAAAAAGATATATAACACAATAAAGGAAAGGGAAAAAGCACAATATCAGAACTAAACATTCTGGAAAAGGAATCTAAAGGTTTTCCAAAATGAGGCTAGATAGCTCAGTTTGTAGAGCGCTACGTACAGAAGTTTACTCCTTGACTCCTACCTGCGGCCCTTTGCTGCATGTCATTCCCCCCCCTCTCTCCCCTCTCTCCAGTCTTCAGCTGTCCTGTCAAATAAAGGCTAATATAAATATAAAAAAATTAATAAAATGCTGCTGCTATCTTTCTAATAGAAATATGTAAATAAAATGGTGACAAGCCTGCGATTAGACTCGAGTAATAATCCTCGTCTGGAAATAAAATACTTATGTAATAGGGACTCTGACTTGTATTTTGGCCAACTCTCCATGTCATCATCCTTGAAACAGGAGGATTTGAACAAAAGCAAGAAAAGCTCCCATTTTATTAGTTTGAATTTGAATTCTATGGTTATTACCGGAGGCAGCTGTAAAGACAGCTAAAGATAAGCAAAACTTATTCTACTGCAAATATTCTTGTCTTGTTACACTTGAACGCTAAACTGCCACTAGACAGAATTACGAATAAATCAAATGTGACAGCTCACAGTCTGTTCTCACTTTTAGAATAAATTGTTTCTTTTCAGAATACATTTTGCTATGTTTTGCCGATGGCTAATGCTATAAAAACAAAAGCAAACTCTAGTTGCATGCATTAACATGTTGGGCAAATAAATATATATATATATATATATATATATATATATATATATATATAAAATGGAATATATATATATATATATACATATTTATATACATATTTTTAATTACAAATATGGGGAGATTAACTCTAAAATGAGATATTCTGGATTTAGGGAGGGAAAGCAAAGCCTGTAACCAAATTAATTATAAGTTCCTTTTTAAAAGTGCACAGCTTGGACAGCTTTTTCAGACTTTAAGTAAGAGAATGTTAAACTTCAGATACCTGGCTAGAGGAGGAAGAGGGAGGTTGAGTCGTCGAACATTACATTTTGTACGGGAGAAGAAACTCTGGCAATGTTTCCATTCCATTTGTAGGAAGTGTGAGGAAAGCGTGAATCACTAAGGGATGTTTATGAATATTCTGCATTTTGATTGATCATCAGTATGTTTCAACATGAACCATTTGCCCACTTGCTGTGCAGGCTTTGAGGTCTACCCTTTAATAATGATTACGTATGAGCACATGAGCAAGACTCATTACAATATCAAGGAGACCTGCAGATCAGATACCCTTTTAGTGGCTTTGAGAATAGAGTCTTTGTGTCCTGGCTATATGAGTCATGAACGTCACATTATCAATTATGGGGTCACAATTATGCCATGACCAGATCCCTCCACAAACGCATCATTACATGTTGGAAGTAAAGCCGTGGAAACCTTGCAGCACATTTTATTTATTTATTTTTTGGCTGCGTCGAAGAGTGAAGCTCTATATATGGACGCCCGCTCTACCAACTGAGCTATCTGGGCGCCCACCTTGCAGCACTTTTTTAAATGGTCAAACGGGACTGTGGAGAGATTTTCCCTCACTGGAGCTTCAGTGGGTGATGGACATTCACTGCATCAGTGCACACAAGACTCCTGCATGTGGTTGCATAAAGTAGTGATTCACCTTCCTCCAGCTATCATGGTGATGCTGTCCTTATCGCACTTCACAAAAAAATGAATGATATACAACTACCCACTGCCCAAAATGGTTGTGAATATAATTTAAGGTCTCTCATTTCCTCTGATGAAGAGATAGTAGTAGGCTTATGGCCAAGCTCACCTTAGACAGATCAAAGCAAGTTTCACAGGGCTGACAGAGGAATTTCATTTCTTCAAGGTGCTCTGATATTAGAATGTGGCATCATTTAAACACTGCCTAATAGCTGGAGAAAAGTCTTATATGAGTATGCAAGTCGGGGAGTACTTTTTGAAAGCCCCATTGTGTTGATCTAATATGACATGATAAAGAAGCTTATTGTAAATTTCTTTTGGCATTCAACATCTTATTTTTTAAGTTTTTCTTCTGTTTAGTTCAATGGATTCAGATTGAAGAAAAGCGGGACCGAGAAATAGACACATTGGAGATGCCGTTTTCAGGTGATTTGTAGATGCAGTCTGCTTATTTGCAGCACTTCACATGTACACTGACTCAACTCTATGTCACAAGATATCAGAATTGGCCAAATGAGCATGAGCAGATAAGTACAATTTTACTGCAAACATAATGTGTCACATTGGAAAACAAAGGAAATGAATATTAGATGAACAAGGAAAGATAAATGAAAGAGAAAAATGGGAAGAGAGAGAGACGGAGCTGGTAGATGAGAAGGGTAATTATTGGGCAGATAGAAAGGGATGGAGTGCTGGTGAGAGGCACAAAAGCATAACACTGAGTGAAGGACAAGCTTGCAACTTCTCTGTGAAGGATAGATAAAAGAGAAGAAGAAAAGATGGTAGACGAAAGAGATGGTTGATAGCGCTTGGAGAGGTGGGCGGAGAGAGAAGAGGAAGTGAGAAATTGGTAGTTAGCACTTTTCTTGAAAAGGCAGAGTGTGATAAGGAGACAGAGTAAAGGAGGGGAAAACAAGAAAGATATAGCTAGCAAAGTGGCAGAGTGAACTTTTGCCCAGTGCCTGTCAGCACAGAGGACAGCAGAAGATGGGTGGTGTGTGCGTGCGTGTGTGTCATGGGTGTGTATGTGTGTGTATCCTTGCCTCCTCTTGACAGTGAGGAGGAACATGAAGTCTCTAATTGCTCTGGTGACTGCAACTTCAGACCTCTTCCACACTGAAAGGAAGAGAGAGTGGGAGTGAGGGCAGAGTAACACTGAGATCAGTACAAAAAAAGACAAAAGGTCTTAGTTACAGGAAGAGGTACTAAATTAAGTTATAAATGAACGGCACACAAAAGTCTTAAAACAGACAAATAACAGATTGTACACCAAACCAAATAGGAACACATGCAAAAGGTACATTAGAGAGAATATGCCTTACTAATAGGTTATGGCTGTGTGCATCTAGTATTAGCAGTGGAAAACTGTGTTGAACAGAGACTGAATTAAAAAAAAGCGGAGCTCATAATCATAATTTTTATAAATAATTGTGTCAAAATTACAAATGTGACATTTGTAAAAACGTGAGCAATTTATGATACAAGACACTAGGCCCCTGAATATAACAAATATTTGAATGTGAATTGCACAAATATTTTTATTTTATTTTTATTTTAATTTCAGCAAAGCTTTCAGACTAGTAGTAACGTGTGTGCAAATCTGCAGTTCCCCTCCACTTCACTGGGCTTTATAGTGAGTTTCAGCTCATTGTTTAGCTGTCCAGCCCGTGACTGAAACGTTATCTCTCACTACTCTAATAGAGTTGTTTTTGGCCAAAGCAGGCAGCTGTTTTCAGCAAAAAGGCTTTAAAAACCCACTGTACATTACCTGGCTAGCACCAAAAGGAAGACAGACAACTAGCTGGGCAACATAGTGGAGCTTTTAGCAGCTAAAGAGACTTTCTCTTAGGAGTTGGTAGCAAAACAAAACCAAAACAAAGCTAAAAGAGTGAATATAAGGGGTGAGCGAAAAAGTCAATACAGCATCATATCGTTATTTTTCCATGGCAATACTGTATTGATACACGGACACCAAATATAAATCGTTTATTTTATAAGTTGCACATGCAAATTTAACTTTTTGGTACTAGAATAATAAAATGTGTAAAGTGAGATTAAGAAACCGATAATTTATCTTTTTAGATAAAAAAAAAAGTTTATCTTTGGGAATATAATTTGAATTTGGAAAAATGGTAATAAATTGCAATATATTGCAGAATATAAATCACAATAATATTGTATTGGGATTATATCGTATCGCGGGGCTTCTGGTGATTTCCACTCCTACAAATGTATAATGATGTTATGATGTTGCCCTGTAACTCCTGGATGTGTAAACAGTTTTCCCAAGTTCCTCCAAGTCACATACACAAAATAATACTGAATATAACACATAAAACACTTTTGAATGTAAAAAATCTTCCCTCTACTTGGCCACACCATCTTCTTCTCTTTTATTGCATTGCAGTGAAAAGAGACGTTTTGCAGAAAGGGCGCGTGGATGTAAGACCTGGTGGAAAGATAATATATACATAACACTTACTTTCAACACTGACACCCACCATTTCCCGGACTTATGTCCAGTGACCCTTACTCTCTCCTGGGGGTATTCCTTTATCGCTCTGTCAGCTCTGGAAGAGGAGAAAAATAGAAAGAGGATGGGGGAGACAGAGAGGGGGAGAAAAAATAAAGAGCGGAGCATTAGGTATATGGAGTAATGGAGTATTAAAGCGAGAAAAAAGACATGGAGAGAGAGAGAGAGAGGTGAGAAAGAGAGAGGATAGGGTTACTGACCGCTAGGGACCTGCTGAAATGGCCCTGCTTTGTCACTGTCTCTCTCTCTCTCTCTCTCTCTCTCTCTCTCTCTCACACAAACACACACACACACACACACACACAACTCTCTCTCGCTCGCTCGCTCTTCTCACTCTCATACGTATAATCCTAGCTGTCAGATGTATGTTACACACATATGTATCATACTCGCCTAAATCCTCCTACATTTTTCCAGTGTGTGTGTGTGTGTGTGTGTGTGTGTGGGCGGCATCTGTCAGGGCGGATGCTAAAACCCTCTGGCCAATGATAAAAGCTCAAGGCTTGTGTGTTTGTGTGTGTGTGTGTGTGTGAGACCAGATGTTTGGACATTAGTTGACTGCTGATATCTGCAGCTCAAATGAGCTTTGGGGCTTAGGTCATTAAAGACCAGCTTTAAACTTACTGACACACACACACACACACACACTCCCCAAGTAGCTGAGTTGGTGGTGGAAACTCCGAGAAGGACCAATAGGAGAGGGGGCATGGAAAGGAAAGGGGGAGAAAAGAGTGAAACAAAAGGGAGAATTAGATGAGGTATGGAGGAGAAGTGGTGCCTATCATGTAAGATGGTCAGTGGACAAGTGAGAAAAGAGTCAAACCAAGCTTGTAAAGTAGTTCACGTGGGAAGTCAGCAGGGGGTTGTATAGTAGGCTATACATCAGATACTACTACTTCCAGGGCAGCTCTTTAGGGAAACAGGGACAGAGAAGGTGTGAGTATGTGCATGTGGTACACTCTCTTGGGGAAAATCCTCTGTGTGTGTGTGTGTGTGTGTGTGGTGTGTGTGTGTGTGTGTGTGTGTGTGTGTGTGTGTGTGTGTGTGTGTGTGTGTGTGTGTAAGAAAGAGAGAGGGAGAGCGGGCACATGGCAATTTACACCCTCTCCAGGCCAGCAGAAGAGTTGGAAGCAACAGGGACCATGACCACAAATGAGAAGCTATGAACTACTAACCCTAAATAGAAAAGCTTGCTAAACAATACATAAATAAAGTCATGAAGGCTGACAGAATTTGATGGTGCACACTTTACTATATCAGTCTTGGCCTCTAAGTTCACCCTGCAGTATATTATGTAGAAAAAATGCATTTTTCTCAGCCACAGATTGGTTCAGTGGGCTGGCCCCTGCCCTGACTTTTGCTTGGGTAAAATGGCTGGCATGTAACCTCTTGCTCTTCTACCTATTGCAACCTGTTCTACCTGTAAAGACCTCTGATAACCTCAATTAAGGTTACTGTTAGGTTCAGTTGTGTGTGCTGTAGCCTACACATGTAGGTTTGCACACACAAACTTACATCCCTCCATAAATAGTTTTTAAACAGATCGTCTTTGTTCTTCAACTAACACCACATACATTATGATCTAAACCTACACACAGAAATAAGATGATTCATCAGAACTCACCAAACGACCTGCTGTAAGTAATAACCAGTGAGCTATTTCTCTCACAAATGAGACTTGACAGAACAATTCTGTACAATTTAGTCTCTTTGCAAGGGAGGGAGCGAGAGACCATGAAAGAGAGAGTGCGTGTCCTTTTGACCTATCCTTTTGGCCATTTTCCCAGTTAAACGAGTGTGAGAGGAGTGCAAAGGCAGCCAGGGCCCTCAGAGAGTCAAGCACTGTTTAAATTATGTTATCACAATACATTTGTTTCCACTCTATCTGTTTCACTTACACATTCTCTAACTCCCGCTCCTCATCCCTCACTCTCTTTCATTATTTTTCTCTCTCGTTATGTCACAATAAACATTCTGAGCCCTATCTTGCACCCAACGCAGCACAAAGCCCAAGGCAGTTGTCAGTTCCCCATCCAGCGGTGACGTCGATTAAATAGAAAATGTACCTGCGCCCATCTGTGCGCCCATGGGTGTGCTGGTCTTACAGGGAGGTGTGTTCAGGTGAATTCTTGGCGTATTGCTATCTTGAGGCAGTGGAAAGTGATCGCGCCATTGACCAACAAAAACCTGGTCTAAAACGGATAAGATAAGATAACGCAGCCTTTCATTGTTATTTTTACAGCGCATTAGTAAAATGCTCCTAGGCTTGCTTCACGCCATTCACTGAGATTGTTACAATAGGACTTTGACTGTTTAATGTAATGCGAATATGTGAGCACATGTTCTCATTTTATGGGTCTATGTGTGTATTGTTGCAGTTGTGCGCACACACACACACATACACACACACACACACACACACACACACACACACACACACACACCTCAAACCTATCTAACCGCCCCTCTGACCATGTTCCCACGTCATTTAGCGCTTTAATAAGTTATTGATCAGAACATGCCTACAGTAGTAATGGACCTTGTATGGTGCCTGTTATATTAAATTTCAAATTATGTCCCCCAAAAGGAAACTTTGACAACATCTGTTTTATCTAAAAGCATAAAGTTCTCTGTTTGTTCATCTCACTTTAATTTGTTGCTGCAAAATGGGAAACCTCAGACAAACTGACCATCACATATATAATAAAAGACTTGGCGTCTGTGTATCAATACAGTATTGCCACGGAAACGTTTTGCTGCAGTATTTCAAAACAAATGGAAAGACCTGCATTGTGGCCAGACTGTCTGACAAGTGCCTACAGACACAATGTGATTGAATGAATGCTCAGCAAGCCGGTGCCTCACTTGAGCTAGTGTTATGAACGATTGTGCTATCTTTACCTTTTTCTAAACGACACCAGGCTGCTACAGTATAACCACCATACAGGCCTCCACAACCATCAGACCACTCGTTTGTAACTCAATATTTTTCCCTTCTTGGCTGAGATGGACAACATAGCGCTGCGTAAATTAGCCAGCAGCTAGCGGCTTAATACCGAAGAAAAAAAAACAACACTGTAAATTACAGTTTGCATGCATGTTGTTTTAAAAAAAAAAAAAAATTTGAATTCCAAAATTGAATACCTATCATTTGAACATTATTTGAATATTTGGATCTTGCCCTACTGGATACCTTAAGCACTTGTGACATCTGAGGTACATGTCAGTTCTCTTAAATTGCATCCCCGGCTTCTCCACTTGCCTCCCTTCACATGTCTTAGTCCGTCCCACTGATGAAGGATGGGAGAGACGCGAGGAAATCATGGGAGGAGAGAAGAAATGTGTTTAAGTGGGATCAGACTTCTTTTCCTCTGAAGCGGCTTCCCGGGAAGGCTGCTTGCGTGTATCCTCCCCGTATAGCTCCTTGGTGATCCCTCCTTAATGCTCGCTCCTCGGGCAGGAATAAGAGCTTGGGAGACGGCCTTCACGAAGGAGGGCCAGAATAACTTTGGTTCAAGCACGGAGCGAGGAGCTATCAAATAAGGGAACTGAGATGCACCTCTGATCTTAGGCCTTTGCATTCCCACCTAGCATTAATTAACGTTTTCATTATCTGGATTCTGACTGCAATGTGATTTCAGTATAGACAGACATGGTGAGCTTCCCAACAAACATGGCTCATCCCAGGGCAAGGGAAGCGATACCACTGTATGGGCTCTACTTCTTTCATGTCGAGCTGATTTTCTTCCTGAGAATATGGTCACTGTACAGACTGCATTTACACTTGGCTGTAATCCAATCACAATGCAAGCCAGATGACCACCAGATGTAGTCTGACTGATCCACATTGTGATTGATTGTAATGCATTTTGTGTGCAGTTACACCTCATTAACCTCATGTTAATTGTGTCGGTGAGGTCAGCGAATCCATAGCATGTAGCATGTAATTCTTTAACGCGCAGCAAAATCCCTCCAATTCGACCATAGTCAAATTTAATTTACAACGAAAATAACCTAAACACAAAGGCTTCAGGAGATGGAGGTATTTGTTGCTGCTGATGTGACTCCTCAAAATGTGCTGAATTTGCGTCTTTACCACACATGATTAATAGGTACTCCATCTCTCTCTCCTTCCTTCCCTTCATCGTTTGCCCAGTTTTATCACTCTTTTTCTCTTTCATCCTCTCTTCTTCTGTTTCATTGAGTTACAGTTAATTCAGCCATCTGTATGGCAAAGTCAGGCAGATGGTGGAACAGACTAAGAGACAAATTTAGCGCGTTAGCATGACAGACATCACTCTTAGCTGAAGTTGTCAGTAAGTAAATGCTATGGTAAATTGGAACAACAGTGATATTGATGGGTGTAGTTTTGGTACCAACAATTATATCAAAAAGACTGGGTGAGATAGATTCTAAATATGTAGTTTTATTAAAATTGGGGATATAGATGGCACTCGGTATTAACAAACAGCAGCTCATCCATTTTAAGTATAGTATATGGTCAATCGGCTCAATTAAACGTTAATATAATACACTGCTAAGCTTAATTTGATTGTAAGTGGTGGTGAACAGCTACAATAATTCATTTTTTGGCTCTCAGATTCAAACATTATTTGCCTTTAAAAAAAGAAGAAAAAAAAAAAGAAGCTTTTTGCTCATGATTTTTGCCAACACACCTGAGATGTATGTGATTTTAGTGAAGAGTGATATTTCTATTAGAATAACCAAGCAGTGTAAAATAAATGTTGAACTGGTGCTTTCAATTGAAATCTAGTTTCTAAAGGTTATTTTTTCAATTGCCTAAAAATGTTTTCACATCAACATCATATGATAAAATATTTGCCTATTGATATACTGTAAATTTCTTTAGAAACATTTTCCTTGAGAGAGCGAGAGTAGTAAAAGAGCAAGCAGTAGAAAGGTTTGGCGGTATATATATTATACCTGAACTAAATAAGGAAAGATGTTCAAAATAACATTCTTTTACTATCACTGCTGTTGCATCTTACTTAATCAAGTATGAACAGGTGTGTTTTTATGCTTTCATGTCTCTGCATGTCTGTCCAAGTGCATTTCTGTGTGCTTGTTCATATTGTGCTTGGCCATACCTGAGCTTGCCAACCTGCAGAGATGCGTCCCACAGGGTGCAGTCACTGCCAGTACCTATTAATATCAACGGCACCAGTTGAGCTGTAATGACTGACCCTTGTTATGCTTTACCTAACCAGTGAGCTATTGTAGCCTGCGTTACAATGCTCTTTTCTGTGGCTTCCAGGCATTGATTGCTTTTTTTAAAATTTCATAACTGAGTGACAACCACCTGAAATTGTAACCACTATGTTTACTTTGAATGTACATGTATACGTGATATTAAGCTGACTTTAAATCCTTAAACCTTGTTAAGAGCAGTACTGTGTTTTTTCACTAGATCATTAATGACACCTAAAAAAATTGATGGTAACAAATGACTGCTTTCCAAAATTTTGCATTATGGTTGAGACATTTGTAGATACTGAGATGCACGCCCACACAGCTTGTCTCTCTATACCATCCTCTCACAAACTGACATTGCCTCAAGGGAGGATTTAGCCTCAGCACAGCCAGGGAGGGATAAAACTGCCTGAGAGAGGAAGAGACAAAAAGATATATAAAGCAATACCATGACTGAAATTGCTCCTCTTTAAACAAACGGAATGAAATAAGAAAGTTCTTTTGTTCCTTCATCTTCAATTATGTGTCACAGTGTTATGAGTTTCATTGGGATTTTTGCAACTGCTGCCGTTTTTGGAATTGGAAATGAGATTAAAAAAGGAACCCATTTTTTTTCATTGAAATGGTGGGCAAAAGGTGCACATGTTTCACATATCTCTGTCACATCTTACAATTCCTCAATTGTTCCTGTCATTCTCAAATCGGACCTATCAATAATGACATCAGTGGCACAATTACTACAGAAGTATTGTCTTGTCATCAATTCACTGTGCACTGTAGTTGTTGAACACGCCTCCATTTAATGATCAATAGTGATACAGGCCTGTTATGTTACAACTTTAACATATAGACAGAGCAGTTTTCTGATATGTTCTAATATTGCTGTGGTTTATGATTTGACAGCTGCATACTCACACTTGGGAACCACTCTTACAGTACATACACTCTTGTCTCAATAACTACTCAACGGTACCACTGGTGCCTTTGAAGTTTCCATGCAAGGTGCCCTATACAGGGCTAACAGGAGAGCATTTTGCATCCGTCTTCTGTGTTTGTTGTTCCTGCTCCCAAGGACTCGCTCACAGACTGCTGATGTAAAAATTACTGCACTGTTATTTAGTCCTAATGTTTGGTAGGTGAGTGTCCTGCACCCTATTTTTCATTTTGTTCAAGTTAGCAGCATTCTGGCAGGAAGACTTGGCAGCTGTGCTTACATTATCCCCTTCACAAGTAGGCTGACGATCAGGCACATTAATATGAGGGAATGGCCGTTTGACTTATAATGATGGTAATGAAATTGATAAGGGTTGGCGCTGTGGAGAAGCTTGGAAGCGTAACAGATGATAGCTATGAGAGTTAGCAGCAACATACAGTAGCCAATGACAATGCGCTGCTAGACGAACGTATAATGCAAAAACATGAGTTTGACAGGTTTTTTGGTTCTCAGGAAAATGTATTCAGGCCCAGATCTGAATTTAAAATACTGTAGATATAGTATGTCATGCATTGTCATGCTATCCAGCACATCACGTTTCTTTTACCGAGTCATGCTAGCAGCCTCTTCTTGAGGCTAGAAGCTTGGCTTTTCTGCTTCATCTGCCTCTTCAATGCATTTTCTGGCCTAACCGAGCATGAGTAAGTAGAAGAGCAGAGGGGATATGGGGACAGATTACGAGCTTCCTGTTGCCGCTATATGTGTGTGTGCTTATTTGAATCAAAGTGTAATCGTGTGCATTTTGTGGAGTAGTTTAATGGAGACCGGGGTATGTATGTGCAGGCAAGTGTGCGTATGTGTGTGCATGTCAGGTAGTAATTAATAAAGACAGGAACATTGGCTCTCTTGCTGTGCCGACATGCCTACAAGGGACTTGCCACCAGTCCAAACACTCACACACACTGGGATAAAGACAAACTTATTTCAACCAACTGCACAGGGGCTAAAACTTTCTAAGCCAGTTTAAAAATGAACTAGGACTTAATTTAGCCAGCCAAGCTTGCTCTTAATTTCAATGTCTTAATTATATACCAGCGTTCACCTGAAGGTAGCTACACAGAAGAGGGTGCTATGCATTATTGAGTTTCATCTTCTACTTCATTTCAGTTTTGCAGCACATGTTGGTTAATATTGTAGTAGTCTGATAGTACAAAAATGATGGACTGAAGTGGAAAAGGTAAGAGAATAGGGTGTGTAAACTCAGAGCCCTGGTGAAGTACTTTATTCACCATCTTAGTCCTTTATGAAAAACAAATTCCAAAATAAAGTTAACTTGGAAAGAAATAACAAAGGGAGGCAAGTCAGGGCAAAATCATTTAGTGGTACCTTAACCTGCAGGGAACAGCATGCCCTGAGAACTAACCACTGGACCTGCAGTGTTTGTTCCATGCTCGCTGCAACAGAAGCAATCAGAATCTTCTGAAGTGAACAATAATTAATGGTTTATAGTGATAAGTGTGATGAGGAATTGTTTATGTGTGTTGTGCTGCTTTTAACAGATCAAATGTCCACGTATTGTATTGAAAGAAGAGGGCAAATCCTCAGAATCCTTTTAGTATTTATTTTTAATAACAATTATAAGGGGTTGTTTTTACTTTATTATACAGTACATATCTAGTATCTAGCTTGGGTGTATCACACATGTTTTTCCTTAGTCTTGGACTGGGTAAATGATGAAATCAGATTTTGTTTCTTCACAGAGTATAGAAGTCACACACCGATAACTTGATAGAAGGAATGGAGGGAGGTGTGTGTGTTTTATAAACTGAAAATCTTTTACAGCACAGAACTTCATCACTTAAAAGTGGAAGATAAATCACTCATATAATGCTCATTTTCAAATTCATTATTGTATTTTGAGGTTGTAACAGAATAGGTTTACATGGTTTCATTTTCAAAAAACACCATATTTTTGATGTACTGCACAGTACATCAAAGTACAGTACTGCTGCAGATCCTGTTTCACCCTGTGTGTTTGGGTCTCTGTTTTAGGTACAGAGTGAGACATCTCACTTCTATACTATCTTTGTTGGGAGTCGCACATGCGCAGTAGCTAGGTAAGATCCCATCAGAGAATAAGGCATGCACACGGTCTTCTAAAGTGTGGGAGTGTTTTACTCTTAATGCCAACAACAATGTGGTGGTCTGTAGACTTTGTAAAATGATCCCTGAGTCAGCATTACAGCAGAAAAACACTGTAAGTTCTCCTCACCTATGCCTCTCCATCTTCTCCCGTAGCTCACCCATATACAGAATGTCCAGCACTGACTGTTTAAATCGGGATCAGCCTCATAATTCTCTTAGAATTACAGTTTTTTAATTTTTTTTTTTTTAATTATTTATTTTTAAGTTTTTTATATGTGTGTTTCTCCTGAACGTGACTTGAAATGTTTTTGTTTTTTTATTGTTGGATTTATTTTATACATCAGAGTTCATATGTTGCTAAAATTTTACTTTTATACTGTAAGATTAAAGGGAGAAGAGCTTGGAAGTTAAACAACAGGGTATTTTTTATTTTACTTACTACTGTTTAAAAAAAGCAAATACAGGCTACTCTTTTTGCGCTTGTTCTGTTTACTTTAAGTTTTTATTGTTGTATTTCTCCTGAAAGTGACTTTATTTTGTTGGATTAATAGCATACATCTGGCTTCATGTAGCACTATAAATTAATTTTACTTGAACAAAAGTAAACAATTTTAATAAATAGATATTTGAACCTTATTGAAATTTGTTTTGTGTAAATTGTTAATAATTGAGTAATGGGAAAATTATTGCTAATTGAAAAATTAATCGTTAGATTAATAAAAAAATTAATAAAAAAATAATCATTTAGGACAGCCCTAGTTGAGTCTGTCAGTCAGAGAGACTGGTGCAAGAGCAGTGTCCCCCACTTTGGTCCAGACTGAAATATGTCATTGACTACTGGATGGATTGCTATCAAATTTTGTACAGATATCCATTTTGCCCAGAGGATGAATCCTAATGACACTGGTAATTGTCTGACTTTTCTGCCACCAGCAAGTTTAATTCTTCACTTACCCTGGGACATATCTCAACTTCTAATGGACAGCATTTGGTATAGAGCCTCAGCCTCAGCTGTAATTTGTGTTAATATTCATGTGTTTTCTCTGGCCAAATATTTAGCGGCCCAATTAGCAAACAGAGGGAGTGGCTGAGAAGGATGACGTTGAGGTTCGGTAACCTTCGGTAAGTTCCGTACTCCAAGCCAATCGGTCCGTTGTGGCATTTCCACCGAATATCCGGAAGTCAAAGCCTGAGCAACAATCTTTGCTGAGTTTTGTTGGTGGCCATGATGTTGTGGCCCTCCTCCCCACAGGGTTTGGGAAAAGTTTGTTTTCCAGCTGTTAATGGTGAAGGAGTAAGCTAAGGCTAACGTTAGCGATGTTAAGCCAACGTCACGACCAAACGTTTGTGATTGGTTATGGCAGATCCAGAGTGGCTTGGGCAGATCCAATAGTTTTAAACTTCAACAGAGTAATCGCCTTCAAGGAAGTCAACACTTGTCAATAGAGAGTGGCCAGACTCTGGTAGGACCAGGTAGAATCTGGTAGGACCAGGCTTATTTGGGTCTGCTTCATCAGTATCAGCATACAATGCAGAATGAAAAACCGTAAACAGAGAAAGAGAGAGAAAGAAAGACAGAGAAGGTGTCACCTTTCTTCTGGAAAATTAGCATCACAAATGGCTGGATCACAACCTATTAATAATTTGTTTTGTTCTTATTCTCTCTCCCTCTGTCTCGCTCACTCACTTTCACACTCACTCCCACTCTGTGCTGCCTCATTCATCTCCCGTGCTACTCTCGGCTTGTTTGTTCTCCTTTCATGAAACACCTGTGAAACTCAGGGATCCACTCGCCATGCCTGCAATTAGAGGCCTATACACGGGGAGCCTAACCAATCACAAGGAAAATCGATTGCCAGAAAGAAAAGACACACAGAAGGTGAAGAGAAAATCTAAAAGTTCAGGCCGTACCCATGTGGTTTGAAGAGCAGGAAATAATGTTTGTGTACAGAATGAGGGAGATCATTCATACTGTATGTCATGCAGACAGGTTTGTGTATAGCAATCCACTTATTCATGCTGCCTGGTAAAAAGGGATCCAAAATCATTTATTTGTGCACAGAATTGGTACGAATCAATAGAATGAAAAAAAATGTCTGTACTGTACTACCTCTCCATAGAGGTATGGCAATGGTGCTTTGAAATTATCTTCAACCGCTAATGTGCATCACTATTAACGTTCAGTTGACAGAAATGGCAAAGAAAACCGCAAAACAGTCGACGTTTTAATCGCTGGCACCGCCAAGCCTCTCTCTCTTGTTATTATCTCTTACTGAGCCCTCAGTCATTTCTCCCTCTGTTTGTAACACGGGATCATGTCAGCCCATTAGACCCCTGTTGAAATATGGATGAAGAGATGAGAGAGATGAGGGCTTACAGTTCCCTTCTCAACCAGATGCTCTTCATGCCCATCTCTTTCTTCTGATCTCTGTTTTCCTTACTTCCTTCCATCACTTCAGAGAGAGCAATGAGGGTGTTGTTTGTCAGTTGCTCAAAGGACAACGTAGTGTAATATAGTCACGTGTCACACACTCTATCCCAAGGACTTATCTAATAATTTGACAATGCCAGTCTGTGTATGTCTGCATTTTTTTTCAACTGTCCCTCCATCAAGATCTCAACATCAAAATATAGTATTTTCTTTCATCAGATGTTGTACATGAAACAGAATAGCCCAACACACAGTTATGCGGTTAGGGTTATTAAATTACAGTAGTCTAGTTTTAGTTAGCCTGGTTCTTTTCAAGTAGAAATGTTGTTGCAGGCATTTACTGAAAGAACACAGACTAAATGAATCATATTCTTTTCAAAACTTCGGAAAGAGGTCGGAAAGAATTTAAGGCATAAAGTCGTGTTAATCCATACCTCTGTTTATTTCCTGTTTTCCGGTGAAATCCACACTAGTCGATTGTCGAACTCGTTCAATCCAATATTCCAAAATTTATTTTTTCCACAAGAAAACGATTTGCCGTTGTTATGTCCTTAGTAATGACTATGTCATTACTGGAGCAAGGGGAGCAGAGCGGCCGGCTGCAGAAGGTCAAAATAAACAAAGGTATGGATTAACACAACTTTTATGCCTTTCTGTCATATCTACTGCTGTCAGATTCATTGTGTTTCTGCGGAAGGAATCACTTCACATGGGTAGGAACTTGTAATGACATTTTTAACATGTTTAGAGGCTAAAAACACGTTTTAGAATTTGGTTTTAAAATTGGTTTCATTTTTCTCGCTACTGACTCCACAACATTTCCAAACAACAGAGCTACGTGCTGAAATTGACCAGAGTTCTCCTTTGAGTTGAGTTGTTTACCTCCTGATGTAGCTTTTTCATTGGTCTAGTCTATTGTGATATATTTACCAGTGACCATCTGAACTGGAATAGAGGCATGTTATAGTTCCTGACTTCATAGGTATAGGATACTGTGGGTAGCAACGGACACAATGGTGAAAGAAGCGGGACAAGCCTGCTACTACCCTATGATGTATTTGGTGTAGAAATGCAGACTAAGGGGCACCTGTCCCATGCTTTTGGGACACATGCTTCAAGTTGATTTGTAAACTCTTTCCGTTTCGTGGGTGTTCCACACACTAGCTACATTTCCCCAAAAAAAACTTCTTAAAGTGAATAAAAATCTATTTGTAATGATGTCCCATGCTGTTTTGTGATCAAATCGGTATATTGATTGATTTTAGGCATTTAAAGTGTTTCCATTCATTGTCGCACTGAATCGCACAACATTCAAGCAAACATTTGCCAAAGTTTTTCTAGACAAAATGGATTGCGCCGTCTACCAACAAATGATCAATATTGCACAAGTTGTAGTGCTTTATATGTGCCAGCTGATAGCGACATATCAAGCTACAGTAATAAAACAATGATGCTATCAACACATTGCTATGATGATGCAGATGCAACTTGCCTTTTATTTTCCCTCAGGCACCGCTATGAGACAACTCTTTTTTGAGACATGTGTTGCTGTTTGAGTGCCTTCCCTTTACTCCGGAGGACGTCCCACAGCTTGTTGTAACCTTTGTTGACCATTTCCTTCACAAGTTCCTGATAAATTAAATTCAAAAAGTCTCTTGTCTCCTCGTCCGTCCCCTTACATCTGTCTTTGTTGACACCCACCATGTGTGTAAACAGAGCATAAATACTGGATAACTAATAACTAAAACTTCTTCTTCTTCGTTTTGTGTCAGGTTGCAACCATAAAATGACCTAAAACTTAATCCTTAATTCATTTTTTATTCTGCAAATAACGTTTCCATCCAAGTTTATCGCATAAGCCGTCTATCAAGATAAAATCAAACGTATTTCCTTTGAGTCAATATTCATGAAATTCCATTGAATTTTACTGTTTCCATAAGGCATTTTCATTTGATATCACTTAATTCGGATAAAAACATGTGGATGGAAACATAGCTACTGAGACCAAACAAGTTGAGCCCAGACCCACAGATTAATGAGGGGTAAGGGACAGTGAGAAATGTACATGCTAGGCTCTAACAGGATTGTCAGTCCTTTTCATTGTAACCATTTGTGAGGCTAATTTACCCATTGGAGAGGCTCCTCCTGCTTGTCTTTTCTCTAAGTGCTCATAGTGCTAAAGCAAATAGATGCTTCTGATCTCTACAGTACATACCAGAAATGAGCAGACAACGCCCAGTGCTGCTCCTCTGACATTACCTCGATGTCGTAGAGGCTTAAGATGAGAAGTTGGTGGAGAGATCGCAGAGCAGATGGCAGCACCACTTGTGACCAGTCAAGTTGCTATTAAAGACTAAATAGCTCTTGCATTTGGAGGCATGCATGGTATTTAATGGCTGACAAACAGACTTATTTTTGCAAATGCAAGGTTTTTGCTTGTGACAAGAGATAGAACACATTTCAGACTGAACGAAAGAAAGATGGCTGGAGGGAGGTTAAGGGCTAGTGAGGATGGTTGCTTGTCACATCAGAGTCTGACATAGTCTCTGCGGATGTCAGCACAAACGTCCTGTGATCACATCACATTTTCTTCCTCCCTCTTTCTATCTCTCCTTCCTCCGGTTTCCAATACCCTGCATTCAAACTAATGGCTTGTGAGTACACTGCATGAACCGCTGTCCACTGACCCAACAAAATCTCTAGTGTTTGTCCATTTCCCCTTCCCACTTTTCTTTATTGTCCCTATGCATGTCTTTTTAAAATGCCTTTGTTTGCTTCTTTTACCAACCTCATCCTTCACCCCGGACTTTCCTCTATCCTCTGTTTATATTGGTCTCCCTCCTCTGTCTGTCCTTCAGTTTCCTCCTCCCCATCGCACTGAGTCATGTCGTTATTTCTCAAATTCTTTCTCTCTCTCTCTCTCTCTCTCCCTCACACAAACACAAACACACACACACACACACACACACACACACACACACACGGCTTATATTTCCCATGGTGTCTGCAATACATTCAGCTTCACTAGCGGCAGCAATGTACTGGAGCAAGGCACCTGCTGTGCTGAGCAGATATGAGGAGAAAGACAGATACGCACTAACCCACATGCAGACGCACACACAAACCATGATCTTTCATATGCTTAAATATGGATGGGAAATTTAATTATTCTCTGTCTGTAAATGCAGACACTGTGCATAACTAGAAACTTGTGCACAATTGTATGTTTTACATTAGCCCACACGGAAATGTCTGCAGACACAAAAAAAACGTCTGTGAATATTGACACTGTTTGTGTTGTCTAGGTGGCTGAAGGCAAACCGCCTGGTCCCGTTGCCTTGGTTACAAGCCATAGGCTTGTCTTGAGAGGTGCTCCAGGACTCTGTTTGCCATGTCAGGCTGTATGGTTGGCATTGTGTGTCTGCTTGTTGTTTTTTCTGTCTTTGCCATATGCCTGTCTGCATGTGCATTTGTGTGCTTTTGGATCAGGGGGATGGCTGTATAGTTATGCCGAGAGCATATCACATTATGTGGCAATTTCACAAGCCATAAACAAATCATGAGTGCAATTTTCAAATTAGGTTGCCGTTTCTGCGATTCAGTAATGAGTCCACCCCTTTTTGTTACCGTTTCATAATCGCTTATTTTTCTGTCAAAGCACTTTTAATAGGATACTGAAATTGTCTCACAGGCAAACATGGCAGACAAAGTTTTTGTCGTTGTGAGACTGAATCACTACTGCATGTACACATTTTAATTAAGGTCTAAATGCTTGCTAATTTCAAAGTAGCACTGCCATGATACTGGGCTGCTCTGGGGGATGCAACAATGGGGAAATGAAATGCCACATGCCGGTGACAGCAACGGGACGGATCGCCACACGTTGACAGTTGTGATTAGGAGAAGAAGAATGCAAAAAGGAACTACCACAACTCCACGGTCTCCGGGGTGAAAGTCCAGTGTTGTTTGACCCATCCACCAACCCAACCGACCTCCTTACCTGGATTTTCGGCTTTTCAATACCGCTCGCTACTGTAATCGTGCTGTTATCACGAAAAATGCTTCCCATTGAAATACATTAGTTTAACATTCGTGCTCACCACCACACAAAAAACATGAAAATCGTGTCCCTTTACATAAATCAATAGATCTAGCTGTGTACTCCATTTTATTTAAATAGACCAAAAACACTAGACTACATGTCTCCATATTGCTGGGCATATGCTGACATCGCATTATGTGGATAGTTCACACAGCTCAACTGTGAGATTAAAGAGCAGTGTGTAATGCTGATATTTATCTTTCAGGAATATGTACTGAATGCTAATCTTCATATTCATATCTCTGTCTGTGAAACTCACACAAGTTACATTACAGAAAAAAAACTGATGGAACTAAATTGTATTGATTTACTTAACGTTGATCTTGTTTTGAAGGTAGAGCTGATTTAATTAAAGAAAACAACTTTAGTGGATGAAGGCAAAATTAAATAAAAACATGCTTTGATTTGATTAAACTCTTTGCTATTCATCACTATTTTTCTGTTTATCATTCATTATTTTCATATAATTAATTTATATTTGCACTGGCCAAAATATGCAATGCACAACACATTCAGCTTTAACCTTCTCTTCACCCCACGTTAAAATGTGCATATACGGTTCAATCACACATCTAACAAATAGTCCTGAGACCTTCACAGTTTGCACTTTCTACTGTAACAATTTAAAGTGTATGTTTCCCTGACTAAGAACAGTGAGACTGATGCTATGCACTCGCCGCTGAGCTCTATTTAACGGCACAACACGACACTTGAGTTAATAAGCAAGCTTTTTGATAGCCATGCTTTTCAAGGAAAATCCGTGGTTCTTAGACATCCAAGACCCAATTGTATTCATTGCATGACACACACTTTTTAAAAATACGTTTTTATTTTTGAGGAAGGTCTTATCTTAAATACTGCCAACATTGTTATTTAACAAAGACGGATTTTTAGTGCGGGGCAAATATGCAAAAATATAATTCCTCAAATGATGTTTTGAATAGGAGGGGAAGAAAGTGTGTGTATAGGAGTGTGAGAATATCCTCATAAGCAAACTTTTGCTGAGACAAGCATAGCAACACTTACAGAACATATACTGCAGTTTGCTTAAGGCTTTTAAAATGGTGGTTTACTTGTCATTCTAAGCGCTCTGCTGTAAGTATGCTCCTATGGCTGAAGAGCTTTTGTCACACTGCTCTGCAGAGGGATGGGCTTGTTAGGAACATTATGAAATCTCTTTGGTTTAGCCTTCCATCACCATTCACACAGCTGTTTGCATAGTAAGGATGAACAGTAAGGGGTAAAACATATTGGTTGGACCACAAGTTATATCAGCAATTGGCTACTCATACATGAGTATATATAGAGATCAGGCTCAGTAAGGAATCAGCAGAAAATATTAAGGTTAAAAAATGAGAGGTGGCAGACTCTCGGAGAAGCAAGTGGACTACTAGAAATGAGGCCATTCAGCCAGAGGGTAAGACAGGAAAAACCAGCCTGTGATAGACTCATGGATCAATTTTCCCACAAGGTACTAGGAAATAAAGTGGGATAAAAAGAGGGATGAGAGCAGAACGATGGGGAGATCGCTGGCAGACTGCTTCACTACTTCATCATAGAGATGGACTCAAGGGCACAACACAGCAGTCAAAACAAAAGTGTGACTGTCCGATGCCAAGTACAGTGGGCAGACCTTCTGTACACTCAGCTGTACACTGGTTGACATCACTCAGCCGTTCTGACGGATTCTTCCTCAGCAGCTAGAGACCCTCTCTCAGGAGCTGATGTTGTGACACACGCCACAACTATGGATTGTTTTTTAAGACAGTGAATTTAAAAACATTTCCAACAAGATGGGACAGTGGTTGTCATAAAAATGGTGGTGTGTGTGTGTGTGTGTGTGTGTGTGTGTGTGTTTGTTTCTGTGTGTGTGACAGAGAGAGAGAAAGAGAGTGCCTTATCATGCTGTACTCATTGGGAGAAGAGACAGGATTCAGTGCCAAAGTGAGAAGCAGAATGTCATTTTAATTCACTCTGAATGAGACTGATCCTGAGGGTTTTCACAGGAACACACACATACACACGCTCATGTAGGCACTAAGGAGTGGAGCTCTGTTGAAAAGCCTCATTGTAAATTACAGAGATCTCATTCAGACATGAGTCATCCGGTTTATAACAAGCACACACACACACACACACACACAGTTGTTGATTAGGTGCATCCATTTAATAGATTAATTCCTATGGATTATATAAATACCCACATTGAAACACACACACACACACTTTGGTTCTTAAATTGTTTACACAAATGGGAAGCCAAATTATTATAATGCAGCCATTAATGAAGGCACAGGTATTTAAATTTGTAAAAAAAAATATTTTGTACATAGACTGGGATTGCAGAAAGTCATAGTCATGACTACACATGTGTCTAGAAATAAAATATGGTGGGGGAGGGGTTGAGGTGAAGAAAATGGTGTTCAAGGATTACATTTGCAGTGCATTATGGTTAATCTCAATTTTAAGGATGTTTAAATGTGTATCTGCTGCAGACAGTGGGGAATACAGCATTTACATAGGGACAAAATAAATAAAAAAATGCACTCAGGTAATAAATTGATTTTACACATGGACCGGAGCACTCCATTTCTACAATTTGATGATTACAATAATTACTTTTTCCTACTAAAGGTCTGGTAATTAAGGTCTACACTGGGGCTCCTTATTGCTTCCTTTTTGTTACCTCAATGCAAAGACAGACAGAGAAAAGAGTCAACACAAAGTGAAATGTTTTATCAAAAAGAGAGACAGACTGCTTGATGAAGTTGGAAAGCCCCAAACAGAAAAAAAGGATAAAAGAGGAGGGTGATTGTCTGATGAAATATGTACTGATGCAGAGGGACAGGTAGAGAGGTAGAGAAGAAAAAGAGAGAAAAGATGAGAGAATAAAGACAGCGAGGAGGCCCTGTCTGCATCCTAAGAAGACCAGACACATGGGAGTGAGGAGAAAGTGAGAGATGATGCTAAAGAGAGAGAAAGACAGCAACATTAAAATGCAAGTTGAACCTTTTCTGTCACACGTGGATGGTCTCTGGGGTGGATCCTTTTAACATTTTAATGATAAATATCCCACAAGTAATAGCTTTAACAGAACAATCAAATGAAATTTTGAAGCTCAATAACAGCATGCCTCCCTTCCTTTCTCCTCAAAGCATCCTTGGCGTCAGACTCAGTTAGTGTCCTCCCAACATGATTAGGGAGGGACATGACCAGCCATCAGCTAACGCTCTGGAATCAGCTGGATGTGAGTCAGCCTCCTGCTGCTGCATTTCCATGGTGAGGGAAAGGGTCTGGGGTCAGTATGACAAAGAAACTGAACTCAAACCAGCATTGAGTCACTTTGCATGTCAGTGCAGATGCTGCTGAAACTTGTGAGCGTTGATAGGTTGAAGGTGAATAGTCCACAGGGGTGTTTTGCATGTAATGTTGGAGTGTGGATGAAGTCGTGGGATATTACCCTAGCTGTTTTTCAAATGTTTGTATTCTAATCGCTGAGCTATGCAGAGATTGGTGGGATTGTTCAAAACAGGCACTGTTCACAGGCATAGCTTCTTTGCTTTGTGTCCCATCCTGTTTGTTTATAGCTAAGCCCCAAACCAGCCTTCTCTCATGCTTTTTGTATATCAGTGTGTATTTATTTACTTTCTGTCTTCTCTTCCTCCTCTCAGACTGTCTGTCTCACTCAGCAGCATCAGACAGACTCAGTACCCAGGGCCCTCATGTCAGGAGGGCCCAAAAGATGCTAGAATTAGTAGCTGCGGATGCAGGGAAGGGCTCATAATAAATGCCTTTCTACAAGGCCCAGAATTTGGAGCTACGCCCCTGGTCTCACTGCGAGTTCACAACATGCCTCTGTTCTTGGCTCTTGCTTTGCTAGCAGAGAACCTCAGGGCAGGTTCTTTAGTCGTGCTAAGGGAGGGCTGAACAGACACAGACATTTACACACGCAAGCCTGATTGATTTTTCATTGCCTGTCGAGGTAGAATGTATTCCAAAGTTTTTAGCGTTTTTTTTGTTTTGCTGGGAGGGCAAAATTGTCTGTCGTTTGCTCTATCACTCCTGGGAATGAATGAGAAGCTGAGAAAAGGGAGAGGTTGGAAAATGTGTGTGTGTGTGTGTGTGTTGGGGGAGGCAATAGCTGGGAAAATTGAAATTATATTGAAGGAGAAGAGTTGCAGAAAGGAACACAGTAACCCAAAGGGGGTTAGACACTAGGAAGTGTTGGTGGTTAGATAAGGTGACTAGGAAGAAGCAAATATTTTTCTCCACACAGCACTGCTCTATTTCTACCCATTTCTCTATGTTACCCCAAGATAACAGTCATGAAGAGATAGCAGAGACAGTGGAGGAGAGCTAGCAGGATGGAGAGACACAATGATTCATGGAGAGTATGGTGTGGTGTGTGCAGGAGAGACATATTGAAAGAAAATGAATGACAAAGACGTTTGCAACCACATAATCCCTCCATAACAACAATAACAAGTGCATCTACAGTTTTAATTGACAAATGTCCTTAAGATTTTAATAACATTTTTTAAAAAAAAAAAACTTGAGCTTTAAGGCACTTTATTTTTTATGTTAAAGTTTTATCTTTTGTCCTAAAATGAAGTGTGTCCTTGTACAAGACAGGTTCAACGAGAAGTTACCCCTGAAATAACTGATAGCTAACTCTCTCTGCAGTGTTATTATTTCAGTATATGTGCAGGTCCTTTACTTAAGCATCAGATTTTAGTTTTAAAGGAAAACCAGAAGACATAAGACACAATGCATTGTTTTAAGTCAGAAGATCAGATATCTTGAATGCTACCAAAGAGATGCCAGAGTATTATACAATTTTTATAGTTTTTTTGTAATACAGTATAGATTATGCAGATATGTGTATGTACATCAGAGATGCACGGTGCAATTTTGCTTTTAGTTCTAACATTAAATCTGAAACTTTCATAGTGCAAATACAACTTTTAGTACAATTAAGGTAGAGTCTGCAGTGGATCAGATTAATGGGTATACATTTTGTCACCCACAGTTGAGTGAGCACTTTTCCCTGCTGTTAATCAAACATTTGTAGCAACAATCCATGTGAAAAACGAGTTAGTCACATTAACATTTGTTGCCTTGACACACACTCATACATTTCCCCACATCCCACTACCAGGGATTGTAAGTTCTAAAAGTTCAAAGTTCATTAGGAAAAAAAACTTAAAGCTCATTGTGTGAATACAAAGAGAAAGGCAAAAAAGAAGGGTTAAGAGGACAGATTATAGAACTAAAAGAACATAAGCTGACAGCTTAACATAATGGGAGAAGTGAAAAGCTGTAAAAGACTTTTAAACTGCATGAAAATGATAAAACACACACACACATACACACACACATCATTGCACACATAATATTGAATACATTTAGTATGTGAAATCCCCTTTTCGGTTTTATTCTTCCTTGCATAGCATTAAAATAACACAATAATTACCATGTATTAACTCTTAAAGAAGGCCTCTGCTGTAGTGCAGTCTGTACATCAGCAGATATGGTGCAGGTGTGAACCAGGTGTATGAAGTGAGTAACAAGTTTCCTGGTTGTAAGTCAAACATGTTAAAAAAAAACAGCTTAAGCAAACTGTTTAATTTGAATTACATTAACATTGTTTTGAAAATGTTAATAACATTTAGAGAAATCTAAGCCCATACTCCTGTATCTTTCATTATTTTAAGGAAATATCACAAAAAGTGTCTTGTGTCTTGGCAGGCAATAATATTTACTCTGTCATGTGTAATTTAGTGACTCGTGTAGTAAAAATAGGTTGGCTGGAAATCTAATTCTCATCTTCATTTTCATTGATAAATTGCTCACTGGTGTGACCTCAGCCTGCATGTGTTGCGTACATGCTGCGGATGAGTCAGTTAGGCTGATATTAGGAATGTGAATCTGATGGATTCTATACTTGTTCATAGAATACAACACTCTTTTTTTAAGACAGATGGAAATTTTTCTCTTTTTAAAGAAAAACTGATCTATTGGTGAAAAATCAGTTTACACCTCCACCAAGGCGGTTAGGTTTTCGGTTTGAGTTGTCTGTTTGTTGATATGTTTGTTGGTTTGTTTGTCTGCCAGCAGGATTACAGAAAAACTACAGGCCCAATGTTCATTAAACTTGGTGAAAGGGTTTAGCATTTTTGCCAAGGAAGAACCCATTGAATTTTGGAGTGGTTCCAAATCGCACACAAATATTTTTTCCCATCATTAACATTGCATGATAGGATGTTTGTTCTGAATTCACGTGATGTTGAAATAATCCCAAAAATTAATTCCCTGATGGGACCACCTTTACTCTTCGTTGTCACACAAATACTTGAAAGGACTATCACCATGTTTAAACGCTCTGAGCAATATTATAACACATCCTTGTAGCGCCCATGTTGTTTCCACATTACAACATAATGCTCATGAACACAACGAAGTCGTGAGATCAACTTCCCAACTCAGGAAATGGGACCACAGAAAATGCGCCATTGGCCTTGGGAGGTCTGCATTCCATTCTAATGTAAAAATAAATACTTGATAGCACAAATTTAAACCCCGTACTTGTATTTTTATTTTAATAGATCAGATTAATAGATTATATGAATTTATCTATGTTAAAATAATGATGAAAATAATTCAGTTATTTATTTATTTAGTTGTTTGTTAGCAAAATAACAATTGTATTGTCTGGAAGTATTGACTATAGAACATCTCCTGTGTTTTAAATTAATTACGTTTTCTGCACCTTTTAAATGAAAAATGCACTGTATTGGAGCCGGCTATCTTTCAAGTTTCTTTGTTCTCTGCTGTGACATTATCTACATGACAGGACCACTGTGTCCTGTTACCACTGGTCTATGTGGGATCTAAAACAAACACACCTTACGTGCTAAAACTTGCCGGCAGTAGGCCGCTTTAATGGGACAGAGGAGTGTATCAGAGTTTGGAAGATAAGTTACAGACACTCTTAAAGGTGCCCTGCCACATTTATTCCATTACTTTGTGGTAATATCTGAAGTTTGACCATGGACTCTGTAACATTTTTTGTGGAAAAAAGATGTCTTGGTTATCTTGTTTCAAGCCATTCTAGTGTGGTATAGAAAGCCTGCAAGAAGCTTTTTTTGTTGTATTAGTTTTCTTTAATATTCAACAAGCTAATCTGTTTGACTTTGATTGGCTAACAGCTAGCCAATGAGAACATGGCTATCAGCTTCCTTTACCCAGCGTAACTGGGTGAGCTCATGAATAGTAATGAGCTCAGGGAACGTGATGTCAGACTGACCAGCTTTTGCAATTGGCCTGATTTCTCCGCTTATTTCTATTCAGTGGCTAGAGCTGACAGAAGAGGTAGCAGTTCATTTTCACATTCATGACATAACACAAACACATATGGACATAATATATTTTAAAAAAAAATACAAGTAAAAACGGTTTTGTGTAGCAGGGCACCTTTAAATGTGCTACATTGAATTATAATCGGTCAAATAAAAGACCATAGAGTAAATAGACAGTTATGAGTAAGTCAGTTTAAAGGTATTTTAGGTTGGGTATCTGTTTAAATAGGCTTTTTATATTTCCAGACAGTGGCTGAATGGATGAGTAGAGAGATGTGAAGAAGAAACACATGATGTAGTGTTAGGAGTGAAACATGAAGAAAGTACAGAACTGATGAACTTAAGATTCAAACAATAATATGATGGTATCTCATCACATTATGAGTACACAAAATGCTGATTTCCCGTGTATACATAAAACTGCTTTACGTTCCAGCAATTGTAATCCACATAACTCAGTTCCATTATATGTTCTATTCATAACATTGATGTATAATAAAAACCATAGATATTATGTATGTATTATGTATACAATGTGTATGGCTGTGTATTTCTCCTCAGCTGCTATGCTCCTTAACCCCGGTCCTGTTAATACGTGGTTCGAGAGGATTAGCATCATGGTGATCCTGCTCAACTGTGTGACACTGGGCATGTACCAGCCCTGTGAGAACATCGACTGCACCTCGGACCGCTGCCAGATACTGCAGGTAAGGTGGACCTCTGTATGTTTGTGTTTGAGCCTGTGTGTGTAAGGACAACATGTCAGCTCACTAATGAAGAGAAAACAAAACGATCAATTATTTGACATAAACTCAGAGCAGCTCAACACTCCTCTTGTTCCTTTTCTTCAAGCTGCGAGGCAGACAAAACACTGCTGCTGGAATATTTCCCTACTGAATGCTTTATATTTTCTCCTGCTCTCTGAAAGGGAATTGGGACTTAAGTTTGTTTTAATATAGTCTTGTGGAGCCCACGTGTGATTTTGTCACTTTGTGATGAGAATACGCTTGTGCAGACAAGTACCAGCAGCATTGCATTGATCTGCATATAACCTGCCCCTCCCCCATGAGATGAGTTTTAACATTGTTATTCTCCAGAATTATTGAGGTTTTTACATAAATAGAGTTAGTTCTTGCAGGACACGGAAGTCATATGCCCGCTGATTGAATCATCATTCCCATCAGACACACACCTATCAATCACAGCCATTCTCACATCAAGGTGGTCCTTTGAAATGTGACTCCCTGCTACACTGACGCTGCTGCTGCTGTTGGCAACGCTTTGCCTCCACCACCCCAGCCTCCACCTTCCTAGTTCAGTCCTGACATGACTCAAAGTTTAAAATGGTTTTCAATGTCTTTCTTTTGGCTCACTCCTTTTTAATCCATGGGGTTTTCTGCATGGTGCATCCTGTTTCAATTTAGCATGCTGCTTTACTGGTCCAGGGAGCATTATCAAGAGCGGAGCCTTCAGCGTCGACTATATTTCCATTTGTTGCAATAAATGGTTAAATCTATGACTGAATGGGCAATTCCTTCTCAGGATGGTCATCATGAAGCAAAGTCTTTGTAGATCCATGTGTTTGTGTTCTTGTATTCATGTTGCTTGTGGACTTGACTGATCCTGTAACAGGTTATAATTGACCAAAGGAGTTAGTAACAGATTGAGTTATCCTTGTGTTAGAGCACAGATTATTTTATTGTATTTTTTTGTCATTTGCAAATATTGACCTTTTGTTTTTGCTTGTAAGCCGTGTAAAGCTGATGTGGGTTATGTGCTACTACCGCAATTTGCCAACTGGCTGAGTCTTTGGTGTGTTCCTCCTAGGTCGTTACTGCTTATCATCCAAGTAAATTTGACAGGCTCAGTTTAGGTGTGATAAGGCGAGGACAACCTTCTTCTTCTTCTTGTTGTTTGTTTGTTGTTGTTTTTTTGGTGTGGTGTCTGCTCTTAGTTTGGCGGTTGCTCTGTTGACTGATTGCACTGCCGTGTCTCGCTTGCCTACAGCACATTAGAGTGGATTATAATATCAAATAAAGCCCCCAGACTAAACTTTAATAGGTTTATTTATCTCATCGGATTTTCTCTTCAGATTAGAAATAAGCATTCACTGCAGTTTTAAAACTCTGCAACACATCTTCCTGCTTCACTACCTCCTACCTCTCCTTCCAATGCCATTGTTACTCCTCCCTATGTTCCCATTCCCCCATCCTACACACTCATTCTCTCTCTCTCACGTCCTCCATCCATTGTCTCTCTAACAAGCATAGTGTTCCCCAGGTAGTGCGAGGGGTCCTGTTCTGGTGGTTGCTAATGGTAACAGGACGGATTTTGCTGACAGAGCTTGGATTGTTAGAGTAGCCCTCACATGCTTCTCTGGCCCTCTGTGAACTACAGTATCCCCACCTCACTTTCTTGAAGAAAGAGACAGACAAAGTAGCAGCCAGCTAGGAACCCCAGGATCTGTGCAGATATTAGTATACAGGGGTTACACTATATTTATAACTATATTTTCCAAAATGTCACACGATTCCTTTAAATAGCCAGACTGTGATTAATAATGTATTTTTAAATGATAATTATTACAGGAAGAAATTGTCCCCTGACATAAAAGGATTTTTAATTATCTGAAGTAAATGGGCATTGTTTATTGAAAAACATATTGCTGCTTATTTTTTCACTGCTTTAGGGAGCATTAAAAGGTTTTAGAGGCAGATCTCTCAACACCTTGGTTCATATAACAGAAACTCTCTGCATGGCCAAGAAATGACCAAGTTCACAGCGACAAGCTGCAGGTGAGGATTAAAATTTGACCTATGCTGTAAGGAGTTGGAGGTCCTCTGCAGCCGTCTTTGGACCCATTTAAATCATGTATGTATTTGCATAGTCATCTCACGCAAATGGAGAGTTGTTTTTCTACCATAAATTGAAAAGAATTAGACAGGACTCAGCACCTGTTCAACCCTAACATGTTCAGAAAACGTACCTTTGTCATTGCTTGTGTAATTAACATTTGTCAGTATGATGCTTTTGGATTGATTCAATGATTATGTCGTCATTCACTCACTTCTCAAGTAAAGTAAATAGTCCACCATTACAATACTGATAATGTACTTACTACATTCATTCATCCTGCCATATAAGTAGCACAGTGACACCATATGATGTAAATTCAACTCTAGCTTATTTTTCAAATCATGAACAAGCCCATCACAAGACAGCCTCAACCTCTTTAAAAATCGTGTTGGCGATCAAACCTGATAGACTGGCCAAAGAGGAAGCTGGCGGTAGTGGCAAATTAATTCATTCCCCTTTCACTAAGCGCAGAGCGTGACTGGTATCCAACTAGTGCATTCAACGTTGGATTACATGGGAAGCGTGCAGGCTGCATTATTTATTGAAACATCATTTAAACAGCATGTGAGCCAGATCTTCTTGTCCTTCCAATTGCATGCTGCAAGCTCTGTGTGTGTGTGTGTGAGAGAGCAAGTGAGAGAATGAGGGGTGCATTTCAAGAATTTTTTGTGTATTTATATATATTAAATACACAAAAAAAGCACGGATTTATACATTTACTTGTGCACACACGTGCATGCTTATCTTCACATACTGGCAAAAATGTGTTGTCCCCAGCTTATTTCCTTCTCGGCCTTAAGATATTTTGATCCCTATGAAAAAAATAACAAATGATACAGACAGTCCACACGTGTCGAAAAAAGGGAATAGATAGCTGTTTTTTTTCTTGCTATTTCTGACTTGGACAAAACAACTTGCTAGTGCTGCAACATGAATACATCCACAACATTTCACACACCATTTATCTCATTTAATGTGCTTCAAAGCTACAAACGCCATTGTGCAATTCTTCATCAATGCTGAGTTAGAAAAAAACATATTTTTCTTCAGTTGAAGCATATTACACCTGGTTGTCCAGATGTAGCACATATTAGTGCTTTCTAGCCTGCTGAGGGTTATTGTTGAGTCTCTATTTTGTCATTTAACTTCTGCCTGAAACCCAGAAAACTAATAACTGGAAAGGTACTTGTGGACAATAGGTTTCCCATTTCCCATCTGTATTGGTTTGTACCATTTTATTTTTTGAGTGCACAAACTCTTTACCCAGGGCTTATGAATTTACTGAACTGAGGATTTAGTTGGAAAGAAATCTGTATGTTTTCAGCATTTAAGGCCTCCTTTGTATTTATCTAGGTATTGCCGTCAAATTACATTAAGCTATTTTAAACTGGGTTGCTTCAACGTCTCAAGATTATATTTGATTATGTTAGTAAGGTTGGCTTATACGTTATACATTTGTCCTGAGTCTATAACCAGCCTAAGCTGCTACCTTATCCGTCGATGGTTGGTGGTTTTGTCAGCAGAGCAAGCACTAGCAAAAATAGTATCTCATTTGGAATAGTGTAGGAGTGTGAATGCTTTTGTGCGCAGTTTGGGGATGGATGACAGGTTTGGAACAAACAAAAAGGCTTGTCATCTAAAATCCAAATTATGAGCAATGACTTATGTACAAGCAGCCATGCAGCTTCATTGCTTTTTTGATTTTCCAGGCCTTAGAAGTCCAAGTGTCAAAAGGGTAGCAGCTTGAGTTGTATGTAGTAGGAATATATAACAAGGCAGCATACACAGTCACACAGCCTAGGGCAAAGCACTGGGGAAGAGTTTTGTTTTCCGAAAATACATTAGGAGGTTTAGCTAGTGATCTGAAAATAATAATGCAAGCAGGACATGGAAGAGATATGAGCTCATCTGTCTCGTCTCTCTTCATTCTTTGTTTTCTGTCAGGTTTGACCTGAGTCTCCTTCACGTTCTTTATCCTCTTCACTTTTTACTTCACTTGTGATTTAAGTATTGCAGCATGGGTTTCTTCACATTGGGCACCATATGTATTGTGTGCACATACCCATTCTTCTCAGTGCACACAAATGCACATTTAGCTCTTTTAAGCCATTCAAATGACAATGTTAGCAGAAAACGTTGTTCAAGGAATAGACACCCATGTTTTCAGAGCACACACAAACACAGCACATCAGGCATGAACAGAGGTGGAAAGAGTAAAAAAATATTGTACTTAAGTAAAAGTACTATTACTTTAGATTTTTACTGAAGTACAATTTAGGTATAAAAATCTACCCAGGTAAAAGTAAAAATTAGCTTATTTGAGATTTACTCCTAGTAAAAGTTACTTAGTTATTTTTTAACAGCAGGGCGGGGGGGAGGTATACCTTTTATTTATACTTATTTAATTAAATCTCATTATTTTGTGATTTGATAAGGGCACAAAGCCATATTGCATTTTCGAGTTTACTTTGTTGACAGATACTTTGCCATAGCATCGTTAGAGATTTTATTTACTTTTTCTTACTCAGTAACAGATGTGATTTAAAGTGTTGCAAATTACAATACTATAAACAAATATAATAATTTGAAAACAGATAATAATTTGTGGTGCAAAATGGATGGAGAATAACTTATTTGACAGGTGAGCTTAGATGAGTCGGCTGTGGAGTGTGAACTTGCCACATCAAAATTGCCTTTGAAAGATGAAAAATAGGCCATAGACTGTTTTGAGGTATTTGAATAGACACGGCGCAGACCCAAAAAAATCACTTAAAAGAGAATTCCGGTTTGTTGTTTGTAAATTTGGAGTTCTGTCAGTATAGAGAAAAACAAATACTACAAATATCTACACCGTCTACACCGAGTTATCCTCCTGCTCGAGTTAGCACCCAACAGGCTTAAACAGGGCAAATTTTAAACAGGTTATTAGCCTCTTAACAAGTTCAAAATGTCATTAGAAATGCCTACCAATGTGCAGTGATTCCTTCCGAGTGAACACAGTAAATCTGACTTCTGTAGATGTGAAAGAAATGCATGAAAGTTGTGCTAATTCAGCTTTGTTTAGGTATGGTGCTGAGAGGTAGTTAGAGAGCTTAAGGACCAGCTACAAACTACAACACAGAAAAGAGATCATGTAGGCTATCAATTTAATGAATAAAGAAGGTAGTGTCTCCAAACTTACCTTGATTAGAACTTGTCTCCTGCTTAAGCATATGCTTTTTTTTTAAAATATGTTTTTCTGTGTTGTAGTTTATATACGGTCCCGAAGCACTCCTTGCAGTATCACACAGGAGCTGAATTAGCGAAACGTTCTTGCCTTTCTGTCACATCTACTGCAGTCAGATTCACTGTGTTCACTCGGAAGGAAGCACTTCACATGGGTAGGCACTTGTAATGCCATTTTGAGCAAAAAAAAAAACACGTTTAAAACTTGCCCTGTTTAAGCCTGTTGGGGGCTAACTCTAGCAGGAGGATAACACGGTGTAGGCAGCACTAATTGTTATCATTTAACTCTCTACTGACAGCCCTCCACATTTACAAACAACAGAGCTACGTGTTGAAATCGACCGGAATTTTCCTTTAAGGTTTGAGAAGTGTGCATGTGTGCTTCAGGGAACGTGTGCCATTTGGTTTTTCAGTCTCTTAATTTGGTTGATTGCATCAAACCAAATAGTTCTTTTCCAGCAGGTCTACTGTTAACAACTAAGGAGTGCTTTAACAATATTTTTGCCTGAGGCGTTGCTGCACAATAAACGGATGGGAGTTGCATCTTTTTCTGTGTTAAAAATATATCCAGATCCTTTTTTCTTCACCAGAAATGTCAAGGGCTCCTTTCTCACTAAGAAACTTAATTTGGGAGAAAAGATGAAGATAGAGGTTTGACAGCAGCTTGAGCCTACTAATGTTTTTCAAGCAAAATCTATTGAGTGCATCTCACTTTTCTCCATCTTTATCTCTTTTTATCTTCTCGTAGGCCTTTGATGCATTCATCTACATCTTCTTTGCATTGGAGATGGTGGTAAAGATGGTGGCTCTTGGGATCTTTGGCCGTCGCTGTTACCTGGGAGACACCTGGAACAGGCTGGACTTCTTTATCGTCATGGCTGGGTAAGCAATAATGCTAGCACTCGTTTTACTTCTGTGTCATGTTGTTTAGGTGACATTTATATGGCACTCAAGCAGCATTTGCTCTCGAAATCAAGGCTGAATAGAGAGTAAAATAACTCTTGTTTTATTTGCCTGCTATCATAAACACCAATGATAATATCATTACTAAGTTCTTGACTGAAATAGTTCACTTGTACTTAAATCTGAGTTTAATAGTATAGCGTCCATAGTTTTTGCATGTATGGCACTTGTCTATGATGTCTGCATGGCTGTGGCTGCCGTAGCCTCCTATTTTGTGTAGATACTTTAAACTGGTTGTGAAAGTTGTTACATTTAGTTATGGACTACAGCCTTATGGACTGTTGTGCATCATAAACAACGGAGGAAGTAGTGTGACATTGTTATAGAGCCACAAAATACCACAAAGTCAGGGAAAACTTAACCAAACCTTAACTAAAGCAGTGTAGGATTAGGAAATGCTTTTATTTTTGAAACAATGACTAGTTTATATCAACGATCCTTCACTTCCAGGATAGTTCTGATACCGCTCACCTTCCACTTTCTTTGTTTTGGCATTCTAAACTCCGATCGATTTATGAGGGCTATGGCTAAGATCTCTGCAGGGTAAATCCAGACAGCTAGCTAGACTATCTGTCCAATCAGAGTTTTCTGTTGCACGACTGAAACAACCTTTGAATGTACACATGTTCCACCAAGACAAGTTCCTTCCCAAGGCAGAGGCACCCAAGCCGATTTTGATGCCAATAAACCAGAGCACATTTTTCTCCCATCCCACAATGCTGTGTAGACTAGCCAGACCCTCCTCCGCAGCGCTGTGGAGGAAGGTCTGGCAGACAACACTGACAAACAGCGCTGTCATGTTAATTTGGAGGACGTGTTGCCTCCAGGACTTATTTCCCTGCTGTGATTGCAGCGGATTGTCACTATTACTTCAGTCCAGTCTGTTCCAAACTATTTGTTCATGGGTTTTCCAAGCTTTTTATTAAAATCTGAGTATATAATGAAGCCGTCAAGTGCTGTTAAGTGCAGCATGATTTTCAGTCACTCGAGACATTATCACATTTTCTTTTTGCGGGTCTGTATGGCGCTGATGATGCAGGATGACAGGTCACCAAAACTGTCTAATGAATGAGTAACCTGTCAGTCCATGTAACTTCATGTTTACAACTCCTGGTTTCTTTGTAAAACGTCAGTGTGAACACTAAATAGACCCAAAAGTAAAAGCAGAGGGAACCAAACTACAGAAGTTAACAAAACATTGTCATCAACATTCATTCTTCATCCGATAATTTGCATGTCAGTTAAGTTCATAAAGTACAAGTCCGGGATTTAAAACAATAATCATTTATTCATTAATCTATGGTAAAAACATTATAATTATTTTCAAAATTATACTTTTGCACTTTAAATGATTTACATATATACAATTTTGTATTTTAATTGGAACCAGTTTCATGTTAAGCTATAGTCAACATTTTAACAGTACAGATGCAATCTCATGAAGCATGTTCTTTAAGCCTTGGAGACATTTGACCAGAAGACTCATTGCACATGCAACACTGTGACAGTAAATGGGGCAGGTGGGGGTTGTCCTCTGAGAATGAAACCATAAGGCAGCAACTACTGGTGCACTGCCATAGACACTACAGAATAACAGAAGACTGGGCATGATACAGTATTGGATATTCACTTGGATAAAGCATGTTGTCATTTGTCTGTTTTATTTTTAATCTTTTCCACATTAATTAACACTTGGTGAATAGATAGCACAAGGTTTGTTTTGGACAAGCACATATGTATACATTGGAAGTAAAAAAAAAAGATTATTAGGCAGACAGGAAGAAGGAAAGAAATGAGGGAATGAAAGATGGAAACTGATCATTTAAACCTGAGTTTTCAGGATGCACTGCCCAAAGATCCACAACGACTGCCCACAAGAATATACGCATGCATAGTTATATATTGTGTAAGGTATTGCATAAGTTTGGATTGCTCTTATGAAATGCCCTTCACATAGGCTAGAACCGTGTGACACACACACACTAGATGGAAGCATATGAACAAAACAAAAGCAAACACACCTGCTCAGACACCTGCTCTGAACGAAGTGAAATGAGAGGCTCAGACATGGGCAATAAAGCAAGTGTGTGTGTGTGTGTGTGTGTGTGTGTGAGAGAGAAAGAGAGAAAGAGAGAGAGGCTTGTATAATAGCACACAAAGAAAGGTAGAGCAACAGACTAACCAGGTTAGGTGGAGGGACATTCATCTATATTTGAGATGAATCACTTTATAGCCAGTGGATATTCATGGATGCTTATAGTGTGTGTTTGTGTGTGTTGGTGGCACACAATTACACACGGAGATTACAGTTTGTCATCGTATGCCTTTAGAGTTTGTTTAATCTGCATACTTGCGTGCATGCGTGTGTGTGTGTGTGTGTATGTGTGTGTGTGTGTGTGTGTGTGTGTGTGTGTGTGTGTGTATGCGCTAGTGTGAATTTCTTCGTTTTCCTCTTGGCAGCAGCCCTTAGATTAGCGACTAGGCTAATTGCAGACGGCATTGCCAAACTTGCCAGGCCAAATCCCAGCCCACAGTCTGCTATGAGCTCCGTGTCTGTTACCCCCAGGCACCACCTTGCTCTATTGCCCTCCTTTGTTGCTCTTCTTCACATGCTTGGATGTACATATTCCCTTGTCATCTCCCCTTCAGACCCCATACAGACCAGGCTTTCATCCAGACAGGGGGGGGTTCATGCTTTTGCTTCATAACCCTGCCACTCATAGTCTCCTTTATTTTCTATACTGCATATTTTGTTCTAGCCTAATCCACTACACTGAAATGTAAGAATACCTAGCCTGTCTGGTATCTGCAGTGCCAACAGAAATATTGCAGTATGTCTCCGTGCATGTGTCCGCTGAGATTTTTGATCAGGGATGAAGCACAAAAAAATCAAAAATAAATCAGCCATGCCTTCCATATTTGAAAAAATGTATCAGGTCAAAGAAATGTCATACTTTCTTACTCCAAACAGATATTGATGGTATTTTTTTTCAAACTCGGATTATAAGATTTCTTATTGCTGCTTTCCTAAAGCAAGATTGTTGATTTTATGTAAATGATGCAGGAAAACTACTTTCTTGATGCTGAACTTCAACTTTGATGCATGTTGTTAACTTGACAGTTAAATCAAGAATGATTTCAGATGTCTCGATTCAAGATGCTTTTTGTTATTTTCCTTGTCTCTAATGTCAAATGTGCCTTTGATCGCCTCTCACTTGGTCTTCTCTGGGTTTCCCCTTAAAGCTCCGCATGTGATATCAATATAAACATGCACACACACTTTTACATAAAAGCATGAATGACATGAAGACATCACAAGCAAAAAAGGAATGTGGGGAAATAGAGAACAACCGTAAAAAGGACGCTTCCGGCAGTCCACTAATTACCCTCCCAAACACAGCGGCCTGATTGATGTGTACAGGAAGAGACACTTCTATAGAGCGTACACACATATACACACATGCACACACACGGCGCACATATGGCACACAAAGACACATGTTCAAAGACCCACACATGTGCAGGAACATCTGTGATCTCATGTTCTCTCTTTCACGTTTTCCAAATGCTTTTTTCCAAATGCTTTTGCAATCCATGTGCATCCATGTGATTGGTTTTGATTTTGTGGGTGAAATCTCTCTAATAGATTATTTCTCACCCTGTAACCTAATCAAGCTACGTACATGTAAACAATCCAGTTTTATTGCCCTTGAGCTCACTAAACGTTGTGTTTAGTGTTATAATTCTTTCAAAACTCCCTTTTGACTTCTGTTCGGCAGCCCAAATCTAATCAGTACAGCTGCCACAGATACTAAATTTGTTCGAGGCTGATTGTAATAGAAACAACTGTTGCTCTTCACTATACTGGGATCTCTGTACTTCCGACTACAAAATTGGTCTGCAACGTGCCTCTACATACTCGTAAGGATGCATTCTCTCAAGGCTTGTAAGCTTTACCGTACAAACAAAAAAGACTGTTACAAGTCCAGAAGGAGTACCCGTTTCACCCAAAAACCCACCCAAATTTATTTTAGATATTTCACTTAAATATGAAAAACTGCCTGTCAGCTAAGTGGTAGTTCAACCCGCTTGTTATAACAAGTGTGCTACTTAAGTGGGAGCTGGGGTGTGACTCTGCACTGTGGTGAAGGGCAAATGAAGAAAATTCCCTGTGGGATTAATAAAGTATCACGTTATTGTAAATGACACGGTCCATAAATCTGTGTATGTGAGAGACAGTGAGCTTGTTTTGTCAAAGCCAGTGGATGCGGTTTGGGTGTTATTAGCTTGAGGTACTGCTGCTGCTGTTGGTATCATGCTGTCCCAACACTGCTGTAGCCCTGGGGGCGATCAATTCTGTGCACAGACACGCTTAAAAACTATTACACGATGTACACCATTTGCACTACATGCACAGAGTGGCACTTATCTGAAACACATACTGTAAAAACTCACTCACTTCTGTCACTATCTATGTGTTGATGATAGTCATGTAGTGTGCTACATTCAAACATTAACACACTGCTTACACACACACACACACACGGCAAACCATGGCCATTCTCCTGTGAAAGTGGTTTGGGTTTTGGGGCACAAACAGCTTAGCCATGCTGTGGAAATGACTTGCTACCAGATGCCAGGCTCTGACTGAGCCACAACATCCTGCAGGCAACACTTAGAATAGAATGAATCCCTCTTTTCCTGCTCTCTTTCTTTCTCTTCCTCACCTCCCTTTCATGTAATTCCCCCTTTTTGATGCTTTGTCACTTTATCCCCCCTCTTCTTTCTCTTGAGTGTTGCAACACTCTGCAGTAGACATTTTTACCATACTGTTGAAGCTCCCAAAGCTCTGGGAGGGGACAGTTGCGACTAGCTCAAAGAATGACCATTGATGTTATATCATGAGCAGAGGTCTCTGGTCCAGCTGCTGCCGTGGTAATCATTTTTTGTCATATTGTGAACCAGTAGCTCACCGAGGCAACAGCCAAAAGGTTAAATGATATTCTCTTTCTCTTTCTTTTCTGCCTTTCCTTCTCTCTCTCTCTCTCTCTTTCTGTCCAGGATGGTAGAGTACTCACTGGACCTGCAGAACATCAACCTGTCGGCCATTCGGACAGTGCGGGTCCTTCGGCCACTCAAAGCAATCAACAGAGTGCCAAGTGAGAACATTTAAATTTTTTTGTTTGTGCAAAAGTGCGCTTTAACGTGACAGTGCTTGTCTGTGCTTGTACTTTGTCGTTGTGCTCCTGTGTGTCTGTCAGTCCACATAAAGCACAAATGCATCTGCATGAAATTTATGTATATGTATTTCATCTCTAGCTTTTTTGCAAGCCACCTGTTCCCCACAGGCATCATTAAACATTCATCTTATGCTTAATCACACAGCCCGCTCAGGCCCTGAGTCACAGCTTTATCAGATTTACAAACCATCTATTAATGCTGCTCCACTGATCAGTCCGTGACCATAAACCTGTTCCTTTCATCTAAAACTTAATTCTTGGCCAAACTTTTAACTCCCATTGATTTCTTTGTCCTACTGCCCTATCAGGCAACTCTTTACAATTGTAAGTACCAATTAGCCTGCCCAAGCTATGTTCCGATTGGTCTGATCACTTAGTGCAACAGTTTAGCAGTGAGCCAAGCATTAGCAGTGAATGCTAATTGTGGGTAATGCGGTTTTAGATACTAATAGCAAGTATTCCGTAATCTTAAAAACAAAACACAATTTCCCTTAATATAAATAATGCATGCTTTTTGAGATTCTATACTTTTTTCATGTAAATGACTTGGTTTTGACACACACTCTTAAACAGAAAACTTTGATTCAGTACAGGTCAGATAAGGACCTCAATATTTTAGAGTCACTGAGAGAGGCCCTCTCTTCCAAATAATCAATGAAAAGAGTCTGCAGCAGTATGGAGCTGATTGCATGAAAGCCCTGTTGCAAAATTCAGTTTGGGCATTGGGGACAGAAATTGTAGGAAAAAGAAAGCCACCTAGTTACTGATCAGAAGGTTTTACATTTTTCAGGGGGAGAGATGAGCAGATGATGTGTTTAAGTCTGCTTGTGAGATGCTTTCTGGCTATGCAGGGCCTTCAGACTGCAAGTGTGGACAGTTGCAACACTTTTGTCCACAAGCTTCCTTTGTCCAACCAATTACTTTACCTTTTCAGCCTATATTATGCAGATATTCCTCTCTGCTAATTTCATCACCCCCGTCTGAAAATACTTATTCAGTGCCCAAATTGATTTTAATTTCCCACACATTCCAAAATACAAGTTACCTTTCAGGTGGATCCTACCTACAGCCCAATATTTAAGATGACCACAGCAGCAGTACTCAGATAGTATAGATGCTAACTGCATTCAAACCACTTGAAGCGTAATGTAGTAGAGTGGGCATAGTGTTTCAAGTGTACAGATTGTAAACACATCTGCTTTCTAGAGATGATTATGCATCAGCATGAATCTATGAGTTTGTTAGCATATAGCATATTCATGCATATATACAGTATATATGTATATATCTATATATACATATATACACAGTATATACATATATATAGTATATACTGTGTATATATGTATATACTGTGTATATATGTACTGTATGTATATATGATTATATATGTGTATATATATATATATATATATATATATATATATATATATATATATATATATATATATATATATATATATATATTTTGGCCATACTATAGTTGTGTGTGTGTGTGTGTGGGTGTGTGTGTGTGTGTGTGTGTGTGTGTGTGTGTGTGTGTGTGTGTGTGTGTGTGTGTGTGTGATGAGTGCATATTTTTACGATGTGAACAGTAAGCTGCATGTAGTAACCTGATTTTGTCCACTATCCTTGACCTCATTTGGCATTAGGGAGCATGGGGATGAAGCCATTTGTTACTTGTTTTGTTGGATCATTACTTTGCCCACAGAGCACACAGGGAGTACACAGGGAGCATGAGCACTTTCTGACCCCTCACACACCTCAATTTGTAACACTTCAACAAAATGACAGATAGCAGTCCTGTGCCGTGTGTGTGTGTGTGTGTGTGTGTTTTTTGTGTGTGTGTGTAAAAAATTGGTTTAAGATAGTGGGAGTGCTAGACAACAAAACAGTATAGAAACTAGTGTTTTGAGGAAGGAAAGAGAAGAGAACTCTTGTGGTTTAATAAATAGCACAGGCAGATAGCTGTAAATGTGTTTCCATTGTGGCGCTAGGGGAGGCATCCATCTTTATATGGGAACTACAGGAGCTGGCAAACTGGTACAGTCACCAGGAGGGGAGAGAGATGGAAGCAGGTAGTCAAGATGCGAGAGAATGACAAAAATAAGGAGAAAAGAAAAGAAAAGCTGAAAAAGATTGATTTATAAGATACCATACAGTTTCCTTTCTATCTGGTTACATTTGTATGCTTTCATTCCCTGTAATATTTGTCTCTTGTTTGCATGCACCTTTTTCTCTTTCTTTTTGATCTTTCGTTCCTTCCTACTTTCTTTCCTATTTTCGTATTTTTTCGGCTCACCCTCGGGTTGTGTCTCATTCTTGTTTTCCCTCTCTTCCCCTCCATCCGTCTTTCCCTCTCTTCACCCAATTAGGCCTAATGGAACAGTGGCCTAATGATAAGGACCCTTGGGAACAAACACATTTAGACTCGCCTCCATTCGCCACCAGAGACCCATACACACAAGCAATGCTATTGCTCTCCATTTAATACAAGTAGACGAGACAAATTGGCCGCAGGAACAAGACGGGTGTATATTCTTAAAAAAAAAAATTGAGATAGAAATTTCATGGATTCCTCATCCAAGATTGACTCATTGATGTCAATGTGTTATTCACATCTTCTTTCTCTATAAATAGCTTTGCCAAAGGCAGGAGGGAACTTCTCCTTCATAAAAAATATTATTTGGCATAAGGTGGATATTGCACTTTGACCACTCTTTACATTGGTGTTCAAAATCAATCATTCTACACATGCAGATACACACTGTATGTTGACCTGATTAATGAGTCTCTAAACATGAGCACACCCATTTTAAATGGGCACATAATCACTGATCTAGATGTAGTAAAAATCAAAAGGCAGTGACAGCATTGATTAGAACTTAAGGTATTTCAATTCTTGTAAATATTGTCTGCATGTGTGTACATTGTCATCCTCTCTCTCAGCTTCTCTCCTGTCATTCAGTATGTTGGCAGGTTAGATGCACTGTTGCGTTTACGACACATTAACCTACTGTTGAGTTGTTATTCATGAATCACAGTATGGCACTGAAACACACACACACACACACACACACACACACATACACACACTCACACACACACTCATACACACACACATACATACACAGTCCTCTCTCAGGTGTCAGTACAAGGTGGCTGTGATCTCATCAGTGGGTTTCACCTCTCTTTCTTCTTAATCCAATCAGCTGTCATTATGTTCCACTATTCATATCTCAATATGTCATCTCTGCAGGGCGGGGCCCATCCACAGGGGATGAGGTCATGATTTTTCGACAGGGGACAAGCTTGTATTTCTGCAATTAGGGTTCATCTAATCATGAATGGGACCCCATGTAGCCTGGTTACCCTTGTTAGTTCATGGGGTGGACTGTAAAGTAGTTAGTATACTGTATGTGCTTTCAAATCAGTTTGCTCTCATTAGCAGATTTTCAAACAAATGCCTGAAAATGTTAGGCTTTAGGTAGGCTTTTACTTTTCAAAGTTATGTTTCATTTCTACTAAATTCCAACAGCCAATATAATATGTTTTAAAGAGAATGTATTTACATCCAGATTACACTTTTTATCAACATTTTGAGGATTCTTATTTATTTCTGCATATTGTTTTGGACATTGTTGTCTTCATTGTAAAGTTAACAGTGAAGAAGCCAGTCAGAAAACGGGGGGGAGAAAATGTCCACTGACAACATACTGTATGACATTTTTTCACTCTTTCAAATCTGCTATTAAAGCATGATTGGTGTCTTCTATGGTCATGTTAAGAGAAATCAAAGGACTTGGCAGAGGTAAGTTGAGTGATGCTGGTCCTGGTTAAAAAAAGTCAAGCTTACTTTTTGAAATATTTAACAAAAAAGTTTTTGTAGCCTAAACCTTACCTCATGCTGGAATCAGGATGTGATCTATGTCCTTCTTTTTGTGTCCCCATCATATGACCCAACCAACTTCTTTATGACCTCTGTGTGGTAAAAAGAATGAAGCACCTCCTTGACTTTTTCCAGTCAAGGAGGTAGGTTCCTTCAAAACATATTTGGCTAAACAATTTAGTAGTGTGTAATCACCAATGCTTTTAATGTATTGGTAATACATACTTACAACATTCCATAAACAGAGATTGGTAGAATCAATTTCATTGTAACAATAGGTTTAGTTGGAATAGACCTACAATAGGATCCACATACCCAAGAGACATTGTGCAACAAAGCAATCTATATACAAATATTGTATTTTCTCATCAATGGCGTAAGCCTGTGATAATCTATCATTGATTGATTGACCTGCTGCAATACACAGGTATGCGTATCCTGGTGAACCTGCTGCTAGACACTCTACCCATGCTAGGCAATGTGCTGCTGCTCTGCTTCTTCGTATTCTTCATCTTTGGCATCATTGGCGTGCAGCTGTGGGCGGGGCTACTGAGGAATCGCTGCTACCTGGAGGAGAACTTCAACCTGTGAGTTTAACACTGCGTGTCAGTGAGTGTGTGTCTTATGCCAATCCCTTTTTGGTGTCAAATTAAGTGGATGGGTCACACACCTGGCCTGTATGCTTCCCATTTGTTTCCCTTCCATCGAGTGATATAGTTAGCAACTGTAACAGTACAGTTTTTCCCAACTGTGAACACGATTACATTTCAGCTGCATGCCTCCATATTCATGAGCCGGCATGACAGCGTCACCCACTGTGTCTTTGATTGACATTCACAAATATTCAGGTGTGCTTGATTTCATGGCATTGTCTCTGTTTCCTTTTTTATGCTGGCATCAGCTGGCTAGAAAGGTACATACCCTGATGTGTGTGTGTTCTAATATGTATATAAGCCATGTATCTCTGCCTCCGTGCATCTCTGGTTATGCTGACACAGCGTATACAAATGACAGACCTTATAGCCAGATGACAGAGATGACAGGGGATGCATGTACGCCAGCTGGCACGTCCTACTTCTTTTGTCCTCACCTTAAACTTGAGATGCATCATTAACCGCAACAACCTCTCCTGTAATCACTTAACAAAGTTACTTTAACCAATGTTTTCTGCATTAATGTTCACAAGGCTGAAGGGTGATATATTGATTATCTGAAACAGCTGAGAACTCCACTGTGACTTTCCTACATGGAGTAAAGCAAAATGACAAAATCTTGATCAGGAGGATCCGTAGACAACTGCAATGTTTTAGTCCACCTTTAGAATAAAAAACCCTTTCAGTAGACTTTGCAGCAGATTGTTTCTTATTATTTAATCACAGTGTCCTTTTTGCATATTATTTTAAAGCATTGTACTAACATGATGCTTGTCAGGGTGCTTGAGTGCTTAATTAGAAAGCTCGTATTGAGTTAGCGCTTGAGGGCTATTATGCTAAGTAAAGGGCTAACGTTAGCAGTCTGAAGGGTAATAGAATGGGCTAAGTGTTGTGGTCAAATGCAGCATTCACTTTGTCATTTTACACCCTCACTCTTTTGATCTCTACCTTTCCTCTTTTTGTGCCTTATTCCGCCATAGTCTTGTTTTTCTGCAGTATTTTTTTTCTCTCCAACCGGCCTGCCCTTTTCCCCTTCTCAGTATCTTTTAGTAGCTCTTTTCCAATACCTCTAGCTTAGGTGATTTGTTCTGAAGACACATTCACACTGCACAGCCATTTTTATCTTAAGAGAGTGTGTCCGATGCACTTTCAAAGCAAGACCATGCATGTTGGTCTTTGTTTCTCCTTAGTCTCCCATTATATTTGATCTATGTCTATGGTCTTCTTTCTGCAATGCAATCTTTCCTTTTTAACTGTCCCAGAGTCTCTCTCTGCTACTACAGTATGTAGCCTTTGTCCTTCTCTCTGTCTCACTCTCCATTTCCAGGTGTGTTCTCAGTGTGATTCCAGCTTTTGCTGTGCCATGCTGTGCAATGCCAAGTTACCAGCAGAGAGGCAACGGCCTTCATTCATGCTCTACTGCTCTGACAGGCTCTCTCTGTCTGTCTCTCTCTCTCTCTCTCTCTCTCTCTCTCTCTCTAAGTCTTTATCCCTTGTTCCACTTTAGCACCATTAGTAAACAGTGTTGGGCAAGAAGTAAAAAAAAAAGTAATTATTTACAGTTACTAGTTACTTCTTCCAAAAAGTAACTAAATTAGTTACTTTTAGTTACTTTAACTTATTGTGTTACTTTCAAGTAAAATTGTAATTGCTCAAATGTGAGCCCTCTTTAACAGAATTTAAAATACATGTGCAATTATTAAATTCATATAATCATAGAAACGCGTGATGGGGCCTTAAAATCAAGCTTCAGTTGCAGTTGGTTTTGTGGCACTGTGTCCTTAATTTCATGGAACCATGCAACGCTGAAACATTTTTGAGTAAGTTTGAATTACTTGACACCGACGTGGATAAGAACTTTTGCCCAAGGCATAATGTGCATTTTAGGATTACATTCGTTCCTTAAATTTCTTGGAGGGAAAAGTAATGGCTATTCTTTTTAGAGAAGGCTACTTTTGGATTATTTGGGCTTGTCATACCTGTCTCTCGTTGACTGACTCGTTTGTGTTGTTTTTTACGTGTCCTACTATGCGTGCTTTCGAACACCCGCCCAACTCTACCTCTGAATGGCTTACCATGAAATTTTATTCAACCTCAGCCAATCGTCAGCATTTATGCGCTTGTCGCGTGCACTGCCCACCAACCAGCCGTTATTCCCATCAGTTAGTAAATCACCAACTTGAATGCCATTGTCGTCAGTCCCAAAGACATTGTAAGCTCAGTGTGCCTCATTGCATACCTGCAAAATTTGTCAATCAATGAATGGTTTCTAAGCTACACTCATTGGGAGCTGTTGTTGCCTGATATAGCCACTGTAACTATTGATCCTGGAAATAGTGTGCATGCATGTGTGTAGTGTGTGCATGTGTAGGGTTTGTGGTCAAGGTAAAAGGAGAAAATCTCCTCCTATGTATGTCAGCAGTATCTAACCCGCTATTGACTTGGAGAGATAGGGAAGGATCAAGAAAATTGGAGAGACGGGGAGAGGTGGAAATGAGAAAGAGGAGGGGAGTAGGGAAAATCTCAAAGAGAGGGAGAGGGGACTGAAAAGGAGAGCAAAGGAAAGGAAGAAAGATGACAAACACTATAAAAGAGGAGATGAACACAGGAGTATAAAAGAGAGTAAAGGGGTCCAGGCGTTGAGATTATATGCAAGATAATACAGTATGCATATATGTATGCTTGAGTTGTATGTGAGTATATCAGGGCAACTGGCAGGGTGAAAGCAACTGTGATTTGTCTTCAGTTAGATGTGTATAGAGAAACGGGGTTAAAATGTGAGAAATACTAATAGAGAAGCAGAAAAAGGATAGCTGGAGTGATAGCAAGCGAGTGCAGTGAGTAAATACTCTAGGTCCAGTGACCCTGAATGTTTGTATTCAGTAATGGGCTTCTCTAGGTGTTCAAGGTGGACATGAAGTGAAAGACAGACTCTTTGGCATGCTTCTATTAAGCATGCATCTCAGACAGACATCTCAGGAAGTGATGAGGTGCTTCAGATGGTGGCAATCAGTTAGTCTGAATTTAGAGATGTGTCATTAAGTTTGGCTGGAATCAGCCACTCACTCACTGCGTAGAGGAAAATAATGACTTCATTGAAGGTGTGTGTATGTGTGTAATAGGTGTCAATGCATGAGAGTGTAATCTGCTTTTCTGCTGATTTCACACTATGACACACACACACACTCTCATAATCTCACATACAGTTCCCACATTATTTAGTTAACATGATTCAACAATTTGTTGTCTGGTGCTAAATATACTCATCTCCAATGATGTCCTTGTGAAGTGGTTAGTTAACTTAGTAAATACCATTTTTGTTTTGTCTGTATCTTTGACTTCAGATTGAATGTAGCTGCTTCTGTATCAGGACATCCCACAAATATCCTGATACAGTGACCTCATGGCACTCATTGACTCTTACTGAACACTTTGCATCTCAGAAAGTGTGAAAGTATGATTATCTCTACCATTTACAGTCCCAGTCAAATGAGGTGCATGTGTTTAGTGGGTTAATCAATCAGCGCAGAGCCGTCCCTTTTCAAATGGCAAAACTCACTTGTTTTGTCTATTTTGACCAGACCAAATATTCACTTGCAACTTGGTAATATTTATTGGAATGGCTGCAAAAGAATGGAGTTCTTTATGTCATGTTTGAGTAATTCTGAGAGAGAACTGAAGAGATATTCTGTCTGGGCTTTCAAAAGCACATTTCAAACTCATGTATTAGTCTAGCAAGCAGCTTCTGGATCTCTGTGTGGATTGTTTTCATTTCTTTATTTCCCCTTCAATGATGCATTTATTCCACAGGCGTGGTCTTCACATTCTCCCCTCTTGCACCTTCTTAACGGCACGTTTGTCATTGAAATTCTCCTGAAACTCCCCAAATGAAGTAGTAAAGAAAACACATCTATATATATATATATACGTACATACAGATTTGAGTCCATAACCAACTAAATTAGTGTCTTACCTTGTCCCAACCCCAGCTCTTCAGGTATGACCCTGCCTGCTCCATATTACCAGCCTGAGGAGAATGATGAACGCCCCTTTATTTGCTCCCTGGCATCTGATAATGGCATCATGTCATGTGCTGATGTGCCGGCAAGGCGCGAAGGAGGACGCACATGCTGCCTGGACAGGGAGGACGCGCTCCACAGACAGGCTCTGGGCTTGAGTCCTGAGCCACTGGCTAACGGTAGTGGTGCCGGTGAAGCAGTGGGTCTTTGCATCAACTGGAACCAGTATTACACTCGATGCCACACAGGAAGTGGTAACCCCCACAAAGGTGCCATCAACTTTGACAACATTGTCTACGCCTGGATCGTAATCTTTCAGGTATGTTCCACATGCGTTAGAAGACTGAAAGAGCTGTTTGAACTATTCAATTTCAATCATTCTTCTCACAAAATGAATTGAATGTATTCACTTAAGCACCTATTCAGTATTTTTACTCTATTATTTGTCTATGTTCATTAGCTAGGGCCATCATATTTAAACACGTCATATGAACTCTGCTGCACAAGTAAAGTTTGCAGTTATATTCTGCTGAGCAAGCCCTGTCACGGAATTTGAAAATATTTATTTCTTGATATATAAATGTCTTTCCTCCTAGGTGATCACTCTGGAGGGCTGGGTGGAGATCATGTATTATGTAATGGATGCCCATTCCTTCTACAACTTTATCTACTTCATTTTACTCATCATTGTAAGTAGAATTTATTACTACATTTATTTGTTTTCTGTTTGTTAGTATGCTACATCCCTACCAGCTGACACATTAGTGTACAATGTGTAACTGTAGTTAGACAGTCTGGAGGATCTCCCATTTCACACTTCACATTACCAATATATGTTAACTGCCAATACATTGAATTTAGAGGACAGAAGTGTTAATAGAATAATAGTGATAATCCATAGTAGCATAAATAACTGTTTATAGTCAATGTCTGAAAGAGGTGAATGTCATGTAAATCATTCTTTGGTGACAAGTAGAAAAAAGGGAGAGAAGAGAAGGAAGGACAGTAGAAGGAGACAAGAAAATATATGTCCAAAAGAGAAAAGAATGCAAGAGCTAGATCAGCTCTTTGCATACAGTGCCAAATTGTGGCAAAATTGTTTAATTCTGCATTTGCATGCTATTGGCTGTCTGTGAACCCATCATTCAGTCACTCTGTGTTGCAGACATGCAATAAAGTTAGTTCCACAACAGGAAATTAATGAAACATCACCAATCAGTCACAAGCACACTGTACATTTTCCACAGTACATTCTAATGAAAAGGAACCCAACTTTGAGTGCCAGACCTGCCCTACAAAACACTCTCTTTGCCCACAAGCTTCTTCCTCACAACATTAGTTTTATTAGGCCAAGGAGATTATTGGGATCGTAACTGCAGCTCTAAATTCTATCTCCTCTTTGGCAGATCTGACCTGAGGTTGTCATTGTCAGTGCAAACACCTTTTGGCAACCAAAGATAGTTGGCATGGTGTCCCAGTGTAATCATTTGGTCTGGTTTATGCTGCTACATTGATCACAATCTCATGGCCTGTGGATTGTATAGCCCCATACTACAGTTATAGTAATATCCAGCGCAGGACACAACAGCCCAAAACATCTTGATCTAAGTCAGACTTTGTGCTTGCTGCATTCAGACTCTGATAACTGGCCAAACAACTGAGCTCAGTGCATTGCACAACAGCTAACAACCAAACACACACACTGCTCCCTTTGTGATTCATGATGGAGTGACACAAATGTGCTACCCCGTTTTGAGCTTCTTTGTGAAGCTCCAGTCTGTTTGGCCCTGAAGGATGCCTTGTAAGGGTTGCTAACAGTATAAGAAGTTTTTAGTCAGGAAACTCCTTGAGCCCCAAAGGTGTTGTTCACACAGTGAGGGTCACCTTGACTCTCTCTTTTTATTCTTTTTTTTTCTCTTTTTTAGTTATTGTTTCTTTCTGTGTGTGTGTGTGTGTGTGTGTGTTGTGTCATACATTTGTAGTACCCTGTGCTTTAAGCTTGATAGTTGGTCCTGTAAGTATGCATTCCCAGATACAAAACTCAGGTTGACCTCCATAGTGTCAAACAATGTCTCATCTCTATCTGCTTGATACTTGATATAGTGTGTCTTAACTGTCATTAAGGAGTGTGAGTAAGAGATTAAAGTGACATAAAGCTTAGTGCTACCAAGAGGGTAATTTATTACGAAGTTAGGTCAGCAGCTTCTGGATCTCTGTGTGTGTGTGTGTGTGTGTGTGTGGGCATGTGCGTGTGTCTGTGTGGAAGCACATAGAAACATACAATCAGGTGTAAAGCAAGCCTGCCATCTTAATTTGTGTCAGTGTGTGATCACAAATGCTTTTGTGTGTATGTTTGCATGCATAATTCAGTGATCATCTGAATGCGTGATATTGGACTGCCCTCCCTGATTATGCACAAAGCTGTCTACCGATCAAAATTACAGAACACACACACACACACACACACACACACACACACACACACAGATGCAGGCCTGGAGGGAAATCAAAGCCCCACACACCTGCAGACCTGCTTTGACCCATAGGACACAGATGGGAATCTCTCCTCCCTCTCTGCTATGTTTCTTCTCTCTGAATATCTCTTCATAACTTTTTTCATTCCTCCCATCTTCTCCAGTATCTCCTTCACCTTGTCCTGTATCTTTGATCACTGTGGATGAAAGTCTATAGGTGGAGGGTCATTAAGTTTGGATTTTTACAGATGCGCATGTTTTATTGAGTGTTCCAGCTCCAAATGGCCTAGCCTTGTTGGTGATCATAAATGTCTGTCTGTCTGTCTGTGTGTGTGTGCGTGTATATGAGAGAGAGCTTTGTCCATGGGGTAACAGCAAACAATTTCTAATGAACAAATCCGAGGCCCTGCTATAAGCTGCCTTATCCATCTAGCAGTCTGGTTTTTGAGTTGTTCAGCATTATATTGATCTAATCATTGTTCCGTAACCAGCTCAGAGTGGTCCAATAAAAGCAATTTCAGCAGTCCTGTAGTGATTCCCATTAATGCCACTAAAAAGGTCAGCCAACACATACCATCCACAATGCACCCCTTTACCTCTCTGCAACTACCCCTCCATCCTCACTTTGATTCATGATAAGAAAATGGAAGCTCTTTTGTGAAAAGACAAAAAAATTGTGATGTTCTGATGGGTAAAATAATGTTCATGAGAAGCTTTGTGGAGTGTGCAGGAGAAAAGTAAAGCAATATATTAAGTTGGAGTAGGAGCAGGATGGTAAGTTAAATCAAGTCAGCGAATGAAAGGAAGAGAAAGATAGCCAGACGCTGAGCTGTGCTGTGGGCATGTGTTGGCTCTGTCTGTCTGCTTCAATCAGCCTCAGTTGTGGGAACCCAGCCTAGAGACCTTTAGCATGTGTGCTTACGTTTCTAAAGGGGGATTGGCACAGATTATTAGAATCAGCAAGTGTGAGCTTGATGTAAAAACAAGTCTGTATTTACCATTGGAAAATCACAAATCTTTACATATTTCATGTTTATTAAATGTTTTAATTGCATGCAAAATGTTGCCTGCAGCAATCTCCTATTGTTAGCACTCACTTTACCTCAGTTTGTGTATTGCACATCTTGACTCGTTCAAAAACTTTCCCCTCCATAAACCTTCTGTTCCTTGTTCCTTGTTTCCATCCAGATTGGTTCATTCTTCATGATCAACCTGTGCCTGGTGGTTATTGCCACCCAGTTCTCGGAGACCAAACAGCGGGAACACCAGCTAATGCAGGAGCAAAGGGCGCAGTGCCTGTCCTCCTCCACCCTGGCCAGCATGGCTGAGCCGGGAGATTGCTACGAGGAGCTATTCCAGCTGGTTTGCCATGTCCTTCGCAAGGCCAAGAGGAGGTCGGCAGCTCTCTACTACACTCTGAGGGGCAAACCCCGACCACCTGGGGGGAGGCAGGGGTTACAGGCGTGGTGGAGGGAATGTGAACGGAGAGCGGCATCATTGCAGGCATCCAAAAAGTGAGTAGGAGAGCGTCAATGACATGTGAATATGTCTAATGTAACATTTGACACTTTCAGTTAAGACGACGTGTAATTGTGGAATAGTAAGAGTCGAATATGTGTTAGTTCTCAAATATATTTTAACTAGAAAAAAACATAATGACAACCATACCATAGTATGTATTTTTTAAAGGGCAGATACTTGCATCCTGTATATTTTGCATTACTAAAGAAGATATAACACAAGAAATTGAAATGCATCTGTAGGCCCATATTCTTTCTAATCCCATTTCTCTAGCATCCCACTGTCCGCACCAGAGCAAGCAAGACCACAGCTCTCAGCCACTAGCTAACTCCATCAGTCTGCCTGTCCCTCAGAACCCTGAGGACTGCCCTATATGTGCACTATCACTGAAAGAGGGTGCAAGAGCTGTGGGAGACTCTGCCAACAGGGAGGAAGATAATGAGGATGCCGTGAAAGAGACGGCCAAGGAGGAGAACCATCTAGAGGAGAGAGGAGATGGAGAGAGGAAGAGGAAGAGGACATGCTTTGGACATTGTAAAGACATTTGGAATGATATGAGGAGGAAACTTTGGGGCATTGTAGAGAGCAAGTATTTCAGCAGGGGCATAATGATCGCTATTCTCATCAATACCATCAGTATGGGCATTGAGCATCATAACCAGGTAAGATGATATAGTTGATGCTATCATATAAACGTTGTTACTGACACTGTTTATGCAGTGACAATAAGCCATTAAAACCAAAATGAAGAGAGGCCTTAATTTGTAAAACGTCTACCAGAGTGGGGTCCACTGATGAACTGACTTAAGACAGTGAATGCTTTGGATATTGGTAAATACAATGATTCTTGCGGCCATTGTAGGCAAATGCATTGTCTTAAATCCTTCAGACTCACATACTACAGTGTTTGCGTAATCATTTCTCACTCCACAAATCACTGCAGCCTCTGCAGATAAACCACTATCACTGCTGATGAAGCATTGCTCCTAGAGATATCATAATAGCAGATGACATTCAGATAGATGAGTGTGGGAGTGGAGCATCGCTGCCATGCTGTTTCCTTACAGAGGTGTAAACATTTAGCTGAGCGGTAGACAAAACAGAGCTGGCTTTTAACATTGACCAGGCTCCTCAGGGACAGACAAGGCACCAGAGTGAGAAAGGCCTGCCAAGACTACACATGCACACATATCAACGCACACACAAACACACACGATTCGCATCCCTCTGTGTCCAGTGTGTGCATGCACATAAATATCTTTTTATATTTTTGTGCATGGACCGATCAGAAACACACACACGCAGGTACATAGACAAGCTGTTAGATAAAAGAGTTTTTTTCTTTTTTCTTTTCTCTTCATCTCTCTCTCTATTAACACATGCCATTCTACCCGCTCCATTGCTAATTTTACATCCACTTCTCTCCCCGTATTTTCTCCATAAATCCCTCTGTGCACCTTTATTTTGCATGTTCCTTCCACCATTGCTCCTTTGTTTCTTGATGTCTCGCCTTCCTTCCTTCCTTCCTTCCTTCCTTCCTTCCATCATTTCGTCTGTCCTTTCCACCTTACCTTAAGTGTCTCTTTTACCTCCCTCAGTTTCACCCTCCGTTTCCCCACTTCTCTTTCTCTCTCATCCGCCCACACACCCTTTGACAGCGTACAGAGTAGTTGCCTTCTCAAATCTCTAAAGACTCTAAAAATAAATGAGGGTGGGGGGTATGGGGGAGGAGGAGACAAGTAAAACGGGAAGAAGAAGTAGACGCTGGTTACACAGCAGTTTTCAGCTCAATTCCCTGTGTGAGCAAGCGTTTGCGTTTCAAAGTAGGCATGTATGCAGAAACATGCATACTCATTTGCATGCACATACTTAAAGACGCTTGGTCTGTCTGTCTCTTGATTATTTCTCCATCCACAATTACCACAGGCTGACACTGAAGCAGTGATACCAGTGTGTCGTTTTGCTTTGAGGTAGAAAGACTCTTGCAATTGTGTTCTAAAACAGGAACTCTGAAGCTGATATTCTTCTAGCAGATAAATGGCTAACCACAGGGCTGCCTTACTGGCACCACAACCTGCTTAGGGGAAATGTTCCTGTCAAGCATGTGGTTTCAAGTAAAAAATGTTGTTCTGTATAGATACAGTATGTCCTTGCAACTTTTGATTGTGATATGTGACTATCAAAGATAATAATAATAATAATACATTGAATTTGTATAGCACTTTTCAAGGACTCAAATTTGCTTAAATAAGATGTTTTTTTCATACTTATGTTAGATTATTACTCACCAAGTCATCAGATGTTGCACGTTAGCAAATTTGAAGACAAGCAGCCTATTCGCATTAACTTGTGTGTTCGTGTCTGGACTCTGTGAAAAACAAATTGGCACATTTGAAATTCAAGCTTGGAAGTTGTAGCTCAATCATTTATATTCAAACTACATTTACATGTTGACTGAGGGCACATTTCAAGAGAGAAACAGGGAGAGGACATTGGTATGGGTAGATAAAATGTGAAAGATGATTCAGGAGATAGAAAATTAGGGTAAAATGTGGACATTACCATGAGGAAAATGACAAAATGGGAATAAAGTAAATGGGTCAAAAAAAAGGCAGAAAGGGAGGGGGGGAAATGCATGGAGAGGGAGGAATGGTGGTATTTTGTCTGCTTTAAACCGCGGTGTTAAGGGCTGTGATAGTTCTGTCAATAGCAATAAATCTCATATCTTGTTTTTGTACTCATGTCGAGCGGGTGAGTTCTAGACATAGGTCAAGGTTAAAGCTATCTGCTTGAGGGATGAAACTCCATTTATTCCTACAAATCCCTATTATCTGCTCTAATATATCTAGTAGTTTTAATATCTATTTTCATATGTGTCTAAGGACATTTGCATTTCTTAGAGATGGTCAGTAATGCTGTCTTCTAAACCACTCTGTAGTCCACAGATTGGTCCAGCTTCCAGCTACAACACTGAGATCAAATGAGTCTCAGTAGATGTTTTACAGACTAAAACATTGTAGCCAAAACTGAGCTTATGGGATTTAGAATGTGTGGGCTTCCATCCCCTTTGTAATTCTTCCTCTTTCTCACTTATTATTAAGTGTCTTCCTCACCTCACACTTTCTACAATCATGTCATCATCTACTCCTAAAGAATCCCTCTGCTCGCTCCTTGTTTTCTCTCTCTCATTCAGCCGGGTTCTTCCTCTACCGTTCTCCCTCCTCTGATCGACAGGAGGATATTGATTGGGAAGAGATGTGTCTGTCTGATAATGAGACTCAGAAAGAGAAAGAAAGGGGGATGGAGAGAGGGGGATCGAGATAGATTTGGAGAAAAAGCCGATTAGAGGAAGGGGAGGGCTCAGAGTGTGTTTTTCTCTGAAATGGTTTGCTAACTTTGGCAAGGCTAGCTGGTTATCTCTCCACTGGCTTTGAAACAGAAATTCACAGGGGGTATCAGAGAAAGCATCTGATCCATATCATGCATTACACACATACACTCACAGACAAAATATACTTTCATAAAGCAAGTTGTGCACACAGACGCACACACCCAAATGGAAATAAACCCAGGATTGACTGGAGTGTGTTTGCGGTTCACATATGGGTCGCTTCCTTTGCCAATTCAGATAACATGCTTCCCTATTTGACACCATGTGCTACACAAACAATACACTCTCTTCATACTCTTTCTCCATTTCCTATCTTTATGTTTCTAATGTGACATTCCCTGAATTCTTCTTTACAATTTTACATGAACAGCAGTGCTAAATTTAAGATGAGGTGTACACGTTCATTTTATTTTCCAGGTAGGAGAGAATTCTCTTTTCAAGTGACTGACAGTTTAATTGACAGCCATTTCAATACAGGCAGAGATATGTAATGCATACACCAGTTTTTGTAGTGGCTTTTGTTGTTGCAGCGGTGATTGCAAAGCAGTGGTTTAATATCAACTGTGTTTTTATCTCTTTGTCTGTACCCGCCTCTCTTTGGATATCATTGCTGTTTTTAACTTGAAATGTTCCCTCTTACCTGTTGCCTACCACTCCGCACCGCCCCACCTGCTTTCACATCTTACTTGCTATTTTCATTTTGATTTTTTCTGTTTCTGTACTTCCCCCCCAGCCCGAAGAGCTGACCAATGTCCTGGAGATCTGCAACATTGTCTTCACCAGCATGTTCACCTTGGAGATGGTCCTCAAGCTGACTGCTTTTGGCTTCTTTGAGTACCTGAGGAACCCCTACAACATCTTTGATGGCATTATTGTCATCATCAGGTCTGCACTAGGTGTTCCACAATGTATTAAGTGAGATATAATATTAACTGGGAAAAACCGAGATTCCAGAGCATAAGATTCACAAAACCACTCCTCTGATAATGAATGAGAGCTTGTAATGATTGTCCAACTACTGTGCATCTAATTGAGTTTTAAGACATGCTCTGATCCCTAGAAAACAGACAAACTTACTGTTCCAATCAGATTTCCATTTGTTTTGGTGTATTCCTCATGGAGCTTTACATTAAAATACACCACTTCTTTTATGAGACAAATATTATTATTATTATTATTATTATTATTATTATTATTATTATTATTATTATTATTATATGTATGAACTGTCTAGCAGTGTGGGGATAAAATATATAAAATGCACCAGTATTCCTTATCTACGGAAGAGGATTAGGGCCACTGGTGAAAAATGTATGTGAGTTCTGACTTTATTCTCAGAATTCTGACTTAATAAAGTCAGAACTCACATACATTTTTCACCAGTGGCCCTAATCCTCTTCCGTACTTATCACACAAGTATAGATTATACATATTTTTGTATCTTGAAAAATGTACAGTAGTAGAGTTTATTAAGTATAAAGCACTGACTTATCCCGCTATCTTCTCTTATTTTGTCTTTCCCAATTCTATTTATTTGTATTTCATTTTTTAATCTTCCTCTCCCCACATTCCCTGATTATAACAATACCTGTTTTTTCTCTACTAATATCCATTTTTTTCTTTTAATTTCTTCACATCTTTCAACTCTATATCTCTCTATTAAACACACACACACATCCACACACATCCCACTCAATGCAACTCATACCCCAGTGTGTGTGAGATCATCGGCCAGGCAGACGGCGGCCTGTCAGTGCTGAGGACCTTCAGGCTGCTGAGGGTCATTAAGCTGGTGAGGTTCATGCCTGCGCTGAGGCGGCAGCTGGTGGTCCTGATGAAGACTATGGACAACGTGGCCACTTTCTGTATGCTGCTTATGCTCTTCATCTTTATCTTCAGGTAACACAGGGGCATTCTTTTATGTGGAATGTGGCTCAGAGAAAAGAAATCAGCAGGACACAGAGAGGGCAGGAAAGTGTAAACAAGAATAGTGGAGAACAGAGATTGTGGTGTGTATAGTACATGCCTGTAAGCCTCTGAGTGTACACAGATAATGTATATATACAGGATATACTGTATGTATGTGCAGATTTGTTTTAGTTACCAAACCACATTTCTGAATAAAAAAGGCATAGATTATCAGCATATTAAGACTAAATATATTAGTTGAGTGTGGTGCAGGCAGTCATAGCCAGAGGCCTGAACACGGTTTGTGCAAAATAATAGGATTAACATCCAATTATTGAAGTTCCACCTAATTTTTGCCCAAACCGTATCTCGGCTCTGTCGAGGCTTTTCTCTTTGACCTGCGTCCTTCTCCAGGATTACTTTTGAAAGTTATGAGTACCTAAACTTATCTGTCTTTCAGCAGTATGTTGGACTACATTAAATTTCCACTAAATTAGACACTTAGACCTCTGGCCAAAGAACAATGATAACAGTAAACTGTAACTGTTAAACTGACAGAGACTTAAATTACAATGGCATGTTCATATATTTGTTTGATTTAAAATTGACATGAATATCTTTAATGTTAGTAGAGCACCATCAGCATGAATGCTTTGTCTGCGCATGAATTCAGTAAAGACGTTCCACCAGGTCAACTGTGAACTCTAAGTCACAGAGAGGACGTATATTTGAAAATTATTCTCTACATTAATTATTTCAAATAAAGGTTCTATACAGCATTTCCATAACCTATAGTACCTAATTTAATACTGTGATGCAGATGCTAAAAACTGCAATTTACAAAAACATAATCATTCATCCTAATCTCTTCTCTTGTTAACCTCCCCCGGCACACACACACAAACACACACACACACACACACACACACACACACTACTCAGTTTTCCCTCCAATTCCACCTCTGTGGGCGATAACCGAAAATGAACATAGCATTAACAGAATTATAGTTATTTGAATAATTTATTATAATTGTTGCAAGTGCACTTATCATTTCATGATAGATATGAGTTTCACAGCCGTGTAACGCCATTACTGAAATCGTGCTTGTAGGCCTTTCTTTATTTTGTTTGTGACTTTCTAAGTGTATTTATGCCTACCTGAAAACCAGCTTCCTCACCACTGCAGCACAGCAGTCAAACATAAGCATGTGACAAGACAGATGGCAGCTGAGCTTTTAGCCCTAGTGCAAACCTGAGCAAGTGGCATTTGGCTTATACTTCTAGCCACAGGAGCTTTTAGTGAGCAGTTAATAAAAACCACCACTCAGCTTAAACTTTTAAAACCTCTTATAAATGCTTAAAGAAACCAGCGGTGAATAAAAATATCAAGTGCGTTGAGTTGCAGTCTTGTGATGACCGCAAATAGAGGATGGGTCCAGGTAGAAAAATAGAGAGCAGGAGAGAGGGAAATAAAGTGAAACACAAGAAATAGAGATTTAAAGGAAACAGAAATAGAAGATTTTAAAAGGTTCTACAGTATTTTTATGTACAGTCTGTGTGTATTGTCATTTACATGTGTGCGTGTGAATGAGAAGACACACAGCTTTGGATCATCTCTTTTATACTGATTTGATACTGTTTCTGTTACTTTATCTATTTTAACTTTGAGTACATGTACCAAACCCTAATCCCATATTGTCTGTAGGTATCATAAAGAAAATGAAATTACATACATAAAATACATAATTAAACATGGAGGCATTAAACTCTTATTCTACGACAGCATGTGTGACTGAATTATTGGAGAAATCCCTTCTTTTGTTGCAGTATCCTGGGAATGCACATCTTTGGTTGTAAGTTCAGTCTGAAGACAGAGGCAGGAGACACAGTGCCTGACAGGAAGAACTTTGACTCCTTGCTCTGGGCCATTGTGACAGTCTTTCAGGTAAGAAGAGTTTTAACACACACACACTCACACACATCCACACACTTTAAAAACTTTGTTTTTCCAATTTAATTAAGTGTGCTGTTGATACATGTATACGTATGTGTTCTGCTCCACTGTGTATGCATATTTTGTGTAGATTCTGACTCAGGAGGACTGGAACATGGTGCTGTACAATGGGATGGCATCCACCTCGCCCTTTGCTGCTCTCTACTTCGTAGCTCTTATGACATTTGGAAACTATGTGCTCTTCAATTTACTGGTGGCCATCTTGGTTGAGGGTTTTCAGGCTGAGGTAAGACATCTTGGTTTAGAATATTGAACAGTATGCACTTGGCAAAATATAAAATATAAATTAACAAAACCAAATGTGATGTGGGGAAAGCAAGCCAATAATGTGTTTGTTTCGCAATAAGCTGAGAATCTATGAAATATAATGCTCACAGTTTTAACGTGGCGTTGTGAACAAAAGTCCTTGGTTAGGTTTAGGCAAAGTTTCAGTTACTTACATAAATTCATGATACGTAAGCATATCATGCTTGCATATTATGAACTCACATACGTGGCACGTGATATGTAAGTATATTATGTCACCTGACTTCCTCCTTTGCTCCCGTTATAACTAGGCTACTCAATGTCATTGCCACTATAAATGTAAATATTGATCGTAATAAACTGCTTGTACAAACTACATACAAAGCATTTTTGGGGGGAAGGACAGTCTCCTTTGTCCGTATTAAGGACAACCACTGGTTTATAAACAGCATGTATAAGGATTTGTTCAACAACAGCAGTAAATGAGGAATAAGTTTGCCTCTTGCCCCTTAGATAGTTGGGCAATAAGGAGAGGAAAACAGTTTCTATTTATTAGCTTATGATTGATCACTTTCTTCTACACTTTCTCACACTGTGCTTCTTACTCTCCTTTTCTTATGTCTATTTTATTTCTCATTTCTCTTACTTGCTGTGACCCCCCCCCCCCCCCCGCACCCCATCCTTGTGTTTCTTTTTTACTCACCCATTCATTTTCTCTCGCTGTCCCTGATACAGGGTGATGCAAACCGCTCTTACTCGGACGATGACAGGTCTTCCTGTAATTTTGAGGAGAATGATAAGCAGAAAGACTCTCTGCATCTCTCAGGTATTAAATGCCGCTAGGAGCTTTGGGAGATTTATTGTTTAATAAAGATTGATTTTCTTCTCACCTCTGAAATTGTATGACATATTGTAATAATTTACAATGTTCCCCTCTCAAACTCAAATGTCAACTTTAAACTAACCGCACCTCTGTAAAATGATGTTACCAGAAATCATTTGACATTAAATCAAATTTCACTTTACTTCTTTTATAATTTCCAAACATTCTGGCTTTTTTGTCTGAATTAAAACAGAATTGCAAATATGCAAAACGGTTCCAAGAATTATTATCCTACTCAAGTCTGACAGGTAAAAGGGGTACCATCAAATATGTGTACTAAGGTCGTAGTGGACCAATCCTCTGGTCTTTCATTACATTACATGTCATGTCATTTAGCCGACACTTTTATCCAAAGCGACTTACAATTGCTTTATATCTGAGAGCCTGCAAGCCTCTGGGACAACTGTGGGTTAAGTGACTTGTTCAGGGACACATTGGTTGATGTATCGCAGTGGGAATTGAACCCAGATCTCCCACCAAAGATCTCCCACACCAAAGGCATATGTCATGTACATGGCACCATCACCATCATTCAGCACTCCAGAAAGCAACCATCTGTCAATCGTGCCCTGGGCATTAAAACTGTTGCCTGTCTTCAGATTTCTACAACAAACTTAGCTTACTATGTTTTCCTGTCTTAAATGTAAGCTGCACTAACTTTTAATAATGCATGCCTGATGCCACGTTCCCATCCACTCCTCTCCCCTCTTCTCCCTGTAGGCATAACAAAAGTAAACTCAGCAAGAGTCATGCAGTATAGAGTTACATTTAGTAGCACATTAGGGAGGCCACTGATGATGTCTGATCACAGTTCTTCTCGCCCAAATGTGCCTTTTTCAATGTCAGCTTAGCTTAAAAAAACAACACCATTTGGAACGGTAATAGTTCCTGGAGAAATATTTCCCCAAAAGATATGTTTGGGAACGGACAAACCACTCGTAGATATTCCTCTCTTTCATCATTACGAGCTCCTCTCTGGTTCCTCTAAGGTGATTACGTGTAAATTAAACCTTTCTCTGCCGCTCTGAGCTGGCCATAACATTGTTTTAGGAGATTTATATTGTAAAGTGATGGAGAGTGCCAAGTTCTGTTTACATGGCAGCAACAGAGAAGATGCAATGGAAGGGCTTGTTAAATGCTGTCTTTCTTTCTTTTCTCTGCTCTTCCATCTTATCTCTGTTCCTCACTGCTTTATAACCACTTGTTTCTTTCTTCTCTCAATTTCTCTCCACTCCCTCTTTCCTGCAGACCCAAAGATCTGTGCATTAACCCCTAATGGGCACCTGGACTTGTCCCCATTGCCCCATGGACTGTTTCCAGGAGAAAGGTTGACCTTTGCTCTTGGTTCCAGGAGGAGCAGTGTTATATCTCTTGGCAGGGCCAACTTGGAGCAGAGGGCTATGGTAAGTGGAAAGGACTGCATTGAGTGAGTTTCCATAGGTCTTTTAACAGTTACAATGTGACTTTTTTAACTCTCGCCTATTTGATTAGCTGAATAATGCTAGGGCACTCAGTTGATTAAAGGTTAAAGTATGGACTTCTCTAACCAACGCAGTCTCACAGAGGTATATCCAAATTCCATCTAATGAGTAAATTCTCCTCCTATTCTTGTTTTTATGTGATGTGGCTGGTCATTGGATTTATTCTGTTTCCAGATCCAATTCAGACAGAGTGTGGCTTAGAATTACAGGACATGAAAGGAAACCTCTCGCTCTTTTTCTTAGTATCCAGGTCGAAGTTACCACAACTGGGGTCGCCCTCTGCCTACCCAGCCTCATTCCTTTTGGGCCCGTCGTTCCAGCTGGAACAGCTTGGGGGGATGTCGCCCCTGCGCCTCCTCTTCTCCCTCCGCTAGTCCAGCCTTCACCCCCACCTCTGCAAGGCCCTTCTATGGCTATGGCCTGGGGGGCCTTGGCGGAGTAGTCGGAGGAAGCCTTCGTATTCGGGGTCCCCGTGCCTCTTCATCCCCGCACCGCCACCACCATCTTGTCCACCCGGATGAGGAGGAGTCTCTCCTCTCTGCTCCCGCTGTTGCTCCACGTTCTCTTCACCTTCCCCACCCTATGCTCCCAGGCCACTTTGTACCCAGGAGGGACCGCAGAGCTCTATCACTAGAGCTGCCCCACCTACTGCAGGTCCCAGGACCCCCGCACCCTCCACTGCCACCACACCACCCGCTGCCCTCTATTACACTCCATGCTCATCACAGGAAGAAGAGCTTCTCTGGGGGGATGGTAATTAGTGGTGGAGATGGTGGCGGTGGGCTTGACAGTCCAGGTGGCTTAGGAGGGGTACACCAAGACTGTAATGGGAAAACTCATCTGTCTCAGCATCGCCAGCCCCATCATAGACACCACACTGAGCACTCTGGAGGGGTGAACCCCCCAGGGCCAACTGATGGCCGACGTCTTCCCCCAGGTTAACACACGCAGCAAAGACCGGGAGGACCTGGACGATGACATTGAATATGTAAGTTACCGATAAGTTTGTATGGGGAAGGGGGGGGGGGGTAATATCATTTAGTAAAGCCTGGTAAGTAAGTGAAGTGACTTTCCTGTAATACACCAATTCCACAAATGCAGATGAAGACGGTATGTACTGTAACGGCTTTGAAAAAGAGCCAAGAACCACAATCTAGACTTGTGATTCTCAATAACCCAACCATTCGTGTTAGTACAAGATTTTACAGATACAATAATGTCCCGCTCTTTTGTGTATGATTTTCAAGTACTTTGTATAAAGCCTGCATTCCCTATCACCTGGGCCTCGTGGGAGTCCCATTGTTTTCATTGTAAACAAGTCTGCCTATGAGAGAAACAAGGTTAATTGGAAAGGCTATTTAGACAGTGGGGGAGAAAGCTGTACAGATGGCAATGTTGGAATATGCTCCGAGCTGTTGCTATAGAAGTGTTTCACTCTATTTGTGTGTCTTTTTGTGTTTACAGCACGAGTGTATGTGTGCCTGCCATGATGTGTGTTGATATGTGTGTTGCAGAGCTTGTGCTTCCGCATCCAGAAGATGTTAGAAGCATACAAACCAGACTGGTGTGAGAGCAGAGAAGACTGGTCCGTCTTCCTATTCTCCCCACAGAACAAGTGAGTCAGAGAAATTACGGTGCATGATTGTCTGCATTAAAAGTGTGTTGACTCAAAATGCAGGCAAGTCTTAACAGTCTCTCAAACAAACAATATTGGCTGGCCAGAGAGCACGTCTCATCAAAACAATATCAAGGATGGGTCGGCAGACTCCGTCCTACCAACCTCATCAATAGGAAGGACAGGTTGCCAAGCTTCCACAGAAAAGGACTACACTAAAGTATTGATCGCCACTCTGCAAATCACAAAGGGATATGTTCTACTATCCTGTTAGTGAGTAAGAAGCACGCCCTAAGGGGTCAATTTGATACCAGATGCAATTTATTAAATTCTGCAATAATGTGTAGGGATGTTGTTTTACAATCTGCAGTTTGAAAAGACACAGTTGAGTTTTATTAAAATGCATTTGAATGTTCCAAAGTACAATCCCTCTCCTATTCAGTTCATTCTGTTCCTTTTCATCCATTTCATTAACCACTGCAGCAAAGACATTTAATTGCTTTTTGGCAGTTCACTGTGTCTTATGCTACGGTTTGAAATTCATATTCAGTGTTTATATGTCCCATGTCTTTCTGTCTTTTTCTCTCTTTCTGTCTGTTTCTATCTATTCTGTATTCCCAGCAGAGCACTGTACTCTGGAGTATGGTGCTTCTGAGAGTGTTGTTAATGTAATTTGTTTTGCATCAGAAGCAATGTAAGCAGGGGCTGAATGAGGCTATTTACTCAATAAGATGTAAGGGAGCTCCCATGCACTCTCAGTGGACTTTGCTGCCATTCTGATTGGTTGGAAGAGGTTTATTAATTGTGTTTTGGCAGAGTGTGGCCTGACCTCTATATATTGCCCCCGTCATCCTTGATTTTATTTAATAACAATTGCAATGCCTATTTAAACTTATCTTTTTCCTTTGTCTTTTCCTCTCCGCTCCTCTCCTGCTATTCCAGGTTCAGACAGATATGCCAGTCCATCATAGCCCATAAGCTGTTTGACTATGTGGTGTTGGCCTTCATCTTCTCCAACTGCATTACAGTAGCTCTGGAGAGGCCCAAGATACTACAGGGCAGCTTGGTAAATCCATTTGAAATGTGTGTCTGTGCATGTGTGCCTAGAAGCTACTGCTTCACAAGAATCTCCTGTCTGCAACCTTTTTGTAACTTTTTGTTTTCTCTGAAGATTATTTGAATTTTATTTTCTATAAGGGTGCAGTAAATAACATGTTACTACACCTAATTGCACCATTTATTCATTCTGACTGTCAACCTTTCTCTCCCTCCTCATGTTTGTCTATCCAGGAAAGAGTCTTTCTTACCATCTCCAACTACATCTTTACTGCCATCTTTGTAAGCGAGATGACACTCAAGGTAACATTTTACAACCTGTTTCTCTATTACTACCAATGATTTGTCCTGAGTGCATCGTGTTTGCAGGCACTACACAGGGGCATCTTTTTAGTCTGTCTTTCCGTGTCTCACTCACTGAATTGACTTCGCTTCAGTGCTGCCACAGCCCAACCCCTTCCCTGCCCTTCTTTCTTGGCAATTCCCATGTTTCTTTGGAGAATAGAGCAATTAAGCAATGTCATTAATTGGCACCTAGTCGTCTACTTATGGATGCGGCCCAACTCCAGCACTCCCCCACACTCTCTTCTTCCTCCTGTCCTTGCCAATGTAGTCTGCTTCTTTTTTTAAGTTTGTGTTTGTGTTTCCACTTCCTCCTTTCTTTTATTTTCTCTCCCTCTCTCCCTTTGCCACTGTCTCTGTATTCACTGCAAAAGACGGTGGCACAAGTGGGCCATCAATTATGCACTCCCAAAATCAATTATTAACTAATGACAGCCCGTCAAGGAGCCATAGGCTTGTCAGACCCCTGGCCGAGCCGTACATGCCTCCCTCTGTGCCTTAGTCTATCTGAGCCTTGCATGTATCTGTAATGTGTGTTAGTGTAGCATTAATCTCTCGGTAGGACTCCAACACTGAGTATAGTCCTGTGTAAAAGATGCAGCCACATAGAAAGAACAGCAGGGTTATATATATATATATATGCAGTATATATTCACAATTGTAAGTATATCTTCACAATCAACAATTGCAAGTTTTGTACATCCAGTTTTCATTTTGGCATTCAGACCTCAGATGTTTGCCAGGCACTGATCATTGAACCATCTTGATATATTTGCACGCTAACTCCCACCCTCCCTCTGAAGCTTTACCAGACACTTAGCAAACAGATTTAAATGTCAGTTACAGATTTTGGATGCTCCCCCTTGCTGCTTAGCAAAACACCAAATCCATATAAATTACAATGCCTGTACACCATCCATCCCTCACTCTTGAAGTCACCGAGTAGTAAAATAATATACTGTATGTCAAATACTTGTACCTCTGCACTCTTACTGTGCAGTGATGTAACACTGATGCATGGCGTGTTAGTGTGTCACTTGCAAGGTGTGTGTGTTTCATTATTCGCCATTTACTGTGTTTTTCTGTGCCATTTCTAATTGTTTTTAAGTGTATGTGTGTGTGTCTGTGTGTGTAAAATATCTTTTTGCCTGTTCTACAGCCGCTAATGACTTTTCATGTCTGTATCTCTTCCTCCTGCTTTTTTTTTTTCCTTGTGATACCAGTGTATTGTATTTTCCACATTTGACAGTTTATTGTACAGAGCTGGTCCATAAACAGGTATTTGATGTTCTCATATACTGCTTCACCAAATGTTCTCGCTTCAGGTGGTTTCCATGGGTTTGTATGTGGGTGAGCAGGCTTATCTGCGGAGCAGCTGGAACATTCTGGATGGCTTCTTGGTTTTTGTGTCTTTGATTGACATTGTTGTGTCCATGGCGGGTGGGGCCAAGATCCTTGGTGTGCTTCGAGTCCTCAGGCTGCTCAGAACATTGCGTCCCCTCAGGTACGTACAAAGTAATAATTAGTAAGTAACTTGCGTTTGCTGATTATCATGTTATGTATAGCAGCTCTGCGCCTTGTCAGTACAGTTTTATCGTCATAAGTTCAAAATGTTGCTCTTTAACAAACCGTTGTGAAGTTATTTAACCATCTCAACAACAAAACATTTAATCACAATTAACCAATTATGTCATCTTTAATAAAGATGTATTCTCCTATGAATGGTACAGTCTTTGAGGTAATCAGTGCAATTTTAAAGTTGTTAAAATTGAATAAAATAACAGTTTGTTTTTCTAATTTTCCTCTTATCCCTCTCCCCTCTTCAGGGTGATTAGCAGAGCTCCAGGTCTAAAGCTGGTAGTGGAGACACTCATCACCTCCCTCAAACCCATTGGCAACATTGTTCTCATCTGTTGTGCATTCTTTATCATCTTTGGCATTCTTGGGGTACAGGTAGGTCAAAGGGAGCCGCTGTTTTAATAATACATACTGCATGCATGCATTGTTTAATCCAGTATATTATATATATGGATATTGTTATAAATAATAGTCTAGTTGTGTGTGGTATGCTTTTCTGCCCATTACTATGCTTCTTTAAAAATGTAATTCTCTTCCTCCATTTCCCTCTTAATAGCTTTGAAGCACAAATGCATTTGCGTCTAGAGTAAATCTCATTGTCCTCCTACTTCTTTCATCACTGCACAACATTTTCAGCTAGTGGGATCTTTGACCGGCTCATTATTTTACCCAAGAGCACTCTTTCATCTCATCAGAGGAGCCTACGAAGGCTTATTTTTCTCTTTTATATAAGTAGTCAGACAGCATCAAAAGCTTGGTCTCATTGTTCTTCTACTGACAGCTGTTTAAAGGCAAGTTCTTCTACTGCTTCGGCCCTGACGTGAAAAACATCACCAACAAGTCTGATTGCCTGCAAGCCAGCTACAAGTGGGTCCACCATAAGTACAACTTTGACAACCTGGGACAGGTAAGTGGTGAGCTGGTGTGCATTATGTTTGTTTTTGGGAATATGTACCTGGACTTTTTTATATATTATATATATTTTTAGTATATATTTTTGCATTAAATAAGGATAACAGTTTTCCTTTCTGTTCTCTGCACGCTGTTTTCCAGGCTCTGATGTCTCTGTTTGTGCTCGCCTCTAAGGACGGCTGGGTCAACATTATGTATCATGGCCTGGATGCCGTGGCTGTGGACCAACAGGTACCCGCATATGAGCTGCACACTATTTCATAAGAAAAAAACTCTAGGCACAATCTTCACCATCCAAAATGTAAATCTAGGAAAATAAATTGTCTTCCACCTCTAATCTCTGTTTTGTTTCTCAAATCCTTCTGTCACATCAATTAAAATCAAATCACATCATGGCCAAACACACACTTCAACCCCAGCCGGTGACCAACAACAACCCGTGGATGCTGCTGTATTTCATCTCCTTCCTCCTCATCGTCAGCTTCTTCGTCCTCAACATGTTTGTTGGTGTTGTGGTGGAGAACTTCCACAAGTGCCGCCAGCATCAGGAAGTGGAGGAGGCCAAAAGGCGTGAGGAGAAGCGTCAGCGGCGCATGGAAAAGAAGAGGAGAAGTAAGAGAGGGGAATAACAGGAGGGGGATAGCAAAGAAAGCATAGAGGGAGTATGGAAGAGGCTAAAAGCTGGAAGGAAAAAAAGCAGAGGCACATGAACTGTTGGAGGCAGGAATAGAGTGATACAGGGGTACAGTAAGAAAGAAGATGCAGTAATGGATTTATAAAGAAATAACGGGTATTATCAGATGGAAAACGATTACAAACACTTATAAAACAACCAGATTTAATGATACAACCAATGCACTGCCTGTAACACGGCCTTGAATAGCTCATTTTACCCTTGTTGATAATATGACACATCATAAGAATCAATTCTTTCTAGCATGTAGAGCTGTGATCAACACTGATGAAAATCTGTGCGGTCAAAGGAAAGAGAGATAGAAATGGAGACAGGCAGACAGATAATAATAAACACACAAACGGCAAGTGTCCTAATTGCTTATGTCCTCTACTATTTGGGAGGTTTTTCTTCTGTTGATAGTGATTCCAGCTTCATCAAAGCTTTTAAATGTTCCACTTACAAGCTCTCAATGTGGAAATGAAGATTATCAGTTGTACATTTCAAGTAGGAACAGGAGCATTTTGTTTAGATTTAGCATACATATAATATGTTTTAAAAGACAGATTTGAATGATCACTGTATAAGTATTTTGCTATCATTGCAGAGAAAATGCTAAACTATAAACACTTTTTTAAATAACCGCCAACCTCAGATGTTAAAAAGCTTCTTTGCTATATTTTTCTACCAACAGAAGCCCAGAAGCTGCCCTACTTTGCCAGCTATGGCAACATACGCCTGATGATCCACACACTGTGCACAAACCACTACCTGGACCTCATCATCACCTTCATCATCTGCATCAATGTCATCACCATGTCCTTAGAGCACTTCAATCAACCTCATGTAAGCAAAGATGTGTATGTGGTGGTTGCATAGCAACAAATTGGTGTGTCATGCTAAAGGAGTGCAGCAGGCACAAGTTATACTTAGCTCGGACGTTGCCTAAAGCGCCTGTTCCACAAAATGTTGACAAAAAACAGACAAACTCCATTTCAGTAGCAATAACTTATGGTGTTTTTTTTATCAGTATTAATGTTAAGTCTTTGTGGCTGTTTTCCTGTACCTGACTACAGCTCTTGTATAAAGTCTTCCCTTCCCCAAACAGCAAAGACACAGGGATACCAGACTGAAATCCATACAAAGGAGCTGTGATTGCACTGCTGATTTGATGCATGCTGCTGTCAGAATTCATGTGTAATGAATGGAGGTTCAAATGCCTGATAGCATCTTTTTTTCTGAGGGCGAGGACAAGTGATTATCCTTGAGATAAGATGCCCATTTGACCTTTAAAATGGAGCAAGCTTTCTCAAACTGACCGTGCATCAGATAAATATCACAGGTTTTGTCGGATGTTTGTGTTGACATTTGGCAGCCTCCCACTTGTTAGAAGCTACAGCTCTATTTATGAAAGAAAAAAACAGCCAAGCTAAATAATCTGCAGGTACAGGAAGCTGGATTGTTAATGTTCATGTTAATGTTAAGACGATTAAAACATGCTTGCCTTTAGAATATTTGAATTCTCTGCAAATACACTTTAGCTTAAAATTGTGTGTTAGTTAGGGGACATAATGTGTTAGTGTTTGTCGTTCTAAAATTATATGAATATGCCCTGTTTTTGCTTCTGGCATGCTTGATTTTACTCTACAAACAACTGGAAGTATTCCAGTTTTACAGTTTCCCCCTGCTGCTGAAACTCAACCCTACCCCATTACACACACACACACACACACACACACACAAACACACATCTCTCTCTTTCCAGTCTCTGGATCTTGCCCTGAAGTACTGCAACTATTTCTTCACCTCCATGTTTGTGCTGGAATCAGTGCTCAAACTCATCGCCTTCGGCTTCCGCCGCTTCTTCAAAGAGAGGTACAGTGTGAGTTTACAGCGTGTGAGTTTACAGCGTGTGTGTTGGCAGGGTGATTGTGTATGAGAGTGTTTCCCTTTCTGCCTGCATGTAAATGTATCTATGTGCTTATTTGTAGCACTATGCACACATGTATAAGTCTAATACAAGACTGTTTGATGTCATTGACAAAGTCATCCATCCGCTGTGGGATTTGTTAATCTGCTGGCCAGAGGTAGACTGTACTGTACCTGAAGAGAGCGCTGTGATGATTGAACATCAGCTTTTCTCATGGCTTTTTTTAGTGTTTAGCCTTAAAACACAAATGCCCTCTGGATAAGATATTTTGTATATATATATTTCATTACAGTTGAAGATTCAATGTCACCAAAAATCACAATATCTCCAGTCACTTATCACATATTTTAAGTGAAAATTGAACATTAATCCTTACTATCAGAGCTCTAAGCACATGCCATAATCTTATGTATTAACATATACTATAAATAGTACCACAATAAACAGTTATTTAGTTCAAAGTGTAATGGCTGTACAAATCGGCTTTATGCTTTGATCATTATAAATTGAATATGGAATAACAGCTTTGATGATATAGAGGATTATGCAATATGTGGAACTGTGTGAGCTGCTTCTGAGGCGTTCTGATATTAAGTTGAGTGAACCATATTGTGACACAAATATGTGACATTTCATGACAATTATCACACCTCATCAGTTCTGTTAATGACAACCTACTGCAATATCTCAATTGTCACAGTAAGTTTATAGTTTTATTTTTAGTATTAAGTTGTCCACCATAAAATCATTCTTTCATTCCCTTATTCTATAATATTATTACCTACCTATAAGTATTACCTATCATTAAAATGGGTGAACTACAGAATTACAGCATCCTTCTTCTTAACAAACCCAAATTACTTATTTCTGTTCTCCTCATGTGATACCACTGCACTTTCCATTTCTCCAACTTACTGTACTCACCTTAGTTTGACCTCCATGGGAAACACACGTCAGCACCGGTCGGTCCATTCACTCCCACATTCATTCACTCAGATACCAGACTAATTGATTTGTCACTCACCTAAATGTGCACAGTGATGAGACTGAAGTCTTATTATTTTCAGAGATATGTGGTGAAAAATTAAAGGCAAAAGCAGATTTGGGAGCCTATATTACACTGATGGTAGTTTAATGTCGCTGGCCTATTTTAGTTTGTTAAGAGAAAGATGAGAAAGCAGGAGAGAGATGGGGAAGCGACAGATACTATTTTGGAGGGGAAGCTGGACTGATCAAAGACAAAAAGGAGGAGGACAAATGAGTGATGAAATAGGAAAGAGATGGGCGGATATAGAAACAATTTATCACATGGCTATCAGCTGGCCCTTTGTCTCTTTTTATGTAGTGTCAGCAACAGCTGTGAGAAGTCACTGTTTATAGTATCATTTAGAGGCTGGGTGGCTCTCAGGCCAGCTTTAGAACTGGGTCATTGGAGTAGCAACACACACAAACACATCGCCACATGTGTCACCAACAAAACTGCAGGTACTGTACGTTTGCAGTGTGTGTACTGTAAATGAATGTGTGCCAGGCTTAAAGGTTCTGAGGCTGACAGTGAGAGAGAAATGAAAGTCCAACACACATTTAATTGAGTAACAGGTGCATTTTTACCAGGTGAGCTGAATTCTATGACGTTGAAGTTATTAAGGAACATTATTTTTGTATGTATGAACAAAGGCAGCTGCCGTGCTTGATATTACAGTAAAGGACTGCAACCATAGAGGATGATGTACCTTCTTTTGCTACTGTGAAAAGGTAGGTATAAAGACATGCATAAAGGCATGCATGCTGGGTAACTAGGACTACAGTTGAAAATTAGCCGACTGGCTAACACTGGCACATTTATGGAAATGTTGATTAATGTGCATTGTCCTAATAAAATAAATAAATCTTAGGTAAGTCCGGAACAACAATATGAAAAAAGATCATGTGAAACATCATGTGCATGATAATAATAAGTCATGGGCGCCGGATCATTGGCATTTTGAATAGGCAAGCATTCTGATAAATGAACTGGCAGTGCCAAGAGTTTTAGCACTCTGTGTGCCTTGTCTTGCCACTTTAATGATTTCATTAAAGATCCGTATTGACTATCTTCCAAAAAGTCTGAATATAAATGAAGACTGCGATAACTCCTAATGTGATTACATGAGGAAATAAAGGGTATACATATGGGGAAGCTCGCAGATGTGGTGTAGTCACAACAGGTCAAAATGCTTTCCCTCATTTGACATGTAACAATGACTATGGTGGCTTCAAACTCTTTGATTCCCGACCACATTCATTTGAAAATATTGGTTTCCCATCTGTCTTTAAGCCCTGACCAGCATTTGCTGGATCTATAAAGGGGTTTTGGAACTAAGGAACTGTTAAGTTACTGGTAGAAATCTGTAGATGTTACAAAGGAGAGTAATGTGTTGAAAGGTAACTATTAATTAACTACAAACGTCGTTAAATAGTACAGCATAGAACTGTTCAGACAGCCCGGAATGTATAATTTACAGTCAGAGCCAACAAGTGAACATCTGTATTTTTTTTTAACTGTTACATATTTTTCTTAACACATTTGCCTACAAACTCGCCAGCATGCCAGTGCATTTGTGTTTATATTTGCTTTGTGGTGCAATGCCTTGGTGCACCTTCACATCAGTGTGTTTATACTTTGTGTGTGTGTGTGTGCTTGTGCTTGTGCTTGTGCTAGGTGGAACCAGTTGGACCTCGCCATTGTGCTTCTGTCAGTGATGGGGATCACCCTTGAGGAGATCGAGATCAGTGCTGCCCTGCCCATCAACCCCACAATCATCAGGATCATGAGAGTACTGAGGATAGCACGAGGTACATATACTACACTAAATGTGAAAAACACACACACGCACACACACTAGTACCTATCCCAGCCCAGCACTTCCTGTAAATCTTTTCAGTGAAAGAAGAAACATTGTTTGGGTCATGCTGTTAAAATAAAACTGATGCAAAAAAAAAAACATACAGCATAAAGTAGCAGTCAATGTCTAAAGGGCTAATGTCTGTACATGCATTTGTGTGTGTGTGTGTGTGTGTGTGTGTGTGTGTGTGTGTGTGTGTGTGTGTGTGTGTATTTGTTTGTGTTACATGTATAAAACAGGAACTGACATTTCCAAAGTTAACTGTTTAGCCTGTAATTGAACCTGAGGGATTTCATACTAAATGTCCACATTTAAAGTATCTCTCTCTCACACACACACGCACACACAGTGCTGAAGCTGCTGAAGATGGCGACAGGAATGAGAGCCCTGTTGGATACAGTGGTCCAAGCCCTGCCTCAGGTACAGTGTGTACACACGCACACACACACACACACACACACACACACACACACACACACACACACACACACATTGTCTCTTATTCCCATAGAGCGAGTTGGCCAGTCTCAGTCAATAGCCAGGGTAGCTCTAAGCCCCCACCCCCTTCTCTTTCTCTGTTGTCCTGTAGGCAACTCTAATAGATGAGTCATTCATGCCACAGACTGGTAGACTACACACACACACAGGCTTTGTCTTGTTTTCACTTTCCGTACCATGGAGAGTACCCAGACTCCCACTGCGATCACTGTGTGCTAGCAACAGCGGCAGCTCCTTAAACCAGTCTGTAGTTCATTTGTTAGGGAAATGTCCACTGAGTCAGGCAGTTTCTAGGCCGTCCACCCTTCTCATTGTCAAAATCATTCCAGCGCAATGAAAGTTCAATTCCGTAGAAAATTCCCAGAATGCATCTTTGCTCTCTATTATTACTGACTGGAAGTATTGTCTATTTGCTTTGTAGCATAATCGTATAAGTAAGAAAGGAAATAGGAGACAACAGAACAAATATCTTATTATGTATGATATTTGTGTGGGGTTTTCATGTGCAACTTCAAAATCATGTCTTCATCAGTGTCCCAATGTTTACTGATAAATTAATAATACATTTTTTATTCAATTTATATTTAAATAACGTTTGCGTGAAGCTCTGTTTGATAAAGCATTAATTTGAACTTGACATTTTCATTAACATTACTTTACCTGTAAAAAACTGGTTTGACATTTTTGGAATTATGCTTATTTGCATTTTTTGCCAAGAGATAGTTGATACCTTTCTCATACTCAGTAAATATGAAACGTGATCCAGCAGTTTTAAGATTAACTTAGCTTAGAAGACTGGAAACGGGGTAACAGCTGGCCCGGTTCTGTCCAAAGATTACAAAAACTCTGCCTACCAGCACCTCTAAAAGTCACTATTTAACAGGTTACAGTATATCTCCTTGGTTTAATATGTAGAAAATGTAGAAAAAATAAGCTAAGCTAAATAATAAAAAAAAAATGTACAGCTTCCTTTATGGACATGCAGGCACAATGTCCGACCCAGTGACCATCAATAGTAAGATAAAGCAAACCAAGGGAAACAGATGATGTGGGGTTAGGAGGGCAGGCGGAGGTGAGGGAGAACAGATTTCTTGTCTTTCTTTTCTATTGATCCCCCTCTCATTAACAGTGAGCCCTTTGCTCTATCCCAAGGGCACCAGGCAAGGTAATTAAAACTCGGGCTAATTAAACAGTTCCAGGAGGACTCTTGCTGTGCTGTGTGTGCATATTAAGGTTCTGAAAGGGTGAAAGTGAAAGAGTTACACCTGGCGAGACCTGAGGTGATCTCACGCTTTATTTCACTGTGAAAAGAAATGGCCATCTGCCAACATTTCTTCATTACATCACATAGGATATTCAAGACAGTATTCACATTACAACAAAGGCTTCGGGATGCAGTTTACCAAAGGTACAGGCGAAGACAGATCGCTATTATAAGAAATATGAATAATGACATCATGGCACAGGGGGAAAGATTTCTGCTAGAATAATAATTCATTAGATTAGACATCATGTAAATGCTTTATAATTCCCACAAGCAGTTTATGTATTTAATAAGCCATGACAGGACATAGCGATATAATGAGGGATCCATACACTTACACTAAACGGGTGAGTAAGCTTAATAGCTCATTGGCATGTTAAGATATATGCATTTTTTGTCTATACAACGACTCAGTAAGATAAAGTCATTTTACCCACAAGGGTCCTATTATGCTCTCCTCCACAACTGATGCGAAATGGTTGCAACAAACCATTCACTAACACTAATAGCTTATATCATGTTGGAATGAGAGTCGAACCAGTTGTTTTATCTCTTCTCTACGAATGGCTGAGAAACTTCCAAAATAGCTTTAGGCAGATGTGGAAGCCACATGGAATGTCATTTTTTGCTCTGGGAGGCCGTCAGGCAAACCCCAGAACAGTCGCATTTATTATTTCAGCACTCCAAATGAAAGGTTGCGGGGCAATTATCTCCATTACTTTCCATCCAACGGGACTCATCAGACTAGGCTGCGTGTAATGGGGACATATTTGTCTAAATTAAAAGTAAACTTTAATATTTTTAGATTGTAGATGCTTCTAAACATTATTATTGTGTTATATGCATGCATATATTTTGCTCCTTTAGCACCACCTTCTGCAGCTCTTTTGTTAAGTGTAGAATTGAGATTCTTACAGTAAAAGAGACTTACTACCTATTAGGCTATTTATGTTAAAGCTTATGACAGCATTACAATGTAAATACTAGCATATTTGTACTAACTTTGCTGATTTTCCCCCTATCGATTATAATTATTGTGAATTTCTATGGAGAAAAGACACATTAACAAAAATATTTAAACATTTAGTATAAGAGAGATGGTTCAATAAATGCAAACTATATATTTGGGTAGAAATCGTACAAGGTACAATTCCAGTGAAATGTTATCCCATCAGCTTTTTAAACTCGTGCATGATTCATAATGAAGCAGAATGTGGCCGTCAGATCGCCACACAGAAAAAGAGGCCGGCTGCACACTGGCTAGCGGTAGTTTCATTTGATTGTAGTTCAATTTAATGCAATCTAAATTCAATCACAATTGATTGACTTGGCTCCAGACAGGACAGGCACTTATATCAAAACTCTCCTTCTTCATGATTTGTGTTCTTCAACTATGCATGATTATTGTCCTGCCTGTAGCCAAAAAACCTCTGTCACAAGTATCTAAACATGATTTACTTTAATAAACTTCATTCGCAATGCAATGGGCAATCTCTTTAGAAAAGAGTTTGTCATTGGCATAATGTGGATGCATTATTCCAAGACCAAACTCTACAATGTAAACAGCAGATTTAAAGTATTTCCCCTGAAAAACAGGTGGAGTAATCTAAACCTCTCTTTAGAATACTTGGAGTAAGTATAATTATTGTAACTATTTGTCAGTGCATCCCCTCATCCCCTGTGGAGCAGTGTTGTTTGCAGAGTGTTAAAGCCAGTGAATAGGGTACTGGGTTTTGTATCCCTGTAATGGGATTAGATTTGTCCTCAAGTGTTTACTATGCAACATCATCACCATTACAGTAAGTTGGGGAAACAGAAGGCTGTTTTGCAGTGGAACTGAGCCAGGTCCCAAACCCCCAAACGCAAACATTTACAACAGCATCAGGGGTTTAGTCATATGAAGGTCTCAGAGCAAGTTGTGCCATGGTTTGCAGAACTTTTGAGTAGTAATTGTGGTTAAATTATTTTCACGTGCACAAAGCAGGCAAGTCTACAGCTGATTTATCAAAGGTTACATTAGCAATGACATTTTTTTTTGTTTTGTTTATTGCTCTTGTGCATTAGATAGTGATTATATATCAGAGCATACTGCGTGTTTTGCAGGTGGGTAACCTGGGCCTGCTCTTCATGCTGCTGTTTTTCATCTACGCCGCCTTAGGAGTAGAGCTATTTGGAGAACTTGGTAAGTGCTCATGACATCCAGTCACGATGCTGCAAATGATTACATCATACAAACCTCTTTTACTCTAAACTCTTTGAATATAAACAATGTTAAGCAATTATACAATAAAACAAAGTATTTGCCGTTTCTTCTTTTTACCACAAATCTTTAAAGAGGATCCATATATTCCTATCCATGATATTTGGTCATTTACAAACAAGAGAACCAAGGCTGTAATATATATATATATATATATATATATATATATATATATATATACAGTATATATACTGTGTATATATATATGATTGTATAAAGTTAAAAAACACAGGGTCACATTCGTTGACAATTTGATGATGAATTGATTATTTATTGTAAAATGTTTAAGAAACATGTATTATCTGTCATTTACCAACATTTGCACCATTATATACAGTATAATATGCATAAACTCATCCACTCATTCCACTAGTTGGATAAATTCTTTCATTACACGTATATGTGACAATGTTGTGATAAAAGGAATATGCTCTAGTTGAAGAGCACATTGTCCACACTTCATCATCTATAGGTGTAAGATGATTACAAATCAACATATGTCAATCTCAGTCCAGGTGGGTAAATACAATTGTGGCTTCCAGTTTTGGTGCACTTATTAAAGTAAACTCAGCTTGTGTACGTAAAAGCATGAGGACTCATGTTAACTTTATTATGAAAATCTTCTTATTTCCTCTCCATCGTTTATTCCTTTTCATCTGTTCTCCCTTCTGCAGTGAGACAGCCATTAGGGAATCAACCCACTCTCCAGTATTCTGATACATAAGTACTATCCTAAAATATCCACATTGAAGTTGGAAGATACATCTTCTGAACTGTCACATTTCCCTTGTGTGCTGCAGCTGCAGCCTGTGGCAATGTTGCTTCCTATTGGTGCTTGGCAGGAAAAAGGATTAGTGGCAAATTGTGTTGCTTTCTTGAGGCCATTCCAGAGATTATCTTGGGACATAAGCTCAAAGACAAATAGAGTGTTTGGTCACATTGCTGCTGATTTGATAACAAACTGTGTCTACACTGAGTTTGCTTGTTTGGACAGTCATACAGGCAGCTTAGCGACAGAAATGGATGCCACTGCAGTTTTTGGGAACAATGACATGTTGAATGTTGAGTGTTCAGATTTCCAAATCTCTTTTACTTTTGTTGTCACTGCTCCCTTTCTGTTCCATTTTCCTTTTCTCTCCACCCTCTTATCTCTTTCTTATCTGTGACCTGATAATTTCATCTATTTCTCCATCCATCCACCCCATCTTACTCTTATCTTTAGTTTGCAATGAAGACTACCCATGTGAGGGAATGAGTCGTCACGCTACCTTTGAGAACTTTGGCATGGCCTTCCTTACCTTGTTTCAAGTCTCCACGGGCGACAACTGGAATGGCATCATGAAGGTACAAAGTTACTTAGTCATTATTTGTGTTTTAAAAGGAAGAAATACAGAACTACAGAAACCAGTGAAGAGGTGTCAAAGAGAGAAAAGGCAAGGCAAGTTCATTTATAGAGCACCTTCTCATACAAAGAGGTCATTCAAGTGCTTTACTGGTAAAAAAAAAATACAACAAGATAAATTAAAGAATAGACACAAATATAATAATAATTCATAAAGGTACAACAAAGTTTTAAACAAAAATGATAAAGTAATTAAAGGATCATCAAACAAGACTAATTTAAATCTCTGGAACAGTCTTTAATTTAGATTTAAAAATGGTTACAGTTGATGCATACCTTAGATTCAGAGGAAGCCGCTTCCAGTGATAAAAATAAAAATACGCTTGCTCAGCACCGGGAGCACAGATTTCCTTACTGATGGCTTCATCAGAGGAGTTACTATGCCTCATTGCTTACACACACACACACACACACACACACACACACAGAAAACACCAATTTTGCCTGAACACATCTACTGCCATCAGCAGCTATTACCACTCCTCCACACACCTAGTCTGTGAGGCGAATAGAGATTATGCTGGAGCATGTCATCTGGCGTGGACCATTAAACACACCCTGGATACAGGTAGCGTGGATTGTAGTGGGTCATGTAGCAAAGCAGCAGGCCACAGATGCTCTCTGTCATTTTAGCTGTCAAATTACTACCTGGCTTGTGCTACAGGTAGACCTGCTTTGGTTTGGTAAGAGGCTGGCGAGGCAGAGTGGTAATTAGCTGTGCAGTGACCATAGGGAAGAGAGAAAATATTGAGGGAGAGGAAAATATGTAATAAGGCAATGGGGAGTAAAGGAGGTCCCGGCGAACAGTAATAAGAGGGAGGATGAGAGGAGGTTAAAGGAACTGATCATTTATTGTGCTCTTCTTTCCTCCAGAGGGTAAGTTAAAGCCAGAATGAATGAAAAAAGGGGAGGTAGAGCAGTATGAGTGAGAGCAAAGGGAGATTTGGAAGAAGCAAGAACAAAAATATGTGTAGAAATAAGATGGAAAAGAAGTGAAGGCAGAAAAGGGTGATGTTGTGTGGTGAAGCAGAGTGTGTAAATGTCATGCCAAATTAGATAGAAATAACCAGGTTCAGCTCAGAGGACCAAAATTGCTGTGTGTGGTCACAGCCTGGGTGAGATATGTGAACTTCCTCCAGAAAACACTCTTCACTTTGGTTGTGCTCTGACTGAACTCTGAGCTCATGACTTAACCGCTGAGCTCATGTTAACCAGAGTGGAAAGAGTGGGACTCCTGTTGTTTTGCATAAAAGCAAAACGATTAAGTGTATTAGGGTTATACAAGTTGTCATGAATTCAAAGAACCTCATTAACATGAGCTAGATCTACTTGATTCTCTAAAATGTATTTTGTATGTGAAAACTAATTTAGATTGGGTTGTGGTGTGGCTGAACTCACAGCATTTTAAGATGACATTCTTCTCTGCATTTTTGACACTATCAGCATTGTTGTTTGAGCAGAGTTACTGTAAATGTAAAATAATTGCAATTTTGGAAGGGCTTCTGTTTTAAATTTCATATATTATAAGGCAATCCTGTAATTGTGTCCACTTCTTGTATTTTCACAAACCTTTATCCAAAAATTGTTGTATTCAGGATCTGTTTTGTCCTGTGACTACATGATCCGTACCAGAAACTTGATTTGTTCAGGTCCTATCCCCCGACAAATGGGCTATCCTAACCCTAACCATTAATGGTCTAACCTCAACCATCTTTGCACATGCGTAAAACAAATCATGTTTACAGTACAGATATGGCAGCCACATCTTTGCTATTTTACTTGGCTTGTCTACCTCTGCTCCTAACCAACTCTGTCCTGACCTTTTTCCTCATCCTCTGCCGTTATGACACCAGGACACATTGCGGGAGTGCCCACCTGACCATGGCACTGATGTGGACTATGCCTGCAATCCTAGCCTTCAGTTTATCTCGCCCATGTACTTTGTCTCCTTCGTGCTCACCGCCCAGTTCGTGCTCATCAATGTGGTGGTGGCCGTGCTGATGAAGCACCTGGACGACTCCAACAAGGAGGCCCAAGAGGAGGCGGAGATGGATGCAGAAATTGAGCTGGAGCTGGCCCAGGGCACCCTCTGTTGCATTGGCGCCCTAGCTGCGGGGGAGGGAGGGTGGAGAAAGGACTAGTTGCTGCTGGACCTGGAGGCACTGCAGGGGGGAGGGATAGAGGAGGTCCGATTGGAGAAAGGGGAGAAGGAGTGAGGAAGATGCGACATTCAGCAGGGAGTGCGCACCCAGGAGCGTACAGCTCCCAGGACTCCAGCCGGACCCTATACTCACCAGCACAAGTGAGTTTGTGCATTTCTGTGTTTGTGTGAGAGTGCGAGTAATCTTATGTTTGTTTCCTGATAGTGTGAAAGCTCTATTTTGTATGTTCGGCGTTTGCGGGTGAGTGGATGGGTGGGTGGGGATGCATGTGTTTGTGTCAGCAAGGGAGATTGAGTGAATCTGCACAATCAGGATCGGGCATATCACAGCTTTTTTATTATGGATCCCATTGGCCGTGCAAAAATCTGATTCTCATTTATTTATATCCATTTCTATTTTTTTTTTCATTATATCCCAGATATCAGCCAACTGCAGCTGAGCTGTAAAGCTTTGCTGAGGTCCTTTAAACAGTGGAATCATTGCATAGTTAAGTGCATCGTGACCAAGTGACACCAACAGTGGCCAGGAGTTAAACATGAATTATGCCTCTATTTGGTCTGCAAACGGGAAAAAGAGAAGTCGCCTAAATACTATCAAAACCTTCCTGCATTGTACACATACATCTAAACATACTATATATAAATAACTGTTACAATTACTTTTACAATTTTATTGTAGGCCTGTGTGCAACTTGCAGCTGTGTAATGAAGATAAATATGAATTTTGATAAGACACAGAATCATGGGATAATAAACAATTTGGATCAGTATCTGGGGCAAAAAAACGTAATGGAAACATTACTAATTTTGTGTTTTCTCTCTGGTTGCCTGTCAGTTTGCTTCTCTTTACACAGTATCAGTGCATTAGTTCATGCAGAGAAAATTACATATTCAGTTCACAAACTGAAACAATACAAAAGAGATCAACAATATGGCAGTAATTTCTGTATGGTGTTTGAATGGTGCTGACATGGGCGAGAGTAGAGAATCATTGCTTTATTTCCCATTGTGAAATAAACTGACAGCCACATTGCCTGATTACACGCAATCATTTTGCCAATCTCTTTGTGTAATTTGTTTGTACTTTTGTTCATTTCATTTTAAAGATTTTTTGAGAATAAAGGGAGGGTAAGAAGAGTCAAACATCTACACAAAGAGAGGGAAAAGTAAGATATAGTTAGGCATATAACAGGCAGATAAAAGGAAAGAGACACTAAGCTGTATCTTAATTGCAACAATGCACAAGTGCAATTGTGTTAAAAAATAAAAGAATATGATTGTAAACACATTGGGCTGGAATTAAATGCATTTTCCAAAATGAAACCAGACTACTTAAGTGATATTAGATGAAAGCCGAGGTAAGCCATATATTTCCATTTGTCTTTTTTCAAGTTTTGTCTTCTTTCACTGTAGTCATAGCAACCTATGTTGTCAGTGAGCAGAGATGAGAAACTTTAATGGATTATTTAATTTTTCAGCTTGCTGTACTCACATTGAGGTTTTGTGAGTTTGCAGAGACATGCACGGTTACATTTTTAAAATGATCATTTCACTGTCTACATCTGTGCTTGAGAGTGGATGGTCTCTTATTTCTACTGGCAATCTGAGAGCACAGACACACTTCCATTATGAAATCACTAATGATAGTCTGCTATATCGGTGCAGAAACACATAAAGATGACTCATCGGCTGCCATGAAGAGTCTCACCGTTGTAGAGCTATAGTTGGCCACGTGTAGACATTTTTAGCTCACTGTGACGGAATTTAATGCAGACCATGGAGAACACATTGGCAGCACCCCCCTCCCCTTTCTCTCAATCTCTCCCAATCTCCCCTCTCTTATTCTCTGTCTCTTAAGTGATGTAATAAGGGATCTAGCAGAACAATACAATTTATTCAAAACACAGGTCCTGTGTGTGTGTGTGTGTGTGTGTGTGTGTGAGAGAGAGACATCTTCTGCTGTGGTCCTTAGTAAATCTACATACAACATATTGTCATTGTAGTTTCTCCAAATAATACAAATAATTATATCTGATGAGTCTTGATGATGGATAGAGACTTAAGATAGATTGCAGCTACAACTGCTATATTCTATAATGTGCAATAATACACACTGACATAGTAATTTTCGGTTAAACACTTGTTATAGCACAGGGACTAGAGGCGACACTGTAGGAAGTTGACACACAGAGGGAGAGAGAGTTAGGGAATAAGAGAGTAGAGATAATGGTTGAGCCGTTGACAGTCAGATAGACGCAGTAATTAATTTCAGCTCTCTGCCCTCTCTCTCAATTTCCATTCCCTCTAGACGGGCCCTATTGTTGTCCACCAATACAGTTATTATTGGAGGCCAGCACATAGGCCACCACAGTCAATCAAATATTATTTTTTTATATCAAACTCTTCATGTATACAGAATGGACTATCTTTGGACTGTCTGTGTGAGAGAGAAAATGTATTAAAAGACCTGGATATGGCAGAGTCAGCCAGCAATCTTTAGGTATATTTAAAATGCTGGAAGTACAGTAACCTATTTTTTTAGCCCCCTCATTTTCAAAACATAAGCCATGAGTGATTGTAATGTAACAGAATGAGTCAGAAATGTGTGTTTGCATAAGATAGCTATAGTCCTGTAAGCGATGTTGTAGAAATGTGTTATGAAAATAGCGCTGTGTGGGGATTGAAGAGGAGTGACCTTGTTTCACAGTATCTTTTGGGATATATCTGCTCATGTAATTGTTATCTTGGCTGTTATGAATGTGCTACAGGCACAACACATCTAATTCATTGTGAAATACAGTGGCCTACCAAGAAACACAGAAATCATGTTTGAAGTAGTTTTCTTTTTTTCTGTCAGTAGTTTCCGTTTTCTGTCAGATTGGTTTGTGGAAAAAAATCAATCTGGCAGATGAGATTCAGGCAAGGAGGGATCATTTAAGTCGCCGAAAAAGCCCTGACTGATTCAGTCTAAATTGCTTTAAACCTAATAATACCCAGAGCACAAAGCAAATGCTTAAATCTTAAATTGTTTCAACAAGGTATTGAACAGCCTAATTGTGGTGATATATCAAATGTAATTGCACCGCTCTCAGTGCTCAAGGCTTTGATAGTAAAATTAGGTGTTACTGGGCTAATGAGGGTTTGGAGTCATATTATTGAGGAGCCTTTTTGCAAAAGAGAACAGTGCTTAGCCCTGAAGGCCAACAGAGGAGGAGAGAGGGATTTGTTCTAATTTATTTGTACACACATGACACAAATAAACTAGAACAAAATGTGTTTTTTTACTTTTGTGGTTTTAGAAATTAAGGCGTAGGTAATCTGCATGTGTGAATGTGTGCATTTATGTGTGAGTATATAATAAAGTATAAAAGCATACCTGCGTGTGCACACAGCCATTTTAATAACCCTTACGATGGTGTATGCATTTCCCTGCGTGTTCTTTGTCCTCGCATGTACGCATGTGCACATGTTGGCACCTGCGTGCAATACTGGTCTGCCGGCCTGCGTCCCGTGTGTATGTGTCCGTGTGTATGTCTGCTTGTGTGTGCGTGTGTATGTGTTCCAGGAGAGCCAATGGTTGGACAGCGTATCTCTCCTGATCAAGGATACTTTGGAGGGGGAGATGCTGATGATCGACAACCTCTCCGGTTCGGTCTTCCACCACTATTCCTCTCCTTCACCCATCTGCAAAGATTGCAGGGGCCACCCACAAGAGGTACCACCATGAACGCACATAAATACAAACATATACTGCAATACACATGCAAACACACTCCTACACCTCAAGGGCAGTCGCCACAGATATGGGATTAATCCTTGTGGTTTAAATTTATTTTACAGAACCACAGGCTTTTTGGATACTGATTTGGTTGACACAACCATCCACAGTACCAAAAATACAGTAGATGCATACATTTTTACCATGATCATTTTTAGTGACAGGCTCTACCCACTGAGCTTCACTGGACCCACCTGGTGGTCCATATTTATCAAACATGTCTATTAGTAAACCAGAATATTTCATTAGTATTAAAAATACCCCCACTTCAGAATATGAAACTGATTAATAAAGAAAACATCTCAGTGTTGCCAATTTAGCTATCCTGCCGCTAGACTTTTTATGAACATTTTATTTACAGAAAAAAAAGAAATGAGCCCAGCAGCAAATTTAATGACATTGCAGGCAAACTTTTTTACTTTCCCTTGAAGAGAGTTGCAGGTGATTTTGCAGTCCTCCTTGCTCGCTGTTGCTGCGGCTCTTTGGCTTGACAGCTGCGTTCAGCGAGTGAGAGAGAGCAGCGCGTTCAGTCGACCACAGCAGCCACACTTATATTTAAAGTGATTGCAGAGTATCCATAGTGTATTTGAAAATGCATTGTTTTAGTTTCTGTATTCAGTCAGGGCTTTTTTTTTGTATTTTGTTTTTCAAGATTATTTTTATGGACTTTTCCGCCCTTAATGAACAGGACAGCTAGATGAAAAAGGGGAGAGAATGGGGGAAGACATGCAGGAAATTGTCACAGGTCAGACTTAAACCCTGGACCTCTGTGTTGAGGCATTAACCTCTGTCTCAACTGAGCCAACCCGGGCACCAGTCAGGACATCTTACCAGTGGCTACACTCATATTTCAGCAAAACCAGGCTTATCAAGTCTTTTTTCATTATCATGGGTTAGTGGGGAGGAAGAACCACGTCAACTTTAAAGTTCTGAAATATATTTAACGTAATCACAGATGTGAGGGACTCAAATGAGATGTTATACCCACAGTTTCTTGTTGGCAAATAAATGTACCTTTTAGGATGTTGTGGATATTAATAGATAGATGGCAATTGCCAAAATAATGTTACATTTACAATTTTTGATTTATAACATGCTTTTACTCTCTTGCCTGAAAATAAGCCCACATACGGTATGCATCATTCTGAGAAGGGTGGGTCCACGCTAGGCCTGATCTTTGCTCTGAGATGCTTGGTAAACATGGCCCCAAGTGTTGGATGAAAATGAACTTGAGGGACATTTTGAAATAAAGTCACACTGGATGCAAGCACCTAGTTGTGTAGGTAGAAACATATGAATAAAATACCTTCCTTATCATACATATGTATACATGTGTAGATATACCAGCCTATGCAAATGTTTTTGCCTGCATCAACTGTTTCAAAAACTTACCAAGCCAAACTACTACTTTGCAAAATCAGTGTACAGCAAAACTTAGTAGCCCTTAAACACACACACACACACACACACACACACACACACATACTCACATATACAAGAAACACACATTCATGCACACATGCACAATCATACACACTCACAACCATGATGTTCAGGAGGAGATTACGTGCATGCAGATTTGCAACAAGCACACACACAGGCATATGCATTTGGCACGTACTTTCATAGATATGCGCACACAGGGCTTCATTCATCACACAAAGCTGTGTTAATGGAAAGTGTTGTTAAAGTCCCTACTTTGTAAAGTTAATTAAAAACACAGTATCAACATGACATGATGTGATAATGTGCAGAAATGTGGATTAATGAGGCCCATTGCATGCATACACACATGCAACCATTCCTGGCATGCATGCACGCAGGCACCAACACTCGTTTACTTGTGCTTGTATTTTGGGGTGTTTTGTACTCAGGAGATCCTGCATTAAACATAATCACAAACATACTGTCCTGTGCCAGTGTTGTCCATCACAATGACAAAGTGCAGCGGGTCAGCTCACAAGAAGAAATAACTGGTCCCTACACCTCCTCACCTGTCAGTTTCTGCCTGTCTGCAGATGCTGTCAAACCATCAATCTTTCCTCCCTCTTTTACATGTTTGCTCCCATCCATTCCTCCATTCCTCTGGCTTTTCCTCTACCACTCTCTGATTTACCGTGTCTGATCCTTTTCTTCAATTTCCCATCTTCTTTAACGATCAGACTTGCATATTGTTTGTTTGTTTGTGTGTGTGAGAGCGCTAGTGTGGGTGTGTGTAATTTTCAGACAGATGAGTCTGTCACTGCTGTGAGTTATGTACAATGGTGTTGTGTTTAAGGGGACAAGAAGGCACAGCGGGACACCTGGGTGCAGTGTGTGTGTGTGTGTGTGTGACAGTGAAAATATTCATCAAGTAACTACCTAATAAAGACTTGAGAGAGACTGTCAACAGTTGAGTCAACAGGGAACAATTCAATGGAGCAGTGAAGGCCTTTGCCATTTATTCAGCTGCTAGATTAAGCAGGCACTTCTCAAGCATACCTTGTCATCGTTTCTGCTGCACTTGTATCTTCAACCTGAATAAAGATTTTAAAGATATTATAGCTGTTATTGATGAGATAATATGTGTTGCTTAGTGTTAAAAAAATAGCATTGAATAACCTATTTAATATTTTGTCAATGTCACTTTTGATTCATATTAAGGCTGTGAAATGATGAAAATGACAAGGCCAGTTCCACAATAGTAAACAAAAATATGAAAGACAAAGAAAAACTGCACTCTAATGGAAGACCGACAGAAAGTGCAAGCTATGATTTTTTGGTTAAACCTTTGGTTAAATTTGGTGAATTATTTAGCCCCCTTCCCTGATTGATAGCACGTTTAGAGAGATACCAATGCATGCCTGATGTTTTCCTGTTTAATTCAATACCATAGTCTTCCTAGCAGCAAACAACCTCATATACCTCAAACCTCATATACAACAAAGTGAAATCACGGTCAAACCACAAATAATTTGTAATGCATTTAATGTTTCAAATTAAATTAACAGAAATGATTAAACATGTTAAGTTTGACAGCACTAAATGGCACAATCATTTTCATAATCATGATGCACACCCATGTTGATAGCTGACTATGTAATTCTCTAAGATAGATATCAAGGCAGCCAATTATATTGTGTCCTGCTCCTGGCACTTACCAGTACCTCTTGCTGATGTGAAATTTACTCTGTGAGCTTTTTATCATTTTGCTGCATCAGTCTCGAAAGACTTGGCCCTTGTTTCTTTAAATTTTTTCCATCCACCTTTCTCCTTACGTTTTCTACAAGCCATTGTTACGTCTAATGATAAGCCTATAAACTGGGTAAATCCAGCCCGATCTGCCGACGATTTGATTTTGCCCCGTAATATTCAATACTGAGCTTCTTTTGAGCTTGGTGATTGTATTAGCGCCCCCTGTTGTTGTCTGTTAATATCGCTCTATTATATATATTATAGTATGATATATTATCCCTGAGTGGATGCATGGTGTATTGGCATATTCAGCATTTAAAATTTGAAAAAATAACTACTTACCAAATCAGTTAAATCACCATGTGCAGGATTTAAAAATTTCTTTGGTGACTAGTTGTAGTATGAAAAACCTGTGGTAGACAGCAAGAAGGACGGGTGCCTGTTTTGACACCTGTGTGTTGTGGAGAATGATCATCTGACAGCTGGTGCACTTGTTTCCTATGTTTATCATAAATTACAGTATATTGCATGTGCTTACCATATCCTGACTCGCATGAGTCATGCTATCAGGCCATGAGATATCAGTCATGCTTATTTTCTTGCTTAGTCACACAATCTTCTCCTCGCATTGCCTCCCAAACAATTGCCCTTTCGCTCTCAGGCTGAATGGGACACTTTCAATCTGTCATGCCCGAGTCCCTATGAAGCCTTCAATATTGCTGCAGTTACCTTGGAAGCAGTGTAGCAACTCCTTCTGTACCCGGTGCCTTTTTCATTGTCCCTGGGGCACAGCCAAGAAGACAGGAAGAGAAATGCTTTAGTTTCCATTATCTGCCAATAAAGGTACCACGCCCAATGACTCACAGGGACCTTTTTGAAGCTATTCACAACCAAACTTCTTGAGACACAGAGCAAATCAGCAGAAATTGTACTGTCACTAGTAGCATTGTGCAAAGTACAGAGATAAAACAGAAAAACTGTGCTCCTTTAAATTAATGAGCTGCATTGCTGTGCTTCTGTCTTGCTTCCTTGCCCCATCCAACCTCTCTCTCTCTCTCTCTCTCTCTCTCCCCCTCCTTCCTTCCCTTCCTCTTTGGGCAATGGTAATTTACGGCTGCATATCAGCCACGAATCTTTCTCTAGGAACCTTTTTGTATTTCTGACCTATAAGTATGTGTAAATATATCGCTAACAGGCCTCCCTCCATTGGATTTCACTGAGCCCTTTTTAAATACCCTCCTTAATGCGTCTCTCTGGCTATGTGTTGCTCTGTCTCTTTAAAGAAATACTGCTTGTGCGCATCATAGCACCCCCAGAACCCTGAAATTCCACTCCAGCTCACTGATCAACTGTAGTATGTTTTGAAATTGTGTGCAAATAGTGCTGCAAGGTGAAGGGTAGAGAAGAAAGCCACCCCGTTAAGCTTAAGCTCACACGAGGCTCATGCAGCGATCATTTAAAACCAATTCAATAGCAATATGGGCTAGCTTACATGATGAAACAAACTTAGCTGGAGAGAGTATTGGAAGAAATGAGCTTGAGAGAGGTTAGTAACAGTTGGAGTATTTGTTGTCACTTCCCAACTATTCTGCATTTGGTAATGCTGGGTCTTTAGGATTGCTGTACAACAAGGACTATCAGACACCATTACACAAAGCAATAGCATTGTAATGTACAGTGGTTGAAAAACATACTCAGTTGGCTATAGGGGCAGAATTATGAGGTTCTGGTAGCCTGGGAAAACCCTGACGAACATCCGGCAAATTGCTCTGCAAGTCAGTCTGGCCAACAGCCCATTCAAGCCCATTTCCAATTATTCCAAATTGAGGCACAATTCACAACCGTTGAGGCGGCTTTACAAGATGACGATAGCACAGCGAGCAGCTTTTTTTTTACATTCAACATAACAGCCACCAAAGCGCAGCAACCCATTGATGCTGCTGTTGCTGCTGCGTCACCCAGATCATTGGTCTGATTGGTTGAAGGACTATCCAATTGCGCCCAGAGGTATTGAGCGGCAGTTGGTGACGCCCCTTTGGAAACGGGCTGTGAATGAAGCTTGCCCAGACCCACTCTCAGTTACAACTGAGAAGGGTGTGGTGTCAACCAGGCTAAGGTTCTGGTGCATCTACAACTTCACTCCTGATGGAAAAAGACATCTCTTCACTCTCGCTTACAAATACATGCAGAGACTGCAGGGGCACACCTAAAAACATGCACACATACACCTGCTGCGTACGCACTGCTTGGGTATTTGACTCTCGCCTCTCATTCAGCCTCTTCCTTTACATACTGTATTTTGTTCAATTAATAATGACAAAGCAATGTTGTTACTTCTTGAAATCTCTCACCCTGCTCTCTTTACAGACAGGTGCCACGGCATTTTGGCTACTTTGAATTGTCAACATCTGGTGAAGCATATCGAAACTTGGCAGAGGTTTTACCTATCTTGTCTGTGTAGCTCATATCGACCTTTAGGAGATGTACTATATAAACGAAGGAATCATGAGAGACATCTTCAAAGCATTGTTTAATATATATGTATACAAAGATACTGAGGTCAGTTATGGTTATTGTGATCCCAAGAATAAATCATGTATTACATTTAGCACTTATGTTCTATTCATTCAGTAAGTCTGAAAGGTTTGCTGTTCCTATTCCGTATCCCTTCCTGTTTTAAGACATGAATAACAGAGGTACATTTTTGTAGCAGATCAAAATGGCAGAGATTGAGCAGGCATCGCTGAAGTCAGAGCAACTGTCAGACAAGTCCTCATCCCCCAACCTGGATGACCTCAGCCTAGACGAACATATTGCCTACCAGCTGCTGGTGAGAGAAGGCAAGGTGGGTACAGTATGAGCAGAGTGAGGAGGGATGTGGTGGGAAGATTAGGATCTACACTTCAAAAAAGAAAAGAAATACATCTCTTTAAAGTGTTGAAAACTATGGAGTACAAATGTGCAGCACTGACATACATATGCCCTAATCCTTAAGACAACTCATTTTCTGTGAGGCCAAAGTGAAAGACACTGTGTGTGCAAAAATAAAATGTTTTTTTAAGTAAAGAAAGTTGGATCTGAGCATTATGGTAATAATGTGCAATTTACAAATATATTCTTCACCCACTAGTTGGTCTTCATGCTGCTCAGATCAAATTCCAAATGAAATGATGATCATCCCAGTAAGATAGTAAATGGTGAATGTGCGACAGAGTGCCTGGGAGTGAACACTTGGTTTAATGTCATTACCAGGGTAACTACCCTTTTTTGTTCAAAATAAAAAAAAGCTTTAGAGAAAGAAAAAGATTCAGTGACCACTATAATACAAATTGCACCATAGATTCATTGTTAACTTCAAGCATTATAAAATATTTATCATGGCTATGCTGTAGGCTCTCTTGTGAATTAAAGATACAATCCTTAGGTTCTAAAGATTCCTTAATCACTTTTCTCTGTGTTCTCTGACAGTATTGTCTTTGAAGAATCAGCAATCTCTTTTCATGAATAAAACTAAGCTCTTCCTATAGTATGGGTGGCTCTCGTACCTCTCTCTCTCCCCCTTTCGTGCTTACTTCCTACTTTATCTGTCTTAACCCTCTGGTAATTGCACACCTCTGCATCTATCTCCATCCCTTATCATCCGTCCTTCCTAGATATCCTCCACTGTAATGAGGTAATGCTCCTTGGTTCTGGATAGTCAGATAAGCCTGCAACTACCAAGCATGGCTGTGAACCACTGTTCATTAGAGGAGGGAGGTAAAAAGCGGGAGAGAGTAAGAGGGAAAGAGAAAAGGTGAGATAGGATCTAAGGTTAGGGATTTCATTTGCCAAACTGTGTTTGGTAAATACAAATGTGTGTGTGGCACTGAGCAATGTGTGCCATGGTTGTGAGGCTTCTATGGGTGTAGGTGGCTGCCTGTTTGAATGGGGGGCATTCACGGGCTAGGACTGAATGACAGAATAAAATACGCTAGTGGAAGCACAAAAGCGGACACGCGTATGCATGCACGAACATGCACAAATGATTCTGCAGTCCCTACATGATGGTAATTAAAACGTACAAGGTAGGAGCTTACAAAGCTGAACTCCTGCTTTAATCTACCTACTGATTCCTGTTTCCAGCTGTTGCAGCCATCACGCACACACTCACACGTTTGTAACTAAACGCTTATTGTTACAGTGTGTAACATTAACATCACAATAGCAGGCTCTTTCAGCTCATAATCAATCCTCACCCTTCACAAACACACAAAAAAAAAAGCCCAAGGGATGATGTGAATCAGAGACCATGTTTGATATCTGCAGGATGCCAGAGAGGCTGCTTTTGGTCCAGGATTTGTCATTTTTACAAAATGTAATACTAGTCCTAAACTTGAGTTGTCCTCTTGAGAAGTAATTTATTGTAAGCTTTTTTTCAGCACACAAGTCCAAGCAATCAATAAAAAAACAATCATGAAAATCTGTCATTTATCTGTCCATACATGTCTAGTTTAGCTTCTTTTTTAATTAAGTTCCACACACTTACTTGATTAATATATCCTGGAGATTTATTAAAAAAAAAAAAAAAAAAACATTTTCTTCAATGTCAGATCATCTGTTCTCTTCCAGGGACGGTGCAGCAGTGACTCCCGCAGCTCTGAGGAGGCTGGAGGTGGAGGGAGTCACGCAGGAGGTCACCAGACTCAAACCGTGGTGCAGAGTCAGGTGCAGGGGTTGGGCCAGCCCTGTCTGGCCCTGAGCACTGGCAGTGAGGTGGAGACTGCACTACAGGAGATAGAGATGCAACCATATATGCGTTCACCTCACTGTAGCCCTGGTGAGTACAACCATATAAAGTATAGTCACTGTACTACCAGGCTGATTTTCAAAGGAATGTATTAATGATTTATCGATTTAAATTTATATTTGTAATTGCAAAAAAGTACATCTCCACAACACAGGGAGAACAATCAAACTCTACACAGAAAGGCCCTGCCACAGTTGATACCATGGCATCACAAAGCATATAGTCATCCCCACACTACTTATTAGACTTCAGAGATTCATACACTTTATTAATCCCAATAGACAATGCATTCAGTCAGTTCCAATGAACATTCACCATACAACAGTTACACACGTTTTAAAAAAAATCAACTTTAAACATCAACTTATACCTAAAATCTGTCAGGTAACAGTTGGTGCTTTATCCTGCCACCCTGCAGAGCAACAACAGGCCCCACAGAAAGGAAGCATTTAAAGCATATAGGGAGAAAAGGATGTACTTACGAAATCCACCTGCAAGTGTTGGGCTTGCTGACTTAGTAGCTATTTAACTGCTACTGTATTGCGTATGATATATATGTATATGAAGCTACTGCTGTAGCTTGATCTATATATACAGTATATATATATATATATATATATATATATATATACACATTGTTCAGATGAATAGTTCAAAAGTTTACTCCCTCCTCAAGGTGGCATTTCCAGCAGCAGCAACAAGGAAAGAAACAAAAGAGGAAGAGCAGCCAGTGGCATTTCTCCTCTCTTCCATCTGCCTGCAGAGTTCTTCCACCCTGCAGGAGCAGCCATCCCAGCACCTCCCCGCAGTAGGAGCTTACGGTTGTCGAGGGGCCTTAGACTGACCTCCCCAGACTCCTGGGCTTCACTCCGCTCCCCAGGAGCCCATAGCAAGATGCTCTGTACACAGGTAAGGGGAGGGGAGGAGAGGTGCAAAATAGTGGTTGTAAGATTTTATTGAGGTAGAGGCTTGAGAAAGTCATTAGATTAAAAAGAAGAAGCAGATTAGTATGTGTGCTTATCTGGATGAGGCATGGCCTGATGTCTGTTCACCAATAACAAATGATAAATTGAAATTATGTATGAAGTATGAAATCATCAGCATGAAAATGGGTTTGTAATCAGCATCTATTATTATATTATATTATAATGTAAATATTATTATATTAATTTTTTTTAAAAGAGTTGGATTCATGTGCTTTCTCCCGTTTCTCCCTTCTATCTTCAGTGCCCATCCCATAGTGACTCATCCCTTGCTACAGGCAGCTCTGAGGGCAGCCTCCAGACCACCCTGGAAGAGGGACTGAGCTTCAGCATCTCTCCACCGCAGAACTTGGAGCTGCCTTTGTCATCAGCTCCCTTACCACTTGTGTGCCCGCTCCCGCTGCCTGAAGATGGCACTGCCATTTCCTCCCCAGTTCAGACCCTGAGACCAAGGCCGAGCCCCTCATCAGCCCTCACCCTCCAGGCCACCAGGGGCCACCAGCGGAGCCAGAGCAGTGGCCGAGGAAGCACCAGCCCGGGCTACACCCGTGACGACTCAATTGACCCTTCGGACGAGGACCTGGGCATAGGTATTGGATCGTCAATTGGTGGCTGTGGCTCCAGTCAAGCGGGCAACAGTGAACACTTGTCAGAGACACTAAGCAGCTTGTCGCTGACATCACTGCTGTCGCCCAGCTCCCTGGTGCACCCGGGAGGAGCAGTGAAGAAGTGTAACAGCACAGGCAGCCTGGACCAAGGGGGGATGCTGCTGTCATCCCGGGGCAGGGAGAGCCGCAGGGAGATTCTGGGCTTGGAGCTTATGGACCCCCAAGGCTTCTTGGCCAACCCCTGGACAGGGGTATTAGTTGATACAAGGAGAGGAGAAGGAAGGGTGGAAATAGGAGATGGCGAGCAAGGGTTTAAAGGAAAGAGCTCAAGCCAAACAACAGTAGGGCCTCGTCGGAAAAACAGATGAAACCTGCCCACTCTTTCTTTCTCTCCATTCCTTGGATCTTAACCCATAGCTGTCCCTCTCACTCTCTCTCTGCTTCCATCAGTGAGAGAGAGGCTTGATGACACATGATGTCCTGTATTCCAAATCCAACCCCTCATCTTGCCCCTTCAACCCTTTTTTGATACATTTGTGAGCCCATGTCCTATTTTGTGCTAGCAAGGGGAGTGGTCTTGGGTATAGACAGCTGGTGAGGAAGTGGCCTGCAGAGTTAAGGGCTGAGGAAAAATCCTTAAACACTCTTAGGAGCTGTAACTGAAGAGGAGGACATGGATGGTTCTGCTCACATTGGAAGGCCATGAGGCTCATTCATATCAGGGAATCAATAGGAGTATAGACAAAAGACCTAAAACTTAAAAGACACAAGAAAGAGTCTTGTTGTTGCTCTACTGTTTCCTTTTCCCCATGTCGGCTTACGTCACTGAGGTTGGAAATGCAAAAATAGAAGTACCCAAACTGAAATAGCTATACATGCCAACTGAGAGTGTTTTGAAACGTTTTTGTCTCAGAGGCAGTGCAGCGAGTAAGTGGGAGGAGGCACGGAAATGTGGAAGGGAAGGCTGGGAAAGGAGAAGGCATGTCATTTGTTTGGCTCGGAAAGCAGAAAGCGGATCTAATGTCCATCTGTTCTGGCAGACGGAAACAACACAGGTCCTACTCACTCTGGCACAGGACCTTCTGCTGAGTTCAGAGTAAAATGCAAGGTGGAGGAGAGTTCAAGAGTTTTTGCTCATAGTATGTGTGTGAGAGCACTGGCTCAGGTCCATCCAAGGCCTGAATTAAGTAATTCTTATAGCTTCACCATACCTCTGCGTTTTTGAAACAGGAGATAGGTATTTTTTGATCAAAGCGCTGTGCCTCTGTCAACTGAGTCTTGAGTAGCAGCAGAAAATGAAAAGAAATTGACAGATTGCGGAGGTAAAAGGTGCATGGAGTGATTCGTGAAATTGGTTCTTCTTTATTTCTATCTCCAGCATCTGTCACTCATTCAGACATGAAGAAATGAGTATGAAAGAGAGCTAGGTTGGATAGAGCTTTACAAACCCCATCAGAAGAAACAAAGATGTGTGCATGGGGCAGCCTTGTGTGTGCACCAAAACATGGTTCACAGCTACTTATAAATAAAGTGAGACTTCAAGCACACTCCTTTTGACACCACTTCCTCCCACCATGCTTAAGGATATGTGATGAATGGACAAACCCACAATAGTTGCGAGGGACCTGACTGCATGATGGAATAGCATTTAACCAAGTTTTTTTTTTTTATCTGTATACAGAAGTGTATCAAGATGTCAATGTTGGGTGATAACCATGTGATTTCTATCCCACTATTTTTGTAGAAAAGAGATAGGCACATGCAAGTGTTGCCATTACTTTGTCCCTATTTCATTCAGTCCATACGATCTCTTTGACTTGTTGTCTAGGACTTTTTTGTCTGCCAGCAGCTTCCAGTTTTATAACATTTTTTAGGTGTGGACAGTGTATAAAACAACGAAGCAAAAAATTTCAAACAAACTTTTGTGTGCTGAAGTGATTGTTCCCTCCAGCAAATTTCTCTTTGGGAACACTGTTTTCTCATGATTTTTTTTTTTCAAATGTTCGAGTCCCATGGTACAACCAGAGATGAGAAGAGCCATATTCACTCAGCACATGAGGATCGTTCAAGCTCATAGACATTGCTGCTGGCTGCACACAGGGAACTTTGTTTGCTTTTAGCCTCCTATGCTAAAAACCATCAATAGCGTAAACCATCTCTATGAAAACTTTAATTTGAGAATTACACCACAACATATCGATTATGGACACATTAGTGTTCCTTAAGCATGGTTCTGGGATTGCAATACAGTATGCTTTTTCTTGAAATTACACCCTGATGCACTCATCTTCTCTTCCCGATCTCTTCACACATACAGTATGTTGTAGCAACCACACACACACACACATACACACACACACACACACACACACACCAGTTTTATATTCAGCTGACATTTACAATGAACAAAACTTTGCATATTTTAATGCAAGCTTATTTTGGCTTTTGCTACTTGATTAACTACTCCATCCTAAAATAAAATGCTCATCTTTAAGTATGATTTCTAGAGGTTGACTATTGTATCCCCTGTGTTTTGATCATTACCTTACTTTTTTAATTTCTAAAAGATGATGTTAGAAAATCTGAGGGTTTGACCTTTTTATCATGCAAAATCACTTTGATGACTATGTTTAATCACATGGTGTTGGATATTAATGAGTGATTGTAAAGACAGTTGTGTGTGAGTTTATGGTTGTATGCTTGGTGTGTGTGTGTGTGTGTGTGTGTGTGTGTATGTTTATGACTTCAGGTGAAGTGATATCCTTCTCCTGAATTTACCTGTTTGTCAATAAGGATACCTGAGGTTAAAGGTTGAAGAGTGAAAACATGAAGCAACAAAGGGCTGTTTTAGCTTCAAAGATATATCCTCCTGTCTTTCTGAGACAAATCCATGTGTCAATGAAGATGGCATCAAAGGGTAAAGCCTGACTACGCAGCAATAAATGTTCTATGTTGTTCTGAGTAAATGATGTCAATGTGATTTGTATCTCCTCAGAACACAACAGTATTCACTACTGTCTGTTTTTGCTTCTACTTGTCTGAACTTACAACCAATCAGATTGCACCTCTGCCCTCTCAGAGACCGATCGGTAGAGAGATAGGCTGCAATTGGACAACGATAACAAATGAGGTTATTGAACTCAGGTCGGGGGGTATAAACCACTAGTAACATTTTTAAAGATAGCTGTAAAGGTGTGCTCAGATTGAGCCCAGAGCTAATTTTCACCCGGCTTTATTCGCACAAATTGGACAGCTGGAGTGTTTATAAGCTACATACAGCCAATGCACCCACACTCCAGATGTTAGCTTTAACTACCTAACAATGTGTGTGCGTGCGTGAGTGCATATGTGCTGCATGAGTAAGAGAGAATCTCTGAATCAGACTGATTTACCAGGAACTGAAGTTATTTCTGTTATTTCCCTCAAGTCTCTATATGTTCATGAAGTACAATATAAATACAATAGCCTACATAGAATTTGTATGCAATCGTGCCGACTCCTAAATTTGCTTTGCCTTCAGTCTGAATACACCTTAAAAGTGTACAATTCACATTTGTACATAGCTTTGTATTTTGAGCTGCATGTGTGCATTGCTGCCAGTGACTATGATTATATCATTAGTATGCATTTCATAAAATTGTACAAAGTTTAAGGGACTGCCCCAATGTTTTTTGACGGCTGCTATGAAACCACTACCACATAATAAGCTGGAGCCACAAATAACTTTTTTCCTTTCAACACACATTACATTTGTGGGTAAGTAAAAGCTGCTGTCCAGGCTTCATCTTTACATCTGTTATTTAATTTTAAATTATTAAGTATCTGATATTAGAAAAAAGAAAAATGAGGTTGAGTCAAGAGTCTAGCCAGTGACAGGACAGGGACACAAAGTATACAGAGTTTAGGTGGACATCTGGACAGTTTAAAGGTAGCAGGCAGTGTGAGAGATGCTGCAGGAGCAGGAGACTCTGCCAGACAGCTTGTCAGCAGAGCCGCCAGTGCGAGAGAGCACATTAGGCATGCACGCTGAACTCCGAGGTGTTGTTTACCTCACACCCCCAACCAGCGAGCTGTCCACCTCATCTAACCTTTCAAAACCAGCTTTCCCTGCAGGCCCCCTGTCCTTCAAATGCCACTGCAGGAGGGTGGAGGTGTGTGTGGTGAGTGGTAAGTCTACATGTGTCTCTGAGACTCTGAGACTGAATGTGTGCATGCGTGTATGTGTGTGTTGATGCAAGCACAAAGTGTGAGTGGATATGTCATTGCTTCAGTTGTCTGCAAGGTATTTATAAGAAGTGGCCTGGCATCTGAAATGTTTGGGCATTAACCCTGATATGCCTTACATAACCTGAGAGAGAAAGAGTACTAGCGACCTCTTACAACATAAAAGGTCAGTATCCAAAAAGCCTTTTGAGGCTTGTTTGCTGATTTGTTTGTTTTCTTCCCATGGCAACACACAAAATGAGATCTCGTGACCCCTTTGGCGCAGGATCATTGTTTCACCACCTGGAAATCCACTGGTTTTGTCCCAGCTATAACATTTATAGTGCTTCTTTACTGCATGACAATGGTTGTATTTTCGCAGCTGCAAGGGGAAATTCCCATCTTTTAAAGCTCACATCTTTAAATGTGAAATTGCAAACAAACGCTCTAAACGCATCAATCAAAGTAATTTTTCAAGGATAAATTGAATTATTGTGTTAAGGCTACTTTTCAAAGGAGAATAAAATTCTCTGCTAAGTAAATTGAGTCAATGGTAGTTGGAAAATCAAAAGATATACTGTGGTGTTATATCCTTCAAAAAAGTTATGTCAAACATAAGTCTGATAAACAAGGTACAAACAATGTGTTTATCTCAACAACAACATCTAACTTTTTTTTTTTCGTGTTTTGCTTTTTCCTGGGGGAGGTGGGAAGTTTTTTATCATTAAATCAGAAGTTGTTTGTAGTGCTGTGTCATGTAATGAGTCGCTTAAGGTGACCCGAGTGCTGCTTTAGACAGGGAACCACAAAATGGGGATTTCAAGCTTGTAAAGTTTGGATATAACACAGTTAGAGAGTAGAAACTGAAGGTCAGTGAGCATTATGGAGAATTCTATGTAGAAATTTTGCTTTAATTGAAGGGTTGAAAATGTAAAATGAGTGGTGTTCCATTTGAAGTTTTATGGGATTTTTAATGTAAGAATGAACATGTCAAAATTTTTCCCTCACTCTATCTCTTTCTTGTATTTATAAGTCAGCGAAACACACACCTGAGTCATTCCTGACACACATCAAGGCCACATGTAGAAACCTATTCTGTCAGCCGTCAAGGCTAACAGCCCTGAGAGTTGTCCAGGCCCATCGATTGTATCACAGGCTCCAGGGAGAGAGTCCGATAAAGGCAGGTTGTGAAGGTGGCACAACAAAAGGATGAATGGAGTGCCACTGAAATGAGCTGACTGTATAAAATAGAGAAAATGGCTGTCAATCTCCAGATGGTATTTAAACCCTCTGAAATCTGAACAACTTCAAAGGATTTGTTTCTCTTATGAGTGTCGCTTTGTTGTTTACCCACCCATCACTCACTAACACATACAGACACCTTTTTTTACCACATAGAGATATATAGAGGATGAATTGAGCAGGTTCCATATCACCACTTCTCCCCATCTGTAATAAGAATGGGAAGTCTGGCTGTAATGGACTTTCACATACATTTGAATTTCAGGGTTTGTGGACAGACATCCACTAATATAAATGCACATATGTACATACACCCACCCATGGCACACTTCCATGTGTGCCTTCTCCACTCACACAAACAGATATACACTCCCTTGTTGCACCCAATGTGAGTCTGCAAGGGAGTGTGCCTGTCTGAGGATCAGTGCTAATGGCTGAAGCTCATTCCTTCACAAACCCTCTCTCTCTTTTTCCTGTTTCTTCTGCTTTATGTCTACAACATAAAGCCATTAACGGAGTAGGAGAAGCTGTGACAGCTGGAACCGTGAGATTGGGAGCAGTGCTGACACTGCTGGTTTCAGCCTTGTTGCGCTTTAATCACAAGGGATGATTGACTGTTTCTCAACACCTGGCCTACTGTATGGTAAGATAATAGTGAAAAATAATACAGTAGCAATGTTGAGTGATTGGTTTATGGTTTGAAGGACTTATTTGCAGGGAGCTCTGGCGGTACAGTCATATGCTGGGCTATGTTTTCTCAACAGACAGATTGCAAATCCCAGTTCAAGCTGTCACATCTCTGCCTTGTCTGAATTTAGAACTCCGCAATTTCCCTTAACATGAGCAACATTTTGAAGGCTGGCAAAACGCCCTGTGTATTTCGAAGCAATCCTCTTAGTACATTTACTGTTGAATAGTAAGATGGATTGAAAGCATCAGGAACAAACAAATGTTGCTGACCTCTATTTCACCTGCACACAAAATAGAATTGAAAAGATTAAAGCTGCTATAATAGATGTTTTTATAATAACAATGTATCAAATGATAACGTAAAAAAAAGTGTGTGAATGTGACAGGGGTCATCAATGTGGTGGAGAGAGAATATGCAGTGTCCCACAACTTTATGTTTGTTGTTTTGATGTTTGGCCCGTAACTTACTGTTATTGCTTTGGTTCACTCTTATAGCGTCATTATGAGCTCTAAAACTCCACTGTACACGACCTGCTCAGCACCAAACAACAGACGGACACAGTAAGTGATTAGCTGGTGAACATAACATTTAGCATTAAGCTGCCTAAGAACCATATACTTACAAAATATTTCACTCAGGACTTTGTAGAGACCAAAAACAGAGCAAAAAGTGAGTGAAAATTGGGCTTGCATTCGCCAGGGGGCCAGAAACACACCTCTAAATCACTGATAATGTTACTCCTTAACTGCTGGATGTGTTAATAAGCAACGGTTTCAGTTCACCATACCCACTAAAAAAGTGAAAATCTGTCAATAGTGTTTCCCCTGCACCCAAGTGGCAAACAAATAAAGAAATACATTATTTATTGATTTAGATTTTTATTTTGTTTTATAAAATGCTGAATGAAATTTCTTCCCAGGACAATCAAATGTAGCATTATTCTTTTCTCTCTAACATTTCCTCAAGGTTTAATTTCTGTTGTGTGTGTGTGTGTGTGTGTGTGTGTGTGTGTGTGTGTGTGTGTGTGTGTGTGTGTGTGTGTAAGAACTCTTAACAATCTTACCTTAGAACACAGCTGAGATTTAATTACACAGCTAAAGTATGAAAGTGGGAACACAGTACCTCCAAAAATTCACTACAATTGTTTACAAAGCAAAAATGAAATCTAAGTATTCAGAGTAAAAAATAAATCATGCCCTCTAAAGAAAAGTTACATAAGGTTGCTGGATCCTCTGTTATGCAACTTTGCTGAATTTGTAATAAAGTTTGCTTTAGTGTGAAAGTACAAAACAAAGTCTATCGTTGGTCCTCCAGAGCAACAAAGGTAGCAGTTTTTTATTCTTGCAAACTAATTAATTGATATTTAGTTGGACCTTTAATTATGGTAACCTTGCAATATCTCCATGCACTTCAAAGCAATTTTACACGAAAATGAATTCAAAGACAGGGAGTGCACAAATAAGGAACTTGTGGTTTATGCGTTGTTGACTTTTTACTTAACGTTGCAAGTTATGTTGCTTGAGTTTTTTTTTAGGATGGGTCAGTCAATATGCATCTACCCACTCTCTGTCACTCGTTGAAGAAAAGCAAGGGAGTTGAGATATTTGAAACAACTCAGAGTTCCTGAGTTGATTTAATGGTATGGTGCTTAAGTTTTGATGCCTGTCATCTGCCTTAAAAAGCTCTGTTTCTTGGAGCTTTTGGCGGTAGTCTCTCATGCATGGTGTGCTATGAGCCTGGTGAGAGTGAGAGTAAAAGGAAGAACCTCAGCTCAGACTCAGACACACACTAAAATTCACATTATGCATGGCACAAGGTTGCAGGGATGGGAGGACACTCATGAATTTCAAAGACCTTAAATTTGCCTGAATATATCTACAAAATATATATATAGTATAAAAAATTTTCTTCAATGTGTCTTAAATTTAATCAGAATCAGAACGGCAATTCAAAAATATGAATGTACTCTTGCCCTAAGATCCTTCTAAGACTGCACTTAATTCTCAGTTTATCTACACACTTTATTCTGCTTTTCCCTTCCATCTGTCGCTGTCTGAGGAAAAGAGAATAAGGCAAAGAGACAGACAGAAACAGCAAAAAAATAAAGAGAGAGTAGGCAAATTAATCATGCATATTACTCTGACTACTAAAATCATTTCACTGGGACCTTATTACTGTAGATTTAAATTAAGCCTATTAGTTTGAGGAAAAAATAGTCTACAGCATCAGAGATGATGATGATAATTGCCTGTAATAGTATTCTACCTGAGTATAAATACAGGGCTATTCATGCCATTTAGTGATTGCATGAATGCTGATTCAGCAGCATTCATTCTGTCATCTTATTCTTCAGTATGATTTTCAGTTGTCTACTACTTCTGCATACTTTCAGCTACAAAAAACATTCAAATATCAAAATGTTCAGCTCTTTAATGAAATTTGTGTTTGTATTCAACTTTTCTCCACCATTTATACTTTTTAAAATATTAAGCTTTTTACTTGTTACATGTAGAGTCAATGGAGCAATCTTTAAATCCTCTTCAGTCTTCTTCCATTAAATGTTACTCATCTCACGTACTTTCACCTAAAGATTTCAATTATACTATTCCCAAAACCTTATTAAGCTATGTTGTGGAAGTTTCTGTACAACAGGAGAGGAATTGTTTTGGAGAGTGAGACTTGTTGAAATAAAAGACAGCTTTGCAACTGAGTCAAGGTTTAGAATTCTGTGAGATTTAATTATTCCCTGCAGAGAATAACCAAGTGGGAAGACAGTTTTCACAGAGTTAACGCAGTAATAGTGAAACAACACCTTGCAAAATTAAAACAGTAGCATCCCCGTCTTATATCCTGTTTCCCCTAGAGAAGAAAATGACGTGTTTGAAAACCCAATTAATCTTACTAGACAGACGAGTTGGAGCCTCTTACGTATTTCTGCATCTGTCTCTCATGCCTCAAAGTTTTCTACCAGTCTTTTATCTCAGCTGAACAAAAACAAAACATGTTCCTCCAGACTCCATGGCATTGTCCCTAAGAGTCTCTCCTTCAGGGAGGACACACAAGGAATGAGTTACATTGAGTCATACAACCTGAAAAGCAATTTGAATAATTATATGAATAATAATAACACATTAATATTATAGGACATATAAGGACATATGAAAATCTGAAATCATGCTTAAATTTAATTTTCCCATTACATGTTCCCCTTTTGATTACTTACTAATCACTCAAAAATGAAAATTACTTTAAATCTGCAAGGAATTTAAAACTTTTAGTCCAAGCAAACCACACATCCGGATAAAAGGAAGGATAATGAGAGGAAAAAGAACACAGAAATCACTGGAATCACAATTTTCCCCATCCAACTCTCCCCAACTAACCAGGAAAACCAATCCCACCCAGAATTAATCTGGGAGACATCATGAGCTCTAAGGTCAGTGTTGAGTTGTTGTAGCTACTGTGATATTACCTTCAATATCTGGGAGGAATGTGGAGCATTGATCATCTATCACGTGACAAAGTCAAGTTTCTACTGTAGTGTGTTTCATGTATTCTGTTTATACTGTTTATCTACTTCCTGTTTTGTTTTGAAATCCACTGTTTGGTTACATCCTTGGTCACTTGTCTTTCTGCTTTTGTCTGCTTTCCCGCCCGTTTGATTATCATCTCCGCCCCTAATTTGCTTCACTGGTTTGTTTTCAGCTTCCCCTCATTCCAACATTTAAATACTTACCATTCCCACTTTACCTCTGCCAGATTGTAGTTGTCCCTATGTCACTCTTTCCAGCATTTTCTTTCGAGTTTGTTTCCTCTGTGTTTTTGGACTTTAGTCGTTTTCCCGTTTACATTTCTCATCTGTTCCTTTTGTACTTTTGCCTACCTGATTGTTATTGGACTTCTGCCTGCCTTTTGACGACGACTACTCCCTGCTCCTGCTCTACTGTTGCCTGCATTGTGCTTACCTTTTTTCACCTGTCTGAGTAGTGCATTTGGGTCCGCCACTCTACCGTGATATAAGTAAAGAGAATAAATATTAAAATATGTTTACAGTATTGCACAATCACATGTTTGTTAAGGATTATTTTTGGAGAGGGTTCCCTTTATTATGAAAGTGGATAGACATTAAATGGGGAGAGAGATGGGGGATGGCACACAGGTCAGATTCAAACCCTTGCTACTGTAGGACTCAGCCAACATGGGGCAAATGCTCTTGCTGGGTGAGCTAGAGGTCACCGCCACAGTCAGCGTATGTGTTTTGTCCATGTGGTATACTGGGAGCAGTGCTGATTGTAGAGTTTGTCTGCAGCAGGCAGGAAAGATCTGCCTCTCAGTGAAACCTCGCGGGTGCAGAAGCCTGTCACTGAAGGAGCTGTTCAGTGCTGAAAGAGTGTGCTGCATGGGGTGGAAGCAGTTCCATCACCTCCATGGCATCAAGTGAGCAACCAACAACAGAGCTGGCCTTCTTAATAAATCTGTCATGTCTTTTCTTGTCTGCCCCCGCAATGTCACTGCCCCACCAGATCACTCCTTGGAGGATGGCTAATGCCACCACAAAGTCATAAAATGTCCTCAGGAGTGCCCCCTGCACCCCAAAATACCTAAGTCTCCTCAGCAGATACAGTCTGCTCTGGCCTGTTATGTAAAGTGTTGTGGGGTTGTCTGTCCAGTCCAGTTTATTGTTAGGTGAACACCCAGGTACTTATACCCTGCGGAAATCCACCACCAGCTCCTTGGTTATCCCAGCATTGATCTGGAGGTGGTTCCGTAAGGACCAGTCCACAAAGTCTTGGTTAAGTACTCTGTACTCCCTGTCGTCCCCATCTGAGATGAGGCCAACAACTGCGGATTCATCAGAGAACTTTTGTAGGTGACAATTTCCTGAGTGTTAAGTGAAATCTGCAGTGTAGAGGGTGAACAGGAGCGGGGCCATAACTGTTTCTTACGGGGCTCCTGTGCTGCAGACAACTGTGTCGGACACACAGCCCTGTGTCCTCACAAACTGAGGTCGGTTGGCGAGATTGTTCAATATCCATCCAGTGAGGTGGAGGTCCCCCCCGGTCCGGTCCAACTTGTCCCTCAGGAGCGTTGGCTGAATGGTGTTGAAAGCGCTGGAGAAATCCTAGAACATGATTCTCACAGTGCTTACTGCCTTTTCCAGGTGGGAAAGAGATTCCAACATACCATACTATGACTTTGTTTGACATACCTATACTATGACTTTTCAACAAGCTATCCCATGACTTTTCTTTTCAAAAACAAATTAACTTTTCTTTAATACATTATTGGCATTATTGAACATTTCAATAAAATCTATACTAATTTAAACCATTTCCACTTTTATTTTTTATTCTAACTACTTCACATTCTTCTTAGGCAATTATGCCAGCAATCCAGTTTAGCGATGTTCAAGCTTTTCAGCATTCACAAGCATTGTCTGCAGAAAATGCATTTTCTAGTTAAACTCAATTCAGCCTGAGTTCCAAGTCAGAATCAAGATTTCTTGCTGAATTTACTTTCTCCACCATTGCTGTATATATTCTTTGGATGTAAGAAATTAAGACTATGAGGTGAAAACTCTGGTCCTTGCAACATGCAGTATAGTATTTTAGATGTGCTAATTTAGGTTACATTTCTATGTTTGTTTTTCCGACTTGTGTGCTGCATTTGTGCATTAGTACCTCTTGTTTCTTTGGCGCGCAAGTGTGTGTGTACTTGCATGCGTGTGTATAGTCCATTTATGTGTTTCTATGTTAAGCCTATCTTCCTCCCCAGGTTCATGTGAGGAGAGTTCCTATGAGCCTTTGTCTCCCATGTCCACAACCTCATATTTATCATTGCAATTAGGTGCTGCGCTGAGCGTGTAGACCCACACTGGGCAAGCATTTCTCCTCCCCTGTCTACATAAAAAAAGCCTGCTGTGTGTGTGTTAACACGTGTGTGTACGCGAGAAAAAGAAAAAGACTTGGCTGGCTTTGCTGCAAATGGAGTTTTGTGCACTTGTCGGTTGTCAAGTGCTTGCCTGGATCAAGAAGCCACCATGCCTTCCTTTGTAGAAAACGTTGTCTTTTGTCCTTGTACTCATATACAGTGACGGTATCGCCATCAGACAGACCTAGCTTAGAGGGCATAAGAAAGACAGGAAAGAGAGAAACAGAGGCAGAGAAACAATGCTGCAGACAAAAGAATGCAAAGAACAGGTGGATAGATGAATGAGGTTGAAACAAAATGGACAATACACAGGAGAAAGATGCCAAAAACATTTAGGAAAGCATCAGTGAGACAAGTGAAGAAAAGCAGTGTGTGTTGCAAACTCCAATGGCGGATGTAAAAATGTCCATATTTAGCTTTTGAACATTGAACATATGTTGTAGATCCGCAGGAGCCCAGGAAGTGAAACTGAAGCCAACACTACGTAAACAGGATGTATCCATAGTGAAATTACACTACACCTTCTGCATTGACGAAGACAGGGTATGCGTTAAGGGTACATGGGGTAAAAAAAGGGGATCAGGGAAGAGAACAATGAGGAGAAAGGTTGAGAGGGATGGGAGTAAAGAAAAAGTGGAGATGAGAGGTGAGGAAAGAAATAGTGAGATATAAATCATGTTTCAAAGAAGACTATTAGGAAAAAGGATAGGAGAAATGAAATATGGGTAAGAGAGAGTGCCAGTTCATAGGTTATATAATCTTGGATGCCTAATTGCATAACAACACACACACACACACAGATGTCTGCACACAGTAACTCTCAACGTGTAGGTATTTTATTTATTTATTATTGTAAAACAGCTGACCAAACCACAATCCTGTTATATAGAGGGTTTACCTCGGTGCAGCAGGCCCGGGTTCGACTCTGACCTGCTGCCCTTTCCTACGTGTCAGGAGTCGGCATTTAATGCAACATTAGGAGCGTCAAAAAGGTTTACAAAGTAAACAGCAAGTAAAAAAAAATAATGTCAAAAACACCTGCAACTGTGAGTTTCAGTGAGGATCTCTCATTGTTAGGCGTGATGACAAAAAGCTATTCAAAGACATCTTTGATTAAGAAAATTAAAAGATGAGGTCTGGTAAACTAAGATAATCTGAAAAAGGTTGCGACTGCAGGTAATTACTTTTCTCAAATTGTTTATTCATTGCTGATGTTGATGGATTTAACATTTAATAAAGCCAATGTGACTTCTGGTAGAAACAATAAATAAGCCTTTGACAAATGTGCTATTGACACACAATAAAGCTCGCTTTACTTTCATTTGAATCCATTAAACTCCACGTAAAATCCAATTTGGCATTCCAAATGGGCTCATTCTTATTAGGGCATGGCACATTGGGTGAAAGATAGTTTTTGGACAGGTATTTCATTAGTACCTGGTCTCAAATGACACCGTAGGCTAATTAACATGGATTAGTTTTACAAGAGCTGGAAATTTGTAGCGTGACCCTATTCTGCTCTCTCAGGAGGGGATGTATCTTGTCGCAGATCTGTTGTTCTTGTGTATTTATCCTACCTGTTTTCTGGCAAATGTGATCTCTCTTCCACATGTTTGGTATGCAGTTAACTTAAAAAGAGTGAAGCAGATGTTCACTCGCTGTTTGCCGCTATTTCATGCATCTAACACTACAGCATGCTTTTTACATACCGCCATGTGTTCATATCTTTATAGTGGTTGTATGACCCTGAATTGAATATGACCCTTTGATTTTCAACAGCAACAAGCAGCTTAATATTCTCCCAATTTTCAAGACCAGACAGGCAATCTAGCAGTTCACCACTCACCTGCGTGTGATAACAAAATGTTATCTAGATCTGTAAAACATGTATGAGTATGAACGTATATTTCGGTGTAGAGCTGCTCAGTGGACCTGCCCCTCGTTTTAAGGTGAGAGTCAGGTGTTATCAGTCCACACTCACTGTATTTTCTATTTCAGTGCACATCAGTGCAAATGTCAGTACTCATTGACTTCATTCCCCAAAAACACAAGCACACGCACTTGGACATACCAGACTTGCAACTCCCACAGACACAAATACTCCAATTCACATATACTAAATACCTTGATAGCATTTGATAAACTTCACTCTGCTGTTTATTTGTGTGAAAACACATTTGCTTGCCACTGAGATTATGATTATGTCTGTCATTGGGTTCGTGCCACATGTCAATATACTACAGGATAAGTGGACTAAATGGGCAGGAAACATGTTTACCAGCAAGCTGATGCAAATGAGTGTTTGTGAGTTAATCTGAAAACACCGAACAAAACATATTGTGTTTTCAGTGAAAACACACAAAACTGAACAGCACTTTACAACCTTATTGCAAATTTGCACCTCTGATTCTATCTGAGATTTTTTTGTGTCTCATTTCTTTAGCATCTCCTCCACTCTCCCCCGCCCGTCTTTGTGTCTCTCTCCTTCCCTGTCATCCTTTACGTCAGTGCCGTGGTGTGGTTCATGGGGACAATGGAAACCGGGCAGAGTAAATCAGCCAGGAGGATGCCCTTGCTCAGTGTCCGGCATCGCCTGTAATATCTTTGCTGGGGATGAGTGTGGTGCTGATTTGCATGATTACACAGCATCCGCCAGACAGCCAGCTCCTCATTACTCACCCCCAAACGCACACAGGGTGATTGTGAGAAAGTGAGTGTAGCCACACACACATATAATTCAGGCATAAACACCTACACTGAGACACGCAAGCGCACGCAGATACTGTATATCAGAGTAATGCCATCTGACACTGTTTGCAGCTGAGCAGCAAGGATGCACATGTACACATGTATTGTCTCAAAGCTTGTGTTTAAGGATGCTTAAATCTTCAGGAATTTCAAAGGCTGTCGCTCTGAAACACATTGACACTTAGTATAATAGCCTTGTATGTTAAACCTTGCCTATCACTGACTTCCCTGTATAATCTCACTGCTGGGCAAGCATAAAAGAGTTTGCTGCTGGCATTGGTGGGCAGGTACATGACTGATCTCTGTACAAGGGAAGAGGGGCGATCAATACAGAGCTACTGAAGCCCTGGATCAATGAAAGGCCAAAGGATTCACAATGCAAAGGCTACCTCCCAACACCCTCTCATTTCTTCATGGTGTGAGAGCAGTGCATTAGAGCTTGTAAAATCTAAGAGTGTGTGTGTGTGAGACAGAGAAAGACAAAGTGGGCTTTGCATGTGGCATCTGCAGAGAAATATGCCCTCCTTCCTGTCATAAGAGAGTATAAGCATTCACACACGTGCGTTTTTCTGTCTCTGAGTTGCTAAGACAGCCCACCTTTGTGAGCACAGCATGGATCAATAAATGCTGAATAAATTTATTGCACAGTCGACACATTGAGCTGGGAGACTTGAGGTCTACCAGGAATTACAGGTTTGTAGGAGATTTACACCTTTAGGTTACTTAGTGCTAAACATGCCTGTGACATTTTAAAGGAAAAGGGTAAAATCAGGTGGTTCAGTTAGACTAGGCTTGGATTAATATGGCCTAACTTGATCGTTCCAGTGAGGATAAGCTTGGGTGCTGTATTAACATACAGTCAGGAGCACTAAGAGTTTGCTGCAATTCTGTATAATTTGAGGTACATTCTGAAGCACAGGAGAGTGTTTACATATTCACACCATCACATGTACATCTACGTAACATCCCATGTCTGCATATCCTGACGGAGCCCCGGCCTTCCACGAACGCATGCTTGTCCTTTGAAATCACCAAGGCGCAGACTGTGTTTCACTCTGCTTCTATTCAAGCAGCCGTTCCGCTTTGAAGTCCAACACAAGGCTTTTATGTTGTTATCTTGTTATTTCATTGTATTCCCCCGTGCAACGCCATGCAACGTCCCGAGGGGTACAACAAATACCCAGGTCATCCATAACACATAGCCGACAATGACTGCAGAAGAGAGGGGATGAAGAAAGGGAAAAAAGGTCCATGTTATGTTTAACTAGAACAAAGGGGAGTTTTGAGTTGACCGTATACTGTAATGACGAGCCTAATTAATCAGATACATAATTCATGGGATGGAAAAGTCGTGCTGTGAAAGAGAAGGGTTGGGTAGAGGGAAGACAAAACTGCACAATCAGCATTTTCCTGGAGAGGAGAAGATAGAGGAAAACACAGGAGTTTGTGTTTGTGTGTGACAAACAGGCTGTGTATGTGCTTGACCAACAGAAATGCAATTATGGGCAAAGCATGAGTTTGAACAGCAAAATGAAAGGAGTTGTCACAAGCTTTACTTTGACCTAATATGACAAAATACTTACTCTAAAAAAGCAAACATAGCAAGGTGCAGACCTGTGTGAACTTTAATTCTAAGCCAACTCTAATCATCTTTGATTGTCTGTGTCACCTTCGTCAGGGAGGTGTCTGAGGCTTTGCCTATCCATTGATCCGTCCAGTGACTGATAGATCACCATAGATACTACGTATACTAAACAATATCATCATTCTTTTCTCAAAAATTAGTTCCTACAAAAACTGAGAGAGAAAGAAAGAGAAGCATGGTGTGCGTGGTAAGCTCACCTTGTTCAGCGTGCGCCCCATATACAGAGGCTCAGTCCTTGTTGCAACGGTCACGGGGTCGGTTCTGACCGTGGCCGTCTGCTGCATGCCGTCCCCCCCCCTCTCTCCCACTTTCCTGACTCAATCTATGAATAAAGGCAATAAAAGAAAAAGAAAAAACGAGAAATATAAATGACCACTTTAGGGGAAAATATATTTCAATCATCTTTATAGATTATTCTCTATTGGATACAATCTTTCATCTGTACCCATCAATGGGTGAAACGGTTCAGTCTCTAATTTTTCAATAGAAGGCAACAGATTCTTTATTTTTTAACATCATTTGTCCTTTCTACCACTCAACATTTATGAGCATCCCTAACTGGTTTTGAAGTCAATCTGTAATTGACCTTAATACTTCCATTCATTAACTACATTTAAAATTAAAGAAATTTGAGAAGAAATGTTCAGTAGACTGTAAAAGAAAATGTGTAATTTACATCAAGATGACAAACTGCTAATAAAGGTGCTAAATACTAATGAGCATCTTTAAGTCTGTAACACATAAGAGTCTGAACGATGTTGCGTCCATATTGATGGAAATGACAACAATGAGACCTATAACCTAGAGAACATTGATCACTCATGACTGACAACGATTTAAAAGAGCGTCATTTATTTGACTTCTAGTGAGTAGCCTTTGGGTGCCACCGTCTAAGATCAATAAGTAAAAATAGAGGACATTAAAGGGTCTTCTAATGATTCACAGAGCTAAGAAGTTGATTAAGCAGGACAAAAAAGGTTCTCTTTTCCTTGTTTTACATTAGTCGGCCAGGCTTTGGTGGTAATTATCATTTGTTCTGCTCCAGCTCTCCTCTCAGGGTTTCTCTCCCCTGCTGGCTGTGTGGGGAGACGCTAAGGCAGGTCTGTTAGCTCTGTGTGTGAAATTATTTGCATTTCACCTGGTGCATACAGTATTTCCAGGCTCAGTGGGACTGTCGGTTGTTTAGGCAAGGTCAGCTTGCGCTGTTGCCGTGGAGACAGGGTTACACCAAGGGATGATTTGTCGGTGAGTGGATTCTTTAGGCACATGAGGTGAAATTTTACCCACATATCACAGTCGGTTTCTGTTTGCTCTCCATATCACGCATCCACCCCCAAAAGTCTCTCTTTCTGACTCCTCCTTGAGTTTAATGTTGATCTAAATTTCATTGAATCATCATCATTTTCTGCTAACATGCTCCAAAGTCCTGTCTCTCTGCCTACGCTTCATGTAATTCACCTCCTAAAAAAAATAATGCAAGTCATCCCGCAGAAAATAAGTTCTTGCCCCTGTTTTATCCTCTTGCCATTCTCTTTGTCCAACTATTCCTTCTTGAGCTTTTAGAGAAGGAGACAGCACAGCAGACAGGCTTGTCCTTACTCCAACACCCACAAAAGAGCTTTGATGCTCAGGTGGGAGGACTGAAAAGTCTCACCGGCTGCCACCCTGGTTCCTGGCTTCAGGTGGCTCATCTGGGGCCAGAACTGCAAACACTGCAGGAACAAAAGAAGGAAAAGAAAAAGAGAGAACATAAAAGAAGAGATAGTCAGAGAGATAGAAAGCTGCTGGGCTGTTATTCGTTGATTCGGAGCCCATTCCTGTGGTGGAGCCATCTGCTGAGGGAAGGAGAAAATGAAGTGCAGTGCAAACATGCACTTGGTTCCATTATTACTATTGAGAGTTTAGAGTTTACAGTATGCAGGTAAAACCCTGAAGTTGAATGTCTAACCAAACCCAGACAGTCTAAACAAATACGACAAATAGTCCCTGTACAATGCAATGCAACCTGATACAGTAGCACTGCAATCTTAGCTTTGTGAAGCTGATAATGTGCAAAGACTGTAGAGATGACTCAACTCTAGGGTACTTCTAGAGGCTTAATTAGTTGTGATGGTGTACTGAACAACATTAACCAGTCAGATGTATTTTGTTCCCAAACAGAGGGGGACACGGATCACACATAAATACTGCAGGTGTCCATTAAGCTGCCAGTATGCTCCCTCAGAACTGCTGTCATCCTGTATCATTAATATCATATGAAATACAATTAAAATGAACCCAGGAAATCAAATCTCAATATAGGATCAAATAAATGATTGAATATGACAACTATTATTATATAACCGCCTTATAGCAACAATGAATGCACATCCATGTAAGCATAAGAACTGCATGTGTGTTTGTGTACATGTATATTGTGTTACTTCCATTGCAATTTGAGCCAGGTTTTGCTTAGAATGTACCTTTGATTCTTTAGAGACGCATTACACTTTCCTGTGAAATATTCCTTTACATACAGCATCTTTACACGAGCACTGAGTGACATACTTAGCCTTATGGAAAGCTAAATACATGTAAATTCATTGTTTGGACAGTATTGTGTTGTTAACCTGCGAAATGAAGGAATAAATACCATCTTAACATACTCTTAAAGTTAGGCACTACAGGTGAATAGGGAATATGTTTTAACTAATAGATATCACCATTAAACTTCCCCAGTTCTTTATCTTATTAAATATGTGCTAATTTGCATACATTTCCAGAACATAAATCTGAACATTAGCTAAAGCCAGATACAAAATTATCATTTTGTGTTGACATATTATGTGCATAATTATATTACATAAGCTGAAAAGTAATTATGCAAATTTTGCCCAACAAAAAATAAAGTGACTACCACAGCTTTAAGTCATTAAGGTGGTAATATTCTTGTTGTGTGGATTGTCCACAGTGGTGGATTTGCAGCCATTGCAAGGTGACATATTGGTGTCTTGCTGCACAAGATACTGAAGCACTACAGTCATTGGATTTAACGCGTACTGAACGTGAGTGATGGTGGGAGTGCTGGGAATTAAAGGTGGCTCCGAGAAAAAAGGCTGATTGGTGCTACGACTGCGTGTGACAGATTGAATTACGATTAAAAAAACATATGGTGTATGGGTCTTGTAAGGATACCTGTATCACTACATCGCCTATAGTAATATAAATAAACTGTAAGATTGAATACTAGTGAGCAAGGAGCAATAGGTAGCCTACTAGCTCAGCACAAGTGACAGATGCCTTTAGGGGAAATTATATTCCTAAAGGCAGAAAATGACTGACAGCTGACATAAGCTGTGAGTGTGTGTTGGAGTTTAGATCATTAATCAGACAGCACGCCGACAGCACTGATGAATTGCCTCCTCTGCTGCATAATCTACATACTGCTCTCCCTCTCGACCTTCACTTGCGATTGACTGTGTGTCCATGGGAAAAAAAGAGTAAAAGTAGAGAAAAGAGAAGACTATCTGTCTCCATTATCCTTTTTTCACCGCGGTTATTTAGCATCACATCAGGCTCTCTCCCCTCATTTCTTGCTCTATCACTTTTTCATTTTCCCTGCCATTTCAGCTCACTATCTTCCTGTTGTTTGTTCCCTCTGTTTTTCCACTAGCTGCAACTCTTACCCTGGGGAAATACGGCTTTCCTAATGACATGTACAGATTGTGTTGCAGAGAAAATGGGGTGTTAATGTTGCCCGAGTGTGAAACTGTTTTAAGTAATTCAATGTTCTCAGGGTTCCTCCCTGCATACAATACCAATATGTCTCAAGAAATACTGTGTCTGCACTGCTGTGGGGCCACTGCCTCACACTTTGTGATTTGGCCTTTCCTTTTAAAATAAGTACATACTGCCACCTGCTGTTTATTGATGCAAATGCTCTGCAGTAAATGAATACCTAAAGCAAGATTCAACATTTTAAAGTACAATCCTCAGTTCTAAGTCAGTTCATTAGTCCAACTTGCACCATGAATCCAGCTCCTAACCATGCATATCTGTTGCTGCCTGGTGCCAATCCATCTTTCCAAATGAGCACTGTGTCTGGCTCTCAAACCAGGGCCTTCCCCTCCATGGGTCATTATTCCATATTACAGCTTCAGTCCTAGAAGTCAACGGACCATTGACCATCTGAAGCGCACCTGATTATCTGGTGTTCTGGGACTTTAGGAAGCCTAATTTTTTCATGATTAGTGTATGAGCCAAGAGGCTCAGCCGATGACTCAGCAGAATACTGAGCAAGGGAGAGACAGAGGTCACAGCTGGCTGGGCCAATCCACCTGCACAATCAAGCATGGGTGTAATTGAAGGATAATTTGCTTGCGAAATACACAAACACCAAAAGCTATTTATTTACACTAATTGAACTCTATTGAGACTATTTAAAACTGGAATTTCCCCGCTGACAACAGGAATCCTAGTGCAAAACTAAAATGTTGCCAAAGGATGATAAGGAGTTTTAATTATAAGGCTTTTCAGTTTAGGAAGATGAGATTGAATAGTTACAATTTTAAACTTCACAATCACACTCATAACCTGGTAAGTATATTTGGACATAGCTGAGGAAGTAAGGATGGTTGTTCAGTTTATTAAACACAGTCAGTCACAACTGCTACTACTGTAAACTGGTCACTTAAAAATAAGTCTTTTTGTTTTGTTTTGTCTTCAATTGGTTATTAATCTGTAACACCATCTGGAGCTCTCATAAATAAGTGGCATAATACATTTAAATATATGTGTTGAAATATATGTGTGGTTTTCTCTTGGCTTTACTTTAGTCAGTGGTTAAGATGCAGGATGTCGGTTGTAAACCATGCAATAGCTATTAATTACACCCAAATGAAGATCAAACTCCTGCTGTCTTCTCCACGGGCACCTGGTTTGGAAAGGTCAGTACTAAGGAAAAACACCAGGCCTTGTATGTAGGCACACACTAACAACTTATTTTTAAGTGAGTAAATGCTGAAAGTAAGTTAAGTGAACCTAAAGTCCAGTAGCACAAGATGTTAATGCTAGTCACCGTCTCTTTCTCAAGTTACTTTTTCAGCAAGAGAGCACACTCATGTCAGTTTTCGAGGATTTATGCGCAAGAAGCTTCTGCAAGCTGATTAATTAAAATTGAATTGAGGCAAATGGCTTTCAGCCAGAATACACTTTACCTTTTGCATCCCGGTCTTGCTTGTTGGCAGTAACAGGATACTTCTGCAGTGTTTTCTCAATCAATTACTAGAGGAATAAGAAGCTAGCTGGAGGGGCAAATTCTTATTATAATCTATGCACGAATATCCACAGACTAACATATGCAGCAAGATGAAGATATTATACCAGAGTGGCTTTTTGCAGTTCATAAACTGGTTGCTATTAGACAAATTACAGATTAGAGTTTGCATAACTCTGCATAATGATGCAACTGTTGTGCATTTTTTACACTTGAGACCACAAAAGCTTCTCATTAAATACACATCTAAAAAAATGCACAGGTGCTTTATCAATGAACAAGAACCTAAATGGGATAGTCTGGAGTTGTATATCAATACAGTATAATGAGATGGCATACTGCAGCTGTTTTTCTTTTAATAATTACCACTCTCTTGCTTGGAACCAAATACATTTAGCAAAACACGTTTCGAACTTTAAATAGTTTCAGTCTGCACCATGAGGAATTGTAAGTAACAACATGACATCGCATAAACCTATACGCCAACTTTCTTAAGCCAAGTGGCGTGTTACCTGTACGCATGTATGTCTATGTTCCATACACGCCGCTGGCGTGTTATTGCCAGTCGAAAGAGACTGTTGAGTTTAGGAAACTTGACAAGCGGGTTGGTTTTAAGAAAAGTAGATCCAGTTGGCTTTAGTAAAGCGACTGTTGAGTTTAGGAAACGTGACACACGGGACACGATCACCATTCTAGGTGAAAGTCCTGTTTTCCCCAACCACCACCCTCCTTACGTGGAGCTTGCACTTATACACTACTCACTATGGCATAAATTCAAATGCAATTGGAAGCTAATGTAAGTCCATGGAGGCTAAATGGCGTTGATAAACACGTTAAAAAGAGAGTAAGCGTCTTAGCAACGCACCAATAACGGCATACAAGCCGGCGTGTCATACATATGCCCCTCCCAGAGTTGCTAGTAGCCAATGAAGACACTGATGATTAAATAAAATAAATAAAACATTGACTCTTCAGAAGAGGTAATTATCTTTACTTGAGTTTCTGTGCGGGAAAGTCACCGGACGCCACAATCTTCTGAACATAGTCATACTGAGAAATAGAGTTGTAGAGCTAATAGATTTGTTAGTGGTTTGAATGTAACGGATGTTAATCAATATCTGAAGTTACACACTAAAGCTTGTCATACCCTAGTTATCAAAATCTTAAACAATGTGAATGTCATCCTAGTATACTGCACATTCACTGTTAGGAGTTGAGACCGCACATCTGTAACTGTAAAGGGTTTACCTAATATCACACTGACAAACATGGCAACCCAAGCAGGCCAGTTTTTAAGAAACTGGTTTACTTTGTTATCGTGATAAACTTTACTGGGTAAAGAGACAAGGATTTTTACAATCACTTGAAAGGTTACCCTTTACACCTGCTTCTATGAAAACACCTTAGATCTTCTGTGTTACTTGATCTTGGTACGAAATCTGTTGCGAATACATTCCCCTTCTACGGGAAGACCAAAATGCAGGATAGACACCACAGAAGTCTGGTTGTCACTCAACTTGCTAAGGGACACTTCACCATCTTATTTTTTCCCAATCTCCCATTCAGCACGTTTTGTTTTGCTTAAATCAAAGAAATGACATTTTTGTCCTGGTAGACAGTCCCGATGATGGGAAATAAATCAACACAACCTTGACAAGTTTTTACTTTTATTCATGGAGACAACATGGACATTAAAATCAGAGGAAAAAATTAAACAAATCTTCAGTCTTCGAAATATTTTGATCATAATTAAATCAGTATATTTTACAAGGGGACAAGAGCAACCAAAGTGAGCGCTAAATGGAGAGAAAAAAGACACGCCCTGTCACTGGACTTAATATTGTACATACGCTTTCAACTGACATTTTAATAAGAAGGTCAGGGAGTGACTTGGAACCTGACAAACCAAAACAAACCACAAGCACTTTTTTTTTGCATTTTATTTTTTAACTAAATGCCAAGAAACAAGGAGGATGTGTAAAGATTTTCTAAATAAGAACACAAAACCCCATAATGAACTTCTCAAAGTTTGGTATTTGAAGTGATGCCTGACATCTAGACCAAGAAATACATCAGATGAACCACAAACTACCCTCATCCAGACAAAAGAAACATGGAACATGAAAATCAATTATTTTTTTCCCCTCTCCCCTCATTTACACATGTTAGGTTCATGTTTTTAAATAAGCCACTACACACTTGTGGTTCACCTTGTTTTTAAGCAGCGACGTGTCAGGTTCAGGTAAAGGATGGGTGCGCTCTTCCACTTCTTCCTCCACCAGACATCCCAGCATCCCCTGTTCACAAAAATGTTCACAAAATGCAATGTTAGCAAAGGTCCCACAACAAGTGTTTGAAGCAACAACTGCTGCTACTGGAGCAACACTAGCTTCTATTTAAAGACAACTAGTCAAAAATATCCCTCAATTAAGCCACAGAGGAAGGTGTAGATCATAAACAAGACACACTGCTAATAATGCACACATACTAACCATATACCAGCACAATAGTATCATTTTGCAAGAATATAGTAATATTTTGTAAATACTTGTACTATTTTGAGCAGACCTATACACTAAGCTCAATAAAAAAAGCTACCATTTAAAAAAAAAAATGGTAGCGCTCGGCCCTACCATTTAAAAAACAGTGACAAACCTGTTTGCTATTCCTTACACCAATGCAAAAGTGCACTTGACAATTTATTTTATTTTTCCACCGGATTCAACGACCAATTAAGGATGGAGACAAACTGAACAAATGTGACAATAAAAATATCCTAACAAAACTGTTCCTGGACAACACAATGGGGAAATATACATGTCGGTGACAGTTTTAGCAGTTGGAATAAGCATATCAAGCAGGCTGTCTGTGCATTATTTGCATTTAAAAAAATGTGTCCCTCTGATATTTCTATAAAATTACCTTTGCCCCAAAACAAATTTGAAAGTTAGCAAATAAAAACAACAAAAACGAATTTTGTTTTGGAGAAGTACAGAATTGTTCTTCTGACAGGCAACAGCATTCAGAAATGGATGTGGGTAGAGAAAGGAGTACCTGGGGTGAGTACCTGCACAGTTTGACAGTCAGAGTATCCATGATTTTTAATTTGCCCTTTTCTCATGTGGTCTCGCTCACAACACCAACGCTGTGTGAGGTATGGAAGTCAGCTGCAATTCATTTGATAAACCCTACCCTCCAGTTAGTTAGTTACGTAAGGCCCCCGGTGCTATAAACACCCCCCAAACACACACTGCATGGCATTATCAGGCACAGTAAGCTGGACAACAAATCCATGGCATTTGAGTTATGATTATGGAAAAATAAATGGCTTGTTTTTCCACATACATCTTTGACGATAGCTGAAAGTGTGTCTGTGTGTTTACATATGAGCAAGAGATAAAATGTAGACACACAGTGGCTGAATATCTCAGCAAGTCAAAATTTACTACATTTTCCTACTTAAAGTTAAAAAAAAAAAAAAAAAAAAAAAAAAAAATACAGGCAGGTAAGTTATTGGAATAGTTAATTTTTTTCTGCCATTTTGTCCACAAAGACAAATATACATCTACAAAAGGAGCAAAAACCGATATAAAACGAGGGGTACCTCCGGGCATGTTTGCTCAGGGCTACACTGGCCTTTCCCTCTTGGCTTTGTGTGAATGTTTTCTATTTTCTTCTCATTCATCAGGCCTAGTCCTTCATCTTCAGTGCATACTTATGATGCACTACTCGAAAACAGGATAAAGATATATGCACACAGTACATAACACAAAATCATAGGCATTGAACTGAACGTAAACAGGGTGGGAGAGGTAGGGTGAGAGGGTAGGCAGGGGAGATGGGAGAGGTGGGGGTATGGGAGGGTGGAGGGGTTGGTTTGAGAGCCAGGGGGAAGTGAGGAGGAGGACGCACTTACCTGAGTCTGATCTGAGGTCCTATCAGATCAGTTTTAATTGGACTGAGTGTCACCTTCAGAATGGAGGAGCTCTTGCTGGCCGTTAAGCAGAGGGGAGGCAGAGGCAGCCGCCTCCGTCTCCATCGGTTCCGCTTCTGACGAAGCCTTGATGGCAGCGGTATCGCCGTCAGAGTGTTTGTCTTTCTTAGAGCTGCTCCTCTCCTCCGTTACCTTACGGTCTGGGAAAACATACATTTATATTAGCTCTGTCCTGCATATCACTTTTGGGGCTTCAGTGGGAAGAAAATGAATATATTGAAAGCTCTCCGCCCTGCAGCTGCTGACAGGCGGCAGAGACATTTACGCATCAAATAAATTATACTTGTAAAATATAAAAACAAATACGTTTACACATCTAATTTAAAAAGGCCTGGCAATCATACTTCACCAAGGCTAAACTTAGGGCTGCACAATTAATTGAATTTTAATCACGATCTTGACTCCCCACGATCAAATTTGCGTGATCGAGTGTTTTTTTTTTAAAATGCGTCATTTCATATAACGCGCCGTTTTTTTTTGCATAGCGCATCTACCGCTCCGTAAACCCCTGTCTGATCATGTGCCAGTCAACTACATCACACAGCTTAGTTTCAAGATGTAGAAATTCAACCGATAGCAGTCGGTTATAAGTCGGTCTCAAGGTTTACCAGTTTACCAGTAAACGCAACATTTTGTCCCGTCTGTGTTATTCAGACAACAGCAGTGCTAGTCGGTGGCGGTGCTAGTTAGCTTCTGTTAGCTCACAGGCTCTAGGGCGCAAGTAATATTCTTCCTCTAGGACGCACCGGTGCACATAATGTCCTCGGCTGTTTAAGTTTTTGGGAGTCAATTTCCAAAAATTGAAAGCTAATGGTCAGACCAACAAAAAACATTACTAAGTCCTCACCTTTGTCTTTGGATGACCGCTCTCTGTCCCTGTCTCTCTTCTCCTCTCTGTCCCTGTCCTTGCTGCGGCTGCGATGGCGGTGAGATTTGCGCTCCGAGCTGCGCGACCTCCTCTTGTCACGACTGCGGGAGCGACGCTTTCTGTCAGAGCGCTCACGGCTGCGCTTCCTCTCCCTGTCCCTGTCCCGGCTCCTATAAAAGAGAGAGAAGGGGGGGTATAGGTTAGTAAGGAAACAAGTGGTAAATAAATAAATAAATAAATAAATAAATAAATATATATATATAAATATATAAATAAATATATATATATAAATATATATATATATATATATATATTTAAAAAAATAATCTCCCACATTTAGTTTTCTAATGCAATGGCACAAGTTATGTATTGTCAAGTGCCATTTCTGTTTGAGAGTAGAAACAACAGAAGGTTACACATCTCAGTCAACAACTGCAGTTAAAAATTGTTGTTGTGAATGTAGATTTAAATGGTTCAGCTAATTCTGGACTGGCGCCTCATTCTGTTGCAGAACCAGGCAACAGTGCTTTTATTGTCACATTGCTGTCATTAGACCACCAGGAACATGCAGTTCAATGAGGTACATGAGAGTCAGCCATACCTGCTGCGTTTGCGTTCCCTCTCCCTTTCCTTGTCTCTGCTCCTGGACCTCCGGCGATCTCGGGATCTGCTCCTCTTCCTGTCGGATGCCCGACTGGAGTGGCGACTGTTAGAGTTGCTTCGCCGAGCCCTCCGGTCCCTCTCCCTGTCTCTGTCTCTGTCTCTATCCCGCTCTCGGTCTTTCTCCTTCTCGCGCTCCCGCTCTCTCTCTCGTTCCCTCTCCTTTTCACGCTCCTTCTCCCTTTCCTTCTCCTTCTCTTCCTCCTCTTTGCGCTTTTTCTCCCTTTCCTCCCTCTCACGCTCACGGTCTTCTCTGTCCTTCTTGAGCGCTGGGCTTTCGCCTGGAGGATCCTCTGAGCGACGACGTAGTTTCTCCTGAGAGTAAATAAGCAAGAGCACACGTTAATTACGACAAGTTGATCAATGCATTTCAGACCAGAGCCAAAATCTAAAATAGGTTAGGTGGTATAATGGACTGTAGATCATTCACTTTGTTTAAAAGTAGGGGACAAAAATAATTAGGGCTGGGACGATGTGCTTTTCCCCCCCAGATTCAATTATTACACGATACATGGGGGCCGATTCGATCTGCATTGTGATTTTCACTCTAGAAATATTGTGATTCGATAGTATTGAGTGTTGCAGTTTTCTTTTCCTTCTTTATTAAAATCAAAAGTTGATTAACACACTTTAGAGACATATCAGACATTTCTAAAAACTAATTGTTTTCTAAAAAGAATGCACATGACACAGCCAGTCAGACTAGACATCTGTTTAGCAGGAAACGGATATGATGTAGTCCCTGTCGGCCGTACCGTATAAAACAAAGTATTTAGGTGAATTATTGGGGTGGTAATACCATGGCTTTAAAAAGACATGAATCATATAGGTAACCATGTTACCTTGAGCTCCTCCACAGTGGATTTAATCTTGGCGTAGCCCATGTGTTGTTTGCCCATCAAGTGGTCGTCCACTCGAGACTGTGCATCACCAACAATGAGGAAGGCCCCACACACCTCACACACCTCCATCTGTTTCTCCTGGGCTGCAAAGCTCTCGATGGTCTGAATAACAAGTACAAGTTACGACATAAAACATTGTAATAAGCCACATATTTCTGCCTCAGAGGATAAGTGCTTGTCTGATTTGCACAGTTATGGCATTTAGGACAAAAAATGATAATCAGGATGCTTACTGTTGACTCTAGTGAGGAATAACTTTTAGCTAGACAGGATGAATGTCGGTGGGACTGGTTGAGTCATTTTCAGTCCAAGCTTAGTTTGACTTTAATAAGAACAAAACATGTTTGCTGACAGCTAGCATTACGTGAGCAGTGCCTATTATACTGAGCAGTGTCTGTGGGCCGACTGGCCCGGAGGTAGCCGACTCACCGAGGGGGTGGAGCTCAGCAGCTCCCTCTCCTCCTTCAGCTGCTCCACCAGCTTCATCATTCCCTGGGCCTCCTCCACTCTGCCCTCCGACCCCAGCTCCTCAATCTGAGCCAGAGCAAAACAGAGTCACAGTCAAGTCACATCAACCATTTTATCACAATGCAGTAACACAACACTGACAACTACATTTCTGAGCTGTCAATGGGAACATAGTTTGAAGTTTTTTGAAATAATAATTATTTAATTAATAAATACATAAATAATTAATTAATTAATAAAATAGGAGATTATGTATTTCATGTTAGCAATTCTAGCTGTGATAAATGGCAAAGCTTATGATATAGTGCATCTTAGTTCCTTCCAAATTACTAAAGCTAAAATACGCACTAAACAATTATAAAAAAAAAACATGTCACTTATTTAACCATAGTTGTTACAAACCTGTAAAACTAGGTCTTCAATTTTCTCGGTTAGAACCTGGACCTTCTCCTCATTCTTTCCTGATGGACCAGGACCCTGAAAAAAACAAAAACATTGTATCTCAGGTAGAAAACACACAGGCGCTAGCAATTACTCCCCATCATTTCCATTGCACCTTAAGATTATAGAAAGATGTACTAAGGTAACTAAGTTTATGTAACAACACAAACAACAAGGCAAAAAAATGGTTTACAGAAAATTAGGGGTGTGAATGTTTTAGTGTCTTATGATTTGATATAAAATGATTCTCTATTCAAAATCAATACAGTACATAGGGGTGCGAATTTCAGAATCTACTCCAGTGTGCCAAAGTATGACATAAAAGTAGAGTAAAGTGTGTATACAATTAAAAAAAAAGACAAAAGCAAATCTAAGACAGACGGTAACACTCAAAATAAGCATGCCTAAAGCAATGTACTGTCTGCTGATGGAAAGGCAGTATTTTCTTTGTCACATTGCTATCTCTCACCCAAGTGAGGGGGCAGTTCCACTATCGATTTAAATATCCAAATAAATCAGACAATGGACAGGCAGTTTAGTGATATCCCCACAGGTGTGGTCTTGAAACAAAATCCAGAGTCTGGTTTGTCTGAGACAGAGTAAAGATTAATACTACAACATTAACGGGTTCCATCAAGCCGGGTCAGCCGACAGCAAGTACTCGCAGGCCGAGCATTGCTGCCACTTTTGGGATCTAGTCCATTACTGTACGATGAGAAATTAGTCTGATATTAGGCATCATCTAGGTTATTTTATAGGGAATTTGTGAACTGATCCAGAATCTTAGAAGATAAGAATTTTGTTTCTTACATTGGTCAATTTTTTCTAACACCCCTAAAGAACAATGTGCCAAAACCATAAGTACAAACCCCTGCATTCTGCTGAGCCTGGGAAAGTGCAAGTCGGGCATGCCCTCTACGAATCCGCCGTTCCACCTCGGCCAGGAGCGACTGCAAATAGCGGAGGAAGTCCCGCTCATAGCCCTCCTTCATGAACCGAGAGCTTTTCTCATACCTGGACACAGTGGTTTGGAGGCAGTTCATTAGTTCATTAGGTGGATATATCAAGACATACACAACTTTTGTTAAAATCTAAACTTACGTTATTCTGAGATTTTCATCATGGATTTTCTCACAAGGGCCTGGAAAAGAATTGCAAAGCTTTATTATCCTCCTATATGACGTCAGTTACTGCTGATAGATATATACATATACATACACACACACACACACTTCACTTACCCAAGTCAGAGCGGGTGTTTGTGAATAGCTCAGCTGGGCAGAAGCCACACAGATAGTACCGACAGACCTTCTTGAAAAGAAAACAGATGTTGCACTATTTTAGACAAACTTCGTATTGGAATCATCAAATCAGACCATAGCATGTAAGGTTAACGTATGCTAACTGGATCAAGTGGATTCAACACTAACATGTAATAGCTATGTCTCAAGTTACCAGTTAGATAGCTAAATATCTACACATATCAAAGCCGGATTTAGCGCTAATAATTAGTCATACAAGAACTCACACTTAAAGCTAACGCTAGAAACAGGGTAACAGTCTAGCTAGCTACTATAACGCCGCATTGTGACCCGATAAAATCCCATTAGCAAACTCTGGTGCTAATTGTACTAACACAGGTACCTGGACAACACTCAAAATGCCAGCTAAGTTACCAATTTCGTACCTTATCCTTGGAATCTAGACTAATGACAGGTGGCCTAGTTTAGCCAACTCCCGCATACTATGATTAAAATTATCTTAGCTAGCTAATGGTATGTTAGCTTATCACTAATCATGACTAGCTAGGCTAACGTTAGCTAGAATGCTAACTTACGCTTTCGTCGTCCCATCGCACGTTGCATCGCTTCTCGTCAGGGGCCAAATTTCTATCTCGGCCCATCAACTCATCGAGTAACTGGGCTGCTGAGAGCATTTTGCCTACAAGATTGTAGCCTTGATTTAAAGAACTACTATATATCCTGAAGAGCCAGTTGACACCATGTATTGCGCGCAAGGTACTTGTAATCAAAATGGCAGACGCTGTAACAACGCCGCCCGTTTATGGTTCAACCGATCAACCAGTCCGGTAGTAGCACATCCATGGCAGTAGCCCGTTTAGCCCCTGAACCGGAAGTTTAAGTTGGATGATAATCAGTTTATGGTATTGACACAATACTTTTTCTTAATTATTATCCACTGGTTGCATGGTTACCAATAGCCCAGCGACACCTCTCTCTCTCTATCTCTCTCTATCTCTCTCTCTATCTCTCTCTATCTCTCTCTCTATCTCTCTCTCTCTCTCTCTATCTCTCTCTCTCTCTCTATGTCTGTGTGTGTGTGTGTGTGTGTGTGTGTTAACAACAATGAATTCACCTTTTAATTACCATAGTTATGAAACTCGGGACTGGATAATGTCACATCATTTTTTTTTACATAAAGTCAAGTGGCAACAAAACGCTTAAGATCATTGAGAGTATTAATATGGGAACTAACATTTGTGCTCACTGTTGTTACATCTAAAGATGCCCCCCGATGAGGCGGTGATGTTTTTGGCAGCCCAGTGACGGAACTCCGACACCACTGATTGATTGAATGCGTGCACTGAGTGTCGGTAGTGGTACTATAACGCGATTAATCAGCAGAGATAAATGGCGAGGACGGGACCTGTATTGTGAACCCCGAAGACTTGACACGAAGTTGCATTAGCCGAAGCGATCTGCTGCTACAAGCTAGCACCAAAGACTACTAGCATCTCGTTGAGCCCGCCAGTAGGTAAGATTAGCCGGGTAGCTAATGTTAGCTGACAAGTCTATTTTTAGTGGACCTTTGTGCCATTGGTAGGAACATCGTTAGGCGATTTGTTTTGACAACTTAATCCGAGAGGATTTTGTGTATCCTATGATCTCGCAGCGCTAGTTGTCTGTACCAAAATGTCCACCACTTCGTTGGATAAAGAATTACAGGAGCGACTGAGAGAGGCGTCTGCCATCGGGGATATCGACGAAGTGCGGACATTAGTGGAGAGTGGAGTAAACGTCAATTCACAGAATGAAATAAATGGCTGGTGAGTGTTTGGACGAATGCATGTAGTCTTCGACACGTTAAACGTAAGTCGACGAGTATTGGTTTAGTTCACGGATTTGTAAATAATCAGTTATTGACGCTTATTAAAAAGTTTAGTGCAGCCAAATGTGTTGTTCCAGGGAGTCAGGCTGGTCAGTGTTATCTCATTAGGCAGATCAAGGCTTGTTAGTCAGTCAGACATGCCACCTTTTAGCCATGCTTATTTGGGGATGGTTTAAAGTGTAAAGTGCCATTATTCCAGTCATCCCAAAACAACAGAGACCAGTCACTGTGGAGGAAAGTCAAATAAAATGTGCTTTGGCACATGGTTGCTCCTGTCATGAAACTTCCATGCCTGTTCTCATTGGCACATATTGTAGATAGTACGTTTGTTGACTAAAATAACACAATAACCACAGATAAAATAACTTGTTTTTTTATTACTAAAGTCCATGTAACAAAATTCTGTCAGCATATAAATAAAATGATTTCACAACATTGTCATGTTCTGCACCAACTTCCTAGTTCAATACACAACCTGATATACTAAATATATATGAATGTAAACTTAAATGATCTCCAACATATACTGTCTTAAAGACCATTTTATCAGCCTATCCACGATGTTTTGTTTAACTGAACTGTTTTCTCCCTCTCCAATATTCTGAAAAGGACATGCCTGCACTGGGCCTGCAAGAGGAACCATAAGCACATAGTGTCCTACTTACTCACTTATGGAGCAGACAAAGAAATCCTCACGGCTAAGGATGAGTTGGCCTCACAACTTACATCCAAACCAGAGATCAAACGGCTTTTAGGAGGTAAACTACACATTTCTTACTGTCTTGTTCCCTGCCACATCATATATTATGTAAGTATTTGGTTTCTACTGGCATGTAATTTATCAGTTGCATTTATAGTCCATGTGATACATTGACATGTAATGTACAGGTTATAACCCTAGGTAGCAATAGTATAAATGTATCTACTGCTGTTTGTGGTTTGACAGTGAAAAATTGGGTTATCATTTTGAGCTGTTTTTGAGGAAATAATCCTCCTTTTTATGCACATTATTACCACAGTTGAAGTGGAGGAAGTGCCTGAAGTCAAGGAGCCTGAGTTACCAATCATCCCGAACTACCTGTCTAACCCGGCCTTCATGTATTCCAAGATGGATAACAGGTCAGAGATCATCCTGGCACAGCACCTTACACAGAATGGTTCTGGAGAGCACAGTGAGGATATGCACAGCGATTCACCCTCGCTTTCACCGACTCATGAGCCTCAGAAATCACAGAGCCTGCTCTCTGACGGCCCCCCTCCTCCCCCAAACCCTACCACTGACAGCCAAGCCCAGGCTGGGGAATTCATTCCTGTGACTGAGCAAAATGGCGTGTCACCCAGCCTGACCTCCTCCCACAATCACGTCGTTGTTAACTGCACAGTGCCCATGGACCTGTCAGTTGAGCCTCACCTTGTCAACCATGGCGACTACTCGCATGCAGTGGCACATAATGGCACCATGTGCTCGCCTCCCTTGGCCTCACCCAGCCCCAGCTTGGCCAGCAGCAGTGGGAGCCAGGTCCAGGCCCCGGTGGCCAGCGCTAACCCAACTATGAGCAGGCAGCAGTCTATTCCACAGCAGCTGAGCTATGGCCAAGCTGGTGGGCCCATGCCAGCCTTCCAGCCTTTCTTCTTCACTAGCACCTTCCCAGTCAACGTGCAAGGTGAGAGAGAAATCGTGTATTCCTATATTTCTAACCCCAAATCAACATATACACAACACAACATCATGATAAGCAAGCACCATATTACATCATACATATTAGCCTGGCTCTATCCATAAGTCAAATGCCAACCAGCACCTCTAAATTATATGAATTAACACATAACATATTGTTTGTTTAATATGTTCACAAACAGAAAAGTAGGGCTGGGTATTGTTCAAAAATGGTCGATACCAATACCTTGACTTCAGTACCGGTTTCTAAACAATGCTTTTTTTTAATGCCAATTTTATAAAACAAAAATAAAGTACAACATTACACATAACGGCTAACTTTTTTTTGTCCTCCTTCTACGCAACCCCCTCTGTGCACAATGTAGAGTTTTTCCTATGTGTCTCTATGATTTGTAATGTTAGACCGCCAATCACAAACATTAGATCTTGGGAGAAGCACGCTGCATGCTCATTGGCTCACTGACGCTGATGAGATCTCCTCTTTAAGTATGAAAATTTGGTATTGAATGACTAGGAATTTTTTGATGCTCGATACGTTAGAGGCAATTCAGTCAGTGCTTAGAAGTATTGAATTCAGTACCCGGCCCTACAGAAAAGTAAAAATGTCAAGTTGTGGTTTTAAAGGGAGTTCATTTCTTGGCTGAAAGCTGGCACTTCCTGGAGTGGTTTTGTTGCCATGTGGTTGCCAGGAAACCAGAGTAGGGACTCCCAATGAGTCACTGCGTGTGGCTAAATGCACCTGCAAGCTTTGTGCTCATTAGAGGCAAGAAAGCCTTCCACTTTGAGTCAGTTATGTGTGAACAGGGTAAAGCTTATGTGTTCTCAGGTAAGCAACCAGTCAGAGCGAAGGCATGACAACATCCTAATTTGCCTGTGTGTTGGCACCAGAAAGGGTTGTTGGTGGGTGTTCGCTTTTCTGCCGGTTGGGTTTACATAAAACATTAAAAGCATCGAGACAGACTACTATAGAAGTCATTAAAGAGCCAAGACAATAGTGGATAGTGACTAGTGCATACAAACCAAACACTGCTTCTTCACACCCATCTTATGCAGTGACTCACATTCATCTTATTAAAATACACAGTATCTTTGTTATTGAAGAGGTATCACTCTGGTCCTTTTTTCTAGAGTTGGTGCTGAAGGTGCGTATCCAGAACCCCAACGCTCGGGAGAATGACTTCATTGAAGTCGAGCTAGACCGCCAGGAGCTTACCTATCGTTCCCTTCTGAGGGTCTGTTGCCGCGAGTTGGATATCAGCGCTGAGCACGTGGAGAAGATCCGCAAGCTGCCGAACACCATGTTGAGAAAGGTATGGGGAAAGAAAAATACATGTGTATAGTTGCTGTACAATAAATAATTTCATGCTGTTTCCTCATGAAAATGAATGATTTGCAAGTGAATCTGTTATTGATTTAAACGTCTTTTCTGTCCAGGACAAGGACGTAGCTCGGCTGCAGGACTTTCAGGAGCTTGAGGTTGTATTAGAGAAAGCAGAGGGCTTGTCCCTGTTCTCTGGGACTGGGGGCCTAACAGACAGACCCTGCTACAACATGAAGGCCTCCCGCCTCACCTACTAGAGCTACGACGGAACCAGAGGTCTCCAAGAATTTGATGGGCTTCTGTAGCTACCCTCAAGCAACTATAACTAGTTGCCCGCCCAGGTCCCCAATTACAGCTTTGTCCGGCTTTGGTGTTTCGCCAATTTCCTAACTGGGATTTGTTTTTTTTCAAGTTGTGTAGCTATTGTCCTCCTCCTGTCCTGCTCTGGCCCTCCTGCCGCTTTAGTGTACCCAACCAGTTGTAAGCGATTACTGATGCATGGTGGCCTCGATTATGTGCGAAAGTATTTGGGCCCCTTTCTCCTCTCTTTATCTCTTTCTCTCCTCCCACTGCACTTTGTACCAAGGCTCCAATTGGACAAAAGAAGGAGACATTGGCTTGTCTTCCTTATGGACTGGACTTCATGGGATCCTGTAATAGCCTTATTTGGACACATCCCTATCTTGGCTATGGACTATGGCCACAGAAGAAAAGACCTGGTCTGATAAGACAAAGAGCGGAGGACAAAATGAAGGATTTACGAAACTCTTACCGATAAGTTCGTCATCAGTCCACGGAATAAGTTGGATTTGCACACAACAACTTGAATTTCTAGGAAATTGACCTGTAGAGTGCTATCAGATGTTCTAGCTGGCATACCCACATACATGCTGTAGGCATAAACCTTAGTGTCTTTCCTGCAGAGGGCAACCATTACTGTCCTAATTATTAAGGTGGTGGTAATCTTGGGTGAGACAAAAGCATCTTTGAACTAATAGTGCTCCTATTTGATGACTACACATACAGTATGCTTTGATCTATATCCACACAAGGATGGACTGGTTTCCCTTCATATTTAAATCATTCAGTCATACACTGTGGAAAAAGAAGTCAATAGTTTTATTTGAATTGTTCTCTTTTGTGTCTTTTCATGTCAGACAAAAAAGTATATCTTAGAGATAAATGTGCAGCAACTAATTTTTATTTTTTACAATGCATTAGCACTTCTACTTTTGCAGGGCAAACAATTAGGTTCAGTTAGCATAACACTAAAACTGTCAACTGTGAAGTATTTATTTTAAATGTTTTGGGTTGTATTGATTCTTACTAAAGACGCGAGATCATGCGCATAAGAGTAGCGAGACTTGAGTCCATGCCAAGGTTGTGTATATGGCTGCCCATTTGATTTCAATTTTTTTTAAAGATAATTTTTTTGGGCATTTTACGCCTGTATTTTCCATAAGATAGATGAAGACATGAAAGGGGAGAGAGAGGGGGGGAATTGCATGCAGCAAAGGGCTGCAGGTTGGAGTCAAATCAGCGGCGCCTGTATGTGCGCCTGCTCTACCAACTGAGCTAACCCGGCCCCTGATTTATACTTTCATTTCAGCTGCTGTCCTTTTGTTTAACTGTGATTAGAATAAAAACCAAAAACTAATCTAGCCAGCAAATATACTAAATGCAGAACAAACTATCACTGCTTCCAAAAAGAATGCAGCTCTTGTAAAGTGAAAAAAATAGAAATGGGATATAGAAAAGGACATGGTGATCTGGGGTTTTATGAATGAGTGCTTCCTTGTTCCTCCAGCACTAATCAGAATTCTTATTGCTGACACCGTTATCTTTGTTGCCCAGTGTCATCTCAGTTTGAACCGGGGCTATCTACTATATATGGTGACTAGATTTCTTTAAAATATGAATTCTATATGGCTTCAGTTTGGTTGTTAAAGCCAGTCTAGTGCTAATTTTACATTTTTAATTAAAGAAAATGTTGATGTTAATGGTTTCTATTCCGTCGCTCAGAGACTGTCCGACTTATATGGAGACTGACGAGACGCCTACACTTAAGACATTCTTATACTGTGCATTAAGAATTTAACAGGTCAAAAGGCACCACCATGTTGTGTCGCACGGTAACATTTATGCTGCCTTCATCAACTCTTTATATTCCTTTTAATTCTCGATGCTGAGGCTCCATTTTATTTGAAGCAGTGCAGTAGGCGGCCGCTACACTTGTCCTACAATCAAAAGGTTTCTTACCCGGTGGTAACTGTTTACTGTTGAAATGTATACCTAAAGCTCTTACTGTATTTGTATGTTTTATGATATATTTTTTATTAATTTGTATAATTGTTTTTAACCAGTTAGGCCTGTTGTGTTTGTGTCAACAAAAAAAGTCTTCTATTGCGCAAGAAAGAGTTTAACAACGGGATGTAAAAGTGCTGCGATGCTGCTGTTGAAGCCAAGTGCAATGTGGGAGGAAAAGATTGTTTCCAGGAAGTTTGCTGTGAGGAGAAAAGACTACCAAGAGTGCTTATTTTCCTTTTCCTTTTATGTTAAGTGCTTGATTAAGTAAAGTTGTGCCACACGTTTAAGGTTGAGAAAGTGGGACAAACAAAGAAGGTATGGACAAACGGCCCTTCGCCCCCCGGCCGTTTGGTGCTCTGAGAGAGTGACCGCAGCATTTGATAAAGAGGTTTTTATAGGATGATCTTTGATTCTGTGAAAAGGAGTTCACTAACATTGTATTTGTTGGGGTTGCTTATTGTTCTAGAAAAAGCAGAATACAGTTTGACTTAACCTATGCATTCAGAGTCTGATATTTTTATATACAGTACGTCCTGTGTACTTGTAATACTGATATAGGCGCTGTTAAGAAGTTGTGTTCTTTTGTTCTGGAGACCTGTATCTGTTCTTTGATAAAAGCATGGTGAATTACCTCTCTCTTATTCTCTCAAATTAACCTTGTGTCTACTAGTATGTCCATCTGACCAATTTAACTAATGAGTGTGAGTATCTAATCTTAAAGCCTGCTTTAAATGAAGGGACCGGTCACATGTTTAGTTTGGCTTTTGTTGCCGGTTATCCTTTGTTTGTACCTGCATGTGTGTGCTGGATGTTGAGGTAAACTTCCCAATTAAATTATTGAAATGTATGTTCCAACCGAGAGCCACTAGAGGGGGCGCAAGAGCAAATAGTTGAGCCACATAGGCATGTCACTTTAAGTCATAATAAGAGGATAGTTATTTTTTTTCTTGGATTTAATTAAATTCATAAAAAGTATTTTAAAACTTGCTGTTTGAATACTGGTCCATTTTATTTTTATACTGAAATGCACCACTGTCGTGATGCCTGTTTAGTAGTGTGCTCGGAGATGCAACTTCAGTTCTCAAGAGACTTAATCAGAGCTCATTTTTGGCCTCAGCATTTACATGCTAATTGACAATTCTAAACTCTTAGTTAAATAAGAATCATTTCAATTAATTCACAGGTAATAAATGAAACTGCTTCTTCAGTTCTGGCACTGATGTCACAAAAGTGGGAAAAATGATCATTTGTATGACATGGCCCACTTGAAAGTACTTTTTTCAGCTATTGCATGAATTATATAATTATTAAACTATTTTGCTGTTTGGTTCTTCTATTTGCTGTTGTGAGTTGCACTTCAGGGCCACTGTATTGAACACCCAAATAGCAAATATAAAAGTTTAGCAACACTCACACTTTTAAAAAGGTCCTATCTGCACATTGATTCTGATAAACCTGAATAATATATTTTTTAAATATATAACGTAAAAAAAGCTAAACTATGTGCTGCGAAGATACACATTTTCATGACTGGTTTAGATTTAATTTAAACTTGATTTAACATGTCAGTATATTACCACTTATTAGGTCCATTATTAACACTAATAAAAGGATTTCTGGAAATGTTCCATATTTCAAAACTTCAGTATTGTACCATCCAGCTGTGGTTTTTCACTTTTGACCTGTGTTTGCACAACAAGCTGATGTTGTACATTCCCTTATGAACTTAAATAACCAGACATTTTGTTATGTTCCCTTACTGATTTAAAGAACATAAACAACACCTAAGTGATGGTCATACTGACACACGTGTGTGTCTGTTGAATCCTTAACCTCTTCAGTGAAATGAATACAATAGTGTTCATGTGGTGAACAGATGTTCAGACACGGCAATCTGGAGAGAACAAATATTGCATATTGAGCAGAATGGTGCTGACAAAAGTTGTGTGTGTGTGTGTGTGTGTGTGTCCCTCAGCATGTTGCGTTGTGTGTCTAAACTAAGGCTGAGGAATCAGCTTAGGGCTCTGCTGTGGCTGGATGTGTGTCTCCATTGTTCTGGAGTGAGACACTCATAATAACTTAGTATGAACAATCATAACACCTTCATTGTTTTGAACCAGCTCCACCAGTTTCCCAGGACCCAGTCATGGGCAAGAGACACTGTGGACCTTCATGGCCAAGGAACCCTAAGAGCATTTTAGATATGGAGGGATAAGGCTACAAACACTAAAAACACTGAAACCTTCACCAGGGACTCTACACATGAACTCGAGCATGAGAACATTGTATTTGTACACAACCTCTTTTTGACTGGCAAGATGGCAGCAGCCGGAAAAACCAAGAGCTAAAGTGAGTCGTTCAAAAACGCTCTTTTTAGTAACTCTGTGTACACAAACAGTGTTCTCAATGCTTGAGTTCATGTGTAGAGTCCATGTTGATACTTCAAGCAAAGTTTCAGTGTTTTCAGTGTTTGTAGTGTTTTAAAAATTGTGATTTTGATGCAATCATAGTAGTGCCCCTAGCACTCCCATTCAAAAGGCCATTTGACTGAAAACGAAAATATAGAAAATCTTAAAAGTGGCATTTCCGACCTAATTATGATTTTAAACGAAAGTTGGACTCAGATACATTAACAAAAGACAGTTACGCTTTAAGCTGTAAAGCTGACATTCAGCAAATAATTAAAGGAATAGTTCCAATATTTTGGAAAATGTTGTTATTCGCCTTCTGGCAAAGAGTTTGGGAGGATTGATATCAAACGGGTATCTGTTCAATCAATATAAGGCTCCAGCCAGCAGCCTGTTAGCTTAGCTTAGCATACATGTGGTAAATAAGGGGAAACATCTAGAAAGAATCTGTAGATAACTAAATAACAAAATCACCCAATGCCAGTTCAAAGCAAGATTCATCCCTGATGAAGATCATTAATTGAATTATTTTTACACTTAGTTCTTATTTGTTGTGCTTTTATCAATGATTTCTTGCAATTTCTGAGGATGACATGAATGAGATATAAAGTATATGAAAGCACCAGGATCTAGAATCTTTACGTTGCCATTTACCAAAAATCTTCCTTTTGCAAGAAAACAAACTTATATGGAGACATCGCTTAAGTTGTAATGTTGTTTTGAACTGGGCTCCGAAGGAGGGTGGGTGTGCACAGGGAAGGTCAAGGTCTGACAACAGACAATGCATGTCCTGAAGGCAGATAGACTGCCAGAGTGCCATGAATGGGGTCCACCGTGAGGCTTTATTTAATATGTGAAATGCCCCATAGCCCCAGTGTTGGCTATGCTGGGAATGTAGGATCTTTAAGGGTTGGAGGTTAAGGTTAAGGGGGGCTGGGTGGGCTGAAACTGAAAACACAGCTTGACTGTGTTTGTGCATTTGCCATGAAATTGAGAGCATGCACACACATATGTATATATGTGTGTGCATGCTCTCAATTTCAATGTGTCTGTGTGTGTGTGTGTGTGTGTGTGTGTGTGTGTGTGAGAGAGAGAGAGAGAGAGAGAGAGAGAGAGAGAGAGAGATTGTGTGAATGAATGTGTGAGAGAGGGCTCACAGACAGACCAGACTGAGACTGCAGGGTTTGGCATGAACACTGGGCCCCTTTGGACTCAGCAGGGACTCAACTTGGGAAGCACAGACTGGATTGTAACACACACACACACACATGACTACTGCAATGTTTAATTATCTTTCTAAAGATAAAGATAGATCAGCTTTTTGATATCAGCAAAACAACTTTTGATTATATTACAATGAGTTTTGTGTCACTTTTTGGTTGAAACTAAAGCATAATCCTTTTTCTGTTCATGTCCACGACACCCAGACCACCACCCTATTTGTTTTGTTTTGAAGCCCCTTTTTGGCAACTGGTGTATCCAATATGGCAACATGTGTTTTTGAAAGGTTGGATTCTACAACAGACAGCTCAGATATTACGGGCCAAAACACAGAAGTGGCTATGGCATCGGTGCACCAAAATAATTGTTAGGACTAATCAGCAAAAGTTTGACTGCTGTTGAACATTTGAGGTACAAAAACCTTTAGAGAAAAAGAAGATGAGGAGATAAGTAGGAGGATAGAGGGTTTTACTTAATTCCAACAATGTACAACCATTGTACACATAAGTACAAAAACCCTATCAATTAATAGGCTAATAATATAACTACCAACTAAAATCTACTCAAGCAGTTTAACCTTTTTGGTTATTTTGAATGCAGAAGTCAAACCAGAACAGGATCTCCAAATAACAAAGACTAGAAGACAGTGTGTGTGGTGCCATCTTCTGGAGACTTACATTTTGTTCAGATGGAAAGGAAGAGACTTTAGTGTGTGCGGTGCTAAATGATAATGCAGTAGTATAGTGCACGGTATTGTCTCACAGTGCTGTTTTAATTTGGTACATATGACAAGACAGACCTACTCAAAGCATCTTCTAACATCAGTCACAATAATAACACTTTGCTAAAATTAAAGTTAATAAACACTGATAAATAGAATTATATGATTGTAATACCAAATGTAGCCATTTGTATAGATTATATTCAGTAGCTTATATCTTTACACATTTTTGTTTAAATATGTGAATATCCAAAATGTTTAATTTGTACATTAATTGTATAATAAGGTATCAACTATACTTTTTAGAGTATTGCTAAATATCTTCTTCTCCTTTGGAAGCTAAGGGTTAAGGCAGCAGCGCCTTGCGCACAGGTGTCTCGCCAGTCCTTTATGAAACCGCGCCTGCAAACAGTTGGCGAACTTTTTTTTCTTTAATTAAGTTGATCATAACTGTAACTCAGCTAGGATTCTCTGTCCTACTAGACAGGCCACTGTAATTCATGTAGTTAGTTCTTAAGTGGGTTTTCTGACCGCAGCCCTAATCTCTCGCTGTTAAACGTGGAGCCACTAACCTGGAGTGCTCTTCACATCGAGACCGGTCCCGCACGCCTTTATTTCGCTGTTTTTGTGCTGCATGTGATTCCATTTGTTAGAAAACGAATTACGCTAGAGTTTGGACATAGTTCAAAGAGTTTTCCTCAAACGTTAAAGTCGCGTTGAACTTCTTGCATTTTCACGATTTTTAGCGTCCATTGTGTTACGCGTCGGATATGTGGTGGATGCTGTTTCCACGATGGATTTGGTTTCTTCTGGGACATTGTTATACAATACTCCTTTATATGGACAGCTGCCGTGTGAGAGCAATGCCCATGTCCGTGGCAAAAGTGGTGTACTCTCACGCAGGTCTGTGCCCTAATGACCTGAATCCCAACCTGTGGGTGGATGCTATGAGCACCTGCATGCGCGAGTGTGAATCTGACCAGGTGAGTTAACCTGCAACTGACCGTGATGTATAGTCTGCTGCATGTGAAATGTGTAGACAATGGGGCATAGACGCATTTCGTTTGCTGTCGAAGCATCTGGACACACAGTCTGTAAGATCCTTTAGTCGACCAGTATCTAAATGCCTAATAAATGACCAAATATTATTATTATTATTATTATTATTAGGCCAACAATTCCTTTTTCCCTGTGCATGAATTGCATTGAGAATTAAAAGAAAAATATCAAGCAGAAACACAATTCAACAAATATAATCTTGAGGTTATGTAATGCAAAAAAATTTACTTTTTTACATTTACTTCCTCAAAGTCAATACTCATCACATTAAAAAAAAACATTTGTAGAACCGGCTGAGCTAAATTCCTCATAATGAAATCTGCATGTCATGTTTTGTTAAGAAGGATTTTACTAAGAATGATGCAGTATTTTAACTTAAACTGTATCTCAACTGTATACTGTATTTTTATTTTGTAACTTTAGGACTGTGAGACATTTGAGAAGTGCTGCCCTAATGTATGTGGTAACAAGAGCTGTGTAGCATCACGCTATATAGACGTCAAGGGCAACAAGGGCCCCATTGGAATGCCAGAGGGCGCCACCTGCGACAAGTTCATGTGCTCTCAGCAAGGGTCTGAGTGTGACATCTGGGATGGCCAGCCTGTTTGTAAGTGCCGGGACCGCTGTGAGAGAGACCCCCACTTCACGTGTGCGTCTGATGGCATGACATACTATAACAAGTGCTACATGGATGCCGAGGCCTGTTCCAAGGGTATCTCTATTTCTGAGGTCACCTGCAGGTAACATGTTAAGTATTTTAGATCTCTTCTTATTTGTTTTTGGTGTGATGAGGTAAAGTTGTCTTGTTTTAGTGGTCAAAATAAAGACATTTGATTGCATAGAAAAATACATTCATTCTGTGTGTATAATGTCAGTTTAGTAATTAAAGAAGAGCCTTTGACTCTTGGCTCTGATTGATTCCTTTCTTATTCGACCTATCTACAGGTACCACCTGACCTGGCCAAACACCAGTCCAATCCCAGCAGAGACGACATTACATCCCACCACCGCCCTCCAGACCACCCTCCCAGCTGACATCCAGCTCCCCACCATACACAGCGGCCCCACCCAACTGGCTGTTTTTGTGGGTGAGACAGCTAGCTTCCTGTGTGATGTCTCTGGGAAACCACATCCGGAAATCACCTGGGAGAAACAACTGAAGGGCAAAGATAACACCATAATGAGACCTAATCATGTCCGAGGCAACGTTGTGGTCACTAACATTGGCCAGCTGGTCATATACAATGCGCAACTTCAGGATGCCGGCATCTATACATGTACAGCCAAAAACATTGGGGGAAGTGTATCATCACACTTTCCCTTGGTAGTGATCAGGAAGGAGGCGAAAGGAAAGAATGCAGAAGGGAATAGTACCAACGTGCCATTTTCAGCTGAAGAGTGTCTTAAACGTCCAGACACAGATGACTGTGGAGAAGAGAGCATGAGCTGGTACTATGAACCAAAGAGGAACAATTGCTTCACATTCACCTACAGTCAGTGCAATAAAAACCGTAATCATTTCAACACCTATGACGCCTGCATGCTGTCATGTGGAGGAGAGCTTGCTGCTCCATGTAGCCTACCAAGCCTCCAAGGGCCTTGCAAAGCATATGAGCCTCGCTGGGCTTATAGCAGCGGCATCAAAAAGTGCCAGTCCTTTGTGTACGGAGGGTGTGGTGGCAACGAGAACAACTTTGAGTCTAAAGAGGCCTGTGAAGAGATGTGTCCCTTTCCGAAAAACCACAACTGCAAGATATGTAAACCCCGAGCCAAGATGGTCACCAGCTTCTGCAAAAGTGACTTTGTGATCCTCGGGCGTGTGACCGAGCTGACGGAGGAGCAAGAGTCTGGCCATGCTTTGGTGACATTAGAAGAGATTTTGAAGGATGATAAGATGGGTCTGAGGTTTTTTGGCAAAGAGCCCCTGGAGGTGACTCTTCTGAACATGGACTGGAACTGCCCCTGCCCCAATATCACTACAGTCGACGGGCAGCTCATCATAATGGGAGATGTTCAAAATGGGATGGCTGTCCTGCAGCCCAACAGCTTTGTAGGCTCCTCCAGCACGCGTAGAATCAGGAAGCTTCGTGAGGTTATTCACAAGAAAACTTGTGATTTCCTTAAAGATTTCTCTGCCGTCCAGTAGTCTTTTAAAGTCTCACACTCACTTAAAGTTTTTTTTCTCATGTTTTCTGATTATTCCAAGCTCCAGTGACCTCACTCCCCAGTCTGACTGACTGCCAGTAAACATACAACATAACTTATCTGTAACATTGGAGGTTTTGTTGCCTGATTCAAATTCAAATGTTTTTTTTTTTATTATTTTGTTCCTTATTGCTCAATAGATCTCAGAAAATCCCTCCTCATAGTTTTTGTTTTTGACACTGATCCTTTTTTATAATTTTTCCTTCATGATTTCTTCAAAGATGCTGTGTCAACACGGTCCAAATTGTTCTTTTTTTTAAATAAGAATCAAGCTTAGACAGTTTGGATGTCTGCACGTAGGGCACACTGTCAGGTGCAGGTAGAATAGCCACAAGCATTTACCCTGTACAAAGTGTTTAATCTTTAGTTAAACTGTTTACTTAAATAGCATTATAGATTTCTTCTCCAAATGTTATCTTGAATACACTAATATGATTTAGTTTATGGGTATGTTTAAATATTAGTAGGCTATCTTTGCTTTATGTTTTTGTGGGTTATCCCAAGATAGACAGTGTATAACATCTGTTCGCACTTGAGCTCATAATAATGCAATTTGAACCCTCAGTTTATTTACCAGAATCAAATAAGCTCTTTGGTTTCATATTTGGTGGAATCTATTACAATACAGAATATGTTCGTGGACCTCTGTACTATGTATTTATTTTTCTTGATCTTTTTGATATGGCCATTTGATATGTATGTATATCTATCTATATATCTATATATCTATATAGATATATATATGCAGAAAGTCTCTGTGACTCTAATTACATAGAGAGCAAACATGTTTTTTATCTATATATTTTAGTGTGTATTAATTATTTTAATCTATATCTATATATTTTAGTGTTTATTAATTATTTTATAAATATAAAGGCAATATGAATAAAGATTATTTAGAAAATACTACATATATCCTTGCTTTGTTATGTTGTGCTGTTCCCTATGTTGAAGACAAAATACCCAACATGCTCACATCTCATGAAAAGGCTTCTGCAGGCAGTGCATCCATCCATCCGTGTCCTCCTCCTTTCACTTGTATTTCACACACACAGGGCCTAGTCTGAAGCAGGTCACATTCCAGCCCAGCTGTGGTGGCCCACAGAGATGTGTGTTGTGTCTGGGTCTGGGGCCCTTGCATAGCACACACCCCACCGGCCATCAATTGGCCTTGCGCGGCCCCTTTCATGTGCAAGAGGCCTTGGTGAAGGGGAAGAGGAGGAGGAGGAGAGGGATGTTGACTAATCTGCTCTCTTAGTCACTATGTTAGCCACATCTGTGTTAAAGGAGCGTCATAGAGAACAGTGAGAGGAATGGAAAGAGAGTAAAAAGTGAAGTAGAACTTGGGGAATGTAAGCTCTATAGTTAGGATAGAGCTTGAAGTTTTCATTATCTACATATACACAAAATCATTGAATGTTTCCCCCTTCCCCCTCTGCCCTTATGATCCCTTCTCTAACCCCCTTTCTCAGCCCTCTTCCTCAGTTGTCCAACTCAGACTGACAACCACCCTTGAGTGGCGACCTCCGACCCCACTAATGAAAAAGAGGCCACCAAGAAAAGGGCCACTTTCATTAGAACTGTTGACAAGTGTAAAGTGACTGGCTGAGCTCCAGACTAGCTCTACCCAACCCCCTTGATGCTCTACACATCACAGCCGGCTGCTGATTTCAGTATCAAGTTCACTTAGAGACCACCAGGCAGGCAGCCTGCCAGACAGACCATAATAATAAGCCAGACAGCCATAAGCATAAAGGCGTTGGGGGGGTACAATGCCCCACAACATCAGTAAGAAACTTGTTGGTATTCAAAGGGACGGTTTACTTTCTCCTAAGATAACTAATACACAAAACTGCACTGATTCTACATTAATTGTCTCGCTCAGGAAATTGACATGGTTTTCACTTACTGTATGCATAACCAAAAAACTGTACATTATTGCACAAACTTGGATGAAAATTTATTTAAATCACTTTATTTATTTAAATCACTCTTTGACAGATGTATCATTGCACTCCCACTATATAATATTGTCGGACTCACAATGGACAGTTTAGAAAAAAGGATCAAAATTCTTTTGTTCCAGGCATTCTTCTTCCTTGTAAAAGCCTGTCACCTACATTACCCACAATGCAACTCAACAACATTCATCAGTTTGCTGTGGTGAATCACTCCACACAATCTATTGTGCGATTTGCAATGAGTGAAAAAAAGTCCATTGGGATATATAAATTTTCTTTGAGAAGAAAGTACTAGTAGTAAAGTCATTGGTTGAAATGCATTTTTTTGAAAAGAAAGAGAAATATTTTAATTTAAGAAGAAAAAAGCTAGAGATACGTATGGATACAGAGAAAAAGGGAGAGTGAGGCTGGAGCAGAGAGACTCACTTTACATGCAGGTGGTTCATCATTGTAAGTGTGCACACAGTGAAGTAAACTATACACTCACTCACACAAGCATATATGCACAAGCACATGCATGTATGAAAAGTGGACCATAAACAAAGTTGATCATTGGCAAATGGTGGAGGACAGCGGGGTGCTTAAGACTACTGGGTGACGTTTAGACAGGTGAGTAACATTACAACAACACACAGGATGTGACTCTCTTCAGAGGAGAATGTCAACAGAGCTAGGCAACAAAGCCTCTCTTGTTTTTGCTGTAATATGTACACATTTTAGATAGAAAATCTACATTACTGTGTTTTGTGCAATCAATAAAGTTGTCCACTTGGTGGCAGCATAACACTTAACAAAGCTGGCGACTGGAGCAAGAGTACTGTAAACTGGCCAAAGCAAAACTGTTGCTTATCTCTCTGATATGTGTCACAGGCCTACATGTGTTTAAAGTTTTCAATCATGAGCAAAAATACACAAAATAAAATGTTAATCTTAACAAGTCAGTTTAACTCATATGTATCCATCAATCATTTATATATAACACAAAACATCTGCATATGAAATGAGAAAATTCCACTTCCTACATGTGCAATTTCACTTGTTTGAAAACTCTTATAAAAAGGGGAATATAGCTGGATAAGGGCATTCAAAGCACTTAACTCAAGAAAAAAACAACAGGTTGAAGTAAAGCAGATTTGTTTCACTTTCACAAATTATGATATTAAGACCTAAACATACACAAATTTAATATTTCATGTGAATTTAGTTTTTTGGCTTTTACAGACATCTCAACTTAAAAATAGATTGTATTGTTATTTCCTATCTATTACACACACACACACATATACAGTTTCACTACTGCATCGAATGCCTCCACAAGCAATCAGCCAGATGGGCTGGAAAATTGTGCCCAATGAACGGGATGAACCACAATAGTAGCTCTCCAGGGCACAGCTGGTCTGTGTGTTGGGTTTGTCTAAAAATTGTCCAGATGGGATGGAATAGAGAAGGGGATAGAAAGACAGAAAGTCATAAATTACCAAGATAAAATGTGGACTACCAGCACTCTCCATTCACATGTTCTGTAAACCCATGCATGCATGTGCACACACATACATAGTGACTGCAATGGATTAACGTTGCTTGCACTAGGAGAGGGATAGGAGAAGGAATCTTCATAGTCACACAGAGGACATTTCATGTTTAGCAGACACATGACAGTTTTTGTTGCATTACATGGATAGACAAACAGGCACACACAAAAAGTACAAGCTTGGTTTTCTCATATAAATTGTATACACAGGTTGACAATTGTACTGGCTCTTGATTGCTTATTATGTAAGACAGGTAAAGGAGGCTTGGTGGTAAACCTAAGGTCTGCATGTTTGCAAATGACTGGTTAACAACGTGGGTGTGCTGACAGAAGAGGTGAAGCGGGGGACATGTTGGAGGATGGCAGATAAAACATGATATGATAGGAAACTGAACTGAACTGGCTAATCAAGAAAGGTAAGAAGAGAAGAAGAAAGGAGAAGAGTATGGAGGGAGGACATAGGAGTAGAGAGTACAAAGGTATAATGGGGGGCTGGGATGAGTGAACGGTGAAGGCAGAAAGGTCATAGTAGCATAAGGAGGGTATAAATTGTCCAGAACATAACCCCACCTCCATTATCTTACTGCTTTCTAAAAATAGTACCTGCTCAGTGTAGGGGGAAACTAGGACACAGTTACCTTTTACTTCTCTCTTATATCCAATAAATGATGTGTAATATATTAATGTTTCAAAGGCACAACAGTGCACAGCAGCAGTGCACAGCAGACCCTTATGTACAACTTTTTTTATTTTTTGTAGAAAAAATGCTTTCATTGTTTTAGAATATAACATTATAAAATCGGAATGAGCCAAAATCTGCTATATCAATCTGCTGTTTCAAATGTATTTTTTTCTATGATAATAAGAAAACAACATGCAGGCGATTCACTTATAATATATAATTTAATATCCTCCATGCAACCTCTTTAGCTTGAATAATAACCATGTTATTGATGAGGAATAGCAATTTTCTACATTAGATACAGCTTTGTATGATAGACTGAACAAACATGTGCTCACTTATTATCATATATAGTGAGTTTAGTGCATTAAATACTACTTGAAATTTAAAGATGACATGCAACTAAATACAAATACATTATGCTAGAATGAATAGATTCAACCCCATGACAACCAATACAGAATCAAAACAGTTAGATCCTGAGATTTTGGTTCATAGTTACAAACGGCCAGTAAAATAAGCTATTATAATAAAAACCTAACTTCATCACTCAGCACAACTTTTACATCATTACCATTTACGTGTAATTTCTTGCATAGATCGTAAATACAGAATACGGTTAGAAACTAGCCTACTAGTCTACTAGCCATCATCCACCATGACACACATTGGAATACATGCACACATCCTAACATATAAACACACATTGTTTTATAACAATGCATTGTAAGTACTTCTTTCCCCAAAAAACTATGCCTGAGGCTTTCGTTGAAAAAATTCAGATGTGCTGCCAATGTAGTCAGGCAGACTGTATCTTTAATGAGATGTCACACCACCAGCCTGTTGTTGATTTATGTCATATAACACTCACTGATACATGCACACACACACAAATGCATTATGCGCACGCACACACACACACACACACACACACACCCACATACATCCACATACACACATTCCTTGTCTGTTTCTTATGTGTACAGACACATCAGTTTGAATTTGAGAGATTCAGAGACAGTGCAGATCCAAAATTGTCAGGTTTAGCATGCATGTGCAGAGGTAGACACTCCGTGAGAAAAAGAAACAAAAATCAGTTTTAGTTCCTTCCTCATAAATGAGAATTACAGAGATACAAAGAAAACAGAAAATCCAAACAGAAATGACACAGCATGAGAGAGAGGACAGGGAGTGGCCAAAAAAGAGACAGGGAGAGGGAGAGGGAGAGGGAGAGGGAGGGAGTGGGGGTGGGGATACAGGGATGCTTGGGACAAAATGTTCTAATCTCAAAACCAACATCAAAGAGTAACTCAGGGATTTTATATTGTTTCTGTTTTGGGTTGAGGACAGTTGCCCTAGTGTGACCCGCAAAATGGAAGCAGAGATCAGCTGCGGTCGGGCGTGTAACTGGAAATATCAGTCTACTGTTGGTGTGACTGATCTTAATGATCGGCAACTAGATGTGGTAAAGAAAAGAAGAGAATCCTCTGCAAGATGAAGGGAAGGACATAGGAGTTATGAGAGACACTGGTGTTTTTATGAGTGTTCTATAATGAATGGTATGATGTTATCAGATAAAGGAGACAGCATGGGGGAGAGATGTTCTTCTCATTTCAAAAATTTCCCCATTAAAGTTGCTTGCAAATTAGCTCACAATAATCATCTCATTTGTTAACAGGCTTTTGATATATGTTAGCGCACACAATGAAAAAACACACACGGTCACACTACTCTATTACTTGTGTTGGGCAGGAACAGTTACACTAACGTGTAACTCAAGTGAATACGTAGCATACTCGTGGGGTCCGTGCACACCAAGCATAATGCCTGTTTTTTTTTCAGATCCAAAGCCAGTACACACACACACATGCCTACGGACACACATACAGTATTCACACACAGAGTCTGAAATCTTGCTATAATTAGGCCCAGTGGGACTTTTCTTCAGTGACCCTGTAATAGCCTGGTGAATGTTCAGGACCTTACATCTGAGCTGTGTTAGTAATATTGTTTTTATTGAGTTAGGCGGAATGCTTTAACCATGTCATTACTGAAATCTTCTGAAATGTGCTTGTTTGCAGAAAATGTCACCAAGAATGTATGTCAAAATATTTTCTTTCTCAGCCTTCATCACTTGGATGAATACACTTTCTGTCAATAGTCTCCTCCAGTGTTTGGGTGCTCTTCCAATCATCCCAATATGCTTCCCACATCTATTTGTTTATTGTGTCAGTGCCCCTCGGTTCTCAACTCCAGTGTTGTTATGTAAGCAAAAATTGTACAGTCATTAAATAATTATTGATATGTTAACTCAATTTTGTTTTAATAACAATAGTTGTGTGCATGTTTCAACAATATCTCATCACAAAACTCCATATTGTAAACTAGGTATGATACTTCTAATTCTCATAAGAAAGAACAACTGAATTGAGTGAAATTACATAAATGTACATTTTCACCTCTTTTATCTATATAAAACTTGATGTATTGTTCAAAGTTGAATATAATTAAATTACTGTCAATACTCTCCAATTAGTAATTAAACAATGCAATAGCTACAGTTAAATAGTCCCAACACCAGATGGCATTTGATATATATAGTTGTTGTGAAAGCCCCACGTTTGTTGTTGGCCAAGACTTTGCTAACGTTCTATACTTAAATAGCATAGCAATAATGTTTATTGTATGTGATACACATAGCCCAGAATTATCACTGTGCAATCATCCAAATGGATTCAAATGTCATCCATTTATTGTCTGAACTCATGCGCACTGGAAACATTCCAACCAGAAATCAGCCTGTTTTTGTTCATGTAGAAATATACCAGGTCTTTCCTTATTGACACAGACCACATGGCTATGCAGTCACTGTAAATAGCATTGGTTCTGCTTAAGGCCACAATGACTTCACAGCCCCTGTTGCTGTGGCACCGGAGGGGACAACGGAAGCAAGTCTGCTGTAGTGCCATAAAGCTCTGCAGACACTGGAGGGAGTGCTAGACTACTGTCTATCATAATGAGTTGAAGACTGAGAAAGTTAGTAAGTTTGATCTTTGAGTTGTTGCTCTAATGTCAGTTTAGACTCAGCAGCAATGGTACTGGATGTGTCAAAACTTAAGAGGCATTCTTTTTTTTTAATGGGGTGATATGAATGCAGGTAAAATGTCCTCATTGATTAACTTTATTCAATTCATTTAAATTATTTTGGTGCCTTCAAAATAAACTTCAATTCCCATACAAAACTCTGTGTGCTGTGGGAGGGAAGACGGAAGTTATCTCCAACTATCCCATGTTTGTTTCCATCTTAGCATTTGTAGCATCTAAGTAATTTTTCAGGAACAACTCAGTCAATCAGACCCCAGTTTAGCACATGGGGGGGGGGGGGGGGGGGGGGATGGGGTGGTGGAGAAATATGCACGTCAGAGTAAGTCATCGTCTAAAAAAGACTATTCCATGAAAAGATACAATCAATGGAATTGTAAACAGTTTACAATCATTTAATAATCGGTAACTGATTTCCAACTAACTAACTTTAAATTATGACTGAAGCACTATTGATCATGGTGTGACCTTTGGTTAATTGCAGAAGTGAAAGTCCTCCGGGGTTTTATGCTACATTGAGCTACAGTTTACAGAGAATATTAATCTACATAGAAAAACAGGGTTGCTTCTTTCCAGCACACAGTTTCACACACCGTAATGCATATCATAAGGATTTGGTGCCTGACCTTATTTCAAGAGAAGCATTACATAAGTGTTCACTACTTGAAATGGAAGGAAATGCCTGGGCCTATCAATGACAGCATGAGCTAGAAGTCACAGCCTAACTATTTTTGGAGTGCAATCAGGTCCCTTTCTCCACAGTTTGTGCCTCTCCACCATGAGGGAGTATGAATATTAATCAATGCTTTTATTGTTTTTTATGGTAAAGGATCCGTCTCTGTTTGAATGACAGGAAAGCCATGAACCTGTTTTTCTCTCTGCTGTATTACCATATGAGTCGAAAACATTTCTCACGGAAATAGAGCTTGAACATAAAAGTGGATGTAAAAAGTGCTGTATGGGTGAATAATTCATCCATTCCATTTGTTTAGAGAGGTGATGATTAGTAATCAACAGGTAAAAAGGAAGATAAATGACATTTTCTACAGATTGGTCTTTGTGAGGCGTGTGTGTTTACTTTATATGCATGTGTTGGCTGCAAGACAAATGCCTCTAAGCTGGCTACAGCCGAAATCCTCACGTGCAGCTCACGTCTAATCAAGACTTGTGTCTTGAGTATATGTGTGATAGACTGCACTGAAAACCAACGTCACCCTGAAGAAGTGTGGTGAGGGAGGGGACTGCTGGGGATATCTAGAGAGAGCAAAAGCAAACTGGACAACTCCCACTGTGTGTGTGTGTGTGTGTGCGTGTGTGTGTGTGTGTGTGTGTGTGTGTGTGTGTGTGTGTGTGTGTGTGTGTGTGTGTGTGTGGAAGATTCAATGATTTCATGTTTTCGTCCTGAGCAGCTTAGGCAGCATGTCAGTGTATATTCAACATCCAAATCACATGACACTTGCCCTCTGGTCCTGCACCAGTGAGAAAAGACACAAGCTCAGTGGGAGCAAGTGCACATGCGGTGTGAGAGAAACTGAGACACTTAGCAAATTAAAGTGGCCACATTTGAAATGCATATATAAAAGAGAGACGAAAATGCCAGATTGGCAGTGGTGTAGTACTCGAGATCGATCTCAAGATCATTTTTGAAAGGTCTCGTCTCATCTCGGAATCAATCGCATTTTTACTTGGTCTTGTCTTGGTCTCAGTTAAAGAGGACTCTGGATTTTATTGCAAGACCTTTCAACACCACAACTGCTAGGATACCACTGAATTGTCTGTGCATTGTCTGCTTTATGTGTTAACATCCTTACTGCGGACTTGGATGTAAAATGTCCTGCTTTAAATGCAACCAATAATTTGACTCATTTCTAATTTGAAATGTGTTACTGTTAACCCCCTCTCCCCACCCACTTAACATGCACTCCCAAGAAAGTGAATGTGGGAGACAGGAAAAGAAGCTCTGGCTGTCCGGAAGATGTCAACCAAATTGTTGGTAATAAAATCTGGCTACCTAAACTATAAGGAGTTAATTTGTTTTCTGTGGGTGTTATTTATGGGAATGTGGACCTTTCAGATCAGTTTTAGTGCCTGTGGTTAGCGTTTTCAACATTTTATCATGGCATGCAGTGTGGGATGTGCACTGGTCTGGTCTTGGTCTTGACTTGGTCTCGCCCTTCCTGTCTTCTCTGTCTCAATACACTCTGGTCTTAGTGATGACTTAGTCTCGGTTTAGGTGGTCTTGACACTGCAGATTGGAATAAAATAATAAGGCAAGATGGAGTGAGGTTGAAGGTTCTTAATGATGTCCCAAAGTGGACGGCACCTGCCAAGTGGCCATTAATGAGCTGCTTGAATAGACCGCAGCCGGGCAGAGGGGGATTACATCGAAAGTTTGCCCAAGGATGTTGCTATGCCAGATCTGTTGCCATGACAACTGGAGCTCCAGTTTGAGAACAGGGTGAAAAAAGTTTGTAGTTTAAATCATTAGAGATATCAAGGGATGAGAAATCTTGCCGTTATGAATGATGACAGATGCCAAACGTCCATTCATTTCTTGTCTTGTCAAGTTGTCCCCATCCCCATACTGTAACATGACTGCATTATGTACAGTATTTGCAGGGATGTCACGCCTTTCAGTCAGTGTTCACATGTTGATCTAAAAAAAATCACATGTTCCATGTTACAAATGCACGTTCCCCACAAAACAACGTCCCTCCATGCTTACTGTCTTACATGAATCTACATGATAAATATACTATGCTATAGAGATTACCATGCAACTTTGAAATATCTCTATTATAGCCTACAATCCCACTGAACATGAACTCATGTTATAGCCAGATATTGTGACTCATTACCTCAAATACAATCCCATTACACATTTGACTTGCATGCTTTTTAAATTGGGTTGTGTGTACTACAGTTGCCAGGTAACATGATTTTGTCCTTGATGGTGCCAGAGCCATTCTCCCATATGTCATTTGTCAGTTCTAATATTTTTTTTTAATGTTTGTTGAGAGCCTAAATCATCTTCCTGAACAGTCATTAGTTACCACCTCCAGCTACAATCCATTTTAAAGTGTGAAAACGATGGCATTCAATCACCTGGGTGTTCATTTGGAGCGCTAGTAGTTAGGCAGTTAGAAGTAAGAGGAAAGAAATGAGAAACAAACAGGAAGAAACAATTTGGTGTTACAATTAGTTTGTTCGAATGAATTAGAATGTTTTCTTAGCTTTGTGATTTGTGTTTTAACACTTATAAGGTGATGCAGATGGCTTGTGCTGTCGTCTGCCAGAGCTTCCACTTCTCACTGTGTCAAACGAAGCACACACAGATGAAAATCTTGCAGCAGCTTTGCTGTTTACCTTCAACTTGATAGCTAAAATGCAGATAAGAGAAGAGGGAACAAATACACATCTTAACAACTGTGGACCGGCTTGCTTTGAATAGACTTAATTGTTTTTGTCCACCAACACAAGTATGACCTGGCCAGCCATAACAAGATGCCTTCGTTCCTCAATAGCAGAGAACAGCGTGTATCTCTGAGCACAGTACATTTTTATGTGTCTTTTAATAGTCCAAACACACATGCACACACACACACACACACACACACACACACACACACACACACACACATACTGTATTTCGTTTTTAAGATTTATTAAAAGATATTTTGTTGTTGAGTCAAAAGCTTTTGAATTTTACTTTGTCCTTGAAGTTTTTGATAAATGAACATAAAAATTGTGTATGTCATAGAAACAGAAAGCAGTACAGAGCCTTTATATTAGTCAATTACAGGTTTACTTGACCTCACAATGCACACAATGTTTTACCTAAGTAAGTATTTATTTAAAGCCACATCCAAAGTGCAGAAATGAACAACCAAGCTCTCACGTGAACACCTACTGCTGGTGGTGTTTGCTGGTATCAAATTCTACTTTTTGTGAATGATTCAGTCATTTACTTGATTATAGAAGGAATATTCTTGTAATTTATTTTCCCCAGCCATTTGTGTGTAACGGCCCATAGTGACAGGTGCAGGGTGTATTATTGGATTGGTGTGTCAGTCTGTCTATTAGATGAGAGAGAGGGGTGGCTAACCTTTCTCACCACACACATTCATATGATACTTGTTGTGTAATAGAAAAAAACACAGCATGACATCAATCACACACATGCACAGCCTCAAATAGATTAGTCCACTAGCTCACCCCCACCTGTCCCTCACAATAATCTCTGAAACACATAAACATGCACGCTCACACATACACCATGTCCTTCAACCCACGGGCAATATCATTGGGCAGGTGCCCAATGATATTGCCACCTTCACCCCACATCCCCAGCACACCAACAAAGCTTTATTGTGATACATACTCACTTTCCCCTGTTAAACCCCTGGCATAAAAAGGACCCTGCTGCACTATTTGCATTCACACAGTTACCCTAAGTCTGACTTATGGTAGCTTTGTCCTATCAATAAATGAGGACCAATCCCCCTGGAGCGACCACACAGGGCTGGTTATATGTAATCATCTTCAATCAATCTTGCTCTGTATGAAGCTTGAAATGGAAAACAAGGCAAGGCAGGCACATATACCTACACCTACACATACACCTACACATATATATATTTATACACACATTTACTTGGCGAGATATATTCACATGCACGAAGACACACACATGTAACATAAGGATAAGACCCAGATTATACAGAAACACATGCATCCTCAAACAAGGGTACACACAAAGTGAAAACAAAAGGGGGGGGGTCTACACAGCTGTGGAAGACATGGCACTTAGTGTAGAGTTAAAAGAAAACATTTTTCCAGAAGACAGATAAGGGTAAATCTCCTTTAGGTGCTGTTGTTTTCTTGTTGGCAGCAGTAACAGTGGATGGGGCAATAGGTGGAACCTTTTCCTGCTATTCACTACAAGTTGTTAGAGACTCTAGCTCTCTCTCTCTCTCTCTCTCTCTCTCTCTCTCTCTCTCGCTCTCAGATCCATTGTAATGCAGCACAGAGCAGTCCACACATTGCCTTTACAAAGGCTGCTTGTACTCTAGTAGACCTTGGGCTGGGAGCCTTTGTAGCGAAAGTCTGTGACCTCACTTACTCCTTTTAAGACACGGACACATACACAAACACAAACATGCTCCTGGGGGAAAACACATGGAAGTTTGAAAAAAGACAAAACAAAAAACAATGAAATATTGATCTATTTACAAACATAGGCTCATGCCCCTTGGCACATTTAAGCACACATGCTGAAGCATTCAAACACTAAAGACACTCACATAAGCTCACTGTGGCCATATCCAGCTTTTCACAATGCTAATGGCCTTGGTGCTACAAAAGCATGGAGCAATAAACACAATGCTGGCCCACATGGCATGTGAGTGAGTAGGCTGTGAGTTGTGTGCTGAATGGATGTGTGTGTGTGTGTTTTGTGAAGGAGCAGGCTTTGTCCCAGCACTCCACACACTGAGCTTCCAGAAAAGGCCATGTTTCAGTATGGTTTAGTAAGGACCTCGCCACCGGGGCTCAAAGGGGACAAACTGTTCACTCTAGCTGAATTCATATTGTGTTTAGTTTTCATCTTTGTGTTTTATTGTTGTGTGGTGTTCTGTAGTGGACTCATGACAGGTTTTCAACATATTAAGCAAACTGAACTAATAATCGTTGGGTGGGGATTGACGGCATTGTTGGTCTGTTGGCCCATTGATCCTATATCTCAACAATTATTGGATGAATTGCCATGCTAATTTGTACATTCATGGTCTCCAGAGAATAATACTGACTTAGTGGATAACTTGTATTTTCCTCTAGCACCCCCAACAGGTCACATTTTCCATGTATACAGTGAAATAACTACATTTACTACAAATTGTGGACACTGATGTCCACATCACCATGTACTGTACTGTTAGTATAATGCTTGCTTTGTAGTTTTGACTAGATTAATAGTTTTTTATTTCTATTCTTATTTTTCTCTATGTATCTATACTATGACCTTGGGGATCTTATGCTTACCTCAAAGCCAATCACACAGTTAAGGTGTGCTTTTAAGTTTTTGGCCTCTACAAAAGTCAAATTATTGACCTGATAGCTACCGTTTCTAGCATGGAGAACAGTATCTCCTGGGGAAACTACATTGAGTCCCTCGATCAAATCACCCTTTTATACTCATGACAATGAAGACTATGTCAAACATCAACACCTGTACTGTGCTTTTGGCTATGAAAGCAATTGAGATAGCATTTTTGAAAAGCTTTGTTTGTCACAAATACTGGATAAGTGTGGATTGAGGGGAAAAACTAAAACAAAGATGCAGTTTGCAATGTATCCACATTGGAGTGGACATGGTCCGAGTATTAAGTGCCAGACTCTTAAAAACAACAACTCTCACACCAAGTTTGTGTCTATTTCCCTTGGCTATGCAGTAAAGCAGCTGTGCTGGCAGTTGTTGGTGTAGTAACCAGAGAGAAGAACAGAACAGGACTTCAGCAATAATGCCACAGTGGGTCTGTGTGTGTGTGTGTGTGTGTGTGCGTGTGTGCGTGCGTGCGTGCGTGCGTGTGCGTGCGTGCGTGCGTGCGTGTGTGTGAGAGAGAGAGAGAGAGAGAGAGAGAGAGGCAGAGCCTGCTGAGCCAGGCCTCTCATTATGTGGGATGTAATCTGAGCTTTTGGGGCCCAGGTCGGCCCCCGACTACGCTGAATGGGGGACAAGCACCAGGCCCCCACTGTCTTTCCTGTGCTTTCACTCTGCTTAGCTCGGCAACTCTGATTATAAACCGAGAGGGTGGGGTGGCCGTTTGGGGCGGGGGAGTGGTGGAGGTTTGGGTGGATCAGGGGTGGTGAAGTTTAGGACTGGTATGGGTGTGATGGTAAGCTTCCAGTTTGTGGGTTTCCTGAGTCTGTCTAGCTGAGCTATATAGTTAATTGCATGGAGTTTGCAAAGTGTGGTCTTATCTGCATGTGTGTGTGTATGTGTGTGTGTGTGTAAAGTGGTGCTGATTGGGCCTACCACAGCAGAGAGAGACCAGATAACCTTGGGTCACCTCAGACTAAATGACCGCTTCTGCACAATACAGATGATTAATGTCCACATTCATATACACACACCTAAGTATGTGTTTGAAGTCACGTGGATTGTACAGATTGTGTGGATTGTGTGTGCGTGTGTGTGTGTGTGTGTGTGTGTGTGTGTGTGTGTGTGTGTGTGCGTTGTTAGGGTGACAACCTTGGAGTCCCTTGGAGCTAATGAGGCCTAGCGACCAGTGTCCCATGGCTAGATCTGTACTTGATACTAGGGCATTAGCTAAATACAGCATGCACACCCTTCATTTCCCCTGGTACGTATTCATCATAAGACTACATATTATACATCTCACTACAACTATTATAACCTATTTACACACCCTGAGAAAGAACTCTCTGGGCCATTAAAAAGCACATCACCTTTCATGCAAATAAAAAAAACTACAGATATTTTGCTTAAGAAAATATATAATTGTAATAATTATAATTGCTGGAATACAGAAGGTTAACTTGTAAATGTGACCTTGTTTCTCACTGGCAGAAGTGGGTCTCTCTTATATGGAATGAGTACAGGTGTATGTTGTGTGTTCTTGTTTGATATGTGTGTCTTTGTGTAAAAAGGGAGAAGTGATTCACCCCAGGGGAGCTACATGCCTAACTTTATGTGCTCCTGTGTTTACTTTCCAACTGTTGTAATTGAAGGAGTGACTTAGTCTGGTACCCTCTGGGGAGCAAATTATTATATAGCCATTTCTGCCAGACTGCAGTTTCAGTAGGAAAACAGATGCAAAGAGAGAGGAAAGCGAAATACTTTTTCTTGAGTGAAATGTCTATTAATATAAAGCCTTTGAATTGTTTCATACTGAGTCATTGGTGGTCTAAAACAGGAATTTAAATGAAGTGTAATAGGATTATATATTTCCTCCATCTTTTCAGTCCTTTTCTCTGCCTGTTCTGTAATCTACCTCTGTGTTCGAGTATGTCTGTTGGAGTGAGAAGGGTGGTAGTTGGCAACCCACACTGACTGTGAGTCAGCTGAATCACTTAGACTTGGCACAGCATGTCATCAGAGAGAAAGAAAGAGAGAGAGAGAGAGAGAGAGAGAGAGAGAGAGAGAGAGAGAGAGAGAGAGAGAGAGAAAGAGAGAGAGAGAGAGAGAAGAGAGAGATGAAAGCATCCAAAATCTGATTGGTGCAGCTGGGGAAAAGATTGATGTGATAGCAGAAGCAATGATAGAGAGTCACTCATACAAGAGAGTCAAGGTTATTGAGAGAAATTAAGGTTAAGGCAACAGGCTAAAGATCATGTTTAGATGCATGTTTTCTCTTCATACCATGGCAGCTTTTATGGTTAGGGTAAGGCTAGGGTATTGTTCAGCTTATTAATTGGTTAACACCCAAGGTATTTGGAGTGACAACACAGAGAGAAACCACAGAATAACCTTGAGCATAGATTCAAATATAACAAGTCTTCTTCAGCTTCTTGTTTACCTTCAACATAGCAGCCACTGAACGCCACCGCAGCACAGCAACCCATTGATGCCGCTGTCACTCCCCGATGTAAGTCGAGTGCAGATTCGAGTTGCGCATGCGTTGCTTTGCGATAAGTGAAGATGTGAGTTGCGTACATGCGTCACTTTGCGAAACAAGTAGCATACAAGATGCTAACGAGAGACTTCTGTAATGTCAATACAGTAAACCTACTTAACGAAGTTCGTTCACTGCTGGCTACAAGTTAGCAACCAAACATAACAAAGGCTTTCACTGGAATGGCGTTTTGAGCTAACATTAGCAATCAAACAATCATAGAAAGCTAAAACGTTAATTGATTCCCATCTTCTTTTATTGTTTGTAATGAGAAAAGTTTATTATTTCATGGATTTCACAAATTTCAGTACAACCATTTAAATCTGAGAATGCGCGACTCAAATCTGTACTTGACTTACATTGGGAAGTGACAGCCACTGTCACTTCTACGCCACCCGGATCGTTGCTCTGATTGGTTGAAGAACTTTCCAATTGCGTACAGAGTCATTTGAACTATGTCCGTCACGCTTCTTGTGAAGAGAAAATACAGAGCAGACTCCCCAGACAAATGCTCAATCTCAAATCTATTGAGCTTGGCTTGGTTTGGTGATAGCCAGACTAGTGTTTGTGATGATGCAGCTCTAGTGTGTGTGTGTGTGTGTGTGTGTGTGTGTGTGTGTGTGTGTGTGTGTGTGTGTGTGTGTGTGTGTAGAAAGCATGGTGGACGCTGCTTACATTTAGTCTCTTGGATTTCTCTAAGGTATCAACCAAAAACTTAAACATATCCTGACCACAGAGGAGTGACAGAATAAAAGTAAAGTAAGAATGGACACGCAAGTGACAGAGAGAGTGTGAGAGGGAGACTGGCTAAAACAAAACAAAGAGAGAGAGAGAAAATGTTTTTATGAGTGTTTGTATGTCTGTGTTTGTGGGTTGCTGTGTGCTTAGGAGCATTCCTGTGTGTGTATGCACATTGTTTGCCTGTTCAGTGTGTATTGTATGTGAAAAATCAGAAGCAAGCCAAACCATGTCCTGTATCTTTTTATATCCCAGGCCAGTGTTTCACCCTCTCTGACAATAAGATGGCTGGTGATTTGTGTGTTACTATCTTTAGTGGAACATAGACTCTGCTGACCTATCAGCATCTGGAAAACGAGACCTAAACTTGAAGGAGGAGCTAAGAGAAGGTGGTTGGAGTGGAGCTCCAGTGTGTGTGTGTGTGTGTGTGTGTGTGTGTGTGTGTGTGAGTGTGTTGATGGTCTCATATGAGCCTGACCTGCTGTTTTAAGAGAATGCTGTGCAGTGCCTCATGAAATCTGCAGCAGACACAGATGTTGCTTTCTCAAAGATCATCAGTGAGCCCAGTTTGGGCTTGTAAGACAGCTTTGGAAAGAGGAGATCATGTGACAACTCAAATTCCAAGTTAGGGCGATACTTTCTTATTTTTCTTTCTTATTTTAAGAAAGAAAGAGAAAACACTTAAGAAATCTTACTGACCTTTTAGGGAACTCAAAAAAAAAAATCATATCTGACTTTATACCCAAAATAATTGAATTAAATAAACATGTACACAGGTACTGATATGTAAAGCCTCCCTCATGACCAACTTTTATCTGGTCTCCATTGAAATGTGTTAGGTGTCTGTCCCCTCACATTAGGAACAGTGCTGTTGACTCATGTCCTTATTCTTAGCACTCTGCATCAAATGTCCTCTTAGTGTAGTTTGGCTGCTGCACTATATCTATTTCACTTCTATATGGACAAACATATGGTTAGTGGGAAGGAGGTAAGGCGTGAGGGGAAATAAAAAGAGAGTATGCTGGACTGCATTTACTTCCTCTGTAAAAGACAAGAGATAAATAGTTGAACTGGAGTGGGAATAAAAAGAGAGAACAAGATTGTGTACAAACATTTACAAGCTCAGTGGTACCCAGCTAACCGCAGCTCTTTGCTACATCTATTAAAGGAACAGTTTAAAATGTACGGCTTTTGCTGTTTGGGGTAACAAGCAGCAGACATAACGGTAAACAGCCTACAACCCTATTTTTAATATACCGTGAAGAAAAAAATGTAAATTATTAATTTCACAGTGCCATTAATAGTTTGCCTGTAATCACTGATCAATAACTATAATAGCATGGTGCAGAAAAGGATCAAGCCCGTTCTGTGGTACTGCATTAGCTGAACGTGTCAACAGCTTCATCAGATGTCAACTTTAAATATCAGCCAGGCACTGAGATATCCCATACTGATGGAAATAAATGTTTCAAGCTGAGTTTCAAGCATGTGACAGCCCTCTGTACAGCTTCTATTAGTGGAACAGGAGCTGAGTATCACTAAATTGTTACTCTTGTCTGGTACTCATATCCCTCCCCCTAATATAAGGAGATTTAATTTCTTCATATGAAAACATGCAGCTTCTATAACTCAATAATTTGCTGCAGAAGGTTATAGCAGTGAATAATAGAATTCCAAAAATCCTTAATCCTGGAATGCAGTAATGAAATATGAAATAAAATATGATTTTTAATTGGGGCTTTTAGAGCAGATAATTACATTTTGATGTCAAACAGCAGTAATACCTCATTCCTTCTTGAAAAGATCCACGTCAGAGAGGAATATGATTTGAAGAATCCCCACATACCTTCTCTAAATATACCAAAGACCAGGACTTTGAGGGAAAAAAGCACATTGCCTCATTAGCTGTGTTTATATGGAACTTTTAGTTTCACTAATTATCGGAATACATATTAAACATGTAATCAGAGTCAAAATGTCTCATGGAAATCACTCAATCAGAATAAATTGGCTCAGGCTAAAAAAAGTGGATTAAACCTTTAACAATACATTTAACAAATGACTGTCATGTGAACATTGATTTATAATTTATAAAAGCAGTCCTCACAATGACTATATTTTAATCATATTTCTTTCTGCACATGCTCTGATATCGAGTTAGGTAAAGATACTTTTCCAGGAAGAGTACCAACTTTTTTCATTTATGGGCACTCTCTTCTTTTTTTTCTGAGTGCTGCATGTTTGTCAAGGGATCCATCCTGAATAGGTGATGTTATCATTTTGGGGGACATAAACAGAAAGCTCATCTTCTGCTCAATAACTCCAGTGGTATATTTTAATAAAAGTCAAATCAGTGTGATGGTACAGAGGACCAACGATGTTTGTTAACACAGCGTTGAGTATTTAGACAGAATTGGTAAGGTAAAGGACTACTAATCAAACAGATATGATTACATTTAGAAGGAAAAACAAAACATATAGGTCTAGATTTATCAAGCCGTTTGTTAATTGTTCGCAAAGACTGACTTAACCAACGCGGCCTATTTACAAACAGGGCACATTCAGGTGAACTCGCAGATTGCCTGCCACATGAGCAAAAAGAGACAAGTGGGAGTTCCAACCAAAAAGGTAAAGTGCCCCCAGTTATATATTCCGCGGTATTTACAAAGACTGCCAATAAGAGCGCAAATCTATTCTGCGGAGGAAATTCTCCGCCTATTAAAAGCAGGTGTAAACCAGCAACAAGCGTGTTTCCTCGTGTATGCCTCCTGGGGAAATGGCAGCACTAATCCGGAAAAGATTTTTGCCACAAGGATCACACTTTTTCAGTGGAGTGAACACAAGTAGTAGTAGTATGCACTCCACACAAAAAGACTCTCTCTACAGGTAACACTTACCACTCGCCCTATGTGAGTATATAATTATGATATGAAAAGGCCACTTCATTGATTTTACACGTAAGGATCACTACACTAGTCACAGGGAGTACTACATATCAGTCTCCTGTGGCTCTGGGGGGGCTTTGTCAAAGCCAACATGGCATTTGAAAGATGTGAGTGTTTACCAGACAGAGAGGATGTGATCCACTCAACCCATACTCAGATCTAAAATCAGGCTCAACCTTCGCTGCTTTGATATTTGCCATTCTTTGTCCTTTTGTCTCACGCAAGTTTCTTAACTTTATGAAGGTGCAATACTACATTGCTGGAGTGCCCCTTTAAATATATATTTTGGTAATATGGGAATTGATGGAGAACAGGTAGTAAAATCAAATGTTTTGATTTGTTAACTTCAGAAATGCAATCCATAAAATTATTCTCTGGTCACACACACACAAGCACACACGCATGCACACATACACACACACACAAAGCGCACAGAGCAAATACACAACACAACAAATAGCATATAATCAGTGTCTGCAGTTTCCTGTGGAGGGGAAGGCAGAGTTTAAATGATGATCTTTATGTTGTGGTACACTGAATGGCTGTGGTCTCATTGTAAGTCTGTATATGTTTCTATTTTGTGAGTGAGTGTGTGTGCGTCAGAATGTACCCAACCATTACCATATCTATTGTGTGTGGCTGTCAAGCCACTATGAATACGCCTGGCGCTTCAATTGCAGGGTGGGAGGACAAACCCAACAACTTATGGCTTAGGGACAACGTTATATTTTCATCTGACTTGACAACAGCATTTACATTCTCAAGTCCAGCCTAAAAGTGAACAAAAAGCTCAAATAAAGGTAATTCTCTCCTCAATATTCAGTGTTAAACCAACTCCAAAGCACACTGGATGCTCATTGAACTTCTGCTCCATGTTTGTTTATGTCAACCAGCAATCAGTATTAATTCATAATTATCACTGCTTGGTAATGTCAGCATAGTCATCATAGTCATCTAGACAAACACTTGGTTTAACCAATGTCACCGTCACTATCATTGTCATCACCTGCATCATTGTCGTCACCAGCATCATTGTAACCACAACAAGTCTGCTCTTCAAATTTCCAACTCAGTGTTTTCCTCTTCCTCCCTCCTCTCCTCCCTTGAGCTACCTGTAGCAGAGACCCCTGCAGGGATATGCTAATAACAGCTTTCCTCCTGAGACAGCCCAACTATTGGCATCAAAAAACACTGCCTTCCTGCTGGGGATTTAGCTGGCTTATGGCTGTCTCTGACTCCTCTACGTGTCACATGGTGTTACAGCGCTACGCTTTCAAATGTCAGCCCATACATATCAGTGGAGGATGCTTATATCACTGATTCATTTTAGAAGATTGTATATATATATATGTGTGTGTGTGTGTGTGTGTGTGTGTTTGGCAAAGGTCATTTGGGACTTGGTCTATATCCTTCGCGATCCAATTTGGTGGGTTTATTAAGACTATTGTTGACTGCTCCTCATATCTCTGCACGGTAAATTGAGACAGCTAGCTAGACTATCTGTCCAATTTGAGTTTTTTTCTTGCACAACTATTTTGCAGCGGCTCTGTGCGAAGTTGAGCACCGCCATTATGATTTTGATTGGTTTAAAGAAATTAAACCAGAGCATCTTTTCCTCCCGTCCGCGAATGCTATGTGGAGCAGCCGGACCCTCTTTCCACGTGCTTTGGTGGAGGGTCTTGGAAAGCGAGACTACTTGGTAATATACACTGTGCTGTTACAGAGGTGGTGTTGGTGTTGTGCATTCAGAACTGAGGTGGGGTTGCTTCAGAGTTTGTGTCTTGTGCAAAAGCAGATAGAATCACCCCAACAGGAGCATCATAGAACTCATCCTCTTCTGCTGCTCCACACGCTACTTCACCATGTGTACTTCACTGTCATCAACAGGAAAAAAACTACTTAAAACCACACACAATATGTGTAAAATATTTTAAGTGCCTATTCCCAACCCTCACTGACACTGTCAACACATTTACAATACTCAATGGACTTGTGTTATTGTGAGTGTATTGTGTTACTTGTGACCATATTTTGATGATTTCTTTTTCATGTGTGTACAGGCTGTGAAAAGCCGGTTAGCTTTGCTTCATATAAAGACTGAAAACAGTAACTTCCTTGAGTCCCTTCTGGTTGCCTGACTGCTGGTCCCAGCAAATAAGACTTTGTTTTTTGTACAGATTAAACCAACGTGAGGTTGCATTCTAATTACCACAGAGCCAGACTAGCTATTTCCCCTGTTTCCAGTTTTTGTTCTAAGCTAAGCTAACTCAATGTCAACATGACTCCTAATTGGTTATTTTAGAGTTCTGGCACATAACACAATGTGAGACATGGTTTCTATGCAAGTTGCATGTAGTTCACAGTACAACTGGCAGATTAAAAAAAAAAGTGTGTTTATTTAGTGCATGTTGTAATTGTATATAATTCAGTGCATGTGAGATGCATAATTATCTTTATCTTATTCTGTCTGTATCTGATATATGATTTAAATATTTCTCTCTCTCTCTATCCCTCGCTCACTGGCTTCCTGCTGCTCTGCCCATCCTTCACTATTTCAGTCCCTTACTATATCTCTCCCTCTGTTCTCTCATTTCTCCATCCATCCATGTCCCTGCTAACCTCTCCATCATGTCAGCAGTCTATTCTTTCCTTCCTACATCTAACTTTCCATCTTTCTTTCTCTCCATCTGCTCTCTTCACCCCCTTCATCTCATCCTTCTCAGCTAGCTGGCCAGGCTGCTGACGTCTGCAGTAGCGATGGAGCGCGTCCAAGGACTGCCTTAAATCACGCTGATTCCTAATGGAATGCACACGTACATCACACATGAGCCGAGGTGTGTGGTGGGCATATACATAAGCTTGTGTACACCCTCACACATGCACACATAAATAGTACACACACACAAATATTCTTCACAGGCACACATGCATATTACACATTTATTCACACAAACTCAACACAAACATTTTATCAGATAACTGTGTATTTGTAACGGCAATGATAAAAGTGAATAAATAAAAACATGAAGGAAGTCTGACAGTTTAGTCCTTAATATTTGATGAAGGCTCCCTTTTTCTTTCTTTGTTTAGCTCACACAGTGAAATATGCCCTATTTAAACTAACCTACTGTGCCGATGCAAAGACAACTCCAGTAAAGAGTTTTTTGTTGTTGTTGTTGTTTTGTCTCTCTCAAGAAATCTAAATCTCTTTGCTGGGAACATCAGATTACACAAAATATATTTATTCCCAAATATAATCGACCCAAATGTGTATTTAACTCCAGGTAGATTTCTGTCTTCAGATATAGACCACATTCCATGACAACATTGGAGGGATCACCTACTGCTTTCTTTTATAAAATCTGGAAACTGTCCAGTTGGCTGGTGCTGGCTTCAATCCTGCTCACAGAAGAAAGCCTGCCTGTTCCACATTACATCTTTCACACAGACATTCCCTCCCATGAGCCCAGAAATCTGTGTTACCATATTTTCAAATATAACCATAAGAAAAGAAAAAAAACAATACACACGTTTAGCTTTTGAAACATTCAAACACGTCAATGAATGAGTGCAATGAACCAACATTTGTTTAATCAAGACTGTGCTTTTTCAAGTGAGAACAACAGATCACATTTCAGTGACATTGGGTGACATGACCTGGCAGAAACCATCTGCAGCTTCTCCACTTCCATTTCCTGCTCCTCATTTGGCTGCAACCAGCCGCCAGAAAACTCACAACACTGCCAGTAATCCTCTGCGATGGCTGACAGCACAGCAGGCACTATATCAAATGATGGGATTGACATTTTATAGGTCTGCTGTGGCCTGCTATCAGCCTGAGAAGGGAGAAGCATGAGTGAGGTACAAATTATAAATCCCGACTGAAATTCTGTAGAACTCCACACCTCATAGAGAGGAGTGTCTGAAGGTTGTTTCTTTACCAAACAAACATTCCCCGGTCTTGAGGAGGAGTGTGTTTGTGTCTACTGACTGCAAAAGTGTTCTCTTAAAGTCCTCATATTATGCCCATTTTCAGGTTCATAATTGTATTTAGAGGTTGTATCAGAATAAGTTTACATAGTTTAGTTTTCAAAAAACACCACATTTTTGTTGCACTGTACATTGCTGCAGCTCCTCTTTTCACCCTATGTTCTGAGCTCTCTGTTTTAGCCACAGAGTGACTAAAACAGAAGACTAAAACTTCTATTCCATCTTTGTTGAGCGTTGCACATGTGCAGTACCTAGTTTAGCACTACAAGCCAGTCAGAAGTATGAGAAGAGCATGAGGGTGTGTCATGCTAGCAGCTGGGCGAGCATTATGACTTATAACACATTTGTTACGGAAGTAAAGGCTGGACTACAATAGAGCTGTTTGGAGCAGTTAGTGAACAGTGTTTGGACTGGGACTTTGGGCTTTTTCACTTTTTAAACCTATAACATGCACAAAAAAAACTCATAAAGCAAAGGGAAAAAGCCAAAAAGTGAGCACTTTAAGTCTGCGATCATTTCACCACTTCACCATACCTGTGAAGAACTGTCCTCTCTATGTTAAAGTAATTTTAACCAAACATAAGATTTACATCATGATCCGTGCACTTGTTGTCCTTTACCTCTATTCCCTCTCTAATCATTTAATCCTCCTTAAAAGAAAATAATCTTTCTTCCAGTCTTCCTCAAGCTGCTGTTCACTGCCATAACAGGGAATGTAGGAGAGAAAGAGAGACACTTTACGACCCTCCAATTATTCCTGAAGAGCTTGATTTCTACCCCTCTTCAGCTCTGTTATCCCCCCCCCCCTCCCCCTGCCTACTCTGTCCTCATTTGAATGCCTTGCATTTAAATGTAAACCCCCCTTCCCCATGACAATGCTCCTCACCGGCCCCCCAAACCCAACTCAGCTTTCATCTCAGAGATACACGACCTTCTCACAACACTCTACACCACTTCTGCCAACATTATTATACTTGGACATATTAATAGTCATGTTGACAACACTTCCTGCCACCTTGCAGCTGAGTTTCTGCAACTATTGGACTGCCTCAACCTCCAACAACATGTTGATGTCCCCACGCACTCCAGGGGGCACACACTGGACCTGGTCATTTCCAACTCTGCCCCCATTAACAACCTTCTGGCGTATGATCTGGGTGTGTCTGATCATAAGGCCATCTCAATGGAGCTTTTACTCCTTTCCCCACACACCCAAGACAAGCATCAAATCTGCTATAGGGACCTGAAAAAGATTAACCCAGACACCTTGACCATTGACCTCCAACATTTATCCTCTGCTGATTTCTCCTCAGTCACAGAGTCGGTTGACTTCTACAATCAATCTCTGAGCAGTTTCCTAGACCTCCACGCCCCTGTCAAAACTAGAACTGTCAGCTTCTTACGCTCAGCCCCCTGGTACACCTATGAACTCCGGCAAATGAAAACAGCTGGACGTGTCCGTGAGCGGCGCCTCAAGGCCTCAGGACTCACTGTTCATAGGCAGGCCTACCGAGAACATCAGAAGTCCTATGCAAGGTCCTTGAGAGATGCCCGTTCACAGTTCTATTCTAACATTATCAACAAGAGCCCTGGCAACTCCAAGCAACTTTTCTCTACCATACATGACATCCTCAAACCGCAAACTCACTCTCATTCAGAAGCCACAGAAGAGAGGTGCAACAATTTCATCACTTTTTTTAGAAAAAAAGTAGACACCAGAAGAGAGGTGCAACAATTTCATCACTTTTTTTAGAAAAAAAGTAGACACCATTATCCAGTTTCTCCACACTGCCTGTCCTGACAGTCGACTCACAGCCTGCGATTTCCCAACCTCTCAGCTGTTTTTTGGTCATCTCACAGCGAGAGGTTGAGGACATCATCAAAAAAATGAAACCATCCACCTGTGCCCTGGACCCTTTCCCCACAGCCCTGGTAAAAGCTGGCTCCCCATCTCTTCTCATCCTCCTGGACCTGACTGCAGCATTCAACACTGTGGACCACCACATCCTCCTCCATCGTCTTAATTCCACTATTGGTGTTTCTGACTCTGTCCATGAGTGGTTCTCATCCTACCTCACCGGGAGGACTGAGCATGTCGCCTTGGAAGCAGCTAAATCCCTGACACACAACGTCACCTGTGGTGTCCCTCAAGGCTCAGTGCTCGGCTCCACCCTGTTTATCCTCTACATGCTCCCCGTTGGCCATGTCATCAGCCGGCATGGAATCTCATTCCACTGCTATGCTGATGACACTCATCTCTACTTCAGGACTAACCCAACCCCCTCTGCTGCCCTGCCATCATCCATTCTGACCCCCTGCCTGGAGGAGGTAAAGGCATGGATGAAGCAAAACTCTCTGCAGCTAAACAGCTCCAAGACTGAAGCCATCTTAGTCAGCACTCCACGCCAGGTTCGGTCATCTGACATTACCAGCATCACCCTCTCTGGCCAATATATTCCACTTTCAACATCAGCCACTAGCCTGGGTGTTAAAATTGACTCTCATCTGGCCTTTGAGGCTCACATCAAACATCTCTGCAAGACCCAAGACCTCCTTCTTCCACCTTAGGAACATCGCCAAACTCCGTCCCACACTCACTCCAGCAGACGCGGAAAAGCTTGTCCACGCTTTTGTCTCCTCCAGGCTGGACTACTGCAATGCGCTCCTCACTGGGATCCCTGAGAAAAGCCCTTCAGAAGCTGCAATACATCCAAAATAGCGCTGCTAGGATCCTGTTGAGGGTGCGCAAACATGACCACATCACCCCCATCCTCAAATCACTCCACTGTCTGCCTGTCTCACTCAGGATTGAGTACAAGATCTCCCTCCTTACCCATCAGTGCATCCACGGTGATGCCCCCCCCTACCTCAAGGAACTTCTCACCCCACAGACCACAACCCGGACCCTCCGATCTGCCTCAGGTCATCTCCTGAAACCTCCCAGGACAAAGCTCTGTACTATGGGAGATCGGGCTTTCTGCTCGGCGGCTCCCAGACTGTGGAATGCTCTCCCTGACCACCTGAGGACACCACAGACTGTGGATGATTTTAAACGTGGCCTTAAAACCCACCTTTTTAGGAGAGCTTTTGACTAATCTGTTGCCCTTTTCCTTATTGTTTTTGTTTATTTTATTTTTATGCTCTCCATGTGTTTTTATTTTAGCACTTACCTGTTTTATCATGTAGCACTTTGGGATTTGCGCAAATATAAAGTGCATTACAAATTCAATGTATTATTATTATTATTATTATTGTTATGCATTAGCAAAGAACAGCATGACAACGTGTTCTCACAGTTGACAGAAACACAACGGCGGAACAACATACTGAAAATGGCTGGATGGCAGATGCACTGAGGTTCAATATTGTGGTGATAAAGTCATTCAAGTAATGTGATTTTTGGTAGACAAAATTATAGTCTTTACCTATATGCAAGTGTAAACATGTCTAAACAGTTGGAAACAGTCATTTCAGAGGAGGGCAAATTGTTGACTCATAAACCAGACCACAATTAGACTGCAATTATGTCGCATCATTGATTTTGGCAAAGATGATTTGATAATTGTAGTTATTTCACTTGAAACAATTCACTCAGTGATAAGGGATTTCAGTCTGATTTCAGTTTCTTGAAGCAGCCAAGAAGGCGGAACAGAGAAATGTACAAACACTTATATGTTACACTGTTTAAGATTACATGTTTTGTAGAGTGTTTTGTTTGTATTGCAAGTGTCCAAGGCATTTTTTTTTTTTTTTTTGTCATTCACACAAAGCCTAAATGGAAACACAATGTCCCACACTGAATGTGATAAGGGCTTCATGAATGAGTTACACAAGCACATTTTCCCAACAGAAAGTCACAGTTCTTATCAACAAAAGAAAAAGGAACAACACATATCTTAATTTAAACCTTCTGCTGTATCGATGAAGATAATAAAATCTAAAATGATCAAGTCTCTGGGTGGATTCTACAGTCAGATGTTATTTAAATACTGTTGATGGAGTACTTCTCAATTTCACAAACTTTAGGAAGTATTTCGACTGGGGAAACAATGATGGTCAATCTCAGTGCTTTGTGTGCTGGCAGATATTAAAGCTCATTAGTTAGATGAGAGTAGGCCAGTAATACTATCAGCCAATCAGTGTGTTGGGATATGAATAATTCTACTGTCATGTTAATGAACCCCATACAGTCTGTTTTATTTGAGATGGGTGTTAATTGAAGGGAGTTTTTCACCAGCATAGTTAGTTTTGAGAGCTTGGATATTTTATTTGTTTCATTGTCTTTGTTGATCAGTCTCATTATTTCTATCTTATCTGCAAAGTTGATCAAGTGTAGTCTTGTGTTTATATGTCACCGCTGCTCAAATTGTCTACTAATTGTGGTCCACGCAGTTGACACTGCTGTGTGCTGGACTCAGTCCATGTGTTTGAGCTATACTGTACTATATCAGCACTGATGCTCTTATGTAACGCCACCCACTGAGGACCCATCAGCACCTCCCACACACACAAATACACAAACACAATTGGCCTACACACAAGGAATAGCCTTAAGCATATTTGTTCTGTGTGGGAGATGAGTGACATCATTTAGTCCACCTGTGTTGCCTGTACAAAACAAACAGTACAACATAAATAATGTTTAGTCTGATTCACGGCATGATAATCTCTTGAGTGTGCTAATTAGGACCACATTTCCATTAGAAATAAAGTGAGTGACTGATTAACACACCGTAACCATTTTTTTCTGTGTATTTTTGCTGCACAGACACAAACTAAGAATTAATCTAATCTAACCTTGAAGGTTTTCATTTAAATAAATGTCTGTTAAATCAGTACATACTGTCAATGCAATGGTGATTGAGCCTATAGTCCACTGATGAAAGCCTCGCATCTTGGTGGTGACATTCCAGGGTAAAAAATCACAAGCAGCGCAGCAGTGGTTGGTCTGCCAGAGAGTTTAGGCGGTGCTAACACACCATTTGTAAGCACCGATAAACCTTTAGCTTTATTGGGTTTTTGTCCACAGGGGTTTTAATTGTTGGCCTATGTAAATATACTGCTGTGCTGCTGTAATCATTGGCTAAATTGATATTCAAGAAATTCTCCAAACATAAAATGCAGTGTATGATGTGCTGCCTTAATATGCTTGAAATTGGAAATACAGCCAATAATATTTAGGAATTCATAGTAGATTAGCACCATATAATAAAAAGCACATCACATCTCAGGACAATCTGTAATACCAAAGTGAGCACAAACAAACATATTCACACATTTCTCCTTTCAAAGCACACAGTATCAGCACATGGCTAAAGTTGTATTATGCAGGAGAATCAATAACTGTTCTGTAATGTAACGTGTTACTAAGCTTTTTTTGTCACAATGCTGCTGTTGCTTTCAGAGTATTATGTTAATTGGATCATAATGAGTGGTGGAAGTGGTGATGTGTGTGTGGGAGAAAGACCCTGCAGCACAATGCCATGACTGAGTGCAAGACATTAATAGATACGTATATCTGGCAACTATGGTAACACACCATGGGTGTTAGCCTGCATCAGAACTCATTTAACATAATATAAGCTATGTACTGTAAAATGTATTTGATAAAGTGTGAAGACCTTCCAGAACTCTAGTTTTCATGTGTGTTATTGCCGAGAGCATAGGAATTCGCATCACCAGTCACCCACACAGTGTTATTAATTCATTAATTAAGTCATTATTTCGAATAAATCCTCAGCTCAAACTGGATTCCACAGCAAGTTAACAGCCTACAACTCTTTCTCTCTATTTATTCGTGTCATTCAATATTTTAGCCTGCAACAAATGATGAAGCCCTTGTAAATAGCCCAGGGCGATACCTGACAGTTAGTGTTAGTTTTATAATCTTTCATGTCTCACACAAGATCACAACAATACACAATGCAATTAATTTGATGCCTTTAGGGAACTGATTAAAGGACTGGGTAGACAAGCAGAAAATACAAAATATTGTAACAATATATTTTCGCAATTACAGAAACTGTCTTCTTTTAATTGTGCTGTTTTACCAATTACAACATTGTTATCTTTCATTCAGGCCCCACGTTTGAACACTACGGGTCTGCAGGCTTACTTGGTAACTGGAAACAATTAAATTTCATCTTGAAAAGTAATCCCAGGATATAACAATAATAGTATTTGGTGGATTCACTATCTCCAGTATAAAAACACTATAACAGGATTGCAAACTAATTCCTATGAGGATTGAAAATGATAAATAGCCTCTTGGAAAGTCACTTTAAAAATGATTTTCTGAATCCTGATCCATCAATAACATAAACTTTTCCAGGATGGTCAACACATCAAAATAGATTGGGCTGGATAGAAGAATCTCTATCACAACCAACAAATCTGGCATTGTTAGATCCTCTCTGTTGTCTATGCAAGGCTATTGGTTGACAGGTGTGTGCTAAATTCCCCAGATTGTTACATAACCTGGGCCATACTTCTTTTAGGACATCGGTAGAAGCTGAGCGGATACAATCTTTTAGTTTTGGTTCTGACAAGAAATAAAGCAGATATGTTTTTTTTCATCTCACATGCAGATCGTCAGTCTGTAATTCCATCATTGCAAAGAGCCTTAAATAATGAGCAAAATCAAGGGACATTAATGTATCAGTAAGAAACACTGAAGCCCTAATCAGCTGAGGTTGAGGTTAATGTGCTAAGCAGTGCCTTGGGAAGTAACACTCTCAGAGGAAAATGCAAATGTACTTGGTCTGGTATGATCAGTATCTTATGGTGGCTAATGTTATTGTATGTTAGAAAACTTTGTGAAAGGGGAAAGCGTTCAGGCCTGCATGTGAGTGTCCCAGATAGACTTATTTTAGTTGGTATGGTTAAAATTGCAGAGTCTTCAGTTAGTCGGGACTGCTCAAGCTGTAGAGACCGTTCCTGGTGATGTCCAAACCAGTTCACGTGGACAAGAGAGGCCGCATAATCTCAAATAGATTATAAAAAACGAAAAGAGTAGCCGTGCAACCAATACCCATGTAACTGGGTTGTGCTAGCCGGGTAAGGGGACATCGATGGCGGTGTGTGTATTACAATAAAACACACTTGAGTTGAATTGAATGCCTTACTGTCAGTCTATGTCTGTAAAGGGTAGGTGAGGCTTGGGAGGGGACTCTTTGAGCAGCAAAGCAAGAGCATTCTGGGATTTGGTGTCTTTCATCCACATGAGCCAAAAAAACATTTTTTTTCTTGGCCTAGACGGCACCAATTTCTAAAGGAAATTTGCATTTCTACTAAATATAAGTATCCCAATTTAAAGATATATTCATCTTTCCAACTGTGAAATATCCCTTTAAGCTAGAGACACAATTGATTAGCATGTAAACAGATCCCAGAGAACAACTGACTCAGTACACATATGTTATTAACCCCTAGGTTCATTTTGCCCTGAAATTGTCCTTTAATTCTGAAGCTTTAAACACACACAGTCTATTTCTAAAGGGCACAAAACTGCAATTGTATAGTGTTTATTCACGATTATTACCCTGCATAAGTGCCAGTAAATGCCACAGAGATGGCTTTATCTCGACATGTTTTGGCTTACCTTCCCTCTGATCCATATGAGTGCAAGCTGTGCTTGCCAACAATCCCATCCTTACACATTTAGACAGACAGGGGGAAAAAAGAGCTTCCTTTGAGAGCTTGAGAATACATTAACTGTGTTGACAAAATATTTTAGTCCTGTACAGACGGCTACGGAAAGCAAAAGAACAAACTGTACTCAAGTCTCATGACTTAGGATTAGTTCACAAGTACACTGGTAATTTTATAAACAGGGTTTTTCCCTAATATGTTCACACAAGCACTGTTTGAAAAAAACACACATGCAAAAAAACATTGAAGAGCATCCCATGCCAACAGGCGGTGATATAACTGTAACCCTGAAGCAATGTTGGCCAATCACGCAAAGAAAAAAAAAATGCTATAACCATAAGGCTACCTGGCTGCAATGGTGCATTGATTTTTCACCCGGACGCCTCTGTTCTTCAATATAGTGGAAGAGTAACTGTACATGTATGTATGTATGTATGTGTAAACATAACATAAAAAGGCCAAAACACAGAAAAAGCTATTTTGCGGACTAGGCCTTTAGTCAGAAGCTGCATTGCTAGTCGTCATCAGGGCCAAATATTATTCATGAAAGTGTTCAAATCATTTTGAGGTATAAGTCAGGTAAATCCAGACTGACACTAAGGAGATAGAAAAGGTGTTTTTCTCAGCAACAGAGGACTTTGTGGTGATGTATAGGATGTAAAGATAGAGATAATATGAATGACGTGGTCATGGAGAGAACATTGTATATATGAATATGCTCTTGGGAAGGACTTTTTTACTTTCAGTTTTGATGTATTCCTCTCAAATCAAGATCATGCACAGAATCAAATTGTTTTCTGTTTGTGTACATGGATATACACTGCAAAAAATGGGTGTCTAAAAACAAGATAAAAACACTCAAAACAAGTGAAATTATCTGTCCATGCAGCAAGATTATTTCACTTGACAAGCTTGTTTGATTTATGATTATAGTGTAAAGTAATTGTAAGTGTAAACACTTAAAATAAGAAATTTACTCTTAAAACAAGATAAGTATTATAGATATGTTTTTTTATCTTGATAAGAACCAAATCATTTGCAGTGTATGTATTTTATATGCATTTTTGAGTGCATGATTTTCATCTCCAATATTTCCCAGCATGCCCTCCTCTCTTTACTGGCTACAAATCATTTTCTTCTGAGCATGAAGCCTCTCAGAGACACCAAAAGATTAAAGTGTTGCTTTAGCGTCCTCCCGCCCTTTCTCTTTTAGTTTACGCACACAGGAAGTGATGAATAGCAGATGTCCACCCCCCTCCCCCCCATACCTTGCCCTACTCTCCACCATCATCACCAGTGCGACAGATCTGCAGATTGCACAGCACTGATTAATCTCCGCTTGACAAAAGCCAAATTCCTTCCAATTACAGAGGAAAGTTGGGTGGTAGAGCGTTATCTTTGTGGATTCCTAGATGTTTTTTTATGTAAAAATATGTTCATTTGTGTCCAGAAATCGCAGTGTGATCCCCATAAAAAAGTCATATTCAAATAATACATGTTTTGAAAGGTGGACCCTGTCAAGGCCACAATTGCAACAAAAAAAAATCATATTTCTGAATGTAACACACAGCGTGTTGTTGTGACTTGCTATAACAGAACAGACAACCTGATCAAATCATGAGGCAGTAAAGAGATGTGATCAGGACTAAATCCAAACGGCAGAACACATGGAGCTAGAAATACCATAAACATTGCATGATAACCAGGATTATGCAGAGTTACTTTGTAGCATTGATGGTGAGATCTCTGTCCCCACCCTTTAGCTGCAAAGTATTGTGGGGACCCAGTGGCACATTAGGGAGTGCCATGATAGACTGCACTGGAAACCAACGTCACCCTGAAGAAGTGTGGTGAGGGAGGGGACTGCTGGGGATATCTACAGAGAGCAAAAGCAAACTGAACTACTCCCACGCAGTATGTATGAGAAGATAGACCAGACAAACTGATACATGTATCTACCAGACACCATGAAAAAACGACTCGTAAAATTCCTGAAAACAAATGTAATCTTGATGTACTAGATACGTACGTTACCTTTGCAAAACTTAAGTCCTAGCTCTGTTTGAATTAGCGCAAGACAGTTGGCAGCTGCAGGGTGTATTAGTACAGAATATATTTGAGTAAGTGTAAACTGTTTCTTGTCAGCCTATCAGCAACACTGTGTGTGTTCCACATTGGGTGTGTGAGCAACTGTTTAAAGCAACTGTGTCAGTACCCTTGATACTCACTTAAGCTTCAACTGTGAGACCAGTCAACGCATGTTATCTTTCTCATTAATGTGTTCTGCTAGTAGACAAGACGTGAATGAACTCAAATTTCTCTGTTGCGCACCTCTAAAACAGAACATTTTCAATGGCAACAAAAACAAAACAGATAGATTATTCTGTGCTGTGGTTTAACTTCTTTGCTGTCCCCTGTGAGATGCAGATAAGCTGTGGTGAAGTAATGTTCAGAGGAACGCACAATTCTCTCAAGCTTATCATTGCTCAATCAGCTCCAACACGCTTCCAGAAATAGATGGGGCGAGGGGTTGGACTATAAGGCGAGGGACTGAAAAGCCATTAACTGTTTTTTTTTGCCGAGGAGGGTGACATTACCATAAGCTGAGACCACAAGCAGAGCTGAGCTCCACCTGTTTTTATGACAGGTGGAGGGGGGGACTTGGGGCCTAAGGGGTGCGCTTGGCACCAGATTAGCGTCAATAGTCGCAATGATTCACTCTCACTCTTTCTCTCTCCCAGTCACATTGCTCCATGCCTTTCACATTCCCTCTTCTTTTCAGCAAGCTTCTGTTTCTTTTGTTTCTCTGCTATTCTGATCCCACTCTCAGCCTCGTCTAATTTGGATTTTCTTCAACTGGTATTCTTAGTATCATACTTTTATGTCATTCACATCCGCCATCACACTTCCTCACTCTCTCCTTTGTCTGTCCCTTCTTCCTCCCTGCACTGTCCTTCAGTCACACCTGGGGATGTACATAGGGTTGGAAAGTGAATTATTGTATCAGATATACAGTACACATTTATTCTAATACTGATTTGCTACTTAAAAACCATAGTATGCCGACCTTCTTTTTAGTGATCAAATGTAATCTGGTTATTTTATTATGATAAAATACTCACAATTCTGTCATCCTAACAGACTACAGTGTATTCCAGACATAACCTCCCCAACAATGAAAGCTTTGTTGTATTTTCAAAAATAGTTTTACTGTAATTTTAGGTTGATATAAATCTTAGTAACATATTCTAAAAATAGGGATGTTCCTTTCCATTTACACCTAGAGGTGCATCACTGGCACCGACCAAATAGCCTTCTAAGTATTGAGTATCAAAAAACGCCTCGTCATTCAATACCAAATTGCAATAGCTAAGCGGTAAATCTTGTCAGTGTCAGGGAGCCAATAAGCATGCAGCATACTTCTACCAAGATCTAATGATGTTTGTGATTGGCTGTCTAATGTTACAAGATGGGCTAATGTAGTAGGAGCTGAAACATAAATAAAAACATATTTGTGCTATATGTGGTATCCAAGTCATCTATTGCTATCGGTAACGGTATCAAAACTTTTTAAATGACACCCAGCCCTAGCTGAATCTTGCCCTGTTTAGAATAATATAAACTGGGAAAGCTAATGTCAGGTTAGCTTAGACGGTCACAGTAGAAAAAAAACATGAACAAAAACAATGAGCAGTCAGATCAGGGGTGTTTTTTTAGAACGAACGGATGCACACCTGGGTGAATACAAACACAGTGTGACCAACAACACACTCTCACCCGACCCTGTAACACTCACAGCATCAGCAACTGAGTAAAACCCACACACAGGCTGAACTTTACACAGCATATCAAGCCCCAGTTGTATGAGGGGACATGCAGACTGACACGCGATGATGAGCCGGCCCCAGGGGACCATGATATGCCAGCAGGGTCAGGCTGGCTTGAATCAGCCTGCACTGATACGGTCCAACAACCTGTCATTACAAGCAACAGCGTTTACACCACAAAGGTATTAACTTCCACAGTACAAGCCCAGGCACTGGTCATCAGGAAAATCAATTCTTACTCTGATGCAGCAGAGTGAGCTTTTTGCTGAAATTGTACGTTCATTAATAAAAAACAATAATAATAAAGCTATGATTTACCTTCAGCATTAACAATTTGACTTGATTCCTCAACCCCTGAACAAGGTAAGCAGCTACAAATCCAAATTTTAAGTGTTACCTTTTATGTTCGCATGTCAAAAAAACACATATGTATATAAGCAATTTTGGAAAGGCTGATAAAGTGTATCTGAAATAATGCACAATAAATGATTCAGAAGATAGCCTCTTGAGTTAGAATCAGGCCAGACATTGTACTTTTCCAGACCCAGTATATTACAATACTCTTTGGATGTACATGTTTGGATCTCATTGCTTAAAAGGTATTGCCAGTTATCCTTTAACAGGCTACATCCTTGAGGACACCGGGTGAAATGTAACTGACCAGCTTAGCATTCTGCTACAATCTCGTGAACAATTTCTAGTGTTGTTTTCCAGCGTTGCATGATGTATTTTATTATTCAAGTTAATAAGTGACTCTGCTGACTCACTGGAGGGTGAGAGTGCAGATGAATAGCACCCTGCAGCTGGCAGGAATCAGTATCTTGCATAAAAGCACTTTTCCACTGCAGAGGACATCTGCTTAACCTGTCACCCACACAGTCTGAAGGACTGATGCTGCAGAGTTACTGATAATTATTTTATTGCCACATTAAACATCACCCCATCATGATGGTGCCAGATCTGTATTCTTCTACCTACATGTTTCTGCCTGTCTGTCTGTGTGGTTTATGCCTCTGAAATCTGTTACATGGTTTTGCAGTCTGTTAGCTACAACAGCCTTGTCATACATATGAGGCCTTGCTTTAGTTCAGGAGGTTATCACACTCCATATACAGCATCCATGTGTGTAATGACACTTGGCCCAAGGGCATCTGTCAACACAGCCTGCATGGTGTGAACAAATGTTGCTGAGGGCTTGTGGTGAGGTTGTCGCCGTATGCAATATGTCATCTAATGTAGCATCATTCTTTTTTTTGATCCAACTTATTGTGAGTGAACTGTCAAAACGGTTTGCTGAGGACATACTAGTAGTGTACCAAACAGGTGAACTACAATGGATGTGGGCGTATTTAAGAAAAACCGGATTCTTCTGACCTCAGGACAGAATACTGGATCTGTCCCGACATGTTAGAAACCCCTAAAATACTCTGCAGAACCTCCTTTCAACCCTGTATCAACCACCTCGACCACAAAAGCCAATGACACACTGAACCAGTGTAATTGTTTTCAAGCTTTTTAATACAAACTTAATAAACTATCAGTCCCTCTTAACATGTAAGACACTGACTCCAAATACTTTGTTATACCGTTTGTTTTATCAAGTATTGCACAATGTAGGTACAAAATTAATATACGATTACATTTTGTCCATAATATAGCAAAAATCTTTAAACTCTTAACAGAAAATACAACTCTTATATTTTTCAAAAAAGCAAATATTCTTAAATCCCACCACTACGGAATATTCTGTACACAATCTTTAGAATAGTCAATGGGTTGTTTTTTTTAAGATGGATTCATTTTATCATTTCAATAAAAAAAGAAAACATAAAGTTGCTGCAGCCATCACAGATCACTGGAGTAGTAAAAAGATATAAATGCAATACCATGTAGTAGAAACAATAGATACTCTGATATTTTACAAACTCTGTTCCAAATTAAATTATACAATTAGAAAAAAGACCAGGAAATCCCACTTATTTATACCAATTCCTTGAAAAAAATTGGCGGTGTCCAGTTATGTTTAAATACTGAAAGAGGCCATGACTTGTGGTGGGGTTTTTTTTTGTCTTTTTTATATCTTAAAACAGTCACATAAAAAAAAAATATATATATTTTGTGCTTGGTTGGCAAAAGAAATAACAATGATGCATGTTGAAGTTTAGGTAACCAAGCTTGGACATCTTGTACTAAAGGTATAACTCAAGGGGGCAAAGGAATTCACCCTCGGGCTCATGCTCTTAGACTCGTACCATAGATCTTGCAGCTGATATGTCACTTTTTCCTGTTATCCAGGACATTCTTTTCTCGTTTACGCTTTTTTTTTTTTTTTCCAAAATGTGCATTTGTGTTTGTTTCCCCCCTATCACATTATCTCTGGTCGTTTCTGTGTGAAGTAGTAGCTTAAGTAGTACCTTTATGTGTACTAGTTGGCCATAACTGGCTGGAATTGCTGGTTAGAATACTGCATGTTGTTCAAGCTGAAATTCAAGCCATCCATAAGGGACTTGTCGTTAAGGCCACCATAGGCCGCAAACATGTCGAAGGCATTGCTGTACTGCAGCGGGCTGAGGCTGAGCGAGCTGTCCCCAGGGAAGAGAGCACTCTGGCTGCCCTGGCCCTGAAGGCTGGGGAACACAAACTCCTTGGCATTGGGGGACAGGGCTGAGGGTTTCTGGTGCTGCTGCTGCTGCTGCTGCTGCTGCTGCTGTACTCCGAGCCCCAACCCGTACAGAGAGTGCATGGAGGTGGAGATGGCTTTCTGTTTCAGGAGACTGTTCACATTCAGGCCCAGGTTGGTGGGAGAGGTACGCGCCGCTTTGTTCCCAGCTGTACTTGCGCCATTGTTGTTGCGTCCACTGCTCTTCATTTTTGTGGAGCCAAACTTTGTGGCGGCGAAGGTGGCTGTTGTGAAGGTTAAAGGCTGCGTGGAGCGGGGCATGAAGGTGGGGCTGACTGCTGCCGAGTGGCCGAAAGGAGGAGAGGGTGAGGTGGAGCCCGGAGATGCACCGTTCACAGGCTCGTTGATGGGCATGAAGACCTGTGCATCAGGATTGAAACTGTTCTTGATCTCCTTGTCCAGATCAAGCCCTCCACTACTAGCTCCACTTTCATTGCTGTCATCGACATACAATACTTTGACGGGCCCCTTCTCCCCAATCTGATAGGACACCTCAAAGGGGTCAATCCACACGCTGAGGTCCTGGGGAAGGTTGTTGCGGACATCCTCAATGTCCAGCCCGCTCTCTTTGGCTGCCTTCTCCACCACAGGGTCCACCTTCTCCCCCACGTGGATACATCTGAATCCTGAGCCCTTGTATGGCTTGTCCGGGTACCAGTGTCCCTCATATTTCTGCTTCAGCTGCCTCTCCAGCTCCTCGCCAAAAATGTTAACCCGCCGCCTTGGCAGCTTGTTATAGAGGTACGAGATGATGAAGTTGAGAGCTACTTGGATTTCAAGCTGCATAGCTAACTGCCGATGTTTACCAGGTGCGTGAAGATTAGGTGCGTCTGACCTTGAATGTGTCCACTGGGTCTGCTTTGTTTATCCGTGGTTGGTAACACAGATGCTCTCCAGGCAGGATGGCCAAAGCAATCAGTAATTGGATAAAAAAAAGTGCTGGTTTTGTAGAAATTATGTCTTTCCACAGGCTGTTATAATTGTATCCTGCAACAATTGGTAGAGAAGAAGAAACACTAATTAATCATTCAGTTCAAAATATTTTTACAAAAATTCACAAGTAAATACCTTTAAGACTATCATGTTAAATATATACAAGACTGATCAGTACAGCCTCTTTTGGCAACTTGAGACCAAGAGTGCAGACTTTAATTATTGACAGTCTGTCTAAAGTACTAGTGCATGTTGCTGTTTTGACTGCCGTGAGCTCAAATATCATAAGTCAAAAGTCACTCAACAGTCAACCAAAGCGGAATTTTACAGTAACACTCAGATAGGAGAATTAACATCCCTGATCGCAGATCTGGGATCAAGCTGTATTTTATATAGCATCCAAAGTGTTTATGTAAATGTCAAAAATATGGGTATTGAGAACATTAACCTCGCACTAATTCTCGGGAATCCTGTTACATAACAGGATACTGGATAGCCTCCATGCAGCAGGGGACAGGAAAACTAATGCGGGGTTGTTGCATTTAATCAAAGAAAACGGTAAACTTAACTCAGGAAATCCCTCCTGAAGGACAAGTTAGTTACGAAATGATTTAGGTGGATCTCAAAGACTACATTCGTGTCACTGGGGCTGGTTTGACGTGCGTAGTTGGAGAGCTTCCTACATTAAAAACTATATCGAAATAAGACTTAACGCACTATGGCTACACCCATAGGTTTGGCAATTTACACAGAAAAGAAGAAATAGCCTACCTGAATGTTACAACATGTAACAAGTTAGATACAATGCAAATGTCACAAACCAAATAGGATGTGCTGCAATAATCCTCGCAAATGAGATGAGATAAATTGAGGGACACAGAGAGAATGGGTGGAGGCTCTTTAATACGTAAAGGTTGATGTATTTATCCATTGAGGAAATTAAATGTGCATAGGGAGAACTGCAACATGTATAGCTTCCCTCAGGATACTGCCCTCGAATACAGTAACCAGGAGATTCCTCACTGTTGCGAAATGGCTACAGGTCTTGATTCATAGTATCGGTTTAGTTAAGTTAATAGACATTTAAGAGACAACAGAGTTGGCAACACTATAACGTTAGCCATTACAGCCTGCACTGACAATAATAGCAATACATAGATACAATAAAGTAGATATGTTAGACTAGTCTAAATTCAGCAGCACATCAGACCCATTTCGAGTCTCGGAGGGGATATAGTGGTTTTACCTGAGATGACAAAAAAAGGACATACTATCACACGCACGCGCTTGCAGACACGAGCACGCACACTAACACACGCACACACACACACACTTTCTCTCTCTCACACACACACACACCCCTCCCTAACTTCGAAGACTGACGCAGCAAATCAGCTCAATAAGTATGGATACTGCCACAGTACGTCAGCAAGCAAAATTAAGACAATAATATCACATTCCAGGCTAGCACACATCCCAAGTAACCGCAAGAAATTAGCTTAAAATACTTACTTATTTGAGAAGAAAGAAAGTCTCAGTAGTTCTGAAGTACCGTAAGTTAGTGCAAATAGAAAAAAAGTATAAATACTTTCTTCACATAGAATATATTATCAACGTTACAAAAAAGTATTCCAGTACATGTACATTTCGGAGGATTGATGTTTGCTTCGGTTTCTTTGTTTAGTGTTTTTCAGAGTTGTTTTCCCCCTTTCAGTAGGCTTGCAGAGTAGCTCCCGCCTCTCCGGGAGTATAGCTACTTCGTCCACCCTCCTGATACAGCGTTGCCTGTATTTATAGCTTTCCTCCGCCATGGGCACGAGGTAGGCGGTGATGCGGTTTCAGAGGTCAAAACAATACGACGGGCTGCGATTGGTCCAAAGTACAAGTCCCGTCCTCAGAGTGGTGCCTGAGTCGTGAGCTGATTGGCTTATCTAAAACGCCAATCTGTGACATATGATTCTGTGAAATGGGAGAGACGCCTGTGATGAGCGCTTGCGTCAGAGATAACCTAGGGCTGTGCTGACAGCTAAATCTAAAAAAAAAAGAAGTAATTATTGTAAAGACAGAAACGCTATTATATAAAAAAGACACCCTTCCCCGTCTTTGAGTTGTCTTGACACAGATAGACGTACGTTTGGCAATGTGAAAATGTCACACTATGCTTTGCAGACTAAATCGTCTCTATTTCCGAGGAGGCTGCACTAACCATCTCTATCATATCAAATTAGAGACGCTGTGCTATTAATGTATGTATTTCAGCACTGTACACATCACTCGCTGCTTTTATACCACAGAGTAGAGCACTTAAGGAGTCACCTACGCGACTATAATCTAATTCATATTTTAAAAAAAATCCTTTTTTGTGATGGATTATTCAAATAGGACATTATTTTTCGTAACGTGCCACTAAAAACGGCAAGAGTTACGATGAATGTAGCTTGAGAGGAGATTCCCTACAGCGGAACAATACAGCTGGCAGCAGTGTGGGTGGTGCTGAATGCTATCTAGAAAACACAAGCGCTGATTGGTCTAAAACGGGGCAGGAGCTCTATGGTGAATGGTGTGCTCGTATCTAAGGTGCTGATGTAGGCTGCGCACGTCATCGCTCGACTGAACGCACGTTGTTGCCAAATTTAAAGTGCACCAACACACATAGTTGTATGTTCAGGACATGCACTCACTGCTCTACAATGTCAGTGTAACGTTACTGTATGTATTGAAAAAGGAGAAAAGGTTATAATATATTAAATAATATATTATTTGAATAAAACTACAATACTGAGCTAAATGTTTAATAATAAAACATTTATGTAATTACTGTAATTGTAACACAAATCCCACAGAGGATAAAAGTGAGAACTATCCTAATTACAATATTTGTTAACAAAGGCTTTCTGGGCCTGACATAATTTAGGCCTGCTGATATATATATAAGTATTAACTTGTTGTCTTTAAACCTTTTGTGTTCTTTTCTATGCATATCTGTTGATAACATGAGAGTCTTTTGTCATCACAGCAGATTGTAATACAAAAGGAAAGCTGTTATGTAGGCCTACCGACAGAGTGGACTTTTAGACATTCCTCAAGCACTTAGGTTTGCCAAGTGGCGTCATGTGCTTGTTGTGAGCTGTAATGTGTACGAAAGGGCTCCCATGGAAAGTGCTGTCTGGTGATCAAATGCAAGACACAGACGATAGATCAAGCAGAGGCAGAGCAGAGGAGAGAAGAGATTATATGGTTTGACATTGCCCCGTGGATTCTGATTCACAATTTAGCTTAGAGTGGAAGTGGGTGGGAGAGTGTGTTGGCCGCCAACAACATCATGATTTCCACAGTCGGGGCAAGGTCTTCTGGGTCGTTTACTGTAAACAGCTCAGCGCAATCTAATGTCTCATGTCCTCTTGTATAGACATTCTCTGGGAGCTTCTTTTATGATATAGTTAACATACCATGCAAGGCTCTTGTGCTTTTTTCAGTAGTGTGTAAGTTGTGTGTGCGCGCTTGCTTGTGGTTTGTGCAACAAACAGCTGTCACCTGACAGAGCTAGGTCAGCTGCCATAATGAGGCATGTTAAGACTGCTATATTGTCTTAGGGTGTAATCCTCTAATGTAACCTCCACCCAGTGCCGCTTCTGTCACTTGTGCTTATGAAGAACTGTAACACCCTAAGATCTCTAATCCCCCAATCGGTCTTCAGTCGGAGTCTTTGCTTTGAATCCAGTAATGTGAATGTGGTTAGAGAGGCAGAAATGAGCTAAAATAAGTAATTTACTAAATGTTGTTGCTCACTTTCAGTGTTTATATGAAAGTCCGACTCATGAGGGCTAAGCTGAGCTGTTTTAGTCTACACTGAGTGAACACAACACTGATCGTACAGGCTTTCTCTGACAGAACATAGATGGAGAAGATGTGGGATATCTTGACATTTACCAAACCATTTACATTTCTTATCCCATCATTAACAATAAGTAATAACAATAACAAGAGAGGATGAACAGAAATCACATAAGTTTTTAAGGCTTGTGATTACAGAATGAATTGCTGCAACATGTTTATGTTCAATGTTGTGCAACAGTGAAACACAAACAAAAGAGTGGCAACTGACACACAAATAGAGGAGGTTTTTCACACACTACCACTTCCATGTCTGCCTCCTCTCCTTTTATCCCTTTTTTGGCCCCCCTCCCTCTTTCCAGCTCAGATGGAGAGCCTTTGACGTCACTGGTTGTTGTTACTTAACACAACTCTGCAGAGTGCCCCGGGCTCCTCGTAATAGACAGATGCTTTGCTTTCCCTTTGAAGAGTAAATGAGATAGCTGGTGAGACACGCCGTGAAGAAGACAGGGAGAAAGGGAGAGGAATACCATGGGTGCAACACTGGCTATGTGATATTTTGGCTTTGTACTGCCAAAAAAACATTGATCAAAGTCCCCTCTGACAAATATTGTACATATTTTTTCAATAGAACCCTCAACAGAAATTGCATTACTACAATAGGACCTTCATTTATTTTTCTATAGAGGCGTGATGGCCTTAACAGCCTTCTCTTTGTTGATATTAGGGACATACATATCAGTTAGGTGTAAAAACAAATTGAATCAAACTAATCGAATGGGGAGACTGCAGTTAGTTATCTCTCTATCTGTCTTGATAATGGTTGCATGACAACACAACACATTACATAGAATCCATCAGCATCACTTAGCATTAGCAGTTAAAACAGCACTGAAGCTTAAACAGCAGAAGACGGTGTGTCTCTGTGTCCTGTAGTGTGAATATTGAATGTAAAAAACAACTCATATTTTCTGTAACTTTCTAATGAGACAGTGCCTCTGTTATTACTGATACATGACATGAGAACCCTGGTATGAAACCTTAGCTGCATTTCATGAGTGTCTGGATATTTACACAAACATTTTATGGAGGTTTTTTTTCTTTGTTCTGGAACCTTCTGTCAGCTGTGGCTGTCCATTATGCATCAGTAACCTGCAGCGAGGCACACAGCATGCACGCACAGAGGATTTCTAAATACAGAGGTTATGTTATCAGTTGTCACGACAGCAGCATAAGTACTTTTTCTCCTGCACGCTCGCCTTCATAACCCACTGAGGCTGTTACATAATTCATCCGGTGGCAGCCCACTGAGGCAACATCTATAGATCAATTCCCCATCTACAGAGAGAAAGAGTAACCTAATATCTATGTGAAATGAATGTTTCTCCTAATTATGCTACAAGACATGCAAATGAGTGATGCTGTGTAATTATCAGTTATCTGCTGTATGATGTGTCTGTACATTCCCCCATCTTTCTCCTCTTTTCTCTCACTTTTATCTTGCAGCCCCGCTTACAAAAAGCAACGGCAGTATGCTGCAGCTTTCACCTCCAGGCAGAAAACACAACTGAGTGGTTCATATCCCTTAGTACCTAATGTATGGTCTCATGAATGAGTTGTCACATGAGTTCCTTTTAAAGCTAATTCTCTTCATCCTACATTTCTCCCAAATTACTCCTCATCCTATACACAACGCTGTGACTCCAGGCTTTAAAAGGCACAAAAAAGGATAGAGATAGTCAACAGAATAGCTCTGTATATTGTCAGTATGCACTGAGTGCAAGCGCACACACGCATACACATACACACACACACTCATGCATACACACATACCTTCCCATCCTCGTAGGTCTTTTTGCACATAAACCGTCTGAGATGATAGAGCGACACCTCCTGTGCCTCAAGGACATGGAGAATCAATTTGGTAATGAGACGTGGATAGTTGATGGACAGATAAGAGAAAGGTGCTGAGGTAGATTTGATTCATCTGTGGCAGAGACAAGACACATCACTTTGAATGGTTTGGTACCTGACATTATGTTGATTACCTTACATTTGTTTAGTCTGCACTCTTCCTTCATGAGTTTTTAAAGCAGCTGGTCCATTAATATGAGAAAACGTTGTCTTGTACATGTTTCAAATCCTCTGGATGAGTTTTAAACAGCTGGAGTGCTTGTGCTCTGAGTTCGCAATTAAAATAGTAAAGAAAGAGAGCCCAGTAGAATTTTTGCAGCATGGTAGTGTGAAAGAGCACATTGTGAAATGAATTATTGACTTGCCACAGTTATAGTATACACAACTCAAGAATGTAGATTTTGACTTTATTTTAAACAAATAAATAAATACTGAAAATAAATTCAGCATCCTTCAAATGGTTTTATGTGTTTATGAGTTAAGTGAAATCCTTTCAAGAGTTTTTTTTCAGTTGTTTTCTGCTTTGTTTCAATGTATTGTACATTTCAGAAACAATGATATCTGGACAATGGGAAACTAGTCATTTTTATCTCCAGCACGCAAACAGAATTTTCTTATTTATCAGGCCTTTTCAACAACTTTTCATTTTGAGCTGCATTTCAAGACAAAAACAATACCCTTTCGGACAAAAGTTTTAGTTTAAGTAGCAGAACAAATCCTCTTCCATATTAACACGTCTGACCATGCATATAACGTGACCATTCGTATACACTGGGAATGCGTGTGCCGGTGCAAACAGGAAGAACATTGTCTGACTGTACTCTGCCGTTGAAATTCATGGATGTGTAAATTGAAAATGCTGATTATACTTTGAAAATTAAAAACAATGGCAAAAGTAAGTCCAGGGATTTATTTGTTTTGACCGACAACAAGGAACTGTTAAGATATAAGTAAGCCTGCCTAACCGATATGACTGAATGACCCGTGTTGTCATTTCCAAAGGTCTCTGTTTGTGCCCGTCCAAATGGGGGCTTCAATTGATTTCCTATTTCCTCTTGTATGTTGTGTTTGTGGTTTTACCCTCCACTGCAAATCAAATGTCCCCAGGGACAATAACAGTCTGAACTGAACTAAACAAATTAGAGATTATCTTCCATTGTAGTTGCAGTTCCCTTTCAGAAGCCATGCGAGTTGCCATGGCAAAATCTTTCCTTCAGCTTAGTTTCTTTGCCTGTAATATTTTTTATTCCATTGAAATATATCCAGATTATTTTTCGGACTCGGTTAAAACAGATTGCAGTCTGTCACACCTGGCATCAGAGTGTCTCTAATGCCTTTTGAGTGTCCATCTGATTGGATTTCATGCTCAGTATGCACTAGTCAGTCACATTCACATTACACTACATTTGGAGCCACATGTGTCCTTGTTCACCTCCAAATGTGGCTTGAAGAATTCACTCATTCACACCTATGTATAGAGCTTTTGATTGGATCAGTCACATTTCAGTGCTTAGTGTGACTCTCTGAGGTGTTGGGGAAGCAAAAGTCTTCAGGTTGAAAGAGAGTAGAGGTGCAAGAATGGAAAGAGTGTGGAAAAGAGGGGTGATACAAAGGTATAAAAAACAGCTGGGAGGATACGAAAGAAGAATGAAGCGAGAGAGGACAGTTGTGCCCTGAGGACAGGTGTGAACTCAAAGAGAGATGAGAGGGAAAAAGAAATGAAGACAGAACTGGTATAGAAATGTAAATATGGGGTGGAAAAAGGAACAGTGACTATAGGACAGAAGATACTCCAAGCAAGAATACTGTGCAAAATAAATTCACACTAATTCTGTTCATTGCTGGCAATCAAAATCTATTCAATTTCAAAAAGCAACTTCAGTTGAATGGAGCCCCACTTCTGACAACAATAGAGCCCATAACAAAAACACTTCAGGTGGCTTGGAGGCGGTGGCTGCAGAGTCTGATGCATAATTCTGATTAGAAGTGACCCTGGAAAGACACAGTGTGCAATTACGATTCACAGAGAGAAATTAAAGGTAAACAGCAGGGGCTGTCTGCTGAGAACTAGGCCTGATATGTAAGAGGAGAGATAAAGCAAGACAACAGAGGAGACGGGGTTTGAGGATGAAAGACATGGGGGGTGGTGGGGGGGGGGGGTTATCCTGCTGTTGGGTTGAATAGAAGGAGCGAGATTGCTCTGTAATCATGGCTGTGGAAAAATACTTTGTTGAATAGGTATTGGGTTAGGGTTAGAGTCTGTGTGTTCAACTGTTCAGCAGGCCTCACATTCTCTCTAACTATGGGATCACATCCATCTGTACTAACCATATGTGAGTACGTCAATTTCAAATCACGTGCATTTGGTAATCAATGGAGATAAAGTGGTCACGCACCAGCGGGAATCTCATCTACCTTTAAATGAGATTCTGCCTATTTAAATAGCTTTATAAACCTCCTAACTAACTACCTTAACAAGATTTATAACTTGTATCATACATCACAAGCAGGAAATAGATACTGAATCAACAACAATCAGAATTAAATACCTATGAATCTATTTAGTAAAAAGATGTATACGGTTAAAGTGGCCTTCCATAGTCTGTGAGCTCACACGTCATTGTGATCCTCCACTGCAAGTCTGTTTCTGCCACCTCAGAGGAACATATGGTATGGCTAACCAGCAAATTAATGTATGCTTGTGTGAATACTGCACTTACTTTTATGTGTTTCCATATGTAATTTGATGATGCACAATACTGAATTATGTACCGGCTTAATAAAGTGCTGATCCTAAGATAACAGCACTCTCCACTGTAAACAGATTGCATTTTAATATGGCTCTATTGTATTGTGTGTGGCCATGTTATTATTACCACTTCTCATGAGAAAGGATTACCCTTTAACCTGGCTTTTGGAGACCAAGAACAACGTGCAATAAATAGAAGTGTACAGATAGGAGAGGCAAATAATACAAGGTGTCTTATTTTCATATTCTAATTTTAAGGGGTAGTATTTTATCCATAAAGATAAGAGTTGTTCTGTCAGTTCATATTCCACCTCTAAATCCACATCATCAACACCTTGACTGATGGCCAACACACTCTAGGCCTTAACCAGCGTTAAGTAGCCATACAGAGATAAGAATGAGAACAGTCTGCCTTTTCTTAACCCTAATGTCATCTGAAACAGCTCTCTCCAAAAATATGAGATGGCATAATAACCTGAGACACGACAAGCCAAGATGCATCTCCTTATTTAAAAAAAATAAAAATCTCACTGCAATTCAGAGCGCTAAAAAGAGATTTGTAATGTTGAAACGTAGTTCTGGGTATGTCACTCTTTATCTCAGACTGGGGACTTACACATACTTTGCCCTGTAGTGCATCTGGTTGGAGCAGACACAATATACCACATTCACAGTCCACAAGGTCTACTGGTCATCTGCAGTGTTTCCAGTGTCCTCTTCTCTTACCTCAGCACAATGGCTATGTATATATGTATATATATATATACAGTATAAATATATATGTGTGTGTGTGTGTGTGAGGCGATAGGTCTATGTTAGATCTCCTGCTGCCTTATCAGTGAGTCACACGCAACATAGATACATGTACACACACAGTGCATGCCTGCATTGCACACACTAGCAACAGCGCGTGACTTCCAACAGCTAATGGTTGTACCTGTTTTGGGAACAGATATGGTATCACGGAGTGACTGATGCATATTTAAAATGACTACAGCACATTAACCTTTCCTTTATTTAGCTTCTGTCCTATGGAGTCAACGAGGTGAACCAATATAAGATGGCAAACTGACTGGCAATTAATGAGAATCAGGATGCAGGCAGATAGAATTATATTGCAATAGACAGCTCGGATTAATCATACCGTAGAAGTGTGTGAGTGGATGTTTGAATATCCTATAAGAGAGATACAGTCCCTTAAAAAAAATGCAGGGATTTCCGCTGTCACATCATAAACGCTATGCTATCAATGGCTAATGTAGCTTTGGGTCACCAGCCTTAAGCAGCGATGAAGAGCGGGCTATAGATTTCTGGTGAGCTCACTTCTTTTTAACTCAAATCAACTGATTTTTATTTTTTTTATTTCTAAACTTATAGTCTTCAGCCCCAACCAATGCTGACTCATGTGACATCAGTTGAGGCAATTTATCAGACTTTGCACAGTTAATATACAGTATATACAGTATATATATAAAATTCATTTATACTTTATTATTCCCCAACTTTGATATATAAAATCAGTGGAGTTCCCTTTTTAAGCATTTTACCTTTCTCTTACTTATGTATTCTAATAAAAAAACATGCATATGTACATATACTTTCTCATATTGTTGCTAATTCAGATTTTGAATAGCCTACACTGACAAACTAAGATAACACAAGATAAACCCAATCCCCTTCACCTTTTAAACTCCTCACACTCACCTTGCAAAATACCTTCATCAGTCATACTCTTTGTATACTTTGGTGTAGTCTTTCAATGTTGCCCCCAAAACAAAGAGCTCAAACCAAGCAACACCCTTCCACAACACTCTGCCCCTCCTTAATCTTCTACTTAAAGGTAGCAGCCAGCCACTGCGCTTCACACCTAAATGTTTCTGTCATCTGAAATTCACGGGAGGTGGCTCATGACTCACTGAATCAGTTACAAATGTCCTTTGAGAGTGAAACACATATGGTGTCACATCCACCTCCCCGTGTGTCAACTATGTCAGAGGGACAACCGCGTTGTGTCTCTTGTCCTGACCTTTGCCCTATCATACTTATTTTTACATAATGGTGCCAGAGATGATATCTTTGGACAACTGGCAACTGCTGTGGAGAAGGAAGGAGGGCCTCTTTTTTCTCTTTTTTTTGTTGGTTACACAAATCTTTCTGCCACTTTTAATGTACAACCAATTACAACTTTATAAATGCCTCCCAGAGGATACAGGCTAAAATGTGCACCATTATTTAAATAATATTGCATCTCCCTCCTCTATATGAATACTCCACCTTTAAGTGCAGTTGCTACAGCTAGTAACACTTTTGATTTCCGATTAGGTTGGACAACACATTGGGACGAACTAGTTCTTTTTGGTTCACTTGCTGTCTCCTTTCCACCTTCATGTCTGTGAAACCTCAGAGTTAACTGCAGCATCAAAGCACCTGTAGGAAACCCACCCAAACACTGGAAGAACGTTAACATAGAAAGCTCCAACCTTAAATAAGTTAATAGTGTATTCCATTTACCGTGGAACTCGGAAGCCAAAGCTGGGAATGACGTCACATCCAAGTTAATGTGTTCCATAACTCTATCCAGGTAAGCCATGGTTAGCAATGCCAGTTTATAATAACGCATTATGCTGTTTTTAATGTATACAAACAGCGTAACACTGTGTCCACAGATAGAAGTTGGACAGGACTGCGTGTGAGACTGATTCAGTGAGCTACAAATAAGACAGAAGTGCTAATAACTGTATGTTACTACAGCTTTCATAACTGTTGATACATGGAGCCGCCATGTTGGATTTTGAGCTTGGGGTACTTGGTGGTTACCCAAGTTCCAAGTTCGGAAACTTTAGGTCAGGGGGCTTGTTTTGTACTTTGACCTCAGGAAAATCTGACTTCCGAGTACAAATGGGACGCACTATTAGTATAAGGAGGCAGTTATAGTCGGTTTATAGTGTTTATATGTTTTATATCATATTATTTCATATCATATTAATTTCTACACTTGGATATGTGAATGAACAATGCAGTGTACATATCTCCAAAATAACCTTAAACCCCTCTGGAAGGCCTGTCACACAATTGTCAACACACATCAACATCTTGGCTTTGGTTAGACTCGGAACAGCAACTCTAAACCACCTCTACCAGGTGAATCGGCACCCAGCAGTGAAGAGAAAATGGCTGCAATTACAGTCCGCAAGTACAGAAAGTCTTCTATTGTGCATTTGTTTTTCTTTGTCTGCATTTGTCTGAAGTGTGTCGGTGTTAATGCTGACACGTGTGTGACATGTGCAGGTGTATGCATGTGTACAGTATTGTAGAGTTTATGCTTTAGTCAGTGTCTGTTGCTTCTGTACAGCAAATGTGCAATGTGAAACTTTTCTAGTTATAGGTCATTATTCCATCTGCAAAATACAGACAAGCAAATCCCACATATATATAACTAATGATTCATTAAATAATGTTGAAATAGAATTTCAGCAATCTAACTTAAGGATTTTATTTAAGTAGCACAGTTTCACTCTTTTTTACCAAGGTCTACTCCTTAAATGTTGATGCTATTTATTTATGCGGAGACTTTAACATTCACAACTCAGATAAAGTGTACAGTATTTAGGGAATATGGATAGCGTTTCTTTTTGAGTGACTATAGATCTATAAGCATAAACAGCCATGGGTAATGAATTTCTTGAATTTCTCGGGGATTGTAAATGTGGTCTTAAATAGCAGACTAAATCCTGCTTATAAAAATTTTACATACATGTATAAATAATCAAGAGTAAAAGCTGATTTATTTCTGGCTGAGTCTGACCTACTGAGTATGCAGAATGTTGTTTGTTTGTGGTCTTATAAGTGCAGCAATAAATCAAGGAAAAACACAAATACGTACATGCATTTAGAAATAAAGATATGCTAAAACGTATACAAATAATTTGTTTTGGCTGAGTCGCTTTAGAATACCGGTATGTTGATGAATTATTAAATTGACTTGGGAGAGCTCTGGGATCAATCATTAAGAAACTGAAATTGTGTAATAATCTTGGCTATTATACATAATGGGTCTAATAAATAAGAAGGTGTTAGCATGGAGTAATTCACTCAGTTCTCTGTAGGCACAAGAGCTTTACTCAATCTTTAAGGACGTGGAAAGGCAGTATCTACAGGAATAATTTGTGTTTTAATGTTGACTTTATTGAAGTGTATCTAGAAGCAAAATATTTTTAGTTACATAGCTGAGAGCTGGTATTCGTCCTCTGGCCATTGACGTTGATATAGATTACAAAAACATTCAGGAGGAAAACAGAATGTGTGAGCTGTGTGATTTGGCTGTGTGAGAGTTGAAAGTGAATACCATTTACTTTGTACTGTATACTATAATACTCGGAAAAAAACCCTGGAATGTTCTGGTAAGTAAGTAAATACATTTATTTATATATCACTTTTCAAAACAGCAGTTCCAAAGTGCTTCACAGTTAATAACAAAAATGCTTAATAATACACAGCAGAAAAACACAATTTATGAATCAAAAACAATATTCAACAATAAAAGCAATGTAACAAACAAAACAGAATTGAAAGAAATATCAAACCAAAAGTAATTGCGTGGACAGTGTTATGTTTAAAAGTAATGAAGTCAAACAATTGCAGACTCTCTTAAACAAGAAAATATGTAGTTACAATAACCGGAAAGAGATTAAAGCATGAAATGATTTGCAGAACAATGCTCTTTGTCAAAGCTGAAATGATTTTGGTGATATTTTCAAGTTGCACAAAAACAAGTCTGACCCAATTTCTTAATGTGATGGACAAAATTCAGGTTTTGATGAAACATAACAACAAGCAGGTAGTTGTATGGACTCATACTATTTGTAACTTGGTCAGGGCCATTGGCCAAGATTTCCGTTTTAGTTTGTATTCCGCTGCAAAGAATTCAGTGACATCCAATCTTTAATAGCAGTCAGGCAACAGTGTAGAGTAGCCAAAAGCTGGGTCAAGGGGGACCATATACAAACTGAAACATTCTGGGTCTAAGGACGGAACCTTGTGGAACCCCACACAACATAAGAGCTGACGATAAGTGAGACCAAATCACCAATAACTCTGGTGTACCAGTGAGCAAAAAGAGGAATGGCTATTTTGTGTTTAAGTTAGCAATTTTGCCTTAAAAGCCTGAACAAGAAGGCAAGATGGATTATTTTGTTAGTATTTATCCTGTTAATTAGTATTGTAGAGTTTATACTTTAGTCAGTGATTTATGACCTCTGAAGATTTGATTTTGACAGATACTGACGTTGCTTCTGGACTTTCACGTTTGTTTGGAAATGTATATTGAGCACTCTGGTCCTGGCTTGTGTAAACTTGTAGTCTTTTGGCCCATGTGGGCTGTGCGTTACACTATATGCATGGCACAATAACAAAAAATGAAATCATTCACAATACTGCCACTTGTCTCTCCTTCCTTCTGTCTCTGTCCCTCAGAGTAATAACTCAATTCAAAATGACTGAGCTTACTGGAACATGCAATTCACCACCACACAACCATACTGTGTTATTAGTGTGTTGACGTAACTCAGATCTGTTTAAGCAGCCGCCCACGACATAGAGATGGAGAGGGAAAAGAGACAGCTAAAAGCTTTATTTTCCTGATTGTCCACAACGTCCAAGAGCTCTGAGAGACAAATTTCTGTCACTTAAATTTCACTAAGTGCCTCCTTCTGTCGTAACAAGACTGTTGTTTGCCTTCACCTCCACACAAACAGAACTCTCATTGAGACAGAGCTTCTGGTGATGTCAAGATCACCATGGTAACTATTCTCATACACCTCACTCCTTCTCCTACTTTCCTTTCACCCTCTTTGATCCTTTCAATCTCCTCAGAGTGAGAGTGCCATTCCATCTGTCTGTTGCTCTAATACCTCCTGCAAACATACAGACTACGTTGTGTGACTCTAATGTTGCCAACAATTCCAGGGATAAAGTGGTGTAACTTCTGGGGCAGGATGAAAAAAGGAGCCTGGGTCATTTTAGTAAAAAAGCAGAAAAATGTACTCTCATCCTTTACATTCTCACATGGCACCTCCTCCTCTAGATTCATTTAAGAGTCCTTTAAAAATGGCTTGTGATTGGATGCAGGACCAGGTAGACTGAGAAGGACCAAAAAAAGAAGAACAGCTACTGTTTAGTATGCATTTATCTGTTGATTTATAAGGCAGCAATGAGGTAGGGGACTTTGTCCTCTGAGATGGATGAGATAAATGGGTAGTTGTGATTGATGAGCTCCTCAACAGTGTTAGACACTGCACAGATGCACCTACAAAGAGAGGAGGGAGGGGGCATATACAGAGATATAAGTGGAATAACAATGTTCTCAAGTTCAACATCAGAAGGGTCTACATCACTATTACCCATCACCTCTTGCTCTGTCTGGGAGACGGTGACAGTGCCCTGTGAAAGGGACAGAACAGAATTAAACTGGAGGACACAGACAGAAACTGTAAAGACAGAAAGGACAAAATGGACATTTCATAAGCTGTATTCTACATGAAAAAGTTTGTTTTTGCGCATCTTCGTGCTTTACTTCATGCAAAGTTGGTTATCGCAAGCTTATCTATGATTTTGTGTAATAAATAGCCAGTCAGCTATTCTTAGCTTAGCTTAGCATAAATCAGCAAATCAGCAAAGAAACGTGTAACTGTAACTGCCACATAAAGATTGTGAAGTTAAAATGACACGTTTTAACATCTCCTAATAAAATTTAGTAAAGGAAGTATAAGGTCAAGTAAAATGGGAACAATCAAAAACCGTACCTCAAAATTGCACTTGGTACTGTGCTTGTGTAAATGTTTCTTTTAATGTCAGCCATCTTGAAAAGTTTCAAGCTAACTTTGTTTTAATTCTCATGCAATATATTTATACATATTGAAAAGAGTTTTTTAGGTTATGGTTATACTGTATATTTGTTTATATTACCCCTTCTACTAGTACCAACAAAGAAACATAAATCAAAAATTAAAGAAGAGGTTGTACTAACCATCATGGGTAAGCGAAGTGAAGACCGGCTGGCATTGATCGCTCGCTCTTAAACAGACTTGCTTATTATGTAGGGGCACAGGTTTATTTTTAGATAGCGCTATCGGAGGAAACGCTCACTCTTCCCCACCCCAGGCGTTGGCCCAGTTGTGCTGGTTCTATAATTTGGGAGAAGGAGAACATATCCTGTACGTACACATTTGCATATATGTTCCTATATATGCTGTGTTGGCTAGAGCAGCTTAAGGTGTGACACTGAGGGGAAACATGTTACTATATTATCAATCTGATGTATGAGTCTATATATAAAAAAGTATATGTATTGTTATTATTAATTGCTTTAATTAATTTAAGTGGCATCACATGTTGCCAGTATGTAAGTGGGGTACTTCAAACCTGTGATTCAGATGAATGAAATAACTGATATGTGCTGTGATGGACCTCAATAATTAAACTGAATCAAACATTACTAGAAGAAGGGCAACACTATAACAAGCGCTTACCATTCACAGTTGTTATCACTGTTTTTCTCAAAGTCCAGGTCGCAGCGACTGCAGAGCGGTCAGACAGAGGTTAGGTCTCAGTGGCTGTGGTCAAATCCTGCTAATGTGTTATGTAATGGCTGAACATACACTGACCTGGTCACCACTATTGCGCCACAATTATTCCTGATGTATTTATAAATGCAATATGTATTGTTTATTGCAATTAAAATGGTCACAGGTAGATCAGAAACATAGAAAATAAAAAGTTGACATAAGCCATTAGATAAATAAAATAAAATAAAAGTGATGTAAACTAAACTAAACCAAAACGGGGGAAACAGTTGCAGTGAACAGACAAGATGGTGAGAGAAACACAAAAAGAGGAAGCAGAGACTGGGAAGGCATGCAGGTGAAATAAAGCATGATATAAACTGAGTCAGAGGGAGGGAATCTGAACACACACAGAGGCAGAAAATTGAGGTGGAGGTCAGCCAAGTGTCATGTGAACAGAATTCCATATCCAGTTATGAAAACCTGAGCCTCCATGTACATAAAAATAATACATATATTTCATACATACACGGCAGACACCGATCAGTCAATTTTTAATTCTGTTTGTCGCAGTGTGATGGCTTTGGATTCAAGCAACACCTGAGTGGAAAACTGCAAACATACACTGTTTATCTTTCATATGCAAATATTACCACATCAATAGTGATTAAAACTGTTTTGTTCATAGCCCAAAACAATTCTGACATTACACATGCCCAGTTGAGGAGTTCAGGCATGCATATCTCCCCATTCTGCACAGTCTCACAGCCTTTGATCAGCCCTCTGTCCCTGCCACCCTCCCCCCTCCCCCCTCCTCCATCTACCACAACGCTCAATGGTCCCCTTGTTCAAAACTAGTGCCCTAGAAGTGAGGCTTTGTGGAAGCAGCATTTATACTTGTTCTTTTGTGCTTAAACATGGATGGATGGAGGGATGGATGGAGGGATGAATGTTGGATTATGGATGGATGGATGGATGGATGGATGGATGGATGGATGGATGGATGGATGGATGGATTGGTCCTTAATAATTAGCAAGGTTAAAAACTCTTTCAGGTCAGATTACAGTATTACCGTCAATGCAAACTGAAGAGTTAGCACCAAAATAGAACGATAAGAATAAAATAAGAGGGAGATCTTTTTTATGTTTGCATTTTCTCAGTCAGTGCTATATACTGCGTGTGAGGGGAGAGAGAGGGAGAAGACTCAGAATAGAGAAGACCGCTGTTACCTTGCTTGGGAACTTGGGATGCAAATGGGACGATGACAGGAGGGGAAACAGAAGCACAGGAATAAGCAGACATGGGAGGAGGGAAATTGTCTTAGTATCTGTGCTGCAGATGATGCCATATATCACTGCGTCCACTGGGAATCAGTTGCAAACGTGCTGTTTCTATTCTTGCATATCTGCATCCTGTGTACAAGCTGCTGGATCCTGTCATTATTGTGTTTGTGTGTGTGTGTGTGTGTGTGTGTGTGTGTGTGTGTGTGTGTGTGTGTGTGTGTGTGTGTGTGTGTGTGTGTGTGTGTGTGAAAAGGAATATGTAAGTTTTCAGGCTTTTATAACCTCAGGCCGGATTATGAGGATCCCATACGATCAATTCCAAATGAAGCTTGGAGACACCAGGTGAAATTTGAGTGCTGGAAATTTGAAAAGTGATAACAATCAAGGTAGCGTTTAGTGATCTGACAGCACAGTTTCATATTACTGATGAAACCAGGACTCAAGTCGCATCTTGACATTTGCATGAAAGCGCTCCATTCACCACTGAAATAAGAAACTTGACTTTCCTTAGTAAGAATACGGTGTCACATGAACTGTAGACGAATACTTGGCAAGACTTCTGAAATGTTTGAGTCTGTAACAACAACAAACATACTTTCATAATGCCAAATACATTCAGTTTGAAATATTAATTTAAATCCAGCTATTTTATTGTAATTGGAGTCTATTTTATGAGTCTCTGTTTTGCTGATTTTTTTTACCTTGTCAATATTGGCTTGCTGACATTCAGCTGATCACTTTTTCTCATCTGTAATTTTCACATATGATGATTATTTATAAATGTATGTAAACACAATTGTCAGTGACACTAGTTGCCAACAAATAATTTAAAATAATGGGATTTAGTGTAAATGCTATAAAGTGTAAAGATCTGCTATAATAAGGAGATTTGTTTTTGAGTACCATCTAAAGTTGAAGTTTCTGAAATGTTACCTTAAAAAACTTTACTTTCTTTTTTTTTAGACACATCCAATCCTGCAAGTTTGAATTTAGCTTTGCTCAGTCATGATGTTTTCCATCAGTGATTCAGCTCAACGTCTTGTTTCAGCTTTTTTTATTCCTGTCGTCCCTTCAGTGTATTGCATTCAGCTCTCACAGCTCATCCAGGATGCTGCAGCCAGTGTGCAGGATGGAGTGGTCCCTCCTGAACTTCATCCACTCGCTGCTTGCTGGCTGCTCATCCCTGACTCATAAACCTGGGCTGCTAAGGGAGGTTCATTCCAATTCAATCCCTTTGCTCCATCTTACACTCTAGTGCTTATCTGGTGAGCTATAACTCCACATACTTCCCATTGAAATATGTTGTAAACAAGGTGAAAAATTAAAACATATCCTGCGGACGAAGAGGACATGACCCACAACATGTTTGTGTTATTTTAAGTTTTTTGTCAAATTTTCAGCATTTACACTGTTTGTATGCGCAAATTGAAAATACACAAAACAGTGGGTTGGAAATGTACCTATTGTCAGTACACTGATACCTACACACCCAGAGAGGATTTCTGTAATACACAAAAAAAATATTTCAAATCAAGCAATCAATCAACATACTGTGTAATTGCAAAGTCAGATTAAAGTAAACATCTACAATTTCCATCCTAATTTAATGATAATTTGAAGATTTACCAATCACTTTGCACATATAATGTTCTTTTCTGAGTGACATTAGCTTTTGATTGTCATTGTCTTTATGTATACTAATAAACTTACATATTCAGCAGTTGAATAGTTGAGATGAAAGTCATAGATCTAAACAGTCTCTCACTCTTTCAGCAAAAGGCTGTTTTTCCTGTGTCTTTATGTTCCTTATGGTTCTGTTATCTTTACAGTGCTGTCTCTGAGGGACAACATCTTCCCAGTGTTCTTTTGTTGAAAGAGCCGTGAAATGTCAATCTACACACCTTTCCAGCAGCTGCTTCAAGCAAATTCAATTCCTGTCTTTATTCACACACACGCCCACACACACACGTGCACGTACACACGTACACACGTACACACACAAACAAGAGGTTACTTGGGTTCAAACAATCTGCCCAGTGGTGTATAATCACAGGTTCACAATGTCATTCATCCCAGAGATTATTTCATTTACCGCCTTGGCCCAGCCAGATCACTTATTACATCATAGTCCACCTTGTCTCCAAGGACACGCTAACGACCCCATTAAAAATGAATGAGAAATCCTGCGCTGTGTTGCTGCTGTTTGCTCCCCAAGTGTGTTTTATTACTCCAGGTGTACGTGTGTACCCGCATGAGTATTTGCATGTTCCAAACAAGATATATACAATGTGGCTCATCCCACACCAGCGCTTACAGATATTATTACACTTTTCCATTATCCCTTCACTAGAAAATTTATCTTTTATTTACTTTGCTCCCACAGTGAACAGCAGCAGTGTGCTAAGCAATGATGATCCCCTGCTGTGGCACAATGTGCTGTGACAAAGCTTGCATTATCATGATATACATATGTTTTTTTAAACTACAGTAAGTGTACGAAAGAGAAATGGCAACCTTGTATTCAACAAGGCTGTAAGTGTCAACGTAGTCTATTAAGTTATTTGTTATTCAGTGCCATTTCCTCCACATTGTGTATAAATGGTTGTGTGACAGGACAGCATGGTCATGGGCACATGAGCAGAAAGGGAGATGATCCCACATGGCCAGTGGATGTGAGGAAAACGCTGAGTCATTCTTGTCCTCCAGGAATTTTGAACATATAATCAATAGCTCAGGGCACTTCTGGCATCAGACACTACACTGCAATTGGAGAAAATGTTCTTGCATTGTTAAAATGCCAACAAGGCACCTGAGGAGTAGACTCAATCCTGACCCTGCCGTGCCGGGGTTTCTCAAGCAGCCCTTGCAATGCAGTTCTTGTTTTGGTGGATGTGAAAGAGGAAAGAGGCAGAAAAAAAACTATTCCAACAATTTGGTGTTGCAGCAACATCTTTTACAAATCAGAAAACCAAGATGTAAACTGAGGGAATGATTATATTTTAATTAGCACCGCCTGTCTAATGTGGCACACATGCAGTTTTGTGGTGTGGATGCTATTCTGAAAACTCACCCATTACATTTGACTGCCATGCCCTAATATAACAAGCTGCCATTAGTTACACATTCAATAGAAGATTTAATCAACATGTGTGGTTACAAAACTACAGACAAGAAAGTGTGCAAGAAACACTAATGAGGTTGTGCTTGTATAAGTAGCCAAACATCTTTTCTTCTTTCCCTGTAATGAACACAGGCATTCACCATCTTCAATGACACTGGTTCTTTCAGTTGAATTCTGGTTATGTCATCATGCTTCTATTCAGACAAATGCATTGTAAAACACACTCCTACTCAATTCAGCTAGGACTGTGCACGCTGTGTTTTTTAATGTCACAGTGACCCTTAAGTGGCCCTCTCTCACAAAAGCATAGTAAATGTCTTGAATAAAATAGCTATATAAAATACACAATACAAATATTTGTTTTCAGCACTGAATTAATTTATGTTAGAGCATCACATGAAATCTCCTCCAGACATGCTGCACCTTCATGATCCAACATTAGTTTGAACATTAGTTATTCTGCTCCTCTAGGCATTAGCCAGCAACCATATGCACCCCCTGGGAAATCTATTATCTTACCATTATCTTTTAATGGTCAGTAATGCCAGCTAATAGATACAATGACTCATATTAAGGAAATGTCAAATTAGCCTTATTCTTAAAGGGCTACTTTACCGATTAAGCATTAAGCTTTGTATCAGTGGAAACCCCGTAGTATTTTTGAAGGACCGTGCTTCCCTCCCCCATGTCACCCTGAGACTAGATTTCTCTGTATTGTAGGTCTGGAAAAAAGCCTCTGATGACGCAAAAATCGTCATCGGAGGCATTTTTTCCCAGAAGCTGTGAACTAGTTCCGCATGTTTTCAGGCATTTTTTCCCAGAAGCTGTGAACTAGTTCCACATGTTTTCAACCCGCCCATAGGTGGTGTAACTGTCACTACCTTATGCAGTCGAGTGTCAGACATTTTGAAGCTACGCTAACAGGCTCTCTCTTTTCAGCAGCAAACTCTTACAACGATTATGTGCATTCAAACTACTAAATGTGTACCCCCGGGATGCATTGGTACAAACTTTATTACAGACAGAATACTCGCCACACTATGCAAGCTTCGTGTGTCGCTCGATGCCGCTAGTCGGATAAGGGAACATCGAAAGCGCTGTGCGTGGTAGTGGAAACGTGGAACAGGTGCAGGAGTTCAAGCTAGGTGGAAAGCTAATGCTAACCGGCCAGCTGTTCCATCCATCCCGCTTGCAAATGTCCACTCATTAGACAACAAACTGGACTACATCCAACTTCAACAAAACTCCCAACACGAGTTTAGGGACTTCTGTGTGTCCAGTGTACCTATCCAGAGACCAGGCCTGCTAGCCTTCCGAGCAGATGCTGCTCTGTCGGGTAAAACTCATGCAGGGCTGTGTTAACACGGACTTATGCAGAAAGGGGGTGCTTTTATCCAACTACCACTCAGTCTTTACAGCCAACCAAGAGCTAATGCTACCATTGCCTTAGCTGAACTTTACGGAGCCTATAATGTGTGTGCACTAAATGTAGCCTGTTTCGGAAGTTGTTGTTATAAAATGTGTTTTTTATATATTTTAAATGTGTAACACCACTTGAGCCCAGGTGAAACATTGTTTCATTTATATGGTTGAAATGATAATAAAACACACAATAGTTGTCACTTGACTACCTCTCTATGTCTGTAACCGGTAGGCGTGGCTTGGGTGTGGACTCGTAGGGAAGCAAAGCAAGTGCATTCTGGGAGTTGTTGTCTTTCCTCCACATTAGGCAAAAATACATTTTCTGGCTTTTCTCAGTCTGGAAGGCCCCAATTTCTAAAAGAAATTCACATTTCTACTACATAAATTACATAATTTAGTAACTATATATTCATCTTTCCAGTGGTGAAATATCCCTTTAATGTCAGTTATCGCATTGGTTTTCTTCTAAGTTCAAATTTTTTACTGTGAACCGATGCAGGCACATATCACGGAAACTTCTGTTTCTGTGCTGGGAGGCATTTTGGGAAGTGACCCTCCGCCACACATCCTGTCCACTGAAATATTCTGTGTGTGAGTGATAGAGCTAAAGCTCCAGCCTATGCTGTGTTTGGTTAAGGAGGAAAAAGCCGCTGGCATCAACATTCACACAATAGACTCTTTGAATTTGTGCAACACCTCAGACAGGGTGGGAACTGTTTTTATTACTGAAGTTATGTAGCTTTGATTTATATCCTCACAACCTGATTAGCAGAACTCCAGAGCTCTGCTGCTTATATTTAGCCAGCAACTGGGAGATTCAAACTTATTTTCTATTCCTAAATAAATAATTGGATGACACAAGTGTTCTCATTTCCATAAATTAAACCATGGAGCTCCATAAGACTCCCCAATTCAGTCAACATTTGAGCCTTTTTCAATTTTGTGGTCCAATTAATGTTGGGCTGTGCACAGTGCTACTGCTAGAAGCCCAGAGGCAGCAATCTGTATGATATCGTCTCTTATTTTTCATACTGTCTGTCTGTCGGTCCTTCTTTTTGACCAGCCAGACTAAAGACTGCAGCTTCTCTGCTCCTCTTTTGCCAGTTGATGAGTTCTTGTACTGTAACACTTGTATCCTGACACATGACGGAACAATCAAATGCTACAGCAACACATTTCACTCTGTCTAAAATGTTGGTGATAATGCAACTCCTCTGGCTGCATTTCTCCACACATTTCCCCTCAATTTGCAACGTCCAATTACTCTGCCCTATATCACAGCTGACTGCACTGTTGGCCTGAGGAGGGTGATGTGCCTCCTCCAAACACACAGGGAGTCGCTAGACAATGATTAGCTTTAGCAGATAGGTGGAGACTGTCTTCCCAAGAGTAACGACAGCATCAGTTGTTTTAGCAAGTGCTCCAAAATGACATGTGTTTAGTGACGCCTTTTTTTTCTTTTTTTCAATTTTCATTCAACAGTAGCATGACCGACTTTGGAAATGTTTCTCCTTGAACCACAAGCACGTCCATCACCCTCCAAAGTTTTTGTTTCCCACTGAAGTCCTTTGAGCTTTTTATCCTGCTCTGTCCTATCCTTGTATTCCTGTTTGTGTTTGTATACCTAAGTATTATTGATTGATGTAGTCGTTACTTTGTGAGGGTACTGACATTTCTGCTGAGATAAAGTGTACCGTGTTACCTTTGTAGCTGAATTAAGACAAATCTGAGTACCACTTTGCTTCAAATGTACAAATTATATTTTGACTAAGGATTCTTAAAAAAGAAAATACTTGGTGTTGATGAAGTGTGATTGCATTGCTTAGAATTATGCAATTGTGAGAAAGGTAAAAAAAATTGCTAAATGTATAATGTGTAGATTGTATATTCTTAGTTTGTGCTCAGCAAACTCCATTATTGCATGAATTGGTAATGTCACTGCTGTCACCCTCGCTCAGTGATTTACAGTTTCAGCATTAAGAGAGGTGTCAACTCCAAAAACAAATGGTCCAGGAGTTAATATGCTGGCGTGCACAACATACAAGCTATATTTTCAAGGACAAAGTTTTCTGCATGCATTAAAACCCCTTTTTAATGTGAGAATGGCTCTCAAAAAGTGAGTGCAGTGGAAAAAGTTCAGAGTTTTAATTGAAACCCTGAAGCAGTGACAAGATTATACCAAAGGATGCTTTGAGTTGCTATGACTCTTGATAAGGAATGTGAAGGAAGACAGAGTGAACTGGTGGGGAAAGCAAATAGGAAAATATTAATTTTTACATTTCAAGGGACACACACATTTTATTTGCTGTCAAACACACACATACTTAGATAGTTCTCCTTGTCTTGAATCCAGCTGTACTTCCTTTGGCAGTAACAAAGGTTGAGGAGGGTTAATGTTTCACTCAATCTGTCAGTCTATCTGCCAAGTTCCTAAAAATGCACGCTATGGTCTCCTGGAGAGAATAACTGCCTGTGCATACACAACCTCTCTCTCCCTCTCTCTCTTTCCTTCCTGACATGTTCTATAATTGTCCCTCATGTACTGCAATATGTACTTTTGCTACCTCATTTTCTACTCTTTTCCCCTTTTTGCTGTATCAACATGCCTAACATAATATGCACATCAGCTTGATTGAAACTGTTGAAACCTAATTCAGCGAGTACTTCCATACACTAATGCTCCAATCAAAGCTTAAAGGTATTGTTTTTTATAAAAGCTATTTAGATTCAGTGAAAGAGTGTTTTTCTCCTTGGGCCTAATGTCACAGCATTCAACATGTACAATGGCCTTTGTGGTGTGACAGGGCCAGACTGAGTTCCTCTCAGGCCTGAGGCTGTTCTGTTAGCCCACCTGAGTCCTCTAGGTCTGTTGCTGGGTAGAAGCACATCTCCACCCCCTGCTGTGATTGGTCAATGCAGTCTTGATGGCCCCACCTCTTGGAACGCTGGTGTCTTCTCTGAGCCATCTGTCACAAACCCTAACAACTGCTCTGCGGCCAGGTATTTGTAATCTGTTGGCTGCTAAAGTTAGAGATGACATAGTTAGACAATGTTATCTAACCTCTGTCAGGATACAACTCAACAAATACAACTCTACATTTCAGACTGACCCAAATGTTTCAAAGGCCCGCTTTGCTTTTTACAAGTAAACAGCTCTTCTTCCTCCTGCTCTGTGTCGCTCTGTCTCAATCTCAGTGAAAGTTGCCAGAACCTTTAACTAGTTCCTCCTCACAATAAAAGACAGTTGACGTGAGCGAGAGAACATGATGTTGTTAGGAGAGTTAATCATCCATGTATTTCATCTTTCAATGTTTGTTTTTCTTTTGCTCCCTCGGGGGTTGGATGAAGGGAAGAGGCAGTGTGGTTGGGTGGTTAATTTTGATTTTCTACATCATCTACCCTTCTCCCTAGCATGCTAAGGAATACATATTAATAAGACTGACAAAATCTAAACAACAATGATAAATGGATGTAGTGACACATACACTCAAATAAAAGTAAAAGTCTGATATTGTGTAGAGGATCATTTTAATCACTTGTCGCTCTTGCCATCCATTACCGATGATTAGCTGAAGACAAATCCAGGGTGAGAAATGTAGCAGCTGCCACAAACCAAACTGGGCTCAACCACAGCTGCTGAGGTAACTCAGCTGGTACAGAAATGACAGAGTCGCCAGGATGTTGAGGACTTACGCCAAGGCAGGCAATGATCACAAACTTGAATAATGATAGAAGAATTATACAGGTTTATCAATGTTCCATGTAAATGTCATACATCTGCATTGACTACAGTGGTAAAGAAGTATTTAGATCAGTAGAAATACTATTGTCTAAAAGTACACCATTACAAGTGAATATTCTTTTATCAGCTAAATGTATTGTACAATCTTACACCAAATAAGTATATACAGTTTATTTTCATTTACTTATTTTGTGTAACATTACATGACTTGTAAGTGAAAAGAGTTGCTAGTATGATAAACCCCCAGAGAATTATAACTTGACTGGCCCTCAACCTTTCTTTTAATCCATTGTGAATTTTAATTGAATTCATTCTCATCTGTCTCATTGTGTCGTTTTTAGCCAAAAAACCTCTAAGAACCAATTGATCACTATCCGGCCTCTAAGAAAAAGCACACAGAGTTAGTGGAGCATTCAGCAGCTAAAGAGACAGAGTTGGTGGAGACCAAAAACAGAGCTAAAACAAAGTGAATACTTTCAACACGTAATTAATGCTCATGTTGTTCCTTGTATGCTAGATGTGAAGAAAAAAATCTTGATAATAAATTACTTATTGCATGTTTAAAAATAAAATGGTCGGCCGGATAGCTCAGCTGGTAGAGCTGGTCAACTCCTCGAACGCACCCTTTCATATCTTCAGCTGTCCTGTCAAAAATAAAGGCTGAAAATGTCCAAGAAATATCTGATGACACATTCAGCTTATTACTCATTTAGGAGCATAGCCAATGTAGTTTCTTCTGAAATTGATCTCTGGAGAGAAAGCAGTGTCAGGCAAACATCACTATGCATGCTCGGTGGCGCGATCATGTGTTATTGCTGCTTTGATATATTAATAAACCGAGAGGAAACAGCCGTTCATGAGAGCAACACCAGACCTTTAAATAAACCTTTTCATAGCAGACATTTTGTTAGGAAAAGCACAGGTGTTACTAAATACATCAGTGATGGCTCTGTTCCACTTTGGTGCTAGTATGCCGTGCTCTGACACAGCATGTACAATACGGCTCTGGAACAGCTAACTGGAATGCAGGAATTATTGATGGTATTAGTTTAAGCAGTGGTTGACAGCTCAAAATGTGTATTACTCAACAAAATCTTAGATCTGGGCGGTGATTCAGGCAAGCTGCTCCTTGCTCTACTGCTCTGCTGCTCACCATCAACACTACAAGGCTTTTGACCTGGGGTGCACCCAGGTGTGAGATTGCATAATGTAATCCTCCCTCAAACTGCACCTCCCCCTACTCTATATGCGGGGCTTTTAGAAAGAGTCATTTCTGTAAAAGAGGAGCTGTTCCTGTTGTAAATCTTGTACACGCTGGCTCTGTCCTCTTCTCAGTTTATGCCATCTGCTCCCTCCATCACGATATGCAACCACCCATCTCACCTCAAGTACTCTTTCTTTCATCCTAATCCCTAGTTCTGTATCTCTAATTAGTTGTCATGACTATCCCAGCAATCTGTGTTTTATCACAGATACAAATGGAGGCTGTATGTTGATGTTTTTGTGAATTCTAATCTCTTGAAATCAGGGCAGCGTTGCTTCAAATAACTGATAATCATGTTACATCATGCTGTAAATGGATGCACGTCATCTTTGTCATTTCACATTTACTTCTTCCCACAAATAGAAATATAATCAAATCATTTTGGAACAAATGCTTTATTAGTTGGATAACGCTTTTATTGCTTTTCACATTTATGGTATTTTACTATTGGTGTTGCCCTCGAGGAAGCAGTTTGGTTGTATTGTTGTTTACCGGCTATGTTTAAAACATGCTGGTTTAGGTTGACACAGAATATGACTTTTGCCTTCATGTCTCAAAGTGAAACAAAACACTGAATGAAAAGTGACAGCGCTATCTCTGTTTTTTCCTCTGGAAGATTTTTGTATCAGGAGACAGAAACAGGGACAGGCTCCACATACGCACTCTTTTATCTTCATTTTTAGCAGGTACGCTTTAATTTCTGATATAGTTGTTGATGTATTTAACTTATGAATTTTTGCAAATTGTCCTGAAGTCCTGAAAAAAAAACACCATTGTAAATACACTTTAAATACTTTATCTGATAATCCAAAATTTAAAATAGCATGCAGGGAGAGAAGCCCAATCTACCAAACACACAGGGAGAAGCTGTTTGGAACAAATAATGGCACAAACCTGGTGGAACCTCCAGGCCTTAAAATTAAAGCCAATGCAAAATGTCTTAACAAGATACCACAGGCTTAAGAACTTGTTTATACATCAGTCTGTCCTGTGGCTCAACCAAAATTAGTTTGCTGCTATTTAAGATCTGGATCCGAGGATATCATAAAACATGTTTTTTCTGCCATGGCTGTTGATATGTCTTTATATACATTATATATGTGTAATTGTTGTGTAGTTCTGCGTGTATTTTTATTTTTATTTCTTCTTTAAAGCAGAGCTGCTCGGGAATGCAAATTGAATGTTGGTGTAAACTGACACTAAAGTTATATTGTATTATATCTTTAAAGTTGCATTGTTCCTAATGGCCAGCAGGGGCTGACTCCAATGGTTGCAAAACATAGATATTAAAAAGAAGACTGAACTGTTTTTTGGGTCCGTGCTTTCTTCTTCGGACTGTGTTGAACTTAAGGACACTCTAAGGGGTTAGTACATTTTGTTTTAAGCCTGATTTTTCACTAGCAAAAATTTGTATCTAAATTAATATGTTGCATGTGAACCACAGATGCACCTTGCTAACCAAGCTAGCCCTGGCCAAATGGGTAACTTCTGGCTCTCAAAAGATTCCACAGCCAAACGGCAGTCTACAAACCAGTGGGTGGCGTCACGGTGGCTACGTCCACTTCAATTATACAGTATATAGTCACAGAGCATTAAAAAAAAACATCTCAGTCATATTTTGCACAGTGGCATGTCCACATGTTGTTTTCTTTAAAATAAAGTCTTTAAAATGGGTTACTGACAGTTAGCTGGGTAGCTTACTTCATGAAGTGAATTGTTTTTAAATTACTTGGCTGTAACAATCTTTAATGGTAAACAAATGCCAAACCTAATTTGTCATATTTGTATTCACAATTTTGTTATAGAAATATAAGTAAATAACAATAACAAGTCCATGTAAGTAAACGTTGTTCCCTGCTGGTACATGTTCTGTCTCCCTCCTTAATGGGCCAGCTTCCAAAGGGCACTGCATCACTTGGCATGGCATCCACTAAACTAAGAGACATACACACATAGAGAGACACACATAGAAAGGGGCTGCCAAAGTCCTGAAGCGAGGATTGACAGTGCAAAAGAGAGTGTAGCTGCATCGCCATCGCCAGGCAGTGTTTGAACTATACCGCGGCCTTTGGGGGAGCCCCCACTTTTTTTTTTTAAAGCAATGCACCCCAAGCTTCCATCCTTAACAGCCATGTATACAAGCTCTTCCAGTCTTTCAACTGCTGGCTGTTCCAATTTAATGGGATTACTAATTGAGTGCAGAGAATAAAGGCCTAACTTTACTGCTGGGGACACACATGCGCTGCACAATTCAGATGAGGAGATCAAAGTCTCACAAATGTATGGTGCAGTCTACTTAATAACTGCCTTGTTTTCTTGTGCCAGGGCTACATGGTGCTAACTGCAGAATGGATTTCAAGGACTTTATATTTTTTCTACGAATCTTTAGGTTAACATGTACTAAACATGAGTTGAATTTGCACCGCAGCGCCTTACATAATAATCCACGATGATCACATTACACAAAACTCTAATACCACGTCAAAATGACAAGTTGTCCAATGGAATCCAGACAAAATACATTCATGTGCAATGTAAACCCAATGCATTGCATTACATTATAACAGCAATGCAATATAAAGTAAAGCATTTGATCTTTGGACAACAAAGAGATAAAGCCAGCAGTCAGAATTAGCAATGACATCCCTCTCATGTTTTATTCATCATGGCGCATGCCGTTTCTTTATGAGATGAGACAAGGGACAGTGTTGTAAAAGTTAGGCTTGGATCATTTGAGCAAGCGCTATGAGAAGGTTTTCCTTTCGTGCTCTTTAAGATGAGGAATGAATAAAATATAAGGGTGTAGAAGTCAAGCATAGGAAAACATCAGGTGATTTCTCAGCCATCCACTGCAAGCAAGGTCAAAGATCTGGGAAAAAACACATCATTTTACAGGGTAGGGAAGGGAAGGGTCACCGCTGTCCTATCACAGGTCGGAGCAGACTGCACCGCTCTGCCTTGACCGCAGCAGTACACTTTAGCTTCCCCTCTCTCTCTCCCTCCTTCCCTCCCTCACTCGACCACCTGGCATCAGGCAGCATGTTCTCTTTCCATCAGCACTTAATCTCAAGCTGAGGAAACACTGGGAACAGATTGGTGGATGAAGGGGCTGGAAAAATAGAAAGGAAAAGTAAACAGTCAGGTCAGCAATGAAACCAGCTGAGTATCTTTTATCAGCATTAGATTGACAGAAAGCCTGAACACTACATGATAACACACGTGATAAAAAAAACCCAGCAATTATTAACTTCTTTTTTTCTGCTGAGGAAGGGGAAAAATAGTCATTAAAGGAAAGTATGCAATTTACATTGCAACATCATTGCTCTTTTGTCCAAATGAAACTGAATAGCACATCTTGCAGTATGCAGTCCCAGCCGCCAGCATATTAATTGTCTATGGCTTATCAGATTCAGATTAAAGCACCTTTCACAGCATGTACATGTACACCTATTAATTATCTTGCACAGTAGCTAGATTCTCACGATAACAAAAGATCATGTGAGAATCGCGGGATCACATTTCACTCGAAAATCCATCTTGTCAGGCTTCAAGTAATGTGTTGGTGTCCAAAAAACCAGCTGTTCAAACAATCGGCGTCCAGTGAGGGGCAGGTGTGTTTAATGTTTGTGCGACGGCCGCGACTGTTCGTTCAAAGCAACAATGGAGGGCGTGATAGACGGGTGGGTCTTCCAATCACCTGCCAGGATTTTTTTTTTAAAGTGCCTGCCCTTTTCCAAACAGTTTCCAATGACTGCTTCTTAGATGATTCAATCTAGGAAAGTTGCTTTTAATATTAATAGGTCGAGGTCTTGGCCGGCATGTTTTGCTTAATGAAGTGTCGCTGTAGAGGATGTTGATGGGATGCATTGGTTTAAGTGAAAATAATATCTAGCATACAGTACAGTATGTAGGTTGAACACAAGACATGCAATCAATCTGTGTTTTTGTGCGTTTGTATTATTTTGTGTTTGCTTGGTTGATGAGTAGGCTACTATAGTGGTGCAGTAGTGCACATCATGTTCGGACAATTGTTTACCTTAATCATTCAGTGGATGTCATCACGGACTGTGTGTGTGTGTGTGTGTGTGTGTGTGTGTGTGTGTGTGTGTGTGTGTGTGTGTGTGTGTGTCTCTGATTTCTGGGACACATCTTGGCAGTTTAATGTCTCATTTAATATGTGCAGTTCAGGTGATCTGAGCAGGAGCAAACGTTGCGCTACAGTGGTTTCCTGCCCCTCACTTTTATATTACCCCAGCAGCCATAGAAATGTCAAAAACAGTTTAGGTGTAAATACAGGCCGCACATCAAGCCAATGGATATAGAATTCACATCTTTGAATGAACTGAAAGAGGTTCAATTTGCCACGTTTGTTGGGTGATCAAAAGATAACAAGATCTGTGGCGAAAGAGCCTTTCAATCATTGTTTTAACATTATGAATTATTTAGTGCAGCCTGTTTGACTTTACCAACCTGGTAGCATAGCACTAATTGAGTGCAGAGGATAGAGGCCTAACCTTACTGCTGGGGACACACCTGCGCTACAATTCAGATGAGGCTCATATGTTTGCATCAAAGTCTCACAAATGTTATAAGAATGATACCATGGTTTCTTGTTGCAAATTAGCATAGAACCCACAACCAGTGCAGGACTCTCTGCAGCATCTTCAGTCCCTCACTGTGAGATGACAGCAATTTATAAAGGCAAGTCTTGCCTCCAGCCATAAATCTACATGCAGAAGCATTGTAATGTTTGAAAGGAAATTTAAACTTGATTTACTTTTCCGTACGTTTTGTGTGTGTGTGTGTGTGTGTGTGTGTGTGTGTGTGTGTGTGTGTGTTTGTTGATGGTTTGTTTACATCTTTGGTAATATGCGGTAATCATTGTGGTGTTCTGGGCAGCATTTCCCAGTGATCACTTGGCAACAGTGTTACCACAGCGTTGTTCTGATTCATCAACATGATAGCAGCTCCAAACCCCACACAAACAGAATGCATTGTTTTACTGAGGCTGATAACACCACAATAAATGATGGAACACCAAAACACTGCAAAATCAAGTAATACCTGCACAGTCCAACTATTTCAAACCATTTCTGCCTAACATCAGTATTACCTGTTACATTAAGTATATTACTTCAATGGATAACAGCATAATATTGGCATATGACATGGTTACTTGTACACCAGGAATGTGAAAACTAAGTCAACTAAACTCAACCACTCGGCTAGTGAGTGTGACTGTTCTCTGCTCATTGACGGCATTACTCCACTATACTCTTAACAAGCAAATAGTTGTTTATTGCTGCATTGAGCTATATCCATTCAATAGGATTTATCATTCATGAAGTTGTAAATTTCTAGATGAAATAACATTTGCCATATAAAATCATCAGGAACTAAAGTAACTAGGCCTATATGTTTAGTCCCTACATTTTTACCACCAATAAACCTCGATAGGATATTGCAGAGAGGGCAGAGTGATGGAATGGATAGGTGAGCCAGTTGACATATATTACACACTATGCTCTCTGCACTCCAACTCTGATTCATATTAGTGCCATAAAGCACAGGGCGAGGGCACTTTTAGACAGGGGTGGCATAAATCCTGCAGTACAGAGATGAAGAAAAAAACACAATCCATTTTTTAACACACTGCAAATAACAGACTCTTTTCTGTGGTTTATCTCAGAGCTACAACAGTGACTAAGGTTTGAGGCACTGTTCTATCTATGTTTTCTATCTATGTTTTACCAGTATAGTAGAGTATATACACCACACACTGACACAGAGCCAACATGGTGACCTTCATGGTATTAAGGCGTGTCCATCCAATCTTTCAGTCTCTGTCATAAAGCATATACTGCGAGGTAAAGGGGCAAGAGTTATGATGTGCTGTAAAAAAAAAAAAAAATTAAAAGAAAAAAAAATTGATCATGCCCGAGCATGTTTATGTTCTACCTACACACAGGCTTTACCCTCACAGTGCTTTATAGTCTCCAGCCGCTGATGTCATCACATCATGGGCTAAAATGTACAGTGAAATGGACTCACTCAACGGATCCTCTGGTGAAGGCACGTATACTGTATACAAATGGACTACTTATACTTTACTTCTGTCAGAGAATTTTCTCACTTATATTTTATGCCAGTATAAAATATAAGTTTTATTTAGGCATACAGTATGTCAATTAAAATCCTATGTTGCAGTCAGGTTTAACCCTAACCCTAACCCTTCAGAACTGCTACCTGTGAAGAGTAAGATGTCCTTATAGCATAACTGTGATAAAGAGGAGAAGATAGAATGTTACTTAGTAATAGGTTTTCTCATGATCATTCTGAATGCCTCGAGTTCACTTCAGTGGCATGAATATTTTCTTTTTCGAGAGCCAAGGCAGGAAAATAAAAGGAAATGAGAAGAGTATAAGGCAAGAAAAGGGAATAACAGGAAGACGAGATTTTGACACTTTTAAAAAAGAAAAACAAGGAAGATAAATTAAGAGCAAGAAATCTGTTGAGGTAAATAGCAATGGAAATCAGAGAAGGATGCTGAAGATTTAGGGAAAGTAGAAAGAAAGATAGAAGACAAGAGATGATAGAGGAGATGCAACTGTCAGAGAGAAAGCCACCACTCTCTCCACTGTTGATTATTTCTCAAGCGCCCTGGCACACTGCTAATCCGAGGACGGATGTAGCTTAGTTTGTTGTTTATAGCTCTACTGACACCTTCCAGTGTGTAGTGACCCGCCACATTCACAGATCAAACTATCGGCCAACAACCAGCAATGCTATCTTTACAAATTGACCACTTCAGTTCTTATCATAAGAGCAATAATATTTCCTTGTCCTTCTGCAATCTTCTGCAGCTGTAGGAAGTGGACATTTTTGCTTTGTGTATTTTATTTTGCAGGATGCATTAGTTGAATATGAATTATAGAAAGTGAATGGGTTAGAAACAGAGCAGAGCAAAAGAGCAAAACAAGCAGGAGAACTACCTGTCTCCACAGTTTCTTTTTCTCCTCTTCTACTCACTGTCATTTCAATTCAGGTCATTTCTCGCACAGCCTCACAAGAAGAAGCAGACAGAATAGGCCTAAAGGTGCCTCTGGTTTAAACTTTTACAGCATTTGATTTTTCAAAAAGATTTGCTGGACATAAATTGATAAATCTCCACACGCCCAATGTTGTGGGGTTGGGTTGCTATGCTGCAAATTTAATGTGCACTTCTGGTTTCAAAGAATATCTGCAGGGTTCATTAGAATGGTGCTCATTTCGGTTGCTCTGTGATCTACACGCCTGCATCCTTCATTAATTTTAACCGTGCCTTTACGTATCAGAAATATTGACAGGGAGAGTCGATCGAATGATAAACGACAGTGATTGGGTAAAAGGGTTGAGATGCAAAGCCATCATGTCAGGTGCAGAATGACAGGATTCAATTAGAACCAACATGTTTCTCTAGTTGGGAGGTGATTATTGAAGCTCAGATGCTGTTAGGACTTCTTTGATCCCAAAGGAACTAACTAAGCTGTGTAATCATTTTCTTACTGCAGGTATTGATATGCAGTACTATCAAGAGGAATACTATTCTGTTTAAAGGCCATTGAGGATCATATTTTTTGCAGATTTTAGCTTGACCTGCTGCAAGAGGCCTTCAAATTAACATGATTCTTTTTAACTTTGGCAAAAATAAAAGAGGACATTGTGTTCACTCTGAAGGAAAAGGTGTGATGTCCCTTACACCTTAGTACACATGAAGTTTCAAAAAAACTGACATTTTCACGCCCAACTAGTTCTCCTTCACTAAAAGGGCATTGTGCAAAACACAGGCAGGACGCAGAAGAAACAGACACTCAAACTCCTAAAAAGAGAAATAGGGAAAAAACGTTGCCATGTCTCCACCTTCAAATTAACATGAATCTTTTTAACTTTGGAAAAAATATGGTGCTCACTCTAAAGGATTATGGAATCAAATCTCTGCAATTAGCTTCTCCAATGACAGGAATGTAAACAAATGGGCAGAAATCTAAATGAATGGGGTGTCCTTTGGAAAATAGTCAGCAGTAATGTAAAATGGTTTGTAGTAAATGAGCTAAAATGTGCAAAAACACAGACGTGGCTTTCTTTAAGTGAGAGAAATGCTAGTCTGTAAATTCTGAAAAACGAGCTGTGAAAGACAATATGACCTAACATAGCACAAGCGGCATACCTGAACACTGCATATACATTATTAATATCCAGGGCTACTGTGTGTTTCTGTAAGCAAAGGCATCAGAAACAATTAGAGCGGTACAATGTTGTTGATACTAATCCAGCTTGCAGCTAGCTGGTTCCCATGGCTTGGGGCGATTAGCCTTGCTATTCATATACCACCCAAAGCTACTCTCTCAAGCTCGCTGTTTCCTCAGCCGCTTCATGAGGATGTGACTGGTCAAATACTCTGGACAGCAAATCTACCTCAGCTAAGCAGCTGATTAACGTGTTTGGGTGCCCCTACGCATGTGCACAAATCATGTGCAACCTAACCAAACTAACCTAACCACAATCAAGAGTCAATGGCCACAGCAGATGAAGTAACTTTCAGCTGCATTACACTTTGACTTCCCAGCACCTTCACGAGTGAGGTGGTTCTCTCCATCTCTTCCACAAACACTTCCACCCACAGATCTGGGATTCAGATAGCTGAACCTTCCTCTCTCTCCTTCTTGATACTACACAGCAGCAACATCTGAGTCTGAGCAGTTGAAAACAATCTTTTACCATGGGAATTAATTAAGAGAGTCTAAAACTAAAATATTGAGTCCTTTGAAACATACACTGTAGAACGACAAAAACTAGCAAAGAGGCATGGAAAAGAACTGGGGTGTGGAAGTATGTGAGTATGCACACAGATGCAAAGTAAGACAGAAAAAGACTATAATAAAATTTCCTCCAGTGATGAACAAAACCTTTTTTATCCAAGTTTTTTAGCATTATTAAGCTCATTAATCTTGTTTTTCCTTATTTCCTATTTTCATGGCAATTCAGATTTATATTTTGACCCTTAGGTTGGGAACCGCTGCATTAAACTACCTAACTGACTGGGCTATACTATTTGCTACAAAAGTAAAAATGCTTGCACATTGTTGCATCAGTATTAAGAATCTAATAATGCATAGAGTCATGTATTATTTTTACTGTACATAGCGTTTTTACATAGCTGTATTGGTACTTTTACTTACAGTACATAAAGGATCTGAGTACTTCATTAATTACTGTTGGGAACATTGACTACAGTATGAGGCTTGAGAAAGTTTGTTTCTTAGCTGGCTCCACAGGAAAGCTTTGCACAACCACACAGTGATAAGGCTTACAGCTGTGGTAGAAACAGACATAGTGACATTACAAACCCGCGGCGATTGCCTGGAAACAAATCCAAGCACACACAAACACTTCTATTACAAACACACACACACACGTCAAAACACAACGTTGGCCTAAGTAAAGGTCACGCCAAATCTCTTGATTGATAATGTGATATTAGCTTAAAATTTGTCACGTTGGTTCTCAATCAAGGTGGCATTCATTGAGACCGAGCAGGATGAGATATGAAGCACTGTATTGCACAAACCAACTTGGAGCCATTCATGTGAAGTGCAAAAGAAAGAAATGCTGTTAGAAAAGTAAAATCTCTGTTTCAGCATTGTGATGGCGCAATCACATTCACAGTTCAAAAAAGGTTAGAAAAGTGTGAATTGTGCCTTCAGTGTTGGCGGTGTCCCCTACACCTTAGCGCACATTCAGTTTCACAAACACTGGCATTTTCACACCCAACCAGCTCTCCTTCACAAAAAGGGCATTGTGCAACACGCAGGTTGGACACGGAAGAAACAGACACTCAAACTCCTAAACAGAGAAAGTAGGGACAAAACGCTGCCATATCCCTACCACAAAACAATCATGTAAAAGGAGGCCAGTAAATGCCCCCTATTTAATGGAAATACTTAAGGTTTGCAATGTGGTTATAAAAATGACATTGGATCAGACTGAATAAATGTTGGCTGTGACTCAGTGCATTTTGCATGATTTTGCACAAAAACACTAAAATGATTCCAGGCTGCGCAGAAATATAACTAACACAAGCATCAGATTATCAAAGTTTGAATATGATGCAGTTGAAGTCTATCTTAACCAATGATAAGGTTTTACACACACATGAAACTGAATCTTATTCTGAGCTCCAAACACTAACACCAAATCTGACACCATACTATACTGATTTATACTGATCGGTTCCTCCCAATCCTATAACACTGTGCACTCTCAACCCTCGTAAAGACCAAGGTACTATGACACATAAAAGAAAAGCAATGCCGGCGCACTGTGTAAAGCTATTCCCCTTCAGCCAAGATGTACCAGTTCTTCACCCCAACCTGTCGTGACACAGACTTATGTTTTTGCGTTGCGTCCCAGAAGTCAGGCAACCACGTTACAGCACAGCATTTCAAACTTGGCAGATACATTAGTAAATGTAATTCCCCTCTGCCTTGCTGTATGTCTTTCAGTTGTGCAGTTGTGTGTGCAGCGTCCAGTAAAAGCCAAGAAGCCGTTGTTACTTCTGCTGTATTTCATGTGTCAGAGAGAAAAGAGGTAGAGGCAGAGATTCATTTAGTTTGACATGTATGAAATACAGGTTCAGGTCCCTGAGGGGAAGGTTTATAAATTGGAGTTTCAAAGATTGTATCTCAAACTTTAAAGATGTGCTTGGTATTGCAATAGCTGTGTGGAAAGGATTTTTTTAAATACTCGGAGTGTTTTTTGTGGAAACTGAATTTCAAAGAACTTCATCAACAGATGTGGAAAAAGATTTTGCTCTTCCATGTAATTGAGGTATGAAGACAAGAAGAAGGCTGGATGAGATAAAAGATGGGAGAAAAAGTGAAGGGTTGGACTGAAATCAACTAAAGGAAGGAGATATTGACAAACAAGATAGGCAGGAGTGCAGAGTACACTGCAAATGAATACTTCAGGCCATGAGCTGGCAGGCGCCAGAAACATTTCACAAGATGATTTGTTTCACAAGAAGAAGCAATATCACTAACCATGACCTATTTTCCTTAACTAAAGATAATAATCTCAATATGTGGTAAAAGTTGTCATCATCAGTTAAGTGTTTCCTCCACCCACTGTGTAAAATATTAATTATATTTAGTATTTTTTGTTATCCTTTCAGGGATGATCATTCATGTGGCATAGCAACACTTGTAGAAGTCCTTCACTGCTGAGCTGGACGTGATGCAAATAACAACATATTCAGCACAATCTATCTGCTGGGATCTCAGCCTGTTACAATTTTATCTTGCTCACAAGGTGGAAATGCATAGAAGTTGCATATGGAGAACAAATGCCAATGAAAGATTATGTATAAGCATGTGTGTGCATAATATTAATTTCCAGTTTGCTAACTGGTTGAAAAAACGGGCATATCAAGGGTCACCTTTCACCTGCATGCTTTACATGTATGTTAAAGTTTCTCTATGCTTAATTTGAAATTGTTTGAAATTGAAAATCCACCCATGTCAACTCTCTCTCTCTCTTTCACACAAACACACAGTTCGATATAGCCTGATACTTTAGGTTGGTATTGCTGGTTAGAACTTGTCATGGGAACACATCTTTGACCATTTTCTTGGCTCACTTGCAGCAAAAACACAGAAACTTACTCAGGAGGCAGAGGAAGAGCAGGTGTCACCAGGGCTGAGTGATCATCAGGAGGCATCAGTTGAATCATCCAGATACTGTGGATGGGTGTTTTTTTTGTACATACTGTAGTATATTATGGACTGTTGAAAATTATAATTGTCTTTGACCACCTACAGAGTTGTAATATACGTTACTTTAACTTAACAAAGAATGGACACTTTAGGAAACAGCTTGTCTGGCTTTGTCTAAAGGTAACAAAATACATTATATTATTTTCTCTGCTGGGACAAGTTGCCAGGCAACCAGAGGTGACTCCAGGAAGTTACTGGTGCTGGCAAAGAGTCTGGCACATAGCCCCTTGTGAAACGACAAATTGTACAAATTAAACAAACAAGATATAACTAATTAGTGAGATTTTTTTTTTTTTTTTTAGCTTTTTTAGTGCAGAGCCAGGCTAGCTGCTTCCCCGCCCGTTTCCAGTCTTTGTGCTAAGCTAAGCTAGCCAGCTGCCATCTCCAGCTACATATTTACCATACAGACACAAGAGTGGTATCAGTCTTCTCATCTAACCCGTAGTGAGAAAGCTCATAAGCCATCCATCCATCCATCTTTGTCCGCTTATCCGGTAACGGGTAACGGGGGGGGGGGAGCAGCTCCAGCAGAGAAAGTTTGAAAAAGAAGTCAAAATGCTAATGCTCTTACTCTAACCCCTTGTCTGTTTTCCCAGTTTTCTTTGTTTGCTGGACAACTCTTAATCCACTGTATCTAGGTTGTTTTAACTGCAATAGTATGTAGTAATAGTATGTCCTGATCAAATAAATAAACTAAACATACATTTGTGTTCACGTCCGAGATCAATTTTGCTAAGTTGTACTGCTGAGTGAGAATGACAAATGGTCCCAGCATCAAAGACGTGCTGCTCTTACAGTAAATTAATTGCAGACTCAGTCTCTCTGCTCCCATCTGTCGGGTTGTCCGTCTCCCTGTCAGAGATTTATGACTCTGTTTCACCACACGACTGCCTGTGCACCCAAAGATGCTCAGTAATCACAACAAGAGTGCACGACAGCAAAACATTTCCCTATGCATGTGTTAGGTGATTTTGTACTGCATATACATGTGTGGCTGAGCAAAGTAAATACACATTTCCATCCACATCCAAGTATACATGCAAGAGAGTAAGCACATCTTCATTTCCATTCCCATGTTTTATTTATGGAAACCAGAAGAAGGTTTCATGCAGCTGTCTTTGACAAGTTGTTCAGTCGCAATGTTCTGTGCAGGCAGTTTTCTCGAATGTCTCTCTCTAAGACTAGAGGATACACTGTAATGTGGGTTTCTCTATACAATGTGTTTGCTCTCGCCTTGGGCCCCAAGGTATCTATAATACAAACTGCATAATCCAGTTTTCTCGGTCATTGCTGAGTTCATGCCTAGCAGATAGCTGTAAAGCTTCTTCTTTGTGCCTACAGCCTTCAGGTAAAGATAATATATAGGAGGGTGGTAGTATACAAGTTTAATAGAAGGGAGTGGCTGAAGGTTAATAGAGATATACTGTATGTTTTGGTATGACACAATGTGCTTTGCCTCAAAATAACTGCTAAATAAAACATGTGGTGACTTCTGACAGAACACCACCACATCATGGGTTAGCAAATGTTGGTTGGCCTGTACTAATCAGGGTGCAGCTCATCTCCTAAACGAATCATGCATCCACCTTTCAATGCCCACGAACACCATGGCCCCACTTTAGGTCAATTTTACACAACAGGACCAGTTGCCAGGCAACCGGTTGAGATTCCGGGAGGTTACTGTTACTGGCCTAGAAAAAGTCCTGGAAAATGTTCAGTGACATAACTTTTTCATAAAAGAGTGAATTGTAATTTGTATGCTTTGTTTTTTTTGAACAGATTAAACAAAAAAATATATTTTGTGTGCTAGTAGGCAGATTTTGTTCCCTTTGGACAGCACAGACAGGCTGTTTCCCCCCATTTACAGTCTTTATGCTAAGCTAAGTTAGTTGGCAGTACCTTTGTACTTATCATAACAACATGTGAGTGCTATCAATCTTCTCATCTAACTCTCTGTAAAATCATGTTTCCATAACTGTGAAACTTTTCCTTCATTTTTGTTAGCTAACCAGTTGCATTGCCTACTGTGTAGTGCTGTTACAAATCATTTTGAATGATACAAAAATGATTATGGTTCAATGTATTATCATATTATTCCATTGAGAAGAAAATTACTGTATTCATGCACGTGATTATTGTTTTTGCAAAGCCTCTTAAATGAGTGTTTGCTATGTTGTAAAGGCTCGTCAAGTCCATGCTGAATAAAACATTCGTCATCAGATAAAAGATCTGATGAAAGATACGTTTTACAAAATCTATTGGGTAACACATTGTGTGCACAAAAGATGCCCCCTGGAAAGTAATTTCATAATCACAATACAATCTCAACAGACTGTTTATATCAAAACAGATTTTAAAAAAAAATATGTTAGGCAGTTTTCGTCACAATCTACAAGCACTCAATTATCTTTTATATGCCTTTACCTTACCTTGACTTACCTTGACATCATAACTAACCTTGCAATATCAGTCCTGCTCATCTTTCTGTGGTCTGGTCAAGATGATTGCCTGTTCTTTACACAACATGAACCCTTTGGGTTGAAGAAACACCCCACTGGGCTGCAACAAGCAGGGGACAATTTTGTAAACCAGCATCAACATGTTGCCTGACTGACAACATGTCTCTCTATTATTGTTAGTATTACTAAACTAGTTTGCTCAGACATACATTTGCATTTTAAAAGTAAAACAGTGGCCACAGAAGTTACTATGAAAGGATTCCTGAAGTCACATTGAAGGACAGACATTGTATTCGTTGCTCTAATAAATGAACTCATTTCCATTTTAATTTTATTTATTATTTTTACATTCTGTGATTCATAAAATAGATCTTGTAGAAAAATATGAATTTCTCACGTGATCCTCAGAAACACATGGGCTCCATATAAAGCACTTGTGAATGGTATTGTGCCATTTTTTGTTTGCTGCTGCTGACCTATTGCAGCCTTTGTTCATATTATAGAAATGTCTGTATGCGTTCATATGTTTTGGTACTCAGTTTTCTCTCAGGCACTGAATTATACTGTATGGTCTTCACATTATCTTAATTATTTCCATCAATAGTTGATCATGCAGTGTTTTAGACTAGACTTGAATATACAGTGCTGCTAACTGGAGAACAGACTTGCCATTTGCGCTGCTTATTGATCCCCAGACAAGTATTGACTGACGCTATGCCATTAATTAACTTGAAAAATCTTTTAAAAATATTAGTCAATATACCTCTAACACAGAAAGCTGATGAACCTAGTGGAGTTGAGAGTTTTGGGACCCAGGAGGACAACACCTTAGTAAAAGATCTAGACTAATCAGTATTAATCAGCTATGCATAACTTGCGCTGCTTATTGATCCTTGTGACAAGTATTGACTGACGTTGCGTGTTGTATCCTGAGGCAAATACAATCAAGGAACCTTGTTAAGGGCCATTAATTAACTTGAAAAATCTTTTAAAAATATTAGTCAATATACCCTCTAACACAGAAAGCTGATGAACCTAGTGGAGTTGAGAGTTTTGGGACCCAGGAGGATAACACCTTAGTAAAAGATCTAGACTAATCAGTATTAATCAGCTATGCATAACTTTAAAACAGACCTCTCCATCTATAAGCTGTGCAGGTCACGTGCACCATATTCACAGTCACACGCCACACACACACACACACATAACCTCACCCTCACCCACACACACACACATACACACATACACACACACACCCTGCAAATAGAAAGATGTCGGCTGCTTTTGATATTAGAAAATACCGATATTTCCCCAGGCCTCTCTCTAGGGGTTTTTAGATGAGTGTGACATGGGAGTGCCCATTGGAAAGGTCAGTACAGCTCAGAGCCCCGGTGGAACCTCATCAGATACAACATCCCTTGGTGTAAAAATGCTGTAAAAACTACAATGTAGCCTATCAGTGAGACCTCGCAGTGGGGCATCAAGGAGGTCTGAGAGGTGGTGTAAAAGGATGACTGTAAAAAGAGAAATGGTGGAATAGCTTGAAATCAAAACCTGCGGGGAGGCTAGACAAAATAGGCTACAATGTTTAGAGGTGAGACCTCGAGTGGGGCATCAGGATGACTGTGGAGATGGAAAACTGGGAGATGGAGATTGTGGTGGAATAGCTTGAAATAGAAAGGGGAGTAGATGTGCGGGGGAGGCTAGACATTATACACATGGGAGGAAAATTTAAAAGAGCTGAGAACCGGTATGCACAGGGACTCAACCGGTATGACAGCACCAGCTTTTTTCTGCCCTTGTTTAGTACGCAACAACCTTCACAAACCCCCTCTTTGGGCAAATTGTGTTTGACATAATGTGAAGCAAAATCACAAGCCATGTTTGCTATTTCCATTTTACAGTAAATTATCTGGGTGTGGACTAAAGTGTAAGACCATTTTATCCAAAGTTCAGACACTGTCATGCGTGGGCACACCAGACACTAACTACACAGATGCTTTATACACAGGTGATTTATAAATGGAAGGGCAGTAAACAAATGAAAAAACTGAATCTCATCAATATCTATCTGTTCAATAATTCATAGGTAGTGGCAATGCAACCACCGGCAACAACTGCCTTTCACACACACTGGATGTCCTAAGGTAAACTGTGGGTTTTTATGTATTAAATATAATTATTTTTGCCATTAAGCTTATGGTAATACTTATTACTACCCTCTTATATTATGTTCTTCTTCTCCTGCATCTGGGGTTGCACATTGTCATCCACACTGTCACACAAAAAATGCCTTTTCTAGCATGCATAGTCAAACTTAAGTACATACAGAAAGAGCAGGGATAAGATTCAGGTTTCCTCATATTCCACAAACAAGGTTTAAAAGTGCCTCTTCAGATAAAAACCACACCCATAAATATAAAAAAATGAGAAGGAGATGAAAAACACATAGTGCAAAAGAAATTACAGAGAGAGAGAGAGAGAGAGAGAGAGAGAGAGAGAGAGAGAGAGAGAGAGAGAGGACAAGGATCTGACTGGTTTGCACCCATATATATAACCTCTGCCTTCCTGCCAGCCAGCACATGGTGTCACACTAAACTGTGTCCCCACTTTCAACCCTAGTTCAATTCCCTTAGCACTTTAGTCATTTGCTATAAATAGGCACACACCAACACACACACACACACACACACACACACACACACACCCACACCTATTTGCCTGTCTACTTTTATTTTTCAGCTAAAGAGATTTCAGCTGGGAGGAGGCCTCACCTGCAGGCTTGTGGTTTGTGTTCCTGATAGTGGTGTCACAAACTTGTCCCCACTTGTTTAGTCATTTGCTATAAATAGTATTTGCCTGTCTACTTTTATTTTTCAGCTAAAAAAGGCTTAGCCCAGCCCATCACAATAAAATACTGCGCACCTCCATGGGAGGCCACGGGCACTCTGACCATGGCTGAGAGTGGCTTTTAAATCAAAGAGAACATAGGGGCACACACATAGACACGGCAGACAGAGACATGTACTGTATATACACAATTTATAGTAATGTGTGAGTAGGCAAACACATATGAACTGCTCCTCTAGCATTCAGGACAACTGTAGTCTCACATTGCCAGACCTTCCTCCACAGCGCTGCGGAGGAGGGTCTGTCTAGTCCACGCAGCTTTCTGGGATGGGAAAAAAACCTGCTCTGGCTTATTGGCACTAACTTAGTCTAGCTGGCTGTCTGGATTTACCCTGCAGAGATCTGAGGACAGAGATGGGAAGTAACGAAGTACAAATACTTTGTTACTGTACTCAAGTAGATTTTTCAGATATTTTTACTTTACTATTTATTTTTTTGGCGACTTTTTACTTTTACTCCTTACATTTTAACACGAATATCTGTACTTTCTACTCCTTATATTTTACAAAGTTGGCTCTTTACTTTAGTTTTGTACTAAATGTCGTCTATCGGGTGTGATTGTGTGTGCATGTCAGAGAATAGCGCGGACACGGAGGAAAAAAGTGAGAGAAAAGAAAAAGAAACTAGCTGTTCATCTCACAATCAGTTGAGACTGTGTGCGTCTTTGAGAACTGTAAGTCATATAACTGATGTTGTCAGCCTGTTGTTGTATTGGTCTGTAGTTCTGGCAAATTTAAAAGTTAGCTTGTTTGTGTTCTTCCCCTGTTAGCTAGGTTACATCTGTTACCTAGGTTACACCTGTTACCTAGGTTACACCTGTTAGCTAGGTTACACCTGGCTGTTGATTTGATATAATGGCAATTGTTGAACGTCCTTGCTCATTAAGATAAGGTAATTAATAGTGGGTTTATTGTTATTATTTACTAGCATATATGATTCCGATGCATTATGTATGGTAGCCTTTACAATTTTATTTCTTTCTTTTATTACCACACACACAGCCATAAGAGAGCTATGCGCGCCCATGTTTATACTGATGCTTGATTGTAATACAGCATCAACGTCGATGTTTTAACAGACACACCTGGGCCGACGTCTGTAACCAGGAACAGCTTTAAATCCAGTCCTAATCTAGTCCTCACTAAATTTAAAATAATTTCGCTGAAGTTACCAATACCAAATTTAATCTAATTGGATGGGAACATACACAGACTTCTCACAAAATCACACTTCAATTCATATCTTGCTACTCGGTCAGAATCTTATTAACCTGGAGTCCCAGTCTATGTCAATATAAATAGGCTATATGTTTTAGGCCTATTGGCAGACAGCCATTTAAAATGTAGGCAATGGCATATAAAGAATAAAGAGCCATTTTCCATGTCCACTGTAGTTTCTCAGCATGCTCTCTAGTAACATCTGTCTGGTCAAGGTAGCTTTGTCATTCATAAGGCTACTTTTACTTTTATACTTTAAGTGAATTTCTAAGCCTGTACTTTGTTACTTTTACTTGAGTAAAGAAGTTAAATCAGTACTTCTACTTTTACCAGAATTTTTCCAGAAAATTTCCAGTGGCACCAGAGCAATCTCTGAAGTGGAACGTTGTGGATATAGCCTAGAATAATTGTGGCTAAGTATTAGAGTTAGCAGCCATTTTAAACTTTTAAACCTTCTTCTCATTTTCTGTCTACATATTAAAGATTTTTATTGCCTGATATAATGTCCTGGATTAAAATGCGTCCCTCTGTTGCTGGAACAGTAATGTGACTGTGTGGTGCTGGAGCTGCTGTATACGCAAAACATCGGAAGGCAGCCGGCGAATGTACACACAGGAGAAAAAAGCATCTACTGTGGTCAAATAGTGTGTGAGGGGTTCAGAGTCTAAATACTACTCTATGTGTATTTAGTAGTAGCATTTAGCAGCATTTCGTTGGGCTGTGTGCTTCACTCCTTGAAAGAAACTTTGGAAGAACAGGCTCATCAGGTTTGTTTCTACTGAGAGAATTTATCTTGCAAAGAGCAAGCGTTATTTGGGATGAACAGAAGAAGATCCTGTAGTTAAAATGACAAATGAGTCACGAGTCATAAGACAAAACAAGATCCAGGCAGATTTCACAGCTCTGACAATACAGGGGTTTTAAGAAACCCCAAAGCGCTGACTGCTAATGATGAAATATTATACAATTACTGTAGTAGATTATTATAGTCTCCAAAGGGCTGCAAGGAGAGTCATGCTTTGGAATCTGGGGGTTAAAATGAATCAAGGGTGTAGTTTTGGGTTCAACATTGGGGTGGTTGAGATCTCCACTTTTGAGCAAAATTAAAATGTTGTTTGTCAAACAGTTCATTTTCTACATTCTGGTGAATTTTTCCACAACAATTTGTGCTTTTTCTTCTTTCTCAACTCTCTATTCATGTAAAAGAATTTATAATTTTGGGGTGAGTTGCACTGGCCATTTTTGGTTTTATTTAAAATAATCCCCCCCTGTAAATTACACCTATGAAATGTAATAATATAAAAAGTACTCCCACACACAGAAATTGTGCCAATGCAGATACACACTAACTTCTCTACTTGTTTACTAAGACATTCAGCTGCACTACCTGCAGGGGGGAAGCCCTCATAATATGTAGCAGATGCATCTCTTCCCCTCTCTGCTCGCCATCGCCATATTTTTCACTCCAGTGTCATCTGGTGGGCCTCTCCTATTTCCTCTCTCTCTCACTGACTTCTTGGATTTCTCACCTTCCTCATTTTGCTTTCATCCAGCCCCCTTCACCACTAGCCAAGACGCCAAGAACACTCTAATTTGGAAACGTCTCCTAAATAAATCAAGACACTGCTCCACCGCTATTTTGGCAAACCACAGGCATCCTTGAATGCAACTATCACAACTATGAGCTCCCGTAAGGGTGTGTATTTCATAAGGAAACAACATGTTTTAAAGCTGTAGTAACTGTATACAGATGAGAAAAAACATCTTGTTCTCCTCTTTTCTTTCCACTGAAAATATTCTACCGCTGTCTTCCTCTTTCTGAAGTTCTTCTCTGGGCTTGAAATCACAGAGTGATCGCAATATTGATCTGGCAGTCTTTGTTGTCACTGCTGTGTACCAAGCTGAGACAAGCATACGGTAGGTTCTGATTTCCCATCAAAAACACAACACCGGCACGTTTCATCAAACTAAGAAGCAAAGCAATAAGGAACCATCTAGATTTTAGTGATGAATTGATTTTTTTTTATCTTTGTGAGCTAACAGAGAGCAAAGCACATCATGAGGCTTGACCTCAGACGTGGGATTGACTTTTATGAAGCAGAGGAGGACAGAAAGAGACACAGAGGGCACCCGGGGATGTAACAGCTGAACCCTGCTTCCACATACTGAGGCATATTGGATTTCTCTCTTTTTGTCATCTATATTTCAGTTAAGCTCCATACTATAAATCTCCCATTCTTTCCCTGCTAGATAAAGGTAAATCATCCATCAGTTAAAACCCCTTTGCCTTATTTGTCTTTATTACTGTAGTTTCTAAACTGTGATTCTCTACCTATGAATTTGAGGACAGTAACATAATTTCGCTGTGTGGAAACCTACCGTTAGTTAACCCTTCTTAAAGCTTTAGTGTGTAACTTTTTTAAATTAATGAACGTCTGTTACATTCATGCCATTGCCAAATGAGTTGATACATGCTAAATAAGACTATCAGATCCACACAACATTGTCTTTATTTCCCAGTATGGCTATGTTCAGAAGCTTGTTTTCTCCGGTAACTTTCCCGCGCAGAAGCTGGAGTGAAGATAATTACCTCTTCTGAAGAGTCCATCATGTCTTTTTTTTAATCCTCCGTGTCCTCCTTGCACACTAGCAAAGAATTTCTAATAAGGGAAGACGTTCGACTCTCTCGATACTTCCGGCTTCTGAATTGGTTGCAGTTCCACCAGAGTTCCACTTGGGGCTCTCACAGGCGAGTGCAGAATGAATGGGAGTCTATGGAGCTACACCCTCAAAATCCCCTTTTCTCAAGATATAATTTTTTTGTCAAATGATGCATTTGAAAGGGGAGGCTAAGGCAATACACACTGGTGGGTGTTCTTTTTTGTTCTAAAAAGCCTTTTAAAATCTCAATGACATCATACGGCCAGAGATACTGCTTTACGCAAGTTCTGAGTCACTTCCTTTTTTCTCTCGAGGCATCGATAACAGCTGACAGGTTAGTCTCTCCCTGTCACTACACATGCTACAAAGAGGATTGCTAATGTTTTAAAGACCACACCGAAATATTCACTCAGACATTCTGGCTCTGCTTCGGGGATGCCATCAAGCAGGATCTGGTCGTAATCAGTCCTTCACTGACCAATCAGCTGTTGAGAAAATCAGGCGAAAGAGACAAATTTAGCCGTCTAGCTCCATAGAGTCCCATTAATTTTGCACTAGGCCGTGATCACCCCCAGTGGAACTCTGGTGGAACTGCAACCAAATTCGGTAGAATGGGGCTTAATTGGGAGTGAAAAGGCTTTCCGTAGACAAGCTTTGATACTAGCAACTGTGTGGAGGAGGGGTGGGGGTGTGTGCGATCACAGAAGGCTGTATCATGTGGACGCGCCGACAGTGTTGTTGTCATTACTTTGAATTCCTCATGGGGGAGACAGAAACTACGCACTATAGCTATATGATCTGTGCACTGCACACTTAAGCTGACTATTACAAACAACTAATGTGATTTGGTAATGAAGATGGTTTTTAACAAAAAATGAAAGAATAAGTAGTAAATCTGGGTTTCCAGTGTATAATCTGTAACTGAAACTACTGAAAGTACTTTTTAACCCCATACCCATTCACTGAATACAGCTCTGACACAAGATGTTGGGATCAGTTCTTTATCTGCAGCATCCGAGCTGTGATGCAGCACAATCCTGGCATGTTACAGTCTCAAGAATCCCCTGCGTGGGCTGCAACACACTGTGACGTCAGAAAGCTCCTTGTATGTGTCTGCAGGCCTCGCTGCCAACCCACGCATGGCTTACGAGGGGGATGAGTGGATGAGGTGGGATGGAGGGATAAAGAGGTGGGCTTTAAGCTGTGATGTAATCTAATGGACACTGTCATGTGTGGTGATGCTGCATCCTACAGAAACATTGAGCAGCACATCCTCCTACTGGCTGAGGAAAAGACTACACAAACACAGCACAAATGACTGGGAAATATGTCTGTGTTGCCAGCCTAAATTGAGCAGCACTGTTTCTTCATCCTAAGCCTCAACAAGCATTTGTTCCTTAAGCTAATTATATAAACCATGCTAATTATATAAACCATGCTGGAGCTTGAGGACATAATTTAACATAACATAACAGCCCAAGTGGATAAACGTCTTTTCATTATACTACTTCATCGGTGTTTTGGCAACCTAAACATTACAAGCAGTTTACATGAGCTGTAAACAGACGATGGAATAAAGCACAGATTGATGATTTAAGTGTGGTCTTAAATGAAGCCTCTGACGTTATACAAAATGTGTCATTTCCTTCATATTTTAATGTGAACACTTAGACTGAGAGGAGATCTCACCCTATTTTGGAAAATAAACATACAGCACCATCTGGTGGTAATAGGGGTCAATTAGTTGTTTTTTATAAATTGTGAATAAAATGTCAATTTTGATCAACTTGAATATGTTAAGTTCTAAACTGAGCTGGTCATTTGACCTTATTAATGGATACAGTAAGTAGTAGGATGGATTTTAGATTTCAGAAAGAGAATGTTTTACCAACCACGATTACATGTCATCAGTCAAGTGTAGGATTATGTTTTTTTGTCACTTAAAGACCCTGAAAACTTAGCTCCACATCTTCAAGTATTTTTTTATAACATTTAATATTCCCACTTAAAAATGCAATTACCAAAGTTGCTAAAACATCTCTGGGTGTTATTAATTAAGAGCTTAACACTAAGTAAATCTGTTTCATTCCGATTCAAATGTTTCCAAATCCTGATGCACAGAAGTACAGGACATGACATCATCTCTTCCCAATGCAGCCCAGCCCACTTCAAACCTGTGAAAATAGCACTGAAAAAAAACAAGTGTTCTACACAAGCTGTCCAAACATATAGTGTTCATGTAGGACCCTTTTACTTAAGAAGATGATAGAGAAAATAGGCTTTCAGGGCTTTTAACACACTTTGCAACATCTTTCAGTGTGAAAAAAAACATTTATTATCAATGAGACACATACTAACAGCAATGTCTCCATGAAACTGAGTTTAATAGATTGTTAAAAATAAGGCTATGATGCTGTTTTAGCAAACATTGACCAGGAGGAACCGCCGTTATGGCGTCCAGAGAAGCCCAGTGCAACGAGTAAATGTGACCAGTCTCTGGGGTATTACGAACACACATACACACATTTGCAAAATCCAACACACTGACAAATGTGTACACAATGTACTGTACACATAAACACACATCCACCCCACCCAAAACGGTGGCAATAAACAGAGATTTAGCTAGTGTCCTCTTTAAAAAAACAACTAAAAAAACAACATGCATAGCTTTGTACATGAATGAGTTGTTCGAAAACAACCAAGTTATTGTTTGCACACTTTGATCTCATGGTTTGTCAGAAATTTCCTACATGATTATATTAATTCCTTTTATTTGACCACTATCAACAATCACGTAACTCATTGGATTATTTTCTTTATAATAGCGTCCCATTATAGTTTGCTCATGTAGAAAGTTACATTCTGAACCAAGATAGGCTCCATAACAAAGGAAATAAATACTGGAATGACAAAAACAAAACAGAAAGTTACTATTTTGAAATGGACTGAAGACCAATCTTGGCCCAACTTTTCAGATATAAAAACAAATTTAAAATACCTGCTTAATATTGGTATTCTGCAATCGTGTTGGTCATCATCAAAATACTTAATAAAAGTGTCTCGCACATGATACAAAACATTAACAATGTCCAAAATAACAACAACAAAAATAATGACAATAATTGCCTGCCTTAGAAAACAAGGAATGATGAAGCAACTCCCTTTAGTGCTGTGTCCATGTCCATTAGAAGGTGCCTCACAGAAATGTTAGTCAAAATTCCCTTATTCAAGCTCATTTCCCAATAAGATGAAGCTCTGAAAATACACACGTATACCCTCAAATTATTAGAATCACAAGACGTTTTAAGTTGCAAAACGTAAAAATAATAATATAGTCAGTTTCACGGTGCTTCTTTTTTCGTCCTTTGGTTACTTGGGTGACACCTTGCTGCCCATATTTGTACATCTTTTTCCCTTAACACAATTAACACATGGTAGTGTGGTGTGCATTACCATGGGTGTTCTTCCAAACCTCAAGCAACTAACATCTAACATTTTAAAGTGCCAATAAACTGAAGCAAAGAGGAAGCACCAGGCTGGTGGCACAGGCAGATTTCCCCTCACACGACAGACAAGGGTTTAGCTTAAAACGTCCGAGCAGGCAAACACACACTTGGACGAGGATACAGGATTTCCCCATGCAGGCTAATGCTAACCTACAATACAGTAAGCTGGTTCCTCTATTCAGTAGCAGTACTCAAACTGCTTAGACATTATTTATGTCATAAAACATAGACCTGTGGCAAATAGAGCTCGGTGTCACTCAATACTAATACAACCTCAAAGTGTTTCATCCGACTTTTGCTGAATAAAGAACATTTCCTTTACCACTGGTACGGGCAATCTGCTTTTATAATAATTTATAATTTTAATAATCATACCGTACAGTAGAGTAATCAGCCTCAGATAACACCTTCAAAGAATTTAACCTTTTCAAGTTTTGTATACATTTTGACTTGCAGGAGACTCTATTTTGACACCCAGCCCTAATGGTTAAGAAAATAATAATAATAATAATAAAATAAAACAAATGTAAAAGTCTTATGTGTATAATGTAGAAAATATACTTCAGTTACTTCAATTTAATGTTCTTCTGCAAACCTGCTTCAAGCGCTTTTCCCTTTTATCTTTCACATCTAAACCCTTTTTTAACATTTGGGAGACCAACAACTTCCATACATTACCTGATCCAACTATGCCCACAGCTTTAGTTGCATTAATTTGGCCTTTCCAGTGTGCACCGGCTTTTTCAGCATGCAGACCAGCAGAAGGGAACACTTGGAGCTTGGACGTATTCTTTAAGTTAACATAAACCTCACCTTAACTAATTCAAATTCATAAAGAATAAACTGTACAAATACATGGACTAAAAATAAGTGTTTTTTTACAAAGTAGTCAACTACTCAGGCATTAAGAACAATCAGTGATATCAAATTAAAAACGTTGAGGACATGCGGGGGGTTTGGTGGGCGGCCGTGGTGTTGACACAACAGTCTGTGAGGTTTTTGTTTTTCTTTCAGTCATGTGAGGTTGTGACCTGCCAGACGACGAGGTGGCTTCGCTCGGCCTTGGTAGGCGGTGACTGCTGGCTGGCTGTTGGTTCTGATAAACCGTCCAACTCACCGCCTTCATCGCCTGAGGAGGAGGAGGATGAGTCAAACAAACAGTGTACCAGGTGTGTCACAGTGGAGACGTAGGGTCTGTCTTGCACCAATTTACCCAGCGTTAACCCTTGTGTTGTCCTCGGGTCACATTTGACCCATTTTCAAAGTTTTTGATATCAGGAATATGGGATTCTTTTTTAACCAAATTGCCCAAAAATAACATGGATGCATGGGTGTACGTTGTATGAAAGCCATTCAACATTCTTCGCAGGTAAAGTTAATGATTACTTCCATTGAATTGTGGGTGTTTTATTAAATTTTATAGTATTTGTTTAAAAAAAAAAAAGGTTTTAAAACAATATCCTGACTAAACTGATATATAAACCAGTATGTGATCCACTCAACATCCTCTTATCGTAACTATTAGTCATATTATTAATTTTAATTTTTGCTTTTTTTACACTCAAAAATTAGGGGTATAATTTCATTTAAATTGGGTTTATTGACGAAGAATTTAAAAAAAATAAGTGACCAAAAAAAATTGAAATGGTGTGAAAAAGCATTAAAAAAAAATGCCAAAAAAACGTTTATTTTCAATTTTGACCCGGAAGGACAACACGTTTATGGTCGACAGTATAGTATACTAAACAGCTGTATTACTTCTCATGTGGATTCAAATGCAATCTTTAATATTTGGGATTTCACTAAGGGGAAACATGGACGCTACTTGTTGGCTGTAACTAAGTAAATACTTTGTACTACATCTCAGTTCAGTCACTGGTGCCAGTGGTGTGACATACTCACCCATTCTGAAGTCAATGTAGCCTTCGCCTCCACTCATGACCAGGAAGGTTTTGGGCTCAGAGGTTGCTGTGTCAGAGGATTCAGATGGAGGGTCATCAGACCCTGAATCAGCACTGCCTGGAGGGGGCATCGCCTGACCTGTGACAAAAAGTCAAATGCCCAAGAGTCAGTAATCGGGGGGGAAGCTGTCATCAGGAAGCAGCTGCCATTTTTACTACAAAACTGACTCAAAGAAGGATTTAATTGTCAAAGCTTCTATCGAAATTATTGGCATTCACAAAATTGTGCATAATGAAGATGGATAAATGCCAGACTAACAATTGTGTTAATTATCAGTTAGTCTGCAGGTAATTTTCTTGATTAATCGTTTTGTCTATTAAAAGTCAAAAAGTAATTCAACACACCCATCACAGGTAACGTCTTCAAATGCCTTGTTTTGTCCGACCAACAGTACAAAACCCAAAGATACTTTTGCAGCATTTTTCACCATTTATGCCACTTTTTCAGTGCGCATTGCTTACCTGGCACGGTGACAAAAAACTTGACAGCATCTCGATGTCCATGGAAACACAGCTGGGCGTGGGCCATGGAGCAGTATGGCACAAAGCTGCCCTGCATGACACAGTCTGAACTGTCATCACCGTACACCCGTACAGCACTGCCGGGGCGATTTGGCACTATTCCTGTTGTCTTGTTGGCTGCAGAATAACAAAGAAATTAATAAAAACTAATGATGTCACAATGTGTATATTATCTGGGTTTTGTCGTGGGTGAGACGATCAAATCTCAGTCTCTGACAACAGGTTAATAGTAGGCCTGCACGATTCGGGGAAAAATACTAATCAAAATATTTTTGAATTCACAATTCTCTTTTTGACTTTTTGACCATGACAAAACAAAACAAATTACAAAATTTTTATTTAGTTTTGACAAGGTTATTATTTTAGTTTTGCATTTTTTTTTATTTTTTGAAACATTAGTTTTTTTTTTTTAGTTTTGACAGTTCAGTTCAATTAGTTTTAATTAGTTTTTAAAGTGGGCTTGCTAAGTGGGTTTGGTTTATATTAGTTTTAGTATTTGTTTTAGTCTTTTTTGTAATATCTTGCTAGTTTATTTTTTTGTTTCTCATTTTTTTCAAATCCGAAACTGTCTTAGTTTTTTATCTGTTTGGTTTATATTAGTTTTTTGTATTTGTTTTAGAGCTCTTTTATTTTATACAGTCTGTTTAAACTCACAGAAGAAAGTAGTAGTGTTTGTGATGCTTTCGGCTCTTAATTTTTTTTACATCAAATTTATTAAAAAATTAAAATCGTTAACAGGGTGAATCGAGATTGCAACTTTTTTACGATTAATCGTGCAGGCCTAGTTGAGAGCATGCGCACACACACACACACACACACACACACACACACACACACACACACGCTCAGAAGATTAAAAAAAAAAGGAAAAATATGGAGACAAGGGAATAAAACTAGTTTACAAGCTCAAAATAGTTTAAATATTCGAAAGAGAGCAGCACTGCTCAGTTTCTACTGAGAACAGTGGCTTGCTAAAGGAACCTGCCCAATGGTGTTGTGTGAACTGCACAGTGACTGTGAGACCTGTATCCATGGCAACCTGATTATCTTGTATTTAACATGTAGCACCTGGCTGGTAACAATTGCTACATTATCTGAACGTCAGAAATCTAGGACACAGATACACAGTAAGACGTAAAATGCAGAGAGGATGTAAACAGCTAGTCTTGCTCTGTCAAAGGATTACTAAATACACCTACTGCCCTCTCTGAAGCTCACTAATATATATATATATATATATATATATATATATATATATATATATATATATATATGTGTGTGTGTGTGTGTATGTGTGTGTGTGTAGGTGTTTATATATTTTTTTTTGAGAAATTCTTATACACTCCAAACTAAAAGGGAATGTTCAGGAGATGTATTGGGTAAACCGAGCAGGCTGTAGCTGTGGTGCAGGTGTGTGATACCTTCAGACAGAGGGATGGAGATAATGACGCCGTTTCCTGTCCCCACCCAGAGCCGGCTGCAGGACACCATCAGAGCTGTGATTCTCACAAACGAGAAGCCCAGTTTACCCGTACCTGCAACAGACAAAAAACACACACTTGTTTGCTGTTTCAATCCATGTGCAAAACATCTGGAGGAAGGAGTTCAGCATCTAAATACAATATACAGATCATGATCTCAACAATGACAGTAGGTAGTTGGTAGGCACAGAAAGGTATTCGTACCCAACATCTTGCTGACGTAGGGCTCGATGTCCACGTCCTGGAGGTGCTGGTAGGTGTGGGCGTGAAACAAGCGTAGAGTTGAATCCAGACGGATGGACACCCAGATACCGTCTCCAACCCAGGCCAGCTGCCGCACTTGACTTTCCTTGCGAGGATGCGCGTCAAACGACTTCTGCTCAGAGAAATGACGGATTAAGATGATGTGACGTTAGAATAATGTTAAATGAAGGATTTTCAGGTCACAGTAAGACACTTTTAGATAAAGGTAGGATTGACAGGATTGGAATAGAAACCTCATTCAGATGGAACGTTTATTGAATAACGTGACAGCTGTACCTCTATCCTCATGGCCTTAGGCTGGATGACGTAGATCTTGTTCCTGTAGCCACACCACACCTTGTCATGGACCACGGTCATACAGCGGATAGAGTGGTGGGGCCGCCCCAGATCCAATAGGTGGTAGTTGGTTAAATCCCACTGACCGTCTGCTTGAGACAAACAAAAAGACTTGAGAATTAATGACATTCATGGCATAAAATCAGAGAATAATACCAATACCTCCAGCAGTGTAAATACTATAAAATATGTTAAATAACTTCTGATATTTATAACTTCCTCCTTAATTACTAAATATTACAACATTCACAAATATGGTAAAATTAACTTTGAGAGTGTATTGTATTTTCATAACAAAAAATGGAATCAAATGCAAAAGCTGAAACATATATTTTTCATATTTCTGTAGGCCAGAGAGTGCCAACCTACAGACTCACCAATGCCTCTGTGGAAAATTGCTAATGTCCCATCAGCCAGAGCGACCAGGACTCTCCCTTTAACATGTCTGAAAGAAGAGATAAAAACACACATTATACACAAGTAACAAAATACACATTTCTTCCTTAAGTAATAAAGCTGTATTTGGTGTGTGTGCTCCTGAATAACTACACAAGTGACTTAGTACTTACACTATGCTGAGGATGGAGTCTTTCAGCTTGATGGCATGGAGACACTTCCTCCATCGAGCCACAGACGAGTGCACATACAAACTTACAGACAGAGAGATGAAAATAGGCTGATCATTTCAAAATAGATTCCAAAATATAGCTGGTGATACCTGAATGGCTACATATGCTCACGATAAAGGTTGCGTGATAAAACAATAATTAAAATTATTGGATTAAAAGAGGCTTGATCTTCACACTTGAGTGCCAGCTTATATATATTGTGCTGCTGCCTTCTACTGGCTGTTTTTCTTGCTTACCATCCATTCTGCGCTCCCAGCCACATGGTGGGTAGGGCGCTGCTCATCTTCAGAACTTCCCCATCTGATGGGTTGGAGACTTCTGGAAAGGAAGTCTCGTCATCATGCCCGCAGCCCCTTTTAACAGAAGGCAGAAGACTCACCGGTTTTTCAAATGCACCCATCAAACAAAACTGTGACCCTTGTGACAAGTGCAGATCTATTTAAATATAATTTATTATTACCTCTGTCAAAGAGGTCATGTTTTTGGTTCGGTTTTTCCATTTGATTACGGATTACGAAAAAACTACAGACCCGATTTTCATTTAGTGAAAGGGTGTAGCATCACGGGCTATAGCTATTTTTCACTTTCGTTAACATTGCAAGATAGGGGGTTTTGTGCCACATTCATGTGTTGTGAGGATGATCTGAAAAATTGGTTCCCAACAGAAAAATAACACAGCATTAACGTTGTGAGAAAGGACATGCCTTGGGTGGAGGTCTGCACTTTCTGAATGCCCTTCTACTGTATCATTGTTACCAGGATTGTTCTTGGTAACATTTCCTGAGATGCAATGACCCTTGATTTTATTTTGTAATGCTTACCAGGGGAGGAAACACTACATTCTTCTACACAATTTTTAGTGTTCAGGCACATCAGCTTTTTTTAGAAGGTAAAATGTTGACATGATGAAAATATAAAGACAATATGATACTACTAACTTGAAAAGACCAGTTGAGCATTAAGAACTGTAGATAATTTAGCTTTCTTTAGGGTGTGTTGGTACTGTAGAATCAAAGTGTTTAAAATGCTTGACCTGTGTACCAAGCATACCATCCCTTTTATTTTATTCATTGCAATTTGCACGTTGAACCTTATCCCACATCTTAGTGTTTACTAAAACCACAATACATTAAAACATTTTTTTAGAAGTGATAATCTAGAACATCGTTGCTCACCTCTGTGCGTCAGCAGAAGGGGAGTCAGTGGGTCCCACCCCGAGCGGGTCAGTGAACACATGCTCCGTATAGATTCCTGGCTGGCTTTGATCCGCTCCCTGGTCCTCCTCTCCTTCTTCGCCAACGCCAGCATTAGCCTCCGTTGCTTCCGTTGCCTCTTCCGCCGCAGGAACGCCGTCTTCTGCAGGACTGGTCTCTCTGGACAGCTCAACTATGGTCATTGTGGATCACAGGGTTAATTGGGGGGGGGGGGATTATCCACTGGATAACCAGTATCACACAGCTAGTTATCACCTGGGTTTGCAATTCAGCTATAAGCTTTACATGAAAAACATGGAGTTCTTAATTACAGCAAATCACATGTGACACATTTTCTTTAGAACCATGAGTGGAGTAATTAATATACGAGATGAAACTAATATCAGCAGGGAAATGAGATTATTGCAACTGCAAAAAGTGATTTACAGCGAGGTAGAAAACATAGACTAAACAAAAATAAATTAAGAAAGAATAATATCCAAAAATTGAAAGTAAGGCAAAGGCTGTAAATAGGAGCAGGAATATATTACATAGACCTTTTCAAATATAGTTGGTATTTTCAATATCTTAAGTTGTTTGGAAAAAGCGTGGATTATTCAAAGATAACTAGTGTACCAGAGCTGGCGATGCCACTGTGCTCAGCAGGCTGGTCGGTGACACCTGTGCTGGCCGTCTGGGGAATGGCAGTGGTCCCCTCTGCTGCCATGGCTCCATCGCTGCCTGCTGAGCCCACGCTGGCCACACTGCCGGCCAGTGACACCCCATCACCTTGAATGGCCTCCAGGTCTTGGGGTACCTCCTCACCTGCCAAATAATCAGACTCCAGCACACCTGTAAAAACAATACAAACAACCTTACAGTGCTGGTAGAAAAGAAATGATGCACTCATGAAAGACAAAGAAACCAGCTAATCAATCCCACACAAACATGTGACTCAGCCTACCTGGCACGCTGGCAATGCAGACGACGTGGGTGTTGCAGGCGTAGAAGCAGTCAAGTAGGTCAGAGGGCTGACTGGCATCCAGCACCATCACCTTGGTGGAGGAGTGGGTGCTGGTGCACACCCACACCCTACTGGATGTCTCGTCCTGAAGGACCAGCTCCTTCTCCTGCTCCCCTTTCTCATGATCCTTACAGACAACACTAAATCAGCCAACAGAACTTTCTGAATTTACAAAGTGCAATACCTTTTCCTTGGATGACTTACTCTTACCTTACTCTCCTGCTCTAACTGGTCCAGGCTACTCTGAGAACCCTTCATTTGCCTCGTGAGCTCTGGTAATGTCCTCCCTCCAGACAGGTTGACCCCTGCAGCACACCACAGCTAGGCAACAGAGAGAAAAGATGTTATAAATATCAGATTTTATTCTGAATTTAAACAAATTTACAAAAAGGCAAACAGTATACTGCATGTAGCTAAGTGTTATCTAGTTGTTGACTATATGTACCTTCATGGAAGCATCTTTCTGATCCAGAGGTCTCAAGTATACTGGTACAGGTAAGTTTATCTTGTTCTCCACCTGTCCACCATTTGCCACCTGTTGGGGTATAACCAACACACGCAAAGGACACATGCCTTCAAAACAGATTTGCACCAACATTTTGAAAAAAAAAGGCTACATAATTTGCTTGAAGCCAGTATCTCTCTGTAACACTTTGCACACGTGACCATCTGCAGTAGCAATACGGTCTACAAATAACATCTTGGTTGTAAAATGTTCTTTGGAAGGCCGACATCAATTTGAATCAGCCATTGCAAAACTGGAAAGTGCTAGCAATACCACTGGGCATAGGTCTGATATCAGTGCATTTCCAACCATGCTTGTGTTACACTGTACGGACAAATTAAATGTATTTGATTAACTTTTTATTATTACAGATACTAGGTTAACTCTTATATATTTCACTTTATCTACGTTGGGGGTTTTCAAACTGTTAAGCAGTAGAAATGAAATGAAGAATTAATGTGTGAGCTGCAATTTCAGTCAACATTTGTACTCCTTCTCAAAACTTAACATGACTCAAATCTGAACACACAGATATCATACAAAGGTTTTTACATGCACTATGACTCACACTTATCAACGGGTGGTTTTATAGGTGGGCAATTGTTTTTTTCTTAAATTTGTCTGAGGGTGGGCCCATAATGGCAGACTATGAAAACCCCGGGTCTATGTGCTGTGAAAGAGTAAATAAATTACATTTTCTTACATGAACATAGAGGTCATATAGGAACAGCAGAAATAAATGACAGCTATGTTCATGAGTAAATTAAAAAGTTTCCATTATGTCACTGTCACCTTGATATAATCTCATGAAGATGAGCTCCATCTGGTGGTTGGTATTTTTTTACAAACAGTCTTAATCATAGTTACAGATCTAATGAAAAAAATCCACCTACTTGATTCATATTCCAACCTTCATTCCCTACCTTGTATTTGCTGGGCAGGCTCCAGCCGTGTGCCGTGACTCGTCCATCCTCCTTCTGCATGTGGGCCTTGACCTGTCTGTACTGGGCTCTCTTCTGCTCTTTACGCGATGGCGAGCTGCACTGGTCCTTTCTACAAGATTAGCAAAAAAAAAAAATGTCATCAGCTTACAGTTACATTATATACACGTACATTTACATTACTGCTGGCCGTTGGGTGTAAAATTATATTTCTACCAATCTATCATTATAAGTTTGACATTTTGTGCCTTCTCCAATTTCTCTGTACATGTTCATCTTGGTTTAATACGCCAAAATGACAACCACTTGATTCAGTTACTCACTCTTCATTGAGGAAGTCGAAAGTCTTGGACTTCTCTGTGGGGAACTGAGAGAAGGTGCTACTCCTCTTTACCATGCTGCCAGGGGGGGTTGTACTTCATGTTGGACTGGGACTCAACTTTCTTTATAGCCGGCGAACTGGAGGAGGAGCTAAACAGTCTGCTGAAGCTGCAGGTGACGAGGTTATAGAAAGCAAAGAGGGAAACAGAGCAGACAGGAGGGCAGGGGAAAAAGCAAGGAAGAGGGGGGGTCACCAACCAACCAGACAACCAAGCAACTACCACCAACATTTACATTCTGCAGTAAAGCATGCTGGGAGCCGTGGAATAGCTGAGCATTTCCTATCAGTTTTGACTCTGACTGGGTATATTCCATTTATATATATATATATATATATATATATATATATATATATATATATATATATATATATATATATATATATATATATATATATATATATATTCTTTTTAAAGTAAGTATCAAACATTATCTTAAATGTGAAGTTAGATGGATTTACACTAATGTATTAAATAAACCAGTTAGTATGTGTAGATAAAGTTTGAATAAACAAGTAAAAACATTCCAGAAAAGCCAATAACATCTTAATAAAATATATCTTAATATAATAATATCTTCATGTCTAACTCATTTTTTCAGAATGGTGTTTGAATCGAATTTTCCATATCAACTATACAATACAGAGAAGATAGGGAAAACATTGTTACAATAAATAAATATACATAAACACTAATATATCTCCAGCATTTTATGTGTGACTAATTTAGCTGTAATTAAAATCAGCAGTAAGGTATTAGCTTACTTAGCTTACTATTTCTTACCGAAAAAACAACATACTGATCTGCAGGTATGACCTGACTTATAACAGATTATGTACATGTATTTAGGCTGCTGAGGGAACTCCATCCCTCTTTAGCTTCCTATGAGCAGACAGAGTAAAAAAAAAACATCAAAAAAGGCAGACAGGCAGGCAGGAGACAGGAAAGCCCGAGGGCACGGGGATGTCATGTCTGAGCAGTTTGTGATAACAACAACTGATGCACTTCGCGGAGAGAAAGATTATGGATATAAGGCATTTCAATGGTGGATCCAGTTGGAGCAGTTCTGTGTGAGTGGAGGGAATGAGAGAGGTTTGGCTGGGTGAAGGTTTATTAAACCATTTTTACCTAATGCTGCCAATTCAATAGCACATCCCAGGAAAAAAGGACAAAAAAATGTATTTGAATAGTTGAGAGGAAATGTTACAGACTTTGCTCTCAAGAGGCTGTCAAAGTTAAAGCCCTGACAAAGGTAGTTAAAAAAAAACAGAAACTGTACATTTGGGAGGACTTACAACTGCCAGATGCTGGATTTCTTTTTTTCTGAGAGTGTTGGATTTTCTCTTGAGGCCCTAAAGGAAACAACAAAATGATATCACGTTACTTGTTGTCAGTTTTTAAGACACACAGGTTGAGGAGGTCCTACTGCATTTAACATTTAAAGATGAAATCCATTAAGTTGTTTAGTTCATCTGTCTGGTGGGTGAAACACCCCTAACTTCCACCAGGCGAGTCTGTGTTTCGTTCTGGGCGCATGGCGTGCCCCGCGAGCAATCGGAGCCATTCAAGTCAATATTCACATTTCCATCAACGTATTTTTATGCACATTTTGAAGTTAGCATTAGAAAAGAAGAAGAACTTAGCTACTAAACTCTTTGATTAATATTAAGTAAGAGTTACAGAGACTCTACCACTGTCTGTTACAATTAGTGACGGCCAATAAGCCTCCAATAATAACCTGGATGTAAACAAAAATATGATGATGTACCTGATCATCTCTGTCCACCGCACAGCTTCCTGTAGCTCCATCAGTCTCTCTTGTACTGATTCCTTTCCATCAGCACTCGGGCCATTTCCACTCTGGTGAAGCGCTTCCTCTGGGCTGTAGGTACATCACTCTGTGGTAACACACAATTAAACCCACACGTTACCATGCTGAAATACATGTAAAAGGTATAATAATCACAGACGTTGTTGTACAAGAGCAAAAGACTCACATCTTCTTCATCTTTAGTTTTGTGTTTTATTTCCTCCACCTCCAGTCGCACTCTGGAAAAGAGCATTTATTACACTTGCACAACATATGTAGAAATAAATGAAATTAAACTGAGGAGTGCTACCAGCTATGACTGTTGACCTACTTTTTGAGTTCCTCCTCCATCTCTCTGTTCTTGTCCTCCAGCTTGGTCTTGGCCTGCAGCACAGCCTCCATCTCTCCCTGCAACATCTCCTTCTCACAGGTCAACTCGTCCACCTTCAATATCAAGTCTTTATTCACCACGTTCAGAGCATTCCTGGACAGACGGGAACAAGGGCATTTTAGTCTACTTGTAAAATATTGACGGCAAATTGTAGCAGGGACAAAGGATCAAGACCATATCACAGTCATGCCACAAAAAAAACATAAAAAATATGCACTTACTTTGTCTCGAGCAGTTGTGAATTCTCCTGAATAAGATTTTCAACTTCTCGGCCCATACCTGAACAGAGTTGATGGTTAAATTAGAGTTTTATTACACAGGAAACAGTTTGACAACATGCTGGAGCAGCGACTTAATCAGCACTACAGGTTAAGATCCACCACTATTTACGAGGGTAAAATCCAACAAGGCACTACTTAGGATGTGAAATATCTCCTAGTAAGATATTAGTCACTGTAGGTTTCACAGCACGACACACTACAACAAACATAGAAATCAACAGCACAAGACTGACAAGAAGGATGGATAGAGTGGGTTGGGTCTTACCAATCAAACTAAGGTCTGAGAAAACCATGCAATCCAAGTCAGGCGGAAAGGACAAGGAAGAGAGGGACAGAAAAAGAGAAAGAAATGCGCATATAGTTTGAAACAGTGGAATGACCAAAATGATGAAGGAGCCAGAGCTAAATGTGTAGCTGTTGACTCCACAAGCAAAGATGCTGTTGGGTCTCTAAAGCTAGTAAATACAACAGACAACTGCAGCCTTACAGAAAAGGAAAACAGGAAAATACAAGGGCCAAAAAATTAACTAAAACTGTAAAAAGAACAGTTAGGCCAACAAAAGAAGCATTGAACTCCGTCATCCATGCACCAAACCTTGTCCAAAGCAGTCATAAGTAGGCAGCTGAAAAGATGTAAACTATGCAACTGTATGCCTACGGTTGTCAAACATAATGAAGGAGAAGCTGTGAGCGGATATGGCAGAAAATGATTAATGACTAGAGGTCAAAGGGACATTGCAAAAGAATGTTAAGCTAAGGAAAGGTTTGAGGTCATACACACCAGAGTACTCCACTGGGATTATGGAAAATAGCCAGAGGATGAGATACGGGAGAGAGAGAGGTGATGTTAACATGGGTCGATGGATAACAGAATCACAGCTGGACCAAAGCAAGTGGAGCAGCATTGCAGCAAACAATTGGAATTACATTATTATTATTATTATTATTAATAAAACTCGTCAGTAGAGCAACAGTTGCTAGCCAAACCTAGCAGTAGAGTGCCATTTTAAAGGTTTTATGGACATTGTTTCAAAAATATTCAGGGTTATTGTGCAGTTCATTTGCAATACATTTAACTGATTCAACAAGATAATCCCTTTTAGTCTATCAAATTGAGAAACTGATGTCACAATATTTTCAACAAACACCACAACATGAAGAAAGTACCTGTTTGCTCCACAGAGCCTATTATTTTTAATATATAATATAGATACCTCAAAGTAACTTCTTAGGTGTATTTTTATACCATGGCCACTTACAAAAAAAAAAATGCTATCATTTATTGTTCAATGTTTAAATGTTAAAATGTTTAAATATCTTAAGTAAAAGTGCTCTTGTTGCCTGTTGCAGCATACTACATCAATGTCAAATTGTAAAAAGTTTTATTTCCCATTTATATTTTTCCCCCGAAAAAATTGGTTCCAAAAATCGAAAAGTTTCTGTGATTGCTGGTCTCTCTATAATTTTATTTATCGATGGCTTTGCAAAAAAACTGAATAAAGCTTCATTCTGGAACGACATTCAAACTAACCAATCACATTTTACTTTGAAAAGGGAGGTACCTTTTATTGATAAAGAAGAGACGATTTCCAACGGGTAGAAATCCTGATGGAACCCAACAACAGCTGCCTCTACAACCGATATACTGTATAGGTGAATATTTTTGGTGGCCATAAGTTGCAATTTGCATTTTTGGTTTTTGAAGGTTTATTTAGAGTAAAGGGACTAAGTCCATTGGCGACGCTTCAACTCTGACTTGTATATACCTTGTACAACTCATTGATTTTATTAGACACCGATAAGCAAACTGCAAACAAGTATTTATACCATGACCATGGTATAAGTGTCACAATTTAAATATTACGTGTATTCAGAGGATCTGACAGAATTGTTGCCAAATTATTCCATTTCAGTGCTGCATAGTTGCAACGATGATAAAGTTTTTACTCACCCAGCAGGTCGGCCCCTTCATCCACATCCCCTATGAGTCCAGTGCCTGCAGACGACAGCTCTTCAAACAGAGAGTCTGTGTTTCGGTCAAATGCCATGTTCTCAATGCCTTTAGTAGGAGTACTAGAAGAGCAATAAGAGCACGATGTGATGTGAGTTTATGATACCTGATGAAACTTTGTCTGAAAATGGCCTGACGGAATGTTCTTTGTACTACCTGCAGGGCTTGTATCCAATGAGATCCATGTCCAGCTCAGGGGTGGACTCAATAATGTCCTGCACATCTGAGTTGTCCTCATTTTCAGGTAAACCTGCGTAAGACAAAGCACATACAAAAATACCAAAGAAAAGTAAGGATACTGCTATCTGTGAGAAACAATCTACAAACTTTTGCATCAGGCTTGGACGTTTTTAGATCACAATAAAATATAAAAAACAAACAGTTAAAAAAACAGTAGCCCAAACCCTTGTGTCACATACTGCATATAACAAACGAGACATGAAGGCCACTAATGGATGACTAATGAATGTGATTCTTTAAGTGTTTCATGACGTCTGACCCTACCCACTGATATAGATCTGGTCCCGGGTGCAGCTTGCACCTCCATGCTCTTACTGTTCCCTCCTTCCCTCTCCATGTCCGAGGCCGTGGTGGACATCGGTGTGGCTGACTTTGAGCCATTGAAGTCAGACAGCTCATCCTGTAATGAAAAGAAGCTTAATAACAGCAATATTACAGATATTTCATTCAAAGACACAAATCAAAATGAGAGGCAGAATGAGACAGTGCCAAAATTAGAACAAAACATACACAAACAATCAGACCACAAAGATAACGACAGCACAACAACACACTTTAAAATCTCACAGGCTAACATGGACAGGTGGAAAGTGCTAAACACAAGCTAGAGAAGGTTAAAGGTTTACTACATATGCTACACATACAGTATAACAGAAGACACAGGAGTCCAATTTCTCTCGGCTCTTACGTTGTGCAGAGCAAGAGCATCACAATTATCTCAGGGTAAAAATCTCCCTCTTAGTCCCTTAAACACAACAATTTTAAAATACTAAGCTACAAGGAATTTTGTGAAATTGGAGCTCATGAAAAGATCAGGAAATCAAACAGAAATACTAGGAATTAACAAAAAAAAAGAAAGAACAAAGTTATAGACTGAGCATAGCTTTCTAATCAGATGCAGAGAAAAACATGAGCGACACAGAGCTAGCACACAAACTGAGACAAGGGAGTCCACACAGAACTACACACGATAATACCGAAATCAAACATGGCCACAAAGGATGTGCCATTCTACCTCTAGTACACAACACAACACAACCAGCTACAATGGAGAAACTGAAAAGAGACTAAGAAAATAGACTTCACATTAGATCTAATGTTACACAAATACAGCATTAAAAGACAGAATACTTTTTGAATGTATGATGTTGTTATTGTACAATGAATGATCAAAAATGGTACTGTTAAGTAGAAGATCTGCATGAATGAAGCAAAATACAAAGAAGCATGTGAAATATAAAAGTCATGCATTTAAATTGAAAAAAACAAAGAAATTAGAGGCCAGATGCAACCAAGCTGTTATTGATTTTAAAAGATTGATAATTGACTAATTCCATCCATGACAGTTTTTGTGTTTTTTTTACCCCCAATGTAGCCTTCACACAGGACATGGTTGCATGTAGCACAGTCTAGCGCAGATGGTCTGTGAAGTGAGGGTCTATAAATGCACACAGTGAAAGGCGACGCTTTTGAAATGATGATACAGCATAGTGGGGGAGACTACTGAAGCCCACACACACGCAAACACAAACAGTGTGCTGTCCACAGCCAATGCAGGAGTGCTGCTGCTGGCACTTCCGCCAGCCGCCACTCATCCAACTACCTTGCAGTCGTCTGCCAGTGAATTCCCCCAAGTAGAGTCCTGCGCACTCTTACCATCCCTTTCCTTTGGAGGGTTGACAAAGTCCAACTGCTTGGGGGGGAGAGTGAGAATGAAGCTCACATGTGCAGAAGCAGTTCAGCAGAAATGCATACACCAAAAAGTGTGCATGTCTGTGTGAAATAAATGGAACACAGGGTTTCTGCAGGTTCAGTCGGATTGAAGACTTTTTTTTAAGACCATTACGAATGAAATTTAAGACCTTTATCAACACATCAACAAGCCATAAATTCAGTTTTAATCAAGCCAAGTATTGCTAAACTTGTATTTCCCCCAAAGCTGAAGAATAAAATCCATTTTATGTCTGTGGTACAATCTGAAAGAGACTCGCACCAATAGCACGAAAGCCATTTGGCTGCAATATAGGTTGCAAGTTTGTCTCATTTGTAGTCGCAATACAGCGAATTTATATTTGGACTAGCGAGAGAAAGAACTACTACACCACGCAATACATGTTTTCTAAAAGAGCGTTAGAGGTAGCGCTACATGGACGTAGGAAAATTAAGACTTGCTTAAAATGATTTAAGAAGAGAAAGGCCTTCAATTTAGATGACGAAACATTAGACTCTTTAAAACCCTGCAGAAAACCCTGGTTACAGTATGTTACTAATGCTAACAATTGTAGAGCTAAAACAATTATTTGATTGATTTGGGTTTGTGATGCTAGGAGCGGCTAGCCTGCAGCAGCGATGAGAAGCGGGCTAGACAGTTTGGTGAGCTAGTTTCTTTCTCCATAGCCCCAGGTATTTTTTTTCCCCCCATTCTGAAACTTCTGGTCTTTAGCCCAAACCAAAGTTTAATCAGATTACGTGCAGTTCCCTCTGGAGTCACGAAAGGCTTCATACAACTTTTTCACATAGGCAGTAATACTCCTTAAGACTTCCACTTTAGGTGACATAAAGATCCCTTGAATGAAACAAAAAGCAGTGATTTAGAAAATAGAATTATGCCAGCTTTATAGATAATGGGATGGTCTTGCTTATATGACTCATATTGTGGATGGAGATTAAATCATGGCCGGCATGCGGACATTTGCACCTCATTAGCCTGTCGTTCCTCTTCATTTGAAGCGCCACCCACCCCCGTGAATAAACATGACCTCCCTGTTTAACTCTAAGAGCATGTCTGCATATCAAATCTACTAGTGTTCAAAAGGCCAAAAAAGACAATACCCACCCTGTAGCACTGATTGCATAAGAACTAATAAGTCCCAGAAAAGGCTAGCTGGAATGTTCCAGCTAGCCTTTTTCTGGGACTGGCTGCGAGCCATACAGCGGCATCGCTCCCATAATGCATCGCACCACAGAGCTGATGTCCCAGTTTTAACAAAGAAGCATGCAGCAGTGGGATGAATTAACTTGTCACCCTCCAGGTCTTAACTGCCACAGATACAAACATAACTGACACACCAAAAACATTTAGAGTACCAGTAGAAAACAGCTTACTTTTATCTGAGAATATAGCCATAATAATGTATATAATAGAAGAATGACTTGTGACCCCAGTAGTATTTAAAGCAGTTTAACTGAAAATACACATCACATGATGAAGCCTTCATCAAATAGAAAATTGTATCTATTCTGATTAAGAATAATCCTAAATGTAATGATCTCCTGTGACTGCTGCATCAGGAGAAGAAACACATTTGCATATTCGTCAAATGCCTAAGGAGAAGGATGTTTGAAAACAGAGGTGGCCTTGTCAGATGCCTACTAAAATACGCTGAAGCACGCCCGAGCGTTATCAAAGGCTCTCTATTTTTAAACGGATCTGAAGCCATTACTCTATCTTCTAGCACTGGCAGGAGGGCTGGAAACACTCAGCCAAAAGGGATTATAGCGATCAGATAATTCTCCATACTTTTATGCATTTGGATTAAACAGCTGAAACAGTGAGAACATTAAGGTAGCATTTAATATTCAGGTATTAAATAATTTGAAGCAAGTGAAAACATATATCAATAAAGATCATCACAGTTCAGATTGGACAATCAGAATTAAACATGCCAGCATATAGAGTGCACAACTAACACTCTGGACTAAAGATAATGAGGGAGACACTTCCAGAAAAGAAAATTCTACATTGTTGGTTTTTGTGTCGGGACTTCAAAGACATGTCCTTATTTGTCTGTCACTATAATACACTTCATGTCTGAAGCTCATTTTCATTCCAAAACCCCCACCTTAGTTATCAGGCTGATATCATGTAGTGAGACATGATTTTATACTCTACATTAAAAATTACACAGGAACAAGTCATTTTTTCCACCTACTGTGATTGAAGTTCACATGAAGGCGCTATCCAAACCTACCTTGAGACTAGTGTTGGACCGCATTGGGTCGGTAAACCTCCAGCCCTCTGTGCCTGGTGTCTCTGCCCTGGCCTGGGGGTCTGGGTTTAACAGAGACGCTCCACCAGGAGATGGGAAGATCCCCAAAGAAAGAGGGCGCTCTCTCCTGTGGAGGACAAGAAAAAACTACATGTTTTCTCAAAAGGCGCGGTTCACCTATCTTGTCTCAGTTGAGCCCTCTAAGGGTTGGCTGTGGTAGTGTCTTGATTCTCAGGTATTTTTTTAACTGATTTCATATAAGCACTGAAAGCATTTTGAAAGGGAAAAATGTAATGTGAAACTATGCCTTCTCTGTGCCTGTGCTCCTTATAAATTACCTTTTTGGTTGAAGTTGATACAATAGCAGAGCTGAAAAACAGCTAAATGCCTCTTGGTAAATAGTTGTGAAAATACGCTTCAAAAGCCCTCAAATATCAGTCCTACTATAAGTTCACATAAACTTCTTCACTTTTGTCCATTGTGTTTGTGCCATCAAAGATAGGGTTCTTCCTGACATCACATGTGTCCCTTTTGCAGCGTTCAAATATATATATTCAACTTCAATGTAAATCATTAATGTCAACAAGTTTTAATTACAAGTGGGCAACTCTGATTCTTCAGAAAGCACCAATATATCCGAAGTGGCACTTGCAAATATGATGTCTGAAAACAAAACAAATATGGACGCAGCCAAAGTCATTAACATGGGAGTCTTTCCCATCTTCACCATTCAATTCATATGACGTGAACAACACAATAATACAAACTTACAGTATCTGTTATGGCCTTACCTGATTCGGCCGACCACGCTGGAATCTGAAGTCTCACTTATCTGCTGCATTTTGATCCTCTCTACATGCTCCATATAGTTATGGATCATCTGCAGAAGTCAAACCAAAGAACCACAGAAAACTAGTCATGAATGCGGTTAATGAATACAACTCAACAACTCCTTTCTTTAGCCTTTCTCTCCCCCTTACCTCTGTGTGTCGCTGATGGAGGGAGTTGTATTCTTTCTTGAGCTCCAATTCACGTTCTTCTAACCTGCCAACTGAAACAAAATACAACACTGCTCAGTTAAAAGTTGTCCATATACAATGCACAAGACAAGGATTATACTTTGTCTATGAACTTTTTGTAAAATGAAAATAAAAGTTTGTACAAAAAGCAAAACGTAAAACATGTCACCACTTTACAAGGGTTACGTTTGAGACTTTCCTGGAGTCTCCGCTCGTTGAAACTGCTCACAGTCAAGCAACAGCATAAAACACCCGCTACAAACAGCAAATTATTGTTTTCACACTTTGATTTTAGTGCACATTAACCAAACAAGATATAACTTTTATACATGTCAAATAAAGAGCTTTAGAATTGCTGGTTTCTCCATATTTATGCAATGCTAAGCTACACAGTTGCTGGTAGTAGCTGCATATTTAATGTACAAATATGAGAGTGGTATTGATCTTCTCAACTCTCGCCCACAAAATCTCAAACTATTCTTTTAAAACATTTAGACCTTCATTGTACCTCATTGAAGTACATAAAAGTGTACTAAGGGCACTGGCATAACTTTGCCGTACCAGTCGGACAGTGAGGGGATAACCTCACTCAAATGGGTATCAATGTTGGGTGAATTTATAAAGTGACAAAAACACCTAATCCCCTATTAGTGTGTCAGGTCTAGCCCAAGCCACACAGAGAGCAACTGGCGCATATACAGTATAAAGAATGGGTAATATCAATCACAGCAGCACAAGCTTCTGCATATTGTGTGATGATGTCTTGTCTATGTGTATTCTGGCATTACCGGGGAATGGAGACATGTAATGAAGTGAAGCTAGAAGGCTATACAGAGGCTAGACACATGGGAGACAGCTTGAGACTGAAGTAATCCCTCCTGAGTATTTGTATTAGTGCTGTGAAAGTTTGGCAAATCAATGTGTGGAGAAGCTAAATGTGAGTGTGAATTATATTGATTGAATTAATCATTTATTTACCTAAAAATCTGTTTTTAACACAAAAAAGACACGTATTTCTGTAACTCAAAACAACACCATAGAAATGCAAACAGATTCATTTTCCTGATCTATGTGGGAGCTACGCGATCACCCATTACAGTCCATTTAATATACGTCATAAATCTGCTGAGAAGCCAAGACGGTGAGATGTGTGTCTATGTATAAATCTTCATCATCAGACTGTTGGATGCCTTTTGTAGATAACTCACACAGGCATAACATACAAACAGAATACATATAAAACAATTAAAGAGACAAGACAAGAGAAGACAGCCATACAGTAAAACAATAAAATTAAAATCTCTCAACGCCTGGTATCCAAGGCCAATGAGAAGAGATTTAAAAACAGGCAGCCTGTCGAAGGGTAGAGAAAGATTGTTTCACAGTTAAGATCTACCACAGCAAAGGCACGGCTGCCTCTTAGCTTACGCTTTGTTTTGGGGAGTTGATCAGCTGACCTGAGAGAACGGGTTGTTGTATACGGGTGTAGCAGCTCAGAGATGTAGGTTGGGGCAAGGCAATTGAGGGATTAAATAACATAATATAAATAATAAAAATAATATAATAATAACATGGCCTATATAAGTATTTAGTGTAGTTTACATTCAAACACCACAAAGCTTCTTAATCTTTTTATTTCGGTGCAGTCACTTGTCAGAAGAATAAAAAAACATGAATATCGTTTTACATATATGCTCACAGCATGTATTGAAGTCACTTTTTTTGTCCCTTTCTGATTGTTCTGTATGAACATTAATTGTACAAAGATATTTAGAATTAGACATAGCTTATAGAGATTTGTGCATATGGTTGTAAAACATGTTCACGCGTTGTGAATAAGGGTTTGAAATTAAGCCTAGAGTCCTTAGGGTCCATTTCCCGAGGAACATTAATTCCTTCTGTTCACTTTTAAGGCAAAGGTTAAATAATAATACATTGTATTTATATTGTGCTTTACATGGTAGACTAGACAAAGACACTTTACAGTAAAACCAGCACATTTATCACATAAAAACAGAAACATGAAACTAGCATATTTAAAGCAATTAAAACACAGTGTAGCCTACAACTTTGTAAAAAAACAAAAAGTGGAGTGACTGGCTAAGTAGATATTTTTACATTCTTACACATTCAGTCGGTCAGCTTTAGTCTGTTGGGCTTTATCTCTCCGTTTGATAACAGCCGTATTTCCCTTTCTGCATATTATATGTTTCACCTCCTCATACTTTCCATATTCTATGCTTCCCCTCTTCGTTACTTTCCACTAGAAGCTGCTGCTAATTGGGTGAAACATATGGCGCATGCGTCCTCTCCATCTCTGCATCAGTAAATCTGTGATCGATACCGTGGTCCATTTAAGAAAGCCGTGAACGTGCACTTATCCCAGCTATCTACACCTGGCTTGACATATCTTCACCTGTTCATCCTGGCTCGGCAAACGAGCAAACGATTAAGCCGCGATGAGCGGATCACACTAAGTCAAGCTGCGCTTCTTCACTTAGCCTGGATATCTTTATTCTACTTTAGTGCAACAGGCCCCCGGAAAGGGCCTCCCTGAAATTCAAATTTGCTTTTAAAAGGGAGCGCCCCATACTATATCTCCAGCCTGGATCTCTGTTTTGACACACAGATTAATAAATAGAAAAATAAAATAAAGCCAAGACCAAAACAGGAGAATTGCTTCAAAAATCTCAGCTATACTGTCATTGCCCATCATCAGCTGTGGACTTTGTCATAAATGGCTCAGGACACATTCAGCTCAGGTGATGCATACAGTAATGAATGAATGATTTACTATGGACTGGGAGTGGCAGAGGGTGGATTCAACCCACTGATTAGTTGCATGGAGCATGTATACACTCAAGGAATGTATTCCTAAATAAGGGAAAAAGTTAATGATGTAAAATAAAAATAATTTACATTTCATTTTCCAAAATAAACCACACACTAAGAAGCTTTGGGTGAATGAATGGCTCACTTTTAACCAGATGTGTTGCTTTGCTACTAAATACCGGTCATTGTGTGACACCACTATTTCCAACCAGACAGAATGTAAGAGCGAACCACTTTCCCTCCATTCCTTAATACACCAGTAAGATGGGCGGTAATGCACTGCCACATTAGGAAGACATGAATAACAGAAATCCTATAATCCCATTACTGTTACCCCCATAAAGAGGGAGAAAGAGTGTGTACGGTGGTGAGTGTGTGTGTGTGTGTGTGTGTGTGTGTGTGTGTGTGTGTGTGTGTGTGTGTGTGTGTGTGTGTGTGTGTGTGTGTGTGTGTGTGTGCGCAGAGAGAGAAAGTAGGCATAACAAGCCATGAGAAAGACATCAAACAAGTAAGGAAGATTATATGAAGAGTGTAGAAAATGGCAAAAGGCAGAGGGGAGAATGGGAAAGCCTTGTACATGTGAACAGATGTAAATAAAAATCATACTTGAGGTATAATTTAATTTTCATATAGTGGATGTTTCTCCATGGCACAATGAGTGTGTGTGTGTGTGTGTGTGTGTGTGTGTGTGCGCGCTTACTCTGGTCTGCGTAGTTCTTGATCTTAAGTTCCAGCTGCCGTGAGTGAGACTCCATTCTGTCCACATGGTTCTGCAGGTCCTTCTTATCCTGTTCATGAGTGTCCTCAAACTCAATGAACTTCTACTCAGGAAAGCAGACACAAAGACACACACAAACAAAAAAACAAACAAAAAAACAAACAAACAAAGGCCTTGGTCAGACTACTGGCACTTAATTGTCTCAGTTATTTTTCAGGCAAAATTGTTAAAATGATGCCAAACCATCTCTGGTTGCAGCTTCTCAAATGACAGGATGGGCTTTTGGTCTGAGTTAATAAGACATTTGAAGGTGTTGCCTTGGAGTCTGGGAAGTTGAGACGAGTATTTTTTTTCAATACTTTTTGACAATTCAAACAAACAATTGATGGATTAAATTGATCAGCAGATTCATCAATAATGAAATGAATGGTTAAACAATAGTTGTAGCCCTATACACACACAGTGTTTTACATAATAGCACAGACATTATGTGCCGCAGTGACAGCGTAACTTTTCACAACATGTACCATGATGGTGGATATAAGAAATATGGCTTAATCAGCATAAGAGGGACAGGATCTTGATTTAATGGTTCATGCGGAAATTCCAGTTCCTCCCAGTTTCCTTCAAGGCGGACCTCTGAGCTGGAGAGTGTGCATGTGTCAGCGTCCACATCCTGTCCAGCGGAGCAAGCCCTAAAGGCTGCCCTAGACGCATGAGTCCTACTGTAGTTTAATGTACAAAGACATGTTGAAGCCAGCTCGGTAGTCTGTAATTTTGTGCTACACGACTGAAAAATAAACTTAGTGACAAATTATCTCAAGATTAAATTAATCTAATGCATGTGTAGCATTTTGTTTTCAGATCTGAAGGGTAGTCATTTAGGTTTGCCTAGCTCATTTGAATTAAACATTAAATAACGTAGATCTAAAAATATATGTCAGAAATCTTGACAACAGTAATCCCATCCCAAAAAACAGGAAGGAAACAGGGTTACAATAAGAAAGCAGGGAGGATGAGGTAACTGTCTATTTTGTGTCTGTGTGAATCGGAAATACTTTATCACGGGTTAAAAAGCAACCCAGCGAGAGAAAGGTCTCAAACAAAAAATCAATTCATCTTCTTCTGAAGACAGCCTCCCAAAAAGAAATGTGACTCCCTTTACTACTCTGAAAATGTGGCGTGGGTCCATCTGTGACAACAGAATTTGACACTTTAAGCCAAGAAGGCAAAAAAAAAGAAAGGGAGCAAAAATGCAAGCTGGGGGAAGCTTTCTCTGTGTTTCTGACAAAGGATCACACGACCTGGAAGTAATAACTCCAACAGGCTCAGCTCTAAGAGTGGACAAAGGGTATTTCCCAGGACAATCTTATAAACGCTGTGCATTTATATTTGACATGATATGTAACTATAACAATGAAGGACACAGTAGCACTGTCAGAGTGTATGAGGTGTGTTTGTGTGTCTGGCTGTCACACTGCTTCAGTGTCTGTGTGCGGAGGGGTCTACATGTCCAATGCTACTGGGCCTGTGTCCCCGCTGTCCCGATGCCCCGAGTCAAAGAAGCAAGCTGGGACAGAAGGTCTGAGTCACATTACGTTGCCCTTCAAAATAAAAGCTCAGGGCCTGGAGACAAATTTAACTAAATCATACACATCTTATTATCCCAGCCAAGCACAAAAAAATCCCTAACACACACACACACACACACACACACACACACACACATCTGGGTGTCATGTATGATGGCAATCTTTGTTTGTTTTATGTCTGAAGAAATTGTAATTTCCCCTCTGGGGATCAATAAACAGTATAAATTATAAATACATTAATTATTATTAATGAGTGACAGCTTTTGCTACAAAATGCTAACTTGATCACATATTTTGTTTATTTAAAAGTGTCTGTCTGTAAATTTCAGTTTGTGTTGATTCTCCGCTTTGGACAAGTGTTAGTGTTTTTATGACGCTTGCTGTTGTAAAGGTTTTTCTTTACGGTGCTATATTGCCCAGATTCCAACTGTAGATTACCAAGTTAGTGTTCCAAGGAGGTTAATATAGTTGTAATGAATGTTTTGCTCAGAAAAAAAATCATTCATTTACAATACGAGAACACATTACAGATGCATCGTTGCATTTCAAGTGTTGCAGACGGTGACTGAGCCTACTTTGGAAGTATCGTGAGCTAAACCGGGTAAGGTTATGTGTCACCAGCCAAAGCATTAAGAGTAGGGATGGCCCGATACGATTTGTTTGCTTCCCGATACCGATTCTGATACCTGAACTTATCGGCCGATACCGAGTACTGATTTGATCAGTGTTTGTACCAGTTTAACAGCTGTATACTGCTATCCCTGTATGGATGTGATATGATTTCTATCTTTGTTGTCGGTCTGACTCAGCTTAAACTCTTTGTGAAACATGAACAAACACAAACAATGAATGCCACAGAACTTTCTTTCATTCAACATCCAGTTTGAGAGTCCGTTATAACGGAAAAAGAACATAAATAAACTATTTTAATGCAGATTCTTTAGGGCTTTACGTGGTATCGGATCGGTGCATAAACTCCAGTAGGCCTACTTCCGATACCGATACCAGCGAAATACCGGTCGGAACATCTCGAATTAAGAGTTTGTTGTAATGGACGCTTTACACAAGTACAAGGGGACAAGAGAAAATAGTAGACCAACACAAACACGAACTAAAAGGAATAAAACGTCAACGCTAAATGGAAGAGGGACGTAATTTAGTGTCGACTATGACGTACAACCACATCGCGCGACGCGCATTGTAAAGTTATGAATGAAATAGACATAGTACATACCTGAGGGCCAATTTGGGGACGTTTTTGAATCATTTACAATCCCCTAATTATCTCCATCTTTTAAAGGCCGACCAAGTGTGATGTGCCCTATGCCCTATCTTCTCCTCCCTGTTCTTTTTTAAACGTATGTTATAATTATGGCCCAAAATGCTGAGTCATTTCAGCTGTTTCCTCAGTCAGGGTCTGGGCTCAGACGTGACTTCACTATCTGATGCAATAGGCGAGCTGATGGGTTTGATAGAGGTTGGTGGCAGTGGTGGGTAAGAACTATCATTTTTGGAGATTAGAGATATACAGCGCCTGGATGTATATTAAAGACCATGCAGAGTTATGTCACTGATCATCCTGCTATAACATACAGTCAATACGAAGAGAGGGCCATTCAGCCAGACGTTAGCCATGACCAGTGACATGCCTTGTTTACATCCCTAATGAGCAGGATGCTACCCCGCCACGTGTATCAGTATAGGTTAATTCGTCGCAAAGGGATGCTGGGAGGACCAAACACCTGAGGCAGCATTGATTTCTCCCCACAAGGATGCGACCATCCCAGTCAGTATTGTGTCCTGCTCCATTCAACTCACCTCCTCTGCATGTTTCCTCAGCGCTTTCTCCCGCTCGTACTGGGTGATGAGCTGCTCGTTGTCCTCCTTCAGCAGCTCCAGCTCCACTTCGTGCTCCTGGTTCTCGGCGAACACCGAGTCCAGGTTCTCCAGCACGGCCACGACCAGCGGCATCAGCTCCTTCACCACGTCCTCGTCGTATTTCCCGATAAGCTTCTCGAACTCGCGGTAGATGGAGTTGGCCAGGCCCGAGACCCGCTCAGACATCATCGCTGATGTCCCCGGGTCGTCCTGGTACACAACTCCGTCTTCCAGCTCCATTTTAGTCCTCTCCCGTTCAGCAAACTGCACCAATGTGGGTTATTCCGCGTCACCCCGCCACTATGAAAACCGTTATCCGCTTACTTGAAAGCAGCGTTTTATCAAATAAACGTAGTGTTAAACATTGAGGACACTACACGGCTGGCGATGGAAGATTGGGTACGTGGATTCCTTCCTCTTTCCCTCACTTGTCCCATGCTGCATTCAAATGCTCTTCCAAAGCTTTCATCTTCCTAGTTTCGACATCACCAAGAAGACCGATATCACACAGAGAAGTACAAAGATCATGAATTCCTGAAATATCTTTTTGTTGTTGTTTTTTTATCTTAAAAATGAATATTATATACTCATTGAATAATAATCTTTTAAAGCAGAATGATAGTTTTTTTAGGTGCTACACGGACATAATGAAGAACTAACTACACCGAAAATACAAATTAATACATGTTATTCGTGTATTTAAGAATGCAATAATACTTTTACACACAGTATGAATGCATACGACATCACCTGGAAGGTTGTAAAAGAATCGTATTGGTATTTTCGTCCAAGTGGCGTTATAAAAGCAGCATATCCGAGGGTCCATGAAGCTACCATCACAACAGCTGAGTTGTTGACCCGCTCACGTGATGACGTCACGTCATACTAACGACACGATTATTTGCACTGAATTATTTTCGAGCTTAATTAGAGAAAAATACTGAATCGTAACATAAAAGAGTGAATGTCAAGTAATGGCAAACTCGAGAGAGAATATAAAAGAATCACATTTGTTTCATTTTTATAAGTTATTATTTTAAATATCCTCAAGGGACACCTTTACCTGACGTTTACATAGCCAAATGCATTATTGAAGGCCCACGCTCAGGACAGACGTGGAAATGATCCGACAATCATCGTATTTGTTTATTTGTCACCACTGTTTAGTTTTAGGGTATATTGTATCATACCGACTGAATCAATTCTGACGGTTTGCATCATACACAGACAGGTAGCCTATGTGGAATAGAATAAATTAATTAAAAGGAAAATAATGACAACTTTAATTATTTTTGTTATTTATTACAGTACAGCAGTTCTGGAGCACAACGTTTCAGTATACATATATAAGGTCAAAACATTGAAATAGAAAATGCTGTTTGAACTGTAGGCCTACATACAGTAGGCTATATAACAAGTCGTAAAACAAGTCAGTGAAAAAATTCACTGTTCAACCAAATTTAGTCCAGTTTCGACTGAGACATGAAGCTGTGTGTTTGACCGGCTAATGACCAGATTAATGATTAACCAACACCAAAAATTACCAACTAAATCTATACATATCTAATGATACAAAAACTCAAAATACATGTTTGAGTATTTTGAGTTTTTTGATACTTTATTCACCAAGGTAGATGTAAGACAATTTAAAGCAGATATGCACCACATGCATGCAAATGAAACCCCAGAAGCCCACTTTATGTCATTCCTGTTTGCACACTGACTCTTTTCACGCTGCTAAAGCAAGATTTGCCCTGAGTAGGTCTACAAGCTGTCAACAAAGTCTTTTCCAAAGTTAATCTGTCTCAGTGCACTCAGTATCAGTGTGTCAGTGTGCTCATGTGTCTCGATCTCTGAGTGGTAGTTCTTCACAGGAAAGATGCAGTACAGTGGAATGCCCAGTGTCACACTTACATGTTCCATCTAAATTTAAAAGTTTGACATTTAAAAATTTAAAATGTTGATCAAGGAGATTTCTGTGTTAGATTATTAAAAATGCAAAGTGAAATTGTATACCAACTTGTATACCAACTCTCTACATAAAATCACCTAGAGACTCACCTGTTGCTTCAGGTACACGCTCTTATAGACATTCCTTATGTCTGTTTTGACTTCTGGGCAGGCTTCATCAATTTTGGTGAGAATAGCCAGTTGGGGAATACCTGATAATACAGAGTTGATTCGATCAAAATGTTGTTTGTCAGATTATTTATAATTCAATTTATGAAACCCAAAGCTAACCCTTACTCTTACCCATGCCTCTAGCTGCAAGTCTGACTTCCCTCATCTTTCTTACAGTTTCATCATTCATTATTTTTACTGTGTCGGCAGCGATTACACAAACCAGAACATGAACTCGGTCACTTAGAGTGGGGGTATTGTTGTAGTTTTTATCATCCTCCAGTATTTTACAGACAGGATTGAACTGGAAAAAAAAATGTAAAATTAAATTAAATAATGAATTTTGCATTCATACATTGTAACCATCTCTAATGTGTCCCATCAAAGCTTGTTTGATGTCTTCCACAACAACTCCTTTATTGGTTCCTTTCTCAATGCCCATGATGTCAGTGAAGACAAAGGGGTAAAATGTTCCTGGTCCTCCGTTTTGGATTTTTAAAGTCCTGTACTGTAAAATAGAAAAGAGCTGTTATAACAGCAATAGTGCCACCTAATGACTGATCGAAGCAGCAGTTTGTCTCTTGCTTGTTAGTTTCATCACAACTAGTTTCTCAACACTGCTGCTTGCCTGATCTGTACACTGTAATTATCATTGCAGGTACACATAAAACATTGAAAAAGTTGTTTCATTTCATAAAGTTTTATTGTCCACAATATACAAGACCTCATGAATTCGTACTTCTGTGGTGAAGCTCTCCTGACAGATTGCATCTGACAAAGCTTGACTAGTGATTCTGCCTTGTAAAGCACTGTCGACAGAGTTGAAGAAGCTGGACTTGCCAGAACCAGTGGGTCCATAAAGCAGAACTCTGAGCTGTTGATCATCGTTAAGAAGACGATAATCCTTCACAAACTGCCGGTCTTTGCTGTTCAATTAAGAAAAGGTTATAAGATTTTAGATTTACTTCTTTAAATCAATTTTGCATATGGTGCATACTTTGAACACATGCTGTTGTTACAGACACCCGTGACCATCATGTTAGTGAGGCTGACAACTAACATTCATTTACATCAAAAAATGCATTCTCAACAAACGAGTGTGTGCAGTCGTGCCATTTTGTTTTTTAAGGTTATTAGTTCAAAAAAAATTATTAAACATCTGAGGCTATACACATTTAGCCCATAACTCACCCCCATTTTATGTTCCTCCATTCTTCAGTCAAAGCTAAAGTGCACATGGGGATGTAATACATGAGTCACATTAAAGGGAATATCTTCATCAAACATGAAGAATGTGTAATTTTCTGTTATTTGAAACCATAGTTTAGTTTAAACCATATTCTAAGTATCTTACTAGGAGAAGGTGGGGGAGGGGTTGATTGGACCAGTGATGTTATCCATGACCATGCCATCACAGCTGCAATAAACAAGGCAACATCTAAACAAGAATCACTTTTTTCATTGGAACATTATTCATAGCCTAAAACCAAACCAAATTTCAACAGAATATATTTGAGAGTTATTGTTTTAGAATATGGAAGAGTAGGACCAGAAAACTACATTAAAATACATACAGTTTAGAAATTACATAAAATACAACTAATCTAGTTCATGTGCACTCTAGTATTTCTTAGTTTTGTGTTCAATTGTTCCATCCTAAGAAACCTTTATCTACCAAGTCCTAAAAGATTGTTTTTACTTTTTTTAGTGGCAACATGATATAATTATGGTGTGCCCAATTATTATAAAGAGCAGTGGTTTCCAAAACAACAAAAAAGGAGGTACTGTATTGTAGAGTTAAAAATGTTGTTACTTAATCCTTAATATTTCACTTCAAATATAATTAAAAAAGATCTTACCTCAGCTGTTGAGCCTGTGGAAAAAGTGGGGTTTACCTCTAGTTATGCCACTGAAATTGAGAAATTAAGTTTTTTATACTGTATTCCAAGCTCCTATTTATCACTTTGGCGAATCATGTGACTATAGAAGTAAACCACAGCTTTTAAAGCATTACATTATTATTGGTTGATATTTATAAATTGCAAAAACATGGTTAGTATACCTACGTGTATCCAGTAGTAGTAAATGCTTGTTTGATGTTATCTACGTTGATGTGCATTGCGTGAGGCCACGCAGTTTTAAATGTTTGAACATCCTTTCGGTTTCCTTTGGCTAATCCGATTTAAAATAATGTTTCTCTTTGAAAGAAGTCATCCAGTGTAGGTATGTGAGCTAAGTGTTTGGTTGGGTGTGTCACACATTACATTTAGAAAACATGCTGGAAAGTTTCTTCAGAATGATCAGCCTCCACCCTAAGATATCAGCAGTTATTGGACACCCAAAGGTCCAATAGAAAGCTGTGGAGATGCTGAGCTAACTGGCTATTGTGCAAGTGTCTATTTTGGTTTCTCCATTCACAGTGCCTGCATCATGCAGCACCTTGCCTACCTGGTTACATATTTTCATTCACTTGACACAGCTCCACCCAGTGACTGACTTTAGGAAACATGCCACAAGTGAGCATCAAGTGAACACATTGAACCAGTTTTTCACCTCTGCTTACCATCTAACCCTGCCCTAGTATTCTTCCAACGGTGTAGTGTACACAGGTACACGCAGTATATCCTCTAAGGAAGCTCAGGATTTCTATAAACTCACTTAAAAATGCCCAATGACACGCAACAACATACTTTCTATTATCTTTTTGATACATTTTGAATTGTTATCTGTGGTTTTCTTCTAACAAAATAAAGGTATTTCCACTGTGAATTGATTCATTAAAATGTATACAGGAAATAATGTTGTTGATGCGCAAAACTTTCCCGGGGAAGACACCCATACCCCCCACTATGATATGCTTTTTTCTCTTTGTTGTTTAACAGAGAGTTTGTCTGTTTTAGTGATTACACTTCAAATAACATCACAACTTTTAATCACAACTTTTAATGTTTACACTTTGACTGGCACACTTGAACTGAAATTTCATCTTTTCTAAGCATGTCCATTTTAAACTTGAAATGTTCCAATTGTGAGTAATTTCAGGATTTACTGATTTTTTCAGGATTTACTGATTTTTTTTACTTATTATTTACTAATTTCAGGATTTATTTATTTATTTAATTACTGCAACGATTTCTGAAAGGGACACCAAATGACAATATACTAAGTCACGACTGAATGAGTGAAAAGCTGCAATTAATGCTCAACATATTTTACTTTGTCTGCTACTACGTCTGCATCATCAAAGGAAGGATGTAGAGTAACAAATTATAATCAGAATAGTTTCATTTTCCCTTGTTCTGTTTATGTATAACTTTTCTACAAGACTTATATACTTTATCCTTACAGAATTCAATGCATTATAATATCACTATTATAGATCAAGCAAACTGTAGAAGGCTGATGGTCATTTGATTTTGCACCACAGAAATATTGATTAACAAATGTTGCAAAACAATTGAATGTATTGTTGAACTATTTCATTCCATTAGAAGGATCCATGCTGAGGCACATTCACAGAGAACACAGAGCCATAGACAGTAAAAAAGAATTGTCCAAGCTTCCAGGTCTGAAAAGTGAAGCCAATGCAGAAATGCCTTAAACCTGAATGCTATCTAATTTCCAAACAGGGGGCACCCCCATTGCTTGCCAATAGAAGCCGGCTTGTATAGAAGTCTATGAGAAAATGACCCTACTTCTCACTTGATTTATTAGACTACCTCAGTAAACATTTTCATGAGTTTTCTTCAATGCAACGGGATGTTCATTTTGTGGTTCGATTTATTTTAAAATTACAATAAATATACATGCAAATAATGCTGTGTACATGCAAATAATTGGTGACTCCCAGATAGAATCTAGACACCGGTGGTGGCGACAAAGGAGCCTGAAGACCAGACCGAAGGAGGCTCCGGACCGGTCAGCTGGAGTAGATGACTGAAGGTGGAAGGGGAGGTGGAGGGTTGCACTCTTTGCCTGCAACGACAGCTGAATAGCAAAGGGAGAACAGATTTTTTAAAGCAGGGCTGTGACTCTGTGATTGGCCCTTGTAATTTGTGTATGATTCTCATTGGTTTAGCAGGAAGGTGAATGCCTCCACCAGCTGATTCTATTTAGGAAGAGAGCATTGATTAAATTAAGTCTTTCTGAAAGAATTTTCGCTGGGCTATATTTTAATCAGGAGAGACTAGTTGCAGACATGTGACTTATACGCAGCAAAAGTATATTTTTTAAGATAACAGCTGAACTGATTAAAAGTTAGGTCTTCCCGAAATAGTTTAAGCTGAGCTACATTTAATATCATAATCAAAATCATTTTAACCAGTATAAAAATTTAAGGCTACAGATAAGCATTAAGATCTTCTTCATTCGCGGTCATGTTCACATTCGCTTGTATATGTAGATGGTATTGTTGCATGAAGGACAGCGATGCTCCACATCTTGACAGGAATCAACACAGAACGGGATAAAACAGCAAAGAAAACACCTGTGGGAGGAAAAAAAGATTTGTAACTTTCCAGTTGTGTTCCTAAAGTTATAATGGTTTGTGACAGAGTGTACCATGTCCTGTATAGTAGTTATAGACATTTGCAACATTAACTCACTTTCTCTTTTCAAAACCCGCTTGAAAACAAAAAAAATTTTCACATTGGCATAGCCAACATCATCACCACTCATCTGTACTTAATGTTCTGTTTGTTTTTGCTATTATTATTACTATTTAATTGTCTTGTAAGGTGACGTATGTAAAAATTTATTATTATTATTATTACTATTATTATTATTATAGGTTTTATCCAAGATAGAAACCACCATAAACTAGACGTGTAGTAAGTTTCTATCCAAAAGGTTATTGTTACCCAAAGAGGGTGAGGCCACCACAGATGGCCCAGGTAAGCAGGCCTGGTGAGTGCTCTGTCCTGGTGACGACCGTCTGCTGGCAGTGGGGGCACACGGTTTGTCCCGGGACATCTTGCAGTGGAGGTGTTACACTCACGTGAGTCACTGAGGATGAGAAATGCACAACACAAAACGTAAAGGATTTGTCTCCTTCTTCTTTTGTTTTCGTATTCATTTTTGTATCTTTGTCAGCATTTGTTTGCAATCATTGCAATTGAAAATGAATCGTAGAAGGTGACATTACCAAGTGTGTGCTAGTTTGGACAAAAACAACCAGATATAAGAACAGCTTCTTTCCCGCTGCCATCTCTCCACTGAACTGCAGATTACATACTTATCATTCCAATATACGTCTTGCACAGTACTTTGGCTTATTACTTTTTGCACTTTACATGTGTACTTGTCTTAATATTATGTCTTATTTGTATATTATGTTGACATGTGCCTATATGTACAGTATATTGTTTTTTATTGTACAGTATGTGTCTATATTACCATTTGTCTACTGAATGTTACAACAACATGTCTATTTGTTGAATGTGTAGCGATTTAACACCTAACAAAGTCAAGTTCCGTGTGTATGTAGTATATTTGGCCAATAAAACTGATTCTGTTAAAGCACTCCTATCCCTAACCCCTTGCAGGGGAAAACATGTTACAAAGAAGGGCCCAATTGCCCAATAAGACATTTATGTTTATTATTATTTAATAAAACTGTTGTGGCCAGCTGGTTGGACATTTTGTTGTTTCTGTAGTTTTTCCACTTTGGGACGTTTAACACCAGATTTGAGGATAAAAATGTACTGACCACAATGACTCATCAAGACCAGCAGAGGCTGGCAATAGTACAACAACTGTAATTTAATCAGGAGTTTCTGTTTTGTTTCTATCTGTCTATGGTCCCTATCCGATAATTTAAGTTATTGAGGCATCCCAACATAGAGGGTTCAACAGTAAAGGACAGTTCAGATATTTCTCATTGTGTAGTGGGGAAACTGCCATTGACAGGCAAACAGTGTAACATAAAAAAAATACCAATTAATATCCATGTGAGAAGCCCACAAGTCACAGGACGTGTTTTAGTATTTTTCACATGTGGAAAAGAAGTATAACCTTCTAACACTGTTCTGGTCCAAAATGACAGATTTACACATTCCCTGTACCATAAATAAGGCATTTTTCATCAGATTGCCTCAAGACCTTATGATATCCTTTCACAAAAGGCATGTGAACACATTCAATTCATTGTGACTACTTTCTCTGAATTTTGAGTGATTTATTCATGTTGGTCAAACCTTTTTTATTTACAGTCAAAAATGACCACCATAAGAAATGAAAGGGATAGAGTATAATTTTCATCCAGGAGATAAAAGACATCTTCATACACACACTCCTACAACTTTCCTGTGCTTGTGGGCCCATTCTACACATGAATTATACTTACCACAGGTGCAAAGCTTCTATTCCATTTCCCTTGCAAATGGAATAGAAGCTTATATAATAGTCTTTTTGTACACTTGAACCGCCAATGTTTGCACACACATGTATGCACGCACACACACAAACACACACACACACACACACACATGTACACCCACTCGCTCTCTCTCTCACACACACACACACACACACACACACACACACACACACACACACACACATGTTGTAAATGTTAATCTTCTAATATAGTTCTTTGTGCAATAAATGTTCAATTAAAAATACTTTTTCTAATTTTTATTGGTATTAATGTTAAAATAAGAGCAGTTAAAAAAAAAAGTTGCTACCCCAATTAAATGGGGTAGCAACGAACAGTGTTTAAAGATATATACTCAAAATAGGAATCTTTACTCAAAATGTGACTGTTCACCCAAAAAAGAAAAAGTGAACAATAGCATTTTGTTATGCACAGAAGCTACAAATGGGCTATTCTTCAGCTCACTGTGGTAGGAGACTGAGGACTTCACCCTCGGACATTTTGACAGCATGCAGAGGCAGTATGGAAACACATTAATGATCTGTTCACAGATGCGTCTTCACAGATGTGTTTTTATATGCAATGTGTAAACGTGTGTTTGTTTACATGTTGTGAGAAGTGGTGCATTCATATTGTCTTTTACATGAGAAAGTATTGTCTCAGCCATCTCACCTGTGACAGGTGCAACCTGGGGTGGAGCACCTGGCAGACAAAACACACAGTTTACCAAAACAGGAAAGGACCATTCAGAACAGATTTCTGTAAGGGCTGCACAGTTGATCCCCAATTATGTTGAAATTGCAATATGGACTAGTGCAAAATCTGAATTTTGAATGAACTATTGTGATGCTGCAGGGACGACCTTCAAATCATATCCTACAGGCTAAAGAAAACATTATAGTCATTATAATAATTAATATTTTATGCCTAATTTTTCTGACAAGTTTGGTTTTAATTAGTTACTTAATACTATAAAAATGGCATGAAGCGTCATGATTGACAGCTATTATTAACTTGCGATTGGTCAATATTGCTGCTCCGCTCCTGATTGCTACTGCGCAGACTCTTGCTCCAAATTTACAAGATGGCAGCCAAATCTGAGATATATTGGCTTCACTTTTGTACAGTGGGAGGAAGTGGAGACGCGTTGTCCATCTTCATATACAGTCTACACATAGTAAACATTGTTAAACAGAACTAGTTTAGTTTGGGCAACAAAAATACTTAAATAGGATAAGAACAACATCAGTGATTGGCTTAAACTGAGTCGCGTAAAAATACTAAAATGAGAAAGTAACATGATGTCACAGACGTCGATGCGTCACGGACTAAAGTCCTTAAAACTTAACCAAATTCAAAAAGTGATCGTTGACTTTTGGCTACACATGAGACACAAATCCTGGATTCCTAAAAGCCCTGTTTGTTTGAAGAGTATCATCTTTTAGCCCAGGCAGACACATACCTCCCTGATAAACAGGTGGAGGCCCCGCAGGGTAGAAGCCCGGCTGAGGGTACATCCCTGGCTGCTGCACGGCACCCCCGTAGTTCATAGGTGGCCCAGGGTATGGTGGAGCCAAATCCTGTTGTGGGTTTCCCTTTTCCATCTTTAGAAATCTTAACTGCATACATGAAATGTGTATTATTAATTTTTTCAACTGGCTTTCAGGTTTGATCAGCACGGCCACAAAAAGCAACACTTTTCAATAGGCTACATAGTAATAGCTATGAGGAAATGGTAGTGTATGCTTTTTTTAAATACAAACTTTGGTTAGAAATGCTGCCAAAGAAAAAAGGATTTCATCAAATTTAAAAGAAAAAAAGCAGTGAACAGCAGCAATTTACTTTATAAGTCATTTGCTTAGTTTGAGAGGCGTAGGGAAATAGAGCCTGTGTGCTTTGCTTAAATAATGTTGCTCTGTATTTGTCTGTATAATGTAGTGCCAGAATGTATGCTGCTCAGCCTCTGTAATAGTGAACAGGGCCCGTCAGCATGAGACTTCCTGTCTCATCAGAAATCAACCCTAAATCAATTAGAGCAACATGAGCCACACACATTAGTTGACCACAGCATTGGACTTGAGCCTCACCCAGTTTTGTTTGAACAGTGTTGCTGGATAAAGGTTACATCACCAATGTCTGACCGTAAAAATACACTACATTTATATTCTTTGCATCTCTTCTGTACAGTGGTGGAATAATAACATCAAAAACTAAATTAGGATAACACCCAAATTCATTTACAGTACAAAAACAAAGCTCATAACTTCAACACAATGGCAACAGCAGCTGATCATCATATAGAATGCAAATACAAATACAAATACATACAAAACAAATAATTTACCTACCTATTACTTTCCATCAAAATAAAAGAGTTACGCACCCTTTCTCCTGGAGCTGCCTGGTACCAAGTGAGGCAATAAGAAACACAGTAGATAGATATTTCTGGTATTTCCTGTATTTCTTACAATGTAATGGACGGGCCGTTTTAGTCCTACAACATTCTGATTTCCCCTCCTCCTTACCCCTCCCCTTTATTCCATGTGACTGGGTGGGTCCACAGAAAATGAACTGAATATTATTACAGTGTTTGATCAATGTTGTTCAAATAATAACCAGTATGGCAATAAGAGCTATGAAAACAGTATTAAAAAAGATAAAAAAGTACTTTCACAAAAACAGAGGGAGAGAGACGGATGTTTGCTAAGAACAATGTGTTCTTTGTTGGTCTGACATACTGAATTGTGTCATTAATGGTATGTCACTGTTTCAGTCAGCAATCTTGTTGCAGTTAAGAACACATGCATCCACAAAGTACAAAGTCCAAACCACTGTGACTCAGACAAAGTTGTAATTTGCCACCACCCTAACAGGTGTAACCTGTAGGCAAACAAGAAGATGCAAATAAGGACAGGATCTGGTAAATCAAAGTATCACCTGAGGGTGTACAAAAGATATGCAGCGTCTTCAACGGTCCCCTTCAGAATTGTTGTGTCAGTGGGAAGTTGCATTAATTGTATTACTTGTTAAACAAAATGCTAACTTCTGTAAAAGTGCCAGAGGTTTCACCAGAAATGGTAGTGTAGTTTCCTCTAGTATTGACAAACTCACATCACTTAGCACATGCAAAACACTTAGGTCATGCAAAACAGGATGAATCATGAAGAAGTACAGGGAAGTGGGTAAAAATAAATGTATAATATAAAATGGGAGAGTTTTACCCAAGCAGGATTTCTCTGGAACTTATTATTTCTCCATTAAGCCCTGAGGATACATACCACACTCTTTTGCAAACACATGACTTTAAAGCATGAAGGCCAGATGACAGTCAGGGCAAGGTTAACAATACTGAGAGGTCACAGGACTATCACAAGGACATTACCCATTACATCTGGAATGTGAAGTTCTACAGCCATGCTGATAATTACAGTTGACATGGGAAATCCTGAGAATATAGTGTATATATATATATATATATATATATCCATATATATATATATATATATATATATATATATATATATATATATATATATATATATATATATATATATATATATATATATATATGTGGCCTGTACTACAGTATATATATATATATATATATATATATATATATATATATATATATATATATATATATATATATATATGTATAAGTTTGGAACCACCTTCTCATTCAATGCATTTTCTTTATTTTCATGACTATTTACAATGTAGATTCTCACTGAAGGCATCAAAACTATGAATGAATAGATATAGAATTATGTACTTAACAAAAAAGTGTGAAATAACAAAAACATGTCTTATATTCTAGTTTCTTCAAAGTTAATTAGCAGGGTTAATTAGTGGAATTGCTTGCCTTATTAATGGAGTTGAGACCATCAGTTGTGTTGTGCAGAAGTCAGGTTGATACACAGCCAATATTCCTATTGGACAACTGTTAGAATTCATATTATGGCAAGAACCAATCAGCTAAGTAAAGAGAAACGAGTGGCCATCATTACTTTAAGAAATGACTGTCAGTCAATCCGGAAAATTGCGAAAACTTTGAATGTGTCCCTAAGTGCAGTCGCAAAAACCATCAAGTGCTACAACGAAACTGGCTCACATGAGGACCGCCCCAGGGAAGGAAGACCAAGAGTCACCTCTGCTGCTGAGGATAAATTAATCTGAGTCACCAGAAATCGCAAGTTCACAGCAGCTCAGATTAGAGACCAGACGAATACCACACAGAGTTCTAGTAGCAGACACATCTCTAAAACAACTTAAGAGGAGACTGCGCAAATCAAGCCTTCATGGTCAAATAGCAGCTAGGAAACCACTGCTAAGGACAGGCAACAAGCAGAAGAGATTTGTTTGGGCCAAGAAACACAAGGAATGGACATTACACCAGTGGAAATCTGTGCTTTGGTCTGATGAGTCCAAGTTTGAGATCTTTGGTTCCAACCGCCGTGTCTTTGTGCGACGGAGAAAAGGTGACCGGATGGATTCTACATGCCCGGTTCCCACCGTGAAGCATGGAGAAGGAGGTATGATGGTGTGGGGGTGCTTTGCTGGTGACAATGTTGGGGATTTATTCAAAATTGAAGGCATACAGAACCAGCATGGCTACCACAGCATCTTGCAGTGGCATGCCATCCCATCCAGTTTGCATTTAGTTGGACCATCATTTATTTTTCAACAGGACAATGCCCCAAACACACCTCCAGGCTGTGTAAGGGCTATTTGACCAAGAAGGAGAGTGATGGAGTGCTGCGCCTCCACAGTCACCGGACCTGAACCCAATCAAGATGGTTTGGGGAGAGCTGGATCGCAGAGTGAAGCCAAAAGGGCCAACAAGTGCTGAGCACCTCTGGGAACTCCTTCGAGACTGTTGGGAAACCATTTTAGGTGACTACCTCTTGAAGCTCATCAAGAGAATGCCAAGAGCGTGCAAATCAGTAATCAGACCAAAGGGTGGCTACCTTGAAGAAACTAGAACATAAGACAGGTTTTTAGTTATTCCACACTTTTTTGTTAGTACGTAAATCCATATGTGTTCATTCATAGTTTTGATGCCTTCAGTGATAATCTACAATGTAAATAGTCATGAAAATAAAGAATACACATTGAACGAGAAGGTGGTTCCAAACTTTTGGCCTGTACTGTGTATATATACAGTATATATATATATATATATATATATATATATATATATATATATATATATATATATATATATATATATATATATATATATATATCAGCTCAGCTTGGAAGCAGACAGAGACCCCCCTTTTCAGGCAATTTTGGTCTTGTTGACCAGTTCTCACGAGGAAGTTCAACAGACAGTTTTCACGCCATCCCAAAAGAACCGTACTAACCAGGCAAATGCACCAGGTTAGGTCTGAAAGTACCATTATTTATTAGGTATTTTGGTATTTGGAGATGAATGTGCTACCTTTGCTAATTAAATTCATAACATTCTCCGTGTGGGTTAGTGTGGCAGAGGGGTCTGTGTAGTATTTGTGAGTAGCAATAGAAAAACCATATGAGTAAAACCATATGTGTGTGTTTGCACAAGCACACCATGCACATATGCTTGTCTGTCATATAAGGGGGCTGGTAGAGTGACAGTGAGTGCCTGTGTGTATGTGTCTGAGAAGTGAGCCAGTAGACGTTTTCTTCAAAAGGCCCCCTCAGCTGTGCCCGCAAACAGGAAACTGACATGCATTCTCGGTTTCACATGGCTCCATCTGTTTCTTTTGCTTTCGCAAGTCTTCCTGGAAAACCACAAGCAAAAGTACTCACTTCCCGTACTCAAGTAGAAGTACAGATTCTTGTGTTAAAAATTACTCTGGTAAAAGTGGAAGTACTGATTTAACTTCTTTACTCAAGTAAAAGTAACAAAGTACAGACTTGGAAAATAACACCCAGTTTTTAGAGTGCAAGCTGAGAAACTAGAGTGGACATGGAGACAAAGGCTCTTTATATGTCATTGGCTACATTCTAAATGGATGTCTGCCAATAGGCCTACAACATCACATATGATTATTTTGACAGAGACTGGGACTCCAGGTTAATAAGATTCTGACTGAAGATATGAATTCAGTTGTGATCAAACAGATCCAGTTCCTCTTTTTTTATCTTCACCTTAACATTTAAATGAATCTACATGTATATGTTGGTGCTCAAATATGGCTTCTGGAAAGAAAATAAAGAATAAAATATGAATGACTAAACTGACATTAATTAAGAAGTTTCCTATATTTTAGAATTACGCAGCACATTGGCAAGGAGTCATTCTTGATGCATAGTCCACTATCTCAAAGATCTTTCTCAGATAAGGACATGTTAGGGAATCTATCGAGCTGTCTCGGAGTGGTGCATCAAGTGCAATGTAAAGTAGCCTACAGTGTTGACAATTAGAATTGAATTCAGAATTGATGACTCAAACAATAACAAATGAAACTTGTTAGTGAGGACTAGATTGGGACTGGATTTAAAGCTGATTCTGGTTTCCAACTAGGCCCCAGGTGTGTCTGTTAACACACGGACGGAGACAACGTCTCTCTGTTGATGCTTTATTACAATCAAACAAACGTGTGTGTGTGTGTGTGTGTGTGTTTCTGCAAATAAATAAATAACATTGTAAAGGATACCATACAAAACCATGCGCACGGATTCATAATCTTTATAAACGTGAGCAAAGTTGGAAAGATATCCCCAGATTCAAACTTTGGGGATCAATTACTCTATAGTATAATGTAAATGTAATCGTCAAGTACAATTTTTTTGGTCAATAAACTAACCAAAGCGTCACGAGCACACATATGTACAATATGCTAAAAAGTCATGTGTGACATTTAAAGGGGTGACAATCGTAGTAAAATGAGGTCACAGCATGTTGCATTATATATATATATATATATATATATATATATATATATATATATATATATATATACACACACACACACACACACACACACACACACAGTATATAGATCAATTTGCGGATGCTGTGAAACAATACAAATGTATCCTGTGGCAAACTTGAACGTCTGAACCAAATTTTCCTTTAAAAGCACGAATGTGAACCTCAGGGTGGTGCTAGTCTTTAGGGTCTATTCTCTGTTGACCATAAATGTCAACGTACAAAGTTGTTTACAATTCAGCCAACTTGTTGCAGACTAGAACAGAGTGGTGGTGATGGCATGAAACTGGGCTGGCCGATATTACAATATACTGAATGTCGTCGCAACGATATAAGTATGTCTACCGGATATATTTTTTGAATGTCGAAAAACCAGCAGCTGAACTGCGTCATAGCAATATTTATGCCATTTGGACGCCTTTTATCAGTTTGATCCTTCATGTTAATTTTGCACTAAAGTTCTTAATAAAATGATTAAAAAAAAAAAAAAAAATTCATTTATCAAGATTTTAATGCACATAGGAATAGTAAAAAGAGAATGCTTTACCATGTGGTTATTTCATATAGACTGTTTTTGAATTACAAGAAAACATGCTATATATAACATACTATATATCATATGGTAAACATTATTGTCGAGATATGAAATGAGCTTTATTAGAATAAAAGATTTTGGCCAAATCGTCCAGCCCAGGTAGAAACGAAATAAGAAAAATTGTGGAGTAGACTTTATGTATAACCAGAGCCTCTCCAGCAACCCCATTTCACACAATATCCTTATCCTTAACACTGAAAGTGTTTTTCAAATACATACGTCTGGTGTGGAAAGCAGTTTTTGAATAATCACTTTCTATTTTCTTTACTGTGCTATGTTTCCGTTCTCTTCCCTCCACATGCCTTGAGTCCATGTAGAAAGCTGGAGCGAGCAGGTCCTGCAGGAGAGAGATAGACTAAGCTCAATTGCTTGCATTCCTCTCATTTTTCTATAAATACCCTGCACATTTCCTCTCTTCTGTCTGTGATTCTCATTAAACCAGTGGAAAATCTGCCTGCCTCGCATGGCAGGGAGAGCCCCTTTATTTCTCTCGGCCTCTTGAGAGGGGACTTACTGGGTGGCAGTTCTGGTGGGGAGGTTAATGGAGCCCTTATAGGCAGCATTAGACGTAGTGGGGTAAAAAAGGAAAATATATATTAATATATTATGTTAATTAACTATAATAACTATGTTAATTCACCTGCTACATGTGGGGTTTGCTAACTTTCCTTGATCTAAAAATGGCACTGCGTGGTGAGCTCACTGAGTTCATGTGAACCTACAGAGAAGCACTGTCCTCTAAATGCAGTGGTACGTGTCAAAAGACATCAATTGTTTGAGTATGCCCCCAGCCCAAAAAAATTAATAAAATAACATTCATATTCAAGTAGACCCCAACCGATAAAGAATCTTAAGGCTGATACCGATACAAATATTTGGTTATTTAAAAATCCAATATGGCGATATATTGGCCGATATACAGTATATATTTAAAAAAAATCCAGAAACGCGTTACAAAAAACAGATTTCACTAACATTAGTTATTTGTAGTTATTTATGAGTTCTCACTAAAGTAATACAGTAATTTGTTTTATTGTCACAACAAAACAGAGGAACATAAAAATATAAAGTTCTGATAAATAAAAAGTATAAAAATACAAACTTAAGATATGAAACTTAAAGTCCTTTGAACAAAAACACATTAACAAAAATAAATAAGAAAAAAAAACAGTGTTGCCAACAGGGACGTTGTAGAGCGTCCTCTGGTGGACAGACTATGCAATGCTCATAACATGGTTGACAGGCCGTTTTTATTTTTTAAATATTCATTTATGAGAATGATTCTGATGAATGAATATTTAAAAAATAAAAATCGGGAAATGTCTAATATTGGTCGATAATATTGGCCCGCCGATATATTGGTCGGGCTCTATATTCCAAAGCCCTCTAGCGGACGATTTAATTTTGATGGGAGCAAACAAGGAAGTTATGTGAAGTTGTTAAAAAGCAGCAGCGTTTGCAGAGAGAATAGTCAGCAAAATGTCTGACTTCAACAAAGCAATTGTAAAAAGCAATTTATACACTTTTGTTTCTTTGCCATGTTTGCCCCTCATTTTAACATTAGTTTAGTAAATAGTAATATTTAGTGAAATGTGAACAAAATGCAGCAATCTGCTTTTTCATGTACAAACTCTAATTAACTTGACATTTGAACACTACAGACAGAACCTGGACTCTTGTGACTTATGTGTAGCTAGCAACACAGTCAGGATATGTTCTATGAACGATGAAATAAATCCTGTATTGGCAAAAGCACAATAGATTCCTTTGTTGTTCTCCTTTATCAGTGTAAAACATAACATCTGTACTAAAATCAGGAGTACGCAGACCAAGGTGTGTGTGTGTGTGTGTGTGTGTGTGTGTGTGTGTGTGTGTGTGTGTGTGTGTGTGCGCGCTCTTATAAAAACACAATGTTCTCTCACAATAATAAATGCATTCAAGCAAACACTTGAAAACACATATAATCAAGCCCAAGTGTATTGTAAAGCCTTGGACATGAGACGGTAATAATGAGATGAGGAGAGAATGTGATATGAGGTTAATTGCATGCTGCTCGGACGTCAAGATCAAACGGAGCTGGTTCTCTACAGGTCCTGTGGTTTTGGTACATGAAAGGGACGTTCAGAGTCCACACGAAATCCCCTCTGAGACACTCCTTTGGTTCTGGCTGTCCTCTGTGTAGCTGTGCAGAACTTTCTCAGACCTGATCACACAGCCATATATATATATATATATATATATATATATATATAAATGGCCACTAGAGGTCAACGGAATACAACATTATAATGTTTGACACATGTTTTCCTTCCCTCCTGCACAGAGAAAGCAGAATGCACGGTCAGTTTAAGGTCACTCCAGCAGCTGGGAAGAATACTAGAACACACAGAGAACATGTGACATGCTGACAAGTTTTGATTAATCATATGTACTTTGGGAACATTTACTGGCACATTTTTTCTGAATGCCCTAGGTAGTTGCGTGGTTATTGTAGTATTAGAGGCAGATGTTTTGCAAAGCTGTGTTTCAGTGCACATTGCTACATGTTTCTGTTTCTTCTCTTGTTGTTTTTTCTGCGTGAACAGTATAAAATATGGATTTGATTAATGGTCTTCATACAGCAGCCCAGGAACCACTGTTTGCCTCAGTCACATTGCTATTTCATACTTGTGCAACACTATGTCAGTGTGTTTTACAATTGGATGCAATGAAACAGCAAACAATAATTACAGGAAGAAACATGATCATCAATAATGAACTGTATACAGTGGCATGTTTGTCAAAAGACGGGTGTCTGTCCACCTCGTGTGCTCTCTACTATGCATACGCCGGTATGAGATACTGACGGTATGATAACCTTTAGCAAAAATATTACAGTATTGCAATTACAGCTAAAATTGTATTCTTTTTCAAATGTCTTAGCAACTTGTTTTTTCTCTATTGAACATAATATATTTTATTTTAAACACATTGTACACTGGCAGGGAGCAGGAATTCTAAACTGCACTTTCTGTCCTTGTAGACTCATAAAAAACAGCTCATAGCTTAGGAATGGTATGACAGAAATGGTTATTGGTTTTGAAACCGTGACTTTTTCAAACTGCGGTATACTTTGAAACCGGTAAATAGCCTGACTACTCAACTGGTTTGGCTTTTTATAAAACTAGTGTTGATGGATAACTTTAAAAATACTTCGGAAAGGTCAAGTATAATTTCATTAGCGATATGCAATTCAAGATTTTGCAGAGGTCATTAAATTACAGGCCCCAGACTTACTGTACTCCAGTTTTCACTATTGATCTAAGCAGTAGGTCAATAGTAAGAAAAGCAAAATTTGCTACAGTACAGTGTGGCATAAACTAAGGTTTTAGGGTCAGAGAGCATGCCAAAGGGACATGGATTGATCCTTTATGGTATGAAACTGTGAGGCACATTCATGGTCAGATATATACTTTACATAGCATTTTGCGCCTAGAGGAGACATGCCCAATGACCAATAGCTATATGTCTTCAAGGATAGACAAACCCTAAACAAAAAAATTTGTAGCTCTCTTCTCTCTGGCTTTTCAGTGAACTTTTTTCTGGAAACCAGACAAATAATCTTTTTACAGCATTGTCTGTGACAAAAATAACAGGAGGACTCAGACGCAAGGCTCAAAATGTAAAATGGTTTTATTGTCGGAGGGAGAGGGGAAGAACATGCGACAAGGGCCTGAAACATGCCAAATCCATCAGGGGAGGTGGGTATTTGTTTCTGACAGGGATATCGTTGAGCCCCCGGTAGTCAATACAAGGGCGAGGGGTATTGTCTTTTTTGGACACGAAAAAGAAGCCTGCCCCCAACGGACAAGGAAAGGCGAATGATACTGGCAGCTAGTGAATCTTTGATGTATTGCTCCATAGCCTTAGGGTTACTGGAGCAACAATCAAGGGAAGATGGGTTGAAGAGCCGGGGTTGATTTTGGTGCAGGTGATTGTGGATTCAGGTGTGTGCTGTCAGCTGGCTTCAGCAGGATGGAGAGGGAGGAAAAAAAGAAACAGCAGGTACAAAACAAGGCAGGTCGAGAGAAAACTCAGAAAAATAGAAAACAAAACAAATACTCACGGCCAGCCAGACCCCGACCATAACATCGCCTTTGTGAGGTACTCCCCTCTTCTGTTCTCCAGACAAACCTGATGGCTGCTCTGTCTCTCTCCACTTTGTCATCTGTTTCTTTGTGTCTTCAATATTTTATTCCAGTTTCTTTTCACAGTGTACCCACCATATACATGTTGGATTAATACATAATGTTCTTCTGAGTGTGAAGGATAAATTACTGCAAAGAACAATTGAGATACAGAGGTGGGGAGGAGGGCTAAATAGCAGGACCATCAATCAAAAACCAGTATGAGGTTTAAATAGGTGTTTTTTTCTTTTTAATATACTGATCACTTCGTATTGGCCTCAGTTCTGCAAAGAAACTGGATGGTGCCCCCTTAATGTCAAATAAAGTCATCCACAGAAAAATCTGTAGAATCTATTAAGGTAATGGTTACAAGGTTTCAACAGGACAAATACTGTGCTGTTAAATGATGTTGACTATGAACATGGTTTCTACTGTAGGGGACACCTAGTTTATGTTTTAACAGTTTCCGCGGGTGTGTCCCTTAAGCAGGTGCACTTGTGAGGGTAACACAATCGCACAACAGCAAATATAATGAATAAAATAAAGATTAAATAAATAAACAACATAAATGCATTGGCTTAAAATCCTTAAGATGTGATGTGATAAATGTGAACTAATGTACAGCAATAACCTGAGGTTTTAACATCGACCTCACCACTATCAATTACATTTTATTTATATAGTGCCAAATCTCACATGACACTTTTCACATGGAGCAGGTCTAGGGTGACAGTGCCAGATCACTGCAGGATGCTAATTAAAAAGTGCTTGTCAAAACCTTTAACTTTCCAACCTTTACTCTTAAGCCTTCTTCTTTTTTTTACAGAAACATTAAGATGTGTGTATGTGTGTGGAGGGGGAGGATATTTAGGACTTGTAAGATCAATTACATGTTAAAGCATAACTGTTGCATAACTGCTTTTACTGATAAGCTTCAACAGCTTCAAGACAACCTCCCATGAGCTTTGATTAAAGATGCATACTTGTTCAGTGAGAACATTGATTATGTGCTAAGAAAAAAAGCTCAAAAACCTGGTCGTTGAAGGACAATATATTTTTTCTTTTGTCTTGTTTGTAGATTTAACTTTTGCTTTTACTCATGTTTTTTGTGAGGGTTGTTTTCATTATTTATCAGCATTGTTGGAGGTATCTCAGGCACAAGATTGCTGAAGAAGGCTGCTCTGTTGGTAACAGTCTTTTGGTAAAAGATATTGGGGATTTTACACAATCAGTGCATAACCTACAAGTGTTTTTAAAAGAGGTGTAGGAGCCACTATCTCGTTGTGAAGAAACCTCAGAGTGAGTCTCTGTTGACGAAGTGCCTGGCCCTCCCATATTGATAACAAGCTTACAAAGATGAGGTAAAAGTTTGTTTAACTTTTTGTTACATAATAGTTTCATTTAGTGGGAGCACCTCCACCTGATCAAAACTGTTGTATCACAAAATCACATATTCCAAGTTCAGCTCTCAGTGTCTGGTCACAGGCCACATAAAAGGTCACATGCCAGTGCTACGGTATGCGTAAAGGGATGCACAATGGAAGCAACTTATCCCTTTGTGGATGCAGTGCTGTGACAATAGAAACTCATTATTATCAGAATGATCAAAAATATCTTAAATAAAGTGTATACATTCTAAGTGACATACAGAAAGAGTAAGTATTGTACTGAAACAGGACTAACACCTAATGTCTTCCCAACACCCAAATCTCTAGGGGTTGTGAGTTAGTGGTGACAAACTGACCGATGAGCAGTTTAATTAGCCCAAGTTGTGTCACTGAACCGGGAAAATTGAGTGCTATACGTCTATGAACCGACTCACTCCAGTTTTCTTTACCTCATTAGTGCCTCCACTGGAGTGGTGGTAAAATCAATCAGAACATTGGCTAACTCGAGCAGCACGATTGGACCAAAAGAGTTGTTGAAGCGTTGGAGACCGCGCACCAGGCTACTGAACAAGACTGAATGTAACCGTGCAACTGCTCAACTCTAATGTAATCAAGCGGTGTTTTTGTTCTTGGCAAGTTTTAGTTATTAACCAAGCCTTGTTTCTAGTGCACTTAAATGATTGTGTTCATGGCAATTCACACATTATTGATGGGGAAGTACATCACATACAAATACACGTCATGTTATCTTGGTAGTTATGTTAAGTTAAATGTTAAAGAAGTGAAAGTAGTAGGCAGCATGGTAGATGCCTGTAATGAGGAGACTGCGCAGCAGGCTACTGAATGAGACCGAATGTAACCGTGCAGCCGCTCAAGTCTATTGTAAGTAAACGGGTGTGAAATGTTCTTGGTTTGAGTTATCAACCGATCCAAGAAGCCTTTATTTCTTGTGCATCTTAGATGATTGTGTACATAGAAATTCATAGGCTACATTACCGAAGGATATCACATAAAAATACATGTCATGTTATCTTGGTAGTTATGTTAAGTTAAAGGTGAACTATGGTGTTTTTTTTAGCTTAATTTATCTTAACTGAACAGCTTCTGAGTCATTGGAATGGTTATGTGACTTGTTTCAAGTTGAATGGTAGTCGTTTCGCTCCCCCCTACCACCTGTGAGCGGAAAACCACCCTTGCAACTTTCGCCGGACTCAGCGTCTGGAAGTATTGTGTGATATCAGGTCACGCAATGTAACAAATTGCTTCAGGACACTGCACTCATACGCCCATTCAGGAACTGGCTAACAAGGTAGAGATGTCGTTTTTTCCGAGTTTTTCCCACTATCGTCATCGCTGACCCGACAAAAACAGAAACAGAAACAGAGAAAGAGGAAGCAGCAGACTGACCAAGCAAGGAGTCAGACAAGAGTAAACATCGGAGCTGCCAAATATCAATTCCAAAGCTGTAGGGGGAGAAACAGCGAAGAAATGGCCAAAACTGCATGGCACCCCTTTAAATGTTTGTTACATGGTAGGTAGGCTGTCACGAGGAGACCGCGCACCAGGCTACTGAATGAGTCAAATTTAATCAAACGGGTGTCTAGGTTCTTGTCAAGTTTGAGTTTAGAGAAATTACAGACTTTTTCAAATGTAATCATCTTTTTTAAGCTAACACTTAAGCTTTTCGATAGTGTAAGCTATTTCAATACTGTAAATAGTACACATATAAGACCACCAAAGTGAACATAAAAGAACTTTAAAATATATACATGCATATGACACTGTTGTCAAAATCCTAGCAATGTTAGGGTTTTGTCCTGCTGTCTCCTCCCTTCCCTGTTTTCTCAGTTTTTTCCCTTCCAATTGTTCCTGTCAGTCTTGTTTGTGTGGGCATGTTCTGCAGGATCATCTCCACTGGCAGTGCTCCACACCTGCGGCTCGTCACCAGCTGCAGCTCACCGTACCTGTGACTCATCATTTATTACTCTCCCTGTTAAATACTCTGGTTCTGCTCCCACTCTTCGCCAGTTTGTCAGATTACCACACCTGGTATTATGCTCCGGCCTCTTTATAGTTTGTCAAGTACTTTTGTCGTTGTACTAACTATCTGTTCTCGTTCCGCCGTAGTGCCATCCCTGTGCCTACTCGTTGCCTGCCTGCTTGCCTGCCTTCCTTCCTGCCTTCCTTCCTGCCTACCTGCCTGCCATCCTTCCTGCCTACCTGCCTGCCATCCTGCCATCCTGTCTGTCCGCCCTGACCGCTCCACTACACACAATCACCTGAGCTCCGTCAAGCCTGGATTTCCTCAACACTTTGGCTCACCCTGTTATATCAATGAATCCTGCCTGATCTCTTTACTCCGGTGTCCGCTCCTGAGTCCTTCCTGTGTATCATAACAAGCAATCGACATACACACACTTGCAGACAGCATCTTGGAAGTTTGTTTAACCAAAGTCGTGTCTCATTTCATAGGAGTATGTCACCCCTAGCCCTTCGCACTCTGTTTTGAGGGACAAGGGCTAGGGGTGAGACAAAGGGGTAGGGGTAGGGGAAGGGGAGAGGGGTAGGGGTAAGACAGAGAAATGGGATTCAGCCTAACTCAAGGTGCTGCAATGCAGGCGGACTTAACTGACATGTGCCGTAAGCATCAGCTGTTTAACGCACAAATAAAATCAAGATGGTTACTTATTTTGCTATTTGTTGTTTTGTTTATTGCTTAGAAATATATTTTCTTGAATCGAGTTACATCATTAATCACACAGTTTGGTAGTTTAACCATATTTAGTTACCACTACCTGCAGACACCTTGATCACGGTCAAAAAAGGGAAGCTTTCCCAGACATGCAAAACATTACATGTATTTTAGCCAACACTTACATCCAAAGCAACTTACAATTGCTACATAAATGTCAGAGGTTGCACGTCTGGGTTAAGTGTCTTGCTCAGGGACACATTGGTTGATGTATCGCAGTGGGATTTGAACTGAGATATCCAAAACCAAAGGCATGTGTCATATCCACTGCACCATCACCACCCACACCTGGCCGCATTAGCTTTCCTGTATGAATGCAGTCCCATTACAGGTGACTGCCACCCAGTGTAAAAAAATAAATATTTGCAACAGTTATTCATAGCCCTTTGTAAATCAGTCCATTTCTTGAAAAAAAAACATTTTGAATATAAATCTTGGATCTTATGTCCTTTGCAGTATCTCACACCTACACTTCATATCCAAAAAAACACCAATATATCTCCTAATCTCTAATATCTCCTAATATCCTCCCATCCTATACTGTATATCTCACATTTTTCTGTAGCACTATGGCCCAGTTCCTCTTAAGTCTACTGTAACACATTTACAGAATTGAACTATTGATGGGTGGGGAAGCCACTATGTGGGCAAATATGTGAATGTGATAAGGTGGAGTTCATGTTTAAATGTCTAAATACAGCGTTTTATTGCCTATAAACACAACTGATAAGCAAATGGAAGTGAACAACAGATACTTCCCCGCTATACAAACACTCCATTTTAAATGGAGCCATTTCAAGGTGTGCAAGGGCGGTGACAAGGGAGAGGACAAGGTTTAATCACCTTACTTTCTGTGTTCGTCATTCAGGCAACACTAACAGAACGAGAGGGAAGGACTGACAATAACCAAAGAGCTATTCAAAGAAAAGCATTAAATCAACAAGGAGAGAGGAGACAAGCTGGTGAAAAGAGATTATTTCATTAAATATTTATCCAAATCCACTGTAAACCGACCACAGGACAATACATTATCATACAAGCATGGTTACGCTGGACTTCAGGACACTAACAGTGCCGGTGGGCATTGTGCGGATACTGGAGGTGATCTTCACCTGTATCTCCTTCAGCCTGGTGGCATCAGTGGGACACAGTACTTACTCCTTCTGGACGTGGTGCATGTTCACCTGGTGCTTCTGCTTCTGCGTCACCTTCCTCATCATCTTTCTGGAATTCACCAGCCTCAACGCTAAGTTGCCCATCTCCTGGAATGACTTCACAACTGCTTTTGCCATGTTGGCTACTTTAATGGTGTGTACATTTTTTTTAACTATCTTGCTATTTATCTTTGGATGCAAATATGTTCAGGATAAACCAAAAGAGGTGTTCACGGGGCGGTTTGCTAGTCGCAAGATTTCATTTGGCTCATGTTGTTTTTCGCATCCTTACGTTTAATGAAATAAAATAGGAGAAGTCCTGTTTAAAAACTTCAACTGCATCTTTTTACATGGCCACAACTCCCTAAACAGATATTTATAATCACATGTTTGACTGACTTTGACATTAGGCTATTGTAGATATACATGTTTACTATTTCCTGATGCCAAAAAATTGATACAATATGGTTCTCAATTATATTCATATACAGTATGTTTACACAGAGACAAATACATATCTAGAGAGTATCCTAAAGAACAAATTATTCCACACCTTATTTTTTACCTTTCTCTCATACAGGTGCTGGCAACATCCATCATCTATCCCATTTTCTTCACTTGCTCTAGCTGCGGCAAACAGATTGGAGCCACTGTCCTTTCCTGTCTGACCTTCATCCTGTACGCTGTTGAAGTTGGGCTGACCCGGGCTAAACCTGGTGAGATCAGTGGATTTCTGTCTACGGTCCCGGGCCTCCTTAAGGTTCTGGAAGCCTTTGTGGCCTGCATCATCTTTATCTGCTTGGACTACGACCAGTTCTCCGTGTATCCAGGGCTCCAGTGGTGTGTTGCTGTCTACTGCATTTGCTTCATTTTTGCCGTCCTTGTCATCATTTTTACCATCTGCCGCCTTCTGTCTCTTTTTCCCGCACCATTTGACAAAGTCTTGACAGGCTGTAACGTGTTGGCCGTGTTGATGTACATCACAGCTGCAGTGGTCTGGCCACTGTACAGCTTCAAGAATAATAGCAGGCCGAGCTTCTGCTCCAATTTGGTTTCATGTCCCTGGGATAATTTAGTGGTCATCGCTTTCATGACCTGCTTCAACCTTGCTGCTTACATTGTGGATACTATTTATTCTTTTAGGTTGGTGTTCTTCATCAGCAGAACGTAGGTTGTAAATAGGCCCCATGTTTCAACTGTTAGAGGTTCCCTAGAACTCAAAGATTTAACAGCAGGATAACAGTATGTAAAGCATCTCTTGTACAACTTTTGTGAAACATATTTTATTTCACTGTTGTTTTCATGATAACTCCATTGCATTGTTTTGGATTTGGTCTAAATGACTTTTATCTGTCATGATTATGCATTCACTGAGGACAATGTTTTAATGTCAGTAATCCCAATCTCTTCTCTTTGCCTTTGTATTCTTCCATGATTTTTATTCGATCCTCTTAATCTTGTTTTTTTATACAGCATAGTTATAACCATGTCGGCCTAAATTGCAAACTCTTTTAGTGCATTCTCTTGTCAATCACACTGTGAAATATGAATAAAATCTCATGAAAGTGTGGAGTTAATTGTGCATGCTTACATCACCATGGGTGTAACTGTTATTTGGTTGTTTCCACACCTTAGAAACAAAATACAATAATGACTGAATGAAACTCATACATTTAGTAATCTGCTTAATGGTCATATACAGGTAAAGTGGGAACTCATGTCCTTCTCAGATTGATGTTTGCAAAGGTGTGTCAATGTGTGCACACCCTGGAACAAACAGCAGCTTTTCCTTTCATTCTTACAACTCCAACTCCACTCCTATTTTGCTGCTACATTTAATGATAAAAGGAAAACCAATAGAGAGTAGAGGCAGTTTAATTTGTTTATCTTAATGATATCTTGGGAGATTGGTTGCCTTTGACCAGTCAAGGGCATTGCTGCTCTCTACAAAGTGTAAATAAGGTCACAGGAGGAGGCAGATTTTATTGATTTTGTAAACACAAAATAAGACAAAGAGAAAGAAAAAAGGAACAAGAGGAGGAAGGAAAGAAAAGACGACAGTAGAATAAGACTATTTCAAAAAACTATTTTCAGAAAAGTGCTTCTGTTGTCATATATTGTATATTGTGTGTATGTGTGTTTTTAAAAGAGTTTTTCCTCTTTGGTTTAATATACAAAAAGGGAGACTTCATGGTACATATATTTTGCTTTTGGATGCAGGAAATGTAAACACTGATGTAATAAATGGCAATGGTAAAGTAAATACACTAAATGCTATAGTTTCAGATTTAAAAAAAGAAAAAGGCATTTGTATGTACGTATAATCATTATCCATAAAAACTCTCCTACAAACTCTCCCAAACAATAAATCAAGTGATCTCAAGGACAGGATAAGGGCAGTTTTCCGTAGGATGTGACTTAGATTGACTTTTGATTATCTTCTGAACAAGGCTTGCACTGAGGTCCAGAGTCCAGTGTGTGTGGCGTGAGATGAATATGACAACACCCAACCAGTATCCAATCCATGGAGTGAGACAGGGGCCGTAAACTGCAAAGATAAGCCCTGAAGTATCTATTTGAATATACACCATCACACTTTGAGTTTCAGTTTCAAAGATCACACCTGCTCGGGTCTCTTGGCTGTTCATGGATTTTTTCAACAGGATCTGTTTTGGAAAACAAGGCCTTGCAGCACTGAGGGATGCACTGAGTAGAATCATCTGACTTTAAAAACAACATTATTTTGAGTTCAAACACACTCAGTCTATGATGGGTGTCGACTTGCGGGCACTCATCCAGCCTGTGGGCATCATGCGAATAATGGCGACCATCCTCACCTGTATGTGTTTTAGCCTGGTGGCAACAGTGGGACACGTCTCATCTTCCTACTGGGCATGGTGCATGTTTACCTGGTGCTTCTGCTGCTTCTTCACCCTTCTCATTCTCATCTTGGAGTTCACAACCATCAATGCCAAATTACCTTTTGCCTGGGATGATTTCACCACTGCCTTTGCAATGCTTGCGAGCCTCATGTGCCTTGCTGTCTCCATCATCTACCCCACCTTTTTTACCTGTAAGACCTGCCATCGCCAGATCGGTGCCTCTGTGGTGTCCTGGGTCTGTTTCGGGGTGTACGCAGGGGAGGTGGCTTTAACTCGCCTTCGTCCAAGTGGGCAGAGGAGCGGCTTCCTCTCCACGTTGCCCGGCATTATGAAGATGCTGGAGACGTTCCTCGCCTGTCTCATCTTCACATCCCTGGAAGAAGGCCAAGTTAACTCCCCAGGACTGCAATGGTGCGTTGCCGTGTACTCATTGTGCTTCATTTTCGCCATCCTCATAATCCTGCTCACTATTACACAACTGACCTCTTTTTTTCCATTTTCTTTTGACAAGCTTGTTATTGTCTACAACATTTTGGCAGCTGTGATGTATTTGACAACTATGGTGATCTGGCCACTGTATAGTTTCCGCAACAATAAGAGACCCAGTGGCTGTGGCCACCTCTGTGCATGGGATAAACTGGTGGTGGTCACCTTCATGACAATTTTCAATGTTATTGTTTACACCCTGGACACTGCCTACTCTATACGCCTTGTGTTCTGTGTCAGTGACCAGTGAAGCTGCTGCTCATTAACTTATTAACTAGCATGAACTGAGAACAAAATGTGCAGGGTTTGAATTAAGTTGTTGTTGTGTTAGACACAATGCAAATGCTGAACGCAATATATCTTATTCTAATGCTGTTCACAGTGTTGACAGAGATGAATGATTAAGATAATGAAATATTGGGGGGAAAAGGAGTAGTGTTAGTTAATGATTGTAATTATGGTATCACTGTCATAAAAATAAATAACATTACATGTAATTTAGCCGATGCTTTATCCAAAGCAACTTACAATTTCTCTATACATCAGAGCACACACACCTCTGGAGTAACTATGGGTTAAGTGGCTTGCCCTTGAGCAAGACGCTTAACCCCTAGTTGCTCCAAAGGACACATTGGTTGATGGATCACAGTGTGATTTGAACCCAGATCTCCCACATCAAAGGCCTATGTCATATCCACTGCACCATCACCCCCCATAAATAAATAAAAAGTGCATAGCCTGGTAGAACTTTGGATCCTGATTCACAAGAGTGATCAAACAGTGCAGTTAATAATGTGCTTAAACTTTACTATATTACACTGTGGCATATAGTCAAATTATGCTGCATGTGAATCTATGTTTTCATTTTTATGCTTGTCATCTTGTCATTTGTTGGTGCAGTAAGGTGCTGATCAAAGGAATAGGTTGACATTTTGGGTAATATACTTATTTGATATCTTGCAGAGTGAACCGTGGACAAAAAGAGGATTAATACCACTCTCAGACAGAGGAGTGGTATTGGTCTTCCCCTCTCAACCTCAGCAACAAAGCAAATAAGAACATTTTCTAAAATGTCAAACTATTCCTTTAATCCTTGTGGCATGAACAAATCTATCTAAGAGTAATTGCCTACAGATAACAACAGATCAATGTAAACTGAATGCAGGACAATGACAAACAGAGCAGCCGATGACAGATGAGATGGGAAGAGAAGGAACAAGAGTTAGAAGTTGATGAGAGCGAGGTAGAGACAGTCAGACATTTACAGACCTTGGAAGGATGTGTGGGAAAAGTGAAAAAGAAAATCCTTTAATCAACTGGCAGCTGCAGCTGCTAAAGGCAGCTGCAGAGTATGGAGTTGGACTTATTGCAAGGTGTTATTTTTCTTTTTTGTTATTTAGCTTCTTTTCTTCTTCAGGTATGTGGCAGCAAGGGCCAGAAAGCTAGAAAAAGTATGACGTCAATTCATTCTTCCCTTTTTTTAACCAATTGGAAACTTAAAAGGACATCAACCAAATCTCACTTGTAATCCTGTAGCTATTGTACTACCTGGCAGACCAATCTGGGTGAGTGAACTTGAGTCAAATGGAGCAATTGAAGCGTAGAAATTTTGCTTTTCTTCTCATGTCAGTCTGTCAGAAAGACAGAGCATGTTTAGGTCAGTCGTCTATATCTGTCAGACACAGCAGCAAAGTGCAAACAGCAGAGTCTTTTTGATTTGGTTGGCACAAAGTGCAAGAACGTCTTGGTAGCATTTTACTGTAAGTCCTCCTATTTAGCATTTATTAGCAGTAAATAAAAATAAAAATAAAACAATTATAGCACAATAATGTAGTTGTACAGAGTTATAAGGACAAGTGTTTGTCAGCAATAATAATTTCTCTCTTGAAAACATATTTTACTATATAGTCTGCTTATATACCAGCCTCCACATGAGACGTTCTAGTCATTAAGAAATACATTAATAACAACTCTCACGTATATCTGCTTACAACAACATAGTAGTATGTTATAAACCATTTATTAAATGTTTATTTATATTCTAAATTAGGGCAGTTTAAAGTAAAGTTTGTTTTTTTATATTTCAATCTAAACCAAGTTCAATGTGTTTAAATAAACTCTAATTAGTGGCAGGTTAACAAGGGGCATGCATTTTGGTCATTTTGCTAACAAGGGGGATGGCATCCTACCTCCAGTCGTGTACTGCCTCAGGTTTCTGTTAGCAAAAACATTTCATCCTCATGTTCTGAAAATAATTTGGACGCCCTTTGGGACAATCACTAACAAGATGCATCACCCCTGATGTTCTAGCAAAATTGGGCTAGTGGTGCAGTAATGGTCTTTTATAGTTAAAATTATCTTGACCTTCAATTATAGCACCCCATCAGGATAATATAAAAGAGATTGCAAAAGTAGCTGAAAGTGAGTTTAATCATTCTTTATGCATTAAATGGAGAGTGTGGTAATAAGGTCTTCACAGTTTTCCAAATGATAACTTACTGAAGCTGAAACCAGCCTGTAACAGGAGCATATTTTAATAAATGCTGGAATCACTACTGTATACTACATGTATACTGCATATAATGTGTATGTGGCCAAGTCACAGGTTATTGACACATGGCCCTGAGATCTGAGTGTTTTTTTAACATTCTTGTCTAGCCGCATACTGTGATCCACTGAGGTGAACACATCAGATAACCATAGATGTAATCGTGACAGCACATGTCTCACTCTGACTCGCATCTACTCTGTTCCTTCTCTTTGGTTATTATCTTGTATTAAACTTCCCCTCTCATTAGTGGCCTTTAATTCAACTGTGCAGTAATCAGAGGAGGACATTATGAAAAGTAATCACCACTAACTAGTTGGCACCACTTCAAGAGTGTCACTGGAAAAAATCAATACATCTGAAAAATGTGTGGTGTGTGTGTGTGTGTGTGTGTGTGTGAGAATTAAATTAAATTTGGGTTAAAATCAGTACATTTGTGATGTTACTTCACTTCCGGTTACGAATGTGGTGCAGAATGTGACGTAGCTCTGTTTGTCACGTTTGTTGGGTTTGTTCCGTAACGGGGAAAAAAACCTACTTTCCTTTATTTTTTAAACAGGACATGAATCCCAGTCTCCTGGGAAAGATCCTGTTTGTTTGACCCATCCACCAACCCGACCTTCCTCCTTACTTGGAATTTGTCGTTCTTATACTTTGTCACCTTACTTCCAGCTTTGCTCCCATCATAATTACTACGACCACTACAAGGCGCCGCCACTATAAAAGTATATATGGCTTATAATTGCTACATATACAAATGATTCATTCATGGTGGCATTTTTCTGGGGAGGACAGTCTCAAAAAACAAGGGTCTTAGCTATAATGCTAATGTTGCTAACAGTGGATTGCTACGTTTCAGAGACCTAGAAGCTGAATTTTTTCCATTTTTATTATATGTAGGTATTTTATATATAAAGGCAAATGCACTATTACGGCCGAAAACACTTCCATTACAGTAAGAGAAAAACACAGCAAATACAGTAATAACGCACAGTAAAAAACCCACAAACCTAAAAAACACAAGAGAAAAATGCTGCAAATACAGAAACGGTGCAAAGTAAAAAAAACAACAACAAAAAAACACACACAGTATGCAAGTTTGTCTCTTTTTAACTTAAGCGCTGTCTCTTGTGCTTTTATTAGCTTCTATTCTTCTACTGCATCCATGTATGTTGACTTTATTATGCATAAACATTTTGCTCTGGACTATACACTTTTTTGCAGTGATGTCTTTGCTTCAGGAGCTGGATCTAGTATGCAACCATGATATATTGTTGCCCTCATATAGCCATCTAAAAGTGTCAATTAATGTTGTTTGTCTACCCCCGAGTCGTATCGGGCCTCAGATTGTAATCGATTTATGACTTTTTTGTGTCTTTTTGGGACTTTTTTAAGTGTTTCAACTGTACTTTCCATGTAAAGTTGCTGAATTGTTTTCTGTTTTACAAAGGCAAAAAAGAAAAATCAAGTCTTTAATAAATGCAATCTCTCAGCATGGCATGGATGGCCTGTAGAACATCTGTTGTGTTTACTTGATGAGCAGCGTTTGTCTGTTGTATTTGTTTATGAGGTTTGTGTGTTTTTACTGTGCATTCTTTCTTTATTTGCAGCATGTTTCTCCCATTGGAAGTTTTTGGGATGTTGTAGCGTGGTTGCCCTTGGCCACTGTATTTTCTCTTTTAGATGAACATTTATTTGCTATCATTATTTTAAACATATGTCTTAATAACATCTTCATAAAAAGTAGTTCAGGGGCTCTGACAGTAGCACCACATAAATCTCAAGCCAGCTTCGAAGAACCGAAAAATCCAGGCCCATGTCAAACCATCAACAATCAAATCAAGCTAACCCAGTTATCCACTTACAAAGGCCATGGCCCAGCTGGTGGATCTAATAATGCTAATAATTTATGCGTGTGGAAAGCATGAGTGTCATGCATGTGAGCTCCTGCGTGACATATTCCTTGTCAAATTGTCAGTGGGTTATGTTCAGATCTATTACTGCTGCGTTGCTGTCGCCCTGGCCCCCCTGTGCTTCTGCATTTTTTTTATGTCAACATGTTGTACCTTTTAGAAAGATGTATTATGTGTTTCTTTCCAATGTGACAAGTTATTTCAGGTAATTGCTATAGCATCAGCAATTGTTTTTAATGAGGACTACCAATTAGATGCCTCAGATCTCATTTAAGATCAAATCATTCAAATAAAGCCTCAAAACTCACTTTAGGGACAACTTTTTCTTTTATCAACGCAGACATCCTTTTAGAATTTTGAAACTTATCCTGTAATCAAAAACATATTTACAAAATATAATCTAGGTTTGATTATATGTATGATATTCAGACATATTTTAATTCAGCACTTTGCAATCTAGAACCTGGCCAATGTCAGAACCCCGTTGCTGTATCCCATCCCACTAGCTAGTACATGACACCCGCCGTGGTATCCCAAGTCTTAATCAGACAAACCTTTAGGGCCATTCCTTTCTCTAAAAGATGTATTTTTTCCTCCTGATTTCCACTTTGGGGACAAGGGTTTGTGTTAATTGATACAAAAGTGTTGATAAGCTATTCTATTTTCAGGCTAAGCTGTCAATTATTTCATTTTTTGATTTCATTTGATTATTTTGAGCTTCCACTTCATGCAGATCCTCCCTTTCTACAGAAATGGGTGTTAAATACAGGCTGACACTGTCACTTCTGTAAAAGCCTAATGTTGCCTAAATGCTTAATGATATGTCTTTTTTTGGAAAATCCTTCCCCCATCCACCTAGTCCTTGCAAGCTATAATTAACATTGTCAAATTGGTTTACTTAAGTAATTAAATATAGCCTTTCAGTCCTTCCTAATTAACTACTCTGATTTGCCTCTGAGGGGAAAGTACAAAAGGGCTTAGTTAGAAGAAATATTAAGTACTGCAATTTATTTGCATAATAAAAAAGAATCTTGGTTTTACACTCAAATGCCTTTAAACTGTGGATCTTTAGCCCCTACAAGAATGTCTTCGATGTTTCAGTGATATTAGGTTTGGATTTCTTTTAATAGGGAAAATGTTTCCTTCAGTTTTAATAATTTCTTTTTAATTTTACTTGTTGATTTTGTGAAAATGAAACTGATGAACACTAAAGGATCTTGGTGTGGAGAAGAAATTGCTCTATTGCTCTCTTTTGGACATTTGAGCTTTCTCTTTCTGTATGTATATGAAATACTTGCAGGAAACCGTCACAGGTTGGCCTCCAACACTGGACCTTCTGCGTTGAGGAATAAACCTCTACACTTCAACGTGATCACATCCACACAAACCTCCTTGTAGCCTACCTGGATTGACAGCTATTTTTACATGAAGCCCCGAGATGGTGTACCGCCCAAAGAAGTGTTTCTGTGTTTACCGACGATGTAGCGCAAGATAGCACCGTAAATAAAGGATAAATTGGAACTAGCGGCACATGAACGCATGTCAAGTCCACCACAGTCAACAGCTCCATCTGGAGTCTCTGTCCAGATAAACAGCTACAGTACATGAATCAATGAATTATTTTTTATTTGTCACAAGAGATCATACAAGGTACATTTCCAGTAAAATGTAATCCCAACAGCAGAATGTGGGGGTCGGGTGTGGGGTAGTGGCGGTCTGAAGTAGAAAGTAAACAACATTAGGCAAATAAGTTGGTTAGCTTTGTGAAGACAGCTCCCTTCCACAACAGACAGCCCAGTGCCTAAATTACAAAATGTAATTAAAACTGCATTAAAAGGATATTACATGAATGTACAAACAGACCACAGGGAGATGAAAAACTCATGAAGGCTTTAAGAAAACACTCGCCCATGGGTGCTGTGTGTCAGCAAGGTTTTCCAAATGGCCAGCTCATCTCAAATAGATTGAACATACAACATACAAGCACAGAGACCGATTTATTGTTTGCATATTCTGTCCATGAATGTGAAAACTATTTCATTTTTGGACCTCAACACACAGCATCAACCACAGAGTCGCCACTCTGGACATCATCTCATTCATTTATTTCTTTATTTGTCCTCCACTCAACCCTGCACTCCACACAACCACACACAAATATGCATGCACCGTTCTGTCTCATCTTGGTCATCAGAGGTGGAGTATTGATTGAACTCTGTTGCCATAAATACTACACACATGAGTCGCACTCCTTGAGAGTTCTTTCATTGATCCCCGCCAGGTTTTTGTCATCAGCCAGACAAAGTCGGTGACTGACACCACTCTGATATGATCTCAATGCACATTCCCGTAGCTTGATATAGGAAGGCAAGAAGAGCATGCAAACGGCTTAAAGGCAGAGTGACAGAGCGCTAGGTCATCTCATGTTTTCTATGTAATCTTGTAGAGTTCAACAGCCATCTGATTCTTTCTGACCCTTATTTTAACAACTAGCAGACACAGACCAAAAGTAACATTAAAACAATAAAGTTGTGTAAAATCAAGGCAAAATACATTTATTTTCCCAATTTTTCAATTAAAAAGTTTGAAACAAGTACTCTGTTTAGAAGATATAGAGCAATCCCACAAGTGGAACGTCGAGGGTAGTCTATAGACTTATGTAGCCTTGAGCTGCTAGCTTTATGCAGAGATGAGGAGTATGCTATGAGGAGCTGTTTAGACTATATATAAAAACATTCTCTACTTTTACCTTACACACACACAAAAAGCATCCACATACAAGGCTTTCACCTTGCACACACACACAAAAGGCATACACATGTAGCACTTTTTCTCACGCACACTCATAGACAGTATGCACATACACCCCTTTCACCTTGCACACACAAACAAAAAACATGGTCATACAACATTTTTCTCACGCATCACATAACAAGCATGTACATTCACCACTTTCACCTCACACACACTTCTCTCACAAAACGTCTGTGTGCAAGGTAAAAAGGGATTGAACTGCCAACCTTTCAATTGGTAGACGGCTTTTTAGCTTACACACAGACAAATGTTTGTGAGAAAAAGTAGTGAGTGTGAAAGTGGTTTATGTGCATGCCTTTTATGTGTGTGTATACGTGTGTGTGTGTGTGTGTGTGTGTGAGACGTAAAAGTGTTTGCATGTATTTTTGATACATGGCCTAAATGGCCCCTCATTTTAATATATATGGACAAAACGTTTTGTCTCTCTGGAGCCACAAATTCTACATATGCAGTAAAACTTCCCAAGACCTGTAAACAGACTTTAATGTGTAAACTTTGAGCTCTCCTTAACTAAACTAGTTGTCACGGCTGAAGTGAGAAGGGCAACAGGAGTAGGACCCAAATGCTGATGGCGGAGGCAGAGCTAGTGCAGTTTAATGATTTATTAACACAAAAATAAGATGCAAAGGCATACAGGTCCATTAGGCAGGCAAGGGTCAAAACCAGAGAGGTAAACAAATCCAACAAGGAGCAGGCAAGGAAATCCAAAAGCCAGAGGTCAGGCAATAGGGCCCAAAACAAGCAGACAGACAAGACAACCTGGCATTGGAACAATGGAGCTGGGTTGATATAGTAAGTGGCTGATAAGGGAATACATTGATTGCAGGGCAGATGGGAGTGGTGGGATCTGGAATGAAAGGAGAAAAGTCTGAGGGCATCTGGTGGACAGGTAAAGATTAACGCTGAAGTGGCCTGTGAAAGATGAAATAGCTAAAGAGAGGGACGGAGAGGCAGAATAAGCAGGAATATGCACCATTAAGACGGATGCTCTCTTGTGCTTTCTGTAACTGTACCCTTTACTCCAGTTTAACACCTTTATGTTTGGTACATTTTCTGTAATGTCAACAGCTTTTCTTGACCGCTTCAGCTAGAAACAGTTTGGACAAACAGGTTTATGTTCAATATGTTTGTTTATGTATGCACCAACCACCAAGGCAAATTCCCTGTAAGTGTTACTTACTTGGCAATAAACCCTTTTCTGATTCTGATTAATGTTTCCCACACCTGAAAATGTGTTCTGCATGATCAAAAGAGTTGTTTATGTAGTTGTTGTAACCTTGAAAATAAGTGCTGCATTGCCTGCAATGTGGAAAATACAGTGTAAATTAGCCATATCATCGTGGCAGTGCTACACTGTCTCCACAGGACAAGCCTCTGATAGTGTTTATGCACTCACAAGTCTCATACATCTGCCCAATGGCCTTGTTAGGACCGGTTAAACAGGACCCATAAACAATAGGATGTCACCTACTTCCCCATGTTTCTTCAAAACCCACGTTGATGCTTCAGACTGATGGAAAATGCAGGAATGGAGTACACACTGTAACATGCAAATACAGACACACACATACATTGTGCACACATTGCACACACACACATACACACTCACACACACACACACACAGCTGCACTGTATCCTAACCTGGAAGACAGCAACACAAAGCTGTCTTAAAAGTAGGCAATTGTCCCTCACAATTACCATCAAATCTCTCCCTCAACGCGCAATCTCATCCTCACCCACCACTTTTCCATTTCAGCATAATTTCTCCCGCTCCGTCTCAGGTGCTCGCAGACCATCAAGGTGATTTATTCCCCAAGCTGCACCCATGGGCATTGCTCCATTTCTCACGTTGACTCTCACACAGTTAAAAAGTAAGCATCCCTTCATGATTGGCTGGAAGCTCTACAGGCGAAGAAAAGAAAAAGAGAGCTACAACGTGCAACTGGTATTGTGCTGATTACAACCACCCATGGGTGGGACTTTCCCATCTAAAGGCGGGGTGACGTTTTCCACATAAATACTCGCAGTGCGTTGAGGCGCTAAATGACCCAGTGAGAGACTCCTTATACCAGCTTAGGGATGTATTTCCCCTTGCGCAGAATGTTCTTCAGACCTAAACAATGAGGATAAGTCCTTTAAGATATTATTGCATTTTGCGCCTCTGCAAATGGAAACCTGAGCGTGCAAGAAAATGACTCAAGAAGAAAAGTCAAGTTTGAGGAGGTTTCTCTTTCAAGCGACGAGTCAAGTGAGCGAGAGAGTTGACCTCGAAGAAAGCTGCATCAACACCGCGGGAGATGCGCATCACGCCACCAGATAGTGGCACACAGGAGCGCACAGGTAGGTTGAGTCCCATCGGATGTCATGGCATTTCAAAGAAAACAATGTGTTTATGAAATTTATTTAAATGAAATATTTTCATCATAGTTTATTTCAGTCCTCGATTACCCAAACAAGGACGTGAAACGTCACCGTAGGCTATTGTGTTTAAACTGTTATTAGCCTAAAGGTTTTTTGTCAAACTGAGCCATGCATCTCATGACTGCGGGCTAGGGCTATTGGTGGGCACTATGTCAAGCCCCATGCATCCAGGGGACAGGGGCTTCAAGTGTTTGTTTCTAAACAACATGCTGTGGGTTGCGCGTCAGTCCCGTGTTTTGAAGCGCGGTTCAGTGAATCTTCACATCACCCCATTTATTTGTGCAACACGTTTCCACCGCCTCGGGTTGCAACGTCTGACAACTATTATAAGGTTACTATTATTTTTAGGTCACCCACAAGGCACCAAGTGAGGACATGCCGTCTTACAGGAGCAGAACGAATTTAATTAGTAGGGTGCCAATTTGCCATTGCTCTAATTTCAGGCATACACGTTGATGGCTATAGGGATACCGTTAAAACCTTAAGACCCCATCTAAAACATGCAGGGTTCACAGTGATGCACAACATGTGTATTATAGATTGAAGTGCAGAATGTAAATAATAACTTTAATTAATAGACAATTCATTGTTTTAAAGTTTACGTGAAAGACAAATGTTTAGATGTCCTCATTCAGTCTTGTCATGTCTTAAATTTACCAGCATTCAACATTCAGTTGCATAATAATCAGTCGTATTACTACTTTACGCTATACTTCTACTCCACTACATTCATTTGACAGCCAGAGTTACTAGTTCTTTTTGCAGATATACTTTTTACAATATGTTTATCAACTAATAAATTATGATGTATTGTAAATGTAAGATACACTGCAGTACATAAATGAGCTCCACCAGCTGCAGAATTAAAGATTTAATTATAATCCAGTTACCGATATATATATATATATATTATTTATTATTATCTAGTATTTTTACTCTGTGGTATTGCTACTTTTACTCACGTAAAAGTTCCTTCAGCAAACATCTATCCTTTCAATCAGTAAAGTCATCCTTTGTGTACCTCATCTCCTGTTACCATTTGTATGCTAGAATATAGTAGGGGTGGGAAATCACAGTGTACCTCCCAATATGATATGATACATGGCTCAAAATACTGATAATATCACGATAAAGCAATTTTGTGATAATCAATATATTGCTAGACAACCCTATAATGATACATCATGATATCCATCAAACTATGAATACAAAATGCCCATGAAAAGGTTAAGTGACGTTTTCTCTCCGTATTCACTGCAAGTCCAAGCTGTTAGAAATCAGCCCAATTCTGCAGCACAAGTTGTTCAGTCTATAACTATAGAGCAACTATCGGTCCAGACTTTTTACTAAAACTTGGCTGGGGCATCTGTTATTTTTCTCAAACTGCTGTCTGCCATCTTGTTGAAAATCTCTTCCTCATCGTCTAGTTAACTTATGTTCAAGTTTCCCTCATTCATGTGTTGAGCGCCAGCTCGAGGAGCCATTAGCGATGCTTGGAGAAGGGAATCTGTTTAGAACACCTTTTTTTAATTATTTAAAATGTCTCTGGCACCAGCACATTGATTATTGCATCACACAAAGGATATTGCTGTATTGATATGTCATTGAATAATACATATTTATACATGGTAGGGATTTCACAAAATAGTTAGCTATTTGACAAAATCAATAACTTTTGCTAAATAAGTTTAGCCCAAAAACCTACTTCAACCCTTTATTTATCACTGTGACACTCTAGCTCATCACATCTGTGGGCTACCTGGCACTTGGTTGAAGTTTTTTTCTGTCCCCATATTTATGGACATCTATGTCAGGATCTGTCACAGGAGTGGCGAGGCTTGGACCCAAATGCAGAGACGGGTAGGCAGTGAATAATTTTGAGGATTTAATAACAGTGCAAACAACAAAGGAAAGCAGGCAGGAAAATATGAGTTCCAAAAATCTCTGAGAAAACTAAAGACATCAAAACCACAAGGAACACAGCGACAGGAAAATGCAACTTACCCTCAAACACCTTAAACAGTACAATAGCCCCTGATCAGACAGAATGCGTTTAAGCAGCATGGGCCGGAATTTTGTTCGCTGCTTTTTGCATCGTTGAGGGCCTCACGTTTTTTGCCCAAGTGCCCTGAACACTTAGTTAAATACTTCTCTGAGCGGGAAAAATCTCTGACGTTATTTAACTTCACAGCAAAATAACGGTTAGCTGAGGATGGGTGATTCAATGGTTGTCTAGCAAGAAAAACAAAAAGGTGCAACTAATCTGATCGGGGCATGTTCAACAAGAAAAGCAGTGCAGTGCGCCTCACGTTTTGAAACCTGCAAACGCACTCTGGCTGATTGGTCGCACTTTATTTTACGGTACAAGCCCTATTTTGTATCATATTAGATCAAACTGGAAGTAACATGGTTTTTATTAGAAGGTAAACAAACATAATTATAACACAGTTATAATTTACCTAAATAATGCTGCAATTAGAAACCACACATAACGTTTGGATCCAAAAAAGATGTTATAATACAGATACACAGTTATAGTCCGGACACCATAAATCAAAATTATGCTGTAATTAGACAGGTTTAATGCCATATTATTTCTCCTTTTATAAAAGTTTAAAAAAACACTGAGAGGACAGTATGTACATTTATTTGGCATAGTCTCATTTTCTTACAGTGCATTTGTTGCTCATTAAAAGAAAACTGTACCGCCCTAGTGGCTTTTTTGTTTTTAAAAAGCCTTTTAAAATCTCAAAGACGTCATACACATCATACGGCCAGAGATACTGAGTCACTTCCTTTTGTCTCTCGAGGAATCGACAACAGCTGACAGGTTAGGCTCTCCCTGTCAAAACACATGCTAGAAAGAGGTTTGCTAATGTTTTAAAGACACACCAAAATATTCACTCAGACATTCTGGCTCCGCTTCAGATGCCATCAAGCAGGATCTCCGGTCGTAATCAGTCCTTCACTAACCAAACAACATTCATTAGCAGAATGCGTTATGGGATACAACAACTTAACCTGTAAGAAATCAAAAGGATATATAAGTACTCGTTCAACTTTCAACCTATAATCCATGTTGAACATGCAAAAACTACAATCAAATCTAAAAAAACAACTATCAGGCAAAAGAGACAAATGTAGCCGTATAGCTCCATAGAGTCCAATTCATTTTGCACTTGCCTGCAATCACCCCCAGTGGAACTCTGGTGGAACTACAACAAAATTCGGTACAATGGGGCTGAATAGGGAGTGAACAAGCTGTTGCTTTAAAATCGACTAAACATTGCAACTTCGCAAAATCTAGATTATCTAGCTATCATACTACATGAAGGTTTAGCAGTAGTAACTTACCGTAAGTGTCAGTCCATGTGACTACTCCCGTAAAAACAATAACCTCAAGCTTAGTGCGAAGCGGAAGTAATTAATAATCATGTAATTAATAGGGTCAAAGTATATTTTGGGTATTGTACAGCATTCCATGCAGTTTCAAAATTGCAGAAATGTGTCTGGGCATAACTGTGTTTCTTCACTCTCCAATAAAGACCTCATTATTTCTAATTTGGTACAAATATAGCTTTTTAATGTCTTATTAATGTACTAATTACAGCATAATGTAGGTGTTTGGTGTTTAATTAAGATATAACTGTTTCATTCTGTCTAATAAAGACCATGTTATTTCTAAATTTTATTTTATTTGATTCATAAGTATGGCTTATTAAGTCTTTTTAACGTACCGTAAAATAAAGTGCCACACTAATATCCTCTTCTTCTAAAGTGCTATTTTCCATTAAGAAAAATTGCATGTTGGCCACTGGCCCAGACAATTCAGTGGAAAGTTTCTCTTGTCTCCTGGTAAATATGGGCATCTTGCCTAGAGTACCTCCTGCCCATGTGTGTGCAAAAGACATAAAAGTAATTCTCTGAAGCAGACATTCACAGAATCCACAATACTAAACTACCCGTATGTTGTTTTTAGCACATGCTTTTAAATTTGTTTTTCTGTGTTTTCTCGAATACATTTTTTCCTAATCTAAACAGACACCAGCACTCCTTTCTTCAACATGGATGGCTATTACAATTGGACACCAATAACTGAGAATGTCAACATGTCTTCCTCCCAGCCCTACCCCACCAACCTCACCTACAACAATATGTCAGAGGTGGCCGCACCAATGCCATTCAGTGTGGTCACCGCAGTCGTTTACACCATTGTCTTCATTGTGGGTCTTCTGGGCAACACACTGGTCATCTATGTGGTGGTTCGCTACACCAAGATGAAGACTGTAACCAACATGTACATCCTCAATTTAGCCTTGGCGGATGAACTCTACATCCTGGGAATTCCCTTTCTTGGCACCAATAGTGTGCTTTCCTACTGGCCGTATGGAGATTTCTTTTGCAAGGTTTGCATGACTGCTGATGCCATGAGCCAGTTCTCCTCCACCTTTTGCCTGACGGTGATGAGCATCGATCGCTACCTGGCTGTGGTTCATCCTGTTCGCAGTGCCAAATGGCGAAGGCCACAGGCAGCCAAGGTTTTCAATGGCATGGTGTGGGTCGTGTCCTTACTTATTGTGCTGCCGGTAACGATCTACTCACGTGTACAGGAGGACTTCAACACCTGCAACATAACCTGGCCTGCACCGCGTGAATTGTGGTCCATTGTCTTCATACTCTACACATCCATCCTGGGCTTCTTTGGTCCTCTGGTTGTCATCTGCCTCTGCTACCTACTCATTGTCATCAAGGTAATGGGACAGATACAATTAGCATGCAGCTTTTATTGGTGTCTAAATACATTCTTGTATTTTTTGTAAGCTCTCATAATAATATCATAATCTCATTAAACCTTTTCAATTAACCATCTCACTTTTAGGTGAGGTCAGCAAGTATGCGTGTAGGCCTGACTAAGCGGCGTAAGTCGGAGCGTAAGGTGACACGCATGGTGGTGATCATCGTGTTGGTCTTTGTACTTTGTTGGCTGCCCTTCTTCATTACCAACATTGTCAACCTGATTCATATCATCCCTGAGAACAACACCACCGCTGACATCTACTTCTTCCTGGTCATCCTCACCTACGTCAACTCTTGCGCCAACCCAATCCTCTATGGCTTCCTCTCTGACAACTTCAAGCAGAGCTTCCAGAAGGTGCTCTGCTTCCACAAACCAAATGATTATGACACCACAGGCCGGGTCGGAGGGGGACGGAGTGCATCCCAGGAAAACAACAATCCTGTTTATCCCAGAAATCCCACACAGAATGGGAAAATACAGTGCATTCAGGTATTGTGCAATCATTATATAATTGCAAAGCACATATACCACATTTTACAGCAGGTTTATTGAAATGAAGGGTGAAAACAGAAGGAGACATAATAATTGTGCTTTAAATACATGTATCACAGTCATTTTATTATTGACAGTCTTACTTACTAACATGTTTCATAGTAGTATTTATACTTTGGGACCATGCCTAAACCAAAGCTGTGGTGTAAATTTGCACAAGTGCCATCAGCTATCAGCAGTCCCAACTGTCAAAGTGCTCAGTCACCCATGTCTTCTATCCTCTGTGTGAAAATGTCCCATCCACAGAGGAAGCCCTCTTTATGTAACAGACGGGAAAAAACTACACCCCAGGTTATAACTGTCAACACTCACAGTTTGAGGGATTACTTCACTGACAACAACATGTCAACAACTATGTCAAAGTTTGTCATTCTGTCTTAATTGTATCCCTAATCCCCGTGTCTGTGGTTTCAGCAGCCTGTCATGATGGAGGTGATTGGGGACCTTGACAGTGATCCACTAACTTCAAAAGCAGAGGTGAATGGCCAGTCAGCGCTATGAGTTTTTAAGATGACCCGCTATGTGCTAGTGTATTACTGGTGCGTGGGACTTGGACGATATACTCCAGGACCTTTTATTGATTGGTATTTCCTGTCTTTATTGATAATCCTCCTTCTCTGACTGGGGAATTTGTCAAAAGGAGCAAAGTAGGAAAGAAAACCATTCATCACGGATCCCCACATTTTTGTTTGTTCTTCATGTCTTTATACTATAACTAGGTTGGCTGCATTGTAAAGATGGAAACATCTCAGTACAATACAAAATACAGGCATGCAACCTTAAAATGCTTTAAATTGTTAAATACATTTTTTTACCTTACAAAAAAAGACTTTTATTTTCAACAAGCTTATATTGGACACTGTCATTTTACTTTAATTTCAGTTTTTGATCATATTCTGGTAAGAAACCTTGTTTTTTGATGTGCTTTTGTTATATTTGCTGCTGATGCTTTATGCTATTAATCTGTGTTTACCTGTTGTCTTGATAAATTCAGTATATGATGTTCACAGCACTAAGACACATACAGTATGTACAGGAAGTGTTGAGTTGACACAGTTAAAGATTATTTCAAATCTAACAATTTTAATAATAATAAAACAATACATTTATTTCAAATATTTTCAAAATGTACGATTTGTTTCAAAAGAAATCAAAATCGCTTTGCTTTGCTTTGCTTTCATGTAAAATGTAACAATATTTTTGACTCACATTAATGCATCCAATTGAATGTGATTTAGAGCGACTAGCTAACCTTGCCAGTCGGATAAAATCACACTAGCAGAGCAAACATCACATTACTGAAACTAGACATAAAAGACAACTGATGACTTTAACAGTCAACCTTCTCATCTTACTCTCAGCTAGAAATCATAGTAGTATTTTTCCCAAAAAGTGGAACTGCTTCTTTAAGAAGACAAACTCTAAAATTAGTGCTTGTACATAATGCTGAATTTATCATATGAGCCATGATAATACAGGTAATTTCACCCTGCTCAATGTTATATTCCCACCAGGCCTTTTTTGGGCATCAGACTCTTATTTGGAACTCAGCCATTGTTCTCTCTTTGATTTGAATATTTACAGTAATTAATTTGCGTTGCTTTAACCAGAGTGAGCATGTTGGTTAATTGTAAAGGTGGTTGAAATAGTGTTGATGGTCGAGCCAATTATATTTCTTTGGGCTTGTTTGTTTGGGATTTTTGTGACATTTTGACTTTAATGTTACAAAACTGAAAATGCCAAGTAGCTGAGCCAAGTATTGTGGATTTATCTTTTCTCTCTCACATTTCTAAAACAAAATGTGCTGGAGTGGATGCCAAGGGGAAGTAAGATCACTGTTTATCTGCTGGACTTTGAGCTTTGACATTCGATGCCAACATTATTGGGAAGTTGTTGGACACCACTGTAGCATCTCAAATATGGCGACTTGAGCCAAGCAAGACCACATTACCAATGTTCATGGTGAGTTTGAGCTTGTTTGAATAACAACTCAGTAAGATGGACCTGTGGGCATAGGCACCGTAACCGTGGGTGCTCAAGCCCTCAGAGCACACATACTGAGCACCCACTGAGCACCTACTGTACGTGTGCTAGACTGCCAGTAGGCTACATTCATTTAAAATTAAACATTGCAGTTGGTTCTAAGTAGAGCGTCTGTCATAGTGTGATTGGTTATGTCGCTGTCAGTCCCCTGCTCCATTGATTCTTAATTTCTCACAAAGCTGATCACGGTTACGTGTCAGTTAAACTTTTCATCTCCAAATCCGTATCTGTATTTGTGAGTGGCGCTGTCCCAAGTAGAAAGATGTGCCTACTTTACAGTTTTACTATTGAGTTATTTAATTGACTAGTTTTTTTTTTAAAGGGCATGTGTCCGTGAGCACCCATGGAGGAAAACATAAATCGGCGCCTATGGCTGTAGATACATGGCCACCTTAAAGGATGTTTTTTGTGTGTATTAAAACACTGTGAATAAAAAAAAAGAATAGGTCATTTTAAATATGAAGTCTTGTGTTTCATGACATTTTTACACGTAACAATAATGGTAACTTAGTTGTTCTGTTAAAGAAGCCATCATGAATATTAACAAAGAAGTCTGTTTTGCATGTTCAACCTGAATTATACACAGTACAATGTAGGACTGCTAACAAGCACCTGCACAAAACAAGGCCCCTATGTGTACATCTATTCCATGAACAGACAGTTGATGTTTATTGTCACTGTCATTTATCAATATTATGGCAGGTTTATGTTTCAGACTGAAGCACTTTATCGTTATTTTCAGTTGACACAGAGCAGTGGCAGCTTTATGCTTGAATGTTAATGTCTCTAAACATAAACCACTTCAGTTTCATTTTTGGGATTTTTTTGTAAGTCAAAATAGTTTCAATAATGCAAAAGCATTAAGTGATGTATTATGTGATACAGCAATAGAACAATGGCTTGCCAAAACATTTGTTAATGGTGATAGGGTTTTGTTAGTTTGTTTTCCCCCAGATTAATGATATAGCAACCTTTTCACTCTTTGTTTAATAAAGGTCACCATATAAAAACAGGGCTGAGTACAAATTGTTTAAAGAATCAATTTGGATTTTTGAAGTTTCACTTCACAGATCATCAAGAGCATGTTAAAAGAGTTTTTTGTCACTGTAATCTGTATCCATCTCCATGGTTGTGAAGTGATCATTTGCTGATGAAACTGCACTGTAAAAGATGGTGGTCAAAATACACAGTTCTCATTCTGTGCATTCTCAAGTCAAATAAATGCATAATACAAATCAGTTGTTTTGTGCAAAGCATACCTTATTTTAAGTGCCAACCTTTAAACTTGCTGGGCATTCAGATTCCAAAAATACACAGTACACAAAGTGCGAAAAACGTCCAGCTGATAACTAGTAATAAGACAAAGTGGAGAAAACATTCTTGTAAGGCAGCCTAATACTTGATGTTTGTATATAGTGTAGGCTATAAGTTGAAATTATTTTTATGTGCAGAACAAAAAATATACTTAAAATTCAACAAAAGAAAAGAAGTCAACCCTGTAACCTCTTAAACCTGCAATACCTGATTTTTTGGGCACTTCGGAGGAATGTTGTGAACACAATATTAACATATCATCACCTTTTAAGTTGATATGGAAAATGTGTACAACTGTGAACACTAATTTCAAACATGCACGTTAACATCGTAACATAACATCTCATGTGTTATCAAAATGAATTGTACTAATTTACACCATACAGTATATCATTGACAGGATTTCATTCAGTAAAGCTCATAATACAGTCTATGAAATTAAACTAAGTATCATCTTTGTACCATGTGTCTTTAGTAACATTTATTATCTTCTCCCCATGGACACTTTCCTCTTCTTCTGCTATCTCTTTGAAAACACGCCTTTGTCCTTCCTATTTCTCTATGTACTTCTAGAACATATGCCATGCTTTCTTAGCCCTTATTCTAAGTCTGTTTACTGACAACCTGTTTTTATGGCTGGTTGTGGGGGTAGAAACACACTCTCGGCCTTCTGCAGTTTGGTTACCTTGGTGTTTCCGGTCATGTTGCGTTTGTTCCATCGACCTCAATGTCAAGTGAAAGAACCAGTATTATTATCAGGCAGGGAAAAAGAGCACATTACACTGAAATAAATTTGTTTTGCCTCTCAGGTCATTCTGAGAAAAATCTGCCAAGTACTTGGTCATAGGAAAATACACATTCACATGTTGTTACTAAATGAAATATTGAATATAGTACACACATAAGCTCACTTGTTCTACATTTCCTTTGTTGACTCCCAATTGGGAACTGAGTACAAAATTGGTCTAATTAACCAACAAACCTCAGAGGTGTTTTTATATCTGGGCCAAAATGGCATGGATTTGTGCCTCCCTTTAGCTTGTATTGCAAGAACAATATGCAGTTACACCGCAGCACAAATCTGTAAATGCCTGCTAATGCTTCAGGCAGTTTTGACTTTGGTTTTGAAGGTCTGCCATATAGAGAAATATATAATCTAAAAGAGTGAGTTCTATCTAGCCACATTTGTCTTGCTGCTCTGTGGTAGACTCTTGACAGACCGCCACAACTTGCCAGGTGGCGGAGGTCACAGACACTAGTTTTTGGTGGTGTGTCTCTTCGTATTGTAGAAAAGGGTAAACAGTGAAGAAGCCACAACAATAAAAAATATTACGCTCTAATGCAAAGAGAAGCCTGCAGTGTGTTAATCAATCTATTTCATTTTTAAATATGATATATATAGTGTAAACACATACTGTACATATTATAGGATGTCCTTTATGTTTCATCTGTGTTGCATTCCAGTAAAGTAACTAGCCAATCACAGCCAAACCTGAAATGAAACTTTGTAGAGTTTTCAAAATTCATATAAGCCAAGAAAGCTTTCTCTTGCAGTTTGCGGTGCGTTTACTGCAGTAAAGGAGTTAGAGGAGTGAGGACTGTAGTGGGACAATACAATGTTTACTGTCTGTAACGGAAAAGCAATATTGGAAGGCAAATATCATGATATGAACTGATTGTCAGTGTGTTATGGTTGCACAGACCATTAACTCCAAGGACAGATCTTGTGAGTTTCTGTGTATCATAGCAAAGATAGTAGCTGCAGGTTGTCTCAATAAAAAACAACAAGGTACAGTCTCTCCTTCAGGGAGGCATTGATATTCTGAATATAAACTGCCTGTATGCCTAAGTTCTTTGCACACTGCCTGAGAATTGATCAAAGGTTGACTGTTGTCCGCTTGTAAGTGTCACAATAAAACTTAAAAGACACAATCCTTTTTGTTGAGCCTTTTATTCACATAAAACTCCCAGTGCAATGTGACATTGGTGGTACAGTCATCATGGGCTGACAGTGGGCTCAGTGCCAAAAGAAAAACCTGTGCACCATTTCTTCTACTACTGAAGCCTCCCCTACAAAAAGGTTAGAGAAACAGGAACCTGATTTTGTTGTCAACCCCACTGAATCCATTCCTGGGAAAAATACAAAATGGGGAACTCCATTTAGAGGTGTCTTTTGGGAAAGAAAATTTCTGCTGTGATTCTTAGAATTGGATTGTGTGGAAAGAACAGGACAGGAATTTTTTTTAATTCTTATTAGAGTCAATAATTAGGTAGATTCTAGGAAAGGACCAGGGTAGGAATTAAAGGGATTCCAAGGTTCCGAGGGGTTGGTAGGGCAGGTTGGCATCAGGTTTTGCAGTAGCACAAGACAGAAATGAGTACAGATGAGTAAAAAAGAGATGACTATAAAATAAAATAAAATAAGAATAAATAAAATAAAATAAGAGGTACAGTATATACAACGCATATAGAATATAAAATAAGATATACCACTAGTAAAAGTACATGAACTATACAAGAGCAATTAAAGACAAGTTACGAGGTAAGTGATAAGTTAAAGTGACATTTGCGAGGTAAAATTACATGGAATGATATGATTAATAGCAGGAAGTACAACTATGGAAGCAGAAGTAAAACTGACTGTCGCCACCATGCCATTCAATGTTGGACTAGTTCAGGGGAGAAATGTGGGTTTCCAGCAAATAGCAGCCCCAGCCTCAATCAAGAAGAAAACATTTCCCCCATTTTAAGGGAGTTGTAATAAGAAAGCTAAAGTAAAGGGAAGGCAGGGTCCACTAATGTTATTATTGTCCAGTGCTCTAAACTCCAAAGTTTCCTGGATCTGGATCTCAACTCAACCCTGCCAAAGGGGGAGAGTGGGGGGAAGTTCCTGTGGGGTGGAATCTTGAGAGGGACAATGGCCCTGGGGACTGCAACAACACTGACACAAACACATAAACACATGTTGACATACATCAATTAGGGCAAAATGTTATTTTGGCATTAGAAAAGAAAATTGAAGGAGACAGGGGTGTCACTGTTACATGACAGATTATGTTGCCTGCGCAAAATGGTTAAATATGACCCAATATCTTTGGTTTATGTGTATAAGTTGCAGACTGCAGATAAGAAGAGCAATAGATCACACACATTTATACTGCACCACTGACACACATCTTCAGGGGCCAGATGGGGGATTGAGAAAAGACAGTTGTGCAATATACATACACAACTGCCAGGAATACTTTTGAGAAGTATTATTTTACAAGGCTTGATTTGGCTCTGCATGTTTTGCTGGCTATGTCTATCTCACTCACAAAAATAGGATACAAGCTTAATTACCAATTGGATCCGTATTAATAAAAAAGAGAAATAAAACCAAAGCAGCTCTGACATGTCAAAACCTCTAATCAAACATTACCTAAACTTAAAATTGGAATGTAATGAGAGATATCTGTCAACATTTAAGTGGCAAAAAATATTGGATATTGATAAATATTGATAAATATATCAATTTGGACTTTGTAAATTATCCCAGAGTAGTGTGGGTACCGATAGAGGTAATTATCTTCACTTATTTACAGAAATGTTGATTAATGTGCATTGTCCTAATCAAATAAATAAATCTACTCTACTTGAGTTTCTGCATACAAAAGTCACCGGAATGACAACAATTTCTAAACACAGCAATGCTGAGAAATATAGAGAGAGTTTTGTGAAGTTTATAGTCTTAATTAGCTTTGTATCAACTCATTTGGCAATGGATTGATTTTAATGGATGTCCATTAATATAAAAAGGTTACACACTTGGGGCGACCTCTAGCTAACCCAGTAAGAGTGTGCACCCCATGTAGGCTGAGGCCTCTGCAGCGGCCTGGGATCGAGTCCGACCTGCAGCCCTTTGCTGCATGTCATCCCCCATCTCTCCAAATCACCTTTCATGTCTATCCATCCTTTAGATTAGATTCAACTTTATTGTCATTACACATGTACAGGTATAAAGCAACAAAATACAGTTTAGAGAGAGCCTCCGGGCCGCAGCTATTTAAAGCGCCACCACACGCACTCTGAAAAGGATTTATGCAGATAGCAAGATAGAATACAAGACATAACAACATAATGCACAAGACTACACACGGTACATGTGGATACATGAAGGAATTTTTGTGATGGGTGGTGTATGGTGAACATGTGAGTCTGTGTATGTGAGTGTGTGTGTGTGTGTATGTGAAGTATGAGAGACTGTCTGCGTTGTTCAAAAACAGCTCAGCTCAGTCCGGCCTTGACCATGAAGGTGACTCGGGAGGATGGGAAAAACAAACAAAAAGAGACCGAGGCAGTCAGACGGAGCAGGGGGGGATAGGGGAGGACATGTATGGTGTGGAGTGAGAATTGTGTGTGTGTGTGTGTGTGTGTGTGTGTGTGTGTGTGTGTGTGTGTGTGTGTGTGTGTGTGTGTGTGTAATATGAATTGTCAGACTGTCCAAGTTGTTAGAAAGTTCAGTTCGTTCGGCCTTGCATGAGGAGATAAGACAATGCACAGGAGTAGATAGCAGTCCGCTGCAGTCTGTTTACCCGCTCGGGTGAAGGGGGGGGGCATAGATCCCAATTTCAATCCAATTTAGGTAGATTTGGCGAAATTTGACCAAATCAATGTCCGTCAATCAATTCCACTCGTCCTCAGCGTCACACGTGCATCCAATTCATGAGGTGCCCTATGTACGAGACAGTTCACTGGCCCGGTCAGCCCTCAGATGTAAAACCTTCATTCTCTCAATCACTTCATGTAAGCACTGTTTAAGTTCCCCAGACAGCTTGAGGGGAAATTTAATGGCGCCTGTCTTACCAATTGTCTGATAGGTCAGGGAGACCCCAAATCCGATGATCAGGAGCCCCACCAACAGAATTCCAATTATCCAAATAATGTCTTCCACAGTGAGAACGTCTAGGCAGACCGCTTGCCAATTCTCCCAGGAATCGCAAGCGTAGCCTGCAGGGAATGTCCCACTGGGGCAGATCAGCCCACCCGGTGAAGCATGCTTGGGTGAAAAAATCTTGTCAATAGCGCTGAGTGACCAGTTAATCAATTCCATGTCGAATGTTCCAGGAAAACAGCAGGCAGGGGACAAAGAGAAAAGGAGAAAAAGTTCCACAAGACAAGGTAGACAACTAGAATAGGAGCCAAGCTAAGATAAGAGGGGAGAGGAAGAAAAACATGACTGCTCTCGCCAGAAGCAGGAAGTTTTAGGAAATAGTGAAAGGGACGCACTTAAGCTTTTAAACTTACTATAATATCAAACACGTTTGATTTTGTCAGAATGTCAAGATGGGAAAAAGACTTATTTAAGACAACTTGGACTGAGTGTTATGACCACCTTACAACAAACAATTGAGACGACAGGAACGCGCCAAAAGCAAGACTCTCATGATTTGTCGGGGACAGTGGAATCACTTCAAAAGTCGTTTGGTGTAAAGCCAACATTGAGTGTATATTAATCCAATTTTGCAAACATACAGAACACAAGCCATTTAACATTTTATATGTTACAACAACAACCAGAAGGCATCCACAGAAAAACAACAACCACGTTTAGCTGATTCACCAGAGCTGACAATGCTAAAGGTAAATATGATGTTTGTCTGATTAAGCACTTGCAACCTAATTAAATTGTACCTAGAACAGAATACAGACAATGTAAAGATCGAAATTCATAATGGAGATTTGTTCATCAACAAAAGAGGCCTGTAAAGACAAACCAGTTAATTATTTTACAGATTAGAGCTTCAAAGCCAGCCTGGTTAAGCTGCAGCTTGTCTGGGAAAATGCAACTTTTCTAGGTCAAGCAATTTCTAAAAGTAATTAATGTGACACAGCATTTACTCAGCTAAAACAGACCACCAGATCCAAACAGATCGTTTACACAGAGTGTAGATAAAAATAGATTTTATCATGTTTATAGCAGTGGGGTCCATAATGCTATAGCAATGGGAACATGGTGAAGAATGTTAGCCAGCAGTGTAGGGTCTTGACTGCTCCCATATTTTAATTGTAATTTTACACAATGCCACCTCATACTTTTTCATGTGTCTCCAGTAGGCAAAGATCAACTCAGATAAAATGCTGTACTATATTAAAACTTGCTTCATACTGCCATTGTTACAACTTCTCATCCTCATACTACGCTCATATCTCACTGATTTGACAGAAGCACAGAGACATGCCGATAACATGGAGACAGTTGCCTGTAAGAGGGCCGGATGTCTACATATATAAAAATGTGTGGCAGTCTGAGGACAGCCTGACAACAGTCTTTTTATGTAGATTCACATTGTGAAAATAGTATGTCAAAGGAGGAATATGGACAACCACTGGCTCAATAAAGGTGACAAATTACTACAAATAACTTTAAAAAATTAATGATTTTTTTAGATGTCTGACAAGCAATATGTGCCCTTTTAAGAAGACTGGGAACTCTACGGAAACTGGTTTGAAGAAGCCAGTAATAAGAAACGACAAACAGGCATGTGTGACAGGATGAGGTTTTCACGCTCTTTCATCCTTTGTCCTTTCATTGTTTGTATTGCAGTGCGTGTGGCATTAATGAGCGTTGTCTCATAAACTTTCATTGACTTTGTTGCGGCTGTGATGTCCCCCATGTGGATAGATGAACACCTGCTGCTGGCGTTGAGTGCCTCGATGAGCTGCATGGCTCCCTGTTTAATGGTATGTTTCCACATCACAGCTGCACTGAGCTACAGCCTTGGGCATGCTGGTACAGATACTAGTACAGATTATTCAGATCATCGGGGTACTGGGGTCTAAATATTACTTGATGTTTGGTCAGGAACCAAGGCTTCCGATTTACTTTCTCTTGGGGCGTGTAGAAGAATCAAGGCGGGGTGGGGTGCAAGGATGGGTGGCAGTGCACCAGGAAAGGTTGAGGGTGGCAGTTGATTGTGCTTGTGAGCGGTTGCTAGCAGCTGCAAGTCACCAGAAGGAGCGGCATGACCAACAAGTACGAGACGTACCGCTGAGTGTGGGGCAGTTGGTGTATGAGAGGGACCGTGGTGCAAGGGGCCGCCATAAACTGCACACCCATGGAGCTGGGAGGTTCATCAAGTGGGAGGAGCAGTTTATGCTGTGGCACCGGTGAACGCACTGCATAAAGTAAGGAATGTACATTGTGACATGTTGAAGGCTGTGGTACAGCCAGTTGAGTCTGATTCTCCTCCAACTGAATCACCATCAACCCTTGGTGTGGCTCAACTTGATGAGTCATCGAACAGCGACCTGTGGCTATTGGTGTCTAGCACTACATCAAGTGGTCCAGTGCCTGGTCCCTTGGAACCCTCCACAGCAACTAGGCCAGATTGGGGCCTGTTGCTTCCATCTTTTCAGTCGCAAGTGCCGTTGCTCTTGGCCTCGGAGCTGCCCAGTACGAGTGGGCAAGCTATGCGTTGAACTACCTCTCTCACTGCCGGTCATCATTCTAATGTTCATCGGCTTCCTCAGCCTGCAAGTAGTACAGCTAGACGTCTGGCTGGGGGATCTCCAGACCCAACGAAAGATCTTCAATCTGTCATTTTTCTGCTATGGCCGTGACCTGTAAGGCCTTCTTTACTGTTGGGACGACAATACAAAAAGCAGGGGGTAGATGTGACAGGATGAGGTTTTTACCTCCCTCCTACCTGTGCACATGAGTGCGCATCAGCACACCTGGGCTCATCCCCTTTGATTGGGAGCAGGTCGGGGCTCTATTTAAGCCTGTGTGTAGACTCGTTCTGTTTCTGTCTTCTCCTGTTGGGTGTGGAGACGTGTCAGAGGTGGTCAATCTGCTGCGGAGTGGTGAGAACGCTCTTTTATCCTTCGTCCTTTAATTTTTTGTATTGCAATGCGGGTGGCATTGATGAGCATTCTCTCATAGAACCGACTTTGTTGCGGCCGTCACGGCCCTGTGTGGATAGTTGAACACCTGGGCTGCTGGCGTTGGGTGCCTCGGTGAGCTGCATGCCTCCCTGTTTCAACCCATTTGGTGTTTATCAAGATCTAACATAGTCTTATTTGTTAGAGTTGGGTGCTGTGTGGTTGCGCGGATTGCATGCCCCCTTGCCGGGATCTGAGGGTGGCGTGTCATGTAAAGCAGTAAGTGCCTTGTCTGCCTGTTTGCTTACAATGTATTGCGATCTTGTTTTAATGGTGTGGTTCCACATCACAGCTGCACTGAGCTACAGCCTTGTGCATGCCGCTGCGGAGGCTGCCGGGTGCCACAGCTATCTAAGGGGCCAATGCTCCCTGGCACGTTTCTCCTCCCACTCTTGCTGTTCTGGATACGGGTACAGAGTGTTCTGGATACTGGTATGAAAAGTGTCTGGATGTATGGGGCTGTTCTGGACGCACAGAGCTGGTTTGGATCAACACGGCTAAGTGTTACAATTGGCTTGTAAATATTGGTATTAACTGAGTATATTTGCATGTGGGTTTGTTTTTGTTCTTTTACTTTTGTTTGATTTTGGTTCTCTAATTATGCATGTTGGTTTGTTGATTTGAATTGTGCATTACTCTCCTAATATCCATGTTGTGCTTCCTTTTATATAATATATCCTGCTATTTTAAAAAATAACATTTTGAAACATCAAGAAAATAAAATTGTATATTTTCATACATTTTTATTGTCTCTGACCCCTAATTTTAGATTAACGGATCTGTGTGCTTTAAAGGTCTTGGGCCTATCCCAAGTGGCGTTGTCCCAAATTTTAGCTTCTTGAGTGTCATAGGTTGCTCGCACTGTCACATATGGAAAGAAAAGCTTAACAAGTGTCTCATATAAACAGGTAATCCTGACTTGGACTCAGTTTCACCAAAAGGAACTGATAGTGATTGGTTTAAAGAAATTCCATTAAACCAGAGCACGTTTTTCTCCTGTCCTGGAATGCTGTGTGGACTAGCCAGACCCTCCTCCGCGGCCCAGTGGAGGAAGGTCTGGCAATGCAAGACTAGCACACACCATCAACTGCTACATCTACAGCTGCTGCAACTGGCTATACATCCCCAAGCCACAAGATGGCTAATATCTATGGCAGGAGCCAATATGTAGGCATGGACAGTGAATGACAAGAAGTGGCACAGTCTGTCCAACTTTAAGAAGATGCGTATGTTAAGGCCTCATCTCGATGAGTCCATTGGAGGCTCGCTTTAGAGACAGATTCATCCAGGTTCTGAGACCAGAGATATGTGGACCAGGCAGGCATGTAAAGGTCAACAAAATGGTGTGTGTAAAACCATTGTAGTGGAAAACGAGCCAATTAATGAAATAGATTCAAAACACTTCCATTGAATGGTGTGCACATTCCTGTGTAATCTCTCTGAACTTGACAACTCTGCCCTTCTGTGTATGCAGTGGAGCAAATCAGACTTGCTGGGATAAATTAAGTATCCTATCCAATGTCTGGGTTTCTCGTAAAAAACATTACATGTATAGCAATGCTTGTGAAAAAGTAAACATTGGAAGTTCTACTTACATGATTGTGAATGTGAATATAGCCACAACATGTTTTAGTAATTATGTTTCGTCCCAAGTCCCTTTATGGAACACCACAGCAGGCCTCGGAGGGCTGTGAGACCATCTATCTAGGAAACATGCTGAGGGGTATTTATTCAGTGGGAAATACAATGTTTACTGTGGGCAACGGAAAAGCAGTATTGAAATATATAACTATCCTTCCTTGTGTTATGGTTGGCAGGCATAGACTATTAACTCCATGGACGGATCTCGTGAGTCTCTGTGTATCATAGCAAAGCTAGTGCTGCAGGTTGTCTCATTAACAAGAAAAGGTACAGTCTCCTATTCAGGGAGGTGTGAAGATATTCTGAATATAAACTGCTTGTATGCTTTTAAGTTCTTTGTGCACTCAGCCAGAGACTTGACCAATGGTTGACTGTTGCCAGCTTACAAGTGTCACAGTAAAATGTTGAGCCTTTATTCACATAAAACTACCAGTGCAAGGAGCATTGAGGGGATAAGAGAAGAGAAGGAGGAGTGGGTTATCCTGTGTGGTTAATTATAGCTGCGAGCTGTGCCCTTCTCCACCCCACAGTCTGTTTTCCTCCATCTTGCAGGATGCCTCTGTCCATTTCAATAATGTATAAGACATAGTTGTTCAAGTAAATTAAACCCAAAATACATTAATTCAGTATGTCATAACATACTGAAATCAAAATACATTCAGGCAGTATGTCACACCATAATGATCCCAAAATACCCATGCTTTCTTTGTCATTCATTATCACTTGACCACTCACCCTGTTTTTGTATATGTTTTTGAAGGATATAGGCAGAATTTTAAAAAAGGTAAAAGTTGTTAAGATCCTAAGAGAATTGCATGCAGTGCTGCAAGCTTGATACTATATAACAGGAATGTAGTACTGTCACAGTAATTGTAAGACTTTGGACTATGACATGAAAGTGGCATTTTTCTCACACAGGTTTCTCTCTCCTATGCCCATTTGATATTTGGGTGACTCTCTGTAAAAATGATCAGGCACAGCAGGAAGTACACCAGTGTGTCAGTTGCAATTACACCAGATCAAAACCATGTGGCAGAGAGTGTTTATGTTTCTTCTACACCTTTGCCAAATAAGGCTACAAAACAGACATTTCAAGTTATATGCTTAAAAAAAACTGGATCTTTTTGTCTGCTGTGGATGTTGCATGTGTCTTGTGTGTTTGCAGTCTCATGGAGCAATTTAGGTGAAGACTAAACTTGGTCTTTCCTCCAGGGATTCTCCCCTGAGGACAGCCACTGTCTTTTTCAATCTAAACACAGGACGACTGAGCCAAATACCTCGCCGGTGCGCTCAGTGTTTGTGTGTGTGTGTGTGTGTGTGCGTGTCCGCATGCGTTTGTTTGTGTGTGTGTACTGTGATGTTATGTGATAATGAAATGGGAGATGTGAAAGCAAAAGAGAGCAATATAATATGTGCAAATCAATAGGAGAGTTGCACTCAACATTATCTTTTTATAGCTCTCTTTTTTTTAATTAGGAGAAATGTAGAACTCTCAACATCATCAAGGCTTGACAAAAAAGATTAATGTGATGCTTAATATAATTGATGTTTCTTTTTCATCAACTTGCAGGCTTGTCTCTGTGTGAGTAAGTGCACCTGCCGCATAATGTCATGTATTTCTTGTAATTGATATAAACCTTGTGCTCTGAATGTCAGGCTGCCACTTTTAATCTATCTGTGTGCACATAAGAATACACAGGGAAAGGCAGCTTGAAAAGTCAGAAAAAAATGATTGTGCTTATGATTTTACATCTCTATTTAGGGCTACAACTAGCCATTATTTTCAATTAACCTGGCATTTATTCTCGAATTATTGTTTAGTCTATTGAATGTCAGAAAATAGTGAAACATGTCTGAATCAGTTTCCCAGAGCCCAAAGTGGTGTTGTTACGACGTGTATAAATAAATATTCCATTTACAATCATTGAAGATTAAGAAAACCCACAAATACTTACATTTGAGAAGCTGCAAGCAGAGTATTTGTTTCTTTAGGAAATGACTCCAAACAATTAATCATGTATCAAAATTGTTGCCAATAAAAAGATTTTACCGACTAATCAAAGCGTCACTGCTGCTGGTTCATCTAGAGAGACTGGCTTCATCACATATTCAGCAGAAGAAATCAACAAAAATATATTTGTTCCCCAGAACATCAATCTAGAAAGAAAATAAACCTCCAAGAAGGAACAACAATACAGTAAGACACTTTTGCTGTCATTGTGTTTTCTCTGATGAAATTGAATTCACTTAAGCCGCCCCATTAAAAAGGACGATCCTTCCTGGCCTGAATGGAAAATTATGTAGGCAATTAAATGGAATGGTCATCAAGATTATAGACCATCTATCAGCAAGTGGGCGTCTGGATAAAATAAATTGAGCAAGTCGGTGCTCCAGAGCAGACAAACAATGCTTCACGTGTGTGTGTTCTCAAGAGGAGCTGATAGAGGAAGTGATGCATTGAGCTAATAGTGCCATTGCTGAGGACAGGAATAAGGAAATAATAATTGCCTGTTTGTTTTTTATTGCTGTAAAAAGCTGTTTTTCTTATATCTACATATTAAGGTAGGCTATTAGTAGCCATGTTGGTACATGATTAGTGTCGAAGACTGCTCCAGTTCCTGTAGGCCAAACAACGTGTGTGTGTGTGTGTGTGTGTGTGTGTGTGTGGGGTGTGGGGTGTGGTGTGTGTGTGTGTGTATAAAAAAAATCCTGTGTGTTAACTGCCTTCCAGTGGTCACTATTAGGAACAGCAACACTACATTAAATAAAAGGCTTAATAAGTTTATTATATTAATATCAATAGCTCAACAGATGTGTTGTGTTATCATAACACATAGCTGTAACATCAGTATTGGGATAATTATATTAGTAAGATATATGATGATATATGAACAGTCTAACTGTTGTCAATTATATATGTTTTGCAATAAAACAACCGCACCATGTAATGAATGTGATTATGATTTACAACAGCAATCACACCTGTAGTCCTAATGATTGGTTGGCCTCCGGGCCAGGACTAAGCAATTATTGATGATCAATTAATATTTCCTATGAATTAGTTAAAGACCTGGCCTAAAGATTATCCACAGTCAGGCCTCTCATGGCTAATAGATTTAAACAGATTTAAGTGAATGTGACTCTTGTTCATTGAGTTGAGAATATGTATATTTATATAGCCTATTTACAGTACTGTATGCTTACTTTGGCATTGCTTTCATCAGTTTTAATGACATTGTTCACAAACTATTTCCTGCCACCCAGGGGCAGCATTGTATAACTTTGAATTCTCTGTCTATGCCCTGAATATCATACTTTCTTCAGTGAAACAAACAGGTAGCCCAGCCAGAGGGCGGTGGTGCTATTGCGCACAAGGCGCTAACCCTGCGCAAACTCTTACTGCATGCATGTTCTCTGATCAGTTGTTATGGATCAATGTGGAGGGAGAGATGTTTTTTTTACTTTAACACATCTGCAGGAACCTCAATGATGCTCCACTGGAGGCTCTGAAGTCTGTGCGCGCTGCGACGGATCAGTTTTGGAGTCGCCAGCAGTGCGCTTTAGCTGGACAGAGGACACACGATCACGAGGACTAGTCGCATCGTTTTCTTAAAGTTTGCTACCTTTTTTGCACGTATTTTTATCAGTGGATTTCTTATTTTAAAGTACTCTACGTTTGAAGCTGTTTACATTGTGTGTGTTTTTTATTTCTTTAATATGAGGGTAAGCGTGCGTATCGTACATACATGTTTTCGCTCTGTAAGTTCAGCCCTGCGACCTCTCTCCTAAACTCTCATCTTTGCATTTAGTTAGTATATTTTAGCTGAACACTGTAGGGGTTTAAAACGCCAGTGGGAAATGGCCAGCGAGCGGAAACCACGGCTTTGTGTCATGGTAAAAGCGGAGACTGGGTATGGATTTCACTTGCATGGTGAGAAAGGGAAGAGCGGACAATTCATTCGTAAAGTGGAGACTGGCTCCCCTGCAGAAGCGACAGGACTGCGCGCCGGGGACCGAGTTGTTGCAGTGAATGGGGTTAACGTGGAAAAAGAGACACACCACCAGGCAAGTATCCTAGATGTGCATTCATAGTTGTGGTTTTACCTCATTTTCCACAGGACAAGCGTTATAGATGCCTGTGCAGTGGTAGCCTATATCAACAGGTCACACTGGCTGGTGCGAGCATCCTGACACATCAGTCATGGGACGGTTTCATCAACATCAACATAGGCTTACCCTCCTCCTGGCGTGGTGGGAAACTTTTGGTTCAGCTTCTTTTTGAGCCTTTTTCTTCTTTTTGAGATTGCCCATATGAAACCACATGTTGCTTTTATTAAAAACCTGCCTTTGCCATAGTTGCACTTTCACATGATCCCTTTAAGTGACTAGCCTGCACAGTCCCTTTGTCTGGAAAGCAGGTAGTCACTTCAGAGGGCTTTAAGCAGGCTGAGAAGACTGTGTCCTGGCAGGGGGGTCAGATAGAGATAGCAGGCTCAGATAATAATTTCCCCAAGCTCACAGACACGGAGGAACATCAGCAACCAACAACCTCAGTGTATAATAAGTTTCTCTGCAACCTTGCTGCATCAAAGATGAAAACAACAACAAAAATATGTTAATTATTTTATTTGAAGCTCTCTGAAAATTTCTGTTTGTGGTTAACACAAAGGATGCTGGGCATCAGTTAATTGTGTTGTCAGATAATGATGTTACCTAAAGCCTATATTAATTGTTAGAGAGCCCAGTATGTTGAGGGATGTTTCCTACAAATTATTTAGATGTAAATTAATTATATAAAGGATTGTTTCAAAGCATGCTTTGGCCTCATAATTGATTCCCAGGGCCCATGATTTCATTGAATGTTTTGTTTTGTCAGACAGAACCAAAGACATTCAATTGTTTTTAATGTTAAGACAGGGAAAATCATTTGAGAGGTTGGAACCATCAACAATTTTGCTTTGTGCCATCTTACAGTACATGCACTTTAATATTTTGGTCAATGCTGACCTATTTCTATCACTAGTCTGATAGGCTACTGTACGCCCACATGTCTAAGAAGTGTGAAAGTGTTAAATACTTTGGCTGTTTTAACGCTGACCAGATGCTTTTAGAGAGACTGGTTAACCCAATAATGTTCATATTAATGTGACTGGACTGTTCTTCTGTAGTTGCAGTCTGTAGTGGTTCTCTGTAGCCAAATTTATTGTGCATTGATTTCTATGTTCTGTTGTTGCTTTTTCAAACAAAGTCACCAGTAAACTACCGTCCTATCCCATCCCTCAGGTGGTACAGCGGATCAAAGCTGTAGACAATGAGACCAGGTTGCTGGTGGTGGACCATGAGACGTATGAAAGTTTGCGCAGCCTCCGCCTCACAGCCACAGAGGATATGGCTGTCCTCAGGGCCGGGACTCCTTCCTCCTCCTCTCCCCCAGCCTCCTCCTCCCCCTCCCCTATCTTCGGTCCCATCCTCCCCCAGCAAGAAGCGGGAGAATGGCTCGGTGTCCAAGCAGGTGCAGAAGCCCACCAGGAGGTCACCATCAAAGGCTGTGAAGAAGGTAAGCTAGCCCTCCTCCACCACAGCAGGACACTAGAGGACATTGTACAGTCTCTAACTTGGTTATCTGTAATGGTGTTTGATTTCTAGGGAAGGTCTATAGTGGATCTACATATTAAGATGTGAGGTTTTCCTTTTTTGAGGTACGCTCTCAGGCTCATAGAAGCTAATCTCAAAGTCATATGTCAGACAAGCACATAAACCTACTAGCAACTCTAATGCTAATTAAAGATATAATATGTAACATTTCCACATTAAAATGTCTAAAAATGACTAGACTTATTTTATATATTTTGTTGTTGTTGCGTACTTACATTATCCCAAATGTTTCCAACAATGTTTAAACACATTATTACTAATAATTATATTCAAGGTTGGCTGTTCATGGCATCATATCCCCTCTGCGCATGCGTCAGCATTATAGTTGTGTGCCAAAACCTGTCATAAATTGACCTTTTATCCAGTTTTACCTATATATTTTAACCTGATGAAGGATATAACTCATCAGAAGTCTGGATCTTAAATTACCAGCTTATCAAGCTAAGCAAGTGTGTGACTTGCAGCCCCTCTAGGACACTCTTTGTCCACAAGTATTCTTAGATATTTATCAACTTGCAAACACAAGAGTTAAAAATACTAAACACAAACAGATTGCACATAGTGAGTCATCCCTTTGAACGGATTCTCATCAGCTCCGACATGCTTTCACCCCAGTCTCTCAATGCTTTGCCAGTTTCAGATTAGATTAGTAGGTATCATGCAAATTTTGACCCTGTTCTGCAGCCTTCCATGCATGTTTAGTGTGTCTGTTTGTTCATTAATGTGTGTGTCCTGGAGGAAGAAAATGGCTAGCTCAAAGCGCTCCAGATGTTGTGTTAGAGGTCCAAGAGGGCAAGAGAGGACAGAGAGCGGACCCGTCAGAAGTTAGGAATCTGGCAACAGACAACGCAGCAACTATGCAGAACAGGAAATCCACAGAAATCGTAAAGAAATATGAATAAAGACAGCTGGTTGGGAGATTCTGAATGCCTATAGATATGATATATATTGTGAAATAATAAAGTTTTACAGGTCATTCACATTTCATTTTCCTGTATAGTCCTCAATAGTCATTTGATAGAGTTTTTTTTTTGTTTTTTATTCATTGTTTGGTTATTTCATGTCGACATAGACAGCAGGATGTGTTTCCGTCCGCTGTGTCTCTGCTGGGACACAAATATCTGATCGGCTTTGGTTTCTCATGGCCCCGATCATCTAGTCGAGGCCGCTCAACTTCTGCTTTCTGCATTTACACAAACATGTGTTTTCACTTAGGTTTGCCCTGCCTATATGTGAGCGGCACTCAGGCTCTACTTCTACAAGAGCAGTGACAGGGCCAATCAGTTAAATGTTAAATGAGTGTGTGTGTGTGTGTGTGTGTGTGTGTGTGTGTGTGTGTGTGTGTGTGTGTGTGTGTCTTTGTTCAGCTCTGGCTTTGTGACCTGTGGGGAGAACTCCCAGTGCTTGGTGGGATCTGATTGGCCCAGCTCAGGAAATGCTTAGAGGTCTCTTGTTTCTCTCTATGTAATGACTTTAATGAAAGGATGTTAAAAAGGTTTAGTAGGATGAGCCAAAAGGCATCAGCAGTGCAGAGGAAAAGCAGGAGAATTGGAGGACAATGTTTTACATGCTGTTGGAAGATTGACTTTAACTTTATTTACACTGTGACTGACCATAAACTACCTCCTTTTGGAGCTGGAGCATTGGAACCTGCCACTTATTTGGTACATTGATAGTCTGCAAGGAGTTGGATGTCTGTTTCCTGTCCGATCTCAAAGGAAGCTATTCCACCACATTTATGCAGACTCAGTATTGACACTGCACGCTGACACAGCACATTACCTATTTTGTGTAGTCATTCGTCCATGTGGCTGGCAAGGAGCTTTAACAATCAGTGCAGTGTAATTACCACCACAAAAGCAGAGGGGAAAGCAGACTGATCAGAAATGAAACCATTAATCATCAAGTGATTAATCAAAGCTAAAAAAAAAGTCTTTGTCTTGGTGTCTGTCTGTCTTTTGTAGCTCTAAAAGTCAATTCAGTTTGCTGTAAAACGTTTCAGTGAGACTGCTGAGAGCAGCAGATTTCTTCTCATTTTTGTTACGAAAGGCAGGAGAGAAAGCATGAGGGACAGATGGAGGGCAGACAGCATTTGGAATGAGGGAACCCAAGAGTGAGAGCAGCCAATAACAACCTTGAAGAGTTGTTGGAAGGAGTTTGAAGACGTGAGCCTCCCTCAGTGGGGCAGGGGACTGGGGAATGCAAATGTTTGCAGTGTAGTGGAGTCATACAGTAATGTGGGGCGGTTGTTGAATAGGTTAACGGTGGGTGTGGGTGTAACGTATATGCCTTTGTGAACTGTAGGTTTTAAGCACCTTGCCTAAATGTTGAAGATTGTAAAATAGTCTGTAAACATTAAACTCCCAGGCTGCCAGAGAACAGGACTAACTGGGCTGCACAACACAGTTCATATTATTTTATTTTGTCATGCTTTGCTTTCTCTTCCATTTTCCTTGCAAACAGAAAAGTACTTGTATACTTTTAATGGTGGCAATTAGCCAAAATGTGAACAATTAAAGGCTGAAAAACAGCCATCTAACCAACTTCACAACCGCCCCAGTGTGTGACTTTGAAAAACATCGACAAGAGGAAAAATGAGGCCTGTGTTAAAATGAGTCAATATTATAAATGTGTCACTGGACTCATATGTCAAATTGTGTCACCAAACTCAAAAAAAATATTCTTTATCCCCTCCACTCCTCTCTGTAAAACAATAGGAGTTTCACAGATTTAGATTTAATCTAAAGGCCCGAAAAGACACCCAACATAGACTGCATATATGTAATCACTTGCACATTTGTCCAATAAAATTCCTCACTAAGGGTTTTGTGTGTGTCTTTACCAGGTAACATGACACTGTCTGTAGTTTAATTGCTACATATTCTCACTCATAGCGCTCATCCCCCAGGTTTCTTTTGTGTTTTCTTCTGTCTGTATGTGTACATTCTTTAGTCTACATACAATATGCAGTGTGTATAGAAACAAAGGTTGTTTGTTTGCCTCCTTCATTTTATTACTGAAATTCTAACTTAATATAACAAACTAAAAAACATGAACAAAAATCAGTTTTCTCTATTTTTCTCATTTCTTCACCAATGCTCTCCGGCACAACAAGATTACAGTTGAGTTATGTTGGGTTGTTAGAAATCCAATTTTCAGGCATTAATAGGCCGTTACTGTTGGTCATGACTGACAGTGAATTACATAACCTTATATAAACTGATAAGCGTAGTCATGCTGTAAAGCCAATAGCTGTTTTTTTGTTGTAGTTAGCCATGAGACTCAAAGGCCACTGTCACATGCACAACACTCATTTTTAAACTACTTTTAACTCACACTCAATAATAAGTCTGCTCAACAAACCCCTAAGTGTAAAGTTACATCAAATATTTCCCTGGCTGTCGTCCTTACTGTATCTAACCCAATTATTTTAATCATCAATCAACGTCTTGTTATTTTTGTGTAATATGTGTTAACATAAGTGAATTGCTGGACAAGCAGCATGTGAATCAACACACTTTCTTTCTCAAACAATTTTCAGTCTTTTACATTATTTATTTATGGTATATTGAAATTGAAAGCCAAGTTAAATAAAGTAGGCTCTATAAAACAGACCTGAACTAAACCTCAGAGGGTTAAAAACACAGTCCATCTGTCTGTGAGGCTTAAATCATTTGCTGGCCAGCAGACAATTGCACACATTTAACAGAAACAATGGTTGAGAGAAAGTCTGCCTGTACCTGAGTCAGAGTTAAGGGGAAGAGACGTTTAAGGGACCAGAACATAATGACTCTAGTTTGAGATGTATCCTCTTACCTTAACACACACCTGAGGTGTCCGTGCACTGTCTCTTGCATACTCACACACACATGCTCAAGTGTGTCGTGTGTGTGTGTTATAAAGCTCAAGATAAAGTGCCAGGTGTCACTTTCTCACCAGAACCTTTTTTTAACTTACAAGCACATACACATGCACACAAAATTAATCTGCAACTATTTTGATAATCAATTAAAAGTTTGATAATCAATTAAAAGTTCTCATAATAGAAAAGTAGTAGTAGTAGTAAAGCATGGTAAATAAAATATTTTTCGGTTTTTTACTTTTGGTCACTTTTGGGCATGTTTTTCCTTTAAATAATGTTGTGCAGACAGATAAGCGTGGATATACAGTGTCAGAAATCCCCATGAAATTTGTTCTACAGCCACATGGAGATAGCCATGGTCCTGGCATGGAAGGGCTGCATTTGTGGGGGAGATATATTGTTTCTCCTCTCCCACCTCTCCCCGGCCTGAATTTTCCCTCACGGTTGGTGGTGAAGCCTCCACCACATGCACAAACATACTGTGGTCTTTTGCTGCTGTTCTTTCTAGTCCTGCTGCACTTCTGGTTGGATGGTGCAAAACCAGGCTTGTTAGGAAGTACACGGAAAGTCATTGCTATGGTAAAAGTTAGCATCAGGATTAGAGTGGTGGAAAGATAGCAAAAACTTGAGGATTGATATAAAATGTGTGAGAAAGGGAAAGAGAGACAACAAGAAAAGAGAGGAGATGGAGTTTTGCAGAAACATGCATACAAATTCTGGGGCAGCGTCTTTTTTTCTCTTTAAAGTAATAAGTCCATTATGAGTTTGACTTTTAATAGGGTTATTTCCAAGAGTTTTGAAATGTAATAGTTTGTTTCAGTCAGACACAAACTGTAAAGCAGTTGCAGAGGTGGGTAGAGTAGCCAAAAATTGTACTCAAGTAAAAGTACTGTTACTTCAGAATAATATGACTCAAGTAAAAGTAAAAGTAGTCATCCAAATAATTACTTGAGTAAGAGTAAAAAAGGGCTTGATGAAAAAACTACTGAAGTAGTGAGTAACTGTTGAGTAACATCTGATTTATTTCTTAACACAAGCATCAACCAGACAGACAAAAATACTAAATAATCATCTTTAGGCAAATTATAGTTCATCCAATCAATAGAATAAATAAAAATTAATTTATTAATTACAAAATAGCTTAATTGAGAGACTTGTCACATCAAATTTGGATGGATACTGCATGTTCAAAACATACTGTATGTAACCTAAAAGACAAACATCCACCTATCCACAGCAAAAACTACAACTACTGCTTCGTTTCCTCAGGTTAGATGTTGAGTTTTTGAATGCTCACATGTCCGTTTGTTTTGGTCGACACAGAAGATGCCGCACAATATAGCTGCTGTTTTGCACTTTTCCTAAAATAACCATCTTTCACTATGAGGCCGGGGGGTTCCTCCTGGTTTGCGTTGCCTTGGCGACGGTTGAATCTGACATCTTTGTTTTGCTACGACTTTGTTTGCACTACTCCACTTGCACTACTCCACTTGTACACTTGCACACTTTGCAACTTGTTGTTGTTGTCCTGTTGTCCTGAAAACACTTCTGAACACACTTCTGCTGCTCTTACATAACTTGCACCCCTATGCCACTTGCATACTCAAACAGAACTACCTCAGCCATTTATTGGCCTGACTTTTTTATTATATTGACTGTCTACTGTATGTACAATTGCACATTTTTAACTCAAATTCTGCTACAAACTTCACTACATCATGAGTAGGTGATCATCTGTTCTCTATAGAGCACACAGACACACACAAGAAGAACACATGAGAGACTAAACAGTTTCCACAAAATCCTCCTACAGAGAACTTAAACTTAAATTAAATGTGCATCTATGCAGTTGTGGAGTGAAAGAGATCTGCGTGAGAAAACCACAAACAGAGAACACTGTTTTAAGGGTCAGGGCTTGAGGTCATGGGGTCAGAATCAAATAAACACAAATAGTAACACTCGTGGTCATGAGAGAAAGAGACAGAGAGAGAGAAACAGAAGAGATGTCTTTGGTGACAAGGAAAGGCCAGAAACATTGCTCCGCAGTAAACAGGCCCACAACTGCAGTAAACATCTTTTTTCAGACCTTAGTCTCTCTTTGCAGATGTTGTAAAGATGTTCACCATCATGAAAAGACAAACGGTTTTCATTTTGTGTTTGGCACATTATTTTTTAAATTTCATCTCAAACAAAAAAACATGGTAATGTCTGGCTAGTACCAACACAAAATGAGATGACAGCTCAGGTCAGGCTCCCCGACATCTCTTACTTGTCCTGGTCCCTGACTTTATTTCTCATTTTACCCGGGATAACAGGGAAAAGATGCTGCCTGTTGGCTCTAATGTAACAGGACACAGCACAGGAGTTTAGAGGTAGTCAGCATTTCAGCCTGTGTTATCATCTGTGCACGATTTCTGCCTGCCACCCAGATATTTACTGCAAGGGACAAGACAAATGCCAAATGCCAACCAAATGTGTGGTTGTTTCTTGTTGCCTGGACAAAGCGTTTAAGGTTGTGTGCAGTATGATACTTTGAATGGTCGTACAGTAGCAGTACAGTTGATATGGTAGTATGGAAGTAATGTCAAAAATACGTTCTGGCGAAGAGGAGGCATTTTCTTTTCTTTGGCATGTCAACACACAAAAAATGTTTTTGTTGAATATTTTTTTTTCTCAAAATAAAACTATCCATAAAATTTCAAATGAAATATGAAATTACATACATTTGATTTTTAAGTGACTTTGGTGAGAGTAAGTTAGTGCGCAATACTTTTTTACCAACATCTGGAGCTGGTGTTCAAGACCTCCTCCAACCCCCCTCCTTTCGAATACCAACTGTGTTACATCAAGATGCAGGGGTCCAGATTCTATGTGTGTGTGTGTGTGTGTGTGTGTGTGTGTGTGTGTGTGTGTGTGTGTGTGTGTTTGAGAGAGAGTAACCCAAATTCCTGGAGTAAAAACATGGGGTAGGATTAAGGAACTAAAAGGGGTGTGTGTGTGGAATCAAAAGGGTGGAATCAGTAAGGTGGGTGGCTAATATAAGAAGGTGTGGGTGTGTGGTATGAGTGAACACAGCTGTATGTTTCCATGTATTATCTCCCCATGCAGAGCTGATATTATATTTCAATGTTTCCCTTATTAACCCAGAAGACTTTGACCTGATTGTCTCTCTACAGACTCAGTTTGACTTAGTTTACCAGCAAAAATAATTATTTGACATCTACAGGAAATGTCTTTGTCACTGTTTCATGTCAAATTGCAGTGATTACATAATTTGATATAAACTAATAAAGAACACCTCTTTATCCATGATCTTAAGTTTTTATTTGGTAAAGTAAACCACTGATAGACACTGCTCTACTTAAGGTGCCAATAATTTCCTCTTTGCTAGTGATGCTGGTGAAGGGTCGGTCCAGACTTTTATTGAACATAGATGCCCTTCTGAACTGTGGAGAATCTCAAGGCTCTGTCCTAGGTCCCCTTCTTACTTTTGTAGTGCTTCCACTAGGTTGAATAATAAATAATCATAACATTTATTTTCATTTCCATGCCGATGACACTCAACTTTATGTATCAGTAAAATCAGTAACAACCACATCAGAATTTAATAATACATTTTAGAACCCTGGCTTTCTTTGTTAAGCCTAGATATGTTGGAGTTATCTTCATCCAACTTTTGATTATCAAGTTTAGTAGTTTTTTTAATCAACTTACTATTGTTTTACACATCTGATGCTTATATCACTCTCTTACGTGAAGATGGTGATTCATGGTTTTATCTTAAAGTTTAGAATGCTACATCTACTACTACTACTACTACTACTAACTAAAATGTATCCTCTTTGCATTGGCTTTAAGCTGATTAGGATTGATTTTAAGGTTATTCTCATTACTTAGGCCCTGAACACGCCTGTTTTCAGTTAATTTGGCTGATCGGATCTCTTTCCAGGACTGTGTGGGTGTGTATAGACTGATTGATTGAAATCTTCCTGAGTTTCTTGTTATTTTTGTTGCACCATTTAGGCCAGGACAAATGAAAGGTTTTTCATACTTATTGGTAGAAAAGATTTGTGACTTAATAAATTCCCATCTAAACTCCGGTCCACTTTAACCTGAGCCAAGATCTAGCCAGCCACAATAACTAAAATCACCTTTGTGGGTCTTCAAAGACTTTGAAGGACTTCATTTTTGTGAGTTTTTGTGTCAATATGTATCTAAACTCAACTTTAGATTAGTCAGCCTATGGATACAGACTTAAAATGTTGAAATGTATCTCAGTGACTTAACCTATAAATTTCTACTAAAACATAAATTCAATGAACTTGCATTTCTGCATTAATTGTTCTTTCAGTGCTGCTTTTTTAACTTAAAAATTCAAACAAAATTTGTTATTATTTTTATCACCCAAACCATGATTATAAGGCTTGTAAAGCTGTAACATTTCTTCACTGAACTCCTCCTATGCACAAATTGTAACTATAGCAATTGAGACACTTGTCCCAGTTTTTCAGCATTATTTATAGAGTGCATCTTTATATAGCTCTTACTGGGTCACAATATACACAGGCCTGCCATTTTCAAATTATCTGGGAGGTATCTCTAAAATACTTTTTTGTATTCATTAACACTTGTATTTGGTTACTTTGGTAACTTTTGGATTAAGAATGTCAATTTTTGAAGCATACACCAACAATACTTATCTATGTCTATTTTCTTAATATCATATTTTAGTTGTTGGATGTGGAAATATCAGTGGTGGAATGTCAGTGGAGAGTCCGGTCAGATGTCGACCGTCGATCAATGTGCTGCCCACACAACAGCATCGCCAACAAAAACAAGAGAGAGAGAAAAAGAAACAAACACTGTAGAGAGAAAGAATTCTTCATTTCCACACCTATAACAATTGCTCCATTGATGGAGAAGTGATTGAAAGCAGTGAAGAGAGCTTTGCCCCTTGTGTCTAGCTATTATTATGTGTTTAGGATTTGGTGAGCACATGTACTTCAGTCTATGTCACAACTTTGGGTTTATCACAGGTTTATCCATAGCTGTACTGGGCTGTTATTCTCACTCCTGATCACATGTGTGAGCCTGCATACATTCCCATGGATCAATCCACGCAGTGTTCACTGTTTGTATGAGTCAAGTAGATGTGATCTGAAAGAGGCCGTGTGGATCAACTTGTAATTCTATTGATACTTGAGTAACACTTGACAAACAAGAGGTGGAGGTTAAGTCTAATGTGTGTTTTGCAGCAGACAGGAATCTGCATTAATTAATTAATTATGCTTTGGAGAGTGGGTGAGCAAAATGAATATCTATCTGCTGTGTCTTGTAGAGAAACACAAACTCATATAGCTACGTACATCTTTGGCCTGATGTCATCCATGAGTCTTCCCCCACAGAGCATGTTTGTGTCTCTATGATGTCACAAGTACAGTTCCTCATCACCGCTCTGGGGCCCAAAGGTTTACACACATTTAGACGGCAACTAATAATTATTTTCATTATCGATTAATCGGCTGACTATTTTCGCCATTAATCAAATCATTGTTTGGTCAAAATTTGACAGCACAGCTGAAGACATGAAAGGGGAGAAAGAGGGGTAATGACATGCAACAAAGGGCCACAGGTCAGAGCCGAACCGGGCCTGCTGCCTCGAGGAGTAAACCTCTAGATATGGGCGCCCGCTCTACCAACTGAGCTATCCAGGCACCCTAAAAAAATTTTTTTTTTAAATTAAAAAATAAATGTTTGTCAAAGTTTCCCAGAGTCAAAGGTTACCAATACCACTGATTTTTGTTTTAATGACACAAAACGTTCACCACCCAACTCTTCTGATTGTCTATCACAGTACTCTCTCGCTCTCTCGCTCTCTCTTTCTCTCTCTCTCTCTCTCTCTCTCTCTCTCTCTCTCTCTCTCTCACACTTTTACGTCCTAACTGAGGGACGAGGGATATCTGCCACATACTGATAACAGGGGTGTGGACACACAGACATGTGGAAAAACAGATGGAAAAACTAATCTAGTTATATATTTAAATAAACAGAAGAGATGAAAATAACTGCATTCACCTTTAAAATCTCACTCCCTCATCTTATGACACACACACACACACATATCAGCACGTAACTGCTGAATATATCAGCCTCGCCAGCAGCCCACACAATTTAAATGACATTTAAATGCAAAAAGGCAGAAATGTTGTATTGTGCAGCCTCTTCACTGCATGTGAATGTGTTGTAACATGTGGTACTCAAAGATAAGAGAGGCACCAAAATTAAAAGAGAAAAAGGGTTAAAGAATTTGGGCTGAAAGAAGATATGAAGTACCATGACATGGCGGTTGAAAGTAAATATGAGATTAAGGAAGAATGAAGTGTAGAAAGATAGTAAGAGACAAATGGAGAGAATGTATAAGATGGATTTAAACCACCTGTTGGTTTGACTTATTTCCTCTCTCTCTGTCTTTTTATCTCTCTCTCTCTTTCTTTCTCTCTCTCTCTCTTTCTTTCTGTCTTTGCATATGTTTTACTAACCTTTCCATGATATTTTTCAGACCGTGAAAATGTAACACTGCAGGATATGTTGAGACGCTGTTATTGTACAGTTTATTGAACACAAACATTAGGGTTTGATGAATGGAAGCCAGTTTTGATGTATGTTAGTGTTCTGGACACTAACCTTGAATATGATTTTGGACGGTTTATTTCTCTACATCAGTGCTTTGAATCATTTTCTTTCTCCAGTGTCCACAAGCTATTGTAGCATGAAACAGGTCCATGAAAATTCAATCATCTTCATACAGCAGGTTCTCATGGAAACTAAAGCTGCACTTTCTCTCACAGAGAGGCAGCGAACCATGAACACACACACTTGTGTTTCCAAACCACTCACATTGTCAAAAGCCTTATGATTAAAAATGTGCTTAATTATAGTACTTTGCATTTGCACAAGGGTTACACTTGAGTAACAGCATAAGTTATTGATAGGCTTTTTATTTCAAAGATAGTAAAAACAGCACAATGATTTAATTTATTAGCCTGGTTGATACCAGACCCTTCTCAGCTGTAACTGAGAGTGGGTCTGGGGAAGCCTCATTCACAGCTCACTTCCAAAGGAAACCAACCAACACCGTCCAAATGTCTCTGGGCATAATTGGATAGTCCTTAAACCAATCAGACCAATGATCCAGGTGACGTAGCAGCGACAGCGGCATCAACGGGTTGCTGCACTTTGGTGTCCATCATGTTGAATGTAAACAAAAAGCTGCTTGCCATCGTTGCGGCATCGCCATTGTGTAAAGCCCTCCTCGATTTGGAAAAATTGGAAATGGGCTTGAATGGGCTCTTGGCCAGACTGACTTGCAGAGCAAATCCCAAATACCCACCATTTCCGGATTTGTTGCGGAACGGCTACAGCCATGACTGACGGCTGAAGTCTCGAGGACCCACGAGATCTCGCAAATTGATGTAGAATAGAACCACAAAAACAACAACAGTTTGTTTCAATCCAGAGGAGTAGAAAGGAAACAACTCTGCTGTGTTTTCAAGGTGTAGTGCAGGGAAATGTGATCCACCGTGAGCATGGTCTCTTTTGAAAATTAACCGGATGTTTATTTTGTTTCTGTGCTCGACTTAATGTCCCGCACTATCTGCCGTGTGCTGATTGCTGCGGAGCTCTCCGGCGTCCAGCAAAAATAGAAGCTCTGCGTATCTACTACGGGGGGGGCTTGCAGACTGCCGGAGCTGGGACGGGGGGACGCAGCTTTTTGCAGACTGCCGGCAAATCCTGCAGCAGTTACGCTTTCAGTGGAAATTGGGGGTAATTCCACCCACAGCCTGTTCCAGCGGTGGAATGTAACTAAGTACATTTGCTAGTACTGTACTTAAGTACAAATGAGAGGTACTTGAGTCTTTTCTTTTCATGCCACTTCCTACTTCTACTCCATTACATTTCAGAGGGAAATATTGATATTGTACTTTTTAACTCCACTACATTAATCTGATAGCTTTAGTTACTAACTACTTAAGATTTTTTAAAATACAATGTTTTATTATAAATTAAACTACCCAACAATATAACAACCTACAAGAGCAGCTGAAATGATTAGGCAATTAAAAAATTAGTTGATTGACAGAACTGCCATTTCTAAAATGTAAGGATTTTTTGCATTGAAGACTTACTACTTACATACTTTAAGTATATTTTCCTGATGACACTTACATATGCATACACATAACATATTTAATGCAGGACGTTTACTTGTAACAGAGTATTTTTACAGTGTGGTAATATTACTTCCATTTAAGTAAAGCATCTGTAATACTTCTTCCACCACTGGTCTCGTCTGCACTCAGTGACAGTTCCGCCTCCAGCTTGATGCCCTTCACCTGTTTGCACACAGGAGTTTTGCAGCTTCAGCGCAGCTTTTCAGTTAGCCTGACAGTAGAGCTGCAGGCATCTGGAACAGCTGGAAAGTGACAACAAACATCAACATCCATGTCCGCTTCATTAGATATGTATGTATATAAGTCAGTGTGACAAATGTTGGCAGAATATAACAAGCAGCTTGTTAGTAAGTTTCAGAATTGCACTGCACTAGCATGCTAAAAATGAAAATGAATGGCATAAACATTTTTGTATTGAATTCTCTGCAAGAAAGTGTATGAGATTCATTACAATGGGGATTTTTTTTTAAATATCAGGGGTGTAACTTAGGGAGTCCAACTAATTATAGTTACAGTGGCTTTAAGAGTAGATGATAGATCTGAAATTCTATTGCAAACAGTGTACAGAATGACAACTCGCTCCATGACTTATGCAGTATACCCATTTTCCAATCTGATCATGTTGCTCGTTGAGTACTTAATCTTTTTTCCAGGAGATGCATTCACTCTTGTTTTTACACATTCCACCTAAACGCTCCTCTCTCTCTTTCACTCGCTCCTGAGTTATGATCTCAGGAAACACATAACACACACACACATACTGCAGCAAAGCAGGAGACTTTGTAAACAGATCTCAGTAGGTCAGTCCTGGTAGAGCAGCGCTGGACACAAAAACACATTCAGCTTTCGTATCACAGAGCTGTTACACAACACACCACCACACCAGTGGGATATCGCTGGCCAGTCCTCATGTTTTTATGTTCTTTCTGCTCTTTATGGTGCTACCTTTTCTTGCTGTCTCCCACATGCAGTGCATCATCTCCCTCTCTGCCTCCCCATTTAGGGCCCAAGGACCAACAACGTCAGTCAGCGAAGGCCATATTGGAATTGTATGTTTATTACTACTTCTAAAACTAAATCCTATGTTTGAGGGTCTGAAGGTGCTGCATGCCAATATTGACTCATAGTCATTGTGCCACCTACTGGCAATAGAAGGTCAGCCATATGTGACAAACATCTGATTTACTGTACATGGTGTGGTCTACATTTGATATTCAGCAACATGTCGTATACATAGTGTGTGTTCTCTATTGTCACATTGTGGGCAAAGGAAGTTGTACAAAATTTGAAATATGGTTATCCAATGCCCACACGTGAAGGTGCGAGGGACAGTTCATTGCTACTTGCAGCTTTAATTCTTTTCATCTTTTCCGTTATCCCCTTTCTTTCCTTTTAATATTTACAAGCTCCAAATCCCTGTCACAGTTTTCTCCAGCTGCCTGTCATTTCCTTTCTTTCTTGTTCCCTACCCTCTCCTTTTTCTCATTCTCACCCACTGAGATCTGGCCATATTTGCTCTTTTCCTCTCTGACTGAGCAATACTTAAAGCAACTGCAGACAGACACACACACACACACACACACATACATATACATATATATATATATATATATATATATATATATATATATATATATATATATATATATATATATATATATATATATATATATATATATATATATATATATATATATACAGTATATATATATATATATACAGTATATATATATATAAGCTGTTATAACCAAAATATGTGAGACGCGATTTTCTTTATTCTTTATTTGAAGCCCTTTTAAATGATCCTTATGTATATGGGCTTTGTACTGTATACGCTTTGAACCCTGTTCATCGTGCTGCCACGCAGACATAGAGCAATGTAACTACACACAAAACCCATAAAATCAACATGAAATCTAAAAATTTGTATGTATTCTCTCACCCAATTTAGAAAACTTTCAAAAAGTTACCCCTCTACTCTGCAGCTACACGTCTTCTCTCTGACTGTTGGAACTGGCTATACTGGTCCCAGTGTTATATCCATGACTGGTTGTCAACCATGACATCAGCTAGTCAAATATGCAGGTTATGTTTCTGTTTGTACTTTACTGTTGTCATGCTGCATAAGCAATGATTTTTCAGCGCTTCATTATTATTAGATTTTGTGGGTATCTTAGATAAACTCTGACAATAGGCCGCCAGCCACAAGGCTTCTCTGCTGCTTCCAGGACATGTCCCTTTGTGGGCATTTCAATCATCAAGCTAAATGCTGAGACGTGATCTTTTTTTATCAACTCTGCAGTGTGTGAATCAAGATACTGATGTTTTTGATGTGCCGTCAAAACTTAAAAACATGGAGATTCCAGTATTTACACAGACCATCAACAAGCATGTCAAAAAACTAGAATGTTTGGTATATCAGTCACTGAGGACGCCATTATTCATAAATGCAAATTGTTTCCCCCACCCCAGTTACTGTTGCTACACCTGTCAACGGTATCTAGGGAAAGCATGACCTCACAAGTAAATAAAAGCAGGCTTCTTGTCCCACAATAATTTGTATCATTGTTTAATCTGGATGTTTACTATAGAAAATATACTTGGACCAGTCAGTTGTCAAAACATAAAGCAGTTAGAGGAATCCACTACAATAAATTGATTGACATTTTAATGCTGCAGAAGTCAGTGTTTTCAGCTCTTTTGAACACTGTAGGATTTTTGTAATTTCTACATAGCAAGCCGAGCTGGAAAACACGCTGTCAACAGTTTTTCCAAGCTGAGAAATAACGTAGAAAAACTGGGATACAATTTTTTGGGTCATGGAAGTAATGGAAAGTCATAAAAAAAAAATGGCATTAGGACCATGGAACAACGGCATACCTATTGACTTAGGGCTTAAAGGAAACTTGACCTCCTGATTTATTAGAACGGGGATATTAAGTTTACATTAATCCCCTTTTGGGAAGCATGCAAGTGAGAGTATTGTTGACAAAAATGACTTACATGCATGCATACACACACTGGATTTAAAGTTTCTTTGTAGCAGCTCAAAGACATGTATAACAGCACACATGCATGCATGCCCAAACACACTTCATTGTGTTGTGGGCCAACATTGAGCAAATGATCCTTGGCTGTGAAAGGGTTAACAGCGGTCATGATCCATCCATCGCAGTAGGCCACCGCTCAATTATTCAACAGGCTGCGATCTAGTTTCATCAACTGACAATTCCACTGCCAGCAGTCGCACACAGAGGGAAATATGCACACAAAGTAAACAGAAAATGAGTGATCTGGCCTTAAATTCAGCAAAAAAAGCTTCTAACCTTGAGTCATGATTCATGTTCAATTTATTACTGTAGGCCAAAGAAAATTCTAATGTAGTCAAAATTGCATAACCGAACCACACAGTAAAACACAAGTCTTGTGTGTACACTGTGTTCTCCTCCACATGTACTCACAGAGACTGACAGAAGGCTGATTGTGACAAGAATTCATGGTATGGCACTTGTCCCATTGACGGCACATCCTCTCAGTGTGCCACAGTCACACAGAGGTCAGTGTGTGTGTGTGTGTGTGTGTGTGTGTGTGTGTGTGTGTGTGTGTGTGTGTGTGTGTGTTGGGGCATCAAACTCCATAATGTTCTGCCGTGGGCGTGAAATATTCCATGTGGGTTACCTTATAGAAAAGCACTCTGATTTATTGCAGAATTTTCCATGTGAACATTTATGACCCTGGAACATAACATGGATACTGTGTTTTCCCATCAGTTCCTACTGTGTCTCCTCCCATTGGGATTCTGTTTCAAAAACAATGACAGAGGCTGATAACCGGCTGCTTTCCTGATGACAAGCTGGTTTGCTGAAAAAGGGGGAAAACATTACCTATCATTTTTTTCTCTTTCTCCCGTCAAAATATTTTTCACAAAAACCAGGAAGTTTCAACACCCACAGTTCAAACAAATATGGTGACCACATTTCAGTTGATGGCCTCTCGGTTTTGGAGATACTGATACTCTTTAAAATTCTTTCAAACCAGGAGTCTCTGTCCTTTACCCTTTTACACATAGGTCAGACATTTGCATACACCAACCATCAGAAAGGAGCTAAGAACACCTAGTCATGTTATCACACTCTATCACTGAAAAAACTCACACAATTGATTTTACACAGATCAAACCCAAAGCACAAAAAAAACATCAAGTGTTCAAAATGCACACAAATGTCAAAGACTAAGACTTTAAGAGATGGCACAGGCCCCAGGGGGTGATTAGTGGGTTATTGAGAGGCAGTCCGAGGTTAGATTGGCAGACACTTGCGTCTCCCCCACATGATGACTCCCAGCTGTGCTACTCTTACTGTTTATGTTAGAGGAGTTCCACTCCAAACTCTTTTCCTTCCCATGGTGGCTAACTGGAAACTTCTCTCATCTCGATTTTTCTGAACCACTCTGTTTATCTGTCTGCTGTACAGTATATCTCTGGGCTCTGCATACTCTTAACGCCACTGTTTCTTTTCTTGAACTCTCTTACTCAGTCCTCTTGCTGCATCTCATTTTCTATCCCTCCCACACACACTCTCCCTCCTTGCATTTTCTCTTCCTCTTCTCTGCCATGTTTCTCCTTTGCATAGATCCCAGGATGCTAATACATTTGATTGTAAATTGATTTTTCTCCCCCTTGGAAGATCTAACCCAGCTGTTCAATCCAGGCACTTCCTCTCCAGCCTTGAAAATGAGGATCTTAAGGGATTCATGAGAGTTGTTGCTCTCTCTCTCTCTCGCTCTCCTTTCTTTCTTAGGGCAAGCTGTCTAGACTGCCACTACCCTACCCTATTCCTAAAAAATTCAGTGCCTGAAATGAAATTATATGTTGCCATCTGTATTATTTTTATACAGTCTAGAGGTAAATTTGCAGGCATTGTTGTGGAGATTGAGGCTCAGCCATGATTTCTAAGATTCATTTACAGTAATCAAACAAGAATGTTGAAGGGGAGTTAGTTAAAAGTTTTTTTTTAAAGCTGTCCTCTTTCTTTCTGTCAGAATAAATCATAAACCATCTTCCCCTCTACACACCACGGTACTTGCTTCCTCTCGCTCTTTCTCTCTCTCTCTCTCTCTCTCTCTCTCTCTCTCTCTCTCTCTCTCTCTCTCTCTTTCTCTCTCTCTCTGCCTCTCTCACCCCTGCCCACATACTCCATATGTATTTTTAGCAGGCACAAGCTGGACCATGATGGTAGCTTCACATATCCAGTGAAAACAATAGACTTCTCATGTTGCGTAATACGATTGCAGATCTGTCCTGTGCACACAATATGTGCACCGTATGTAGACTCATATTTGGTCACCCAACACCCACTCTACCTGTCTGTTACCTCACAGATGATATCAGCTGAGGTTACAGAGCTGGCCGCCAGTTATCATCCGTCTCATTGCCCATTCTATTCCTGGTGTGTAGGTGGTAAATCAGTGATCACACTGTAGAGCTTCATTCCAGAATAAAGTACACTCTAATAAAATGGGACATCTACTGTATGCTACAACTGAATGACACAAAATTAATGCACAGAATGAATGTGTAATCAACAAAGAATGATGTGCACCTTGAAGTGACACTTCACTCACATGGTCTTTTATAAAACATTCACCCTACAGTAAGGTGACCAGATTTCTCAGACAAAATCCAGGGACATTTTCAGCTCAGAAGCCTATATTCCTCCAAAACACGTCATGTTTTTATTTTTGTAAAACTTAAAACGGGGACACTAGACCTGGAGCTGTTCTCATTAGGGGCTAATTTTTCAAGATAAAAAATCCTAATATTTCAAGATAAAAAGTCCTAATATTTCAAGATAAAAAAATCCTAATATTTCAAGATAGAAAGTTCTAATTTCAAGATAGAAAGTCCTAATTTCAAGATAGAAAGTCCTAATATTTCAAGATAGGAAGTCCTAATATTTCAAGATAAAAAGTCCTAATATTTCAAGATAAAAAGTCCTAATATTTCAAGATAAAAAGTCCTAATATTTCAAGATAGAAAGTCCCAATATTTCAAGATAGAAAGTCCTAATTTCAAGTTAGAAAGTCCTAATATTTTAAGATAAAGAGTCCTAATATTTCATAATGTTGTAATGTTTACTGAACTACATTTATCTGACAGCTTTTGCTTTATTGCTTCAGGCTTGTTTCTGCAACAGCTCATTGAGTATCGGATACAATAAAAACTATTGAGGACATATTTTCCTTTGACATGATGCAGTATTAAATTAGATCGCTGCAGTTGGCAGCAGAGAAACAAGCTACAATGGAAGTTAATGGGATAATTGTCCAGCTTGTATTTACGTTCATAAAGTGCTCGTTTTGCTACTGACAGACTCAGATTAATATTCTAAGTGTCTGACAACATTATGGAAAGGATTTCTAAAGAGGTCGACCTTTCTGTTAAAGATTAAGATCCTTTTTAAAACATAAAAGTCCGCGAAATTGCGTTTGCTAAAACCACCAGACTCCATGTAAATAATCAGTGATTTTAGCATCGTAAAATACGACTTTCTGAAACATCTCTGAGCTCTGAGCAGCGCTGGCTCTGGCTGTCTGGAGCATGCGTGTGTTGGGTGTGCGACTATCGGCTACGTTTGGTCAATGTTTTCTTTCTTTCATTCCAATATCGGGTCTGTCAGTCACAGTGAAACCCGGGGACATTTCCGGGGACAGATCCAGCCGGGGACAGGTCACCAAAACCGGGGACATCTGGTCACCCTACCCTACAGGCTAAATGATACCTCACCTGCTGTGTTCACATGCCCTGCAGACAGCACAATGCCTTGCCCAATCTTTCTACACATGCTGCACAATGTAAACCTCTTGTATAGGCTTTTAAGCAATATAGAAACCAATCTCTCTGAGCTCCTGTGGTTTCTTCTTCACAATGTCTTTGTCATTATAAAATAATTGATTAACCTTTGCATTCTTTTATATATTTTACCTGTATAAAAGACAAGTACACACTTTTCTCACTCTCTTCCAGGAGGCTGTTGCTCAGGCTGTAGCCCACACCCAGCCCCAATCCCAGTCACAGCCCCAAGTCGACCCGCCCGAGCTTGTTCCACGTCTGTGCCACCTGCTGCGGTCTGACACGGGCTACGGCTTCAACCTCCACAGTGATCGGTCCAGGCCCGGACAGTACATCCGCTCGTTGGACCCAGGATCACCTGCAGACCACGCCGGGCTCCGGCCACAAGACAGGCTCATTGAGGTAGGACAGAGGAGCTTGGATGGAGTGTCAATGTATGAAAGTATAATGCAATCCAATACAGTAGTCCTGCAGTAAATCCTACCTCTGGTTAAGTTTTTGTTGACACATTCAACTTTCTTGTTCTTTTAGCTCACGATGTTGTTTTGGACTGCATTACCATTGGTGTGTATGAATGTGGAATGTAAACAAACAAAGGTTTTTCAGATATGAACAGATTAGGCCCAAAAAATACAACAAATATCTGAATTTTTGAAGTAATATTCATCCCTTAATTTACAGGCCATCTCAAGAGTGGATGCAAAATTGGGGAGGTAGCGTTTGAGATTTTTGTCAATAGCTTTTTCATTTAAATTTCATAAGCACTTCAGTCCAGCTTTATTTTTTATTTGGACTTCCTGCAACTTAAAGCACATCTTACATCTTCTCATTTAATATAGATGGCAATAGAGTTGGGCGGTAATATGGTAATACAGTATACCGCGGGGTCTTAAAAATAGCTACGGTATCAGTTTCAATACCGTCATTAAAAAAATGCAATGCACTTATATAGGAGACAAGGATTAAATAATAAATATAATTTATTTAATGCCAAAAAATGCTTATGTGTGGTTGTCATCACGTGACAGTGTGGAGGAGAAAGAGAGAGAGAGAGGGAAAGATGGCAAGTTACACACCGAGTGACCTGGTCTCGAAGAAGAACACGACTTCTGCAGTTTGGCAGCATTTTGCGTTCCGACCTAATGAGAAGGGAGAGGTGTTTCAGTATTAGTGTTTGGTATTCAGTTTCTGAACAGTGTAGGCACAAGCCAACAATTTGGTGATGCTGTCTGATTTTCCATTAGTCCCGGTAACACTGTATACCGCGGTAAAATAGGGAGGAGGTTTGACGGTATCAACATTTGGATATTGCCCAACTCTAGATTAACACACAACTAAGCAATCTAGAGGATTTCTAACAACTTCTTCTGGAAATACAAATAAAGATATAAATACAAATGTTTATGAGACTGGGTGGTGGAGCTGTTGGAAGTGTGGGCACAATATGAAGTCAACGGGTTGAGGGGAACCTGATGAACTGGAAGGAATTTGAATGTAGAACGTCAAGCACAGCAAAAGTGAGTGAGTGAGTGTTTTCATGCATACGTGCACTTGGCACAGTAGACCCCGGCAGAGGAATGAGGAGATCATAAAAAATGTGCTAAATAGATAAATGAGTCTGGGCTAGTCTGGTACATGTCAGAGAATAATATATTTGATTGGGTGTGAGAAAATCCCTTGAGAGGCCTTTTGGAGCCCTTCATGTTGCCACTTTGGATAATCATGGTTTATCTTTTTTCTCTATCTTTTTCTAGGTGTTTGAACTGTATATGCATGCTGTGTGCCTACACTCCTGATTTTGCACATGTGCCCACATTTCCACACAACCATCCAATCCATTACCTTTAAATAAATCTACATGTACGCTTGAATGACCTTTACTTCATGACACACCAACATGCTGCACCACCAGTGCAGGTAAAGAAGCCGTTGGCTGCTCCGAACATCACTAGAAGTCGACAGATGTCTTTGCACAGTATTTTCATACAAACTAGTGCTGTCAAACAATTAAAATTAAAATCAATTGCATTAATGTCATAGTTAACTCGCAATTAATCGCACATTTTTATGTATTCTAAATGTCCCTTGATTTCTTTTAGTCCCATTATTTTTTTTCATTTTAATGCTGTCATGATCATGGAAAAGTGGATTGGCTTGCTTTGTGCAAATGTTTTTTTTATTGAAAACAACATTGGCATATAGCCTAATGTAGTGTTCAATTTCACACGTAACATTCTCACTTGCAGCAGTCATTCCCACTTGGAACAAATAATCTCTCACACAATATAACACTGTCCATCAATAAGAGGGTGAAAAAAATACTTTGACAAGGGGGCGGAGACATGGCATCAGCTGTGTGCTTGGCCATCAAGTGGTATTTCAGACTGAACGTGTTGCTATAGTAGCTCAGTTCACAACAACAAAACACACAGATCACTTTGGTCTTGTAAATGGAACCATGTGGCATTTTTAAAAAGTAAACGTTCCATTCAGAATCTTTATGGAATCCATTTTGGCATCTCTTGCTCGCCATCCACTCAAAACATAAGGTCACTACTCTTTGGCCAACTCGCAAGCCCAAACAAGTGTGTGCGGCGTGCCTGTTGTTTTATTTCTAGTCTAGCTAGATGTGGTGTGGTGTTGTAGTTTTTCTAACGTTACTAGTTGTTTCAACAGCATGTGTAAAAAACTACAAAGTTTGCTATGCCAAAAAGAGCGTTAATCTCGCAATAAAAAAAATGGATGCTGTTAAAATGGGTTTGCGTTAACGCCGCTAATAACGCGTTTAACTGACAAAATAGGGAGAACGCCTGAATGCACCACGTTATTGGTAGAGTAACTAATTCTAACAATATAGCACAAATAAAAGTCTGTCATCTGTGGACAATTATTAATATATAAACTCATCATGATCAACTACACAGGATGCTTTATCACTCAAATGTTTTACGCTGGTCCAAAAAAGTAGCCGGATCATTAATTATAGTGTGTTCCAATTTTAGAACAAAGCCGGAAAACTTTAGTCAAAAGCTACAGAAAAGTTTGCAACAGTTCATGTGTTTCCCCACACAGGATCGAATACAGATGTGACCCATGTACACATACTGTCACAACTGTAATTAAAATGGCAGAGGTCACACTTTTGTCTGTTGTCTGGCTCCTGTTTCTAAAGATAACAGGACCTAAAGCCTGGACTCAATCTTCACTGTGTGTCAGCCAGGAGAAAGACAGGGGTAGAGATATAGAGGCAGACGAGAGTGTTAAATAAGAGAGGGGGGAAACGTAGCTGAGAGCGACGATGCATGCAGGAAGAAAAAGGAAGAGAGTTTCCTTCACAAAGTTTCTGTCATAAACAGAAACACATACATTTAAGTGGCAGTCCCATGCAAGTTAAAGTGTCATTATTCAATCTCTTAGAAGTCTAGAAGAGGCAATGGTTGACAGCGCTCATGGGTGTTCAGTCAGCTTTGCCCAGGTTAAAAAATAATGCTGGCAGTAGAAACAGAATCAGCTGTAATGGCCAAGTAAGTTTAAACACATACGGGGAATTTGACTCTGGCTTTTTGTTGCTCTCAAAGTAAATACAAATAAATAGACATACAACAACAAAGCTAAACATAAACATTATACTGTTTATGTGTTATAAGATCATTTTCATTATGAGCAATTTTTAATCTGAGTGTACACACACATTATTCCCATTCATTCCCATGACCTTTGCCCTCTGGTTGTACATCAGGGTCCAGACCAGGCTGCAGATCAGGCCAAACAGGACCTGAGTAGGGTCTGATAGTAAGGTTAAACAGAGTTCAGTTAGGAGCTCTCAAAATGTAAAGGAACATACTTTAGTTTTCAGATTATTTTTTACTTTCCAGTCAGCAATTGGTTCATGACAAAATGTCCTAAAAATCAGCATGCTTGAATGTTGCTTGACAGCAATATGTCAACAGTTGACACAAAAGCTAAATTAAGTGAGTTAATTTTGAAAAAATCAGCAACCTGTTAGCTTAGCATAGCACAAAGATATAAAAAGGGAAAACAGTTAGCCTGGCTATGCCCAAAGGTAATATAAGGTACTCAGTGTAAAAACAACAATTAGCTGTTTTACAGGGCGGGGGGGGATATGTGCCAAGAAATGTGACACATACCGGTGGAGCCAGGCTAGTTGTTTCCCCTTGTTTCCAGTCTTTATACTACATTACTACATACTACTATATATTTACCATACAGATATGAAAGTGACAGCTGTTCTAGAGATGGGATCAAATTAATTACATAGCTGATGAAATGTTCACTGTATCTGCCCCTTCTGTCCTCATAAGGGGCAAGATTCCAGATCGACCCATCTGAGCTTTTATATTCTCAAAGGCAGAGCAGGATAACCAGGACTCGGTTTATACCTGTCACCATTTCTAGCTACTAGGGGACCATAGGCAGGTTTGGGGAACTCATATTAATGTTTAAAAACCTCATAAAGTGAAATGTTCATGCCAATTTAAGTTCATGCCATGGGACCTTTTTGTGTTCAAAGTTTTCTGACGATGAGCGAATGAACATGCAAATTCATTATCTGTCAAATGGCGCTGTAAAACAGAAATGATTACACTTCTGACACAACTCAGAAGAAGAGCAGAGAAGAAGAGAGCAAGTATTTAGAACATTTCTTCTAAATCAGATATAGCTCTTTATGTTCGAAACCAAGGAGACCAGCAGCTCAACATGCTCCACTGGAACATTTTGGACTGCTTCAGAAGAAGAGCAGAGAAGAAGAGAGCAAGTATTTAGTTCGATATAGCTCAAAACCAAGGAGACCAGCAGCTCGTGCTTTGCTGATGAGAGTGTGTGGGAACATCCTGTAGCAGGTCACTGAGGACAGTAACAGTCCGCCACCTCCCTTCATCTCTCCATGGACACATAGAATTCACACTTATATGCACACACACAAATGAATTTGGAAGGTACTAAAGACAGCATCATACCAAATTTATTTTAATTAAAGGAGCTTCATGTGCATGATGCATGTTTAGTTCATCTGTAGAGCCATTGGTGACACTTACAAGTATCACCAGATACGAGTAAAGTTTCATGTTGTGTCAAGCCTTCTTGTGTTTTAAAATTAGCGATTTTCATGCTATCATAATAGTGCCAATGGCTCACCTATTCAAAAGGCCATTTGAAAATGTGGTAAATCTTAAAAGTGGTGTTTCCTTTCTAATTCTGCTTTTAAACAAACGTTTGACTCAGGTACATTCACAAAAAGACCCTAGGTTGCATTTTGGCAAGAGTAACTCTTTAAGGAAACCTTTATTAAGTGTCAGATAATAAAAAATTAAATGTTCTGGTAAAAGTGATTTGGTGGTGTGTATATATTTCTTTATTTACAGACTCAAATCCAGATAAAAAAAGTACACTCAACACATTACAAAAGGGGTTCAAACCAAACAAAAACATAAATACATATAGACAAACTGATCCCCAAAACTATCACAAAAGAAACACACATACATACGAATCTACAAATTGCAATGCCAAATAATTAAAACAGGTACAGGTGCGTGTTCCAGTGATTCCATAGTTTGCAGGATTGATTATAGCATTTCAAATTGTATTATTTGACTCATTAATTGGCATATAAATCTGTACATAAACTTCCTCAGCACAGCGTGGAAGGTGGGAACATTACAGGTCACACACAGATGGCTAGCACTGACGCTTCATCAAAATTCTAAATGCATCATTGTATGCCACCTTTATCTTGTTTATCTTTGCTTTACTGTAGCTGCACCATAGATGAGCTGTATACAGTGGAGTACAGTAGGCTCTGAAAAGAGATATTTTAACTTCTTCAGAACACATGTGAAATTTGCGTGCCAGAGTATTTGCTTGTCCATATCATTTACAGCACTGCCGCTGTATATCATCATCATCACAAAAATCGTCCCTGATAATGTGGCCCAAGTATTTTACTTTAGTAACCACGTTAAGGTCTTGCCCTGACAAGTAAAAAGAGGGAAAGCATAGCTTCCTGTCCTCCTTAGTTCTGACAATCATTACAACACTCTTTTTAGCATTGAATTTGATGTCATGCTGTAGCCCATAGTCTGAGCAGACTCTAAGCAGTTGCTGTAGGCCAGCACTATATGGTGACATAACAATTAAATCATCTGCATACATCAGATGATTTAATTGTTATGTCACCATATAGTGTGTGTGTGTGTGTGTGTGTGTGTGTGTGTGTGTGTGTGTGTGCGTGTGTGTGTCCACGCGCTGATAATTGTAACCGTCTCTGGCCATGCATCAAGACAGCACTCGTGTTATCTGTCAGCAGCCTGTTAGAGAGGCGAACAACCATGACAGATCTCCCTTTCTCGCTATCTTTCTCTTTCACCACGCCCCATTACACTGGAGGTGTATCAGCAGCAGCTAGCGTTGCAAAGGCTATGATGAAAGCTCAGCTTTCTGCCGATCTTTGGCAGAAGCAGTGACACCAGTAAATGCCTCATCAGTCTCTCTGCTTTGCCTGCGCACAACAGTGCATACTCTGGACCTCTCACCCACTTGAGGGTGACGTCAAAGAACATGCACACTTGGGTTTAAATTCATGGCTGCCCAAAAATCAGCTCCACTGTGATTTGACACATGGATGAGGATCAGTTCATGTCTCTCACGCACACAACAAACACACACACATTAAATCCTACGTTTCTGTCTCATACTTAGTCTATATGTTTTTCTCCCATCCTGGATTGGTATGTGGACTAGCCAGACCCTCCTACGCGGCGCTGTGGAGGAAGGTCTGGCAATGCAAGACTATCTCACACAGGACTCATTTGTTGTTATCTCACATCTCCAACCTAGAAATTTTGTTTTAAACCATGTTACCAGAATGGTTAATAACGTCGGCCTGTCCACCACTTTGTTCCAGATTGAAATATCTCAACAACTATTGGAGGGATTGCCATGAAGGTCTGTAATCCTAAGGACTTTGCTAATCCCCTGCAGTTTACCCTGCGTCACCAGCATGGCACATTTCTCTACTTATCCAGTACAATATCTTGTGCAGACGATGTTTTGTCCTCTACGAGGTTCACAATTTAGCTTCTTAACAGCATGTTAGCATTGTCATTGTCACTTGTTAGCATTTTGACAGCATTTGCACCCCTGTGCCTGAGTACAGCTCACAGAGCTGCTGGCATGGCTGTAAACTGTTTTTTTTTCTTCTTTTTTATTGATATTTTTAGCAGCCAATTGAGTACATTCACAAATTACATGTGCACCACTTGACAAAAACACATGACATTAGTTAGTGACAAAGAATATCTGTTTTTGTAAAAATTACAAATGCACAAAATATAAGCAACATACTTACATGCAGACACACATCCCAATCTAGTAGAACAGACCAGATTTGGTGAACATGGTTGAACTGCTTTATACAGACACCCAGATGATTCTTATTCAACTGTGGTCAGGTAGGAATTAACAGGCATTTCATTTTGGGGCATTGACAATGAACAAAATGACCATTGAATCTTTCTGCACAGAATGAAAAGTACTCTTTTCACTGGAAAGAAAAACATGACAGCTGTTGTGGCAACATTGTCACTAATTGATCTACCAAAGGATTGTCTGAATTAATTTGAGGCCACAAATAGGCGGTGCAGTTGCTGAATGATGTAGTACATATTTGAGCTTGTGTAACTATTTCCTGGAGTTTTAACAGGCTAAAAATCCTGTCAACATCTACATCAACTCTCTTAATATGCTTCATGGTCACTGTGAAAAGTGGGCTCATTCAATTTTGTCTCTCTTTGCAAAAATAAACTGGAGAGCGAAGAGTTAAAAGTCACACATGCTTCATAAACACATATGCGCAAATGCATTTGAAATTGTTTTGATCAACCCCAGGTTAGTCTGTACCTCCTCTTACAAACATACACACACACAAACCACATTAAACATGTGCCAGTTAACATCAGGTGGTTGGACTATCCATGACGTTTATGAGAGACACACACACACACACACACTCTATTAATAAGAGGTTCCCAGAGGAATAGTCCCATGAGAAATAAGCTTCTGTACTGTTCTTACAGCATGTATTAATTAGCACAGTGGACAGAGAGCAGAGTGTATTGTTTTGTGTAGGATGGACTGTTAATGAAGGGCTGTGAAACATGACACAACACCTGTTGTTGGCCGAATACAAAGATGCTTGTTCTCTCTGTATCAAACTGTCTGTCTGTGTCCATGGCTGACTGATGATGTCTGTTTTGTGTATGTCTGCCTTTTCCGTCTGCCATGAGTCCTGGGAAGAGAGGATACTTTTTTATATGAAAAAGAGGATAGGAGTTGTTCATATTTTCCATCTGTTGATTCAACTATTTCTTTGTGTTGTCTTCCTTCCACTCTTACGATCTTGTTTCCCCATTCCTTTCTTCCCCAAAAGACCCATAAAGTCTGTCTCATTACATATATTTGCCTACAGTTCCATTTTCTGCATTCATTTCACCCCATTGTCCTCACCCACAAAGCAAATTTTAAGTTTCCCTTTCTCTGCTTTACTTCATCCCTTTCTTGTCATAGGCAGTGAATTTTAAACAAATTCCCTCTCAGGACTTGGACACCTGAAACCAACACTATAGCCAAAGCCCAGGAGAGCCATCCATAATTGATTGTGTACCAACACTAACTTGGCGTGGTGCAAAGCTACCTGTTTCAGAGGAGCCAAGGTCTAGACAAAGCAGGCCTCCAAATGCATGCAGCATCTCGATAAGCAGAAAAAAGTCCCTCTTTTAGGCCATTTCTAGCGCTCACGTTTCCTGATTGTTGTAACCCCTTTGAGAAAGTATTGACAAAAAGTTGTTGTTTGTTGTGGTTAATCATAACATGTACAGCTGTACTAAACACTTTCCTGAACTGCTATTGCAAGAATTCATAACAAGAGTTTGAGTAAGTAATTATGTGGAGAGGTGGAGGCCCTCTGATAGTCATTTTTGAACAGTGTATAATCAGTATGTTGTCCCAGGGCTCCACCTACTGGATGTGAGATTTGAGAGATTTATGTTGGGAAAAACTTTGTTTATAACCCCTAAGCATAAATCCCAATTGACTGAGACCTTTGCTGGAAGTAATGTAGATTGGGTCTGGTCAACCATGCCAACATCTGTTGGTATATTCAGCATTTTTGGGATGTGAGATGATTGAATTCAATTCAGTACAATTTGAGTCAAAACAAAGGAGCTGATGATAATGCTAGCTACACACTTACCTACATAATTATGCACTTTAATCAAAGTTGTATGTTCTAACAATGAGACAGAAATTGCTATCTGACCATACACTATGAGTACAAGCTAGTATTATCTGAACATGCATGTAGTGCAAGAGCTGTAACAGCCAACTTACAAAACCATAAAATATATCCTTTCCTCCTACCAAAAACCTTTCTTTTTGGCTCTGTGTTTTCTAGGTAAATGGCGTGAACGTCGAGGGCATGCGGCATGCCGAGGTGGTGGCCTTCATAAAGAAAGGGGGAGATGAGACCTGGCTGTTGGTGGTGGACCCAGACACAGACGAACACTTCAAGACGATGGGAGTTGTCCCCACAGTCAGCCATCTCAGAGGTAGGACTATAACTAAACACTGTGTCATGTATAACATTAACTTTCAGGATGCCACAAGTAAGTTGTGGTTATGCCATACTAGAAAGCAGTTATCTGGGTAACATGAGTTCCATCATTTCTTTAGAAACTTCTAGGAAATTATTAAGAAATTACAGACCTGTAAAGTAAAGCATAGAAGAAATCAGTTTACGCTTACTGCACAGTTATCCCGAATTAGTTGACTTTACTAAAAATTCGCGTGGAAACCCCTTACCTTAAACGTCTAAGTTTTTACACAAGGTGAAACTTAACAGGTCAAGTTGTATTAACACAGAACGGTAAGTTTGCAGTAGACAAATGAAGTTTACATAAGTAGCCACTACTAAAAATCATTAGTAAACATACATTATTTTTTTATGGAGTCATTTTGTCTATCAGATCCACAAAGCTCTGTCTTTATTTATATTTATTTATTTTATTACATACCAGCAACTGTATGGAGGAGGGGTGGGGGCACGTGCAGATCACGGAAGGCTGTATCATGTGGACACGCTGACAGTGTTGTTGTCATTACTTAGAATTCCTCATGGGGGAGACAGAAACTACGCACTATGGCTTTAAATTAAATATTCAAAGAAACATTGAAAATATAATATATTAGGCTACTTATGACTACTAAAGCATTAAATTGTTCACATAAATATTGTTTTATCTTTGACATCAGTATAAATTCAGGAATAATGTATTCAATACATTTCTCCATAAAAACAGAAAGGGAATCAATACATTGAATTCATCCAATGTACCCTGTTGCATGATGAGAATCATGCAACATACAGTTTCTGATTTCCAAACTGTGCAAATAATATTATACACTTTTTCAATGCCCAGACCCCATCAGCACGCCCACAGGCTGTGCTCCTAGTGTTTGTTTGACATTTACGACCCCTGTGTTGTCTCCCGAGACCGGGCTTTTTCACAGTATTCAGGGATCAGGCAACTAGCCGATCAAGCAGAGATATCTACAATTTGAAACTAAAATGAAATTGCACTGAAACCATGCAGGAACTCATAGTGCACCTTTTAACATCCTGAGTTATCTCTGCTTAATAAGATCTGTGCACTGCATACTTAAGTTGATTAATACAAACAACTAATGTGATTTAGTAACAAATGTGTTTTTTAACAAAACATGAAAGAATAAGTCTTGACCACTAAATTAGAGGAAAGTGTTATTCTCCACTAATGAAAACCATAAAGTACAACAAAGCTTTAAGACTTTCATTTGTTAAATGAGATCCCATTCCTTTGAATATGAACTATGTATAAAGATAATTAAAACTACGCTAGTGTAAAACAACAATCTGTGGGCTTGTTGTTTGTTTCCACAGACTATGATGGTCCATCCATTTCCAACGGCTCCCACAATCCTCAGATCAACGGCAGCTCCACCACACAGTCCATCAGGTCCACGCACTCTGACCTCAGTAGCCAGGGCAACAGCACACAGGTGATTGTAAGCATTTGTGTATGGTGCTGTGTTTGATCTTTGGTCTCACATGAAGGTCAGTACCCTGAAGTTGTCTGTCTGTCTTTCCGTCTTTGATATCTCCCGTCTAGCTGGCGGACGATGATGGCAACCGGCTGATGGACCCGTTCGCTGAGATGGGCCTGAGCGCTACGGCAGCAGAAGAAAAGATGAAGGTCCATGCCAAAGAAAAGAAGAGGGCGCCACAGATGGACTGGATGAAAAAGTATGAGCTGTTCAGTAACTTCTGAGATATACGCCTCCAAGGACACTGCAAACAACCAAAGGACAGAGATATGAACTCTTTGTGTGAAGAGAAAGAATCAAGATCCATCATACAACATAAGATATTTTGTTCCTGGAATTAAATGTGACAAAAGAAAAGAGTTGTGCTATGGATTTCACTTTTTAAGCCACTTCAGAGACCCTTTACGAGCTTCTTTTCCCACTTCAGTACAACATGAAGAAAGTGCTGACTGCAAAAACTGTGTATACTTAAAATCATACTGTTCAGAAGCAAGAGTATCTTTAAACATTTCATACATGTACTTCTGTCAGGTGGGAGTGTTGCAAACAAGTTTTTACAAATTTACCTATATCCCTATCACTTACATCCTCCCATTCTCCCCCCTCCTAGGGACTTGTTTCAGATAAATGAAGGACAGACAGTTATTTTTATATTTAAAAAAAAAATTATATAAACAACTATAAAAAGAAAACAGTATCTCATCATCATGGACTGCATTTGAAAGAGTCGTATGGACATTGGAACAAAAATGATTGTGGGAGTTTTGGGCTCAGGGGATGCCCAAAGTTAGCGGAAGATCACTGTGAAAGAGTTGAGACTCCACCTCCAGCCCATGCAGATGTTTCATAACTGACAAAGAAAAGGATGGCTGTGTATACTGGTTGTGTGTAACATCTCCTACTTGTATATTTACATACAGTTTATTAACTGATTATCAAATCAGCCCAAAACATAATTCCTGTTACTTGTTATTTAGCACTCATTTTAATAATGTATCACCACTAACCTCTTTTCCCAAAGTGCTCCAGTGCACATGTGCATAACAAAGGGAAGCACCACTAACTTAAATGGACAACAATGGAAACTGGAATGTAGAAGAAAGGAAAGTTTTCTCAGGTTCAAATGGTATGATGAATTAGTTTATCATTGGAGGAGGCTTGATGTGTACAGCAGAGGGCAAGCTTACAACACAGATAGATAAATGGCACTTAAACTAAACAAAGTAGATCTTTATGCTGGCTGTTTTATTGGGGTTGTGTCACACTTTTTCTTAGTTAGAAGCAGTAACTTCCTGGAGTTGCCACTGGTTGCCTGGCAACAGCTCAAGGCACAGAAACATTCCAGCGCAAAACTGCAAATTATTTATTTTTACATTTTGTTTTTTAACCAAACGAGATATAAGGTGAGCTTTTGAGGTGCCAGGCTTGCAGTTTCCCCTTGTTTGTAGTTTCTATGCTATGCTAAGCTAACTGGGTAATCGCTATAGCTTCATATTTACCGTAGAGACACAAGAGTGGTATAAATCTTCTTCTCTAACTTTCCACCAACAAGCAAATAAGAGTATTTCCCAAAAATGTCATACTGTCTATTTAATTAAATAAGGGCTGGGCAAGAAAGGGGAGTTAAGGCTCAAATGTGCAACTAGCAGAAGCAGATATGTTGGAGTGAAGAGATGTGAGCAGCTACAACATGAGCAGTTGTAGTTGAGTGTGAACAGGTCATGGGGCAGAGGGAGTGTAGGAGAGGCTACACAGTGAGGTCAGACATGCTCTGGAGGATCTAGTGACAGAGACTGTGGGAGCCATGGAGCTTATTGAGGATTATTTCACACACACAGGAACAGCTGTCATACACACAATGTGTGTGTGTGCGTGTGCTTGTGCATGCGTGCATGCTTGTGTGTGTTTAGAAGGTATAAATGCCGCATTCCAAGCAGTGTTGATACTATGTATTACAACAAGTGGGACTGCGAGTTGAGTCATTTATGTGGACATCTTGTCTTTCTTTGCACCCATTCACACCCTTACAAAGCCTACACTAACAATAGTGTCTTGATTCTTCAGTCTGTGTGCAGTAGGGCTCACTCTGTATGTTCTGACAGTCACAAAACTCTGTTACCATGGCTGATGTATATACAGTAAAAGCATACAACATATATTGCAGGTTGTATTTTTTTTAAGTGTGACAATGATGTTTTTGAACATGCCTTCTCTAGTCTGTCCTGTCTCTCAAATTCTAATCAGCATTTTTTTCACTCATTTCATTTGCTTCACAAGCTCATACTTTGTTTTGAACTTCTTTGTATGACTGAAACTATCTCATTCTCTCACATACCTCTCTTTCTCTTACTACAAAATCTCTAATTTTGACCCGTTTCCTTTCTTTATCTCAGCCCCCGCTCTCCCTCTGTCTTTCTTCCTAAGGATTATGCCAGTGTACAGTTTCAGTTTCAGCCTGTTCTCACAATTCACCACCAGCCAGTGGCTGTGGGCTTGCAGGCCATGCAAAGGTTAAACAGAGGTCAAAAGTGTACAGGACAAGCACGTGTGTATGCTTGCATGTGTGCGTGCATGTATGTGTGACTATTTTTTGTCTGCATGTTCTTCTAGTATGTGTGTGGTTAGTCTTAGAAAGACAGTGGTGGAAGAAGTGCTCAAATGTTTTACTTAAGTAAATGTGCTGATAGAATAGAGCAAAAATACTATATTACAAGTAAAAGTCCTTCATTTAAAAGTTTAAATCCTAACTAAGTAAAGTTTTATCAGCAGAATGTATTTAAGTAAGTTTTAAATGTAATTTTACTGGTTGGGCGGGAAAATGGACCCTTTACTAATTTATTAAAGAGGTAGAGTATTAGATTTTTTTAAATGCATGCATTAATGTATACGTAGCATTTTACTGTTCTAGCTGGTTGAGGAGGTGCATTACATTTGGTGGGGGGTAAATCCAGACCCAAATCAAAAAATTAAGGCTCTGACATTGAGTAATGAATGGGTGGAACCAAGCGTGCATTTGAAAATCTCACTGCATGCAATTGGATAACACTATGACCAATCTCAACAACACACAGGGTAGACTGGTAGATTAAACTGTTGTCATCTATTTAGCTCGCCTCCGGCCCGCCTATATCAAATACGTTAATATGGTTGGTGCAGCTCGACTACAAGGATATAGTTAATGAGCAGAATTACTCGATGCCAGAGTAACTCGCTGAGCAAATTCAAATTGTGCTCTCGCAAGAGCTCTGGATTTCCAGGGTGGAGGGGGGGTTATGACATGCAACAGCAACAACATGGGCCCTGATGTCCAAATTAATTTAATGAATTTAATAAAATTATTGTCACAGCAGAAAGGCCTCACACAAACATTCCTTAGTGAACATAGAAATCACTGCTGGAGGAACCACTATGACCATGTTAGCATTTAGCATGTTGTGTTTGATTTGGGTCACTGGGCGTGCTCACCCAGTGGAGCATTGAATCAGTAATTAATTAAGGTAGATGCAACCTTTTGTTTTTATCTATGCTGAGGTACAAAAATGATAACCATAACTCATAATGATGTCATCCTTAATTTTATTGCATTTTTGTGCTTTTCTGTACACTTCACTGACTGCTACCCCAGGCCCACTTGCAAAAGGACACCCCCCTGCCAGTGAACATGTACATTGAACATCTAACGTTTCCAGTGTCTCCTGTCTGGAGCTCAGCCCTCCTGCAGCTGAAGACACACCAGCAGCTTCTTCTCTGCTGCAGCTTTACAGCTTACTTTCACCCATGGCAGTTTGACAGTTAGACCAGTGGTTCACAACCTAGAGATAGCCACAGTGTGACTTTATAAATCTGAGGGCTCTTGAAATAATTAATGAGGTAGAAAACAAGACTAATGTTCTGCTACAAATTTTTGTATTTTTGTTTTGTACTTTTCTCTAATCTTAGCTATATTTGGGAAATATTGGGTAAATTGACTTCTTTGCGTCTCTTACAGTCATGCCTATTTAAATTAGTGTGAGTTCAGAGGGGAAATGTCTCTTTGGTGGAACTGGGAACAACTAGACATGTCTATGATCAGTTGGTCAGTCAGAGTCATCATATACAGGGGTTCACATTGACCAGAACCCTAACTGCCATTATGAGAGTATAATGCAAAAATGGCCAAGTATACAATAAATTATGTGTAACATACATTATATCCACTAGGTGGCGAACCACCAACATTAAACAGGCAGGAAGTAAGCCATACCTTAGTAGCGTGAGGCTTTGGGTACACCCAGTGCCCTACCTGACTTTTGTTCAAATGTAATGGCACACGTGGGCACATTATCGGCTCCCTGGAGGTTATGGCAAGGTCGAATAGTGACGCTAGCACATCAAAGGACAGGCCCAGTTCAAAGCAGTCTGCGATTTTAGAGCAGTAAAAGCAAGAGAACAGAAGCAGAGAATAGAACTACAGGTGGGCACTTTCTGCATACTGTCTCAGCCAATAGAGGCCTTTCTACTTACTAATGTTGATAGATTATTGTTTGTCTCGCACCCTAGGTTTGTGTCCTCCTGCAAGGTCCTGGACTTTTTAAGTTATAAATATGTATATACTATATAAATGTTTTATATGTATAAACAATGTTTTTACACCAGTTGTCACCTTTACTTTTGTTCTGTTTTTCCCACCTTACCACCACCATCCCACCCAAGTTAGAGTGCCACACATGTAACAGTCAAAAGGGCTGCCTAGGATGCTGCAGTGCCGGCAAGGAGAGAGAAACCAGAGATTTGCAAGGAGGGAGAGACAGAGAGAGACGGGAGAGGAAGGCAGGGGGGTCAGTGTGTCCCCATGGTAACTGTGTGTTTTTGTTAGCGCTCGTGAGTCAGACAAGCAGTGACTCACAGTCAGGAGGAAACACACACACAACAGTCACATTTATGCTCACACTCCTACTCGCTCGAAGAGAAGCCAAATAAGGACAGCTACACCAATATACACAGAGAGAGAGAGTGCAGAGAGGGTAGAAAAAAAAAAATGACAAGAGAATGAGTTGGATGATTTATGCTAACTCAAAAAAAATCTAGAAATACAGAAAGAAAAAGAGAAAGAAAAGTAAGCAAGATGAAAGGAGCAAAGACAGAGAGCTGGAATGGGAGGGTGCATGCGCCAAAATGGAGGAAAGCCTATAAGCACCAAGGGCACGAGTGCGGGCACATACCCTTTCTAAAGAACACCCTTCACATGGGTGGGGGTAGCGGAAACACACACAGACACACCCAGTTTGTGCACACCTTGGCTTAACATGCTAAACCACCCATTTATTGTCTGACGCCTACACATTTAGGAAGGCCACCTGGTTTTGCACAACATACTTTTCATTTATTTGATTTTGCAAATCTTTTTTGGGTGACAAACTGGAAAAAGTAACCAGTTTACCAAAGCTAAGAGGTTGTTTTTTTTACTACAGAACTGGCCACGTAATGTTTTTGCATTTTGAAAATAAGTTTGATGATTCTTGTGTTCGTCATCTCCGTCCCCTCTGACTGATGGGTTTATTTTCCCACGACCTGTTGTTTCAGTAGAGGAGTCCTTTAGGTGCTGGAAAGGAATAACTTTATTTACAGTAAGGAGTTTGCATATTTCTGTGTGTGTAGGCTGTGATTTACACACAGTTTCAGACCATGGCTCATCCCACACTTAATGTGTGTTTTGGCTACTGTTGACTGTGAAAGAGTAGCAGAAAATAGACCCCTGCACAGACGATGTGCCTTTGTTTTTAATAAAAGTTGATGTACTGCAAGTTCTCACCACTCCACTTCACAAAGCTGACTACTAACTTCCACTCAGTGTCTATGACTCTCTCTCTCTCTCTCTCTCTTTCCATCTTGTTCTTGTCCAATTCATCAGTAAGCTTTATTGCCATGATACAGCATATGGCCAAATCTTTTGTACTAAAACTGTTAATGACCAAATTTAGTTGGAGGATTATTTGCCAACACTGGATTAAGTAATAATAAAAGTGTACAGTAATATACAGTGGCTATAAAAAGTCTACATACCCCTGTTAAAATGGCAGGTTTTTGTGTTGTAAAAACATGAGACAAAGATAAATCATGTCAGAACTTTTACCACCTTTAATGTGACCTATAACAACCACATGCTTTTGGGAGACTTGATGTTTGTTTTTGCAAACTTCAGCCAGACTTGGATGTGTTTCTTTGTAAGAAAAGGCTTCCATCTTGCCACCCTGCCCCAAAGCCCATTCATATGAAGAATACGGGAGATTGTTGTCACATGTAGCACACAGTCAGTACTTGACATAAATTCCTGCAGCTCCTTTTAAATGTTGATGTATGCCTCTTGGAAGCCTCCCTGAGCAGTTTTTTTCTCATCATTTCATCAATTTTGGAGGGACGTCCAGTTCTTGGTAATGTCTCTGTTGTGCTGTATTTTCTCCACTTGATGATGACTGTCTTCACTGTGTTCCATGGTATATTTAATGCATTGGAAATAATTTTGTACCCTTCTCCTGACTGATATCTTTCAACAATAAGATCCCTCTGATGGTTTGGAAACTCTCTGCGGACCGTGGCTTTTGCTCTGATATGCAACTAAGAAAATGTCATGAAAATACTACTGGAACAGCTGAACTTTATTTGTGATTGATAGAGTCACTTTAAATGATGGCAAGTGTGTAATGACTTCTATTTAACATGAGTTTGAATGTGATTGGTTAATTATGAACACAGCCACACTCCCAGTTTCTAAGAGGGTGTGCACACTTGCAATCAGGTTATTGTAATGTTTTTCATTTTTTATTTTTCAACCTCAAAGATTTTAGTTTGTTTTTCAATTGAATTGTTCACATTATTGGTCACATTAAAAGTAGACAAAGTAAAGTTCTGACATGATTTATCTTTGTCTAATTTTTTTACATCACAAAATCTGGCATTTTAACAGGGGTGTGTAGACCTTTTATATCCACTGTACATAATCACCAATATCTCAAGTTTACCCATATAAACCCATCTAAAATCTCATCTCATTTTCTTTTTGTGCAACTTTCCCCTACTTTCACTCTCTCGCTCTCTCTCTGTATCTTCCCAATGTTCAAAAGTTCAGCTCAAAACAGCCAATCAGAGCCCGGTGTTGACTATCCTTCTTGTCAGGTTTATCTCCGTGTAGAGATAACACATTAGAAGTATAACCTGTCCTCCAACGGCTGTGGGTTTTTTCACTTTTTTTCTGAGTTTCACAACACAAGTGCAGGAAAGCCAAAGTACACACTTTGAACAAAGCTGAAGTTAAAAACAAGATGCCTTTCTTGATAAAAAAGTTTTTTTGTTTTTTTTCCCAGGCATGTTTAAAGACAGATCCTCCCTCGTCTGCTTTCATCCCTCACTCACAGCTGCAGGTGAGCAGCAGGTGGAGAAAACATGGCATGGAGGTTGGAGGTTTTATGGGGGAGAAGGAGGAGGGTCAAAGGTCACTGCTAAGTGGGGATATCAGCTGGGAAAAAGTGTTGGAGGCTGATGTTGGAGCCGGAAAGCTAACAAGGGAGGGCGGAATGTGGTGCGGAGCTGTAAAGGGTACAGGAATTGGGGAGAGTGTGTGCGCCTGTTAACACGCAAGTGATTAATGAGACGGAGGAAGTCACCAGGCCGTGTGTCACTCCAGATGATGTCAGCGGTTGAACGGAGGAACAGAAACACCATATGGTCACAGATAGGCTTCCTCTCTCGTTGACCACCAAAAACAAACATAGAAAATGATGGTCTTACATGTAGAGTAAGTTGCTTTTAATCACTTCCTTAAACTGAAAAAGACTAACATACATTTGCCAGTTGCACATCTACACTACATTCTCCGTAATTTGTCCTGATGGTTCACGTTTTTCATATTCCTCTTTTTATAGCCACAATACCATTAACAACATTGCTAACAGCATTCAATTCACAACTGCAATTGTTGTTTCAATCGTTACAGAAAGGGGTGATGCTATTTTTGCATCACCGTATGTTTTATTATTATGTTCTTTGATATGTTTCTTGTTTCCTGGCTTACCTTGTATGTATGTGGAATATTTTTTTATGGATGCAGCATAGGTAGAAGCCAAAATCCAAATGTCTTACAATGTCTTACAAGAAAGTGAATCTTGACATATGTTTTTAATCTTTCCATCTCTCTACCTTGATTTGCCTCTCTCCCATGCTATGAGCTGACCTCAAGAAAATCCACCTCTGTTGCTACTGTGTTTGTGTGTCCAGAGAACTCATCTGTTCACCGGGTTCCACCACCAACCAGAACCCGATAGCTGGACCGTTCATCATCTGGCCAGCTGGGTGGGCAGCTGGTTGGTCAACAGACTAGTTGGCTGGAAGTCTGAGTGGCTGCTTTGATGGAAGAATGGATGGAGAGATGGATGGAGGGATGGCTGGCTGACAGTCTATCTCGGCAGAAATGCCAAGAAGCCTTGACGGATTGGAAGAAGATGCGCTATTGAGGGAGTGATAGAAGAAGAAGGTAGAAATAGGAAAAGGAAGGTAAAGTACACAGGAAAGAAACTAAAGAATAGATTCACAACACACAACAGAGTTGTGTACGATAATGAACTGCCGTTAAGTGCAAGAGGGGCAGCAGTAAATTGAAAGAAGGGAGTACAGAAAGAAAAGCGAGCAAGGAGGGGGGCTGTTAAGGTGGTCTTGGCTGGATATTTTTAGCATATGGAGTGGGAGAGAGAGGGCTGTATCTTTTCAAGGGTTTTTTCCAGAGGAGTAAATTTAGCTGGGTTGTGTAAAAAAGACAGAGAGAGAACTGGAGGGATGTGCACTGTACACTAATGCCAGTCTGATGTAAGAGTCTGCAATAAGACCGCACACATTCCTTTTATTCTCTCTGTGGCACTGCCCTCATTATATTGGCCTCTCACTTCACTTGTTGACTCACTCACTGGATATAATCTGACTCCCTCACACATAATGTATTAACCATAAATCCAACAAACACTGACATTTTTCACCCATCAACTCACAGGCCTCTCACAAACTCCAAAACATTCAGGACACACACACACACACACATTCTTGACACTGTTTTGAAACAGGGGAGCAGCTTCTCAACAGTGAACGCCCTGCAGACAGGTTGAACATTTAAAATAGTTGGTGCTTAACAGCTTTTTAGCACATCAACTAACACCAGGCATTCCAGACACCACCAATCAGACAAAGATTTTCCAGCTAATGTGGTATAAAGTTGAAGAGGGAGAGAGACACACAGCTGAAAAAGCAATGCTAATAATAATGAGAGAAATGAGAGAGAACAGAGAGAAAGCGAGAGCAGTGTGGTCTCCATGTAGCTTGCTAAGGATAATAGCATGCATGCTGGCAGGGGCAGAAAGAGAGAGAGAAAGAGGGTAAGCGAGTGCAGAGCCGCAGTGACGCCATTGTGGTTCCGCAGCACTTCCTGTCTACGGCCACAGTGTTTGTTTGTCTTGTCTCCATGGCAACTACCAACACATAAATACCAGAGAAGGGGGGGAGCGAGAGAGAGCGCGAGAGAGAGAAAGAGAGAGAGAGAGAGAGACAGACAGAGCATAGGAAAGAGGAAAAAGAGAAAATAAGAGCAGACCATTCAAAGTCAAGTGGATCCGTTCGGAGCCTCCTAGCTGGCTGGTTTGAGCTTGGTTAAGATATGCTGGTCTTTTGCTGGACCTAATGAGCATGTTCTGGACTGGTTTCCAGTGACATGGTCCAGCATGGATGAGGTGTAGATAAGTTTTGACCTCAAATGTCCCGGGAATGGATTAAATGTGGACGGGTAAAAAGAGGCCGGGAATGGGGGGGAGTGCCGGGACTGCTAATATAGGGTGGAGCTGAGGAGGAGGAGAGGGAGGAAGGATTAATAGGTTGATTCCGGAGGCCAATGAAAGGACTAAACAAGATTGTCAATGACAATCTTGTTTAGTCCTCTTAGGCAACGCTACACAATACTGCTACCAGGGCCAATACCCCTACTCGAGATATTTGCCATCTATTTATATACAGTTCAGCACATTATAGGGAACAGCGGTAAAAACCTGAATGCATATAAGAACCCAAGTATTGAGTACTTCTATACAGCGCCTACGTGAAACTGGAACTTCATAATCAAGAAGTCCAGAAGTATTTAGTAAGTAAAAAATGCAAATTTTAGAACACAAACAACTAAAAATCCTGTTACAAAGTCCAAAGTCTTTACAGTTTATAGTGAAATGTACTTCATGCATCTACAAAAGGATGAGAACTCTTAATATTACTAGTAGTAATATTGTTGTTAACTTTCAATATTTCAATTAGCTACCTTTAATAAACACCATTGTCCATAAGCTCAACACTATTGTGGGTTAAACATCCAGAGTCATTAAAAGAGTAGCTAGTCCAGTGGCGAGTCGAGGGGGTCGCAGCCAGTCAGACACGTCTATGTATAATAGCAGGATAGAGAAGACTTAACAGTGTAGTTTTTAGACAGGATTACAGGTTAAAAGTTGGAAGACATCTTTGGAACGTGGATTTGGACAAAACCAAGTTTTGATGACCCAAGTACCCATGCTGCTGCTCAGGTACATTTTTGTGACACCTGTAGATTTATTGTATGCTTCCTTTTGCTAATAGCAAGAGCTGTAGTGGGGGTTGGTTTTGATTTGAAAATGCAAAGTAAACTCCAGGAACACACTTTAAACACTTTTTTTCAGAAAGATACAAAAAAAGCTGAATGAGAGTTAGCAAAGCTAGTGGAACAGAGGAGGTGACGTCAGGACTTTGTATACAATTCAGTTCCATTGAGTTGAATAGAAAATTATTTTTAAATGAATGATTTCAAAAGAGACAATAAAGGATAGTTTGGATACTCAATAAAGCCGTGTTCCCTCTCCCTACAGAAACTGTTGATAATAATTATGTGTTCTCAGCTAATACGTCTAGTTAAATAGGTTTAATGTTAATACCTCACGGATCAGATGTCAGTAGTTCTGTCGTTTTCCAGTATTTATTTTTCTTTCCAAAACCATTTTCCACTGCTTGTTGCATAATTGGATCTGACTCACCATGACAACCAAATGGAAGTTGATTTTTTTTTTTACTCCCAAACCCAGTGGCCCAGATTAGAGTCGCTTACTGTCGTCTGACTCACTGTCTAAGATTGTCACTCAGTCAAATGTCCTGCGTGACCCTTTGACGCATACACATCTATGCATGCATACAGTAATGGCCAAGTACAGTTCAATTGAATAAAATTTTATTTATATAGTGCCAAATCACAACAACAGTTATCTCACAGGTCTAGACCGTACTCTGTGATGTTATTTACAAAAACCCAACAAACCTGTGTAAGTAACCTGTGTTACAGTCTAAGATCAAACACAGAAATAGGTATGTGTTTGTACAGACAGATAAACACACATATAGGTATGTACTGTGTGTGTTTATCTGTCTGTAAAACACCAGAGCAAAACATACTATGGAGCATATTCCTAAATTAACCATTCTTAATTAACCATTACTTCACAAATTTACCCACGGGAGCTAAAGATCTGCAGTTCCCTGTGACCTTAGAGGTAAATGTTGCAATGAATAACTTCTGTATTAAACACATGCACACACATATTGTACACTAAAACCACACACGCACACACATTTCTATAGATACACCTGCCCGTTATCTCTTGAAAACGGACTAATCAGTTGAAACATAAACAGACCGACATGCATGCCGCGCACACACACACAGAGACACATTTACAATGCTTACATATCATACCTACATACCTACACTTTCCATAAAACTGATAATGTTTTACGAAACCATAAAGAACAGAGTATGGCCTTAGGACAAGAAGAAGTACAGAGCGCTCTATACCTTTATCCTCCACTGTCAGCAGGAATGATTGCAGAACATTGCGCAACAGTTTGCTCCTAATGGCATTGGTTGAAAAGTAGCAAGATATGGCCTCATTTCTATAGTTTCATACCAAATTTATTTCGATTATATTTTGCCCAGCTTGAATTAACTGGTATTGGTTGAAACTGAAAGTTGTCTCAAGTTTTCTTGTGATGAGTAGCTTCTGAGAGCATCTTCGTTTCAGCTCGGTTTCGTCTCACTCATTACAGTGCTTGTGTTGCATGCGACTGAGCTAATAGTCATCCCTGTGAGGCAAAATAAGAGGGGACTGTTGCACGGCATGCATCAAGGTTTAGACCACAGAATGGAGATGGACATGCTTTTGGGTTTGTTAGTGTTAGGTTTCCCTTCTGACAGAGATGTTATCCTCTGTTTCCTGCCCAGGGATTACAGATGAAAATGAGCTTGTAGCTAACTCTGGTACTGCTAATGAGCTGTGCATTGTCCCTGTCAAATAAATAAATAAATACATTTAATGCATTAATCATGCAGTGATGTATGAAGGTCTACTCCGCTCCAACGTAACCCCGTTCACTCACACCACAAGCAATCTTTTCTAACTAACAATCAAAAAGTTACAGTATTCACTACACGTCATTCAACTCCGGCTGTTATGCAAAGTTGTAAATCCCCTCTGAAAACAACATAGAAACTGAGGTCCATAAACAAACATTATCCCACCTGAAGATAAACGATGTGTCATGTGTCCTTTACTGGCAAAGTCATTTCACTAAGCTTGAGTGTAAGTGTTGCTAAGAGACACATAAGTGTGTGTGGATGTGTGTGTGAAATGTGTGACGTACGCTCTCTCTCAGGGGCGTGGTTGTCTGTGCGAGACTTTGCCGCTCTCACACACAGACACACACACCCAACGGCTTCAGGGGAAGAAGGGGAAGTCATAAAGCCTCTAATAGCCCCTCTCTGAAGCTTGTGTTACTGTCTCTCTGTTGGGAAGGGGAGTGTGTGTAGGTGGGAAAGGGCGGTGGGGTCCTATTCTTGACAGGTGCAGATCAAACCAACCTTGGACACAAACACTTCACACACACACAAATACAACAGCCTAACCCAGAAGTTGCAAAGTCCATGATGTACATACGCTTCTGCTGTTTCATTTCTGAAACCACCATTAGAACTGGTGATTTAAATCATTGATGATGGATTATTGATGACTCATACTCTTTATCAGTAAAATACAGGGAAGAATACTTTCTTTTGCTATGAAGCATGTCTTCACAATAAGTGTCACGCTGCAGCGCACTCAAATGTACAGTATATGTTGACTTATGGATCTCTGTCACTGAGAATGATTTCCATATTGTAAAATTGTCTAGCTTAAAAGGATCTTGCTTAGATTACTATAACCCTACAATACTGCCCGAGTTAAAGTCCCTCTCACAATAAAAAGCAGCTTAAAGTTTTACCAAAACAAGAGACACAACGACTTTACACCAACCTTAGCGTAAACATTCAGAATAGACAAGGTTACAACTTTAACAGACACGGATGTGTTTGGATGTAGTGTCAAATCATCAGCGTCATATAGAATTATTCATTCAAAGCGAGATCCGATATTTATTTGACTTTAGCTAAACTTATGCCATCTTTCAAATCACTTCTTAATGCTCAACTTAAAGACATTCTATTATTGTTTTTCCGGCCTTGTGAATATGACTTTAACCATGGTTTTATATGTCCTATGGGCCTTTGGTGATAATTTTCTCTATTCAATTCTTTGAAAAGTGCTTTGTGTTTTTTAAAGTGTTATACAAATCATTGTCCAAATACACTCATTAATATGATTACACAAAAATGCACATTCCTGGAAAAAAGTAAAACAACCTTGCAAAATAGTACCAACTGCTATTTGAAGGGTTTGAATTACGGTGTGTTTAGGATAAATGCGATCACTCAAAACTTTGTCAGACAAATGGAGAAATTATCACTATCTGCAACTTGTTGTAACTTTTGTTTGTTTACAGAACATTTTCAGCATACAAGACAGTGTTACAAAGCTTCTTAGTATGTTTGTCCATTGAAACACTGCACATTTAGCCTGGTCTTCCTGTCTGCTATTGAATCAAACAGCCTTTGCTCATTTATTAGCAGCTGTGCGGCTAATTATCTCCCTGCCCCCTTTCCTGTGTTCTAGCAACAGCCTTGACCATGCACGGGGGGGTGGGGGGGAGAAGAGACTAGTAAGGGGAGGGCTCTTCTCTTCTGACATCGTCATAAAGGAATCCCCTGCACTGGGCTGGGCCCGCCTACTCTCGTACTCTCACCCTGTCTGGCTCCCAGACACACTCGATTCACACACACTTCTGTCTGCACAGCCGAAGGAGAAACAGACCCACGAGATCAGACAAAGAGTGGTAGACACAGACAAACACTGAGAGAGACAGAGGGAGGGGGACAACTGTGAAGTGTGTGACACTGCAGGACGAGCATGAGGAGAGTGACATTGAGATAGAGGAAAGGAGTAAAAACTGTTGTCTCAGGTAGGTGCAGCATCGCGTCTGCCTTCTCTCAGAAGTTGATTGTAGCCTTTTTTACTGTTTTATGACTTTATGACCTGGAAAATCTGTACGCTTTTCTAGATTTTTTTTTTCTTGAAGCACTGGTTTCACAGAGACTTTCACAGGCACTTCACACTCACTTCACAGCTATTCCTGCAACCTGTTGATCAAGCCAGATATTTACACGGAACGACAGTAAAGTGTGCCTGCTGTTCAAATGTACTGTAATGTTGGCACTGGAATATTGCCTGATCTAAGGTCTGCCACTGTGGACCGGCTCCATTACAAAGGTCAGACGTAAATAGTTCCTTTGAATGGGATGACTTGATTTCTGTCTGTTTTTCTGCCTGTCTGTCTGTCTGTCTGTCTGTCTGTCTCTCTGTCTGATTAAGGGATTTTATCTCCAACTGTCTGAATCCATCCATCCATCCATCTTCGCCTGCTTATCTGGTATTCTGAATGAATTACTGTATAATTAGTTTGACTGTACCTTTTTTGTCTGCTTTACTTTGCAGCAGTCTTTTTATAGTATGTATGTCATCCATCTACCACATGCGTGTCATCTATCTGTCTACATGTCCATCAGTCTGTGTGCGTGTCCGCGGGGTGTTGTTGGCAGCACAGAGTGGGAACAGAGGTCACAAAAAGTTCTAGAAAAGCAGTCGAGAGACATAATGGTAGAAGTGAAGCGAGGCCAGAGCCGCTCAAACATTCCTCTCATTGTTCAGAGGCCCTGTAAGTCAGCGAGCTCCCAAACCTCCATGAAAGGAAGGGAATCCAGCAGCTACTGTAGCTAACCCAGTTTCAGCTACAGCTTAGGGACGGCTGTCCCTGTTTTACGGTCTGCCGTCCTGTCTGGTTCCCCTCTAGTAGTGTTGGTATAGAACAAATTAGGCAGTGGAAGGCAAAAGTGGAGCTGAATGAGATTGAAGTACAGAGGATAACAAAAAAGATTTAATTTAGTCCAGCAAGTACTCAAAAATAACAGAGGAATATGTTGCTTTACTCTGTGTGCAACTGACTGTGACTTCAGATAACCTCTCTACCAAAAGACATGGGAAAGACAGAAAGCGAGGTTTACAGTGAGGAATCATTAGATTGTCAGGGAAGGCCAATTGGTTAAATGATGGAGGAATAGATGGAAGAAAGAGGGAATAGAAGGAGCTGAAGGAGAAGAGAAGGTGGGGATTCAGGATTCAAGTCTTGGCTTTGATGGGGTGGCTGGGTGGGTGGGTGTGCCCAGAAGCAATCTGTAGGAAGGGGCCCAGGCTCAGGAAACCGTGGCGTAGTGGAATAAAAGTGTGTGTGTGTGTGTGTGTGTGTGTGTGTGTGTGTGTGTGTGTGTGTGTGTGTGTACTTTTTGCATCCATTTGTGCATGTGTGGTTCAGTGGCAGCATCGCAGTTGTACACTAAGTACAGGGCTGGTGGTGGTAAGAGTGTTTGGCAACGAATCAGGCGGAGGATAGGGTTACACGCATAGGGCTACAGGGAGCGGACCACGGGCTCGGGCTGGGCCCTTCACTGCTGAGGCTAGCTTTCCAGCCCAAAGAGACTTTGAGCTGTTCTCTTTTTTTCAAATCTGGAGCTGGAAATACTTTTTTTTATTCTCAGACTAATGTCCCACATGTGGTGCATTCCATTGATTCCATGCCAGCCAATGAACACTCCCCTTTTATTTAGGAAAACTGCAACAGATAGGGCCCATAGTAGAGCCCGAGTCCTTGTATGAATGTCACTGAATGTCACGGCCTTAGCAATAATTACTCCCTAACACGCAACATGAAACAAATACAATCTTACACACATGCGCACACATACCCAGACACACAGTCTGTCTGGTAGCAAGAGAGCCAGGGTGTGGTACTGCTGTGCTGTAAGGTGTGTGAGTTCAGAGATATAGGTTAAGGTCATTGTGATGTGTATTAAGTTTTATATTATTTTACAGTATTTTCTGTCAGTTTTGCTAATGTTTGGGATTAGGAAATTGACAGGCCTGAATTACCATCTGACAGAAAACATTGTTATAAAAATGTTCTGTAAATTGCAGAGGAAATGCTGCCACAGTTTTTGCTGTGTCAGGCATCTTTCATCTCCACGCTGATCTCCTCACCTTTGTGGACTCTGGTTAAAAGTTACTTTTTTACATGTTCTTCCTCTCTTCCTTTGCATTTATCAATGCGTGTGTGTTTTAAAAGTATAATGGATACGACAGCTATTATGAAAAGCAAATGTGGCCTATTTACACTTTAAAGCTGTAATTTTGAAGGTTTTCATTTCAATACAATATCACTTAAGTCACCATCTATTGCAGAAAGAGGTACATAATGTCTTAAACCATTGGATAGATTGATTTCACATGAGGCTGAGGTTGGAAACAAACTGCCCTCTGTAAAATTGTCTGATACATATTAATTAATGAGGTGCATAAGAGCAGAGTACAGTCAGTCTGTGAGTTGCCCTGATCACAGTTTGCTCTGTGAGGCGCCATACAGCCTGGAGGTGTGAAAGGTGTCAGATGGGTATGTATTTGTACTATTCCTGTTTATGATTGGGTGAGAACCTGGCCAACGCTCATGTCATATTTGCCTGGCAGACCACTGGCATACCTGTGTTTGTTAATTGACAGTGAGCATATTACGTGCGGAGAGACTGATTGTGTGTGTGTGTGTGTGTGTGTGTGTGTGTGTGTGTGTGTGTGTGTGCGTGTGTGTGTGTGTGTGTGCATGAGGAGATATGTGATGAAACACCAAGGCTTTGAGATCCAGCTGTCTCAGCAGAGGCTTTTCCACTTAACTGTGTGCCCTTGTGTAAACGGCAATGTCAATTTCTGCACTCAGACTGAAGGGGAGAGACCGGTTTGAGAAAACAGCCAGTGGCCACGTCTACACTTGGGCCCTCCATACATCGTGTGCATAGTTATAAAATGAGTAGAACACACACAACGTGTAAAGCGCACACCCTAAAACCATCAAAGTACCCAACCCACAAGGCTGTAAGCCATGAAAACACTCAAAACATTTAACTCTACTTAGGCAAAACTGCAGCTGATCATAACCTAGTGACACTAATTTTCCTGTTCTGAGCCTCCATCAGGATGCAACACGTTGGCACAATTACGAGCTTTCAATATGTCACAGCCCGCATGGCAGAAGCTTATGATTATTCTCAACCATAATAAACATCCAATTTGAGAAGAGTGTAACAGGATTGTCTGGCTCCATCATAGCACTCAAAAAGCAGGACAGGCCAAATGCAAAAGTAAGACACGTTGAGATCCTCACAGCGAGCGTTTGAGGTGAGGTGTTGGACAGTGTGCGTCAACCAGAGTGCTGTCATTACAGGGGAAGGGAAGGAATGAGCTCATAGACATTAACGGCTGTGGGTTCGACTGGGGGAACGCAAAGGGAAGAGAGAAACCGATGGAAAAGATGAAAAGGCAGAGAAAATAACACACGAGACGAGCCACAGCTAGATGAAAGGATGGTGGGATAGAGGGTTTTAGGTTGATGGAGGAGAGGAGTTAAAAAGGAGTAAGTGTACTGTCTTTGATGGATGCTGGGACCTAAATTGACCTGTCTTGAGACGGCACGTTTTATTGTGAACATGTGGAACCAACCAAAGAAAATAATGCACGTCATAAAATAAAACGGAATTCAAGGAGATGCTTACAACTACAGTAAAATGCAACACAAAATGTTAAAGATTCATAATTATGTAGATACTTAAGTTTTCCATAAACTGAGTAACAAATAATAATTTGGCCCTAAAATTAAGCTAATCTAACTAGCATCTCAAAAATTCTTCACGTATTGTAATCTGTGAGAGAGTGTAAAAGAGAGATGCACACAAAGTATGAAGGGAGAGCAGACAGTCTAGAATGCGTTTAACAGGGTTTTTACTCTGTGTGAGGTTAAGAGCAGAGTTTTAGGTTTCCTGCTTAAAAATTTAAATTCAAAATCGTTTCATTGAGTGGTATTTGAAATGTTCAGCTCTTTCCAAACTCTCAGACCTGACTGCGGTAGATTTGTGCCAATGATACAGCGTTAATGATAGTGCCTAAGGTCACTGCTTCCTTGGAGCAGCTCTGCCAACAACTTGGCCCACAGTGACAATAGACAGCCGGCTCAAACGTATTTAGAGTCTGAAGTTCCCCAAAAGTGTCCCACTGACTCATACCTTTTACATGGTGGAATATCTATACTGCTGAAAATAAAGAGACTTGAAGAAGATGGAAAAATAGCATTCAATGTGGATCTGGAGCTTTTTTAAAGATTATTTTTATGGGCATTTCAGCCTTAATGATTGGACAGCTCAGACATGAAAAGGGAGAGAGAGGGGGAAGACATGCAGGAAACTGTCACAAGTCAAACTCGAACCATGGGCCTTCTGCGTCGAGGAAATAAACTCAATATATGTGTGCCTGCTCTACCAACTGAGCTACCCAGCCACAATTTTCAATTATTTAAATTTACAATTTCCAGACGGGTAAAAATCAACATAAAGGAATTCAGATTAATAAGTGCTGCTCCAGGGGTAAATATTGTATGTGCATGTAAATGTCAGGTATCATTTGACAGGCAGTAATAAGAAACAATAATATATATGTATATATATATATATATATATATATATATATATATATATATATATATATATATATATATATATATATATACACACATACACAGTATCTGTTTTCTGAACTCAACATGGATTTAGCAGTAGTCAGCAGCAGAGGAAATACGGCCTAGTGCTGGGGCTGTTTTATTTTACAGATAAAGGGGCAAAAGTAGAACAGAATCGGGTAAACGTTTTTTAAGGGAGTGCCACTTGACTGTCCACTTCCTTCTAATCTAATTCTCCATTCTGTCATTGAAAAGCTATTTTTATAAGAGGCCACAGGAAGTCTGGGAGTGGACGAGAACCATGCACACATACAGTACACACAGGGCTGAGAAAGTGCAATCACTACAATCTGTGAATGAAAAAGATGTAGCACATAGGGCTACTGTGACAGTTCACTCCTTTACAGAAAGTTATAGAAGTGGGATATAGCCTCTAACTTAAAGTATTAGAGGTGACAATGAAAGAGGAGGTCTATTGTTGTGTTTATTATTTGTTTTATGAATGCTTTTAAGTCCTCTCATCACAAACTGTCTAAATGTCTCTGTTGGCCAGGGGAATTCCTGGCAGAGTGATTTTTGAGACTACAAGACTGAATCACATTGCCAGGGATTTCCAATGGCTGACATGAAGAAATCCAGCTCTTTCTCACAGACACACACTAATTTGCTAACTCCCGCACAGTCACATCCATGGTTCTAATTTGCATACGCAAACACACACATCCCGCTCTGTGTCACGAACAGGTGCTTGCACAACCAGGCTGTGCGGCAGCAGGACTTAACCCACATGTGAACAGTGAATGTCTGCCATGTTCACAGTGGTTAAGTTCTGCCGCCACAGGGCTGCAGCCGGCAAGGGGAGAGTAAAGGTCAGGGAGGGACCGGATCATCAACACTAACTTCCACATTAACACCATGCAGACTTCAGACAAATCCAAAATATGAAATTCTTAAGATATAAAGGGTGTTTGATCTACATGTCTTTATGAGCATTAATAAAAAGACCTTCCTCAAATCAATGCATGAAACAAACATAAACGGCATATTTCCATCATGTTTTGATTTACATTCATTGGAAGTCTGACTGGCACTTTTTTTAGTACGTCATCTCGTTGCACCCTCTTCTCTTTATTTGTTTGTGCCCAACTCCTAATATTCACATAACAGTAGAGGATAGTAACCATTATACATTTTCTGGAAATTTACCTTTTCTGGAAAGTTAAAATGTATGCTAAATTTGGATGGAGACTTGATTAGTAGTGTAGCTTAGTGCCAGTTAACATATGAAAATTGAATAAAAAGTTAAAACTGTGTCTAGAAATGCACTCTCTCTTTATCTGTCAATAAAGAGAAAAGAAAAACGTGCAGCTGCACATTTTCTAAATTGACTCTCTTTTTATTGGCCCAACAAAGTCAGACTCCCACTTAATCGCCTCTGCCGTGACAGCATGTGTGATTGAGTGTGTGTGACAACTCACTATTGTGTTGTAAAAGCCTAAGGCCAATGCACTGTGGTCAAGAAGGGTGTATGGGGGCAGGTATCACTATCCACAAGCTTCTGGTAATAACTGGTAATCTGTTGAATTAGCTGAAATTGTGCAGCTTCAGTGTGTCAGTGTTTGCTAAATGTCAGCTGTCTCATTAGTGTCGAAGACTGCTCCTGTTCCTGTAGGGCAAGCAACGTGTGTGTGTGTGTGTGTGGTCACCTCTGTCACCCCCCCTCCTCCTTCCCCCTGCTGGGTCAGTCTCCTGTGCCTGCTGTGCTGATAATCAGTGTGTGACGTTGGCTGGCTCAGTTCAGCAGGAACAGGAGACTGGTCCCCCTTTCTACCCACAGTCCACAAAGTAGACACGGCACACACACACACAGCTTATTTTAATTATTTAAAATAATAATTTAATATTTTATTTTAAGTCCACTATAATAACTCTAGCTATTGTCTCAAAGTATGGATGTGTATTTTGAAATGACTGACATATATTAAATGTTTTTCTTTATGTTAGTCTTTGTCTCACTGAATTCCTAGTTTCAACATGTTTCCTTAAAAGATGTACAGACTCACATTTTTTAATGAAACACTTTACTTGGATTAATGCCTAACCTCTTATTGCATTTGCAGACTATTAAAATCTTCAATTTTCATGAAACCATAAAACCTACTTTAATTAAAGAAAATCAGTGTGAAAATGACAAAAACTAATAAACTTTGAAATCCATAGCTTGCTTGTACTAAAATATATCTAATAGTGCTGCGACATTGGTTTCAGTGTTTTCTGTGTGTTGCTCTTATCTTTTTTTGATGTTTCAAAACCCAAATTACTTTGTATTTTCTGTTTAAATGTCTGTTGCTGGTACCATGTTTGTAAAAAACTAAAATCTTCATATATGCAATCACTTTTAAACTAAAATCTATTAAAAAAAATAAATATATATATATATAGAGAGAGAGAGAGAAAGAGGGAGAGAGATATGGTGGCTGATTGATAATGTGTGCAATGAATTTGATTAAAATTAAATGTCTTTGAAAAAGCAGTTCATGTGTCTTGTGTTTTTTTTTTCAACTATGCCTACAATTATAGAATAAATGTAACAAAACAAAAACCCAACATATACAGTATATACTTAACCAGTTACCTTTCTCTATCTCCTTGTTTTACTTCTTCTCTTGTTTCAGGTCAGGAACATGGAAATTGAATGCTGGTTTCATTTCTAACTTATTTTTTATACTGTGCATTATTTTTTCAAATAGTGACCTAAGTTGAAATGAATGCATACGGGCTATGAATGTGTGAGTGTCCATGTTGTCACCATGATCACTTTATTCATTGAAATCTGTATCTTGTGGTCAGGAAATGTTAATAAACATTTGCATAATTACTCATAATGAACCTTGTCAAACATTTCCTTTAAAGAGACCCTATAAGAGATATGAAAAAGTTTCTGTCGTTCCTTTTATCTCCATCTTTTACTTGCACTATAACATTATGCAACTACAGTTGTCAACGTGGTGTAGGCCTACATTGGAGTGTATTAACCATAGAAACAGAATAAGAGTCGAACTGACATTCCCATTCATATCAGCATAAGATGGTTAGAGTGGCGGCCATGTGTATGTGAACCGTACAGTGACCGTTGTAGCGAACTACCTTCTGCATAAACCGACTTGTAGCAAAATGCAAACTCTCTGAGGAGAGGTTCTGCAACAAATGAGTGGAGAAGTACAAAGCATGAAGAGGCATCTTTTGTGCACTATGTCCGTTGCCTTGCCACTGGAGAGGAATTGAGGATTGCTGGATTTAATTGCTTCATATTTCTATTGGTAAGTCATCAAATTATCAAGTTAGTGAGTGTGACACACTTTACATCACGTGTGGTCTCACCATATCAACTAACAACCACCGTACATTTTCTGTTAAACTTGTCAAATGACCACGGCAAGATCAATGTCCATTCTACTCTCATTCTATTTCTATGGTAGCCTATTAACTCTCTGGAGTCATTCAGTTCATTTTTGTTGTGTACCTTTTTTAAACTGCCCATAACCCACACGCATTGAAGAACAAAAGCCTGACTTCTCATTTTGTCAATTTAACTAAGTATAAAGCTGCCAGCAACCTGAAATACATGAAAAATGACAAAGGCGCCCATAGAAATAACCAAGTCTTGAGTCATAATCATTTAAAATATTATTAGGCCTATAGATCAGTTGTAGGTTATAAAACATATTGTTTTACAATTTAGACACACAAATACAGCAGAAATAAAACTATAATACAATATATTTACATATGTTATCCAAAATAAAAATAAAAAGTATCCTTAAATCTTACTACTACTAATAGGCTGCTATTTTAATCATTTATTAATTAATTTGTTTACAGACACAGCCTCAGATATATCAGATACTGTGTGAAAACTATGTTACTGGTTACCATAGGAGATAGTGCGCTGTGGTTAAACTGCTATTATAACCATGGATGTATTAAGATTACAACAGATTTGAGGAAAAAATAATACGATATCTATCCGGATGTTTGTCCTTGCTGGGGTGGTTACTAGAGCAACACTGACACATGGCCGTCATCACCCTCAGCCAGCTGCGTCAGAGGAGACGGCGGTTCAACTGGCGACTTCCTGTATGAGAAAGCAGCGCGAGGTTGATGTAAAAGTCACCATTTTTTTCACTCGTGTTCTACTTCTCTCTTCCATTCATACAATTCTTTACCCGCCTCTTTATTTATTGCTCTATTGTTTTTCTTCTTCATCTGAATGTTTGTCTTTCTGTCTCGCTCTGTACACCTCACACCACAAATGTCTTTTTTCCCCCTCCCTCTTTACACCCACGCACTTACACTCCCTCACCTGCCGCACCTTGCTCAGGTTGGCCAATAGGCTTCCGAGGTGGGAGTTCCTATGGCAACATAACAGGTAAACATAGGTGGAGATAAGGAGCCAGGACAATAAAACATCCATGGCCAGTAAGATGCATTTGTGTGTGTGTATGTGTGTGTGTGTATTAATTCATAGAGATATAGATTACATTTTTGTTTACCCAAAATCCGCTGTCTGCACTATGCAAACAAGTCTGCAAACTGCACATTAAGCTAATTCTTGTGAGCATAGGGTAATAACTGAAGGTGGTTCAAATACATCAACATTTTTATCAGCACTTCTCTTCTGCTGTGTGGAATATGGTGGCTGGACATTATGAGGACAATTTTCAAAGGCTTCAGTTAAAAAAAACACCCTGAAACAACAAAAAATGAGCAGGAAAAAACAACAGGATTTTGAAAAGCGAGGAGGGCACGTCCCCACCTATCCCCAGGGGAAAGTATGCCCTTACATACACACTTTTAATGTGATATAGATATAGATATAAATATATATATATGCAAATGTAAACAAATCTATCCACTGTGTATTTCCTTTCTTTTTCCAGCCCTACTCACAAATCCACCCCACCCTGCAGCTGTGAGGCAGGTCAACTCTCCCTCTGTCTTCTCCTTCTTCTTTCACCCTCCCTGTCTGACTCTTTGGTTCTCTCACCATAAAAAAAGTTCCCAATCTGGGCGGGAGAAGACATAATTGCCATTATGACTGCTGTGGCCCTGCACATCACACAGTGTAGTGATTGTTCCGCAGAGGAGGAGGGGGAAAACACTGTCTGCTCTGTGCAGACGCCACACAATATTATCATAGCGTGACTACAACTCTCACTTACACACACACTTTTTTTCAGTCCTCTCAGTAGTTCTGTAATCTTTCCATTAAGCACAGAGCAAACATAAGTTTCTATAGGGTTGAGAATCCATAAACCACTGCATTTTAAATTAATCTTTTAACTGTCAAGCCCTGGGTAAACACACTCACACAGAGTAACCGCCAATAGGAAATGATAAACTGGACTGAATGGAAAAGCAGTTTGCACCAAGACAGAAACGCCCAATTTGTATGTGTGTGTGTGTGTGAGAGTGTGAGAGAGAGAGAGAGAGAGAGAGAGAGAGAGAGAGATGTGGCTTTGGGAAAGTTGAGCTTATCCCAGTTCCAATTCCACTTCTCCATCTCGGGTTCCAAAAAAGAAAAGGTCACCATTCCAAATCCACTTCTCCATCTCGGTTTCCAAAAAAGAAAAGGTCACGATTCCAAAAAAAAAAGACACTCTGACACTTTAAACTCTAGGAAAAAAGTGAATATATTATATACACTTTTGACACAAAAACTACCCACATTTCCATCCCAAAGTCTGCAAATATAACTGGGTTGTGAGTGTAACAGTGACTGTGTGTAAAGGATATGGGAGCAGCAATTAGCCAGAAGAAATATTCACTCCCACAATGGCAGTCTGATGTATTGTGATGGGAAATGGCTTTAACACTGTTACTAGATTATGCGGTTGATTCTACTGAAGAAAGCCAAAAGGGGAAGGAGCTGAGATTCCCACCAACTGAGCAAGCACTAACCACACATGCAGAAGTTGTGATGCTCTTCTGATCCCACAGGGGATTGGAGAGGAGGATCTCGCTAGACATCATTTCATGTCTGAAGCAGCATTTGCCTCTCAGTGGATTGTCGTTGAGCAAGTTTGTCACCATTTGTACGTAAATAAGATGCTTACAACTTTGTTTGTCTTTACACTTTGACAAACTCAAAGTGCACTGGAGAACACAGTGCTTAATAATAATAATAATAAAATTAATAATGTATGCTTTATTAGTCCCAAGGGGAAATTACAATTTACACTCTGTTGTTATTACACACAGGGCTGAGTTACACACACATGCTCAGTACCTATACATGCACTAATGGAGAGATGTCAGACTGAGGGGGCTGCCCATGGAAGGCACCCCGAGCAGGCAATTAAGAAGAGATATTTCAAAAGGTTGGAAGCTGAATCAAGACTTCACAGAAGGTTTCTCAATTACAAAACAAAAAGGTTATCAAATTGAAGGCATATAAAATAGATAAATACACTCAGTATCCACATTATGCATTCTGGCATGAAGTATAATTTTATTATGCCTATAATGTTCTGTTTTTGTTGACAGTGTCAGAGATGTTAAATGTGTGTAAATGATATGTTTTAGCATTGAGGCCATAGTTAGTGGTGGCGTTATATTTAGAGATGTTTCTAAAATTATGCTCCCTTATATGTAAATAAATCCATCTTTAACTATGGCCTCAATAATAAAATATATGTGGTTCGACATTATCAAAAGCTGAACATTATAATAAAAAAGGTATAAGTGATCGTAGAGCATTTAAATTGCATTGACTGTATAAGTGTAGCAAACGCAACTTTCTGCATTTCATACACTACCGGTCAAAAGTTTGGGGTCACATAGAAATTCCCATTGCACTCCATTGTAGACAGAATGCCAGCTGAGATCAGCTGCATTGTTTTTTTAACCAGGGCAGCCGTTTTCAGATTACATTATGTGCTTACATAATAGTACAATGGTTCTCCGATGTTTTTCTAGCTTTTTATTTTTAAATGATAGATTAGTACACAGAATGTGCCTTTGGAACATTGGATGAATGGTTGCTGATAATGAGCAATGTAGATATTGCATTAAAGATCAGCCCCCCCACCCAAATTAGTAGGTATTCTGTCTATAATGGAGTGGTATGGAAATGTATAAGTGACCCCAAACTTTTGACCGGTAGTGTATGTTTCAAATGCAACTGAGGAGCTGCAAACCTTAATATTCAAAATATTAATTGTTTCTCATAGATCAGCAACAATGCTGTATGTGCTCTGTAATCCATTTCTTTCCCTTTATAAACCAAAATGACAAACACAGCCATGTGAAATTAAAGTGTAACATGATGGAACCATTGTGGCCTTCTCAAACACTACTGCACAAAGACTTTTTGTAATGGGAAGAAATTGTTAATTTATGTTTTATTAAGTTATACAGGCACTGCTTCCATCCTGTAAAAGTGATTAGAAGGTAGATACTGAGAAGTAATACAGTAATATACAAGTGATGTGGCATGCCACAACTAAACTTAAATATAAATCAAAACTCTTAAATAACATCCCTCATGTGTGTATCTCTCTCTCTCTCTCTCTCTCTCACGCACACACTCTCACACACACACACACACCCACACACCTAAAACCAGTCTCTTTGGTACATGCAATAGCATGCTAACCATGCTACCTATTTCAGCTATCTGAAGACAAAGGGAAAAACTGTACTTGTTTTAACAAGTAAACATTTTCATTGAAAGCATTAAGACAGGAAACCCGCATCACTAACTCCCAGTAAATAAGGTTTTCAATTGTAGCATTGTATGTAATGCTACTTCTTATAGTTGCCAATCCTTAACCATGTATTTTTAACATAAATGTAGTCAAACAAGGGAAGGTCCAAGGGATCAAAGCTGGTTGTTTCTAACAGAGCATTGAAGGGGGAAACTATTTAATCTGTTTTCTTGCCAGCAGTCAGCTTGTCGGCATGGAGAGCGAAGGTCTCGGCCACAATCAGAGGGAAGACTAAAGAGGCATCTGCATACACCTGGGAACAAAGAACGGAGCAGTGTACCACTTTTCTGTAAGGTTAGATTTGTGGTGTGTTACACACTTCCTACACTAAACTGATTCCAGTCCCTGCCTTTTATATTTATGTTTTGTTGCTTTGATGCCACACTGCACCCTTGGATCAAAAACTGTGTAGACACTGCCACCTTGAGGCCAAAGGTGTTAGAAACATAATTTTCCTGCTTCCAGAGTCCAATTCTGCATAAATTTTGTTAAAATGGAAATGATGTCTCTTATTTTTTTTCAAATGGATATATAATTTAGATCTATAGATCCACATGGAGGTCAATACCATGTATTATAGATGCTATGCCTATTTTTAAAGTGTGTTATGTGAACACTCAGGAGCAAATCTGTTGTTCAGTAAGATGTTTTCAAATCTGTCACACTGGCATAATGCTGCCTCAGTGTCACAGCATGTTTGATGAGATTAGATGAGATTTTTTTAAACATCTACATCCTGACACTACAACAGGTAGTGTCAGGATGCTTTGACACCTGAGCTGTGTCTGAGGTGTTTTGTTGCATAGTCCGGTTCATGTGGGTGATGTGAAAGCTCATTTGAACTCTGGTGTGAACAAAACAACCAAACTCTGGGCCGCTTGAAAACAGGGGTCTTGGTTCGCTTCCAAGTGCACTAGAGTTCAGTTCCAATTAGGTCCAAACCAAATATAGGAAGTGAACCAAACAACATCATTTACTAGCTTGAAATTTAAATGAATACAACCCTGCAAAAGGACTTATATATATTTTACCAAATGATAACTTTCAAATCCATAACTTATGGCCATACATTGCTCATCGTTTGTGTAACACATTCTCTCTCTCTCTAAAAAAAACATAAAACCCATAAATTTGGTGTTGGCTCCATTATTTCTGAGAGAGAAGAAGAAACAACTTCTAAGAAAAGAGTATCTGAGGATATAATTGTAATAAATGAAACATAATGGGACAATAGTCTTGGTCAAGGCTAATATTGGTGGTATAGATACCAGTACCTTCACAGGTGTGGCATCTGTTTTTATCTTGCCCCAGGATATAGCTTCATCAGGTCTGGCCCCAGAATCAGACCCATCGAACTCTTGACCCGTGTTCACAAACACTGCATGCTCAGCTCCATTCCTCTGGAAGGAGACAGAAGAGAGGAACTGGTTTTACATGTTGATGTTGAATTAGGGTTTGAGGAGGTTTGCTTTGTTGTGGAATTTGACAGTGGCTGAACTGTGACAGATAGGTAGCATCCATCTATAATCAAGGATTACTATCCACGTGTTAATCTAGAGTGGACAACAATATTTTTCTTAACTTTGTCATAGATTTGCACAATTCCACTCGAACTGTTAATGGCCAACAGTAGTGGAGGAAGTATTCAGATCCTTTACTAATGTACAAGCACCATTACTGCTATATATACTGTAAATACTCCATTACAAGTAAAAGTCCTGCATTGGAGCCACTTGTTGGGTAGTTTAATCTATAAATGCATCCTTATAAACTCATTATATTATTTACATGTAAAATCTTAAATGTGGAAAGTTACTTGTAACTAGAGCTGGTAAATCAATGTAGTGGAGTAAAGTATTTCCCTCTGAATTGTAGTGGAATAGAAATACAAAAAGCCTATGAAATGGAAATACTAAAATAAAAAGGACCTCAAAATTGCACAGTTACATTCTGAAACGGATTTCAATTTATGTGCAGAATTGTTTGTAAAAGCTGATGTGAAGTCATGTATGAGTACTAAAGTAAGAAATATACATGTTATGTGGAAATAAACATGAAGTTAGTTACCATAAGATTAGCATTGCATATGTGGTGTTTGACCAGCCCTCCTCCCAGGATGATCATTCCTGTCCTTTTGGCAAACACCGCCTGGCTGTTCAACTTGCGAATATCTGAAATAGAGTCCACATTCCTGACATGACCAACAGATAACACTGAGACAGCTACGGTGATCCTGTTCTCTAGCATACTAGTATTGTTGCTTTTACCTTCCACTATGTCCAAAACTAGGCCAGGGTTCTTGAAAGAGTGGAAGTAGAGCATGTCACCCAGAGAGCCATCTGTCAGAGCAGGACTGAACACTGGAATGTTATTCTGAAACAGAATATAATACAGCATATTTAATGACTGATGTATAGACAAAAACACATTACACAGAGTTAGTAAGGCTGGGCAGCAGGGTGAAGTGAGTAAAAAAGCAAACTTAAAGCAAGTTCACTCAGTCAGTTTCAAAATGTTTTTTTAGTCCACTGATGTCATGAGTGCTAACAAGCTCACTAACCACTCTACAAAGACACAGGAACTACATTTAATTCATAATCCATATATAATGGATAACATTTTTGAAATAACTACTTGCTATGGTTGGGACATTTACTTTATACTTATCTGTATTGTCAGAATTTCAAGCAATTTGATTTTGTGTCTTGACTGGTTTAGCTTTTCTTGTCTTTTTGGTTCCCTTACGATGTAATTCATTACCAATATAAAGCAGGACTCACCTTGTACGCCCAGTAGTAGACAGAGTCAGTATTATTGATCTCCTTGCCTAGCCGGTGGATCATTTTGGAGGGAGTCCAACGGGTGCCCTGAAATAATAAAAAGGTCAAATATTACATAATGTAGATAATATCATAAAACGCAAGTTTGGAACCTTCTAACTGCACCACTTTGTTTTATGCGAGGATACCAGACTAATGAAATAAATACTGCTATTTCATACTGTGCTGGGTGCAATAGACAAACAATATGCTAATAAGAGAGACCCACTTCTGTGTTCTGCTCCAACAGCATCTGGTCCAGGATGGGCATCAGCCAGTCTTCAAACTTACAGTAGTTGTCGTTAGGCACCAACAGATTCCCTAACCTACATCCAGCAAGGACAAAGGAGGAGAGAGATATGAAAGGGATAAACAGGTACCAGACATAAACAAACAAGTTAGGGAATCTGATAAATAAGCTAGGACTTCTAAAGATGACCCGCCTGCCAAAACCCTGCATCATGTCCTTTATCATTATGAGTACACAGCAAACTATTTATATATTTTTCAATTGTTCAAGCATGCAGCCACATAGAGAAAAGGCGCTGCACCCAGCATCTTTTTTCTGAGCGCTCCACCTTTTTCAGTGCGGCCACTCTGACACTTCTAGTTTATAATCTCTGAGTTGGGGTCTCACTCTTTCTCAGATGGTCCTATGGCACCCATCCACCATTTTGTTCTGTTTGGTTGGCTGCACCATAGAACACACATCACACCATACATTCACCCATCCACACATGGCAAAAAACGACTGAGGTCTTCTACATTTACACACCCCGCTACTACATTTATATTGAGTTAAATTGTGTTATTAGTCTATTTAGTTAACAAACTTCTTTTATTATGTTTTCTGTGTGTGTACTCCCTTTTGTTGCCAGCCTTGAGCCAGATGGTAACAGACAGAAAAGACAATTTGTGGGAGCAAATCGGCCGGACATTGAATGTTGTTGATGAGTGTTGTGCTTTTATCAGTGTGTACAAGAGTAAGTTTGTTGTTAGCTGTGTAATCAGGCCTCTGTCAACATAGCTTTAGGTTAGCTACCTAGCTAACATTAATGTCGTCATAGAAACACAACCCTACAAGCAGCGCTTCAAAGTACTGGGATGAAGCACTTCTCAGCACCCCATCAGCGATTTTCTGCCTGAGAAAACCTGGTTGCTAACCTGTTGATGCCCCTCAGGCGGAGCTCCTTGCCGGACAGGCCGAATTCTCCCAAGTACGTGGGAGCCAGACACTTGATGAAATCCTCCTCTATGCCGCCAGCTGTGGTTACAATTACATCCACCTAACACAGACAGACAAAACAAATTCTGAGAAACTAGTCCCGATGTCAAATTGACAGAGTGTTTTAAATGTTACCTGTGATTCATACCATTTTGTGCTCTACCAGGTAGCGGATGCTTTCTCTGACTCCAGAGCTAATAAGGTTGGAGGTGTAACCCAGGAAGATGGTGCAGCCACACTTGCTGCGGTGTTCATCAGACTCTTTCCCTTCACCCTCCTCCACTGGCTCAAGACGCTTCTCTATCTGTGGGTGTGGAGCCATTAGACAACAATGGCCAACATTACAAATGATTGACTGATCATAGGCTTCTGAAACTATATCATCTGAGACTTTTTCTTCAATTTAAACAGGGTCACAACAGCACCTCTGCAAAGAAGCCTCAGGAAGGAACTTGTTTTGGTGGAACATGTCTACGTTCATAGGTTAGTCCAGACTTACAACTCTAGACTGACAAGTCTAGACAGACAACCTGCTGTTGTATTATTTGTAATTATTTAGTACTGTAACCCCCAATAATGAAATCCCATTTACCTCCATTGTATTGGGGTAGGAAGGAAGAGGAACACATCACAGACACTCATATCTCAAACCCTGGGTCAATAGAACCAAAACTATCTGCATGGCTATCAGAGGTAAATTAGAACATGTGCTTTATGTAAAATAACTGTAGTTACACATGAAACCGTAGTTACAAATAAAAGTAAGAAAAAAGTGTCACACACTCTGGCTCCATATACATTTCTCTAGTCTATTTAGATGACGTCTCGGCCCTCAGACCTGTGTGCTACCCTTACTTTCAAGTTTACTTCCAGTGATCAGCACCTCACAACAACCCTTTGTGTGTGTTACTTCTCTACATTATAACCTTCGTTACACATCCATTCCTCTCACCATGAGGTTGATCTCCTGGATGGCCAAGGCCAAGCTGCTGGCCTGGAAGCCCGTGCTGATGTAGGACTTCAGCACTGCGTGGAGATCAACCCCCTGGTTGAAGTCGTAGCCTCTGATCTTTTGCATGTCAATTGGGAGGTCGCAACTGGGTTTAAGGACGGCCTCCATGGCAACAGAAGGAGCATGGTCTGCCATCTTCTCTGCACAAACAAAAAGAACATGTTAGTGATGTGGTTATCATCAAGGAGATGCCTAGGAGAGCCTTGATCATGCAATAAGGAATGTGTAATCTCTCTTCAGTCTGTGGTGATTGTAGCAGCTCTGCTCTGACTGACGCACTAAAAAACTAAGCATGTGTCTGATGTGTAACAGCTGAGAAATGACCCTATTTTGTAAACTGCACAAAGCATTCTGAAGTACGTGTTTCCCCACAAGGCCTCTGTGTGAGGGCGAGCTTTGACACTAAATGATAGATAGATTCAGGATTCAGGATTCAGAGGAAGCACACAGGGGTGTGTCCATGGGAACGTTTTCTTATAATTCATAAAACAACTTTACATACTCACTCTCTAAATGCATTATACCGCGGCTTGAGAAAAACAACCAGACCCCTTCACTTTTAGTGTTTTGTGCTAGAGATTTCGTTTAAAATAGATTTTAACTAGATTTGCACGCAATAACCCAAAATGACAAAGTGCAAACCCATTTTGGCAAATTTATCAAAAAATGAAGTCCCTAATGAAGGCTATATTATTTAGGCTATGATACGATATGATGTTAACTAGCAGACAAGCTAACTGTGAGCTTGTCTTCTCCTATGGACTGACTTCAATCATGATTGAACATTTGCAGAAGGACATGAAAACAACGTTACCTATTCTTGAAGAGACGTGAGTTGATTTACTAACAGCTGTCACCGGGCACAACAAAGACCGTAAACGTTACTTAAGATCATTACTACCGTAAACAACCAAACAACGCATGGGTCGCCTGCTGCAAGCTCCCACTACGGAAAGTGCGAAAGGACAAACATGACCAAATAACCCAAACCATGTGCTCAAACCACGTGCCCCTACGGGTACTTTGGAGTATTGCGGGGGTTACGTGACATTTTTTTAAATAAATGTTTATGTTTTAAATACCTAAAATAATGATGGAGTAAATGCTACGTATATGTGTCAAAAATAAAACGACTTAATGTTTCTGTTTAAGCTTTACAGTATTGTTGTTTTGCATTAACAGTGATGCTCCAACTTATTTGAGCTGAACAAAGGTGGTTTAAATTATTCCACTAACAACAGCTGGTTGTTTTAAACAGTGCATGCATTTGACACTATTGTGTTTCAAAGGTTAAATGTCACTCTACAAAGCAGAAACTGCAGCTTTTGAGAGTAGCTTAACAATTACAGTATTAGGTCTTTAAATTACAAAACAAGGGAAATATTCAAGCAACTGTTAACAAGTTATAGCTGAAAGGCAAAAAGCATCATACTCTTTTCATCAGTAGTTGCTGTGATGTGACGTGTGATGTTTGTGACATTTCCACCACTTTGCTGTATGACCTTTCATATCACAGCGCCTTTGAACTCTTCCCAACAGCGAGTAAAAGGGGCCACAGGTGAGGAAGAAAAGTGAGGAGCTTCTCTGACCAGACTCCTGCACAACCTGCGCTGACTCTTGGGATTCTGCACAAAATCATTTTCCTGCTGCTCCTTTTGGTTTTGAAGAAGCACATTGAGTCCAGATATAGAAGCTTTATATTGAAAGCCATGTCAGGAAAGATGTGCAGCAGCAACAATGTTATTCAGGCACAAAAACTGGTGGATCAACTTCAGCTGGAGGCAAGCATGGAGAGAATAAAGGTATGTAAGAATCTGAATAATCTTATCAGTTGTTGGAAGATTTCCATTGTTTTGAATATATGGAGTGTACTGACATGTTCCATGTATTATTAACATTCAATGGCACATAGTTTTGTCATGTCTGAAATCCTGTGAAATGCCACCCTGTTCACCTTTATCCCTGCAGATCTCTCTGACAGCATCAGATTTGATTCAGTACTGTCAGGACCACAGGCGAAGTGACCCTCTGCTCACCGGCATTGCTGCCTCGTCCAACCCGTTTAAAGATAAGAAGACCTGTGTGCTGCTTTAACAGTCCTGAGTAGAGCTGACCGACCAATAAAAGACTGCCATAGAGACAACTCCTGTTTGAGTGTAACCAGATTTACCACTGTCAAATGTGTACAAGATAATCCTTCTGGTATGGCAATACATCTGCTACTTGAGACAATGTGTGTAGTGATACTAACAAAGTGTATACAGAGTGTAAATTGTAATTTCCCCACTGGGGATCAATAAATATTATAAATTAAATAAATAAATTAAATTAAATGCATGTTAAGCCTAAAACATAGGAAATGTGAAAAATACAAATAATGTTTTTGCATTGTTAACTACTTTCTATTCATTTTCTCTGAATGGCTTTATTTAATGTTGCTTCTTTACACATTGCCCTTAAAAGGGAGGAGCTCAACCTTTCAATAGTATAGAATTACATTGGTAACTTGACTTTGAATAACTGCTTTTTTTAAACATTTAGCACAAAAGCTGTTTGTATGTACTCCCACCAGGGCAGTGGACACATCCATGCATGCGTCAAAATTGTGTAAATGATTTATAGTTAGATTTATCCAAGCAATAATATTGTTAAACATTTTTGTACACACACACATACATACATACATACACACAGTCATTAAATAAATAGCTTTACAAATACAATCGGTGTGTCACATTGGATACAATTATTTCATTGTACATGACAAGTAACTCATGTTTTTGGTACAAGGTCAGTTACTGTAATGGATTCAGACATTTTGGGAGCATGCAAATAGCCTGCTATACACTAGTTTCATTGCTGTTTGAACGCGCAATTCGGAGGAGACAAATTCCTTCAAATGCAATGTCTTTGAAAGATAGGTTCACGAGACAAACATTATCAGTAAACACATTTCCTGTGTTCACATATGTATTTGTTTGTAGGGAACTCTCTTAACAGGATCAAACAAGGAGTTACCTGAACTTTCTCAAATTTACCGCTAGCATATAACAATATAAACACAAGAAATAACTAAAATGAATTAAAAATGAATGATGTATTACAGCTAATTTAAACATTTGTTTGGCAGTTCAGCAAACAAGAAAGCTGTTTCTTCTTGAAGTACTTGTTGATAATTCCAAAATGCCCTCTTGTTTTCAAGGGGGGTGCTAACAGGCGTCACCACCTGCTTTTAAGTCTTGCCATATAGTTTGCGGGTCTTGCTCTTTCATTTTCTGGGCCTCCAGATGTCCACACACCTATCCCCTGAGGCAACAGCAAGGACTCCAGCATCCACATTCAGCTGACAGTTGGAGACAGACAGGTGGAGAATGGGTGATGGGGGGAGAGGGGGGGAGGGCAGAAATGAGAATGAGAAAGACTTAATTACTTACTGATACTGTATTGCCTATAACTTTGTGCTTGAGTTAATTTTTTTTTTTTACTATTTCTGTTTATTGTTAATTCTTTGTTGGTAAAGATTTTTTTTCACCTTCCCAAAAAGATCTAATAGTTGATTTGCTCTTAAATGAGACGCCTAGTTAAATAAAAATGAATCTTTTATACAATAAAAGTCCTCATCAATATGTAAACAATAAGAAAATGTAATTATCTATATGTTGCAGTACAAAGCACTAACCCCACTGACTCCAGTTTGGTGATGCAGTGTGCATAATGTTCTTGGAGGAGCACAAGGGATATGCACCTGTAATACAGACAAGAAACTACAACTTAAAAACTGTCAAGTAGCAGAATTATGTCAAATGTATTCTAAGAATTTTCCACATCCTACCTTGACAGTACCATCAGAGGAACAGGTGTAGAGGCTCCCAGGGGACCTGTGAATGCCAGTGACCAGAGCTGTGTGTCCAACATCAAACTGGGACAGGGGTTTTAAGGTTCCTGTCTGCATGGAAAAGGAGTGGATCATGCCACTGTTGTCTCCTGCCCAAACTTCAGAGCCACTGTAGCTCATGGACAGCAGATAAGAGCTCAGCTAGAAATTAAGGGGTGGGTTGGAGTTAGTCTTGGTTTACAGGTGCATCTGAGCATATACGTATGCACACTAACGCAAACTTAAGTGTGTGCCTGTGTGCTTGTGTTTACCCGAAGTTTCTTCAAGCACTTGCCTGCCCTACGGTCATAGACAGCCACAGTGCAGTCTTTACTCCCAGAGATGATGTACTTGTCATCTGCAGCTAGGCACATTACAGCGTGACCATGGAGACGGATGCTTTTTACCAGGGGTTCAGCGGCTGTAGACAAAATTATATCATAAATAACTTCAGTCTTTATTTGATCACTAACTGATATCTATCATCACATTTTTTTTAAATAACGACATGTATTTGCAAATTATGCACACTGACAAATTGAAATCCAAGTTATATGCTAAACCCCCTCACCTCTGGTGTCATACATGCTGACCCTCTTGTCAAAGGTACCAGTCAGCAATACATCTGTCTGAAAGGACAAGCAGAGGACAGCGGCACCAGCCCTGATCAGGCCCCTCTCTGCACCACCTGCCTGTAGGTCCCACAGCTTCACTGTGCTGTCGAAGCCCCCTGAGGCCAGCAGAGGTCCCTGAGATGCCAGGCACCAGACCCAGCCCCGATGAGTGCTGAAGTCACCCTGTCCTCCCAATGTGTGGCGCAGCGTGCCACCAGAGCCTGTCTGTAGATCCCACAGTTTAACATTCCAGTCTCTGGAGCCTGTGGCACAAACTGCTCCCTCTCCCCCCAAGAGGAGGACTGAGTTGACCTGGGCAATGTGGCATGAAGTTAGGGTGATGCACTCCAGCGCTGGGGGTGGGCTAGGACTTCTAGCTGGTTGACGTTGCTCCACCATTACCCGTCTTCCATTATCCAGATTCCTAGGGTAGTGATTTAGAGAACCATCCTGGCCCACATTGCCACCAAACACCATCATATGGTCCCTTTCCTCTTCCATTAGTGCTGCTGCATCATCCTCCAGTCTCTCTTCCAATTCCTCTCTCAATCTTGCTAGTTGGTCCCCACCTACGATTGGCTGCATTTCATCATCCTCACCTTCCATTGCCACCTCCATCCTTTCATCAGCACCATACGCAACCTCTTGCGCTTCCACTCCCACCCCTTCTACCTCATCCTCTCTACCATCTTCCCGTCCTTCTGCAACTGGTTCACCATCCTGCCCTCCCCTTTGCTGCACTTGTTCCCTTTCCTCTTCATCCCCTTGGGTCTGTCTGGCCACAAGGTGTGATTGGCCTGTCCAGCAGGTTATCAGCTGCTCCATCTCCAGGCAAGCAGAGGGCCAGTCAAAGTCCTCCCTTGGCCCCACTGGAAAGCCAGCTTGGGATCCTATTAGTCTGTTTGCCCGGAGCTGCCAAGCAGTGTTGTCCTTAGCCACATTACCCAATGCATGACAGACCTAAAAAGAGGAGGAAGAGGGAAAATTATGTATATAGGCAAGACTGATAAAGCCGTAAAAGTTCCCTGTGGAATTTCTGCCTTCTTGTAACAATATGGACAAACTAGTGTGAGGACACATGCATGTGCATGAGGATGCTCATATGAGTGACACAATGCACATTCCTGCTAATGTTTTTAATACCTTTTTTGCTGATCTACATGTGGGAGTAACATTCCAAGAAACACAGCAATGTGCCAATAAAGGCAGGGAAAAAAAAGACCACTTGCTAATGAACATGAAGGATGAACAAAGTCAGATTAAAACACTTTAAAGTGAAGATAAAGATGAAGGAAATTCACTTGACACATTTGTTAGACCTCAAGGATAAACACAATGCATGTTGAGTAATACTTGAGTTAAACATAACTTTGTATGTTTACAATAAAACTCCACAGGACACCTATAATAAATCTTGATTCTGGAAAACTAAATTTGTTCTGTCAAACAGAAATATGTATAAAGTGAATGCCTAAACAACAAATTTATAGTATAAGTATACTGCAAAACGGAGAAAGATATCACATAGTGATTCAGTAATGCAATGATTGAACAACATCAGCAAGAAAGTTAGCTGACAAAAAAATCATCAAAGGAATTTTATGGAAGTGAGTGATGGGCCAAAAAGTCTTTAAAACCATAGACAGAAGGTGACGGCTTTTTAGCCTCAGAATCTCCCAATAGGAGGTACGCTTTCAAGATACTCACTTACCCCTTTGTTTAAAACTAACCTTTGGCAGCACAGTGATGACACACTGAGCAGGAAGGTGTGACGCAATGTGTGTTACCATCTCCCATGGTAATGACAACAAGCCACTTGCCTCAGCAGAAGGCGAGGGACTAACATCTGCTGAGGATGGGTGACCAACAGGCAGAAGGCTGAAAAGAAATTGATCAACGTGATTTGCTTATTATACTCTCATATCATTGGGTGAAATGAACAGCTAGTTAAAGAGTGTGAAACTCAATCTTACCCCTTAAGATCAAGTCCAGATGATTCAATACTAGGAGATTTCACAGGCTCAGGAGATGATCCACCCTGGTCACTGCATGTCCCTGCCTCCGGTTCAAGCAAGTTAACCCTGACCTCAGACATCACTTTTTCTCCTCTCAGCACAGGACCACTAAGTTAACGATACTCAACACTGTAAGCCAACATTAATTTAAACTACCTCTATTTTTATTTTGTCGGCTGTATGTGGTTTAATACATAAAAACAATATTGATGAAACTTCACAACCTTTTGCTCTTTAGGGCTTAGCTTAGCATCACCTACATTGCTTAACGCTAGGTAACAATTCAGAGAGACAATGCTTGAAGAAAACTTTAACTACCCGTGTATGCAATCCATTTCTTTTCGGTGCTCTCGGTTACTGCAACAGACGTTTGTGGAATCAATATATTGTAACTGTCGGTACAGACTAAATTAACGTAAGCTTTAACGTTGCTCTACCGCTGTAAGAACACAGCAGGTTAACGCTAGCATCAACAAACGTTATTGTCCTGACAATGTTAGCTGCTGATCAAAAATCGTCGCCAGAGTCAGTGTAACAAAAATGGTTAACGTTACCACTGTCACTATATAAACCAATGTAGCTAACGTTAACGCAGCTATGCAGGAACATCAACTATTGTCAAGGGGAACTCCTTTCAAAACCATAGACAGTTAAAGTTCAAAACATTCTAAACACCATTTCCGGTGTATATAGCTACGTAATACCGGCGGCTGCTGTTCATTGGAGCAATCCTTCTTTAACTGTCGACGGGAGCTATCCGGTTGTTAAGTCTGACGTCACGCGTGACGTTTAGCCTCTTCCGGGTCCAAGCGCTCAGCACGTCCAGATCAATAACAATGGCGGAACCTGTAAATTTATTTACGATCACGTCCTTCTTTAGTGAGGTACCCTTGGCGGTCAAAAAGGGTTTAAACTCCTTTAACTCAAACAGAGTGGTTAGTGTAGCGCATCATTCAGGTGGCATAATTAAGGGTAGAGTCCAGGCATCAATGAAAAAGAAGGTTTACGAGGTTGAGGTGAGTTAGCTGTAAGCTAGCTAGCTAGTTGACGTAAGGTGATATTCCATGTTCTGGATGAGGTATTTCAAAAGAAAAAAATGTACAGGACTGCTATAACTGTGGATGTAACTAAACGAGGATTAAAAAGTAAATATGTGACAGTCAGGTTTTAGTGAACTTTTAGGCTAGTCAATGTAGTAGTATGATCTGATAGCCCCGGGCTAGCTACAGAAGTATTGTTATGGTAACAGCGCTGACAGCAATGTGTTTTAGAAGTGTTAGGGTGAGGGTTAAATTGTTTTCAATACAGGTGCACGTTGAGGGCCAGGCAGTCAGGTACAGCACATGCGAGTGCCCAATCGGCAGAGACAAGTGCCATCATATGGCAGCTTTGTTGATTTGGGTTGAGAAAAATGTGTCCCGCACCGACGTGGAATGTGTGTGGAAGAAGGCCAACGCTCCGAAGGGGGACGACATTGCAACCAAGAGAGTGTCAGAGATGACACCATCCACAACACGAGGTTTGTAATAGGTTTGTTGATGTTGCGTGGTTTGAATTATTTTCTTAACTACGTAATGTGGTTTAAAGCTATTGCTAATGAGATTAATCGTATTTAAGTTAACATACACTCGCGGTGTGTTGTATTGCAGCTGAAAAATCATGATCATATCACCATATTGAAATATAGTTGCAAGACAGTGAGGCTGAGATGTACACTGAGATTTTTTTTTTTTTTTTTTTTTTTTTTTAAAGCTTAGATTGTGTGCTATGAATAAATGATGATTATAATAAAATGCTATTAAATTGAGATAAATACATTACTCATTTTATCATTATAACCATTTGTATACCATTATTTCAGCTGGCATCAAAAGACCTGTCACCCAGGAGGACAAAGAATGGGCTCAGGCATCCTTGTTACAGCTTGGGCGTTTTACAGGGATGGGGTGGATTTTGAGTCCAGAGACACCTCAGGTAAGATTTTTTACGTTTGTACTTTAATGTTCCATTAGAATTAGCAGAAACATCACAATTACACTTACATTAAATCAATGACAATTCAGCTAGGGTTTTGTCATCCAACACATAATCATTTTGTTTTGTACAATGTTATATGTTTAATTTTTCAAAATTTGAACCAGGGGTAGGTTTCAAACTGTGTAATATAGTTAAAAAATAACAATACATAATTTAGGCTCATAATAAATTTGGTAAACTACACACATGTATGTATGTATGTATGTATGTAAACCATTGCTTTCATTTCAAATGTATTTTGTATACACTATGTGGCTAAGTATGTGGACACCTCTCTGACTTCACAACTTGTGCCTAACTTTATATCTAGACCCTCCCAATCAAGATGTTTGATGGGCTGGTGACCAGCCCAGGTTTTGTCCAAGCTGAGGACAAGGCTCTATATGTGCTGTCAATGCTTGCTGTCAATGATCAGGAGAAGCAGCAGATTGAGGAAGCAACTGTTGGCCAGGCTAAGAACTCATTATGGTAAGAAAGCTTATTAATATAAAGTATACTCTGGTGGTTCAGAGAGTCTAACACGCTGAACCTTAAACGCATGCAAACAGACAACAAAAGCATAACTAAGTTAGCCCTGATGACATTCTGCTGTCATTTACTCTAACCCCGGATTTTCACCAACTGTGGAATGGCTGCGGATCAGTTCCAAATTGTCTGCTAAAGGCTGTAAATTTGCTCAAAATGTAGAAGTGTGCTGGAGAATGTCAGATTGTTTGTACATGAAACTGTAATTCCAATTGTTGAGCAAAATTGGTCTCTCTAATCGTTGGTTTCTTTTAACAGGTTTACATATCGCAAGAAAAGGATAACAGCAAGTAACTTTGGTTTGGTCTTGGCAGCAGTCAAGCGGAAGTCTTACCCGCCTTCCTTATTCAAAACCCTGCTTGGCCAGTACAACCTCAAAGAAGGATCTAAAGTAAGCTGTAGTTAATAAGTGAATATTTAAAATGAAGGCATCTGTGTCTAAGAATACACTTATTAAGACTCAGTGGTATTTGTCCCCTCCCCCCAAGGCATGTGATTGGGGAATCCTGCATGAGCCAAGGGCAAAGCAGGAATACACTGAGCGCACTGGTGTTGTTATACAAGAGAGGGGACTGTTCCTGTCTGATAGTGGCCTGCTTGGTGGATCTCCTGATGGCACGGTGTTTGGAAACTGCGTGATTGAAGTCAAGTGTCCGTGGTCAGCCAGAACCAAGACTATCCTGCAGGCAGCGGAGAGTAGGGACTTTTTCATGGAGTTCGATGAAGTGGTTGGTTCCCTGACACTAAAACAAAGTCACAACTACTGGCATCAGATCCAGGGAAACCTGCACCTGACCGGAGCCAACAGCTGTCACCTGCTTGTGTGGACACCTCTTGACCTTGTCATTCTGCCAGTGCTCAAAGATCCTACATGGGCTGTGAACATTGACACTCTGGAAATATTTTATAAAGATTGTTTCCTACCTTACATTCTCTCACAGTTTTAAGAAAAGAAAACAAATCTACCCACTAAAGCTTTTATGGAAGTAAATAACTGGGAAACGTGATATTAGTTAAATGTATTCACCAGTGTCTCCCCTTGTTTTCTGTAAATACTTTTGTTGTGGCTTCTTGCATTTAATCAGCTGTAGCCTATTTTTGTGCATAACCTTTTTTTTTTTACAACCTTGAACTGCTTTAAAGTAATTTAAGATAAATGTTGAATGTTTGTAGTGCTTTACTTACTTCAAGATAAGATAAAATGCTGTGTACCCTATATTTTATAAAGATTTTCCTACCTTACAACTCTCACAGTTTTAAGAAAATAAATGAAACTTTGACATTTCACACAAGCCAGGTATTTTATTTATTATACATATTTATTATTATATCACATTTATATTATACATCACAAATATTACATATATTTATTATTATAGTTTTTAAGCCCTTCATGCTATACAAAACTTGTAAAACTAACCCTCAACCAAACCCTTATTCTACCCTAACCCTATTTACATTTAGTCTTTTTTTAACTCTATAGTAAGTACATGTAGTGTGTAATCAAATATGCAAGCAAATATACAGAAATTCATGCATGTACAAACACAGTTAACTCATACAATTTCACGGAGAATGGGTGTTTGTAAATTTGTAAGACACACACACACTTTAACTATCTTGTTTACATTTAGTTTAAACTGGTATGGAATGTGGTCCAAAATGTGAAACGCTTTCAGTCGCTGAATTGCACGCTCCACATGTATCCTAGCTTTCGAAATGAATCGGTTATTGTTCACTTCTTCCTGCGTAAACTGTCCATTGACAAGGAAAGACGGGATGTTCAGGGAAACTCCTTCTGGCAAAATGTCACGAATTGTGAAGCCCTTGTCTGCCATAACCATATCACCGGGATGTAAATGTTGGAGAAGTCCACAGTCAGCTGTTATCGCCTTGTCTGAGGCACTCCCACCGTACAGGTCACTGGCAAAGGTAATAACTCCATTAGGCGCAACACCAATTAAAGCCTTAAGTGTGGTTCGTCCTTTGTACTGGCTGTACAAATGGCACTGTGCATCAAGCCTCTCTGTGTTAGAGACGGCAACCTCTGTGCAGTCGAGGACGATCCTACAGTTAGGGAAGGGCTGGAAGCAGTCTGGCAGCGATGTTTGATTCTTGGCTGTGGAGGGGATGTTGTTCTCAAGCAAACCGACATACAAAATATCATACAGGGCACTAATGATGGTGGTGAAGATGTTGGTTACTGTGGCTGTGCTACAATTAAACCTTGTTGCAAGGTCTACGTGGCCGCAATTTAGTCTAAGCTTCATTAAGGTCAGGGAGCAATTGATCAATTAGGGGCATCATTTGGACAGTCCAATCAGAATGATATTGTAGCTCGAATTACGAAGAAGCGCTTCCAAAAACAGGACAGTGGCAGCATCAGGCAATCCAGTAAAATACTGAACTCTGTCAGAGCTGGAAGAAATTTGACTGAAGGAAAAAGTTTGCTTTTGTTTCTTCAATTGTTTTTTCAATATATCATTCTCTTCCCTCAGCATGTCATTCTCCACTTCAAGTGCCACAAGACTTTTTGAAGTACATGGGGTCTCTGCAGTTACTATGTCAGCATCTGTTCCCTCATCCTCAACAATGCTAGGGACCATTTGTTTCTTCCGTTTAGGGAGATTGCTGAGGTGCTCGGGGAATTGGAAAGTCTTCCCCTCATTCCAAGCAAATCGCGATGGTCCAGCTGCTTTTCCATTGGGGAAATGCCAACTGCACACCCTAGAGTTGCAATTCTGAGTGAATTTTTCACGTCTGTAAAAAAAAATAATATATAATTATTAATAAATTAATAAATATTACTTTTAGAATCAAATTACATTAATTCACCAAAGGGATTTTTTTATTATTATTCAAAGGTTGTAGCATGTTCCTATTGACCTGACTGACTTACTACTGGTGAAATTCTGACAATACCTCCTTTACTGTACGTACAATTACAGTAATTGTTTCATAAACATATTTGATTAAAGTTCTTTTTCATGTTCAAAAGGTTGTAGTACCTTCCTAGTGACCAGACTGACCTACTACAGGTGAAATTTTGATAATACCTAATAATACTGTATTACATAATATAACACTAATTTACTAAAAGGGGAATTGTTTGTTCCATAACCTGAAACCCAGCATACTAAGACACACACAGCTTCTTCAAGATTGGATTTGGCCAGGCTTGTTCTGTGTATGTACACTGAGCAATGTAAGATCAGAATCAAATATGTAAACATACCTGGCCATTAACCATGATTCTGATCTTATGTCAGACTCCCTCTAACAATGCTCAATTATTATTGAAATGAGAAACGTTAGCAGATTATCATAATATCAAACTGGTCTAATGTTTTTCTTGCTACGTACGCACATCTTCATGCTTCGGCTTGTTTGTAGACTGTTGCCAAAGCTAACGTTAGCTAACTAGCCGTAGCTAGCTAGTTTCATCTTAACTAGGCGGCACAGAACAAAGTTTCTTCATTTGTTTAATATTTGTAACTTACCTTATCAAATGCAGCCATTTCCTCTTCTCTTTCTCGTCACATGGAAAGCGGTAAAAAGACAGTTGAATGTCACTAGTTTTTTTAAACTCCGATCTATTTAAACAACACGGGACACAGCACTGCGGCATAGTCGGGCAAAAGCGTTAGAGCCGTTAGAGCGGACCCGGCGTTTGGACCCGGAAACAGTATTATTGGAGTGTGGTTACGTCACGACTTAACAAGCGGATACGTCGACGCGGCCGCCTTTTGGGACGGACATGCCGCGCATGCGTAATGCATGTAACCTTATGTCTAATCTATCTTCTCTTTAATACATCTATGGTCTATCGAGGCAGATGTCCACAATTAAAATCATAATTTAATACCCACAATTAAAAGCTGCATAAAGCATCCTTAAAACAATTAAATAAAATAGTCCAAAGATAAATTAGTGAGGGTGGAGGGGCAGTGGATCAGCTAGGTGGGAAATGGTTCTTGGAAAAAAAGCTATTGAGGTGGCCTGAGGTCCTTGTCCTCATCGCACTGTACCTTCTTCCGGAGGGAAGCAGCCTAAAAATGTCAGTTGCCACTGTCATTTGGAAGAATTTAACATTCAAAGAGCATATACAGTATATATTTCTTTTCAGGCCCAAAAGGCCTTGGACTGACACAATGTCTTTGGTAAATTAACATTTTTTGTTTACGTCTTGTTATTGTCACATAATGTATTTTTTAAGGTTTGTGGGGGAGCTTTTCCCTTTAACAGTGGATAGACAGGAAAGGGGGATGACACGCAGCAAAGGGCCGCAGGTTGGATTTGAACCCCGGGTCGCTGCAGGATTCGGCCTACATGGGGCGAATGCTCTTACTGGGTGAACTAAAGGCCACACATACTGTATTTTGAGTAAAGTATTAAAAATTACAATCAACACAATCATAAACACCTAAGCCATTTTCCATGTTTGATTAGTTCAAGGTTTCAATGTGGAATAAGACTCATTTGAATTGAAGTTTTGTATTCCAGACACACAATCTATTTATACTGTTTCTTGCCAGCGGTCATCTTATTAGCATGGACTGCAATAGAAGTATCTGCACACAGCTAGGAAGACTGATTAATGAGAAGCTGTGTATTAAAACATCTGAAAACAAGTTTCAAGATGAGCCTTTGTAGACCCGTTTTTATTGTGATGACAATACATTAGGTTTGGCATACATCATCTCTGCTTTTGTACACAGGGATATGGATTCTTTAAACATGATATGTTATGCATTATTGCATTTGTGTTGGGCCAGAATAAAGGATCTATTGGGCCACTTATTATTCAACTAATCAAGAGCAAACTATTGTATATCTTTGTTTATAACATAAATAATTAGAACATAACTTTGACATCAGTATGTAATACTTAATATCAAAACATTTGACATTTGTTTAACATGTAATAATTAGGAATTATTGAGTTATGGCCAAAAATGCATTTTATGTGTTCACAGTGACCTTGACTTTCAAAACCTAATTGTTCATCAGTGAGCCCAAGTGGATGGCATTGGCAATTTTGAAGAAATTTCCTCCAGGGCCCCTAATATACCAGATTTACAATAACTGGACAGATGGACGGCTGTTGACGGCACAAAACTGTTTAAAAACTATAGACATCACATCAGTGTGGAATCTGGATTTGGCTCACAGAGTTCTTTTAATGGTTTCACCTCATTATGTGAAGCTTTGGCCACATTTATATCCATCATTGTATTATAGCTATTTCAGACAATACAGGAAATCATAATGGTCTATGCATTTTCATCATAGACATCCATATATGGGGGACAGGACATTTCACCATAACCAGACAAATAATTGGTCTAAACCTATACCAAATATGCCAGTAATTATTCAATTACGTGTGGGAATCTGCACCACGACTTTAGTGACCGCAGCTTTACAAATAAGGACTTCTTCACATAGAATATATAAGACTTCAAATACCACTTACCAGACGGTCACAACCGCCGTAACCCCTCGTTCCCAGCACGAGTCACTTTTCTTGTTAAAGTTGCATTCCCGTCCTTCCCACTCAAAATATTTGTAGTTCTAACACTTCATATCTCTAGAAATATTAAAGTGCCCCGCGTTCTAATCACAAGAATGTTCACCATGTGTTGATTTAAAACTTATTGTCATTGTATTATCAGAGAAGATATTAAGTTTATATACTGAACATTCTATTAATCGGAATAATAGTACTAAACTAAATGTGCTTGAAATTGAAATTCCTACAGCAACAAGAATTTATATTTTTAAAAATGCAACTAAGGGTAAAAAAAAAAGTTGGCTGTTTGTTACTGTAATATACAGTAAATATGTGATCACATCTGTCATTTAGCTAGAGGGCTAAGTGTTAGACTTTCACATCTGAAATTAGAGTAGTCCAGCGGGCAACATTTAATGTTTCTAAAAATGCTTTCTCATAAACAGTTCTGTCTAAAAAAAAAAAAAAAGCAGAAGCAGATGTCTTTATTCCATTCATTGTTAAAACCTGGCTCTTACATTACCCACAATGCAACACGACTGCCTCAAGCAAGCTCACTTCTTTCTGACTGCACACCCCCAGATTTTTTTTTATTTTCAAACGTGTAGTCTTCAGCACTTAAGGGACACTGACTGTTCAAGGCTTTACACACATGCAGTAATACTCCGTATGTTGCATAAAATCAATAGAGTTCCCCTTTAATCTGCACTGACATTGAAGATACAATATTGTGAATTTTACAACAAAAAAGGCAGTGTTGCCGTCACCTACAAATGCCACCAGAAAGGGTTAACTTCCATGTTTTCCAACTTTTTAAATACTGCTGCAAGGTGTGTGACGCCTTAGATATCTTGACAGGTCTGAGAAAAGGCAACATGCCAACTTTTGTGTATTGTCCATATTGATATCGTCTGTACTTTGTAGATTTATATTAGGTTACTTGTGCTTTTGCACTGACTGATCAGCGTAGAGGGTGTCATTCAGTAGATCATAATAACCGGTCACAGTACTTATCCCAGTAGTATTCGCTGTGAGAAGTCAAAGATGCCCTTAAACAGTTCTTTGGAATAAACACTGCCTGCCCCAATTTAGACAAATGTGGTGTTTTATTCATGAACTCATGTGCCAAAAATGTCTGGCAACAGTCTCAACTTAAATGAGCCCCAGCCTTACCAGTCTGTTGTGCATGGAGTTTCATTTAAATGTCACTTTGGTTCGTTTGCAAAATGAGCAACACTTCAGCTTTACCTCACCAGAAAACGAGAGCAAATCTATCAATGTTCAGTTGATCACACACACACACAACAAAAAACTTGACAACTCGAAGCTTAATAGAAAAAAAAAATTTATTTCCCCCTATTAACAAAAAAATGAAATAAAAAGGGATACATCTGATAACATCCCATCTGCACCACAGTTGAGCAAAGAAAAAAAAGGTACTACATCAAATTCAATTGCCAGCCTCGATATCAGATTGAAACAAAGTTATGAATTGAGGTTTTCCCACATTCTCCTCTAAGGTATGCACCAAGCACTGACTCTCCTTCAGTCCAATCACAACATCAAATTTGACATATTCAAATGGTCCGCTATAAAACAACGAAAACAAATCATTCTTTAAATAAAAAGAATTAAAAAAAAAAAACTGGAAAAAAAACTTTTAAAGTCCAAAAGAATTTGTGCACGGGTGCACAAAAATAAAAAAAATAAATTAATAAAAACCCTGTCACATGAGCATCAAAATAAAAAAAAAAAATAAAAAAGAACCTGTGGACAACATTTCTGTATATAGCTAAATGTATCACAAAATAGTGATGAGTGGCAAAGCCTTAACTTTTGACCAATTTGTGGCACAGGAGCAGCTCCAAGGACTGATTTGTCCAGCCTGTGAGTGGCGGCCTCAAATCTTAATGCTTGCCTACCAGTTAAACCTGGGGGTGATGGCATCAGCATGCACTCTGCAAAGCTCTGAGGAAACTACATATTTATTCTGGAACAGATTTTGGTATTTTTCCCATCAATGACGGTCTTCGTTTTAGGAAATTTGAGCAAACTACTATCAAACTGATGTTAACTGGCAGGCAACTGTTGATACTCCCAGTGGCCACACCAACTCAGGCATCAAACTATGCCCTGGACATAACTTTATGGTAGGGCTGGTGCAAAATTACATCATTCACACATAGTAAAACACCAAACAGCCATACACACGCTCATTACAACCGTCCACTAAGGACAATGACTGAAATATAAAGCTGGATAAAGACCACCACTCTCTTGCATAAGCTAACAAGTGTAAGGGGAGAATTATTAGGACTCGGCATCAGTGTATTCCCAGTCAAATCCTACACAGTATCAACGGGTGAACATATGGCAACTATAACTAGTTTGATCAGAAGCTGGAGAAGTACCTTATTAATCCAGCGAGTTGCATTGCCATTGACAAAGCATAAGGTAGATCTCTCCAAATGGACCAGTTAAAAAAAGTAGCAAGACTCATTGAAAAGCATGCAATGTTCATGATCAGGAGAAGGTTTGACGGCTCAAGGAGCCATCGTTTAACAAAATGCTTTGATGAGAAAGATTGGGACACTCTACTACAGATATGGATTGAGTGATGTAATGGGACATAGATCCAGAATACTGTAACCGAGACAGCTCCCTCTTATATCCTATTCAATCCATTTTAGGAGGAGCTAAATTATAAAACTACTGGTATGTTAAGAGGCCTCAAATCTTACCTAGTCACTTTACCATTGCTTAACAATATCATTATGCTTACTTTAGCAAGCCATTAACAATCCTAAAATCACTTATGGAAAAAAGATCTCAAGATCAATATATAATAACTATGTCTTACATTTGAAATTCTAAATTTCTTACAAAAGAAAGTGCATTTATATCAGTAAGAACCAATTCATTCTTGGTGATGTCTTATCGCTCACATTAAGTCTGTTTTGGAAAGTTTCAAAACGAAGCAGCAGCAAAAAGGATTCTTGACTTACCTACAGTATTTGAACTCTTGTTGCAGAGATTGACTCTCCAAACAATCAGACATGAATCTGATTGCTGTATTTATCTACCTATTGTTGGTCTTCACACACAGCCTCCATTAAACTAAAGGGACATTTATTAGACAATATGTATGAATGGGAGGACAAACTAACCAAGCACCTGACAGCTTCAATTTATGTGGCAGCCTCCCCATACGGACGAGATAAATGTAATAAATCAAGTGAGCAACAAGACATTCACTTTAACATGCGTCACTTCAGAGTTGATCATATGCCATGCAATAACTTGGTGCGGCGGTGGTTAAACCTTAGACGACAGACCTACTGCTTTTTACCCCCCTCAAATGACGTTTGGGAGGAAAGAGAGACCTTTGATTCGAAAGGAATTCAGTAATTGAGGGAAAAGGAAGGAAATTAAATTCAGCTAAATGTACATGTGAAAAAAGGATAAGACCCATGTATGCGCACACCAAATGGTTTATGCAATTCCGCCGTAAATGGTGCAAACAAATTGTGCACATTTCCTGCATTGTTACATAGTAAAAGCTTTTGTTTTGTGTTTTTCAGCCTCTGGCACGAACCTGTTTAAACACGTCTAAATGTGAGTCTACTGACTACGTGCATTGTGGTGTTTGGGACTGTGGCACCCTATGCTGGTTCAGATAATTCCTTTTATATGTACCCATGTGCCAACCCACTATCCCCATCCCTCCCCCTCTCCCCTCGCCTCTGCGTCACTTATCTTAAAATAATCAAATTAAGGGCGGGGGCGGTCAAAGACAGCCTCACCTGCCTAGGATATCTGTGGTGGTGTTGGCGAAAGTCACTTTTGAGTGTGTTGGATTTAGTGAGGCGTTTAATCCGAGAGGTATATGTATATCCCCAGTTTACCCTCCCACACCCACCACCCTCCTCCCTCCCTCAGAGAGACACACAGGGAGCAGGGGGAAAGGGGACCATCTGCTGAGTGGAGGGTCAAAGCCAGTCACATCCCTCAAAGCTCTCGTTTCTCCCCACAATCCGGGCAGTGCAAGGAGTTCCCCAGTAACCCTCCCCTACATTAACCTGGGGAAAAGACAGAGGAACAGAAAGAGATTAAAAATTGCATTATATGAACAAGTGCAGAGCTCATATAAATGGTTCAGTGTTAAAAGTGGGATACTGGATCAGAAAATTCATTTGGGAACAAAATGTATCATTGTTTATCAATGAGCTGGGGTTTTCATCATCTCCAGAAGGGGGTCTGGGGGTAGACTGTATGTTTGCTGGGCATACCTAACAGGTTGATGTCCTGTGTGGACAAGGAGGTTGGGTTAGACGCCGTAGCAGGCCGACAGGCGCTCCTTTAACAGATGAGGGAACTGCTCCGAGAATTGCTGCCAGTTGTCTTCCCCGACCTGATCCTTAAAGCCATGCAAGATCTTCGAAAATACAACAGAAAAACATCATGGAGGCTGACTTAGATCTCTTTATAGATACTTAAATGGTGTGTTTAAGGATGTATGTTATGCATAGTTGCCGACTGAGGAGTAACACCTCCATCTACACAGGATGTAACAAAGCAATTGGCTGTTTGCTCAACATTAATGAGTTAACGCTTATGCTGTCCTGAACATGAAAACGTCCTGTTTACGGAGAACTGCTCCCCTCCCCAAACATGAAGCTCTGCACACACTTCTCAGACTCAAAAACTTATCCACAGCATGTTGTCAGATTTCGAATGTCTGATAAGTGATCATCACAGAGTGTGGCAAATGAGCATTACACATGGGGAGGGAACAGTTTATTAATAACAGCCATCCAAAATAAGGTCAAACCCATTAAATCAGTATGTCTGGCAAGATGGAATCATTGTTTTGGTGTTCCTTTTGATGAGGCACTCACCTTGTAAAACATGTCTCTCAGGTCGTCGTTGGGGTTGACCCAAGAGGCCACAGCGTCACAGAAGAATATGAAATCCTGGACAGAGAGGGGACTTGTTACGAGTAAATTCAGAGCATATGTGAATGGCAGAGGGGTGAAAAAAAAAGACTGAGGTCACAGAAGCTAGCACTGACAGCGCTGCGGGAATAGCTCTGGCTATGTTAAGACTTGCTACTTGCAGGTAAAACCACTAATTGATGCAGTCATTACACATTGTTATAACAAGGATGTTATGCTGGCCTTAATGTAGCCCTACAAGAATGGGCTCATTACAAATGACATGTTTTACTGTACACCCCGAAATATTGTATCAATACTCAGCTTACCACTTAAACTAGGCTTTAGCTGATGATAGTGAACGAAAGTAAGCGTAACGTTTTACTTCAGTGTTATTTTTTTTTCTTCTTCTGAACGACGGCCGTAGGGCCAAGGCAAGTTAATGTTGCAGTCAAGCTCCTTGGATGGTTGTTCTTCGGACGTTGGTGTGTTCATGAATTTTAGGCCTAAGCCATGCATTTAAATATATATTTTATCTTTATTAATGTTAACTTATGACGACTGGTAAATGCATTGAATTAAAGTTTTGTGGGGCAGGCAGCCGCTGTGTTGCATAAGCTGATGTACATGGATGGTGTCAGAGAAACCGATGCTCTATTTTGCAAAAAGCATCAATACTTAAAGGTTCAATACCTTTTTTAAATTTTCCAGTTGATTACTTGCATCAACTCGAAAGAGCAGATTCTGTAAAGAGTCAGTCTGCCTAATACTAAAGGAAGGGGGCCCCTATCTCTCCAACCCCTGCAGCCTCAAAAGCACATCCCCTTACCTGCACCACTCCTGCAGGGTTGACACCAATCATCACACAGATTCCCCTGAAGGCGGAGTCTTTCTCCTCGTTATCTCTGATATTCCTCAACGATGTGCACCTGGGAAGAGGTAAAATGACGAGACAAGGTGGAATGTTCTGTATTAAATCAATTTGGTTCGTCTTTATGAGCAAACATTGAATTTATAACCCACGTTTTTTTTCTTTCAACAGAAACTAAACTGATGAAAGAGCATCTCTACATAGTACAAAAACAAGGGTTTCATGGACCAGAAAATAAAATAGGCCTTACTCTAAATCATTCATGAATAATTGTTCTTTATCTCACCATGGCCTAATGAATTGCTGCAGCTGTGGTGCCACCTCCTGGGGACAGACATAACCCAGTCTGCCAATCGTAATGGCTGCACACAGGGATACATAAAAACAATTCACATCAACTCCCAAGACACTGCCAATGTTTGAAACACATGTCCCAACCTCTATGGTATGAATGGCTGTGTATGTACCTGTGTTTTCCAGCAGAGTCTTGGGCGTGTTGGGTCTATTGATGATCTCAACTAGGTGTGGCAGAACCATTCCCACATACGGCTGCATCTCTGCACCTAGAAAACGTTAAGAACACTGTTGAAATATATTCAAAAATGCAAGAATTATGCTTTTACATAGTTGTCTAGGCACTGTCGTGTTTTGTAATAGGGTTTTTAATGTATTGATTGCTGTTGCAAAGGGAGCAACATTCTATTCCTTATGAGATTTCTGTAACCAGAACCCTAAACCCAAAATGTAATTGTTACAAAAAGGTATCTACAAAGTATTGCAAAGACAACACAGGAATGACAAACTCATCTAATTATATATTATTAATTTAGTTGTTCTAAAACTTGAGTGGTTTGCTGGTGTCTCTTCGCTCACTGGGACCCTTGTGCCAGTAAGGATATCAGTGTGTTGCTGGACGGACACGGACACACACAAGATGGCAAACACACACACACATGATGGAAAAACACTCAACTGTGCCACGTACCGCAACATTAGGTGTGCCATATTTGGATCAGAAAATATAGGAACAAAATGTATCATTTTGTGTCAATGAGCTGGGTGTTTCATCATATCCAGATACTGGGCACTTGTTTTCAGTGAATATAAGAATTTGTGTATATATATAAAAAAAAAGAAATTGAGAACAAGTATCAACACAAATAGCGTTTTCCATTAATGGTACCTGCTCGACTCGCCCGCGGCCCCTGTCCTTTTTCCATTGCAGATTAGTACAGCCTCATGCGTAAGGCGAGCCAAGGCTGGTCGTCGTATCAGGAAACTGCCGTGACCTAACGCGACACACACACACACAGAACGTCGAAGGTGTGTTTTGATTCTCGGTGTTGCCACAGCCAGAAGGCAAATTGGTGTCTAATGAACCCGGAGGCAGTCAAAAAAAAAAAAAAAAAAACGCTGGATAAACTATTTACCGGTAAACACAGCGCCCCATCTCCTCGACTGAGGTAGTCCCCAACTACTACTAAAAGTACTTGTTAGCAGGTAACGGGGCCTTTCCCCCCCTAATGGAAAACCAAAAAAGGCGAGTAGAGTCGAGTCAAGTAGATACCATGCAGTGGAAAAACGCCATACAGTGAGGAAAATAAGTATTTGAACACCCTGCTATTTTGCAAGTTCTCCCACTTAGAAATCATGGAGGGGTCTGAAATTGTCATCGTAGGTGCATGTCCACTGTCAGAGACATGAGCTTAAAAAATTCCAGAAATTACTACTAATGATTTCTCACTAATTTAACTATTTGTATGATACAGCTGCAAATAAGTATTTGAACACCTGGCAAAATCAATGTTAATATTTGGTACAGTAGCCTTTGTTTGCAATTCCAGAGGTCAAACGTTTCCGGTAGTTTTTCCACAAGGTTTGCACACACTGCAGAAGGGATTTTGGCCCACTCCTCCACACAGATCTTCTCTAGATCAGTCAAGTTTCTGGGCTGTCGCCGAGAAACACGGAGTTTGAGCTCCCTCCAAAGATTCTCTATTGGGTTTAGGTCTGGAGACTGGCTAGGCCACGCCAGAACCTTGATATGCTTCTTACAGAGCCACTCCTTGGTTATCCTGGCTGTGTGCTTTGAGTCATTGTCATGTTGGAAGACCCAGCCTCGACCCATCTTCAATGCTCTAACTGAGAGAAGGAGGTTGTTCCCCAAAATCTTGCAATACATGGCCCCGGTCATCCTCTCCTTAATACAGTGCAGTCGCCCTGTCCCATGTGCAGAAAAACACCCCCAAAGCATGATGCTACCACCCCCATGCTTCACAGTAGGGATGGTGTTCTTGGGATGGTACTCATCATCATCTTCCTCCAAACACGGTTAGTGGAATTATGACCAAAAAGTTCTATTTTGGTCTCATCTGAGCACATGACTTTCTCCCATGACTCCTCTGGATCATCCAAATGGTCATTGGCAAACTTAAGACGGGCCTTGACATGTGCTGGTTTAAGCAGGGGAACCTTCCATGCCATGCATGATTTCTAATTATGACGTCTTAGTGTATTACCAGCAATAACCTTCGAAACCGTGGTCCCAGCTCTTTTCAGGTCATTGACCAGCTCCTCCCCTGTAGTTCTGGGCTGATTTCTCACCTTTCTTATGATCATTGAGACACCACGAGGTGAGATCATGCATGGAGCCCGAGTCCGAGGTCATGTTTAGCTTTTTCCATTTTCTAATGATTGCTCCAACAGTGGACCTTATTTTCACCAAGCTGCTTGGCCATTTCCCTGTAGCCCTTTCCAGCCTTGGAGGTGTACAATGTTGTCTTTAGTGTCTTTGGACAGTTCTTTGGTCTTGGCCATGTTAGTAGTTTGATTCTTACTAATTGTATGGGGTGGACAGGTGTCTTTATGCAGCTAACGACCTCAAACAGGTGCATCTAATGTAGGATAATAAATGGAGTGGAGGTGGACATTTTGAAGGCAGACTAACAGGTCTTTGAGGGTCAGAATTGTAGCTGATAGACAGGTGTTCAAATACTTATTTGCCGCTGTATCATACAATACAAATAAATAGTTAAAAAAATCATATTGTGATTTCTGGATATTTTTTTTATTTAGATTATGTCTCTCACAGTGGACATGCACCTACGATGACAATTTCAGACCCCTCCATGATTTCTAAGTGAGAGAACTTGCAAAATGGCAGGGTGTTCAAATACTTATTTTCCTCACTGTAAGTGTGACCTGCTGCTCACTCACCCATTTGCATGGAGATCTCTCCAATGGCCCAGGTGGCATTGTTACACACTGAAATAAACTCTGGGTTCAGGTTGAGCCCCAGGATGGGCATGAACTCAGCTGGGAGGGAGTACATGGAGACAATGGTTACAATACAATCAAAAGTGACATCCAATCACTTGGGCACACGCACACAAAATCCCTTTACAACCGCAAAATCAATTAGTCAGAGCACACTCACCAATGCAGGGCTTAACATGGAGGAAACACGCCTTGGTTAGATCACCCAGCAGAGCGAAGGAGCTTTGCCTCACCTCAGGCATAGTATCCTGCAACACAAACCAGACACCAGGAATGGAATTTTTCTCACATCTATAAAAATATGGATTATTACAAAATATGGACCAAACACACTGCCTCATACCTGCATGCACTGGAAAAGCAGGGTCATGATGTTCGAGCGGGCCACTAGCTGTTCGACATGACCCCCCAAACCCTCAGCCAGGCCGCTCAGCAGATCCAAGGCCACAATCATAAAATCCTTGTCAGGCGCCTCGTACTGGTCTGGATGCTGGTTGTACATCTGTACAGACAAGGCAAATTTAGTTTCATGGTCTCTTCTGTACCTCTAAAAATAGATCACTAAATGCCCAACATTAATGTACTTTGCATTCTCACCATAGCCTGAGCTAGTGTCTTCTGGACTAGTGTGACACAGCGCTGATAGACAGGCTCACAGTAAGGCAGAAACCCACTCTGCAGGGCGGTTGCTACTGACGACAGACACTGGAAGAAACATGTGCAAAATGTGTTGTCTGGGGTGTATGACCAATAAAATTGACATGAAAGCAGTCAAACTAGCAATTCATTGTTTTATGGCAATAGACATTCCACAATGCAACGATAATTTTTTGTGTCTTTTCAATGTGAAAGAGCCATTATGTAAAAAGCTCAGACATAATCTGAACCAAACATGGGTCAGTGTGTACTGAGTACAAGTACTGCTTTAAAAATTAACTTCTCACCTCTAGTAGTGGGAAGAGATCCTTGTCTTCATCTTTCAGCTCATTCCACTTGGCAATAAGGGGGGGCATCAACTTCTGAATGTACTCCTGAGGAACAACATAAACTGGTATGATTAGGGTTTCCCTTTCCATTGAAAGTATTTGACAAGGACATGACTGAAGTTTTAAACACAATGTCAATCTTTTAGCTTTTTCTGCAAAGTCAGATGCAAAGCGATAACACTCCATATCGGTCTGTTTAATATAAAGCTACAACTAGCAGTTAGCTTAGCATAAAGGCTGAAAAGGGCTCGGTCTAACAATAACAAAAACACTGAGCTTAACAAAAAAAAAAAAAAAAAAAAAAGTTTGTTTCATTCAAGGTGTAAAGACACATGAGCGCAGGTCTAAATTTCACAGGCACTTACAGGCTGATTGAGGTGGTGACCCACTGAGTCTGCTAGAGTTCCTATGGCATCATAGAGAATGAGGAGATTCTTATGCTGGTACTTCCCAAAGGCAAACACCAGTGTGTCCAGGATAAAGCTCAGGTAGGGCACCAGCTCTGTGCACGCCTCCTCTTCTAGGGTAGCAAACGCACTGAGAGAAAACCCAAGATAGACATGTCAATATTTTCAGGTATAGTTCTGTCAGTCTAGGAATGATACAGGCGGGGTGAGGATCAGAAAGAAATATGGGAACAAAGTGTATCATTGTTAATCAATGAGCTGGGATTTTCATCATATCCACACACGAAGGAAAAGAGAAGTGTGACGCTGCTCACCTGCAAGCGGCCTCTTGCACCCTCTTGTTGCCATCCAGGATGCGTTTAAGAAGCTCTGTCATAAGGGGTTTGAGGTAGGAGTCGGGGGGCTGGGACACCACCCAATGTGCATAGCGACTCAGGGTCCAGCAGGCAATGGAGCGCACCAGGGCTTTTTTGTCGCAGAGACACTGGATAAGGTGGGGGATCAGCTCCGGTAGGTAGGGCACCATGCCCTGCATACAACCTGAGGCATGGAGAAAGGAGAGAATAATTAAAAGTGAAATTAATAAATTGTAATAAAACAGATTTCCCCTATAAAGTCCCTTCCTTCCCACGGGGTTGGACAACACATAAAATCTATTACTTCGAGGATAACTAGTAGTATGAATGAGAGCAACTGTTAGAAGCTTTGAATTGTTCTTACAGATACTTGTGTGGACAGGCTTTAGGTAAAGCAGGGTTTGCTTAATTTAACCAAAAAAAGGCCTATATACCATATCAGTAGATTTAATTGGGTCAGTGGAAGTATGTTGGTATGTAGTGATCCCTCCAGATGACTTATGGCCTCTCTGCACCATCTGGCTAAATTTGTCCTGAGCCTCTGGCTTCACACTAGTCTATTTATTCCAAAAGTTGAGACCATTGTTCAAACATAGGTAGGGATTTGCTTAGCTTGCAAAAATCTGGATCAGAAAATATAGGAACTATAGGTATCATTGTAAATCAATGAGCTGGGATTTTCATCATGTCCAGATGCAAATCCATATTAAAACCTGCAACTATCTACAGGGGTCCCGGGACAAACTGTACCAAAGTAAACCCTGGGTGAGCACGCGGTGTGAAAAGGGTGTAATAATAATAATAATAATAATAAAAAAAAGTATGTAATATTGTTATTTAAATGTTTGACTTCAAATTCAACATTATGAACAGAAATCACATTTACAGTAAGGATTAGATTCAGCCAACTTTTCGAAACTGTGAGAAATCTAGTCCTGCAAGTCTTACCCTCAGCTATCGCCCCCAAAACCAGGATGCCAGACTCCTTGATGACCCAGTCGGGGTGGAAGAGCAGGCCTTTTAGGAGCGGCAGGAGGTGGGGCAGCAGCTCGTCACGAAACACGTTGGCCAGCACGTCCAGGGCTGCAGCTGAACACTTTCCTACATCCAAAAGAAAAGCCCACTTACAATCAATCATGATTAATCCCCCAACCTGCTGGTCCTGCAGAAGACATTTTAGTTGTCTAAACTGAGTATGCCACATTTGGGTTATTAATACTAACAATTCTACTTTTATTAATATGATTGTACAACCTACAGAAAGATGCATGGAAGAGATGGAGATGAAATGCAAAGGACAAGATAGATTCAGACCCAAACTGACTAAATATACAATAGCACAAGAATTCCTATTCAAACATGTCTCTGTGACTGCATTTCTTCATCACTTACGCAGGTTCCAGTCTGACAGTGTGTCGTCATCATCGTCATCGTCATCTTCGATGTCCTCGCCCTCTTCCCCCTCTCCTCCTTCATGCTGCAGAGTGACAGTGCGCGACTTGTGGAAACGGGGCTTGATGTCCTGATCGCTATCTGGTACTGCCTCATCCTCCTCCACATCGCCCTGGACAAACACAAATTTTACTTCAGCTGCATTGTTATATACTTCTGTACATATTAAAAAAACTGCCCTAGGACCAGTTCTAAATCAGCACCTTTCTCCTGTGTTATTAGCTGTGATTCTGAATGCACCTTTTCCGGTCATTTTGGGATATTTAGTAAGGATTCATTAATTAAATATATACATTTTAGTCACAAATGCAAACACTACTATTGAGCAACAACCTAGCACAGAGTCTTGGAAAATCTGGATCAGAAAATATAGGAACAATATGTATCATTTGAAATCAATGAGCTGGGTTTTTCATCATATCCAGATGCAAGACAGGATTGGATTTGTACAAATCCAATGTTGAAGATACTGAGCCTAAAAAATAATTAGATTCCCAATGTCTTATACACTATCACTTTAAGGACCATTGTGTAGGATTTAGTGGCATCTAGTGGTGGAGTTGCAGATTGCAAACAACTTAATACCCCATTCCTTCACCCCTCCTTTTTCAAGTGTGTAGGATAATCTATAGAGGCCTTCACATAAAAACGTGAAAGGCCCTCTCTAGACCCATTTTTTGAAATACTTTTTTAATAAATGTTTTAAAATCATTTAAGACTATGACCAAAAATCATTCACATATAAGGACATATTGCTGTATAAGAAGGTACAGTACAAGAGAGCTTACCTTTAATAGTATGATGTCTATCTCTGAATACTTCATCCCATTTACCAAGATAGGTGTCAGTCTATATGAAGGGGGGAAGATTTGCTTGGTTAAAATAGCTGTTCTCACGTACAAGCTGATACGTGGTTGATTCTATAAATGATCAAAGAATTAAGTCTTTAGTAAAACCTAGATAAGGTATAACAGTTTAACTTTTATTGTGAAAATCTTTTTCAAAACACAACATTGACAGCAGGTTTGTGCTGATATTTTATGGCATCTGGCATTATCAACACAGCACATACATTAAATCAACAGTGGTTAATGTGCTACTCACTGCGCCAGGTGTCCAGACAGCATCTCCTTACAGATGGGTTGCTCCGCTAAAGTCAGCCAAAACTCGCACGCCTCCAAAGCCACATTCTCATCGGGGTCCTGGGTCCTCTGCAGCATGTACTGTAGGAGATTAGAAAAAGTATGTGCATGAAAAAATGAACAGACATTGAGAGAATATTGCAACCATTAGGCAACTTCTAACACAGGCCTTGACAAATCTGGATCAGAAAATATAGGAACAATAGGTATCATTGTAAATCAATGAGCTGGGTGTTTCATCATGTCCAGATACAAGGCAGACTTTAAAATTCACTTAATTCTAAGTGGAGTGAACTATGAACGTGGTCTAAATGTTCTCCCACATTTAATTGCATTCAAGAGGTCTACAGCTACAGCTTACCTGGATGATGCTGTGCATGTGGGGGATGAGGCGGTCAATGCGGACCTCCAGTAACATGACCAGGGCTCGGCAGACGTTCTTTCGAACCTCAGAGTCCTCATCTGCTGCCAGCGCAAACAGGCTCTAGTAGGGGAGAGGAAAAATAACACAAGACAGACATTTTTTATAAGTGGGAAAACTGGTGGACAAAGAAAAAAAGAAATGACAACTTCCTCCCGTCTGCTATTCAAAACAAAGAAATAAAGTCTTAGTTTCCTCAGTGTACAAAACACACAGCTCACCTCTATGAAGGTGTCAATGTTTTCCATTAGGGCCTGGGCTCGGCCAATGATAAACTGGTTCACACAGGCGATGGCATGGGACCTGCAGCGACCCACGGGGAAATTGAGCCAGTGTAACATTAACAATCAGGGCAAACAAGAGGTAGATTAGTGATGAAAATGTATGTGAGTCAGTTGAATAAACCTATACAAAAAAGCAACATTTGGCCTGGTTTTGCTAAAACATTTGAAAGTGAGAGCACAAATTAGTTAATGTGTGTTTTGGCCAAAAAAATAAAAAAATATTGCAGAGAGAAGAATATTTCAAATCCTGAATCCTATTGGCAAAAATCTAACTCCTGAGTTGTAGTGTTAGTGTGAAGTGACAGTAAGGTCAGATATCTGGATCAGACAGTATGAATACGAACACCTTCATCGCAAGTCAGATGTTATTATGCATCACACCCAGATGATAATCACAATCAGAATGAGTCGCTTTCTCTTCTGTACCTAATCTTGGGGCTGCAGTGCTTGAAGAACTGGAGAAATTTTGGTATCATAATGTTGAGAGGCCTGTTCAGAGCATCACTGTCCAGCAGCTCCGACGAGTCCTCACAGATCTTCTGTAGTGCTCCAAACGAGCCCTGAGACACGGACATACACAGAGAGGCTGTCAAATCAAGCGCAAACATACAGGGACACAGGGGAGAGAGTGAGACTGCATCAAAAAATAAAACCATAGCTAAAGTACTGAGTGAGATGAGACTTGCATCTGAATATCTAAAGAAGTCATTGTAGTCACAGGTGCAAATTATTTCTCAAATAATTGCATTTTCTCACGATGGGTATTTTCTAAGGCTGGGATATATGGAGAAAATCAAATATCACAATATTTTGGACCAAATACCTTGGTATCAATACCACAACGATATTGTAGCGTTGACTATTGGTGCTTATACAAAATATTTACACAATGAGATTTTTGATAAATAATCATCAGTAATGTGAATATAATGACTAAGTGGGTAAAGGCAAATAGAACAGTTACAGTCTGGTAAGTTGAGAAAATGACATCACTTTTCTGTAATGCATGCCTGTAGGCATAGGCTATTCAACATCACTGACAATTTATCAACATTTCAAAATAGAAAACATTACATTTCATAATGTTTTGAATTTGTAACACTATTGTATTATTGCACAAATTAGCTACAACAATAATAGCATTTACCTTATGTAAGTAACATCTACATTTCAACTGAGGAGCAAAACATGCTCCTGACTTTGTTGTCAAGTGTTGTCAGATGCGAAAGCACCCTTCACTTACTGCATTACACCATTAAATTTAAAATGTTGAATTGTTACCTGCAGAATTTTGTATAGAAATATTTGCAGTACAATTAATATAAGAAGTCTTTACATCTTTCCGTGAGTGCATCCCCTGCACCGGGTTAGCTACCACCTCAAATATAATACAATTCTGTGGGAAACACTATACATACATATAAAAATAAATTTGAAAGAAAGACCTGCACACTCATGGTTCACCCACAAAAGGTGTTTTCACTTATTTTACCTGATTAGACCTCTTCTTGGGATGTATGTACAAACTATGCTTGATTGACATATCCCTAACTCTCATGTTAGCTTTGTTGCCATCTGCTAGACACATTCATTTTATGATGTTTGGTGGCCTTATGTAATTCCCAGTGTAGCTACACATACAGTACCTATAAGCTGAGCAAATGTTTAATCAAGACAAGTGAAGAAATGTTTCCTGGCATATAAAACAAGAAAAAGAACAAGGGCAGAGCAGGGTAAGTGCAGACCTCGCAGGTGTTGTAGTCATCGGAGTTGAGCAAGTTGCAGAGCTGGGGCAGCAGCTCAGGCCATGTTTGTAGCTCTCCCTTGGAGGCAATAGTAGTGATCAGGATGCCTAGAGGAGCAAGACAGAAGCAGAAGATACCGGACGTCAGATAGTGATTTATAATTTACGGGACCATGAGCAGTTGCCTTTGTAGCAGCTGCCCTTGTAGCAGCTCTGGATCAGACAGTATGAATACAAATACCTTCATGGGAACTCAGGTGTTTAATGTGTTTATGCATCATCTCCAGAGGGTAACAGAAGGAAAGCAGGCAGAGGAACATGTGTATTGGGCGCGTGGAAGGAAGCTAGCCCACAAAAATTATTAACGCCACATGCCAATTCAATGCCCACAAGAAGCACAAACTCACCAATAGTGGCACGGATGAGCGGTGAGGGGTCACCAATGTTGTTGAGACATTCCTGCTTGATGAAGTCAGCAACAGTTGAGGGGAAATTCTGGTAGTGGGCCTTAACATTGTTCTTCAGTATCAGACCGCTCAGAGAGCGAGTCGGCTCATCTAATAAGAGGAAGAAAGTTACTAACAAGTTGAAAATACAAACGTGTCCTGATAACCAGTATAGATGCATTAATCCAACCTTTTCCTGTTCAAATACCAGTTTTGAGTTCTACCTGAACTCAGTTATTTATTTTTTACTGTGTGGAACTGATTGGGATCATTTTTTTTCAACATTCACTCAACATTTTCAGGCCTGTGCAATTTTTTGGGTGGTTTAAATTGATGAAAGAGGAAAAGGATGGCTACTAACCTTCAGTTTTGAGTCGTGTGAGAACAAAGATGAGATAGTTGTTGAAGTCTGGGAATTGGTTGAGTTGTTCAAGTTTCTAGCATGATAGTTCAGGACCATTTTACTTTGAGCATTGAAATTAAACAACCAACCTTTAATCTCTATGCTAAGTAACATGTTAAAATAAAGACTGACAAACTTCTACATGGAATCATCAATACTTTAAAACATATGCAACTGCCTTAGCCCTGCACTCCAGGCAAAAACCGTGAACACCCTGAGATCGCACTGTAGTAGGATACTTGTTGGACTGCTCTCTGTGTGACTGTGTTGGGCGACTGTGAGTCTTTGAGCAGTTGGAGGACCTGCTGAAGTCCCTGCTCATCTGGCTGCCACTCCATCCTGAAAAAGCAGTAAAAAATAAATGAATACACGTTAACTTGGTTCCATACATGTTTTCCAGTGATTTCTTATAATGTACATACAGTACATTACAAAGTACAAGTAATGAGAAAATGGTTAGCACGTGGTCTTTGGATCAGACAGTATGAATACAAACACCATCAATGGCAGTCAGAAGTTGTTGATGCATCATCTCCAAAGTCCACATGCACATGTATGGTCAGGAAAGCAATGTAAAAGGACACAACGTACAGAACATAATAAGAGGCTCCATTGCATGCAGATAAGTCTGCAAACACACTGATTTATAATGCAAATCAGACCTTTTTAACGCTACTGCAGATTTCTATACCTCAGAACTTTATATCCGAATAGTACATTTGACCGTACCTTGTTTCATATGATGTAATTCAAAGTCAGTGAACATTGTGTCCAAATCATTTAATGGTCCTATGCTGATCCTTTTATTTCAACCAGTCACAGCAATACACTACTAAAAGAGCCCCTGCTTAATAATCGGAGAAGTTATGTAAACCTCTACAGACTTAGTGTTATCTTCTTACTCAGCGTGGTAAATGTATGCACATGGTGTAGGTTCGAAGCGGACAGTGGCCCAATACAGATAGGCAAGGGGTAGTTTGGGAGATATAATATGAAAGAAGCCGCGGGTGGCCTTGGAAGGCCAGCAATACAAACATCTAAAATTGTAATTGGAAATCAGCTTGCGGCACAAAAAACTAGGACATTGCTAGACAACACGTCCAGCTAAAATCTCTGTGACCCGGCTTAGCCGTTCCAAGTTAATCCTACCCCCCACCCCCATGACATACGCTGGTCTAGCTAAATTACAGAAACGCTTTATGTCTATGTCTCAATATTTCTAGTTCAAATTAGTATTGTACAACACGTGAGCACGATTCTCGAGATATACGCGAGGGATCGTATTCATTGTGGTTGGTCTGAGTGAGAGAAGTCGTCGGAGAATAAGTTAATGTTATAAAGCTAGCATATAGCTAAGCTATGTAGCTTGGCCGCCATGTCCACTTCCTAGCTAGCAGTCCGTCTGGTTTAGCTAGCTACATCAACTAACGTTACATTTCACTGGGCTGGTTATTTTACTCTTATTGTAACGTCCATTATCGATTATCTTATCGGTTGGTTATGCACCATTTCAGATGCCTATACATTTGATCGATGCTACAAAAGTTGCCCTTCTTATTCGGGCCTAGTCGACAGGGCAGCGCCAAACGGGGTAACGTTAACCTTAGTCACAATGTGCCCGGCATTAAAATAGGCAAATGCCACAATTTACTATCCAAATACAGGACTGTACCAACTTGTCCTTTTAGAATAAGATAACATCTGAATAGCCACGTAAGGCATAGCGGTTAACACATCGTTGGCAACCAGTTATAGGTACTAACTTGGTGAACACGTTTTGCAAGCTAACTTAGCCGCTAAGCAGTTCTGCCTGGCAGTGCTAGCTAGCTAACGCTAATTATATTAGCCAGGCTAACGTTATTGCTATATGACGGATACTTGCTTTGAATATCGCTTTAACAGAACACCTTACCCGAGGAGGTGGTCTGATTGACGTACTATATTTATAAAACGTTTTGTCAAAGTACAAGCCTACTGATACTGCACCTACAATATTGACTTGAACGTTGAATTATCGTACTGGGCCGCTCTCCTCCCGTGCTTCGTAGCGGTTCTTCTTGTTCAAAAGAACACGCCGACTGAAATTGTCCTATGGCGGCTTCCGTTCAGTACACATTTCGCTAACTACGCGAGATTATAGAAGCCCCTTTGGTTTTTTCCACACTTTTAAAATAGTAGTTACTGATTAAGCATAAAACATAATACACAAAGTGGTCCTACAATCAACCAATTAAATAAGATGAAATTATGTTACATTAAATGTAAATATTTATAAAGCATAGAAGTAGGATGTGGATGGGGTTTTGATCATGATATTGTGATCAGTCATCTCATGAAAATAAAATAGTATGATAAATGTCCTCAACTTAGCATTTTGTTTTATTCAGACAAAAGATTTATTTAAAAAAAATTATCTTTTATGCATTCCTTTTATTTTTGTTGAAATTGGACATTTTATTTGTAGTTATTAGCTTAGAAGGTGTTGATCATTCATGTTATTTTTATTACCGGTAAGGATGTGCAGCAGATCTTTTATAAGCGTGTATCTTATAAATTCAACACTTCAACATTTTATCTAGTAAATAATTCAATATGCATGTTCACCATCTGACACTGGTGTGTTTTGCATGTGTCATGCTGTTGGATAAGGTGATATGTGTTGTATATTGTGGCTTCATGTGTTTTATTTTTAGGTGTAATACTTTATAATGTCTGTGAAATGACTGTATGGGAACTGTGCTGTTACATATTGTACCATATTCCACCAGAATGGCTGTGTTGTCACTAAAGTGAACTACTGTAAATTAGTGATTTAGAAACTCTGCAGCCAGACCCTTATTAAAATTGTTATGCAATCACATATGACAGATTGTCAAATGCACATTTTACGTATCAAAGTATAAAGTTTAAAGTACGGTAGTTTTTTTTGTTAACAAAAAAACATGGATGTGGATCATTTGCCTTTATAGGGAAATAACAATATGAAATAGCACCTGATTTGTTAACATTTACATTCAGTGGGTTCAAAATAGCAACAATTCTTGTAGCTTTAATAGGTTATATTGGTTTTTCTGCCTTACAAATTTACACATTCCCAAGTGCATCTGGAAGTAAGTTAGCCTTTAAATGTCTGTATTATACTTCTAACATTCCAACATGTCTTGACATTGACAACTGTCAATGCCAGTGAAAAATAATCCCTGACATACTTTATGTTGATATATAGATAAAGCTCTCCCATGACCAGATTCCGCCTTCCTGGGTCTTGCAGAGAGAGGCTACGGAAGCCTGTTCAGACGATCAACATCTAAAATCACATTCGTACATTGAACATTTTTTGCACATAAAAAAACAAATACAACACATATCTGAGATGAACGTCCAAAAGCCAACATAGTAAAAACATCAAACTTCCAGTAATTCAAAAGCAGTGGGCATGAAGTGCTTTTCGTAACCAAACGTTGACTGTTCTTCCTCTGTTGAGCTCCAACAATCTTCCCTTTTTTCCTCCTCCTCCCTATCCTCATCAGAGTCAACCATTTTGCTGTACTCCTCTCTTCGATATCTGTGATCTGTCCTATGACACTCCTCTGTGACAGCTTCCTCCCTCTGATTGTCATGGTGGTCCATCTGTAAGCACCCATCTCCAACCACTGGCCTAGTTAATCTGTCAGTGTTGGTGGTTTTCTCCAAGGAGGACTTAAAGGCCCAGGGCTGGATTTCAACAACCTCCAACAGAGAGATCTTGGGATGTGGCTCATAGATCGGAATGCAGATCCACGCCCAGGGGTCATTAGTCTACAGGGAGATCACACACAGACACAATATTTTATTTGTTGGTATTGTACAGTAACAAACTAGGAATTAACTACATTAGTGAGCGTGTATTCGTTAACAGGATAAACAGTTGAATAGCAAAATAATTACTCGGGCATTACTCAAGATCAACAATTAATGGAAACTGCACACTAATTTTACTATATATATATATATATATATATATATATATATATATATATATATATATACACACACACACGTGCAATGTTTAAGGAAAGACACAGGGGATATCATTTAAGAGGACGTTTTGTTTAAGCAACCTCTTGTGCGAGCTACTGTTAAAAGCATATGTGTTTCAGTTTGTGGGGTGACCTTATGGAATGGACTGAACGATGACATCAAACAGAGCCTTAATATCATTCAGTTCAAAAATAGATTAAAGAAATCATTACTGGACCAATACAGAAAATAGACTTAAACACAAGAATGGAATTGTAATTTAATGGTATTGCTATTGTTGTTAGTTATTGTTTATTGTAAGACCTGAAAGATTGTATGCTCAATTTGGATATCTATTTACTTTGTTATTGTATGATTTTGTGAAATAGGGGCAGGACCAAATAAGCTATTTGCTTCCGCCTGCTTCTTCTCAAACTAATCATTTAATTGTGTAATTATATATATATATATATATATATATATATATATATATATATATATATATATATATATATATATATATATATATATATATATATATATATATATATATATATATATATATATATTTTTTGTCTTGCAACATTGTTGATTGTTTGAGATAAATAAATAAATGAAATGAAATGGAATGAACCCTGTTCCAAGATTTGACTAAACCTCACAGAAGACAAAAAGTCCTATAATGTCAGTCAGTCTCTTACCTGGTGCTTCATGTGTCTGAAAATGTGGCTGTTGCGCGCATCTGGCACTTTGTCATAGAAAAAAGGAGGCACCAGTAGACATACTTTGTTTTCTCCTCGACAGGCACTGGCAGACACACAAGAAAAACAAACAAACATAAAACACCCCCCATAATCACATTAACTCACAATCTTTAAAATCAAAAATGTGTATATTAATGTATTCTTAACTTCAATGTTCACATCAACATTTTATGAGAAAACAAGATTAGAATTTAATATCCTTTTTTTCCTTACACTGTCCATCACTGAATAATTAAATTATTTTTCTTGTAAAAGTATTTAAAGTGTTAGTTGAGAATAGATTACTCCAGATACTTGTGAAATAGTCCACATATTTACCAACAAAAAGAACTGTCCCACCACAGCTATACATGTCTCAGAGATAGAAGAATAGAACTTCAGAAATATAACATAATTTAAAGACAAGTTGTTATTATCTCACCTGCAAAAAGCAAGAAGAACACATATTAAAACCACAAAAAGGATCCCAACCACGATTGCTATTACGAGCGCTGAAAAGGAGGAGAGAGAGAGATAAACTTATTTACTCAGTAAAATGGTAAATTCCCCTATTATGTGGTTAGAAATATCAAATTGCACCTCCATAGAAAAACTCTTTGGCAAAAAAACAACAACTCTTTTGTCATACAGGTCATCTAAGCTCACCCCATTCAACAAGAAAATAATTAAGATGTGATGAAATACCGAAATCTTCGTGGTGCTTTGTTTTGAACTTGGCAGTGGCATTTGCTCCAGGCCCGGCCACAGTCACAGCTCTTAGCCGCACCTCATACTCCTGTCCGGGACTGAGATGCAGCAGCTTAAAAGTCTCATTTTCATGCTGTGAGGATGCACTCACATTGTACACTAGAAGAGACATATTGTTTGAAGAGAGGTTAAGTAACAAAAGACACACCAAACTAAGTATACTATTGCTTTAATTTGCTTATTAGTACTTTTCTTTTTTTCTGTTGTATGTTCACCGCTATGCATTATTATTTTGTCATTAAATACATGGAAAGTTATTTAACAAAAGTAAGTCTACAATCATGCTATCTGCTCTGTAAGGATATACTGTATACAGGAGTGTTTTGAGGTAAATGCTAACGCCAACATGCTAGCATGCGCAAAATAACAACGCTAACATGCTGATTGTTGGCAGGTATAATCAGAACTGGTTTAGAAGTTCTAGTTATAGAGAATCTTTGGTATAATGTATAGCGTTTTCATTATTTCAGTTTATCACGCTAACATTTAACAATTAGCACTAACAGCAAAGTACAGCACAGGCTGATCTTTAGTCTTGCAGGTATGTAGTCATAAACCAAATTTGACCTGCTAGACGAAAAGTTAAGTTTTTACCAAAGTAATTAGAATTCAAACTATCGGGAACATGAATGTGTGTACCGAATTTCATAACAATCCACACAATAGTTGTGGAGGCATTTTACGTAAAGGCACAAATGTAATCCCCAATGGTAGCACTAAATAAAAAAGTCAGTGAATCTAAAAATTCATTAGGAGACATCCTCTTGGATCTATGAATTGCTGTTGCAAATGTCATGGCAATCTATCCGATAGTAGTTTTTTGCAAAAATCACATGGGTTTCCTATGTTTCTTTAACCAATTACTACAACTGTATAATATATTGTTGTTGTGTAGCCTACCGTTTTGTCCGTTTACTCCACTGTCTACTACTACTTGGTAATACAGGATCGACCCATTCTGCTTGGAGAGGGGAACAGACTCCCAAAACAGGTCCACATGAGTGGCAGCAATGGAAAACACCTTAAATGATGGTACACTGGAAGGGGCTGAAAAGTGATACAATAAATGAGTATTACAAAGTTAATCATTTTAATACGAGGAGACAAAATTAGCTAATCAAAGTTTAAAAAAATGTTTTTAAAAGGCAGCCCAAAACCAAAACATAAATACTTACTTCCTTGAAGTGAATATCCAATAACTGATGATATGTGATGAACCTTACTGCTGTGAGATACAGTGAACAGTGACACTTGGTAGGGTGTGTACTTTGTATAATGACCTGTAGGTGGAGACACACATCAGAGTAAAACAGCCAGCACAAGTCCAACCTTAAAAGTGATGGTTTCTTTAAATAGGTGTTCTACAGTATATCACTTTCTGGGGCTACTCAATCAGTTTAAAATATTTAAGCAGTGCTGTATGAGTAAACTTTTCTTTTTACCGCTTGTATTGCTATGAACATATTCAAATCAAACAGACCTTTAAAAAATCCTGTTGTTTGGCTTTTGTTTACTTTGACCCAATCAAATCCTTGGCATGGAGGACTTCCTGCTTGTTTGTATTGCAACACATATTCCTTCAGGTTATCTAAAAGCTGAGAGGGCAGATCCCAGGACACATTGAGGTGCTCTTCATTCATCACGAGGTGAATAGCTTGCTCGTCTTTCTCTTTACCTTCGCAAGAGACAAATGCTTTTTAGTTCTGATGAGCAGGAAGAATAGGAGAAATACAAATGAAAGAATTAGAGAATCATATCACACAAATATAGAATTACTGCAGCATAATTTTCCAGAGAGAATAGTCTCTTTAACTATAACTTTCAATTTAGTTAAATGTATTCATTTGTGCTGTTTTCACAAAGGATCTTAGGACCCCTCCGTATTGGCAGTGAATGTTCCTCGTTAAGGGTTTCCTTTCAAGACCTATTCACAAAACTGCTCAGGGTAGCTTTTACTCCTAAGCCTAGATTTCATTAAACATTTTAGATATTTTATATAATGTGTCACAAATTCCATATGTAAAACAAATCATACTATTTTGTGACTGAAAAATCTTCATCCTTTGATGAGGTAATTCTTCATTTACTTTATATAATATAATAATAATTCTCAGCTAAAATGTGTAAATTGGGTAGATAATTCTTATTAACTCACTTGCCATCAAAGTTTGCTTTTAAACGTTCATTATTGTTCTATTTTTTTTTTTTTTTTTTTTAAACGTGATGATGCAGATTACCTGAAGCATTTGACTGATTGTGAGCAGATCCTAGTGACTTAGGAGTCCTCTGGACTACCATTTCTTACTTTTATTTTTTAAAACACTGAATAACTTTGTCAAAAAACATAGGACTGAAACAGCCCTTAGTTTTGGGAGAGTTTTTCTAAATACAGCCAGTTACTTTTAGACTCAGGATGTTATTGTGAATACGGCCCCTGATACAAATCTTTCCACACTTTTACTTACTACTTTGTACTCAATGGCAGTCTGGACAATTGGTACCTGGTATTGGCATAGCGAGATAAGAAGGCACTGTGGCACCATGTGCGTTGTAGGCAGATACACTGACTGATGATACATCCTTTAGAGAGAAATTGGAGTGGCATTGCATTTCATCACACAACAATAGCCCCCTTGGCTCAGCTGTGGACATATTCACCAAATCAGCAGTGCCGTTATTGTAAGACAGTGTGACTTCATATCCCAGAATGAGACCGCAAGCCTGAGATGAAGGAAGCTTCTGGATGGGATGGAGAAAAGGAGACGATAGTGAAGGGTGAGTCTGCATAAAGTGAGTCTCTGGTTCATTATTTCAGTCAGAGAATCCTGATTTTGGGTTGTTTTTTTTACTTACCTTCCAGGTCAGAACACAGTCAGAGCTTGCCTGGGATATCCCACAGTCCCTCCATACATCCAGCTCTCCTACAGGGGCTGAACAAGAGAGAAACAAATTGGCAAGAAGGAGAGAAAACCAGAGATGATTCAAAAAAAACTGAACCCAGTGCAGGTTTGTGGAACTCATTGATTAATAGTTTTAGCAGAGAAAAAATTTATTTTGTTTAGTGGGAGAGACAGCGCTGTTTGGTTAATTAGGATAGTCCTTCTAGTTTCATGTTTGCTCACAATACTGTACATACTGAAACAGTAAATATCTGTGTGGTATACTATGAAGGTACAGCTAGCGGCTGGTTAACTTGGTTTAGCATAAAGACTGGAGGCAGGGAAACAGCTAATCTACTTGTCAGCACCTTTAATATATATATATATTAAATATATATATATATATATTATTTGTGTAATCGGTACAAAAAGTTGTAAAAATGACAATTGCATAATAACTTCCTGGAGTCTCAATTGGTTGCCTAGGACTGAGTCCCAGCTAATAAATAGTACTGCACCTAACCATTGTAAAATGTCAACACTTTTTTTGTACAGATTAATTATATTTAGTGTACTAGTGAGAGTGGTAACAATCTTCTCATCCAATCCTCAGTACAAAATAAAAAAAAAACATATTTCTCAAAATTTCAAACCGTTAGAATGGACATACAACAAAGAAACTATAAACATTTGTCAACATTCCTCAAGTTCTTCGCCGATGATAAACCTAAGAGAACACATCCAAAATAAGGACCAACCTGTCTCTTTGCTTCGTATTCTGTGGATTGCACTCCAGTCACTCGGCAAGCTTGTGACACAGGAACAGCGAACTTGAAATTCATAGACTGTGTTGGGCTGGGGACTTTCAATTGTATAGCCATGGATCTGTGTAGAAAAGAAAAAAACAAGCTTGAACATGCATTCAGTTGACAAAACTTTAGTTAATCAACAATACACAGTTTTCCTTTTTTTCCAGGACATTAATAGATTAATTTATAAATTTATCAACACTGTCTCCACAATGTCAACATACAAAGTGAGGACTACACTGAGAGGAAAGAATAGGAAAATTGTGGAAGACAAAAGCTAAACCAGATACCTCAATCCAGACTAGGTTTGTCTCTGTCCGATGTCGGACATCACAGTTTCCCAAAGACAGCTGCAGCTCATCACAAGTGGAAATCCAGTCAATCTCTAATGACTCATTATGGCTCAATGTGACTTTAGGAGGGGGCGGCTTCACTAGAAACAGAGAAACAGAAAGAATCTAACGAGAAATATCACTTAAATCAAAATTTATAATTAGGATATGAAAAGTCTATCATTTTTTTCCCATTAAAATGAGTAAATTATTATGATTCTGCTTGTCAGAAAGGCATCAAGTATTATACTATTATGATTAAGGCTGCACGATATGAGGGAAATATCTAATTGGGATTATTTTGACTGATATTGTGATTGCAATATGATTTACGATATTGGACGGAATGATGTTTGTATCATTATTCTCATTTGCATTGAAAAATATAAAATATTTAAAAATAACAATAATCATAGTGGGATTTCTGCGACGATCTGTACCAAACAAAGATTTTCTCTTTACTCTGTACACTTTGTAATATGGGACGTCTCTGCAGCACCACAATACTTAATTCAGAATGGTATGACAGATATTTTGACTATAACAAATATTGTGTCCACCTTACAATTTGGATATTGCGCTAATCCATTATGCGATTTTGATCAAATCTGATTCATTCTGCAGCCCTAGATGTTATTGTTGTTGGTGGTGGTGTCTGTATTTATGAACTAGAATGTGCAGGAGTGACTCACTGATATTTGCTGTATTAAACACAGCCTCTTGAGATTTGGCAGAACCATGTTGATTCTTAGCCTGGACCCACACACGAAGTTCTCCATGGCTGAAGTGTTCACGTTGGATAATCCCACTAAAACTGGGCCCAGTGATCACATGCTCTTCTCTAAAGAGAAGACAAGCAGAGTAAAACAAATTCAGAAGGCTCCTCCTAAAGTTATCAGATTATTGTCAACAAAACTTTCAAACTGTCAGATGGAGGATTATGTTTTTATCATGTTTACTCTCTATATGCTGTTTTCCAGTGCAGGCTGTAGTTGGTGGTGATCTGAGGATCCGGCCTCGCATCCCAACTACAGTGGATATCTGCACAATTGTTTATCTCACCACATGGGATGGAGCAGTCAGGAAGAGAGGGAGCAGCAGGAGGACCTGAAGAAACAAAGAGCAGAAGGGATAAAAAATACAATGAAAAACGGGGTGACCACTAGCTCACCCAGTAAGAGCGTCCGCCCCATGTAGGTTGAATCCTTTACAGCGGCCCGGGTTCAAGTCCGACCTGCGGCCCTTTGCTGCTTGTCATCCCCCATCTGTCTCACACCTTTCCTGTCTATCCACTGTCACTATCTAACAAAGGGAAAAATGCCCCAAAAAAAATAATCTTAGAAAAAAAAGATAAACATAAGACCTTATATCGGAACAAAAACAGTTTCAACTAAAATTGAACATTAAAATCTACATGAAGGTAACATTTCTTGCAGGGTTGTTGAATTAGGTAGTGTAAGTTTTAGTACCAAAAAAAGTTGGTAACATAGTATTCCCACCATGACATTTGAAAGACCACTTGGGTTTTGATTTTTTTTTTTTTAACACATAGTATGGTGAACCTTTTTTGCATTGTCCAAACCAATACATGCAGATCCATTAGATGACGGAGCAGAAAAAGCGGTAAAGTCAGGGACAGTGGCACAGACTGAAATATACAAAATGATACCACCATGAGTCACAACAAGCAAAAGGTACTGACCCGATGTGACAAACTTCCAGGATAATGTGTCACAAAAATGAATTACAAAAGAACACAGCTAATATAAAAAAGATGCACACAAGTAGCATGAAGAAATTCAAATAAACTACGCTTTGCTGCTAAAAACTCTAAAATCTCTCCAAAGCTTATAGTCCAAACATCCAGTATATACTGTCAATTTGAGCAGTTTTACTTATGCAAATTAAATGTAAATTCTTAATTATATTCATTAATGTTTTAGTCAGATAGAGTGTGTATATACACACACACACACATATACATATATATATCTCAAGAGAAGATTAAAAAAACCTGAAAGCAATAAGAAAGAAAGAGTCCTTTTCTGTCATACATGCCATGTCTACAAACACACACACCTTTTTTTGTATTCCTCACAAGACCGTCACCTTTACACATTTCTCGAAAGCCTACAACTTAGCGGTGATCAATTCAATGCCTTCACACAGCATGTTGCAAGGAAGCACACTGCAAGTAACAGGAAATGAGCTCTTGAATACATTTGTGTCTAAATACACGCTTCTTTTGTCACCACTTCCTCTTCAATGCAGAATGTAATGCATTGTAGCATCTTATAAGCATGTCACCTATATTAACACAAAGAGCCCTTTATCAAAACATGTAAAGCTTGATGTAATGCCTTCAGTCGGAGAACAACATGTGCCACACATAAAACACCTCATTCTTTATCAAGTTAGTTTTGAACAACACAACCCTCTTTAGTATCACATCTTAGAAGTGCATGAAGCATCCACTTCAACAGGGGGTCCGGGGCCCCAAGGGGGCCCTCAGAGTTACTGCAGGGGGGCCACAAAATTAGTGTTCATTTTAAAAAAAAATTTCAAAAATACAAAAGTCTCAACATATTATTAGAAAATATAAATCAGCCTCAACACATTGATGACAGGCTTACTGGCCTATAGGTATAGTCTCTAAGGTCGCCATTGACAGTGATCCTAAGGATTCACTGTGCCATATGTATACTTAACATTAAAACATGACTTATAAAATCATGCCATCCAATATTTTAATAGCTTTGTATTTTATGCACTAAAAGGTATGTATAAAAGCTTTAGGCCGCCCACACATTATCGTAGGCCAAGTTCAATATGCAAGTTAATTTTATAATATGTAAGGGGGTCCCTAAGCGGTCTCTCAGTTAAGGGGTCCTTAGCTTAAAAAACGTGGAAGACATCTGATCTAATTTCGTTGGTAGATAGGTTTTGTAGTAGTAGACAAAGTAAATCTAAATCTTTAATTTGAATAGTGATATAAAAAAAGCTTACATGAGTGCTATAGCTGATTGAAATGGAGCTAATGTGACATACTTAACCTACCCTTGGGTTGTTTATTCTTTAACAATACATCATTTTTTACAGGCTGACATGTGTGTTGTATGTGAAATCACAGCACACAAAAAGCAGTTTCAAAAAGTAGTATTATTATATACCTGTTAAATATTTCCCTCTGAATTAAGAAGCCTAGCACAAGCCTAGGAAGGAAATATTTACTGTGCAAAGTACAAGAACCTAAAGAAAGAATTTAACTTGTACAGTATTTGAGTAACCTGTTCATAAGCATACCTGAAGCAAGACAATTTGGCAGGAGGACCAGCAAGATGGACAGACGCCACCTTGTCCGAAATGTGGCCATTACATTTAGACCCAGGACTCTGCCTTTGGAAAACAGACACATAAACACACATACACACACATACACACACATACACACACATACACACACATACACACACATACACACACATACACACAAAAATGTATCAACCACGGAGGCTATTCTGTGACGGATACATTACTCAAATCCAAGCATTGTTGGGGTTTTTGACGCAGTAAATGTAGTGACCTACTAACACGTGCATCGAAAAAGACCGAAACATAGGCTCCTGTAGATTCTGCAGTTTGACATAGAATACTAGTTAGGCTACTGTAAAACAACTAACGTTGAAAGCCGACAGTCCGTCTGTCATACACACATTCTTGTTAGATGTACTCAAATGTAAATGAGAAAATTAAAGATATAAGTGATATCTTATTTGCATATAAAAACACAGAGCACTCAGTATAAGTGAAAGTAGGCCAGGAGACGAATCTAACGTTAAATATTGTCTGTCAAGCTGTTGTTTCAATACTAACAATATTGACTATAGCCCTACAATGTATAATTTAAATTGACTAAAAATGATTTACCTCATTATGAGACACACTGGCGTGTCTGTCGCGCATTCTGCAGCAATACAAACACAGTTTACAAAGAAAGTTGAATTGTTCCGCGATAGTTCGGTTTTTACCCGATAGGACCGCCCATTTCTGGAATTACCAGTGACGCAAACACACTCGTGCGCGTAAACACACACATAAGCTACTCATCCATGTAGTACACAATCCCACAATTAATGTGTAACTTCATTTCACAACAATATTAAATATATCCATGTAGTTTTCTGTAGCCTATCATACATTTTAAGTACATTTCTGAAACATTTTTATATTTGAATGTATTTTGTTTAATAAAGTTGTAGAAAAAAAACATATAGACCTACTCAACCAAAGAGCTCTGGCCTATGGTACATAGACAGAAATATAGTATAAAGGATCTTTGACTCAACTTGTATAGCCTAGTTCCTGTTATCTAGCTGCTGCAGATCCAAAAACGTAATGCTACATTTGGCCCAAGTAGCTTCACATAGAAGCAACACAGGGGAGTGGTTTAATCATCGTTTTAGTGATTAAAAGAAACCTCACATGATACAACGGTTAGGCTACTCATAAGCAATGAGTAATATCCTGGGACCACCGCTCAACTGAAACTCACACAGATAGTTTGTAGTTTTGTAGTTTATTTTGAACATGTAAAAAAATATATATATATATATATATATATATATATATATATATATATATATATATAGGCCTATACTGTTTATATACAGTAGGCTATATATATATATATTAGATTAGATTACATAATACTACCACAATGGTGAATGGTGAAGCAGTTTCCTACAGTAAAAAGCAAAACACAAACAAGTAAACACACAACAGACAAACAACAGACAAAGAGCAAAATGTATTGAATGAATGTAAAGTGGCATTAAATCAAAGGTATACTGTAAAGTGCTGTTGCCATAGTACAAAAAACAATATTGCAGTGTAAGTAAGTGACGTTGAAATTAAATTGAATATGTAATTAAATAATAGCAATAGCAATAATAGCAAAAGTAAGTAACCATAATATAAATTATATTGAACTGTAACCATAAACATATATATATATATATATATATATATATATATATATATATATATATATATATATATATATATATATATAGATAGATAGATAGATAGATAGATAGATATACAGTATATGTAAAACCTACAGTCACATAAACACATACGCATGCACATTCATAGACACAGATGCATACAAACATGCACACACACATTTACACTTTTTTTTGCATCTATCTTCTTTGTTTCTGTCTATCTCTATCAAACCGAATAACCCATACTCACAGAGTGAGATGGTAAAGTTTTTATGTGGAAAAAATTGGTATTTAAGTAAGTACAACTTACTTTTTCTTGAGTATTTTCGTTTTATGCTGCATGTTTTAAATCAAAAATGTCTACAATTACTTTTGTATTCTTTTATACTACTTTTAATGTTAACTGAAATTAATTGTAATGTTTAATTTTGTCTAAAGTGATATATTTGGCTTGAAGCAATAAAACAAAATGCTGGGATGTTCTTGATTATTTCATAATTTCATCAATACAATTCTTAATGCAAGAATCGAGTGAAAAAAAAATACAGATAACCCAGTATATGGGTTGTATTTTTCTAACCCATTTTAGGTCGTTTTAACCCAACAACATGGTAATTTTAACCAATTGTTGGGTAGAAAATATAACCCAACATGCTGGGTCAAAGCCATAACCCAACCCTGCTGGGTCAAAACAACCCAGCGATGGATCGGTCCATATTTGACCCAGCACTTGGTTACCAATATGACCCAAGTTGGGTTATTTTTAACCCAGCAGTTTTAAGAGTGCATCTACCTTAAATATTGTTTCTACTCCACTGTAGTTACTTTACAAAATGAAACCACTTTTCATATTAAGATTTTTACTGTAAAAAGATATAAACTTATGATATACAATGCATTGTCAAAGGTGAAACCATGATTCCTGATCTTTGTGGGTTGTAACTTCTGACAGAAAAGCAGTTTCTAGTTGGAACCCCTTGTTATGTTTTGACTATGAGTTGTACTTCCACTAAATAGTGACTTTCTCTTTAAACTCCTCGTGTTTTGTTTTTTTCAATAATCGTCAAAGGCCCATAGAGTTTAAATAAATCATTATAGAGAAATTCCAATAGATTAATGCAAATTTGTTTAGAGGAACTTTTTTTATCTTTTTCTTCTTTCTTGTATCAAGAATCTTATAACCCATCAGTTTTACATTTTGTGACCCTTTGGAGTGGCCCTACCTTTAGATTGAGAACCACTTGACTAAAATAAAGTAGTTAAAACTAACACCACCTCTACCAACTATTAAAATCATGCAATGTGATGCATCAGTGATGTATAATAAGTTATATTATATGGGTTACAGGGGTCATTTGCATGCAGAGGCTTTTACTTTTGATACTTTCTAAGTTCATGTTGCTGTACTTCTGTACTTTTACTCAGATGTAAATGTGGGACTTTTACTTGTAATGTTGTACGTTCACAGTAATCTAGTACTTTTACTTAAGTAAAGGATCTGGATACTTCTTCTCCATCACTGATATTGTCATTGTTTCAAAGTCAAAGTATGGATGCATTGAATGCAAAATACGGTAGTACAGCCTATTTCAGGTGAAGTGAGGCTAGCCTTGCAATTAAGGAAAGACAATATTTCAACATATACTTAAAAAGGCAATTACATGATTCTTTCCACACATTTATTATGATCTGAATGTTTAACCCATTTACTGTTCTGTGTGCAATGAAACAAATGAAAAATACCAACAATCTACTTCTAATTAACAAACAATATGATTTTCAGTTGTTATCAAATGATCCTAACAATATTATTTCCTTGAATTCTTAGATGCACAATTCAGGTGGTAATGGGGAAAATGTGTTTGTGGTTCGGAAGGACAAAACAGCTTGGTTCAAGATTGAATAATTGAGGCGGTTTATTACAAACAAAATAGTCATGTTTAATCTTTTAAAATATATATTTTTTGGCTTTTATTGCCATTACTGATAGGACAGATTAAGACAGGAAAGTGTGAGAGAGGTTGGGAATGACACATTCAGAACTGAACCTGTGCCCGCTGTGACAAGGACTGAGCCTCCGTCCATGGGGCGCACACTCAAACAAGTGAGCTACCAGGCACCGTATGTTTAATCATTTTAACCAGAAATATAGATAAACCTTTTGAACACATGGCAACCCTTTCCAAACACTTTATAGAAACTAAAAACTTTAAAAACAAAAAAATAACGATAAATAATTTCACAAAACAGTTCACATGATGGTTTAACTGAAAGACACTGTACGTACTGTAAAATTACTTAAAATTCATGAGAAGTGTGAAACAAGAAGTGTGTGGTGAAGGTTAACTCTCAACATAGGGAGCTGATCTCGCCCTTGCTGCAGCCCCACTTGCAGCAGGCATTAGACAGGCCCACCACCACATCCCGGCCCTTTCGGTCAGCCTTGCGTAGGGCTTCCAGGATTTCCTCACTGATGAAAGAACGTGCCGGCCTGCTAAACACTCCCTCATGGTCGTTCCTACTTATGAAGCTTAAATCTCTGTTGCTTTGGAGGAGACTCTCTACCACAGGATTGTGACTCAAACCCTCCAAGGACTCCTCCTGGCGGGAGCTGAATGGGTCCTCTGAAACATCTGCAGCAGTAAAATGGGCAAATGAAGAATCAGAGTACACTCATGCTTTTCTCATATACTCAGAGAATAAATAATAATTTGTAATATCATCCTATACATGATATATTGTCAATTGCTAAAGATGACCTGATGGAGGGAGGGAGTGTCAGGGAAAATGCAAACCAACAGGATGTAGGACGTAACATAAAATGAAGTTATTTCAGGGTCAAAGGCTCAAGTAAGTGGTTCAACATAATACATCAAATGACAATGTAAATGAGAATTATAGCGCTCTGATTCCAGCATTGATTGTTAATACTGACTAAACCAAGTATACCAAACAGCATGATTGTTCAAAACAAATTTAATTAGTGGTATTTTCTATCTGCACTTTAAAATAAGACATCATTTTCTTCTCTTTCCATTTAAGACTGACTTATCTGCACAATTGCATAATCACAAATAAAGTAAGAACAGAAACTTCATCACTGACATCCAATTATTTCACAGCAATCCAGAGAAATCATAAGTTGATGTCATACAATGAATGGACTTGTTTGAGTCACCATACGAAACCCTAACAGTGATTGAGACATCCCAAGGCCAGTCATGGTGAAGATGTAGCGCCCTCAGCCTCTTACCTGAACTCCCGAGTGACCGCCTCCATCGTGAGCCTCCGCAGGTGAAGATGACTGCCCGAATGAACTCCCGGCCACATAGCTTTACCCCATATGTTGGGCTGTCCATGGGCTGAACCCCAGCCACAAGCAGACACACCACCAGTACTACAGCTTTACACATAGTTCCCCAAGGAAATAAAACTAAACAGAAGGGGTTAAAATGACAGAATATTCTTTGGTTTGAGCAGCACTTAGCTTTCTGTCTCCCTGTTTGCAAGAGTTATGACTTTCTAGCTGACCCAGGCGTGGTTTATAAAGGGGTTTGGAGCCCTGCAAAGGGAGCCCTGCATACTGCGCATGGAGTCCTTCTCTGAAAGAAGAACAGATTCGAAAGAAAGATACAGTCCTCAGAGACCTTTATGGAGACAAAAAGCAGACCAAAGGTGGCATAATTAACGTCAGAGGCCCAATGATCAAATTGCGTTTCAGCATGAGAAGCACTGTCACTGTTAATGTCCCTCAATATTATAACTTCATCAGATCCCACTTACATCTAATATGTAAATTATTCCATAATCATGGGTCATGTAGTGGATTTCAATATGCAGAGCATGTTGACAATGTCAACAAATGGCCAAAGTCTGAGATTATGTGACCTAAAAAACTTTTATAGCATACTGGTTAATTACAACTCTGTCCCCATCTATATGTGCATCATAGGGCATGGCAAAAATTTCAAACGTTCAAACGAAAATTTCAACGTCCTTTGATGTATTGGCACTATTGCTAAACATTGCTAAATCAGTATAAAATCATGACAATTTATCATAATTGCAAAATGAATCTTCAAGTTGGCAGCTGACACCAGTGAATAGCATAGGGATACTCAACATAGAGCAACCAAAAGAAGAGGTGCATTTTAAAGGTAATTTCTTTCAAAAATAAAAAAGACATGGTGAACTGACATTGCCTGAACATAAGAAATGAACCTCTCAGGCCTAATTATGCATGTTACCATGAAATCCCCTGATAAGATTTAACATTCACTGACACCAGGGATATATTTAGGACATTGTGACCAATATCCCAATTATTTACATCAGTTCTGCCATTTTTATTCCACACAAGACCCTGCATAACTTATATCTATCATTTTCCTCTGCTCTTGAAAATGACTTATTCTGTAATCTCTTTGCCAAAAGGTTAACAGGGAGAACTGAGACAGGACCAGTGACATTTTCAAAGGCATAGATAACATAGATGTCTTATTATGAGTCTGGCAAAAATAAAACATTTTTATCTGTGTATCCACATAGTCAAAGGTCGTTTAGGAAATTACAATGAGAATAATGAATTTGTAATTAATGTGATAATAAGCAAACAGAATGACATTTTAGGAGGGTGTCCACCGACATCCAGTGTCAACAAAAGTGACCTGTGAAGGTCGTGGGAGCAATATGAAACTGCAATGGCTCATACTTTTTTATAAATGTTGGTCTATCAACAATGCACACTGTAGATAAATGTATAAAATATGGTCCTACAAACTATGTGATTTGATTTAAGGGCTAATTTTGAAATAATTTACAAATTACTTTTTTTTGTCTGTTTAATACACAGCAGCATTCATATGTTCTGTTGTATGGTGGCTGCATAAAAAAGTGACAACTCAACTGGCTATCCTGGGCAAGCATTTTCTTACTAGGCTGTTTTAAGTTTTTCATTGCTGACATGCAGTAATGTTCCAATGGAAATACATGGAATTATAAGTGTTGTGTGTTTGTGGTATAATGTTATACAAAAATGGAAGTGGTGACAGGTAAGAGTCAGAAGTGAAAGAAAATTGGCTTCTTTGCAATTCTGGAAGGCCTACTCAAGCAAGAATAGATCAAGTAAGACTGTCCAACATATTTGTAAAATAAATAAATAAAACAGGACATAAAAGATGAAGTGTTAGCCTAGTTGAACAAAAACAGTGTGATTCAAAATTTCTGTTCATTATTTGTCAGATAAGTCAAACTGGTAGACCTTGAGGGAATTTGCTGAATGAGCTTGGGTTCATTGTGGTCAGATTAACTAGACAGATGTATCATTAATCACCAAAGACAAATGGATATAGGCTACGTAATGGTAGGCCTATTGGCTTTGCACACTGTGTTTAAAATTTTAGATAGATTCCTATGACACTATCAAATCACTAACTGCAGAATTTTGACAAGCACTAAGAGTAACCTATTACTTGAAATATATAGCACCACTTTAGAGGTAAAAAATGTATAATAAATAAATAAAGTATGTCCATGATACATGGCTGTATTAAAAGAACGCTATGATAGACAGAGATGTTCCACGAATGGGCGTGGAAGGCGTTGAAGTGGACGTTTACTGTTCCTGTGGCTTTAAGACAATTTGGCAGTACTCAGCCAATCAGAGCGACGAAGGGGGAGGGATAGGAGCGGGTGGGTAGCAACAGTTGCCCTGGTGAGGACGAAGCGCCATAGCCACGGTAGCCCTGGCGACAAGAACCCAGCAACGAGAATCAACAACAACAACAACTGAATCCGCCATAAAAATAAAAGAAGACATTTACCGGTGGGAAATACACACGTGGATACAGAGGTGAAGCTATTTACACATAGGACATATTTTATGTCCAATAATGCTTCAACTGAATTGTGCTATTGCTTTTCCCCCTTGTTGTTTCAGTAGCCATAACAGACAACTGCCTCCTAGTGTTAGCTGCGGTTAGCCTGCAAGCTAGCCGTCGTAATGATAACCAGTCGAGTCCGTTTCTTGAATGGGGTAGCTAGCTAGTTTCTGCCCGCTAGCTACTCATTTGAGTGACACTGAATTGTGCCTGCCATGACGACGCAGCCACAGATGCATACTCAAGTAGGCCGTTGTTATGGCGATGTCAAATGCAAAAGGTACAAAATGGCGGTTGTTGTAGAGACCAGTAGCTTGCTGCCCGTGGTACCTTGCTAAATAACTAGCATTAGTGCTGTCACGACTAACTTGTGTTCGCATCTGCTTACAGTTAACGGGACGCGTTACAAGTAACGTTAACGTAAACATCTTTTTTAACGATGTACCCGCATTCTGTGGCGGTTTGTGGCATTATGTTTTTTCAGCAGCTTGAGTACATGGCGCTGACTACCCAAAGGGGAGATCAAATTAGGATAGTCAAGTTAAAAATGTAAGTACATAGACAGTTTTTGGTTTAGTGTTGATGCATGGGCAGAGTTGGATCAATAACTTGCAAGTGAAATATCGTCCTCGATCATGTAAAGTTCAAAGCTAAAAGGCAGGTATCGGACATTTAACATCTGAGGGGTGTGGCGATCAAAGGCGTTTTGCCGGTGCTTTGCAGGTCCGAGTTCACGTTACCGTGTTTGTTCGCTGATTTGCTATATGAGCAACTTTATAGCTTTGTAATAAGGTTTCTTGTTGCCAGTTGACCGTTAACGTTAATGTCAGGATTAAACCCCCTCATTTGGATTTGAAAACACAGATGTGCCCTTTTATCAGAGCTATATGTGTTTTATAGTCAAACAACGATGGCACGAGGTTTATAAGTTAGTATCAAGGGTATTTTATGAAAATGTGACACAAGTTAAGGACAATGTGTACCGTTACGTATAATCCCCTCATAATCGGTGTGACATAAAGCATTTATTGCAATGTGGTAAGGGATTTTCCCAACTGCACCTGTGTGAACCACAGGATAGAATGTGTGATCACATTACACCGAAATGCTTGTTCCCGTCAGTGCTCCTCCCCCACATCTACACAGCTACACACATCAGCTGCACCACCAACAGGTCAGCTACAGCTAGATGTACTAAAATAGTGGGGACATATGATTTTAATGCTATTTTCCACTTACACTTACAAGAGATTCTGCAACAAACATCACTTGCCTTATGTTCAAGCGTTGCCCATGTCATTTTAAAAGTTGTACTCCAAAATATTAATAAATGACTCTAGTTAACTCTAGTTAAACATTTTAAAAGTAGCATATAAGCTGTCATTCATTACATTCAGTTCTGCCCCATAATCCAAAAGTAGGGAATTGTATCTATCTTAGCTTCAAAACTCTGACTAGATCTCTATACCCTGCCTTACCTTTATCTGAATGATTATACAGTGGTTTAAAGGTCCAAATGACAATGGGCTTAGCAAATAGAACCTGGAAATAAACCGTTTCAGCTGGATTTATCCTGTAACTCATCCTGGAGCATTCAGAGTATCCCTTAAATATTTCAGAAATGCGTAACTAGTCACTTGTTTCTTTTTCCTAGGGGGATTCCCAGCTCTTGTAATGGCCACCTCAGGCTACATAGGTGAGATACAGCCAGCAGCCCAACCCCAGGGAGCTGGTGTTAGCGTCACACCGGGGCAACCTGATGCCAGTTCTACCCCTGCAACTGCCCCTCAGTTTCTGGCTGAGATTCAGACTGCGGTGGCCACACCCACTGTTGTCACATCCACAGGCCAAACTACTCCCACTGATCAAGTTACCACTATCACCACTCCTAAACTGGCAGATGGTAGTCTAGCCCAATCCACAGCACAGACCCAGGCTCCTCAAACACAGTATGTGACTGCAGAGATCCAGGGCTCCCCCTCGCAATCTGGAAATGCTCAAAGCACTCCTCAGTACATTGTTGTTACAGTCACAGGTAAGGGCTGAACTTCATATACTGTTATGCCATTGGCACTAATGTAGACCAGACCAGTTAAGGCCAGAAGCAGTGATTTACTTAATCCATCCATATTTTAGTGGTTACTACTCCTCATAAAATTGAAGTTAACACGGAATGTTCTTAAGGGCAGTCAGTTACAATACCTCAATGTTTATGGATATTTGAAGAACAAATATTTACTTTCACATGTTTAAATAAAGACTTTAGTTGCCTCTCTAAATAATTCCTTGTTCTGGGTTTGTTGTTTAGTGACTATCTATCATGACTAAATTTGAGCCTTGCCCAAATGGGGGAAGGGATGTGTGGTGCACTTACAAAATGGCACAAACAACTTCATGACAGTAAAATAAAGACACCAACTTGTGAATGTTTTAAATTCTGTATTTGTTCGTCAGAGGGCTCCCTTCACTCAAGTGACAGTGTGTCGGACTCTAGCCCCCCTCCAGCTGTGGTGCAAACAGGAGTTCCCACACATGTTGTTCAGCAGGTTCAGACGGCTCAACAGGTAAAATTTGCACACACAATTACAACATGAAACTAATGTTTCCTTGAATCTTAAAACTATATTGTATATTTTTTGTCTGCAGAGGTCTGTTGTGCAGGCCACCTCTCAAATAGCCAAGACTGAGCCAGGCACTCAGCTCAGTGTTACCAGTCTACAGCCTGTTCATATTAGCCAGGAGGTAAGTCAAAAACACACACAGTAACTCAGTTAATCATTAGTGGTCAAATGTGACTTCTGACAATCATGTCTACTGTTACTGACCAACACAAATTTGTGGAATATAAACAAACTCAAACACCAGCATAGCTTCCATCACAAATGGTGATCATGTTTAACATCCAAAACTTTCCAACTTCCTCACATTTTGGCTTAGTCTTGGTTGACTAATCACATCTTTGGTCAAACCTGCCTCTGCCGGCTTCCAGTTCCTCCCTAGCACCGAGGTGACAGCGTTAGTCAGGGATAACAATCTAGAAGAATGCCAGCTACAACATGAGATAGGACAGCCAGATTGCCAGGCCTGGGCATCACCAGACTACAAAAGGAAATGCTGCTGCAAGCCTCTCTACCTCCCATTGGACTTCTTTCAGTATTACCAATCACTGTACCTGCTCTCTGTGCAAGAGAAAGAGATAGGAGCCCACCCTGCAGTCACAAGCTCAGCCCCCGATAAGCCACCACTGCAGGCTACAACTACCACTTTCCAAGTAGGTCAGGGAAACAAGGGTGACTGCTGCTATATATTTAAGGGAACAGATAATCTGTCTGTAGCTAAGAAATAAGTTATGATTGCAAAAGAAAGTAAACATAAAATATGGGATTATGCAGTTGATCTGGTATCACTAGGCGAGGAAGGATTTATTGGATGTTTGTGTGTGCTCACTACTTAGGTTCAGCAGCAGCTCACACCAGTGCCAGTGCAACATGTGTACGCCAATCAAGTGCAGTATGTGGAAGGAGGAGAGACCAACTACACCACCAGCACAATGTAAGAATAAAACAGTGTCCATCATTTTCTAACACATGTCCAGACAGAACTTTTTTCCTTTTTTACAGTTTATTTTCTCCTCCAGTTTTCTTTGTTTCTAACATATTTTCATGTCCTTCATCCAGCCGTTCCAGCGCCTTTCCTTACACTGACACACCCTTGTACACCCAGACCACAGCTGCCCAGTATTATGAAGGTCAGCCAACTACAGGCTCATCCACCCCTGGCACACCTCTAACCGTCTCTGTGACTGCTGGCACAACAGGGGGTGTGTCCATGTTTGTTGCCCAGCCTACCAGTGCATCAGGGGGAGGAGCCACAGTGGTGACCACAGGTGGCACCACCAATGGGGCAGGTGAAGGGGCAGGCACCAACGGTGGCGCAGCAGGCAGCTATGTGATCCAGGGGGGTTACATGCTAGGCAGCAGCGGAGGGGCAGCTGGCAACAGTCAGAACTACTCACACACAGCCCGCGCCTCTCCAGCCACTGTGAGTATTACAGAGGGCGAGGAGAGTAGCGTGCCGTCGGCAGACAAGAAGGTATGCAGAGGCGCCAAGCGCAGGAATTTCTTCCCGTTTTGTTCTCATCCACACAACCCTTTGGTGGCGCACACTGATGACGTCATAGTTTTGTCCAGTGGAAAACACAATTAAAAATGTGAAGATTCTTATAAGGGTCAGAAAATGTTAGCTTTTGGTGATATATGCTTTGAGTATTGATCACAACAAAACTTGTTGTAGCTTACAGTATTTTTAACTGTGGTTTCCTCCTAAAAAAACAAAACCATGGCCTCACCATTTTCATATCATTGCCATGCATGTGACGAGGGACATTTTTAATTGAAATGCCCCAACACTATATTATTCATCCTACTGAACCCTATATGCTAATGGTAACCAACCTGTTTGGCAAGCATCCCACCAGTATTTCAAGTCATTAATTCATTGCATACCAAAGTTGTATGCCACGGCACGCAAACAAATTTGTGTTTTCATTACCAAATTATCAACAGACTGTAAATGTGAACCAATTTGTTTGTATAATTCATTGAGTCAACAATTGTGTGTGCATATATTGTATATTAACTAAAAAATGTGGGTAATGTGTTTGCAAGTAAGCATGCCTATTTAGTGTTCACATATTTTGAGGTCTGTTTTTCTGTGTGTTTTCCTTGTATCTATTGGCTTTGCTAACTGCACCAGCTGTTTGTTTTATTATTGCCTGCGTGTCAGGTACAGTGGTTGCTGGACAACTATGAGACAGCTGAAGGAGTGAGTCTGCCACGTTCCACCCTCTACTGCCACTATTTGCTGCACTGCCAGGAGCAGAAACTAGAGCCTGTTAATGCTGCCTCTTTTGGGAAACTCATTAGATCTGTGTTCATGGGGCTACGCACACGACGCCTGGGGACACGGTAAGATGGGTCATCAGACACCCAAACTCAGGTATAGAAGAAATGTGCACATATATACAACCCATTGATACCCCTTTCATACATGACATGACAGGGTTGTATATATTGACACTATTAATAATGTGCTGATTTTTTTAAATGTATTTTTAGAGTACATCTCCCACATTCTCCCTACCACAATGATACATGTCAGCAGCACAGACACACTCTTTATACACACTTTATGATCCATATGCATATAAATCTCAATTAGTGGAACACCCAAGCAAAATTTCCTACATGAGAACAATGGAGATTTTTCTAGGAAAATCTATAGCGGTCTTTAGAGCATTGCAAAATGTTCGCCTAGTGTAGGACGAAATGGGGGTGGAGATGAAGACAGACAGCATGTGTGTGGGCGAGTGAGTAGTTTGATGAAAGAGGGGAGAGTAAGCAAGTGAGATTGACTTTTAAGAAATGTTTGGTAACATTGGTTAATTTAAATTATACCATGTGTTGGTTATTGTATTTTATGAAATTAAATATATGTATTTTTAAATCAGTCTGTATTGAGACAATGTACAGTATGTGGCTTTGGGGGAGTTACAAAAGGTTTATACAGACAACATAAACCCTCCGCTCTCACATCTACTTGTTTTCTTCTCTTTAGACTTACTATACAAATTTGACTTGTTCTTGACAGGGGTAATTCCAAATACCACTACTACGGGCTGAGGATCAAGGCAGGCTCCTCTCTTCTCCGTCTGATGGAAGACCAGCAACATCTGGCCATGAGGCAACAGCCCTTCTCACAGAAACAGAGGTGCACACATAAACATCCTAACACACATTCACACATATATTGTCTATAATTAAACCAATGTAACAATTTCTCTTAAATCTCTGTTTTCAATGTTTTCCATCTGAATTTATTTCCTTGTAACAGTTGTTTACCTTATTTTTCCTCTGTATCACACTTAATACAGTATATGTTATTTTAAATCCTCTTCCAGATGTGCTATATATGACAGAAATGCTGTTTAGTTTCACTTTATTATTTATCCTATTTGTGTGGATCTGAATTTTTCCTCTACGTTATCTTATGCACTTTATCCATGTCACATCAGGTTAAAGCCTGTGCATAAAGTTGAGGGAATGACCAATGGCACAGCAGCAGCAGCAGGAGCAGGCCAGCAGCAGGGGTCAGGGCAGGTGGACATCAGCACCCAGGTTCAGCAATACCAGCAGTTCCTAGGTGAGTTTATTGAACAGTGAACAAATACCTACAGGTATTACAGTGATGGTTAAGGATTTTGAGACTGATGGTATTATTTTGAAAAGACACTATACATACTCCATATAATACAACATTATTTACAGTTCTGAATCCCCTGTGCATTTAATGTGATCCAGTATATCTTGTGTTCTAGATGCATCACGCGCTCTCCCAGAGTTTCCAGACATCGACCTCCAAGGGAAGTCTCTGCCAGAGGGAATTGAGGTGGAGCACATAAAGAGCTTTCAGCTGCTGTACAGAGAACACTGTGAGGTAACTGAATGAAAGGACATTGGATAACTGGCGGGCGCCTATTAAATATTGATGAAGTTTCCTTTTTTAGTTGATAGTGGGACAGTGGAAGACTACTTTAAATCAAAGTACCCACTGTTACTACTTATAAGGTAGGACAGAGCTAACTGGCAAATGAAAAGACATGTTGTTAGACAGCTGAGGGGAAGATGGGTCCAAAAGTACTCAGCCAACATTAGAAAGTAATGTCCATCAATAAATAATGTTGTTGTTTTCCTCACTTTGTGCCTGTCCAATTGATCTTGTAATAATCTGTATGTGCTCAGCCATTTATTATCAGTTACTGATGTATAAGATGTTCTTTCCGTGTTCTGTCAGGCCATACTAGATGTGATGGTCAACCTGCAGTTTACTCTGGTGGAAACTCTGTGGAAGACCTTCTGGAGGTTCAGTCAAAGTCAGGCTGGAGATGCCACATTGGCTGTGTGAGTGGTCAAGACTCTAAGAAGATTTTCTCTATTGCAGTAGCAGCACCATTTCATACAGAATGCAGATAATTATAACTGGCATGTTTGTTTACTGGCAGTCATGATGAGTCAGAAAAGCGCCTCCCCCGAAGTCCTGCCTGGTGTTGCTGTGCAAGTATGATCCGGTGCTGCGCTGGAGCCGGGACTGTGACAACAGCCTGTACCAGGGCCTGGTGGAGATCCTCATCCCTGATGTCCTCAGGCCCATTCCCAGTAAGGCTCTACAAGAAGTATGATAATGCAGTAAAACGTTATACTGTAAAATCCAATAAGGTGTGAAGGAGTGATATGCACATAACAAGATAACAATAACAATATTGTGGTGTCAAAAGTGACACCACAGAAAATAAAATAAAGGTTGCCAGTAAAACATATTTTTTCCATACCTACAGTACAGTGCCTTGCGAAAGTATTCGGCCCCCTTGAACTTTTCAACCTTTTGACACATTTCAGGCTTCAAACATAAAGATATAAAAATTTATTTTTTGTGAAGAATCACCAACAAGTGAGACACAATTGTGAAGTGGAACGAAATCTATTGGATATTTTAAACTTTTTTAGCAAATAAAAAACTGAAAAGTGGTGCGTGCAAAATGATTGGGCCCCTTTACTTTCAGTGCAGCAAACTCACTCCAGAAGTTCAGCGAGGATCTCTGAATGATCCAATGTTGTCCTAAATGACTGATGGTGATAAATAGAATCCACCTGTGTGTGATCAAGTCTCTGTATAAATGCACCTGCTCTGTGATAGTCTCAGGGTTCTGTTGAAAGCGCAGAGAGCATCATGAAGACCAAGGAACACACCAGGCAGGTCCGTATATACTGTTGTGGAGAAGTTTAAAGCCGGATTTGGATACAAAAAGATTTCCCAAGCTTTAAACATCCCAAGGAGTACTGTGCAAGCGATCATTTTGAAATGGAAGGAGTATCAGACCACTGCAAATCTACCAAGACCTGGCCGTCCCTCTAAACTTTCAGCTCAGACAAGGAGAAGACTGATCAGAGATGCAGCCAAGAGGCCCATGATCACTCTGGATGAACTGCAGAGAACTACAGCTGAGGTGGGAGAGTCTGTCCATAGGACAACAATCAGTCGTACACTGCACAAATCTGGCCTTTATGGAAGCTTGGCAAGAAGAAAGCCGTTTCTCAAAGATATCCATAAAAAGTCTCGTCTAAAGTTTGCCACAAACCACGTGGGAGACACACCAAACATGTGGAAGAAGGTGCTCTGGTCAGATGAAACCAAAATCAAACTTTTCCCCACAATGCAAAAAGATATGTTTGGCGTAAAAGCAACACAGCTCATCACCCTCAACACACCATCCCCACTGTCACACATGGTGGTGGCAGCATCATGGTTTGGGCCTGCTTTTCTTCAGCAGGGACAGGGAAGATGGTTAAACTTGAGGGGAAGATGGATGCAGCCAAATACAGGACCATTCTGGATGAAAACCTGTTGGAGTCTGCAAAAGACCTGAAACTGGGACGGAGATTTATTTTCCAACAAGACAATGATCCCAAACATACAGCAAAATCTACAAAGGAATGGTTCACAAATAAAGGTATCCAGGTGTTAGAATGGCCAAGTCAAAGTCCAGACCTGAATCCAATCGAGAATCTGTGGAAAGAGCTGAAAACGGCTGTTCACAAACGCTCTCCATCCAACCTCACTGAGCTCCAGCTGTTTTGCAAGGAAGAATGGGCAAGAATGTCAGTCTCTCGATGTGCAACACTGATAGAGACATACCCCAAGCGACTTGCAGCTGTAATCGCAGCAAAAGGTGGCTCTACAAAGTATTAATGCAAGGGGGCCCAATAATTTTGCACGCACCACTTTTCAGTTTTTTATTTGCTAAAAAAGTTTATAATATCCAATAGATTTCGTTCCACTTCACAATTGTGTCCCACGTGTTGGTGATTCTTCACAAAAAATAAAAATGTTATATCTTTATGTTTGAAGCCTAAAATGTGTCAAAAGGTTGAAAAGTTCAAGAGGGCCGAATACTTTCGCAAGGCACTGTATATGCCTAAACAGAGCTATTCTTTAACCTAAATGCCAAATTTAACTATTTTGAATAACCCTTTGAGAGAACATAGGTCAGCCCAATATTTTACATATACCACATTTCTGTGAGATTTGAAACATTTGGACTAATGGACTGGCTCTGTAGTCGTAGGGCACAACATTTTTCCTTATTGCATTCCAACTGCTCCGCTGTGGAAACTGACTTACTGGTGTTTAGATTTATTTATTTCAGTTTCGATTTTAGTCAGACTATGAATTTAATTGAACACAGCTGTAAATCCTGGAGGATTGTAAATCCTACTTCCCTGCTGCCATAGACATATTTTCCACACCCTAGATGTTAGTCTTCCACGTATATTGGAATTACATTGGAAATCTTGTTATGCATATACTGTACCTGGCTAACTTCAGCAGAAACATATGTGTGTCATAATCCTTTCTCCTGGTACATTCTCAGGAAAAAAGAAAATTAACAGATACTCTGAATTGACCAGAATTAAAGTCTCCTGTTGCCTCCAGGTGCCTTAACTCAAGCCATCCGCAACTTTGCCAAGAGCCTGGAGAGCTGGCTGACCAATGCCATGATGAACATCCCAGAGGAAATGGTCCGCATCAAGGTACACTCTCCTTGGATTAGCTTGCATTTGGTAGAACAAAGTGTTTTCTGAGCCATGGAGCAAACTTTTTAGGCTTGCAGTATCAACCATTATATAATCATACTTTTTGGTGATCAAATGTCAGAAAAACATCCTCATTTCAGTAGTTCACCATAAGTGGCCCCAAAAAACTGTTCCATTTGGTAGAGAGAGATGCATGTGCCTTTATGTAAACTTCATTCTTCTCACCCTATGGTCTTCCAGGTAACATCAGCCAATGCATTTGCCCAGACCCTGCGTCGCTACACCAGTCTGAACCACCTCGCCCAGGCAGCCCGTGCCGTCCTCCAGAACACGGCCCAGATCAACCAGATGCTCTCCGACCTCAACCGCGTCGACTTTGCTAACGTCCAGGTTGGTTTAGACTCTGAACTTCACATGAATTTCAGTGTTTGTAGTTTAATCTTGCATATGTTTTAGTGATGTGCATTATGCACTAATTTCTGCTGTAGCTTGTGGGTTTCGATGAGGTTTTATATAAGTCAGTGCATCTAGTTGGCAACTTTCCTACCAAGGAAATGTAAAAAGGCCTCTTGTTTTTATCTCAGAAGCTCCTTGTCTTCCTCCTTCCTCCAGTGAGTAAAGAGCACTTGGTTAGAGACATAATTTAGTGTCTTGCTTTAAAACAGTTTGGCAAAGAATGTATTCCTCCATACAAGGAGTTTAACCTTAAGTCTTCTGTAGGAGGATAGGATAGTCTGTCTAAAGATTAGGTTACCCTGCTGCCCTATACCGGTACAATGCCACATGTGACTGCCTCTTACTAACACATTGCCTCCATCCTGTCCACCCTTTGCAGGAGCAGGCTTCATGGGTGTGCAGGTGTGAAGACCGTGTTGTTCAGCGGCTGGAGCAGGATTTCAAGCTGACCCTCCAGCAGCAGAACTCCCTGGAGCAGTGGGCTGCGTGGCTGGATGGTGTAGTCTCCCAGGTCCTAAAGCCCTACCAGCAGAGCCCTGCCTTCCCAAAGGCCGCCAAGCTCTTCCTACTCAAGTGGTCCTTTTACAGGTGTGACGAGAGACTTGGACACGTTCATTTCCATTCTACTTTGTTGCCATTGTCGATGCTTTTAGATTTAGCTACAAGCTTTCGTTACACAGTAAATAAGTACATGTTATGCTCTTACAGTCACCAACAGTGAATCACTGTGGTAACAAGCAGCAGAATTTGCTCTCTATTAATGGTAATGAATAATTACACTGTTAGAACTGGGGTCTCTTTCTCTCTCTAAAAGTTGAGAGATCAAAATTTAGTTGACTCATGCTTTGAACTTTGTCAGTGTAAAGCACTAAAAAGTACTTCCTATTTGCGGTTAAAAAGAAGAAGAAGTTACCAATGGCTTAATTCCCCCATCTCTGCTTTCCAGTTCCATGGTGATCAGGGACCTGACTCTGAGGAGTGCAGCCAGTTTTGGTTCCTTTCACCTGATCCGCCTGCTGTATGATGAGTACATGTACTATCTGATAGAGCACAGAGTGGCCCAGGCTAAAGGAGAGACCCCCATTGCTGTCATGGGAGAGGTACGAAAGCACACACATAAATGAACTAAATAATGTTGTATGTGCCATATTTAAAGGACTAACACATTCCCCTTTTGCCATTAGTTTGCCAGTTTAGGCCGGGGTCTAAACCAGCTGGATCCCGACAAAGGTAATTTGCCTTCGCACTGTGTTTCTACCGTATCTCAGACTAACTATGCTTATGTTTCAAGCATTGTTTATTACTTACTTATTTACCCTTGTCCATCGCAGAAGAGGAAGAGGAAGAGGAAGAGGAAAGTGATGAGGAAGGTCAGGAGCTGTCCCTTCCCTCAGACGGGGCTGTGCTAGGAGACGAGTCTCTGGAGCCGCCTGCCAAGCTGGCCAGAATAGACCAGAGAGTCCTCTTCACAACTGGATCAGCTGACAACTAACCACAGAGTAACACTATCAGACCAGTGGGTTGATTATATTGATTATGCACGCACACACAGATGTACAAAGAACACTAATTTATACACTCAACACATGTATATAGATCTGGAAAAAGTGTGTGTACACTCTTGCGGCATAAAGTAACGGCCCTATTTGTTTACACACACACACACACACACACACACACAATCCAAACATTCAGTACTGCTGTTGCCTGGATGACACAACCTGTTGGCACCATGGGAATAGGATGTGGCTTCAAAAGAGAATCAGAGTTGTAACCCTTAGTTGTATTTATTTGTAAAAAAATAAATAATTAAAGCCAGGCATTTTTTCTCTCATTGCATTGCAACCTGTAGCCGCGCTGTCTCCTTGCTGAGAACCTCACCGTAGATCCTCCTAGAATTGCCACTGTCGTGTCAATGTGGTCTTGAAAATACTGTGTGTGTGCGTGTGTGCGTGCGCAAAGGTAACTTCTACGGGACGAGGGTGCAAAGTAAACCTTCAACATTTAACAGCTAGCGTAGCTGTCTTCTGATGGGAAGTGAGACTGCAAGCGGTAGGGATGTTGGGGTGGGTTTGTCTTTGTTTGTGTGTTTTTCATTTGAGCACTAGGGTCACACCACTCTGCTGTTACTTTTGGAGGCTGACTGAACATGCCTTTCCGTGATGGTGTGTGTACATGTGTGTCTGGCTGCGTGACTATGAGTCATGCCAAGTGTTGACTGTTTCCTCTGTAGATATTTTTTAAGACATGCAGGTTTTGATTTGCGATACATGTGTAGATTTCCTGCTTGATTTTATTCTCCTGTATAGAAATGTTCTTGTGTTCTTGGAGTGCCTGTCGCAGCTGCTACACACACACTTCTAAAGAAAAAGCTATGGCTGTGGATTTGGGGCTCTCATTAGTTGCTGCAAAAATCCCTCTCTCTTTTATTTAAGATCTGGATCTATGAGAGAGGTACTGTATGTGTCATATTTTTATGTTCAAAGTGCTTCATTCCTGTCCATCCAATCCTCTGTGGCCTCATTTTCCTTTGACATACAGTATCATTTTCCCACCTTATTTCAATATACTTTTTCATATTTGTGCCAAACCTGTTTGATCCCTGTTTTTTTTAAATTCTCTTTCTATGTTTTAAGGAGGACAGTGCCTGAGTAAGAACGGGGATATACTTCTATTCTACTGTATATTTATCCACTATTTTGAATTTTGTTGTCACTAAGTGAACCTCTTGTGCAGTGTATGGTGCTGTGTTGTCACACATTGTAAGCAACCTTTGTGTGCATTATTGATTTGTGATTGTAAGTTCCGTTATCAATCCTCTATATCCTATGACTTTTCCACAAACAGGCTAAGGCCCTGCCTCTTTGCACATATTGACTATTGTCTTTAAATCTCTGACAGTTATCGGAAATGTTTTTCATTTTCTTAGAAGTCTTTGGTGTGTTCTTTTTATTGGTGAGGTGCAGGTGTCAGATTTGCGTGCAAACATCTCGTCACCACTCTGTGTGGTGAGAGGTGAGATTGCTCTTTCTGCGCAGTCCTCCACCGACACCCATCTCCCTCCACTGTGCTTTCATCTCACTGCGTTTCCGCCCTCCTGCCATAGGCTTTGTTTTGCTTCAAACATCCATATTCTTAAACACTGTTCGTCAAGATTGGTTGTTATAAACATGTCATTTTGGGATTTTTGAATGCAATGTCTTTAAATAGCTGCAATGTTCATGTTTTCAACAAGCATTGCCAGCCTCAAACCAGCACATTATCCTTTATATGGAGTCTAATTCTACCACAGCTCAGTACATATCACTCCAGTCTTTTAATGATCTACAGCATATAGAATGGCCATTGTTTACCCAATAAGAAAAATGTTTAGTTAATTTTTATAGTGCATTGTTTCTTATGTACAAAACAAATTGAGAAAAAACGTTGTTCCGTGGCAGTGTTTAATTGAATTTGGTCTGCTATAAGTATGACTGTGCCTTTGGAGGTGGTAGAATGCAATTCAGATGTTTTTAATTTAAAAGATATAAATTAAAGAATTTTTAAAAATGAAATCTTGTAGATTTATTTTCTTCCAAGTTAAGCAAAAGTGTCAGTTTTGAACAATCAGTATATCTAATCTTTGTGGCTAGTAGATAGGGTGGCGGTCAAACATGCAGCCACAATGTTACTAAACCATTTCTCCCTGGCTTACACACACACACACACAGGTAAAAGTTGATTTAATCTAATCAAGAGTGTAGAATTTAAAAGTATCTAGTAACTATAATGACTAGTGTAAAACCACAGAATAGTATGTTATGGCTAATGTGTTAAGACACAAATAGCTCTCTGAGGTTTTGGGTCAAATTTCTAATCCACAAAAACAACATATAGTGTTTGAATAAGGTGTTGGGCCAATATGAGTCCTCAGACCAAATTAGACTCACAGGATCCTCCTCACAGTCAATAACTGGATTTCATTCTTTCAGTACCATCTGATTAATCTAAAGAAGACTAATAGTGACATCTGGTGGGGATTTCTCAACTGTGATTTGTTATTTCTGGTGACAGCAGGCTTTATGTACATGCTGTTTGTAAAAGAACATGAAGACAACAAAATGTTCAACACACAATTTAAAGTAATTGACATTTGCCCCATTTTAATTCCGAGTATTGCTGGTGGTGGTGGTCATCTATTAACAATATCAATACTGCTGCCAAAGGCAGGCTTACAGCTGCCATTCAGAATACAAGATTCATACCTGATACATCTCTGCTAACCAAAACCAACAGCCTTCTATTGCTGAATATATATGTACATTTACGTTATATCTTAAAGTGAAACACATTCGAAGACTACATTTCATTCAATTACACACAATGACTGTGGGAAGGAGAAAAGATCAACACATTCTTGTTGGAATCCATTAAAACTAAAGTATATAAACTTAAAAGCGATTACTTGCGACCTTGAGATAATAACAACATGGTTTGAATGTGTAGTGAATGTAACCTAGCTCCCAGTGTAGAAGAACCTGCAGCTGTATGAATTACAGAGGGGGACAGAACCTCCACATGAAAGTCACTACATGACAAAAAGAGATATGCAATTGCCTCAAAGTGAATGCCCACGAGCAGTGTGTGTTTGGTCTGACAATCCCTTTTAAGATTTCTAAAAAAATATAAAATATGATAACAAGGATTGTTCACACCAAGCTAGTCACATTTAAAAAAAACATTTTCCTGTGGCCGTGTTAGCTCAGTTGGTCGAGCAGGCACACATATTTAAGAGAAGGTTTATTCCTCGACGCAGCGGCCGCTGACCTGCAGCCCTTTGCTGCCTGTCGTCCCTTTTGTGTCTTCATCTGGCCTGTGGAGATAAAGGCCTAAAATGCCCAAATAAATCTTTTTTTTAAAGCATGTTTTCCTGTGTGACAACAATGAAAAATAAATTGAGGAAAGAAGAAAAGTCTTAAATCATGGCAGCATAAACCAAACATATTGCTTTATGTAGTGATCTTCACACTGGTAGTCTCACATTGCCAGACCTATCTCCACAGCGCTAGTAAGGTCTGGCCCATCCACACATACATTCCTGAATAGGAGAAAAAAAACGCTGAGTTGTTTCATATTCTTTAAACCAATCACAATCATCTTGGGCGCGTTAAGTTTTGGTCACAAAGAAGGTGGAACTGAAAAATGGTCTCGGAGAGGAACTTGATTCAGTGGCACATTTGCACCCCGCAAAAAAAAAAAAAATGCCACATAAACTATTAAATGAAGTTGACTGTTTACCCAATACAGTAATGTGAGCTATTTATATTAGCTGGATACATGGTTAAATGAAATTTGCTCTTACCAGTGTATCACAGTGTTTATTTTGTCCATAGCAAATCCCCGCCAATCGGTCCTAAAACGTAAACGCTGTAAATGCCGTAACATTTTCTTTGTAAATCTTTACAATCATTGCCCGAAAGACCTGGCCTGTCTTAGTGTACCAACCAAATTTTCTTCATAAACATTTTCAGCGTGTAGCTTGCTAGCTCAAAGTTTGTTGTTGTTTTCTGAAATTAAGGAAGATTTGTCGCCAGATGTGGCCTTCTTAATTAAATCAGTTTTCACATAACTTGCATGTTATCAGAAGACCAACTGAAGCCGTTCTGCAGGTGACGGGTGACCCTGCTCCTTATTAGCTGCCTTACTTTTGAAGTGTTTTGTCATCTACCTCTAGCAGCTTTCAGAAGTTATTAGTCAGCCCACATGCAGGAATGAGCACTTTAGTATTTCATTTGTACACTGTAAAACTCGTAAAAAATATCATGCATGCCTCGGCTGAGGGAAAGGTGACAATTTCATAGAAAAAAAAATAATCTAAACACTTAGCAAATGTGATTATATTCCTAAAAGCTATGTTCAGGAAATGCAGTATATATAACACATGGGAATGAAGTGCTTTAAAAATGGGAAGTCTTAAGAAGTTAATTAAAGGAAGATGAGATAGATTTATTGGCAATTTCTCTGCAATAAAGTAAGCGTTTCAAGGTTTCCATGTTCATAATGGCATATATAAATGTATGTAGAGGCATTAAGAAGCCATTTTCCCTGTCATGGCGAGATTATCAGTCTTCTCCCTCCCCTCAGCGGCACAACACTAGAATGTTTGTTCAGTTCACATTTTTATTAAAAAGTGTCCAGGTGGTGTTTGGTGAGAAAGATTTTCATTTCCCCTCACAAGAAATAAAAAACATTCTAGATTCTGGCCTTAAGTTCAGGGTCGTCATTCTTTATCCCGTCTTCCCGATTCTCTCCCAAGACCTTCTGCCATGAACTCTCACTGCGTCTAAAAATACGGTTGGAAGGAAGCACATACTTTGTGTAAAAAACACTCAAAGATCAACTTATTATAAAATCTAAAATGTATTCATTTTAGATAAATGAAATGGAAACAGCAGACAGAATGATACCACAGAAACATGATGAAAACCTCGCAGTAGTCTCAGTACCAACCTGTCCTTGCTGGGGAGCGGCTGGCTGGCTGGGGGCCTGTCCTGTCGGTCCATAGTATGCAGCCTGCTGCCTATAGTACTCTGCCCAGGCTGCGCTGTAGTCCGGCTGGCCCCCTGTTGTGGATGTTGCTCCTCCAGCTGCTGCTCCTGCAGCTGCCGTCGCAGGGACAGAGCCACCTGCCTGGGCTGGAGTTGACAGACAGGAGAGACATGACCCAGCTAATCACTACATTCATTTTGACTTGAAAACAAGCAATAGTTCACCTTTGGAACAAAACATTCCCAAATCTATAACTACAGTGGGTACGGAAAGTATTCAGACCCCTTTAAATTTTTCACTCTTTGTTTCATTGCAGCCTTTTTCCAAAAATCAAAAAAAGTTCATTTTATTTCTCAAATGTACACTCAGCAACCCATCTTGACAGAAAAAAACAGAAATTTAGAAATTTTTGCATATTTATTAAAAAAAATGAAATATCACATGGTCATAAGTATTCAGACCCTTTGTTCAGTATTTAGTAGAAGCACCCTTTTGATCTAATACAGCCATGAGTCGTTTTGGGAAAGATGCAACAAGTTTCTCACATCTGGATTTGGGTATCCTCTGCCATTCCTCCTTGCAGATCCTCTCCAGTTCTGTCAGGTTGGATGGTAAACGCTTAGTGGACAGTCATTTTCAGGTCTCTCAGAGATGCTCAATTGGGTTTAAGTCAGGGCTCTGGCTGGGCCATTCAAGAACAGCCACAGAGTTGTTGTGAAGCCACTCCTTCGTTATTTTAGCGGTGTGCTTAGGGTCATTGTCTTGTTGGAAGGTAAACCTTCGGCCCAGTCTGAGGTCCAGAGCACTCTGGAAAAGGTTTTCGTCCAGGATATCCCTGTACTGGCCTTCATCTTTCCCTCGATTGCAACCAGTCGTCCTGTCCCTGCAGCTGAAAAACACCCCCACAGCATGATGCTGCCACCACCATGCTTCACTGTTGAGACTGTATTGGACAGGTGATGAGCAGTGCCTGGTTTTCTCCACACATACCGCTTAGAATTAAGGCCAAAAGTTCTATCTTGGTCTCATCAGACCAGAGGATTTTATTTATCACCATCTTGGAGTCCTTCAGGTGTTTTTTAGCAAACTCCATGCGGGCTTTCATGTGTCTTGCACTGAGGAGAGGCTTCCTTCGGGCCACTCTGCCATAAAGCCCCGACTGGTGGATTGCTGCAGTGATGGTTGACTTACTACAACTTTCTCCCATCTCCCGACTGCATCTCTGGGCTTAGCCACAGTGACCATTGGGTTCTTCTTTGCCTCTCTCACCAAGGCTCTTCTCCCCGATAGCTCAGTTTGGCCGGACGGCCAGCTCTAGGAAGGGTTCTGGTCGTCCCAAACGTATTTGAGGATTATGGAGGCCACTGTGCTCTTAGGAACCTTAAGTGCAGCAGAAATTTTTTGTAACCTTGACCAGATCTGTGCCTTGCCACAATTCTGTCTCTGAGCTCTTCAGGCAGTTCCTTTGACCTCATGATTGTCATTTGCTCTGACATGCACTGTGAGCTGTAAGGTCTTATATAGACAGGTGTGTGGCTTTCCTAATCAAGTCCAATCAGTATAATCAAACACAGCTGGACTCCAATGAAGGTGTAGAACCATCTCAAGGATGATCAGAAGAAATAGACAGCACCTGAGTTACATATGAGGGTCACGGCAAAGGGTCTGAATACATATGACCATGTGATATTTCAGTTTTTGTTTTTTAATAAATATGCAAAAATTTCTAAATTTCTGTTTTTTTCTGTCAAGATGGGTTGCTGAGTGTACATTACTGAGAAATAAAATGAACTTTTTTGATTTTTGGAAAAAGGCTGCAATGAAACAAAGAGTGAAAAATTTAAAGGGGTCTGAATACTTTCCGTACCCACTGTACATACTAAGTCTAATCAGTTTGAGTATGAATTTAATTTTAATTTGATTTATAATGTCAAATCATAACAAGTTATCTCAGGACACTTTTCATATAGAGCCGGTCGTGTTTCAAGTGACAAAAGGTAGCATACTCAAACCAGCCAGAATGCCTACTAGATGTGGATTTTGATGTTGATGCACACAATTCTCCCAGAATGCAATAGACAAATTTAGTATGATATAAAACATTACAAAGTTTAAACCCAAAAAACTTTGACAGTTTTACTACAAACAAATGATTATTTCATTGACAGTATTGAATTGATTATGTATTTGAGATGATTTTTGTATTATTATTTATATGATGTGATCATGTACTTTGTGTTTTTCTCTTGTATTCTGTGTTTCACTGATGCACAACCAGTTGTCCTTAAAATAAAGTGATTAATTGATTTTTCTGTGGATCGACTGTTTAAACTAACAAATCATTTCAGCACTATTAAATAAAAAAAAAAATCAATAAGCTATGTTAATGCTTGTTAATAGAAGGTAAAAGTACAGATGGTGTTCTTTGGCAGTCTCACCCATCTTCTTGTAGTAGTCCTCCCAGGCCTTGGTGTAGTCTGGCTGGCCCCCCGCCGTCGGGGCAGGCTGGGTCTGGTCCCCTGAAGTTTGGGCACCTCCAGTTGGGTTAGCAGGGTACTGGGCTGGCACAGCCCCCGACGGCTGCTGGTAGTACTGAGCGTAGTAGGCCGCCCAGGCTGCGTTGGGGTCATTGGCTGCTGCCTTGCCTAGAAAAGATGCAGGGTGGAGGGGTGAGGTCCTCATAGGGTGAGGGTGAGCCCCTGCTACTGGCCTGGAGACCGGGCTTGGAGACCAGGGGGGAAACAGAGACAGGGTTAGCCAGAGCTGCTTAAGGTAAAGACAGTGCAACTCATCACAACATTTCCATCAGTACTCCTGTTGACCTTCCCAGATTTAGAAAAAGAAATCTCATTACTCATCTGAAATGACTGGGAGGGTATACAGTAAAACATATAGCCTGCGATGAAAGTCCTGTAGTAGGGTTGATGCATTTTTAGTCAAATGCTAAAATTAGCAAAAATTAAAAATTGATCCCTGAAAGACAGGAGAGGCAGTGATGTCAAAGGTGACTCACTGGGGTCATGGGGTGCCTGAGGCTGCCACTGCTGGAAGGTGTTGCTCCAGCCCTGAGGGGTGTACTGGTGAGGACCTGGAGGACCACCACTGAGGAGAAAATAAAAGCATTTTCATTAATAAACTCTCAGGATCATAACCTTTATATGAAAACATTATCTACTTACATGCTACAGTAAAGCTATACAGACAGCTGCTCAATAGTTGCAGCTACTCACTGTGGTGGTCCGGGGTGCCCCAGGCGGTCCGGGGTTGTATGGGTTAGGGTTAAAGGGACCCATTGGACCAGCAGGTCCTGCTCCACCCGGCCCCTGACCCACAGGACACAGAGGACCCTGGAACACATGACATAATCACACATCAAATGAAGAAGAACAAAGAAAAGTGCAAGTTCCAATGTCGAACTGAAAATTAGAATGGTAGGTGCCTCAATCTTCTCCTCAATGAGCTGCTTGGCGTGGTCGATCTGCTGCGGTGAGCCCCGAATGATAAAAAGCTTGAAGTTGGGGTCTCCGTTGGGGGGCGGCTGTCGAGAGATTTCTACAAACGCCCCTGTCTGCTGGTTGATGGACTTGACGTTTTCTCCTCCCCGGCCAATCACTAGCCCACACTTGTGGGCAGGAATAGAGAAGGTCATTTCCCCTCCAGGGGACCCCCAACCGCCTTGTCCCCCACCTCGGCCCCTGTTGCCTGCAGGCATGCCTGGAGGACCTGGGGGACCCTGTGGATGAAGGAGACAAAGCCTCAGTACTATAGCATGAACGTTATTTTACTGCTGATGCAAACATGCTTGAAAACTAAAAAGAAAATTGGCAACAAGCCTGCTGCCATACATGAACTGTTATGCCCGAATGATTAAGATGATACTTTACTACATTTTAAGGTGTGTGTCTTTTAATGTACGTGTGCAAACAGCATGTTGTAGACATTGTGACAGTTCATGCTGCATGTGAGAAGGAGTGATCCATACCCCCTGTCCCTCCTCCCTGACCCTGATGCTCTGCAGCAGGTCGTTGATGATCTGGGCAGCGTGCTCGCAGCGGTCAGGGGGGCCACTGACGTGAGCAATCTTATCTGGACCAGTCCCATCATCTGTAAGGAAGATTTAAATCTGCATTAAGCTATATTTTTGATATTTTAAAATCACATTACTAATGTGGAAGAGTCACTTGTAGTGCTGAGAATCTGTACCCAACTTTGTAACTTAAGGCCTCACACAAGCCAGGTGTAGGCTACCTGCTCCTACTGGTCAAAATCACTCAGTTCAACACACTAAAAACGTCACGTCACTTCCTGCTGTCATGCCACTGTTTGCTGGCACATTCCTCGCTCAGACATATTTTTCCAATAATATACGTTAGTTCATTATTTAATAGAAAAGCAAAAAAAGAGAGCAATATGACACCTGCTCTGTACACACAAACTTATGTGAAAAGGCATTTGTGTGTTCTAAAAGTGTATATTAAAAATGCAATTAAAATTCACATAGTCATTTTAACCACAGTGAGGGATCTGCCTGATTCAGTAGCCATTCATCATTAGACAGGATTACAGTACATGCAGCTGCTTATAAACTGTATAAAAATTGATAATAAGGTTTATGCTCTGGTGCGTGGCATTTACATTTATCATTCATTAAAAGACCAAAAAAAAGTACAGGGACCATGAGTGCCCTTTCCTTCGACAGTGGCATCAGACAGAAACTGAGATCCTGAATGTGCTGTTCATGCAAAATGAATATTTATTATAAATGCAACAATGATCATGGAAGTCATCACAGGGTCCTACCTTGTTTGAACTGTATCCGAACTCCAGCATCATTCTGTATTTTCTTAATCATCTCTCCATTGCGCCCAATGACCACACCGACTGAATGTCTTGGTACAGGGATCTGAGTGGAAAACAGAAGGTTTTTTTTTTTTTTTTTTTTTAACTTGGATTTGTTTAAAAGACAACTAAGCCCACTTCTAATTTTGCTCCCACAAACTCACATCCATGCCTCCTCCCATTCGGGGGCCAAAATCATTTCTTTCACTAAAGCCACCGTGGTCTCTCTCCCTTAGAATCTCCTGCACCATCTCCTGGGCTTGCTGAAAAGGCAATCATGATGATTACAGTACAAGACAACTCACCACACATATAAACGTGTTCAACATAAGTTGAACTTGGTGAGATGATTTTATAAATGTACCTGGACTTTGTAGGGTTCTCCGATAATGCGCAGGGGCTTGTCAACATTGGGTCCCTGAGAGGCATCCTGGATCAAGATCATCTTCACCCCGGCACGCTCCTTGGACATCACATAATTAAAGAATATTTTTTTGTGCATGTTCATGATTGACACTACTGGTGTATAAAAAAAACTATTTTCCTGGCTCTACTTTTTTCATATATAAAACTAAAGATATCACATTGCAAAATTGTCAAAAGTGTTTGACTTAAGTAAAACTATCTTTGAGTACATATCCATCAAGATAACTACAGTTTCTAGCAATGCAATATACCTGTAGCTGTTTGATAGTCTCGCCACCTTTGCCAATGACAAGACCAGCCTTGCCAGCTGGAATCATCATCTCATGCACCGTACCATTCTGCCCGTTGGTGGACTCGTGATAAGAAGGGGGTGTACCCCTCCCTCGTGAGACTATCTCCTCCAACAGCCCCTTGGCATTCCTAGGCGGAGAGAGATGACCAATTACTACACAGCTATTTTACAAAATCATGTAATTAAGCTGATATAATGGCAAGTGACACTGAGCAATTAGGAAATAGGTCACTAGATAGATAGAAGATTTAAAAAATGGCATTACATAATGGGGCTTCAAACAAAGTGCATCATTCTTTGGAAAATGTTTAATTAATTAGGCCAAACATTGTTTTGAAAACATTTGATATATTCTAGCCATGCCCTCCCTTCTGACAAATATTGTGATTGGGGAAACACAAGTACGCAGGGCAACCCATTTATTCTGAAGCTTCCACAAAACTACAATGAGCCTATTTCCGTAAAGCCTGATACTTACTGTATGGAGTCTGGGGAACCCGTGAGAGAGACTCTCCTGTCTGGAAGGCCTCCGCTGTCTGGACACACACAGAGTACTTATATAACACAGAAGTTAAACACCAAAATAAAATGTTAACTATAATAAAAATGTAAACTGTAGATAACGGTTTAGACTAACTTCAGACAGTACCTGGAGCTATCTGAACCTTGCAACCTGACTCCTGTTGAATCTTATTGATCTGTTCCCCTCCACGGCCAATAACTGGGGACGAAGAGAAAGCAAACTGTGTGTTGTTGTAGGGCATCTTTTTGTGTCTTATATTGAAGAAAAAGAATGGCATCCATATGTGCCAAAACAGTGTTGGGCTGTACTCACTGAGTCCCACCATGCTGTCTGGTACACTGTACTCCTCTGTGCTGTAGGCAGGCCTGACACCATCAGCGAGCGAGGAATACAATGAGGGAAAAAAAAGGCAAGGCATCATGCAATAGGAGACTTTCTAATTAAATTTTTGCCACAATCAGGTTTTTCTCCACTGCCATGATATATAAAGACTGCATACTTCTGCATTACAATCAACTGAAAGCTATGAGATCTCACCTTTGTTGTGCAAGAGTAGCTAGCTGTGCACCAATAGCTGAAATGGAACATCAACAGAAAAAAGAGAGAGTGAGAAAAACAGCGCAAGGTAGAGATTTTGGATTACTTATGGACTGTGAGACGCAGACAGAGGAGGGGAAGCATGGACAGACAAGGGTAAAGGGGCAAACAACTTGTACAAGAGTACTGTGCAACTGGAAGTCTATATTAAATAGTATCAACTGTGAGTTCTAAACATTAAAAAGCAAAAATAAAACAGCAGGATGAACTTACATAATGCATTGGCTGAATCTAAGTCACTCTGTGCAGCCAGCTTCTTGCTCTCCGGTTCATCTGTCAGGTGAGGAAACAACAGATGTCTACTGTAATTGAGTGTGAGAGTGAGTGTGTGTGTGAGTGTGTGTCTGATGTGATGTGTCTGTGAGGACTGCACTGGGAATATCTTCTGCATCTAAAGTCACCATTAAGTATGTAATAAAGAGGTAATTAACATTTACATGTATTCATTTGGCAGACGCTTTTGTCCAAAGCGACTCACTGTCAAGCACAAATGAAGCACAACCCAAGCCACAGTAGATCAAGGAGACTGCGCACTGAGCAGTGCAGTCACGATACCTGCATCCTCCAGCTGTCGTTTCTGTGCAGTGAATGGAAAGCCATCAGATGCAGTGTTGTTGGTCATGGGGGGACCAGCGTCACCTCCGATCTTAGCTGCAATCTAAAAAAAAAAAAAAACGTTAAATTCATCATGACAAATGAGCTATAAAAAACACTGTTTTACTACTCTGCCCCTCAAGCGTGCTCACTGCCTACATATTAATATTCGTGTATAAGCTACACATTGGACTGAGAATCTTACAAAAGACTGCATAGCCTTTAGCAATATATACTTGGTATTGTAAAGTGTACATTCAGTACAGTACATATTAAAGTTAACATTATGCTCCAATCTTTAATTTCTATTATCAGTTTTTTAGTCTCTCTTTGTTATTGTGTATTATATGGCTTTTTAATTCTTTTTTTATCTAATTTTGTTTTTGTGATGTTTTCTGTGAAGTGGCTGCTGTAACACTTAACATAGCTAGTATTATGTAACGTTAACATAGTAATAATAATAACAGTAATAATACATTTTATTAACAGCGCCTTTCTAAACACTCAAGGTCACTTTACAGACAATAAAAAACAGATACCACCCATTTGTAGATGGTATTCTATCTAGCTAATGTACAACAAGCTGTGACACAACGTAACTAGCGTTTATATAGCGTAAATATGTGTGAATTTAGCTGTGTCAACAATCTTAGCAATCAAGCTAAGTTAGCTAGCCCTCCCTCCAAACATGTTCATCCTGCCTGTCCCATCCCCTCACCTGCCGGGCCCGCTGCACCGCGTCCGCAAACGCATCTTTCTTGATGTCTCCAGCTCCGTTCCCAAGACCCGCCTGTCCGCCGAGAAGGGCTCCGGGTCCGGGTGGCGGCACCACATTGTATTCCGACATGTTGACCAGAAAACAGGCGAGGAAAAGGTAGCCAAAACACGGGATCTGCGCAGGAGTAAAGTCAAGATAGTAACGGGTACACCGGAGACACGACGGCGGCCGGGAAGGTGAATTCGCGTTTTTATTACCCTATTTCATCAGATTAAATTATATATAAATCACTTAAGCCTCTAGGGAAAAGGGGTACATGTTACAATGAATTAGTGTTTTCTTTAATTAGATGCTGTTTTTAATTACCATTATTTTCACAAATTGACTAAATTGGTATCATAAATCAACAGTTTCAAACAGTATTTTGTTTTCTCTGGGTTTATGTGTGTGTGTGTGTGTGTGTGTGTGTGTGTATTCTGAAATAGGCCTAGTTATGTAGAGTATTTTCACACTGTGGTATTGCTATCCACCACTCATATAAAAATGACACAGTATTTCATATTTTGATCACTGGTAAAGTTAGAAGCAGCCAGCAGAGGTGGCTGTCATCTTTTCCTTTCCATTAAATGCTAGACCCAAAGAGGCCATGTTTGTTATGGGCAAACTACGTCCGGCGATGACGGAGCATTTTCTGTCCTGTGATTGGTGAATTCGGTCACGCCAAAGGTCACGTATATTTGGCGCTCTTCATTCTCGACTAGTCTGGCGCGTTTTTGAAAGAGCAATTTACGTCAAGAAACATATATTTTGAATTCCTGCTCGGAGCAATTAGGAAAATATCTGTGTAGCGTTTTTCACTTTGCGTTCCTATGTTGGTGGCTCACATGTTGAAAATGTTTGGACGGTTAAGGAGCGGAGCTGCTTTGAGAGGAACATCTACCGAAGTCTGCTAGCTTGTTGTTTTACGGTGAAATGTCTGGTGGCAACGTACAGCTGTCCGCCTCACACCATGAACGTTGCCTTTGTTGTTCATTCACACTCTCGGTGAAGTGAATAAGAGAAGACAAGAAGAAGTTGCAGAAAGTTACCGGTTCGTTTTTTTTATCAGTGAGTGTTTTCCTTCACCTTTGTTTTTTGGTTGTATGTCATTTGGCCCAACTATTGAAACGTAAAGAGCTACAGGGCGCCATGTCCTGAATAATATCAAATTACATGTTGCTGTCAATGCAAATATTCTGTACATAATCTTTTTTTATACTGAATTTACTTCACCAGAACTAAACTTTTTGCATACCATGTTATTAATGCTGCTTCAAAATAATCTTTGAAATGTAACTTTACAGTGCTGTTTACATTGTCAACAATGTCAGATAAGTTTGGTTTTGAGTAAAGTATTGTTGATAGATTTTAAATTGTGAAGTACATTTGTCTAGTTAAAATATGCACATACCATGTTGTTCAGTGTTGTGGTTTTTCACTGTGTTGAAGCATGAAAGGGTATTGAAAACTATAATAATAACTGTGCATGACATGTCGTACACTTTTGGGAAATATTGAATAAATATATTTTATATTTTAATATTAATACTATCTCTGCTCCTCCTGTACAAATCAATATTTCCTTTTGCTTTAGGTCTCTTCAAATTATGGCAGGTGTTGTGGCTATGGCATCTGTCATTGAGGACTTTGACATGCAGGTATGTCTATGACACTGATTTGGGCCATATAGCATATGCAGTAGCTGTTGTAAAGTGTTTTTATTCATTATGCATTTTCCTATTTGATTAACTTTGTCAATCCTTTAACAGCCATGCAAGAAATCTCGCAAAGATGGTGTCAGTCCTGTTGTCAAGACAATCACAAACTATTTTTCTCCTGTGCCCAAGCCTGTGGAGAAACCCTTTTCACCTCCACGCTCCAACAACATCATGGACTACTTTAGCCGGAAGGCTCCATCCTCTAAAGAAAAGACCAGCTCACCTGAAAAGTCAAATGAGAACGGTCAGACATCTCAGCTTGCAGAGAGACACACCAGCCAAGAGGCAACAGTAAAACAGCCATCTCAGAAAAGGAGTAGAAAGGCCAGCAAAGCTGTAAGAAAACTTGTGGAGGCTGAACCTGTAAGCTCCACAGAGGAGGAGAGCTGCCTTATTGTAGATGAATCACATAATAGCGGAGACTCAGAAGCAGTCAGCAGCTGTGGTGTTTTTGGCAGTAATACAGCATCCCTGATGGACCAGATTAGTGCTGAGGCTTGTATCACTGGGGGGAAAATCAGAGAGGATGGTCACCAAGACTGCCGGTGTTGAGTGGGCTGAAGAAGATGGTTCTAAATGTAGGAACAGTGTCGAACTTAACAATATTGAATTATCTCCAATTGTACTTTCAAAAGATGAAGCAAAACTAATCAAAACTGTTGCAAGGAATTCTAATAAAGCAGAACATTCAAAACCACAGAAAGAAAAAGAGAGCTCCTTGTGTGATGTTAGTATGGAGGTTAATGTGGATGAGGCCTCTCAGCTAAACAATAGCACAGTCACAATCTCCTTTGAAGATTTTGTGCGGAGCCAGGGTGGGGATGAAGAGGACGTGGAAGATGAACAGGGCAAAGAAGATGCAAGGAAAATCACAACAGAGGCAAAAGAAATGGACCTTGACCAGTTGGATATCCCTAAAGCTGAAGTAAATGTTGGTTCTGTGAAGTCACCTTTTCAAGTCTCACCCCGAACTGTCACCATTCAGGCAGAAGTGCATGTAGCCTCACGCAAACAGGAAGCAGCCAAGACGGGGGGGAAGTTAGCTTCTATCTTCAACAGGAGAAAAGTGGCAATGAGCCCTGAAGAGGTAGTATTGTCTCCTCACACAGAGGCCAGAAAACAACTTCCTTCTCCCTCATCAACGATCAAGCGTAAATCCAATGTAGTACTTCAAGAGGAGGATCTAGTACTGGCTGTGCTTGAGAGTGAATCAATGCCCAAGTGCAGTGAGGTAGAGAGGAAGCAGTTCATGTCTGCCTTTAAACAGCCTAGTCTGGAAGGGTCCAAAACCAAGCCTGGTAAGACACAGGGCAAGCAAAAGCAACCTGGAGAAAAGGCTTTGGAGGATGCAGACGAAGTTGCTGAAGAGGACACTATAACCCCACCCTCTGTTGAACAAGTCCCTGCTGCCTCTCAGGAAAACAAATTAGCTAAAAAGAAACCAGTAAGAAAAGGCAGAACAAAAGCTAAAGAAGAAAAGGAGGCAGTAACCAACCCACCTACTGCTGCGGTGGCGGAAGAAACAGTGGCCCCAATTGTTGAAGTTGATAGTAAAAGAGAGAAGCCTCCCCACACCTCAACTCCCTCCATCCCAACAGTAAGGAGGTCCAGAAGAGAGACTGCAGTGAGGCAAGCCCTGGAGGCCACCCCAAGAACCCCTATCAGAAAAAACAGGACACTCAAGTCGAAGGATGGCGATGCAGCTTTACTTCATGACATCCCTGCAAAGATGTCCACCCCAAAGATACGCAAATCCAAACACGGAGTCTTTGTAGCAGAGCTGGTACGCCCATCTGACACAAAAGAAAGTCCAATCAGGTAACACATGTAAAAAGCTATGATTTAATACTATTACTATGAAAATAATTTTGGATGCACATGTATGTGTAATGGTTCTTATTGTTTGTTTAATTTTCTAATTCAATGTTTTCTAATTCATAAGGATTAAATTTACTAGAGTCCATAGAAATGTTTCCACGACCCAGGCTGAAAGTGGAAGTGGCGTAAACACTCCTCTAGCTACTAAAGTAAGTATTGTATTTTTCACAAATTAGACAAATTCTGAATGTAATGAATTGGTGTCCTGACTTGACAAGGAACATGTTTAAACATTGTAATTATGGCCTCATCATGTCATGATGATGATGATGACATGCTCTCTAATACTTTTCAGACATCAACTGACTCTAAAAAAAGGAGTCGGGCAAAGAAGTTGGTGGAGAAAGCCAGAGCAATTCAGCAGAATAAAAAAACTGAGCAGAGGGATGAGGGCACCTTAAGGCGTTCGTCACGAACTGAAGCTTCCACCAAGAGGAGCTACTGTGAAGATGAGGTACAGTTAAAGGCCAACACAATGGATAAATCACTAATTTCAGGGGGGGTGTGCATGCATGTCTTTTTTATTGTTTCTTAATGAACATAAGCTGAGGCAAAAAGTCCTGCAGTCCATTTGTTCTGGCTTGTCAAACATTTGCCCATAAAACATTTAAGCAACAAAAAACCCACCCACAATAGTTAAAGCATATTTGATGTAACTATGATTCTTTTCCCCTATTTTTCTATCATGCAACTGTTTTCTTGTACATTTATGCATAAATAACATGGATACTGGTCATGTTAAAGTCGCAACCTTGTTACAGACATAGAACGTGCAGTTTTGCACTTATTTTCTCAATGGTCCGTCTTGTGAAAATATCTAAAGTGTACCAAACTCACAGCAGTTGTTACAGCAATACAACAGAAACAATAATAAAAAAAAAAACAGTTGTCAACCCTAATGAGCTCAACATTAGCACTGGCGGCTTTAGATCAACAATGGCACAATCGGCCACTTTCACAAATGCAACACAAAAATTAATTTGTGTAATAACTCTTTTTATTTGTTTTATTATTTTTTCTCCTCCTCTTTTTCTTGTGTTTTTATTTTATTTTTATTTTTTCAGGATTCTGTCATCTGCCTGGAGGAGGACCAGACTGCTACTTCTCAGACGGCACCAGGAAAGAGTAAAACCAAGAAGCCTTTACGTAGTCTAAATGAAGTTTTAGGAAAAGCCAAATCTGTTGGCCAAGATACCAATGCTGTCCCAGGTAATCTTTCCCCTTCTAATAATAATAATATTAATCTTTATTATAATTTACTGTTTAGCATGTTGTTGAAATCTCAACTAAAGGTGCTGTGTTCCTTTTCACAGGCTCCAAAGGGGCTTTGCTAGGCCAAGAGAAGAAGGTGTCAGTGGTGGTTTCCATCTTTGATGAGAGCTGCTCTGAAAACTCTCAGGACGATGAGCAGTTCAGGGCACGCAGAGATTTCTTGAAGAGTGGCCTTCCTGAGTCCTTTAGGAAACAGATAGCCAAGACCGCTGCCACCAAGGAGGCCTACTCTCTCTCCTGTTCCTCCTTTCAACCAGTTGTTCACATGAAGCAACAATCAGATGGTAAGTTGTTCCTTCCTACAAATGTACATTTGACAGTGATGGAAACTAACTTAAGGAAAAGATTACTTTTTATTTTACATGTTCAGATTAACAATACAAAACATAATCAATAAATAGATTATTTTTTGTTATAGTTTAAGATAAAACTTTATTGAACCCAGGTGCAAATCCCAAGTTACCCTGCAGTTTAAAAGGAATTTAAAAGTTTAGTAAAATAATGAAGTTTTGTTTTTTCTAACTTATTTTAGTTTTTTCTTATATTACTTTTATTATTATGAGGACTAGTAGCTATAGATGTATCAAGAAGGACAAGTAAATAAATGTACAAGTAGTAAATTTTGTTGTGTACTTACAGATTGCCCTCTTTGGAGTCTACTGTGGCCTGAGTCTTCATTATTGTGTCATTTGAAAGAGCTTTGGTGCCAAACATCCAACTCACTTCCGTCCGTTAGAGGCTCATTTTGTGTGAAGACAGAACCAGCCTGTAGATCCTTTTGTGAACGGGTATGTTGAAATGATTTTAATGATGGAGGTAATGATTTAATCACGTGTTTAGCAGGATCGTTATCTCAGAACACATTTGTCTAGTTTATAGCTGCTACCTGTCTGCCAGTTTAGCTATGTTGTATTTTAAAAGGCTTATAAAGAGAGAGACTACTTCAAACACTTAAATGCTTATTTCAGTGCAATTTGTTTGTAATGTTGTGCATTTTGTGTTGTATACCTTGTATAAATGATCAAAAGCAGGTCTTATCTTCTTGTTCCAAGGATTTTTTCCCCCTGCAGAGCTACAGGGAGGGGGGGGGGTTAAACAGCAGATGTAACATTTAGTAATATTATTGTTTTCTTTTGAAGGGTTCTGGCTGGAGGCCTGAGATCTCTGAAAGTGTTCGTCGGCTTCTAATGGAGGAGGTCAGCACCTCTAACTCACCCTTCCCTGTTCAGATGTTCATGACTCGCTTCCTAAAGAGACGCACTGACCACCAGCAGCAGTGCATAGCCTCAGGTCAGTCGGATTAGAGAAAAAGTAGAGCGCTTTTTTTGAAGCTGCTATTAAGCTAAAGCTCAATTTCAGTATTTACCCTATATTTATTTATTGGCATCTACATGAAAATAATTTGCACGTGCTCATGACTTTCTAAGTTATCCATTGTCTTCTGAAAGCAATAAAATTAGGGCAGTATTTTAATCCGTTAATGTTTTACAAACCAGACAAAAATAGAGACAAAAATTTAAAGCATAAATCCAAATGATTCTCAACATCCATTGAATGTTACTTAATAGAACCAGAGGCTCTAACCAGAGTCACAAGCACAACACTGCCAGCTGAACCAGGAGGAGGGAAGAGAAAGAGGATGGACGATGAGGGGGAAAATGACAGTCAAGCTGGCTAAGAAGCAACGGGCCAACTGTGCAGAAGAAAGAAATTCCGAGCCTAAGCCAACAAAAAGAGGGGGGCGCTCGAGACGAGCTCGGAGATCCAGGCCAGAGGACAGGGCGGATGAGAAAGCCGAGCCTTCAATCAAAACTGTTCCCATCCAATCTGAAGATGACTCTGTGGTTGTGATTGATGACTTGCTTTTGGGAGAGAACCCTGGAAAAGGTGAGGTATCACGTTTTATGGTCTGAATCACCCATTTTTTATTATAACTATATGAACTTTGGGATCAGTAAACAATACTTATACTATAGTGTGTGGGCAAACTTTAAGAAGTAAGGGTTTAGTGCTTGGAGTACTTAATAAAAATAGAGCTCCTGCCATTGACTCCACCACAACAATGTAGAATTATTTAAAAAACCATGAGAGGAAAACACATGTACAATAATTATTCAGAATATGACAATATTCCAAATTTTATTAGGGTCATGTAAATAGTATATTCTTTATAATGCCTTTTTCCAAATTTAGTATTTTCCAATGAATACATGTGGGATGTGCCAGTATTATTCAGGGTTTAAAGGCCTTCTTAGGACATGTATACAGCGCATTCAGAATATGCGTCTCAATTGTGGTTTTTACTGCAGTTTACAACAGTTTACTGCCCGTTTACAACTTACGGTCATTTCTGTGTGTTGCTACGGTTGTTGTACATCACAAACCAACTAGCCAACAGTTAAGTGAGTCCGGCTGCAGTAGAGATGCATGCTCAAAAGAAGAAGAAAAAAGCACAGCTACTTTTAAATATTGTGAAAAACTTACCCACAGGTTTTGGATATGCGCAAACAACGCTGACCTTTTTAATAAGGTGGATGAAGGAATGAAAGAGGGACGCTGTGTTCACACTGTCGAACAATCCGCTACCGGTGGAAAACTTTGAAAAAAATCCTGTTTTGCACAGCTGCATGTAAACAGGAATACTAGTGGACTATTGACTTTCATTAGCCATGTAAACAGCTTAGTCAGAATATTGTCTTTTTGGAATAAGGGCAAAAAAGTTTAATTAATATGTGTAGGCCTGCATGATAAATTGTTATAAAATGGCAATCTCGATTCACCCCTGTTTGTGATTTCATTTTCAAATTACTTCAGTTTTTGTTTTGTTTTTCTTATGACTTTGATTCTCACTAATGTTACAAGCTGACTGCATCACAAACACTACCACTTTCTTCTGTAAACATAGTCAGTGTTAACATGTTTGCCGAATTAGTATAGTTGGTGTCTGCAGAATTGATTGGCTGTTGTAAGTAACAGCAAATGGTTTGTTCTACAGATGTGGTGAAGGAGGACGTTTTATGGACAGACAAATATCAACCCCAGCACTCCAGCGACATCATAGGCAACACTGCCTCAGTGAGGAGGCTGCACAGGTGAGGAAATAAACTGCTTAATTTAATTGCACCTACAGTTTATACTGTAAAAACAAAAGCCACTTTATTTGCTTTATGCTTTACCTCTTAAATGGTATCACCCCATTACGTTAATGTGCCCAATATGGGCTTGAGACCGCTGTTGACATTGTATCAACAAGAAAAATGTCATTGTTCTTTTTTTTATTTTATTTTTTTGTACAGCTGGCTTAAGGAATGGAAACTCCGTACAGACCGAGAAGAGAGAAAAAAGCAGAAAGACAAGAAACAAGAGGATGACAGCAATGGTGGGACATTGGAGAGATTTTTTTTCTCTTCATAACTTCTGCTGTTGGCTTGATGCATGATTGTGTTGACTACATGATGGTCTTTGTGTCCAGACGGAGACTGGGACTGCGGAGAAGAAGACTTCCAGGATGGAGAGGACATGTGTAATACAATGCTTATCACAGGACCTACTGGAGTAGGAAAGACTGCTGCAGTCTATGCTTGTGCCCAGGAGCTGGGCTTTAAGGTACAAAAGCTTTAAGGTACATAACTGACATTTGTGTAGGAATTATTAATTCATTTCCTAACTTCCCTATGGTCTTCCAAGGTATTTGAGGTGAATGCTTCATCTCAGCGGAGTGGCCGTCTAATTCTGTCTCAGCTAAAGGAAGCCACCCAGTCACACCAGGTGGACAGTCAGGGTGTCAACGCCAACAAACCCACCTACTTCAACAGTTACGGCCCAAGCAGCAGTGCTGGCACTCTAAAGCCTGGATCCTCGCCCAGTATGTACAGAGCTAACCTTTATAACACTGTTTCTAATGAGTTGCTGGCTTGTGACAGGATCTGTTTTATGCATATTTTGCATATGATTTGATTTGTGTACAGAAGGATTATTATAAGATGAACACATACTGTTGGAAATTGATTCATCATGTTCTTCATCTTCCAGGAAAGGTTAATTCTCCTCGTAGGGTTGTTTCCTCTCCCAGGAAACATCCCCAGTCCCCAAGAGGTGCTAAAAGAGGAGGCCTGGCTCCCACCTCTTTAGCTAACTTCTTCAAAATGGGTCGACCCACCACCAAGGAGACACCTAACACTAAGAAGAATGAACAGACTGGTAAATTATAAGTTAAATTTGTCAATTGTTTACTTATGTTTTCTTATATGATGAGAAAAGTTGTAATTAGGACTTAAATAGTAAATGTATTTGCTATTTTTCTCTCTCTGCCTCATCTCTTTATAAAGCTTCTTCCAAGAAAGTCATGAAAGAATGTGCCAGTACTTATAAAGACCCTGCAGCAAAATCACCAACAGCTACCACCTATAGAGAAAAGAACAATGAAGAACCAAGCAAGAAGACAGCCACCTCCCTTATACTGTTTGAAGAAGTGGATGTTATTTTTGACGATGACTCAGGGTTTCTAGCTGCCATCAAGACATTTATGACCACTACGAAGAGGCCAGTCATCATGACCACCAGCGGTGAGTAGAAGGAGAAAGGTCAAATGTCTTACAGTTGATTTTATTTATACTCTATCGTCTCCTTTGAGTTTAAATCGAATCTTACATGTGTTGTAGATCCTGCCTTCAGCACCATGTTTGATGGAAACTTCGAAGAGATCCATTTCCAAACGCCGTCAGTGGTGAGTAGCTCGCCCTGCCCTGAGAAAGGCTCAAGCCAATACGCAGCTACGATGCACATCTACGACATGTTTATTTATGACTTTGTTATTATTCTTCCTCTTTTCCATGCACATTATTCTCTTCCATGAAAGGATACCAGAAGTGCTCTTGCCACTTTTTTGTTTCGTAAATGTTGTACTGTTAGATCTTATTGACTGTATGGGTTGTTTTAATGTGGCTGGATCTGTTGATGCTAATCAAGTGAAGGAGATCAGTTATCCAAAATATATGTTTGTGCATCAGTCAGATTTCAGTTGTCCTTCTCTCCTTGGTACAGTTGAATGTTGGCAGCTTTCTGCGGCTGTTGTGTCTGACAGAGGACACAAGGACAGACCTGTTGGACATCAGCTCCCTGCTCAGACTCAATGGATGTGACATCAGGCAGAGTTTACTGCAGCTGCAGTTCTGGACTCGCAGCGCAGGAGGCCGCCTCGTTACCAGACCGTTGACTCACAGTGGCAGAAATGGTAAGGAGATGAGATGGAGGACAGGTTTATAAAAAAAAGTTTGAATAATAACGTTGATAACTTGGTTTTGCTTTAAATTTAATGTTTTGTATATGTCAGTAACTAATGAGCATTTTTAGAATCACTTTATTCCTGCTTTTGACCTGGAGAAAGTTATTCATGCCTTTTTATTTCATCCCATCTGGATTAATATAACTCTATATTCTGCACTCATTTGTAACTGTTAAGAAAAGTGCAATACAAATTGTTATTATAAATTAAATTTTTTTAACCTAAGTATTTCTCCCCCCATTCACATTAAAAGCTAAACTCAAACCAGAGACCGATGAAGAGGGAGCAGGCATATCTGTGTGTGCAGTGACTGTCCCATCTGCTCTGCCTCCCTGTGACACCGGCTGCACAGAGAGCATGCTGGGTCTGCTGAATGTTGAACATGAGAGAGACATTTGGGACCTGCTCAGGGTAAACTCTTCATTTACTTTCTACAGTAACACTGCTTAGACAGGCTTAGAGTAAAAACATGTAACAGTGTTTTTTCCCATTGTACTTAAGTAATTGACTGGGTACGTTTTGTCAAAAGAGCCAGAGTCTGGTGGAAGAGACGTTATGCTGGGAGCTGCTAACAAACAGCAAGCGACGAGGAGTGGACCTGCTCTATTCCAACATGGAGACACTCTTACCTCTGCCACTCACACAGTTAACTACCTCTCTCCGCAAACCGGAGCAATCTGTTTCTGCATCACAGGACCATCCATCAGTTAATCTAAAAGAGCTGCCATCCCATACCAGGGTATTGCACACGGCAGAGTCAGAGGATTGCTCCGACAATGACAGTCCAGTTAAAATGTCCAAAAGAATGAGGAAGAACAAGAAGCGGCACAGTGTACCAGACCAGGATGGTCTGGACTCTGACTCAGAAGACAGTTTTCTCTCTCTTTGCAAGCCACAGGGCGCTCCTCAGGCTAATGAAGACGTCAAAGAGAGTTTAGTTTCAGAGACGGTAAAGAGGAAGCCACTGACTCCTGAGGAGAGAGTAAAAAGTCTCCCAGTCTCCCAGTGTCTAGAATCAATAGCTGACTTTTTAGACAACATGTCATACATGGACTCCTCATTGCTTGTTCATCCATTTGGGGATGACAATTGCAGAAGAATGTCACCGGTCGGTGCAGTGGTGAAAGACGGGATGACAGATGAGTCGAGGGTTGAGACTGATAGAGGAGGCTGGGTGAGAGGAGAGCACCTCTTGGAGATCCCGGCTGCTGTGGAGGCTCTGAGCTTCCACAAGTGTCGGTTTTCAGTAGCAGAGGCCTGGAGCAAAACCCAACAACTAGAAGGGGAGCTAGGAAAGGAGGCTGCAGCAGAACTCACCCTTCCTGTAGCCGCTCATCAGGAAGGTTACAGCTTTACTCAGGACGGCCCCTGTAAACCACAGTGAGTCTTACTAGTCTTTCTTTACAAATATTTTGTACCATATAAACTTCATGCAGTCAGTATTATATTGGTCACATAATTAACTAATTCTGTCTGATCAGTTGAACCAGTTCAAAGAAAGGTCATGTGTATTGATATGTTCCAGGCTGGTCCAGCGGAGGAGAGAAGTGATGGAGAGACTGATGTTCAGAGGAGTGTTTGGTACTCAGGTCAACAGACCAGCAGCTGCTCTGGACTACTTGCCAGCCCTTCGCACCATCTGCAGATCAGAGCAGCTTAAGGAGCAGGGCAAGGTTAAACGAAGGTGAGCATGCAGAAACTATAGTTAGCTTTTTAACTGCCAGGCTACAATTAAACGTGTTAAAGTCCTCATATTATGCTCATTTTCATATTCATAATTGTATTTAGAGATTATATCAGAATAAGTTTACATAGTTTAGTTTGAAAAAAAATCTATATATATTTTTGTTGTACTGCACATTGCTGCCATTCAAACGCAGAGTATGAGGGTGTGCTACACTAGCAGTTAGGCGAGCATTATAATGTTACAACGTGATGCACGTTTGTCACGGAAGTCAAGGCAGGACTACGATAGAGCTGTTTGGAGCAGTTTGTAAACAGGGATTTCTCTCTGAAAAATGGTAAGTGGGGTGGACTTTAGGATTTTTCACTTTGTAAACCTGTAGATGAATATATACTATATACAGTAAGTGTGTGTGTGTGTGTGTGTGTGTGTGTGTGTGTGTGTGTGTGTGTGTGTGTGTGTGTACACACACACAAAAAGGCAAAAAGCATAATATAAAGTGTAAACTGAATTGTATGCAAGACTGCCGAATACTGAGTTGTTTTTGTTTTTTTTCCTCCTCCAGGTTCCTACACTACCTCGATGCAATCCATCTGGGTGTTGAAAAGAGCGTTCTACAGCACCTTGCTGAAGACTTCCCCTGAACCATAGAGGAGATCAGACGTGTCCTTATGATCACACAGAAACCTTGAACAAATGTTGCCCTTTAAGTGCCAATTTTAAGGTCCATAAATTTTGGTTATTAATTTAGGAGAAGGAGCACATTTACAGGTTGTATTGTGACACATGGATGAATTGTCGGGCAACAACATACATCAGATATGAGGTGGCCAGCTGGTCAGAGGTGTGTTTGTGCACAAAGGACTGTCGGGTGAAGTTTCCCCATATGAAAGCGGGAAATGACTGAATCACTGAATACAGAAAAGGAATTCTTGCCTGAAGGGCACACAGCAAAAAAAAACTTAAATGTTGTCTGCTTTAGCACATCTTTTGGTGCTTTCAAAGAATGCACTAAATATTTTTACTTTATAGGATTTTTGTAATATTAAGCTGTGTGTGTGTGTTTTTGTACAGTTAGGTTTTTATACACTGAAGCATCTTATCAATTTGATTTTCATCTTACAATGAGTTTTTATAGTAGATATTGCTTTTGAGGAGCAAGCATGTATCATTGTTGATTTGTGAGAGATTAATATGTAAAATAGAATGTTCAAAGGCAATGTGTAAATTGTTATTCACCACACAAAGTACTGTTGATGCACTCAGGAGCTTGTACTTCAGAAATGCTTTTGACAGAAAGTTCCACTATATTTGTAAGCCCTAAATCCCCTTCACTCTCATTATAGTGTTTTTTTTTCTTCTATAATTTGATCTTTTATTAGTTTTGTACACATTATTCACAGTGGGTTTGTTGGGACCAAATAAAGGTTTATAATAACTTAATAAATAAAGACATTGTCTCACCATGTATCAGATACAAAATAGTGTATATCCGGATTCCTGAGTTGGCTTAAGTGTGATTGACTGGTTGGTGTTTTGGGTCGCTGACATTCCTGAAGTGCTTCGTGTATGTGGGTCGACTGGTTTCTGGTGAGTTTAGTTATGAAGGCATGCATGAACGCCTCTCTGCATTTGTATATGGGGGAGCACTGAACAGAGGAAGAACGTGTTATAAAGAACAATACCCAGCGACCGAAGCGCTACTCGCTGTTTCTGACTGTAGCTGGACGTACAGAGGAGGAGGGCGCTCCAACATCCAAAACCTTTTCTGTCACAACTTGTAGTTTTTATATGGACATCATCACAGACATTTTGTCAGTTGCATTTCGCCACGTTTAAAAATATGTGACCACCATATTTGATTTAGACAGCGGCACTAATCGTCGTTTAAGAAGAGACCGTGACTTTACACCGAAATGGCAGGGCGAAACGAAAAGATGTTATTGGAACTATTAGAGAGGCCGGGCAACTCTCGGTGCGCTGACTGCGGAGCTTCTGGTAAGCAATAAAGTCACTACACTGGTAACCACTGCTAAGTGTATGTGTAAACCTACATTTATTTGATCAGAATCTTTCCTGCATGGAATGTATTAATGGTCAAAAAGAGCCAGCAACCTAAAAGTAATATGTAGGCTTCTCTTCTTAAATTATATTTATATTTTTTTTGTAATAATAGGCTGCAATTGAAAAGTTTAGTTATTATTGACATTTATCAAGGTTTTCCGTCAGACTTTGTATGGGAATATGTACTCTAATGAATGATATCAACTGCAATGATAAAAGCCCTTTATAACCCCATGAAAATAGTTTTAATGTAAAAAAAAAAAAGTCATGTTTCTACATTTTTTTATTATAGTTTTTTCAAAGACAAAAAACCTGCGACTGTAATATTCCAGCATGTGTTTACATTGTAGAATACGCAGAGTGAGAGGAACAGGGTGTCATATAGTAGGGGCCCCTTAGCAGGACAATATGGCCCTGAGTGCAAAATGTTGAATTTGAATCCCACTTCTTCTGCACACCTCAGATCCAGACTGGGCGTCCTACAAACTGGGTGTGTTTGTGTGTCTAATCTGCTGTGGCATCCATCGCAGCTTGTCCAACAAGGTCAAATCCATAAAGCTGGACTTCTGGGAGGATGAGCTGGTGGAGGTATGGTCTCCATCTCTGTTTTATATTGCTATAATAACATACTCATCAGGTGAAAGGATGAAATGGCTGTGGCCATGTGTAATCTTCATGTTTGTCTTTTTTTTGGGACCCTGGGAAGTTTATGAAATCCAATGGCAACGCAAGCGCCAAAGCTTTGTATGAAAAAGCTGTTCCAGCGTACTACTATCGGCCCCAGGAAAATGACTGTGTGTAAGTACATTTTCAGGGTGATGACTTTCTTCAGAAAAGTCATTTGTGATGGAATATTTGTTTATGTGTGCCAGCTGCTGACAGGGCAATACTTCAATAACTAGAGAGAAGTGCAACTACTGACTGTAGAAGTGAAAAACTGATGAATTTCTGCTGCTAGATCAAAGCTTAATGAACCGTGATCTTGTTGTTATACTGCAGCTAATGTCTTTCTGTAGAACTGTCTAATAATATTTGTATTTTTCCTTTTGAACCTCAGTGTCTTAAAAGAGCAGTGGATTCGGGCAAAATATGAAAGGGAAGAATTTACAGGAGAAACTAAGTATCCACCACTTTCATACACCACAGGTGATGTTTTGATTGTTTTCTAACACATCTCTACTGTAGAACATACATCTATCATCATTATATATCTATCACCTATCATGTTGGTGAAAAGCTGAACAATCTGTTCCTCATACACATGCAGAACTGTGCAAGAAAAACCTGTTAACAATAACAGCCAGGAAGTGAAAGCTGGCCAAATTGTTACTCCTTGCAAAACATTATGTGACCAAAACCTATTTATTTTTTAGTAAGACCTGTGTGTATTGTATCACCCGTGACTCAGTATGTGTTCTTGGTTTTGATACCAGGTTTCTATGAAGGAATTCTGTGGAAGAAAGGAAAAGAGAACACACAGTTTCTGAAGAGGAAGTTTGTACTGTCAGAGAGAGAATTTACCCTGACTTACTACAACAAGGAAAATGTGAGTTTCCTGCAGCTCCGATACAGTTAAACTGCACTGTATGACATAAATTAAACTATTTAAATGCTTCATTGCTAGAAGATGTGGAGTTGATATTAATATTTCTTATGTGTCTAATGTAAAAGCATGAGCATTGATTTGACTGGATCTCTTTCCTCCTTTATTTACTGTGAGGCACAGTGGTGCTTTAAGCTAAATGATAACGTCAGCATGGGATTTTTAGTAGATATAATGTTTACCATGCTCACCATCTCAGTGTTAGCAAACTGACACTAAACAAGTACAGTTGATAGGAGTGTCATTAGTTTCACAAGTTGCTCACGAACCAAAGTAGGCCTGCACGATTAATCGTTATAAAATCGAGATCTCGATTCACCCTGTTCACGATTACATTTTTAAATGTTTACATTTTTTTGTAAAAAATAAATTAAAGACATATTTTTCTTTTTTTAAATGACTTTGATTTTCATTAAATTTTACAAGCCGACTGCATCACAAACGCTACCACTTTCTTCTGGGAGTTTTAAACATAGACTGTATGAAATAGGTTTTAAATGGCTGCAATGCTCTCCCTTCTCTTTATGTTTACAGGCTTGTGCTGATGCACAATGTGCCAAAGGAATCTATGTTTGGTACTGCCAACTTGTTTTGTTTTGTCGTGGTTCTGTGTACAATAAACAATACACTTTGTGGGGAAAAAAATTGTGGCAGAGAATTGTGATATAAATTCTAAGCTAAAAAATCGTGATTCGTATTTTTCCCGAATCGTACAGGCCTAAACCAAAGTACCGGACAAACTAAAATTTTGACCTGATGATGGTGCTAGAGGAAAGGTCAGGGGATTAAAGTTATTACAATTCACCATTTGGGGCCATAAATGTCTGCACCCAATTTTATGGCAATCCATCCAATTGTTTTTGAGTTATTTCAGTCCAGACCAGAGTAGTGGACTGGGCGACCGACATTGCCATCCCTTGAGCCATTGTGGCTAAACATTAGTGTGCACACAGCCCCATGCTAATTTAATCCAGTTGTTGTGAAATTTCTACAAACTCTAACATGCCCATTTATAAATGTGTGATCCAGGAGTCCAAAGGCCCTAAAGCTGTAATCGCCATCAAAGACCTAAACGCCACCTTTCAACCAGAGAAGATTGGTCATCCTCATGGGCTGCAGATCAGTTACCCAGCAGGCAATCACACCAGGAACCTCTATGTTTATCACGAGAGGTCGGAGGTAGGACTGCATGATCATCTAAAATATAAATAACAGTAACCAACATGTGTGTGTGTATATATATATATATATATATATATATATATATATATAATGGTCATGCTGTAGTGCTGTGGAGAAGCTCAAAGTCTCTTCTTCTACTCTAGGAAATAGTGACATGGTACAACGCCATTCGTGCTGCTCGCTATGCGTACCTGAAGACAGCGTACCCGACTGGAAGCGATGAAGAAGTAGGCATCAAGCCTTCTCAAAACCGAATAAACTGACAAAATGTTTCCTAGATGTTGATGAATTTGAAATGCACTCTAACTACTTAAAGACATATTTCAACTTATTCCCAACAAATGTAGTGAACTTTAACTTTCAGCAGTCAAATGCAATTTTGCTTTCATGCTTTAAACATGTTCCTTTGCGCCTCTTTGTCAGCTAATACCAAAGATAACAAGAAACTACATCAAAGAGGGATACATGGAAAAGACAGGGCCATCGGTAAGTCATTAACATATACAGGTACAGATACATGTTCTTATACAACATATTTGTACGTATTTGTCAGTACTCAAATGCTGCTTTGACTTGCATGCATCGAGAAAGGCGTTTGTGACAGTAGTAGCCCATTTGAAAGTGTTTCTGTTCCTCTTACATACTCAAATGTGCACACACACACACACACACATTCATTTTAGTAAGAATGGATTGATATGATAGAAGAAGATGGATACTATAATTTTTCAAGTGAAGTGTTTCCATTACATGTGTTTTTTTTTAAACAGCAAATGGAGCCATTCAAAAAGAGGTGGTTTATTTTGGACTCTCAAAACAGGAAGTTGTTCTACTTCAAAGGCCCGCTGGTAAGGACTTTTAATGCTGTGCATTACTGTAAGGATGTTTTTCAAGAACTTTACCCACAATTATTTTTGAATGTGTGTCATTATTGTCAAAGTAGGATGCAGAGGAATTAGGGGTCATTTTCATCGGCACCACAAACAAAGGTTACTCTGTGAAGGAGTGTGTCTCAAAGCATTCTCGGGGAAACAGCTGGAAGTGTGGTGTTATGGTGGAGACGCCCAAGCGACAGTTTGTCTTCATGTGCGAGCAGGAGAGGGAGCAGAGAGAGTGGCTTGATGCCCTCAGAAAAGTCCTGTCCAGGCCCATGGCACCGCAGGATTATAGCAGTAAGCAAGGCTTGAAAATTCTGCCAATGTGTCAACAATGTACATTGCACAGATATGCTTTCTGATATACACACACGCTAGCAAAGACGAGTCATTCCTGTCATGTGAATCATGCATTTTTGGGTCTGTCCAGTGGAGTATGATAGGGTGGATGGAAATTCTCAACCCATAAAAAAATCTTATTTTCCACATTATTCCTTTTTTCCCCAAGTTGAACAAGTCTCAATTTAGCTACTTCACAAACCATGTTCACCATCTTAGTTTAGCTTGTTAGCATGCATAGTAACAGCCAGGGTAACACCAAAGTCAGTACGAGTCATCATTTGTGGGCCACAAATGTCTGTTCAAAATTGTATGGCAATACATCCAGATATGAGATATTTCAGTCTGCACTAAAGTGGCGGAAAGACAAACCAGCAGACTGACATTGCCATGCATAAAGCAATGCTGCTAATGTGCCTAATAAAAAAAGCAAGGTTACTCAGGTATCTTGGTTAGTTTTCCAAACCGTAATTCTAAACAAACCACTTGTACCCACTTGTTGTGCTCACTGTGTTCATGCTTTGACATCACCACAGAAAGTTGTTATCAACCACTGCATTATGCATCTGTATGACCCTGCTCTAATACACTTGTTTCTCATTCTAGTTGAAGCAAACATCAATTATAAAAGGTGAACTACAGAGAGGTGTGTCAACAGGATGCCAGGGAGAAGACTGCATTTGAAAACACAAGTGACTTGACTACTGCAGCAGGACAGATGAACAGTGATCTGCTGTCACTGCATCTGTTCTGACTGTCATCTTTGTGTTGCAGTCATGCATCTTGAACCATGACTGACTGTGTGGATTTAAGACTTCCATACACTCACTTTAACTGACAGTGGATTTGATCCTCCATCTCAGACTTCAGAAAATACTGTATCACTATGTAAAATCCACTCTTTTTGCCAAAATTACATCCCTGACACAGGGTCAACACTGTTATATTCTAACAGGAGATAGGTTACAATCACTGCATATCATGCTATTTTTATGATGTTTTATTTTTGTATTTTAGATGTCCTAATAAATATGCATATAATTTTAAATTTGGTAGTAAACATTTTTTATTGCATCTTGCCCAGCTAAATAAATTACTTTAAAAAAAAAAAAACTTTTCACTTTCATTTAATTCAATTTTTTTTATTTTTTGTAATTGTAATTTTGGCAGACATGACTTCAGCAACACTTTTTTCATTTTATTGAAAATGGAACTTGATAAATCATGATAATGTTACTGTAATATGTTCTTTCTTGCAACCATGATGGAAATGTGTTTATTAATTATTATTAACATCAATCAATCAATCAATCAATCAACATTTATTTATACAGCACTTATCAGCTTACCAGCAGGTATCCAAAGTGCTTCACATCAGAAACCAAGAATAAAACAACATATCTCACAAAAATGTAAATAAAAAATAAATGTAAGCTTCTCAGTGACTACAAATTATTGTTATTTAATAATTGAAATATAAAATAAATTCAAAACATGATTGGATGAGATTTTTCTGTTATAAACACAACACACTATTAAAATTAAATTAACAAAGCAAAAATACAGATACAAGGAGAAAGCAAAAAAAGTCAGAACTAATCCATGCATAGACAGAAAATATAAATCAAACTAACTATAAATATCACAAAACAAACACTGTGTATTAGCATAACACATTATAACAACACCAAAAGCAAATTAAAACGTAATATAAGAAAGCGAGTATTAACCTACAAATGGCACAGATAAAAATGATAATTGAATAACAAAACCACAAAATTATTAAACACTTCAAGCAAGTTTTAGAGCAACTGCATTTATTGGTATATATTTTAACTGTATGTGCTGTTATTTCTTTGCAATTATCCTTTTGAAAATAAAATAAAATAAAATAAAATAAAATAAAATAAAATAAAATAAAATAAAATAAAATCAGTTTGTGTCTTTGGCACCAGAGAGTAGCACAACGCGTTTTCAAAGTCCAGCTGAAGTTTGTCCTGGACGACTTGCTGTAGTTGCCGGGTGTTGGAGGTCGGGCATGCTCGTGAAGCATCCACTGCGAAATGCAATGAAAGCACGGAAAAGAGTGTGAATAACATGAAAATACAGAGACGTGTGCCACAAATTACTCTTAAAATTTAATTTTCTGCTGAGCTGATTCATCGTAAATTGAGAAGTAGCGCGTAGAAAATCGCGAGGAGCGCCGAAAACTGTGCGTCCGTTTTGTCCTACAAAGGCGCCGAGAGTTTGACAGCGGACTTCACTGCGCAGGCCTGACGTTAGGTAAACCGCCGGAGGAGGACGGCATCCAAAGGACTACATGACATTATAAAGACTTAGCTTTTCTGTAGAGGGAAGCAAGCTGAAAAATGAGAAAGGACGTGAGGATACTACTTGTAGGAGAACGTAAGTAGCAGGTGTCTTTAATCCCAAAGCAGTTGAATGCTTTATTAGCTAACATGCTAATGAAGGAGCTAGGGGCTACAGCTAGCAGATGCACCCAGTGAATCAACTAAATAAGCAGTGTGATTATATGTGCAGCGAGGGGCTAGTTGGTTAATTACGTCTATAGTGTATAAGATTCATGCATTGTTACGATAGCTTATTCAAAGTGTATGATTAGCATACATAGTATTGACATTGGTTTCTGTCTGGTGCTCATACAGCCAATTAAGTATTTCACTTATAATCCTTCATAATCTGAGGACGAGGCTGCCACAGGCTGTAGTTTGAAAATTGCAACATAAAATTTCCCCTAGGTGTGAATAGTTTACGAAGAAACTATGATAATTATTATGAAAGTCGTATTGTTGCAGGCCTGTTATTGTATTGGACTTGATTAGGTTGTACCATAATACCTACTATGAACTTACAATTCTGTGTTTGACCTGTAACAAAAATCAACAGAAAACAAAAGGCAAGAAAGATTATACCAATATATTCAGCAGTTAGTATTGCAACTAGGGCTTAAAGAAATTACTTTGATTATCGATTAATCTGTAAGTTGTTTTCTCGATAATTGATTGTCTTTAAAATTTCAGAAAATAGTGACAAATCAGTTTCTCACGTTCATATTTTTTTAAAGCCTAAGGTGATGTTTTTAAAATCAGTCTAAACTCTATTTCCTATCACATTAGACATATATAAGCATCAAATCCTCACAATTTAGAAGCTGAATGCAGAGAATATTTGGCATTTTTGATTAATAATGACCTAGACAAATATTTGATTATCAAAACAGTTGCTGATTAATGTCCAGAGATGCACTCTATATTAAACATAGTGGAGTGAGGTGAGTGCAGAATTAAGCCAAAAAGGCAATATATCCTTTTCTCATTAAACTGTGTTTCACCTGGTCAGTTTGTTCTCTTTAAATCGCATGTGTTGTGAGTACTATTTATATTTCAGTTATGGCTATGCAGGTTGGCCTACATTGCCACATTAGGCGAGTAAGTACTGACTATTCCTGAGAGAGGTGCAGCCAAAATGCTACGTGCCTACTCCAGTGTTGTGAAGTGTACAGTTTGTGGGGTTACAGATAGCAGATAGCCTGTCAAGACACTGAGGCGCCAGCGGTACTGCAAACTAGGGCTGCAATTAAGGATTATTTTGAATATATACACTAATATTTCTTTGATTAATTGTTTAATCTCTTACTATGTTATGTAATAGTGAAAAGGCCATTATACTTCCCAGAGTCTATAACCCCAAAGATTTTCAATTTAAAATAAACCGAGAAAAGCATCAGATCCTAACACTTTATGAGGTGGAAACATTATTAGATAATAAAATAAAATAATTGGATTGATAGACTTATTAATTAATAATAATAACAAGAAGAAGAAGACGAAGCAACTAATTGTTTCAACCCTACAGCCAACTCAACATCCTCCAGTACAAAGGCCTGGCAAGTTTTTTTCTATTAAAATAAGTCATGTTTTAAGAGGAACACCTTTTGAAAGAATATTTATTTTTTTATTTATATATTATCAAACCTCTGGATTGAAGAAAATTAATTCTTGCAAACTTCAAAATACCTGTTTTATACAGTCTATGCAAAATACAGAGAGAACATTGGAAATGTTGTAGTGTAGCTTTTTCTTTATTTGAGAGGGATGTGGGATGTGTATATTATGACAAAGTGTTTGGTATTTCCTTAAATGAAATAATATTTCTTGTTTTATTATTTAAGTTTTGCATTTCTCAATGCAAGATAAGAAATTGTATGTGTAACTGTAGGGATACCTATAAAATAGTACTCTCATTAAAAAAAGTAGTATGTATTTGTAACAGTACAACTATTTTGTCTATCTATCATAGGCTTATATTCAGACCATATATCTCCACCTTGTACAGTATTGTTGCATTGCTCTCTGTAATTTAGTAAGTGCTTATTTGAGAACCATTGCAGCTCTTAACCCTCTTCAGCTGCTTCTACCTGTGGCCTGTTGTCACTTAACTTATTACCCAGCAGACCGCTCAATGAAAATGGTAGAGAGGTCTCATGTTAAGATGTGTGTAATGCCAGATTGTAATAACAAATGATTTTTTGTTTTTGCCCGTACAGCCAAGGTGGGGAAGACATCACTGATAATGTCTCTGGTCAGTGAGGAGTTTCCTGATGAGGTATGGATGGATGGATGGATGGATGGATGGATGGATGGATGGATGGATGGATGGATGGTGGTCGGTCGGTCAGTTGGTTGGTCAGTTGGAATCATTGTGCTCTATCTTCCAGGTTCCTCTTCGAGCTGAGGAGATCACCATCCCAGCTGATGTCACTCCAGAGAGGGTGCCCACACACATTGTGGACTACTCTGGTAACACCCCCCCCACACACGATTAATTATCCCTATACCATATTAATATAAAGACACTGATTTGGTATTGGTTAAAGCTTGATAACATCTAAAACACTGTGCTGATCCTGTTCCTTTTTGACACCTTTTAGAAGCAGAACAGTCAGACGAACAACTGTACCAAGAAATATCAAAGGTGGGGTGACTTAATGTTCACTCTTATCTGGTCATGTAATGGCTGTACCCCATTTCCTATGTGTATCACAAGTTAATAATGCTATTTGTCTTTACAGGCGAATGTAATCTGTATAGTTTACTCAGTCAACAACAAGAAGTCCATTGAAAAGGTGAGCATGGTTTCTCTGTGCTCAGCATAGTTCATCAAATACCTAACTGTAACTGCAATATGGAATTTGAAAGAGGACGCGGCATCTTAATTTCAGAAAAGGAATTTGCGTGGCTGCAATGTGTGATGTTGTGCTTTACTATCCTAGGTGACAAGCCACTGGATTCCCCTCATAAATGACAGAACGGACAAGGATAGCAGGTGTGTGTCACTTCAGTAGATGTGTGTTTGTGTATATGTGTCTGTCTTCCTCGTGTGTTATGTCAGCTAGGTGGTGCTGCGTCTGCAAGCTTGAAATCAGAGTAGTGTGAAGTAGGGGTTTACATTGTTAAGTTAATACTTACTAAACTACATGTTAAACTGTATGAAATAGAGAATCATTAGTTCTGTTTTTTGCCTTTGCTAATTATTGTAAACCACAAGAATGAGTATGGCGTATCAACCTAAAATTGTGTTTATAAATGCTCCACATTTTTCCAGGGTCCTTGTTGACACACAGATAATCAATGTACAATAATATAAAATGGAGGCGGCAACCAGAGAATTTACCATTTTTGCCTAAAAAATGATGTAAACAATAAATCTATTATTAAATTAGCTGCCTATTATTTTTCTGTCAATCCACTAACTGATTAATTAACTGACCGTGGGAACTCAATAGTAACGAAAGGCTTTTCTGCAGGGTACCATTGATCCTTGTGGGGAACAAGTCGGACCTGGTGGAACACAGCAGCATGGAGACCATCCTGCCGATCATGAATCAATACCAGGATATTGAGACCTGTGTAGAGGTAAGAGATCAATACACAGCTTCACATCCATTGAGGCAGGGCTGTTCGGACCCACTCATTCAAATGTCAAACGAAGCACTTGAGAGCAATCAAATGGCAAATGAATTATGAAATCCAATACTAGCAGTGGCTGTCAGAGAGAGGCTGGCTGTGTGCAGGACAGATTGGCCCTAAGCGGCTCTCGGTCTGCACTCCAGCTCCAAACTCCACTTACACACTGACTGAGTCATTAATAGATTTATATTACTGAACCCCACGCTCCAAGGCCATAGCCTGCTGACTGAGAGTATGTTGAGAGACTTGGCTCTCATGGAGGAAGCTGGCCTGTGTCTGCATTACTGTTTCATTCAAATTTCCCTCCGTCGCATGAGACTGCTCAGTCATGTGCTCCTCAGCTGGATTAGTTACAAGGTTAAAGAGGGAGATGAGGAGGACGTGAGAGAAGGCACATACAGGGTGGATACAGCTCAGTGTTTGACCAGGCCTAGGGTTGGTTGTATGTCCTGCTTCTATTTAATTTAGTTACTCAGATATCTGTGTTTCTTTATCAGTGGCCAAAAGACAAATATTTTACTTAAGTAAAAGTAGCAGTGCCGCAATTTAAAAAAATACTTTTAAAAGTGAAGTCCTGCATTCAAAATCCTACTTAAGGAAAAGTACGCAAGTAAAGGACAAATGTATGAAAGTAAATTAATTTATTCTGCAGCCATAATTGGCTATGTCTGTGATACATTATTATATATTATACTGTTGGATTATTATCATTGATGCAGTAAATTGTAAATTGCACTTTGGTAGCTATAATTATATTTATTTATATTATTTTTATATTTATTTTATTATTTAATTTTTGTATAACAATGCATTGTATTTTATAGGCTCTTAATAGTAGTTTAAATCTGCAAAGTAACTACAGTTGCCAAATAAATGTAGTACAGTAGGAAAATACAATATTTTCTACTGAAATGTAGTGGAGTAGAAAGTACTAGTAACTTGGAATTGTTCTTAAGATCGACACTTGAGTGAATGTAATTACAGTGGGTACGGAAAGTATTCAGACCCCTTTAAATTTTTCACTCTTTGTTTCATTGCAGCCTTTTTCCAAAAATCAAAAAAGTTCATTTTATTTCTCAGTAATGTACACTCAGCAACCCATCTTGACAGAAAAAAACAGAAATTTAGAAATTTTTGCATATTTATTAAAAAACAAAAACTGAAATATCACATGGTCATATGTATTCAGACCCTTTGCCGTGACCCTCATATGTAACTCAGGTGCTGTCTATTTCTTCTGATCATCCTTGAGATGGTTCTACACCTTCATTGGAGTCCAGCTGTGTTTGATTATACTGATTGGACTTGATTAGGAAAGCCACACACCTGTCTATATAAGACCTTACAGCTCACAGTGCATGTCAGAGCAAATGACAATCATGAGGTCAAAGGAACTGCCTGAAGAGCTCAGAGACAGAATTGTGGCAAGGCACAGATCTGGTCAAGGTTACAAAAAAATTTCTGCTGCACTTAAGGTTCCTAAGAGCACAGTGGCCTCCATAATCCTCAAATGGAAGACGTTTGGGACGACCAGAACCCTTCCTAGAGCTGGCCGTCCGCCAAACTGAGCTATCGGGGAGAAGAGCCTTGGTGAGAGAGGCAAAGAAGAACCCAATGGTCACTGTGGCTAAGCTCCAGAGATGCAGTCGGGAGATGGGAGAAAGTTGTAGTAAGTCAACCATCACTGCAGCAATCCACCAGTCGGGGCTTTATGGCAGAGTGGCCCGAAGGAAGCCTCTCCTCAGTGCAAGACACATGAAAGCCCGCATGGAGTTTGCTAAAAAACACCTGAAGGACTCCAAGATGGTGATAATAAAATCCTCTGGTCTGATGAGACCAAGATAGAACTTTTTGGCCTTAATTCTAAGCGGTATGTGTGGAGAAAACCAGGCACTGCTCATCACCTGTCCAATACAGTCTCAACAGTGAAGCATGGTGGTGGCAGCATCATGCTGTGGGGGTGTTTTTCAGCTGCAGGGACAGGACGACTGGTTGCAATCGAGGGAAAGATGAATGCGGCCAAGTACAGGGATATCCTGGACGAAAACCTTTTCCAGAGTGCTCTGGACCTCAGACTGGGCCGAAGGTTTACCTTCCAACAAGACAATGACCCTAAGCACACCGCTAAAATAACGAAGGAGTGGCTTCACAACAACTCTGTGGCTGTTCTTGAATGGCCCAGCCAGAGCCCTGACTTAAACCCAATTGAGCATCTCTGGAGAGACCTGAAAATGACTGTCCACCAACGTTTACCATCCAACCTGACAGAACTGGAGAGGATCTGCAAGGAGGAATGGCAGAGGATACCCAAATCCAGATGTGAGAAACTTGTTGCATCTTTCCCAAAACGACTCATGGCTGTATTAGATCAAAAGGGTGCTTCTACTAAATACTGAACAAAGGGTCTGAATACTTATGACCATGTGATATTTCAGTTTTTGTTTTTTAATAAATATGCAAAAATTTCTAAATTTCTGTTTTTTTCTGTCAAGATGGGTTGCTGAGTGTACATTACTGAGAAATAAAATGAACTTTTTGATTTTTGGAAAAAGGCTGCAATGAAACAAAGAGTGAAAAATTTAAAGGGGTCTGAATACTTTCCGTACCCACTGTAGTTACTTGTGCCACAGTTCTTTATTAACCTTGTTAATGCTTGATCTCTTCGTGGACCTTGATGCTCTATTAACACTGTTAAATTGTGTTTTTAAATAACTTCATTTACATTTTTGGGAAGTTGTTGAAGTAAAGGTAATCAGATTTTTATTTTAATTTCTAAGTGAACTTTTCAAGTCTGTGATATCTGATAATTTTCCTCCAACATTGCTTTTGTTCATGGCATTCACACGCATGTGCCCTCTTTTTCCTCAGTGCTCGGCTAAAAACCTGAAGAACATCTCTGAACTCTTCTACTACGCCCAGAAGGCTGTTCTCCACCCGACAGGACCCCTGTACTGCCCAGAGGAGAAGGAGGTGAGGTCTATATATTAGATTCAGCAGACATTTTGATTTGTCATAGTAGGAGTTGGTTTGGAAAGTCTTATTTTGAACGACTGACAAATGCATGGAAGCCAGTATCACACCAATGTTATTGTGAGATACCCTGAGGTTTTGTAATCTTACCTGGAGAGACAAAGTTGGATTGGTGCATCCCTAAGGTTAGCGGCCACAATGCTTATCTTTCTGAATTAAATAGGTACACACCTAAATGATTGTTTCTCTTCCGTTACAGTTGAAGCCTTCTTGCATTAAGTCGTTAACTAGAATCTTTAAAGTGTCTGATCTGGACAACGACGGCATCCTTAATGACAATGAGCTCAACTTCTTCCAGGTAATGTTTTCCACCTTTTTTAGTAGAGTCGGTGTCAACATAATTTTCATGACTACTTAAGATTTCAAAATGGTCATCAGTAGTTAAATGGCTAGACTGGATTAAGGTTGCAGGTTTTAACTTAACCAAACTTGAGAAACCTTAGCAGCTTTCTCATGGCAAACATCAATGTGTTCCTTATTGTGTATGTCTAGAGAACATGTTTCAATACACCACTGGCACCTCAGGCCTTAGAGGATGTGAAGAATGTGGTAAGGAGGAACATGACAGATGGAGTTAAGGATAACGGACTTTCACTCAAAGGTCAGACACTCCTCTTGTTTTCATATTTCTCCTCTTTTCTCCATCCTCCACTTAATTACTTATCCTTCTTCATGTCCCCTTAACAATCCCTCCCTGTTTTTTGCTTGTCTTTTTAGTCCATTTGTTTATGACAGTTGACTGCTGACACCATCCGTTCTCCTGTCATTGGCTCTTTATTGCAGGCTTCCTGTTCCTGCACACCCTCTTCATACAGCGAGGTCGACATGAGACTACCTGGACTGTCCTGAGGAGGTTTGGTTATGACGATGACCTGGAGCTCACACAGGAATACCTGTTCCCAATGTAAGTGGTGACTTAAAGCGCAGAATCAAAGGACTCTAACTTAACTTCTTTGACTACCGTTCTGAAATGCAATCCCGAAGTAAAGGCTCGCTGTCACAGTTACAAAATTACTGTTTTTCTACAATAAAATGGTTTCCGTAATTAAAAGTGGTGCATGCTCCACAAAAAACAGCACGGAAATGATTGAATTATAAATTAGCTTACATTTTATAAAATAACATTTGTTACATATTCATTGATGCAGTCAATTCATAAATCAACAGTTTTTTGAGGAATGAGTTAGTGAGTCGGACAGAAGGACGTAAAGGACGGATGGACATATGACACACAGGGAGCTGATGTGTCATTGTTTAAAATATACCAGCAATTGTTCCACGGACAGTAATGGACCAGAACCACGTCAATACTTAATTTAACAATTTGTTTTTAAATTACTGAGTAAAAGAAAAGATAAAAACAGTTCTTCAGTTTTTAAAAAGATGATAAAAACTAAAGGCAGAGGATGTCAGTTGGAGCTTCCTGCCACAATGTCCAAGTCCATGTGACAGTCTGTTCAATAAGTAGGTCACGAGAGGGTCGGCCGATTCCGCCGAGGGTAGCCTGGGCTTCTCTTCCCCTACGCCACTCCGCATTGCGATACCCACACTGTAGGCACTGGGGAGGAATAAGAGCAGCTCTTAGTCAAGCATAACACACAAGAACAGTTCTTTTCCACACGCCCAAAGCAGGTAGCTAGAGGACTTTCCTGTACTTATCTGTACACAGGCATTGAATCCTTCATTCAGGTGGCTGCATCCCCCTGCTGCTTCGGCCTCTGTCATTGTGTCCCGATCTGCGCCACCACTCGTTTGTCTGCACTTCCTTCAGTTCGTCACAGCTGTAAATGCTCCAGCCTGTATGCTCATCTCCGTGTCCTCTGCTTTTCAGTGTGCCTACTTCTCTACTGTCTTCTCCGTCAGTCCGCTTCTGCTCTGTGTTCCGCCCCTTCGTCCCTATTCCTTTCTGCTTGTCTGTTTTCAATTGTCTCTTTTCACTGTCCCCGGTCTCCCCATCACACCTGTTTTCCATCAATTCATCATTAGTTTTCCTCACCTGTCTTTACCTAGCCCCTCAGTCCAGGACGTGCTGCGTGAAAGTCAGAGTGGGCCCGCTCAAATATTTGTGGGTGACAGTGGTCAAAGAATTATATTTAAAATGTTTGTATTGCATACCCATAATAGCATATTTGTTGTATAATTTATAGTTGTATTGATGTGCTGTTCCTCTTTTAAAAATACCTGTTGATTACAGTTGACAGGCGGCATATAATTTCCTCTTATCTACTGACTTGTTCTAGTTGACTGGTGTGACTTAAATTGATTCAGTCAGATTGTCATTTGTTACTTTTGAAATCAGAAGCCGAGTGAGCCTCCGTTAAATGATTGCTTTTGTCTGTCCCTGTACCGCAGGATAAAGGTGCCTCCAGACTGCACCACAGAGCTTAACCACAATGCTTACCTCTTTCTACAGAGTGTCTTTGACAAACATGACAAAGTGAGTGGTTAGAAATGTTGACGATTTATAAATGGGTTATTTCTTTATTATTCCATTTATGTATATAGTTTGTATTTTTAAGGATGACCACCTTTCTGCTCAATTAGTTAAAACAAACCTTGTGTATCTTTGTGCAATTAAAAAAAAAAAAAGGCATTTTACCTGTTAGCCACTTTTTTTATGCCCAAGTTTGTGAGTCAATGTATGTGAACTTGGTATGATCCAGGACAGAGATTGTGCACTGTCACCAGAGGAGGTGAAGGACTTGTTCAAGGTGTTTCCCTACATGCCCTGGGGCCCGGATGTCAACCACACGGTTTGCACTAACGAAAAGGGATGGATCACATACCAGGGATACCTCTCCCAGTGGACGTGAGTGTGGAACATATCTATTAATATACATATATGCACATTCACTTCTATTTTAGTTTTAAGAAACCTGAATACATTCACACTACTCTATGACATACATCATTATACAGAATACATAGATCATTTAACATCATGCTCGTAAATCTTTCATTCTGTCAGACTCATCGTGACCTGTTTTTTTGTGGTAGGTTAACAACATATCTAGATGTACAACGTAGTTTGGAATATTTAGGTTATCTTGGCTACTCTATCATCTGTGAACAGGAGTCCCAGGCAGCTGCTATAACAGGTAAGAGAACTGTAATTAAACTGAATTTATTTTTTAGTTTTAAGCTGTGCAGCACTGTATGTTGATAAGCTAACAAAACTAGTAGTAAGTAGTTGTGGACTCATTTCTGTACAGAATAAACTTTAAAGTTTTTATTTTTGTTAAAAGTTTAATTTAAAAGACAGGCATGGATTTTATAACATGTTGCCATTGTGCATGTAGGTTCTTGCTTAGTAAAAATGTTCCTTGTTCCTGTTCCTTCAGTGACTAGGAACAAGCGCATCGATCTGCAGAAGAAACAGACCCAGCGCAGTGTCTTCCGCTGCAACGTCTTGGGGGCCCGGGGCAGCGGGAAGAGTGGTTTCCTCCAAGCTTTCCTGGGCAAGAACCTGCAGGTTAGTTTAAATCATGGCTGTAAATGATTTCAAACTCTACTTTTTAGCAGTTTATCTTGCTGGACACACTCCATTTCAGAGGGATCACTTCCATGGGGGCTACATTTTACATTTATATCAAGTCTCAAGTAAACTTTATCAGCTACTCTAATTACTGTGTGTAATTTAGTCAACTTCCAGATTTGGAGCTAACAAGCCAGGGCCAAAGGGGACCATCTCATAAACATGTAAATAGTCTTGATTGGTTTCTGTTATTGACCTTGTTTGTTTTTCACCCCAGGGACAGAGACGGATTAGGGAAGACCACAAGTCCTTCTATGCCATCAGCACAACCTATGTTTATGGTCAGGAGAAGTACCTGCTGGTAAGAAGCATTTAATCATCATCTGATTTTTGGATAACTGTTATTTTGGGTATATTAGACTGAAAAATGTTAATCCCTCCATTTGCACACTCTTTCTCTCTTGCTCTGTTACCTGTCTGATCTGCACATTTCAAGCTCCATGAGGTGATGCCAGATTTTGACTTTCTGTCTGAGGCGGACCTAGCCTGTGATGTGGTCTGCCTGGTGTACGACATCAACAATCCATGCTCTTTTGAATACTGCGCCAAAGTGTACAAGGTATGTTTCAGAAGATGGAAAAATGCTCATTAGATGCACTGAGGCTTGTAGGGCTGTCTGCTATTTACACTCTAACCAGTAACATTGGGCATTTGTGTTTGGCAGCAATACTTCATAGATAGCAAGACGCCATGCGTGGTGATTGCCGCCAAGTCGGACATGCACGGAGTACGGCAGCACTACAGTCTCTCGCCGCACGAGTTCTGCCGTAAGCACAAGCTTCATCCACCCCAGCCGTTCACATGCAGTACGGCCGAAGCACCCAACAAAGACATCTACACTAGACTCACCACCATGGCTATGTATCCGTGAGTATTAAACCTTATCTAGTTAACCCTTTACACATCTGTGAGTGTTGCAACCTTATTCGCATTGCCCATCTTTTTCTGTGTGTGCCTATCCACTTTTACTTCTCTCCTGGATGTATGTGTCAGACAGTGTCGGTAATATTCAAAGGTTAGAGGATGGGAAAATGAATGAAAGCCATCAGGTATACCCCGTTTAAAGGCTGGTCTTGATCAGGGCATGACAGTTTGACTCCTCCAGCCACTTTAGTCAGTGAGTGACACTGTCCAACTTAGTTTTGATTAATCTAAGAGCAAAATTAAGACCGGCCCAACTCTACTGCGGTCTAATATCAGCTGATGGTCTTAAGATAAATATTTTGTTTTTACTGGTGGATTGACGCTTTATGTTCTTAAATTGGTTATACCTGTTGGGTCACAGAAAGGTTCTTGTCATCGGAGCCAACAATTACAGTTTTTGTATTTTGTTCATTTACAATTATATTCTAATAATAATCATTAGAATGTTTGTCTCTTGCTGTGACTGTTCCCTTCCTTTCTTTGTGGTTTACCCCTCCTTATGTTGATTCTCCTTTTAAGTTTAGACTTTTAAACTTTCATTACAGATGTTTCCTTATCAATGCTTTTGTTTACTTTGTTAATGAGTTGAGGAGTTGGAGTTAAATAGCAGCAGTGCAGGTTTAAACTCAGAAGTGTGTATTCTCTTTACTCAGGTCATTTGATTCAGCCTAGTGGTTAGACAAGGTTGAGGTTCTTATCTACCTAGTTTTGGCCTCCTCCTCCGTGTGTTGTTTGTTGCGTGTTATGTTTTCTGTGGTGGTGAACACACGCATTTTTGTGTGTCTTTCCGCAGCCACGCCCGTCTCCGCTGCATGTGTGCCTGCAACAGGTGCACCTATTGCCTGTGTCACAACTTCCTCAAGTTGGAGCTGCTGCGCAGTATTAAGGCCCAACTCCGCAGGGTCGTTTTCAACAGGTTCATACGTAGAATAAGCTGTAGTGTTTTAACATAGATGCATTCCTCCTCTCTGTGTCTCCCACCCTTGGGTGTGACCACCAGGGTGGGTCACAGAGATCCTTTTGCCCAAGGTCTCACACGGGTGATGGTGACAGCTCCTCTGCTTTGCTTCAGTGCTCACCCGTGGTCAGGTTTACACTGCATATCCACTTCAGTGAAAAGGGAATATTAAATGTGATTGATCGTAATGGTAGTGATTTTGATACATAGAATAGTTTTCCATTTGTGAATAATTTGATACTTTGGTGGTTGCTTTCTGGGAAAATCTCATCTAGCTTGCTGCTGTGTTGCTGCATAGCTGTCACCCGTAGGGATCAGTTGTCTTGCTCAGCTGTACCTCAGCTAGGTGATGCTTGTTGACAAAGAGGGATATTTGGTTGTATAGCTTAGTTATTCTCTCAAACCAAAAGATCAACCATTGGTTCTAGAGGTAATAGTTTCTGCTTGTTTATTTTGTTTTTTCAAACCGACTGTAAAAAACCCCCGAACTCATTTCTTTTATAAATCTGTTATCCACCCAGGGGCAAAATAACTAAAGGGGAAAAGTAGCTCCTACCGGGCTGAGTAAGGAGAAACTCCTTAAAATAAGAGATGTCAGTCCTAACTTCAGGACGTTTTTCTTCTTAGAGTAATTCACAAAGTATTTTACCCTAAAAGTAGCTCCTAAGTCACAATCAGGCAAATGCTGCAGGTATTGAGATTTTGGAAATATATATATACTTATCAACCAATCACTGTAGACATGGTGTGTAGGTTCAATGGTAAAACATTATGTCATCCATCTTCTTGTAGGAATGTTTTGTAAAAGTTACTCTCAGCAGCTTTATTTTAAGATAATCAAAGCTTCACAGCCAAACCTAAAGACATTTCATTTACTTTCTGTGTCATACACCTAAAACCTATTGGTCATGTTAGGTGTTTTGGTGTCTGCTCCAGCTCCAGCCAGCCCACCTGCTCTCTGTACAGTTTGACACAGCGAAGTGTGACCAAGCTGTGCCAGCTAACACACAGGCTGCTAGCCAGGGAGGTGACAGTGTGTTGGAATCTGTGTGAAAAATGCATGATGTTATTTGCCTGTGCACTGCAAATTAACTCCTGATACTAACCGCCATACATAACACAAATATGTTGTAAAATTGAAAGCATTTTCATTTTATTCAACTGAGTAGTTTATTGATTTTTCTGGAATAGAAGTAAATTTATAACTCGTTGTTTTTATAGAATGTTATGATGCTGTAGTAACTATAATACCCCATATCTGTTGTCCAGCCAGTTAATCATTCTGACAAAATAACAACAAAACTCTTGAGAAGGAAAAAGAATATGTTTAGTTTTGTGTGGTAAAAATGTATCAGGGATTCCAGGTGTGAATTCTGACAATTAGTTGTTAGAAACTGACCTATTTAGAGCTGTTTGCTCCCTCCTGTCCTGCAGCGGATATGCAAACTGTAAATCTCGACTAAGCATATTATTTGGATGGAGAATGACCGAAACAAACTGGTTTTTGCTTCATTCACACTGAAAACCTCATTGATGTCTGCATGTTTGCTATGTGATTTCTTTTCAATCACATACGTATTAAACCTTTTACTGTCTCTTAATTTCTCTAAATCACTACCCTTAACGGATGGAGTGATTGATTTATTATCTATGATGTTTTCAGTCTTCCTTTCTCTTCATTTCGATTCTTAACACTGAAGTCTACACCTACAGGAGACACTTCTTTTATAATTACATTTTTTTTCAAAGGAATATTACAGCAGGTGTAGACCACACTCCAAAATTTACAAGGACCCAACAGTTCTAGTAGTTCCCTCCAGAGCAAGCAACAGTGCGACAGTGGAGAGGAAAAACTTCCTTTTAGGCAGAAACCTGGGACAGACCCAGGCTCTTGGTAGGCGGTGTCTGACGACCGGTTGGGGTTAGTTAGTTATTTTGAAAGCACAATTGTAATTGTACATGAATGCTAAAACAAAGACTGCTGTTCACTTGTTCTCCTGTAGTTTTAGACTTCATACATACAAGCTGATGTTTAGAATCAATCACAATGTGTTTCTTTGATGTTTACATTGATTGTATTGTACTGTACCAATCACCCTGTCATTTCATCCTGTTTTTATTTTCTTGTATTTCCCGTCTTTGTCTCTTCCACTCTGTAGGTGTTCATTCACATGTTTTTGGCTGCCCCTCTTCCTTTTCCTCTTGCACGTGTTCACCCTCTGCTAATCTGTCTGCTGTTGTGTTGCATGGCTTACCTGTTCACTACCTCTTAAGATAACCACAGGCATGCATCGCTGAGAATAGATTTCTCTAGGGAATCTGTACAACTCTACAGTACAGAGAGCTCTTTTTTGGGGGGGCGTGTTGTGTTGGGGATTGTGTTGTGTGTTTTTAGATTTTTGGCAAATAAGTGATTATTGTTAGCCCAACAATGGCATGCGCGTTGCATCCAGTACTATCACTTTGTCTTGGTAATTTTTTAACCTCTGGGAGTTGTTGACAACATTCATAGCATGGCACTTGATGGGCCAGGGACAGCAACACACCACATTGATTGCCCACTGGTTTTCTGAAAAGTGGATTGGTTGACTTGGTTAGATGACATTGTAATCTAGGTCATCTTGCATATTGTGCAATATTGAAATTACTTAACTACTTAGGTCACCAAAATAAGAAGCAACAATAGTATATTGTGTCGGGCCACTTAAGAAACTTAGTTCAGAGGGAAAATAAAATGTAGAGTCTGTAATGATTTATTTTGGTTGCGCTTTAATTTGTTACCAGTCAGAAAAATCCCAACTAAACTAGTGCCATATGTCAGTATTATGTAAGGGTCAGCTGTAGAGAAGGTAGTACCTAAGACAACTGGACATGTACTAGATTTCCCAAAAGACTTTTACTTCACTTAAAAAAAATGACGGGATTCTCTCTTGAAATGGCTCAATTTCTGTCTGGCTGCCATGTGGTGTGTACAGTCTACATATGTGATGTGTGTGTAGCCTTTTTTGTCATAGATTTAAGTGCGGTGACATTTGACCAGGTATGCAGTTGTGGTTGAGCTTGTGCTTTAAGGGTTTTGGGGGTGATGGAAAGTCTCTACTTTTCAGACTGGGTAGAGTTGGGGGATGGGAGAGAGTTAGGTGTAACTATTAATATTTAAAACAACAAATGTAATCTAAACAACTAATATTTCACCTGCCCAAATGAATCATTAGTAATGTCGCCAAGAAACTGAATCAACTGAATCATATTCTACCAAAATTCAGATCACAACATAAGTTTTATTTTGATGTCTCCCTGCCATGGTTCTGAAGTTTTGAAAAGAAAGAAAATGTAAATAGTTTAATGGTAACGAAGAGGCGTACAAAAGCAAGTGCAAGCATTCATAAAGACTAAATTAATCAAGAAGTAAATGGCGGATCAGTCGCTACTAAAATAGTTGTTAATTGCAGTCCTAGTGAAATTTAATATGAAGTATCACCCAGCTCTACCTACTATAAATGAGTGTGTGTGTGTATATGTGTGTGAACCCTGGGCAACCATGTGATTGTGTGTGTGTGTGTGTGGAAGGCTACTGGGCTGGGTGGAGGCTGTGGGGAGGATTTCAGCCTGACTGCAGGTTTCAGCCATCTCCAAAGTTGGAGGGATCCATCTTAATGGAGGCCTCGGCTAATTCCCCCAGAAAGGTAAAGGCTGAAAACTCAGGAGGGATGTTAAATTTTTTTTTACACCAGGCTGGCGAGTACATGTTGGATAAACTGTCCCTTATTCAGCATTGACAGTTTGTCAGGTCATTATTTTAACAGCAATTATCAATATTCATATCTATTCCTGCAGCATTGCAGAGAGACTTATTGGAGTTTTATAGAAATAGTTCTACATCTTTGGAAATATACTTATTCACTTTCTGATGGGGAGTTTGAGGAGAGAATCAATATCACTCTAATATCTCTTTGTTGAATATGAAGCTACGTCCGCAGCTGGTTAGCTAAGCACATAGGCTAGCTTTTTACCCCCCATTTCTAGTCTGTCTGTAAAATGTCTGCTTACCAGCACCTCTAAAGTTCACTAATTAACACGTTATATATTGTTTGTTTAATCTGCACAAAAAAGACGTGTAAAAAAAAAAAAAAATAATAATTGAAATTGCCTTGTTGCCTGGGTTATGTGCTGGACTATTTCTTTACCAGCAGCATTAACTTACTGGAGGCTCCATTAGTTGTCTGGCAACTGTTCAGAGCCAAGAAATAGTTATCTTGTGTCCAGTCTTTGTGCTAAGCTAACTGACAGCTGGCTATAGCCTTATATTTATATTTAACAGTTTTGAAAGTGAGTAATCTTCTCATCTAACTCTCCACCAAAAAGTGAATAAGTACATTTTCTATTATAACAACATTTTTTAAAATAACTATTCAAGGCAACTAGGGGGGGTTTTAGTCCTTTTAATTAGCGGGAGCATGTTTTAACTGTGTGAACATGATGTTTTAGGCTGGTTTCTCTCATGTAGGATCAGGACCAGGGTTCTTGTGAGTGTGTTGTACACCAGTCACCCTTGGGTTTGCTGTCTCCATTGCCTTTTTTCATTGCTTGCTTTTATCACAGTTTGTATAGCTCCCCAGTGTTTGTGTTTCTTGCCAGATAAGCTGGATCTGTGTTTGGTAGGGATGGTGTTTACCCAATTGTAATAATCCATTAGTTGTATTTAGTACTAGTTTTCTACCTCCCAGCTCAAATCAGAGCAGCTGCTTCTCATAGTCCAACAACTTTCCATTGTCCTTTTCCCCAAACCAACTGTCAAGAGAAAGCATGTGGTCCTATATCAATTTGGTATCACATGGCGGTGGTAAGTCATTTTACAGTCCTGAATTTGGAAATTATCCACTGGAGAAAGAGGACACAGCTTTGTTTTGTCATTTGGCAACATGTGGTTTTAAATGGGAACTATGCAGTTTCTTTAGCCTAATTTACCTTAACTGAATAGCTTTGGAGTTATTGGAATGGTTATATGACATTTTAGAGTTGAATGGTGGCCGTCTCGCTTCCCCCTAGCACTTGTGAGCAGAAAAACCACCCTTGCAACTTTGGGCCGGCGGGCCACCGGCCTCAGCATCAGGAAGTAACAAATTTCTTCATGCAACTGCACACATAGGCCTACACGCCCCCATTCAGGAACCGACTATCTATAAGAACAAGGTAACAAAATTAAAAAAAAAAAAAATTAGCACAAAAAAAAAGAACAAGGTAGCGATTTTTTTTTCACACTATCGTCAAGGCTGGGCCAGCAAAAAGAAGAAATAAGCTAGGAAATCATTGTCGAAGGAACAGAGAAAGAGGACCGAGTGAGAAGTCAGACACAAGAAAACACCGGAGCTGCCAAATAACTATTCCGAAGCTGTAGGGGGAGCTCTATAGAGAAACCTGTGAAAACAGCAAAGAAATTGCCAAAACTGCATAGCGCCCCTTTAACTACGTTAAACGAGTTCTATCACGTTATGAGCTGCTGCCTCTTCTTGCTTCATTTTTCCATTCACCTGCTCTCTGTCTCTTTCTCCCTCTCACAGACACATGGCTCAGGCGGACCTGAAGAACTCAACCTTCTGGCTGAGAGCGAGCGTTGGTGCCACAGTGTTTGCTGTGCTGGGCTTTGCCATGTACAGAGCACTTCTCAAACAGCGGTGATCATCAGACAGCATGAGACAGCTACGTCCTCCCCCGGTCCCACTGTTGACTCTGTCCCTTCCTCCCTACCTGAAAGACTCAAAAAGACTGGCTGACTAACCAACCAGGCCCATTGACTCAGCCCCAACTCCACCTCATCCCCTTCCAACAATGCAGCACAGGCAAGAAACAAATGAGCAAAATAATAGGTACATTTTATATGCATTTACAAATGAAGAGTGTGGTTTAGTATTTTTTGTTAATCTTGTGGGGAAAAGGACAAGTGATTTAAAATTTAATCTGCCCATCATTCAATTTGTAAATACTGACATTCTGTGATCTGTTGGTCTAGTCTAGTCCAGGTCAGACACAACTAGTCACTGGATGTTTTCAGCCTATCCAGTCCTCTTTTTTTTTTTCAGGTCAGTATTATTACTTAGATGGTTAGAGACCAGACAGAGGCAGCCATATACAGAAACACCACAAAGGGACTTGAATCTGTTAATAGTATGTATATGCAGTATATTATGTATGTATTCCTCGAGAATTTTAGGATTGGACCCATTTATGGCATCACAAGCCAGGAGCAACCCCTACAGGAGGTGTTAGTTATACATCTAACATTAGAAAGGTCACAATTGGCATGTTTATTTTGTGTGTTAATTTATTAACCAGTTTATTTGTTTTCTTGTCTGTTAAGAGTGCACTGCATGAAACAGAGGGATTTACATTTTACTTTTATTTTTGTATTTAGTATTATCAAAGCTGTCTTCATGGTGTATCATGATTTTCTGCTTGTTTTTATTTTTTCTGGTTTTCAAATAGAGCTTTGTCCCTCATGTTATATTTTTATGAAATTAGAAGCACCATAGAGCAACAGATTATGCTATTAACAACAGCCATTCAGTACACCTCTCCCACCTTAAAACTATAAAAGTGTTTCTTCTCATTCTTCTCTTTTCCAACATTTACAATAAGAAATTATGCGATCTGGCACAGTGTGTTGTTGGGTGAAATGACAGCTAATTTAACAGCAATGACAAGGAAAATAAAATGGTTTTAAATATCTGTAATAAATGACATTTACACCCACTGATATCATTTTGTGTCTGAGTGTCCCTGACAAGAGTAGTAGTAGGTCTTTTCAAAAGTAGTTGTGTGGACATAAATGTGAGATCAAATTATTTATGAACAAATGGGATTTTTGTGAAGCTGAATAGAGAAGTGAGTATGTCGTGGGCCTGTGAACGATACTGCTTTTAACCTGCATGAGGAGGAAGTCACACCACAAACACTGAAACATACAAAGGTAGATGGTAATCTCAAACTTTGGCTACTAGTTGTTTCGGTCTATCTACGGAGGGCTGACATGTCTTTAGATGGCACTAAATTATTGTTTGAAGGCTTCCTGCAGAAAAGAAAAGATACTGTGGTAAGTTACAAACTATCTTGTTATTTAATGTGAGTATACAGTACGTATATAAAAACATCAAAGGTATAAAGAAAACTGATCAAATTACTTGGTTGCTATACATATACTTTTCTCTGCCTATAGAAAATAATATGGGTGACGTATTGGTTCAGGCTTCAAAATACAACCTTGTTCTTCTATACACGGAAGAATGGCAGCGCTGTAAGTAGGCATTTGCTGTGGTGTAAAGTTATTTAAATTCCACACTAGTGAATTAAATTGAGCCTCAAATTCTTGTTGATGTCCTGCTCTTATTCCTGAAGCCATAATATAAATTTATTAAAGGATGGTTACAGTACAATCAAAAGTTATATTGACATAGCTCTCTTCACAGGCACACTTGAGAGGCTATTACTACATTTACACAGTAAGTCCTCCACTTATCACTGGTAATATATGAGAGAAAATTTGCAGTTGTGGAAACTTAGTACATTTAGTGAAGTACTGTGCTTAAGTACAATTTTGAAGTCATTGTTCTTGAGTAATTCCATGTCACGCTTATACTCCACTACATTAGCTACTTAATGATATACATTTTCCCAAAGTATATTTTGATGCTAATACTTTGTAAAGTTACATGTTCAATCCATGAATTGTATTTCAGAGTCACTGTGGTATAACTATGTTTATTTAAGTGAAAGATCAGAGTACTTCCTCAATGGATATTGTTTTGTCTCTAGTTGGGTGCCCTCAGTATTTATCTATCGGTCTAATCTCTTGGGCCAGGTGCAGTCAGTACGAGAGGTCCAGAGAGTTGACAGCAAGCGCTTTATGTTTGAGATCTTCATGACCAATGGAAAGAGGAAATTGTTGGTGAGTCACCACTGTGTTCTACTACGAAGCTTATCAATCTGCAAGGTGTGAGTGTGATAGGTCTGGTTTCAGGGTGCAAACATTAACCAAATTCTGTCCTGTCCTGTCCTGTCCATCCGTCTGTCTAGGCAGCAGAGACCGCAGCTCTCAGAAAAGAGTGGGTAGGACTCCTATGGCAAGCCATGAATCTTTCTACCTCTGTGGTTTCAGACTCCAGAAGCACACAGTAAGTAAAAATAGGACGTCACCTTCATGACAGATCTGAACTTTAACTAAAATGATAATCCACAGTCCAGGCAGTGACCATTTCTCTAATCCTCAGGCATGAAGTGTGTGAGCAGCGAGGGCGGGTAAACAGCAGCACACCCATCTCCTCACACAGTGACTGTGTAATGGGGTTGATGCCTGCTCGGCCCCTCTCTGCCCCTGCCCCTACAGGCCACGTCCACTACAAGATCAGAAACATCGCCTCCCCCATCTGCCTGTCTGAGGAGCCGGAAGGTGAAGAGGCAGTGCAGCAAAACACACTTCCAGCCTGTAGCTACCAGCATTACAACAGTAACTTTAAATAGATTTGCCCCTTTGCACCTTCACAAGTTTTTCTTTTTTTTAATTCAAGACTCAAATTAACAACTCTGTTTTCAGGTGACAGTCCACAATGGTCCGGTGGGTTAAGCAATGCAGAAGGCAGACAAGAAGGCGACTATGACATTTTACCACTTAGAACCAGTATGATCTTAAAAATATGCACAATGTACTACCACTAGTTAACATTAACATACACTATGATGCTTACTGTCCAAACTGGCCCTATCATGTGTTATGTAATGTCTCCTCAGAGGTTTGTGAGATCAACGCTTCAACAGAGACGGACGAGGGCGTGTATGACTTTCCTCTCTCTTACAGGAGGGCTGCTGAACATCCAAGTGAGATTACGTGTTTTTTTTTTCTTTGTTTGTGTTTAATTACCAGTGTCTTGCTTTCAAATACTTGGTTACACCAAAATAATTTTAAAAGAATGGGTAACGTAATTGTCAAATGTTTTTTTCACATTCACCTCAGACCCCACAGAGAGCATCTATGATGTACCGAGCTCTCTTTTGAGAAGGATGCCGGATCACACTTTAGGTAAATCCTGCTTGGTGTTATTGTGACTTTCCACTTTTTAAGCAAGGTGTCTTATCTTTTCACTTATTCTTATAAAACAGCCACAGTTGCTTACAGTTACACAGAATGATTTATGTAACAAAAGCCACATGTGCAACATTTTTTCATCTTTATATCTCAAGCTTTTCCCTGTTTGTTTGTGGTTGCAGAGGAGCAGCCAGAAGACGAAGTTTACTGGAGGATATGAGATCCAGTTTGAGGACACAAGTGGCAGTCTGGAGGGTAGCGGTAACTCACCATACATGTAACTTTTGGACCAGACACAAAAGACTGTTGCCGTCAATATGTATAGCTTTGTGTTTAATAATTTTACTGGTTTGAGTGAAACAAACAGATGTAATGAGTGCAAATATTGTTTGTCATCTTTGTTAAACTTTTATATGCTAGATAACATAAAAAACCACAAAACATACGTAGGTTCAACTGTGCTATTTATTTTAGCTCCCTCTATACAAGACCAACAATAACTTAGTAATTTATAACTACAGAGAACACGCTGTATACAAATACACACTGTGGGTCTGTCACACTATGGTTCACAATAGCAAAATGACTCATTTACTTGCTTCACAGTTTAGAAGTATACACCACCAACCATATTGCTGTATAACTTTGGACTGGTTTGAATGTAAATGGTTTGAGTTTGTTTCTAAAACCCTTTATGGGTTCAATGGAATACAAAAACTTGTTGCAGTTACACAATTAAGGAAAATAAAACTTAGGTATGCTAACATTTACTGTGAGTACTGTTATACATCATCTACTTTTTTCTGTGGGTATTATTTGTGCACAACATTTGAAACTAAACAAATGCTTAGTAAATGTAGTGAGTGACTGTTTAGTTCTCATGAAGTCTTCAGATGGTGAATGCTATTTGGATTTTGTAAATAGAAAATGATATCCAAAAACTACACTATCTACAACACTGTATTTATGAAGGATTAAACTTACATCTAATTTCACTTGATTGACATATACGTACATGCAGTAGCGGTATTCATTAGACAAAAATAATATTGTAGTGCAGGTATTGGGTTGAAATTTAAGCACACACAAGGCCTATGTAACAAGCAATGCATACACTTGATTTGTGCATTCTCAATGGGTTTTTTCCCAAAAGAAAACTAGTACAATCAAAAATCAAAATGGAAATTGGATATTAAATAAGTTAAAAAAATAATCCTACTCCAGTGAGCAGAAGATTTTGTTTGGATCAATTCGGTTTTGTGATCATTGTCAGTTAGCAAAAACACTAGCAATAATATTTGGTTCAAAGTATTGTTCCACACTCAACATGCAACACATACATTGCAAAAGGAAAAAGATTGGGAAAGTGCCACTGAACAACTTCATCTAAACTGATCTGCACACTGAGATCCTCAATTCATTTTACCATCATCTCCAAATAGCAACTAGTCTTACTTGTTAAGATTCAGTGATGTTACAGAGTCAATACACCTTGGTTTAGGGAAGTTGAGTGTCAGTTGTCAATGTTTTACAGTACATATTCCAGGTCTGACCACCACTCTATCTTAGAAGCAGTAGTGCCAGCACAGGGAACTAGATTTAAAATTTGGAATGTGCCAACAGCTGACAGATTCAAAACGCCCCCACTGCTAAACTTTTATTTGAAGAACTATTGTTAAACATAGAATGTAGTGCTAGTGTAGGATTAGAATTGTATATTTTATCTGCTTTGTGGCTGGAAGAGCAGACCAGGCTCCACAACTGGAGTTGGGTGTAATGGAATCAAGCCTTGGCCTGGGCGTGTTCTTTCAGGAACTCCTCCAGGACACTGATGATGCTGCAGGCTTCAGGCAAGTCACTGTGCTCTGCCCGGACATTCTGGAGCAACACATCCCCATTTCCACAGCCCTGTAGGAACTGGCAGCAGCGAAACAGGGCGTAGTGACTCATCTCTGCTTGTCGCACGAAACGTTTCAGGCTGTTCATGTCCTGGATGGCCTGCAAAGTGGAGTGGTGGTTGATAGAAAGGAGGAAAGAAGTTTTTTTTGGTTTGATAAGTTTGTAAAAAAATATATATATATCGTCTGGTACATGTATGCATTTTATATTAAACCACTTTTTTTGCTTGACTGTTTAATTTCTCTATGAATAGAAACTTATTCCATCTGTATAATTTTAAAGTGCTGTAGTCATAAAACAATTACACACAAAACACAAAAGTATGCTACACTCAAATTCACATGACAACTTGACAATAACAAAACTGTCAAGACAAATTTAGAACCTGAAAACAGGGTTGAGAAACTTGTTATTTTGTTTACCTTAAGTTTGAAGTTCTCCAGAATCTGTCTGAGCAGGAAAGGATTACAACGCTCTGCAGCATTTAGAAATGCCTGAATCCAGTCGTCACAGAAACGATTACTGACTGGGGGAAAAAACATCTTTATCAGATTCTTAGACAGGACAAAGATACAAAATAATGTTTCCTCATCAAGGTTATGTCATAACCTACCAGTGTTTGAGAGTGTGGGTGGGCTGGTGGAACAGTCTATGATCAGGTCAGAGTGTGTGTCCTCTGAGATAGCCTTACACAGAGAAGCTGTTGTAGTGTCTTGTTGGGACAGACCCTGCAAACTGGCTGCTTTGATGAACCTTGGACAAAGTACAACAGACAGTTAACAGCTAACAAACAGAAGGCTAATCTAAAGAATCTGTACTACAAGGGAATAAACAAGAGAACTGCTACATGTTTGCAGTCTTGGGATTTAAAGAAATGTAAGTGTAGTCTGTCACCTTACTCACCTGGACACATCCGCCTTTGTCCTCTCATCTGAATTATTGACTTCGACATGTGTGTGATTCAGAGCCTGTATACAGAATATGTAATTGCTGAAATGCATTGTTCTGTGAAAAACCTACCACTTGCACACAAGCTTAATTTGAATGACAAAATAAATCAATTGGATTGCGCTATTTTAATGCATAAGGTATATGGGCATTTAAATGAACAATTTCCTCAAAAACATTGATACTTTCTCTCCCTCTTACCCATGGTGCATTATATGCATCCAGATAGTTGTGATGTAACTTACGGAGGCTTGAACCCCTTTGCTATGCCTCAAACCAGTGCAATTTGCCAACAAAACACTTCATACATCACTGTTAAGTTTCAGTTTATATTATTTCCTCACAGGAGAAAGAAGATGTTCTCTCTATTTTTTTGGACAAACTCTAGAAGTAAAAATTACTCACAGCATGCAGCAAAAAGCTGATGTTGCTTTGGACCAGCTGCACCACCCGATAAATGTGCATCACAGACTCCTCGTACCACTGGCTCAGATAGGGACGCACCTCTGTCTCAAGGTTCTGCAGCTGACGCACGCACAAATCAATATTGCATTAATAATTTAATGACAAATATGACTTCATGACATGTTATTACATTCCTATTACATACCTCTGGGGTTTGCAGACTGCTATGTAGGCCTTGGACATATTTATCAAGCTCTAACCTAAATGTGCATTAGGTCAAGGAATTGAAACTATTGCCTGTTTCTTGTACAAAGCTTGTTTTGATTGATTGATTTTATTTTGAATATGTAAAGAACAGCAGACAAGAAATAAAACAAAACAAATCAATAACAACAAATAACAAGACTAAATTAATATTTAATAACTTGTGAGCACCACAAAGGAGTGGGAAGAAGTATTCACTTATTTAATCCCACCCGTGTGTATGCACTTCAGAGATTGTACCCGCTCTACCCGCTTACCCAAAATCAATTCCAAATTGACATTAATTATTTACAAAAAAGAGGAACATAAACGATGAAGGAAAACATTTCATAAACTCAAAACAAAAATGAATTAATTAATTAAAAACAACAATGATAACCTGTCAAAACCATGTCCTTATTCCCAGATTTTAAACTGCTTTATGTTTGGACATTGCTTGTGTTCCATCTGTAGACTGTTTCATAGCTTTACTTCAGAATCTGAAATGCAGAAACCTTTCCTGGTTGTCTATAAACTGCTTATTGCTCTTTTTTGGTGAGTAGAGAGTGAATATAATGAACATTTATAGTTGTTTCCCCAAACCTCAGCACAGTAATTATAATATGGTAAAACTAGGGGACATCTATCATGATGCTTATAACTAAGGTTGGTTTCATAACAACACTATACAATAGATAACCGTGCAAAGGATATAAGTTCAGTCCTTTTTCAGAGCCGCCCATAAAGCAGATGACGTATCCATTTCCATCAGCATCAGGCTGTTCAGGAGACCTTTCCTGCTCCAGGAGACAGCAGTAGCAGCCGACTGCCTGCTCTGGAATACTGGGAAGTAAATAATCAACACATTTGTGTTAACCAACTTATTTTGTCCACCTCTGAACCTTCATTTGCAGCTTAATTATTATTATTACTGTGATGAAATAAAATAGACTTCATCCACTATGAGCACCATGTATAATATGATGTTGAAGCATGTGCTCCATCAGTCCAAGAAGAATGAACATGAGCTTGTGCTGTTTTGTTATGAAGCCTTAATTGTGTGTACCTCCTTGTATTTATGTATCATTACTGATGCAAAACGTTGTGAGAGAATATGTAAAATTGTTACCTTAGTTCCACAGTAGCGATATTGCCCATGCCTCCCAGCAGGGCACCTTTGCTCAGCCTCCTTGAAATGTAGGTCCGCAGCTCAGGTTCCGCCTCTGATGGCAGGCTGCTGTCAATCAGTGTCAGGCTGTGGGCAGAGAAGAATGTAAGCATGGATATGAGCAGTCAGGGAAGCCAATGAAGGAATTGGAAGCCACTCAAGTCAATGGAGAACAGATGGAGAAAGCTGATGAGCATTAGCCACACAACCAACACAACACATTTAACTGAGTCACATAGCTCTAACTTGCAAACTCCACTTGGAAGTGGAGAAACATCAAGCAGCAGCAGCAGCAGCACAGCAATGACCAAATCACAAATGAAAACAGCATTGATTCCATGTTGATTGGATGTCCTGTCTGTTGCAGCCCGTGGATACACCAATGCACAACAGTAAAAGTCAAAGACAAACGACCACTGAGAGCAACGAGAAGGTAGGTGGATGTCTCCAATTGTTACCTAAAGTCATCCTGACTTGTTGTGGAGTCTGCTCGTCTCTGGTTCCACGCCCCTGAAGCCTCAGATCTAAGACAATTGACAGTGTACTCATCACCTAGTTAGTTTTTAATGTGTAAATCTTGTTTTACCCTCACGTGCCAGCAGTTTTGGGAATACAGAGACTCAAAAGGACTTTAGAAGTATCGAAGAATCATAGACTGTATAATAATTAAAACAACGATACAGAAAGAAACACTCAAGCACCAGTGAGCTGGTTGTATTCTGAAAAAAAGAATAGTAATAGTGATGTCCTGTAGAACTAAAATAGTATTAGAATTAGGGTAATAATCTGTAAATAATACTCCAACAAAAAAATAATATAAAATCACGTATGAAATGATGACATAATAATGTCAATATTCCAACGACGTACGTACCATTACACCGTGAATGTATCACGTACGAATATCCATTAGTTATTAGAGACAGAAGTTGTAACAGAGCTGTCATACTTACAGAAAACAGAAATTAGGAAGGTAACATGGACCATTACCTTGTGCCTTGATAAAGATAGATGGTGTAGTAGCAGTTCAGCTGAATTTTCTGACTGTATCCAGCAATTTCCTCGCTGTCAAAGTCATCTCTCTCTTCCACGTCAATTGAATCCTGGAAGGACGAGGTTTGGGATGTAAACATGATCCTACTGCTGCACGGAGCAAGCTAGCAGTCGGCTAAAATGACAGAAAACAATGAGGTATTTATATTGTTTAGATGTTCTATGTTGGTAGACGGGTGTTAACGCTGGAATCTCCTGTCGACATTAAGATTGTAACAGCGCATAAACGGCAGTAGTGTCAAAGGTATCCATTGTCGTTTATTTGCCTTTCACGCATGCGCGGTCCTCTGTGTACGTTCTCAATAATGTCCGACTGTGAATAAAGGTGTGTCTCTCTTACTGGGCACGTTTCGTTCCTGAAGGTAAACATTTAGGTTCTTGCGTTTAGTGTTGTTTATTACAAAGTTTTGTATTTAAAAATGGTTGCGTAAATATTAGGTTAGTTTTATACTTGTAAATTAAATTGTTAGCTTGCAATGGTGTGAATTATAAATCTATGTAGCTAACGTTAGCCTAAAGTTAGCAAACTGAAGCTAGTACCTTTGCAATATTGTAGCTAACTTTAGAGCTGGTTGGTTGAAAGAAGTATGGTAATAGTGATTGTAGCGTGGGTTCAAATGTTCATAAATAACTTTGGTAAAGCAAACAAAGGATTGAATTCTAAGTACAACTGAATAGTCCAATATACTTTTCAGTTTTGGACCACCAGATGGCGCCTTGAGGCCGCAGTGTGTTGTGGGGGACTTGAGACCAGACGCGACGCCATCTTCAATATCCCCAGTTGTTCTCTTCTGGTCGGTGTGTTAGCTGTTTACTTTACTGAATTGCCGTTGGCATTACAGAAATCATGGGAAGAAAGAAGAAAAAGCAAATGAAGCCTTGGTGCTGGTATCCTTTCCCATATTTAGCAAGAGTTATAACGTAATATTGGTCATATCAAGAGCTGTGTCTGTATTAGACAGCAATATCCCCTGTTTACTAAAGTTAAGCTAACGTTAAGGTTACCTGTATGTTAACATACGCTTGTTAACGTTATATTAATAATATAACAATAATAACAGCTGTGTAACGTTAGGAGGCTCATATGTTGTTGCCAGCATGATGATTTTAAACTTTTCGGTGTTGCGTTAGTTGAATGGTCAGTTCTAAAGAAAATACCATGACTGGTTTTCTGATATCCTGTGATGTGTTGTTAGCACGGTGTTAAAGAGTAAACAAATGTACAGCTGTAAAAATAGCATTATAATTATCGAGTTTTTCAGAGGAGTTTCCTAAATCGTAACCTCAGGTACTGCAACAGAGATTTTGATGATGAAAAGATTCTCATTCAGCATCAGAAGGCCAAACATTTTAAGTGCCACATCTGTCATAAAAAGCTGTACACTGGTCCTGGGCTTGCAATCCACTGTATGCAGGTGAGGAAACGATAATGAGAACCATCTTAATAAAATCAAATAAAAGTCGTTGTTTATATAGTAAAAGTACCTAACTTTATCATATGTATCATAGGTACATAAAGAGACAATCGATGGAGTCCCTAATGCCATCCCTGGAAGAACTGATATTGAGCTGGAAATATATGGCATGGAGGGTATTCCCGAAAAAGACATGGAAGAGAGAAGAAGAGTGCTAGAGCAAAAGAACCAAGGTATTGGCACCAACATATTTTAATGAACTTATTGTTATGGTCTATTCTAGAGACTTATTATGCTCTTCCCTTTTTTCAGAGACTCAAAAGAAAAAGCAGAACCAGGATGACTCTGATGAGTATGATGAAGATGACGAGCCTGGTCCCTCTTTCCAGAAGCCTTCTGCAGGCCAGCCACAGGCCGGCTACATACCCCCTATGACCCAGCCCAGCATGCCTCCTGGCTCTGGTGCTTCAGGGATACCGCCAGGCAGCTACTCAGGTAGGAAACATAAAAAGGGTGACTTTACTGGAACTATAAATGCGTTTTTAATACTGTGATTAAATTAAGAATTTTCCCTTTTATAACATAGCCATGCTCATGTATCCTAAAATATTAATTACATGTAATTTAAACTTTAAATTCAGGTATTGTATATGTCATGTTTAAAATAGGATTGTTGATGTTAACACAATCATTCTTAATATAAAATACATAAACTATTTTGGGACATGGTATCCCACTTAAGTTTAATTAATCTCTTTGTTTTAGGAATTCCCCCAATGATGCCAGGTGTGCCACCAATGATGCCAGGAATGCCCCCTGTAATGCCAGGAATGCCTCCAGGGTAATTCTTTTTATTAATAAAGTTAGTAGTTTATTATTAATTCAATCCTCATTATATCTTGATATTTTAAACATGTATTTAGGATGATACCAATGGGTGGGATGATGCCTCCAGGCCCAGGGATGCCACCAATGATGCCAGGTGTGCCACCAGGTAATGCCCTGTGTAATTCCTTGATTTAAAATGATTTCATTAATGTATGTTTGTAAATACTTTATTGTTGTAACACTGCTGTGGTGAGGCTTTGCTTGTTACCTTATGTAATGTACTGGTTTTGCTGGTGTCAGGCATGCCTCCTCCTGTGGGCCACTGTCCAGGCATCACGCACATGGCTCAGGTTCCCTCTGCTGCAAACATGCTGACTAGACCTGCTGTCCCTGCTTCCACTGTCCCATCCGGCCAGCCTGATGTAACAAAGCCTTATTTTCCCATTGCTGGACAGGTAAAATCTTTATGACACCACTTTTTTCCACTTTGTTTACCACATTTCATCTCCCTCAGCACTTTGATGGGGCAGAACAATACCTACTCTTGTTGAATAAGGGATGTTTGAGCTCACACAGGCCTTTTAAAAAAGAGACAGCAATTCTTTTAAATAAAGAATTATTTTATTTACGTTTCTATTCTTTACTCTGTTCCTGTGCTGCAGATGGGCAGTCGTGTTGCAAGTACAAGTGAAGGTTTATCCAGTGCAGACTCACAGTTCGCCTCCCCTAAAGCTCTGTTCCCTGTCACATCACAAGTATGCAGCTGTCTGCCTGCTCTACTCTGACAACCTGCAGCTTTACAATGGGCATGCACACAATTGTGTATAGTTTGCTCGCTGTAATGTACTTGGGCAGATTTGTTCTATTTTATTTGTCAAAGCAAGAAATGATGAAATCCAACCATATGTAAATGTACAGCAATATGCCTATTTGTTTGCTTTTTCTACAAATCTGCATTGATAGAATATGACTGATACATTTGTTTAATCACTTCAACAAAATCAGAAAATGGAGAATTATGCAGATTTGTAAATTGGGCTTCTTATTTTTGAACTGCTGTAGGGCAATATAGCACAGCATGCTATTTTGGATTTGTTTTCTTACAGGCCTGAGGAAATAGATTTAACTTTAGTCATACTTGAGGGTACTCTCCCATGTGCAAAAGTGTTGTTAACATTCTGAAGAGATAATTAAGGGAGTTTTCATAGCTGTAGTTTGTTTGCTCTACCGATACAGAAATTAGAAACTTTTAATCTTTACAGTTTAAAAATTGAAGTGACTTCACTATATCTATATTGTCTGTAGTAATTTATGTAATTACTGGTAAAAAAGTTACAAACTAAAGGTACGTAATAGTAACAAAGACTAGTGTGACCAATCCTGCCTCTTACCATCATCATACAATACAAGTTTTCATCAACATCACATTGGATGTTCTCTCTTACCATGCACCTGCATCATCTCAAAATACAAATGAATGTGGTGTTTCCATTGCTTCCACTTCCATTACTTTCTGAAAAACAGTAAGTGGCCAGTTTTACTCTAGTAAAGGTAGTGTTGTTGTTTTTGTTTTGTTTTTATACATCTTAGCTGGACATGTTGGTAGCTTTGCTCTCTGACCTCTTCACTGTTTCTCGGTACAGTGTATAACATTGTCATTCTTATTTGGTGTTTTTCTTCCAAAACAGTCCTTTGAGCTTTCCCTATCCACAGTATGTGTTCACTAACAAGTATAAAACAAGACACCTGCTTTGGCTTTCAGCTGAAATTGCAATCAGCAGTGTTTGAAATGCACTGGGCTGAAATCCATTCTGTTTTGAATGTGTGGTTAACAGTTTTGACAACAGTGTGTTTGAATTTACAGCATTTGCAGTTCAAATGCTGTGTTGTGCAGGTTGTGGTTAAAGCCATGTTTTAGGTGTGTAGAGTTCAAGTAATGAAAATCGAATTAGAGTTTGGTCCACATGAACTGCTGCTGTGCAAACTGTGGTTAAAGTTTTGCATATGTGGCTCCAGTTGCGCCCACTGTTGTTTAGCAATCGGAAAAAAACTAATGCAGTAAAATACTGCAACTCCAAATTACTACATACAAACGCAATAATGGGAGTAACCTCAAAGTATGACTAAAAGTGTGTCCCCTGCAAAATGTAAATGCCTTTCAGCACAGTCTCTCTAATGTGTTTTCTTCTCTCCCCCCTCTAGAGTCAGCAGTCAGGGTCCCCCCACCCTCCTTCGTCTGATCCCTCAAAGCCCACATTCCCGGCCTACACTCAGACCTCCGTAGATGTGGCCAGCCCCAATGCTGGCAGCAGTACGGTCTCCAAACCCCCCTCTACTGTGACCAGTAAGCCTGCCACCCTCACCACCTCCAGTGCAACCAGTAAGTTGATCCACCCTGATGAGGATATCTCACTGGTAAGTAGTCCAGCTGCAACTGTCTTTATTTATAGTTTTTATAGTAACTAGTGTTAACAGAAAGTATGACTTAAGCTATGATAAACACTTAAAGTCAATAAATGGCTTTTTTTGAATAAAAAAAGAATGATTTTGTTTATTTCTCTTGGTGGAGCTAGAGTTTTTGCATCAAATTATTCCTCTTCGTTTGCTTTCTGTGTCTTGAAGGAAGAGTTGCGCGCTCAGTTGCAGAGGTACCAGCGCAGTATTCCCCGCCCAGCCCAGAACACCGCTGCTGCCCCGCCAGTGAGTTCTGTGGGTGGCATGATGGCTCAGCAGCCCAGCATGAGGCATTCCATACCTGGTATACCCCGCCACCTCTAGTTGAGAAATACTTTACATTTTGTTGGTCTTTTAACCAGAGCTGTCTACTATAGGACAATAGTCTATCTAATGTGTCTTTATATAAATTATTATCTTAAAACCTTTCTTAATAAATAGTATAACTTAACTTGCAATACTGAATGAAATGTGTGACTGTGGCATGTCTTTAGGGATGGCAATGTTTCACAAATTTAGTTCAGATAGAAATATCTCTAAAACCTTTGTCATGGGATTTTGTACAAACATTCGTGGTTCCCAACAGATGAATCCTATTGACTTTCTGATCCCCTATAACCTATAGCGCCATCATCAGGTCAAACTTGAAATTGTTTGGTTAGTGAGCAATTACTTGCTAAACTGACATTTACATTAGCCTCAGCCATACTTTGTTTAGTGCTAATTAGAAAATGTATTTTTTTTGAAAGATGATCTTTTGGGGCTTTTCCTTTTATGATCATCAAGTGACAGTGGATAGACATGAAAGGGGAGGGGGATAACACGCAGCAAAGGGCCGCAGGTCAGATTCAAACCTGGGCCACTGCTGGACTCAGCCAACATGGGGTAAACATTCTTACTGGGTGAACTATAGGCTGCCCCGGTAATCAGAAAATGTAAGCATGCTACACTAAGATAGTGAACATGGTAAACATACCTGCTTAGCATCAGCATGTTAGCATTCTGCTGATAACCTTCAGCTTGAAGCCCCACTTGACCTGATGCTGCATTCATATTGTATTGTAATTACAGGTTTCCAGACTTGTAAATAGTGTTCACGTGAACGTCCATGTTATTATGACTGGGAAACAAATATAAAAGTTGCTGAAAACTAAATGTAATGAATACAGTGTTAGATTGACAATGCACAGTACTTTAATCATACAACTGTCTTGATGAAGTTATACACTTGCAAGTCATTAACATGGGAATCTTTCCTATCTCTGCCATATATATGTTGTTTTATTTAAATTAAAAGCCAACAAACCCATGTTTTCGCAGGCCAGTACGGTGGTCCACCCCAGGGGCTGCCAGGCTACATGCCAGGAGGGATGCTTCCGTACGGACAAGCCCCTCCTGTGGTTCCCCCTGGGTACCAGGGAGCCCCTCCACGGCCACCCATGGGTATGAGACCCTCTGTCATGTCTCCTGGAGCCCGCTACTGAAGCCTGCCATCTTCTCTTCAATAGGTTTGGACACTCAACCCTTTTCTAATGTCCTCAGCTGCTAGTAGACAAACCAGTATTGGTATTTTAGTACCACAACGTACTGTTTATTCTACTACTGAGCTATGAGGAAGAGACACTGAATAAACAGCAAACAAAAGAATCAGAACGCATGGGAAATATTTACACTGTACCTAACCAAGACTGAACTGTTGTTTCAAACCCTCTCTGTTCTGTGGCTTTTTTTTCCTTCTCATGTTTCATTCAGGTTTATAGAAGTGTAGTAGATATGGTTCGTAGTGTTGTGAAGGCGCTGGAGTTACATGGGCAGTACCCACCCTTTATCAAGGCAAGTTTTATGTAAATACATTTCTGTTCTAAGCTTAACAGTGAGGCCTTCACAGCACGTAGTGCTGTTGGACTTTGTGTCCCCAACTTTGTTTGGTGAGGGCTTCAAATAACTGTTATTGCATTAATTCTGTTTTATGTGCATAGTTTTAATGAAGTACTCCCATAACCATAAATAGTTGAAATACTAAATGAAATACGTGTATTGTTGTAAAACTGTATTGTAATAAAATGTGGCAAACATGTAAGACTCTTCTTTGCGGGATGTTAGTGGGAAAAGAGATGTCACTGCAGGTTTGTACTCCAGTTGAAATATGTTGGTTATTGTTGTCTTTTGGTTAGAAATAGTATATGGATTTGTTTTTATTGATGCTTTGAACGTGGCAACTGCATTGTACAGCTGCATAATTCCGGTCGCTGTAGTGCTAAAACCCAGATTTCTCTTCTCCCTGTAGCGATGCCATGGGGGGACTGGCTGAGGCCCTGTCTCAGTGTAGTCCTGTTTCAGCCTGAGGCAAGTCTCACCATTTTCTGTCTTCTTATTCATTACCAGGGGCCCTCACAGCTTACATGCTGTTGGATTCAAGGTCCCCAAACTTGCAGCAAGTTTGGTGAAGGCCCTTGTTTGTGTTTAGGCACCATTTTCTTCAGGCATGTAAATTATGTTCTTGATTGTTAACCTCTAATGTGTCATTGAACTTGTATCCTCCATTCTTTATTGGTGAGAGGATCTGGAAGCTCAGTTTTCATTTAATAACTTTATACTAAAAGTGTAGCTTTTAATTGAAACCGTATTCCTTAAGGTTTTTATAAAACCTAGTCCTACAGTCAACAGCAGTTTACTACCAACTTAAAGCTTGGTCAAAAGTATGTCACATACATTAAATGTTTGTGTTGAACAAATGACTTTTCATATGAATGTGGAAATTTCTTTACTACTTAATCCTGTTTGTTTCATCAGCTGTCCTCACTTGATCATTTGAGTTTAACTACTTACATGAAGGAGAATCCCTACCAGTAACAGGTTAGTTAAAGCTGTAAGTACCACTGCTGTAATATTAACGTCCGTCAACCTGTATTTTGCGTGCTCACACAATTAGATCTTCTGTCACCTTTTAAAAAAAAAAAGCCCACAATAATTAAGCAGTCTACATTCATAGCAGCCAGTCATTCAATATGATCGAGGAATAACTCGGGGTAAAAAACGTGCACAACACATTTCTTTCAACTAGTGATGGGAATGACCTCCATTTAAACTAATGATTTAATGCTTTGAGTATCAAAAGCAGAATCTCCACTGGTAAGTATGGGCTCATCACTTCGGTTTAATGTGCTAACAGGGCTGTGGGTCACACAATGTGCCAGGTCAATTTTTATTTTGCTGGAAATTGGAAGTTGTTGATAAAATATTGTCCATGCCGGCTTATTCATTTTAAATTGTTGGTACTTTATACTTTGACTATGTTTTTGAATGTGCATTGTTTTTTGTATGTAGCCTACATTTAGAGATACAATTTTAAAGAAGTTTGAAAGCTTATTACATGTGTATGATGCTACAGTTGTGATTGGTAGGTCCATTTCTTTCACATAAACAGGTCAGAACCTGTAATGTTAGTCAAATAGACGAGTATTGGAAAACAATGTTCACGGTATTCTGACATTTGTGTGTTCACACTACATGCCACCTCTGTTCCACTTGGATCATCCCAGTCTAAGTCTGGCATGTATTCTAACTCAGTTAATATCTATTTTATCTGCTAAAGAGTAAAGTTAATTGAAACTACATTTGTCAGCTTGTAGTTAAAGCTTTGGAAGAGGTTTTCTGGTATTAAGTTGAGGTGAAACAGACACTTAACCAAATGTCTTAAGATCAGTCCCTCAAAGCACGACTGGATTTATTTGTGCCACTTTCTGAATGTATGTCTTTTAATTATTGAATAAACCAGTTCATAAACTCTTGATGTCTTTGTACTCAGTTACTCCTGTAATTAGAATAGTGTTATGAGCATAGACTGCACTGTCTATAGTACCAATGGTATGATTTTTATATTGGGATAATGTGATAATTCCATACACTTTTGAACGGTTTCACTTATTTATACATCTTGGGACCACAAAAGGACAGTGCACGTGTGATTAGCACAGAGCTAGTCGAATATTAATACGGAGCTAGATCTGCAGGTTGAGTTTGGTCAAGGTTAAAGGATGTAGTATGCGGTTCAGTGAATTGAGCATTTTACTAATTTAAGTAAACTGCGTTGAATAGCTAGTTAACCAAACTAGTTTTACCGTACGAATGTAACAGGAAGTATTTGCTAGCAAGAACACTAAAATGAATTTGGTATTTAAGGGAAGAGGGTTTGTTAGTTTCTGTGCTGCATGTCTACATACATTAAAAAATAGCTACGTTTAAAAGTAGTCCACTGCCAAGTATGGTAAAACACAGTAACATCGAAAGAACTTATTCAGTAGGCCTTTTTAAATTTACTCAGGTTTATTTTAATGCCATCATCATGCCAAGATAAATAAATTCCAAAAAACATTTGTCTTTGTCTCTTGCCTACTTGCTGGGAAAAACCATCAGAGGACCAAGTGTTACAGTTCCACAATCCACATCTGAAACAATCATAATGGTCATAGAAGAGTGTTAAGTATTTCTACCACAGGAAGACACTAGTTATGCAACTCGTTAGACTTACATACCTTTTGGAATCAGTTGTCTCAGATTTTTAGATTCGTTGGGAGAACAGGTACTGTCACAACATTGACACACATCACTCCCATCCACATTTATCCATCTGATAAGAAAAGTATGCATACATTTACAAGGTTACTGCTTAAAAATAGGCTACTTTCAGTAGACACTAGCTCTGGTATGGCATAGATTTGAAATTAAATAACTAGGGAGCTGATGAAGCTTTGAGGGCATTTACAACATAATCCAATGTAGAAATGAGCCATTTTAATGGCTGTATTCTGCACTGATCTTTGCTGCCCCTCAAGATTCCTTCTGCATCATGTTGATAGAGAGAGCTAGGAAACAGGATTGTAATAGATAGAAAGATAAATGACAATGTCAAATACTGGTTTAAAAATGTGCATTTGTAAATTATCCACCAAGTGTAGAGTCACAACTTTGCAAACATGTACAAGGTTTTGTATAGTAAAGTAATGAGTTAAAAGAAAAAGCATCACCTTGAATGTATATAATTGCAGGCCTTGTTGATGGGGCTGCTCTTCCACATTTCAGATGTCACTTTCAAATTGCAAGTGATAAACAGCTTTTAAAAAGAAAAAAAAAAAGGAGAACACAAATTTCTTTATAGAACCTAGAGTATCTACCAAAAATAAATGCAAGTTATAAAAGTGTCTCACTGTGTTCCTTGCATCCTGGTGAAACAGTAAGGCGTCGAGCTGCAGTTGAAGAGAAGAAGCTGTCTTTCTGGGTTGGAACAGTGCGTTTGATTTTTCCTCTGTCGCATCAATGAGGCACCTGACAAAAATAATTCTTATGCAAGTTGAAAGCAAATTTGTTGTTTCATTCTGTATACTGAGCTACTCTTACCCATGGTTTTCTATGAAATAGTATCTGGGGATTGATGTTGCGTCAGGTGACAGAGTGACAACACAGCTGTCGATGAAGAGTTGTCTTTGTCCTGAATCAGGACCAGCGTAAGACGCCTCGAGGTGCAGGAGGTCTCCAATATAGAAGACCCTGGAGAACGTCTCAGTCGTCCAATGATCTACATGTAGACAAAATATCACTGCATGCACGCTCATGACAAAAAATAAATAAACTAGCCACACATACCAGTCATCAGCTTTAGAGAGAAGGCAGGTGTTGAATACTGTGCAGAGATGGAGATCAGGGAAGGCTGCTGAGTGTTACTGCTCACAATGTTTGTCCTGTCCCAGAGAACAACAAGTCAGCCATCATGAAATCACAAAACAGCTTCGCTCTACAATACAATTACACAATCTCACCTTTTATAATGACAGGAAACCGGGACAGCATGATTCATTCTTGTAATGCCAGGGTAACTGCCAGCTGGTGAGATCATCAGCTTGTTTGTGTAGATCACAGAATCCTTAGATATCTTGAGATGAATATAAAACAAAATCAGGGAACTTGCTAAAAAACAGCCACAGATATACCATCCTTTATCAATCAACAACAACAACAGAACGTACAACCAATTTGGAGCCACAGTCTTGCAGAGGAGCTTCAATTACATATTCAGAGTCACCAACAGCAGCAACTCGGCACTGACTGCTCTGTGAATGCTCGGCTCCTCCCAAAAACAGCTCTCCAGGTGAGATAAGGCGTCCATTTTTATACAGGTCAGCCTTTACCACAATGACCATGGACGCCTCTTTGCATTGTACTTGGACAGTGGATCCGTGGTTTAATTGTTGTCCCCGAGGTTTTCCGCATCATTTAATGCGGCAGATTTATATTCCCTTCCTTCAGCATCAATCATGGGTCCATCTTTTAAAGTTCGAATGGCATCTGCAACACCAAAAGCAAACAATATCAGCAGTGCCAGAGAGACAGAGTGACCTGGAATCAGCATTGTACTCTTTTCTCAGAACAACTGGACAACACAGCTAAGCCTCCTGCTCAAACATTAAATTTATACTTCTCAGTTCAGACCAATTAAATCACATGGAGAGGACAGCTGGAAACAATTACCCATTAACTGATGTGGGAGATTTAAAGCTGCAGTCACCCTGAGATACATGCCTGTGATTGGCCCACACCCAGCAACATGGCCAGTCTAAACAGGGAATTTTTTTATGCAGATCCCAAAAATATCCCAGAAGGATGTCCCATCTTCTAAACGGTCTTTTAATCTATTGAGCATAGACACATGGGATATCATTTCTCACACGGCAATAACCCAATCCTTGAAATCTTGCTCCCCCACCCCCCCAATTTCCTTAAAATAATGGCGGCTGTATATGAGTCATGAATCAAAGCAATAATGTGAGACATTCCCATAACTTTGCACCAAAATGGTCGAACGTATTTAAACTCCTGAAAATATTTTGAGACATTGTACATTTCAGTATAAAGTTTGATAAAATTACACCCAGAATTACAGGATTTAGTTAATATTTAGACTAAATGCACATCTTAATACTGAACCATATTGCTACATGTGAAGCCTAGTATCTATAGTGGCTGCTTCCATAAGTGATTAGTGTAGGTAGCAGGTGTGTACAAAAATATACTAATTCTAAGCTATACATCCTGTTTACCCTAAGAATAAGGGAAATCCTTGGTGCAAAAAATGCATGCCCTTAGAAAATTTGTGGGACCCCTTTCATTTTTAAGAGCTAGACTTTCCAGATGTTCTTAAATCAGCCAGTTACTTTTTCAAAGTACTGCCTGGGGATACCAATGCTAGCAAGCTGCACTCTGCTACAGGAACGAGGACAGTGGTAAGAGCAGGGGTGCTCTACGTAGGGCTGTAGTCAAGACCACCTTTGTCGAGTCCAAGACAAGTCCGAGACCAGGACTAGTTGAGTCCAAGTCAAGACCGAGTCCAAAGAGGTTCGAGTCCGAGTCAAGACCAAATCCAGGACAGAAAAAAGGTCTTATGCATGACAGTATCAAGAAAATCAATTTGGGTTATTTGTTGATATAAAAGCAAAAACAGTGTCAGAACACCCAGGATTTATGAGTATAGCCATTCCCCTTGATATCATATGGTGATAACTCATAATAGCTACATAGACAATACTGCTACAGTAGGTACTAGTACTGAGCATTATAACTGCTACTGCTACAGTAGGTACTAGTACTGAGCATTATAACTGCTACTGCTACAGTAGGTACTAGTACTGAGCATTTGAACTAAGGTGACCAGATTTCTCAGACAAAATCCGGGGACATTTTGAGCTCAGAAGCGTAAATACCTCCAAAACGGGTCATGTTTTTATCTTTGTAAAACTTAAAACAGGGACACAGCCCCAGGGGCATCACAAGACCTAGAGCTGCACTGGGACACAAAGGGGGTCCATGGGCCTGTCTATTTTAAAGGTGCTCTAAGTGACGTTGGGTGACATTACTTCTTGTTGACGTTCAAAGTATTTTCAAACAAAACGAGACTAGCTCGCCCCTCCCCCCTCCTCAGCCCCTCCCTCTGTTCGCTGATTGGACCGCAAATTATTTGGCCGGAGAAAGCCCGCAAATATACCGCAAACCCAGACGGTTTATACCGCAAACCCAAACGGTTTATACCGCAAACCCAGGCGGTTTATACCGCAAACCCAGACGGTGTGCTGAAGGATAATGAAAACTGAGCAAAAGTACGTAGGAGGGCGGAGCACTTTGAAAAGAAATTCAGAGGTTAGACTTGATTGTTCTTATCTATGGATGGAGATATTTGTGCTGTAGCCTGAACTAGTTTGCACTTCAGAATTTTAACCATGCACAAACAAGTGGAATTGGTTTTTCTTTATATTTTTGCATTAATGTCACTAGGAAGCATACCAGTAGAAATATATATTCATATTTGCAACTGGGATATATAAGTTCAATTCAATTCAATTCAATTCAATTTTATTTATAGTATCAATTCATAACAAGAGTTATCTCAAGACACTTTACAAGGACCCAACAGTTCTAGTAGTTTCCTCCAGAGCAAGCAACAGTGCGACAGTGGCAAGGAAAAACTCCCCTTTGGGAAGAAACCTCGGACAGACCCAGGCTCTTGGTAGGCGGTGTCTGACGACCGGTTGGGGATAGAATGAAGAGTGGCAATAACAGTCCCAAAAAATAAAATAAAAATAATAGTCATGGCATAGCAGGGCACTGTGCAGCATTACAAGGCACAGCAGGACGTAGCTGGGCACCGCAGATCGTGGCAGGGAAGGGAACGTGTAGCGGGACCATGGCGACAGCTGCAACCATGATTTTGGAGCCTCCCTGATCCGAGGAAACATGCTGGGAGAAAAAGAACAAAAGGACTCCGGGGAATGACTCCCCAGAGCTAGGTTATGTTGGAATTTAAAATTTTGTATGTGCTTAAACATTGTGGGTGATTTGCATTATACATTCAAGCCAAAAGGTAAAGGCATTATTTCAACATAAATGAAGACATGTGGGTCATGCATTAAGTTTGTTGTTATAAATATATAGTTTGTTACATTAAGTTGTTTTGCAATACTTCTGTTTTATAATATAAGATGTTCTGGTACATTTTGTTATAACCCAGCTCTACAAATGTGTCATAAGCTGAATTGATGAAGTTAGAGACACCCTGTCTCTGGTTTCAGTCCCCCTTTATGGCCCAACTGCTCTGTTGCTTTGCAAGTCCTGAGGGTCATAAACCCTCAGTCACATCCCAACTAAAAGATAAGGAATAAGCACAAGACCCCACCCTTTGTACTAATACTGTATTTAATACTGGGGGTCTGAGAGCCAGAGAGTCAGACAAAGGAAGGGGAGAGCTGCGACAGCTTGATCCAGGTAACTTTGTCTCAGGATATCTTATGTAATAAAATGGATTCACATATCAACATCTGAGATTTTGACTACTAATTGAATGAACCCTGAGAATGGAGCAGGATTTAGCTCCAACAATTTGGCGCCTGAACGTGGGGCAATCGAGGAAGGCACGGACCCATCCTTGAGTAAGTGAAGGACCCAACAGTTCTAGTAGTTTCCTCCAGAGCAAGCAACAGTGCGACAGTGGCAAGGAAAAACTCCCCTTTGGGAAGAAACCTCGGACAGACCCAGGCTCTTGGTAGGTGGTGTCTGACGACCGGTTGGGGATAGAATGAAGAGTGGCAATAACAGTCCCAAAAAAAATAAATAAAAATAATAGTCATGGCATAGCAGGGCACTGTGCAGCATTACAAGGAACAGCAGGACGTAGCTGGGCACCGCAGATCGTGGCAGGGAAGGGAACGTGTAGCGGGACCATGGCGACAGCTGCAACCATGATTTTGGAGCCTCCCTGATCCGAGGAAACATGCTGGGAGAAAAAGAACAAAAGGACTCCGGGGAATGACTCCCCAGAGCTAGGTTATGTTGGAATTTAAAATTTTATATGTGCTTAAACATTGTGGGTGATTTGCATTATACATTCAAGCCAAAAGGTAAAGGCATTATTTCAACATAAATGAAGACATGTGGGTCATGCATTAAGTTTGTTGTTATAAATATATAGTTTGTTACATTAAGTTGTTTTGCAATACTTCTGTTTTATAATATAAGATGTTCTGGTACATTTTGTTATAACCCAGCTCTACAAATGTGTCATAAGCTGAATTGATGATGTTAGAGACACCCTGTCTCTGGTTTCAGTCCCCCTTTATGGCCCAACTGCTCTGTTGCTTTGCAAGTCCTGAGGGTCATAAACCCTCAGTCACATCCCAACTAAAAGATAAGGAATAAGCACAAGACCCCACCCTTTGTACTAATACTGTATTTAATACTGGGGGTCTGAGAGCCAGAGAGTCAGACAAAGGAAGGGGAGAGCTGCGACAGCTTGATCCAGGTAACTTTGTCTCAGGATATCCTATGTAATAAAATGGATTCACATATCAACATCTGAGATTTTGACTACTAATTGAATGAACCCTGAGAATGGAGCAGGATTTAGCTCCAACAATTTGGCGCCCGAATGTAGGGCAATCGAGGAAGGCACGGACCTATCCTTGAGTAAGTGAAGGACCCAACAGTTCTAGTAGTTTCCTCCAGAGCAAGCAACAGTGCGACAGTGGCAAGGAAAAACTCCCCCTTTGGGAAACTCGGACAGACCCAGGCTCTTGGTAGGCGGTGTCTGACGACCGGTTGGGGATAGAATGAAGAGTGGCAATAACAGTCCCAAAAAAAATAAATAAAAATAATAGTCATGGCATAGCAGGGCACTGTGCAGCATTACAAGGAACAGCAGGACGTAGCTGGGCACCGCAGATCGTGGCAGGGAAGGGAACGTGTAGCGGGACCATGGCGACAGCTGCAACCATGATTTTGGAGCCTCCCTGATCCGAGGAAACATGCTGGGAGAAAAGAACAAAGGACTCCGGGGAATGACTCCCCAGAGCTAGGTTATGTTGGAATTTAAAATTTTATATGTGCTTAAACATTGTGGGTGATTTGCATTATACATTCAAGCCAAAAGGTAAAGGCATTATTTCAACATAAATGAAGACATGTGGGTCATGCATTAAGTTTGTTGTTATAAATATATAGTTTGTTACATTAAGTTGTTTTGCAATACTTCTGTTTTATAATATAAGATGTTCTGGTACATTTTGTTATAACCCAGCTCTACAAATGTGTCATAAGCTGAATTGATGAAGTTAGAGACACCCTGTCTCTGGTTTCAGTCCCCCTTTATGGCCCAACTGCTCTGTTGCTTTGCAAGTCCTGAGGGTCATAAACCCTCAGTCACATCCCAACTAAAAGATAAGGAATAAGCACAAGACCCCACCCTTTGTACTAATACTGTATTTAATACTGGGGGTCTGAGAGCCAGAGAGTCAGACAAAGGAAGGGGAGAGCTGCGACAGCTTGATCCAGGTAACTTTGTCTCAGGATATCCTATGTAATAAAATGGATTCACATATCAACATCTGAGATTTTGACTACTAATTGAATGAACCCTGAGAATGGAGCAGGATTTAGCTCCAACAATTTGGCGCCCGAACGTGGGGCAATCGAGGAAGGCACGGACCCATCCTTGAGTAAGTGAACAACTAGGACGAGATGCGTCTCCACATTCAGCCCGGGCACTAAGGAAAGGTAAAGCAGAACCTGTTAATATCAAATATGCAGCATTGGACATGTACAAAATCTGAATGTGGAACGTGCCTGTATCCTAGTTGCTAAAATTGACAAATTTGATAAGATGTTGATGTGTGAAAAAGTTTTCAATTTTAATGTGTAACATATATTTTAAGTTTTTAAAAAAACGTAGTACTTGCAAAAAATAGGTACGAAGATGTAGTGCTTACAGGAGGATATCCCTTTCGCGCGGGATATTTCTCTATAAAGTGAGCATGAAGGGCACCGCTAAATTGGAAAACTAGTAGTGGGAAGAGTAGTTTAGTAGTTAATTAACCAGACGAAAGGTAATGTATTTCAAAGAGGGAATACATGAAGGTGTAGTCTCCAAAAAAAGAGCGTGAAGAGTAGTTTCTAAATTGGGCCATAGAAATGAAGGTAGTCTGTGTATATAGATCAGATGAAAGGTAGTGTATTTCAAACAGGGGATACATGAAGGTGTAACGTCTGGAGGATGAAGAGTAATTTCTAAATTGGGCCGTAGAAATGAAGGTAGTCTGGTGAATCAGATGAAAGGTAATGTATTTCAAACAGGGGATACATGAAGGTGTAGTGTCGGGTGCTCGAAGAGTAGTTTCTAAATTGGGTAATAGAAACGAAGGTAGTCTGAAAAATGAATAAAAAAATTAAAAAAAAGGGGGTATAGTATGGCGGAGGCTAAGACGCAGGAGGAGGGTCTGTTGGAATCAGGACCGTATAAACCGTGGTAACGTTGAAACACGCGGCCGTGAGCACTCCAAAAGACCGGGATGTGCGCATAAAACAAGCACAGGACAATTTAGATCCTGTAGTACAAAAAGACCCAACAAATACTGAGAAGCCGTGGTTCTGTCCACTGTGGGACGGAATGTATTAATTACAGGATGATATAACTAAATTAGAGGACGACGCCAAAACCGCGGGTCTCATATTACGTGCCAAATTGAGAAATAAAATAATGAAGGTAGAAGGTAAACATGCTGTTCTCCACTGTCTTTTAATGCTCATGCAGGGAGCAGCACACCCCATAAGGGAGACTCGGACACAAAATAAGGAAGACAAGGTTGATAAAACACAGAGACAGAAAAATGATCAGACATTTCCAGAACATCTAGACATAAGACCGCCACCATAGTCTCTGGTTGGCACACATTGAATTTAACCAGCAGTAAACATACATGAAGGGGCAGTGACTGTGCGCAAAGATACCACCGTGTTAACAGAGGGTTCAGAGGGAGATGAGAAATGCGCGCCCCAGAGCCCCACTCCACTGCCGCGAAGCGAGAGCGAGCAACAACATTGGGTACAGTTGATATATGTTTCTATGTATGTCTGTATGTCTTGTCCTGCTTTAATTGTTGTATATCTGCAATTAGGAGATGGATCAGAATTATAGTAATATGTCCTGTCAGACAGTCAGTATTAAAGGAGGCTGAGAAAAGTCCAACTAGGGAATAGAGGGGAACTGTGTAACGTTTTAGGAAAAAGGATTTTGATTTAATGAGGGAAAATTTGGTTTAAAGGGAAAATTTGGTTTAAAAACAAAAACAAAGAGATAAAAGTAGTCAATCCAATGTGGGATCCATCTTATACAACAGACGTTTTAAGGTATGGGACTTAAGGGTTTTGCAGTATCCTACTAATGTAAGTAGAGAAAATAATGGAGAAATGTTTATTTTAACATTCTGTGTTAACATGAGTTGAAGGTAAGGAAGGGGGACACGGTGCTGCAGAGGCAGGCTGCCCTTTTGACCCCTTCCACAGAGGGAGTTGTAAAAAAACACAGATAAGGAGAAAGATTTGGTCTGGCAGTAATGAGTATTAACCAAAATGCCTCTGCAGGGCAAAAGGTAACACAAGGGTTAAATTGAAGAAAGAAAAAAAAAAAGAGATCTGATGAAACTAAGAATGTTGGAGTGAGGAAGATGTAGGTGAAGCAAAGAATCAAACTTAAGTTAATGTATTGATCTAAAAAAAAACAATTGAAAGAGTTAATTGATTAAATCACTTAGGTGATAGAAAACGGCTTTGATCATTTCCAGTTTAAAGAAAAAAAAATGTGAGGCTTCCTATATTGTTACCTTTTCATACCTTAAGTACATGCAGTACTTTTGTGATACTTTTCTTATATGGGCAATATTTTAGGGTAATTTTGTTGTTAACAGAAATAGAAAGATATTTACAGTTTGGAATTGGGACTTTAAACTTAGAACAGTGAAATGATAATATCCCTTTCTATTAATATGACTGACCCTACTGTAGTAACGTTTTTGAATTAATGTCATAGATTAAGAATTCTTTAAAGTAAAGTGAAACAAAGGAAGAGAGAAATCATTCTTTCTTTCCAGAGGTCTAGAGGACAGCTGAAGTGTGGGTTCTTTCAAGAAAACACACACATGTATAGAGAAGGATAAGGTAAAAAAGAGTTATGCATAAAGTAAAGAGGGGTTGCGGCAGACCTGCAGCTCAGTGAAGATTTTGATCATAAATCACACAGTATAATGAGATATGTTCTCATATCAGGTAACAAACTGGATAGACTGAACCACTGGGTGCTCCAGTGGGTTCTACCGTTACTAGGACTACAGGTCATGAATAACATATTACACATTAATTAGTACAAATTTTTGTTGCAACCTAAAAATAGAAAATGAAAGAAACATTCTTTTTGTTATAATTCATCTAAGTTTATTGGTTGAGATAAGATTGAAACCAATCCAAGCTGATATGAGATTCCATTCTATGTACATTTGATGTGGTGCTCGAATGAGCCTTTCAGTGAAGCTTAATTGTGGATTTTGTTTGTATTTTGAGTTTTTATATGACAAACTGTTTAAACTATTAAGTAGAGGTTGAAAACATTTTATTTGGGTGATTCTTTTCTTTTTCTGTTTTGACTTTTTGTTTTGTTGCTTTTAAGATCAAGATGAAGTTTGTGACTCAAGACAGTGTGTTAATGGCTAAAACTACTACATAATTATGAATAGGTATGCTGTAGGAGTCATAACTCAAAAGAGGGATACAGTAGCAATACTAAAGTGTCCACAGCATTAAGGATATTAAACTACTCTACAATTTAGTTTTGATTTGTGCAGAAACATGACCCGTAATGTAAACTGAGGCTTAAAAGAGATAAGTTCCAAAACCAGTGTTTCTCTTTAGAATGTTTGTATGGATTTTATAGAGTTAAACCAGCAAGAGGGACAGAAATGTTATTTTATAATAATGAGTGACATACACTAAATGAGTATTGATAAAAGAAAAGATAATGCTTTTTGGAGTTCTGTTTTGTGCCACACAGTGCCTCGTTGTGTCAGAATCCGGTCCATCTCGCTCCTCCAGCTACAGGATCAGAAGACAATCTGTACCAGAAGAATGACAACAACCATTGCAGCACCTCAGACCACAGCACAGCTAGAGACCATAAAGGTTCATGGTCTGGCCGCGAGTCTTGGCCCAAAGTGACATGAAAAGTGGACCAGGGCTAAACGGTTGATAGTGATCGCAACATCTGTAAGTGTGCTGTGCTGGACCGCAGAGCAAGCAGTGGGGTCCACATGCTCTGGCTGGGGCCTTGCTGAAGCTGAGGTGAGAGGGCTCTGCAGGGGTCAACCATGTGACCCTACACCATAAACAGAGACACTGAGGTACAGACTGACGAACAGAAGATGGACTGATAAGGAGAAGGGGGGGAGCGAGAGATCTCCTGATCTGGTACACCAGACGCACACGTGAAGGCAGTTTGTACTTACAGACTCACATTCTGAAAACACACATTCAATACTGGGAAAAACTAATATTTTAGAATGACTTATTCTTACTCCACAAATAAGGTAAAGTTCATGTAAACAAACATGTATGAAGGGTTAAGACATGCCTCAAAGATATAAGCAATTTGGTATGGAAAATTACATTTTCATTTTTTTTTGTAATTTTGTAACATTTGCATTAGATTTCCTGTTATAGTTTCAAGCAAGATCGGTGGCAAATATGTTAATACAGATGGATTAAACATAGTCCTCACATTTTCAATAAAGTGTTAAGAGATGATTTGGTAGGGATAGATCAGGTATTGCAAAGTACTGTGATTTAATATGTTGACGACATTATGATCTGGTCACAGGATGAGTACACATTTATGTGATCTCACGAAAAGGTGAGATCAAAAGAGGGTGTTGTTGGAATTTAAAATTTTATATGTGCTTAAACATTGTGGATGATTTGCATTATACATTCAAGCCAAAAGGTAAAAGCATTATTTCAACATAAATGAAGACATGCGGGTCATGCATTAAGTTTGTTGTTATAAATATATAGTTTGTTACATTAAGTTGTTTTGTAATACTTCTGTTTTATAATATAAGATGTTCTGGTACATTTTGTTATAACCCAGCTCTACAAATGTGTCATAAGCTGAATTGATGATGTTAGAGACACCCTGTCTCTGGTTTCAGTCCCCCTTTATGGCCCAACTGCTCTGTTGCTTTGCAAGTCCTGAGGGTCATAAACCCTCAGTCACATCCCAACTAAAAGATAAGGAATAAGCACAAGACCCCACCCTTTGTACTAATACTGTATTTAATACTGGGGGTCTGAGAGCCAGAGAGTCAGACAAAGGAAGGGGAGAGCTGCGACAGCTTGATCCAGGTAACTTTGTCTCAGGATATCCTATGTAATAAAATGGATTCACATATCAACATCTGAGATTTTGACTACTAATTGAATGAACCCTGAGAATGGAGCAGGATTTAGCTCCAACAGTTAGTAACAAGCATTTCTGGGACATAGATGCACACAAAATAGGAAGATAGAAAGATAGGAGAGAGGAGCTCAGTGTGTCGAAGGAAGTCCCCCAGCTGTCTAAAACTACTACAGCATAACTAAGAGAGACAGGGTAAAGAGAGGAGCCTGGACAGGCTAGAACTCTCCCCAACCGGATCGGGCTGTATGCCAAGTCTCCTTTTAGTTGTATTATATGACAGATAAATCTGACAACTATGACGAGAAGCAGGTGGGCTGGGATAGGCGGACGCTGCGACTCCTCACTCCCTAACAATATTCAATTCTAAGTAAGTGGGATTGTCTGGAATCTGGCAATATAATAACCATTATGGTGGGATACACTGGCTAAGCCATGTACAAAATTGTCTGTGCTTAACATAAATAGTTCACATGAGAATACATTATAATTTTGGAGACCAAATAAAAGATTTGTTGCAATTTCAAAACCGGATTACTCGGGAACCGCTTGTTGTACTGATGCATGTGTTGAGTGAAGAGTTTGAAATATTTCACAGAGAGTAATGGGTGTGCAGATATTTATGCATAATGTAAACATGATAACATTTCATGTAGGCCCCATTCTCATTAGGGGCTGAGCCTCAAGATTGCCAAGTGCGTATATAAGGACATAGTAGAAAACTCACTGCGCACTGGAAATTCACGTCCTGCATGGGAGGGCGTGAAAACCATGATGGGGTTGCTGTCCAAAAAGTGTTCTATCTCTCAGAATGGGAAAACTGACCTGGACTTTTCTAATGAAATGAATGTTTTTTATAATCGTTTTAATATCCATGATTTTAGTGAAGAGATGTCTGTTTTTAAAAATGTTGATTTAAATCCTGTAAATAATTTTGTGCCCATTGATAAATTCATGGTCTTGAAACTCTTTCGTGGTGCAAAAGAAAGGAAAAGTCCAGGTCCGGATGGGATCGGGGGTCGTGTTCTGAAGAACTGTGCTGTCCAGCTGGCAGACATCTTCTGCGCTATCTTCCAGTTGTCCCTTCAGCTGCATAGGGTTCCTTGTCTCTGGAAGGACTCAATAATTGTTCCTGTGCCTAAGACGCAAACTCCTAAGACCCTTAATGACTTCAGACCAGTGGCACTTACATCTCATGTCATGAAAGTTTTTGAAAGACTTGTGAGGGATGCACTTTTGGACACTGTACAGGATAAGTTAGACCCCCTCCAGTTTGCCTACAGGTCGGGCAGAGGCGTGGACGATGCAACAGGGACACTTTTAAACATGGTTTTTAAACATCTTGAGGGGGCCAAGACTTTTGTCCGTCTACTATTTATTGACTTCTCCTCCGCTTTTAACTGCATTCAGCCCCATGTTTTAGCAGACAGGTTGAAGAACACTGTTAAAATTGATACTGGACTGATCTGCTGGCTGATGGATTTTTTAACAGTGAGGTCGCAAAGGGTGAGAGTGAACGGTGTTTTATCAGATACCATTTTCTCTTCTACTGGGTCTCCACAGGGCTGTGTCCTCTCCCCTCTTTTATTTGTTTTATACACAAATGCGTGCCATCATGAACGGCGCCACATTATTAAATTTGCAGATGATTTGGTCATTGTGTCCATCCTTAGCAGTGACAACTCTGAACACGGTCCTGTGGTGGATGATTTTATTGACTGGTGCTTTTATTAATGTTTAATTTTAAACATTAATGTGGCAAAAACGAAAGAGATGTGCATCGACTTCAGAAGAATTCCCACGGTCATTCCCCCTGTTGTAATGGACAACCAGCCAGTTGAACTTGTGCAGCAGTAAAAATATCTTGGGACTGTGATTGACAGTAAACTGTGCTTTGAGTCCCAGGTTGATGCTCTGTGTAAAAAAGCACATCAGCGCATGCACTTTCTCCGTAAGCTTCGCAGTTTTAATGTCGACACTGTTTTTATGAAAATGTTTTATTGCTGTTTTATTGAATCAGTTCTTACTTTTTCTTTTATCTGCTGGCACGGGTCACTTTCCATTAAACAGGGAAACCGCATGCAAGGTATTGTGAAGGTGTGCAGCAAAATTGTTGGCACACCCTTAAATGACCTACACGACCTGTATAAGGCCAGATCATTGAAGAAGGCGAGAGCCATCCTGGCTGATCCCAGTCATCCTTTGTGGGATGAATTTATGCTGCTGCCATCCGGGCACAGATATAGTCTGCCACGATGCAGAACAAACAGACTAAAAAGGTCATTCATCCCGGCGGTTATTACCATTGTTAATAATACTCTGTAAATTCAATTTAAATTTTGTTGTACTGTGGTTGTGTTTATTGTTGTGGTTTGATAAGATATTGTTACTGCTGGCTGTAATTCAAATTGCCCCTTGGGGATAATAAAGTTACCTTGAACCTTGAACCTTGAACCCCTAAAGGTCTGATCCTAGACTCACCCCTGCTGCTACTTCACACCCCTCAGAGAGGGGAATGTTGTAATGTTTACTGAACTACATTTATCTGACAGCTTTTGCTTTATTGCGTCAGACTTGTTTCTGCAACAGCTTGTTGAGTATCGGATACAATATAAACTATTGAGGACATATTTTTCTTTGACATTGATGCAGTATTAAACAAGATTGCTGCAGTCGGCAGCAGAGAAACAAGCTACAATGGAAGTTAATGGGATAATTGTCCAGCTTGTATTTACGTTCATAAAGTGCTCGTTTTGCTGCTGACAGACTCAGATTAATATTCTAAGTGTCTGATAACATTATGGAAAGGATTTCTAAGGAGGTCGACCTTTCTGTTAAAGATTAAGATCCTTTTTTAAAACATAAAAAAAGTCCGCGAAATTGTGTTCGCTAAACCCACCAGACTCCATGTAAATAATCAGTGATTTTAGCATCGTGAAATACGACTTTCTGAAACATCTCTGAGCTCTGAGCAGCGCTGCTCGATCGGCTCCGTTTGGTCAGAGTTTTCTTTCTATCATTCCAATTTCTGGTCTGTCAGTCACAGTGAAAACCGGGGACATTTCTGGGGACAGATCCAGCCGGGGACAAGTCACCAAAACCGGGGACTGTCCCCTGAAACAGGGGACGTCTGGTCACCCTAATTTGAACAACTAAATGACAACATAGCTTTCCTCCAGATGTAGTGTAGAAATGAAGTGACCAGTATTACAGAGTGTAGCCCTATGGTTGGTTTATGGCTTCCCTAAAAAATATTGTATTCTATTGTTATTTGGACGTGGGTTAATAAGAAATAAATGTATTTTCAGAAAACATTAAAGTTTGGTTAAACAACAATGAACAGAGTGTAATTTAACATATGTACATTTTATTTGAGACACACACACACACACAGACAGACAGCTGGCTCGGCAAAGTTAGCTAATGTCCGCTAGCATACAAACGGGCTAACTATAGCCTAGGGTGACCAGACGTCCCCGGTTACAACAAGCGGTTCCCGAGTAATCCGGTTTTGAAATTGCAACAAATCTTATATGGTCTCCAAAATTATAATGTATTCTCATGTGAACTATTTATGTTAGCACAGACATAAATTTGTACAATTTTGTACATGGCTTAGCCAGTGTATTCCATGTTGGAGCTAAATCCTGCTCCATCAGGGTTCATTCAATTAGTAGTCAAAATCTCAGATGTTGATATGTGAATCCATTTTATTACATAGGATATCCTAGAGACAAATACAGAGTCAACCTAACACGGCTCTCCCCCAAATTTGTCTGGCTCCCTGGCTCTCGGACCCCAAGTATTATCTCACAAAGGGTGGGGTCTTGTGCTTATTCCTTATCTTTTAGTTGGAATGTGACTGAGGGTTTATGACCCTCAGGACTTGCAAAGCAACAGAGCAGTTGGGCCATAAAGAGGGACTGAAACCAGAGACAGGATGTCTCTAACATCATCAATTCAACTTCTGACACATTTGTAGAGCTGGGTTATAACAAAATGTACCAGAACATCTTATATTATAAAACAGAAGTATTGCAAAACAACTTAATGTAACAAACAACAAACTATAAACTTATAACAACAAACTTAATGCATGATCCACATGTCTTCATTTATGTTGAAATAATGCTTTTACCTTTTAGCTTAAATGTATAATGCAAATCACCCACAATGTTTAAGCACATATACAATTTTAAATTCCAACACCCACCATAATGGTTATTATATTGCCAGATTCCAGACAATCCCACTTACTTATATATCCCACTTACAAATATGAATATATATTTCTACTGGTATGCTTCCTAGTGACATTAATGCAAAAATATAAAGAAAAACCTATTCCACCTGTGTGTGCATGGTTAAAATTCTGAAGTGCAAACTAGTTCAGGCTACAGCACAAATATCTCCATCCATAGATAAGAACAATCAAGTCTAACCTCTGAATTTCTTTTCAAAGTGCTCCGCCCTCCTATGTACTTTTGCTCAGTTTTCATTTTCCTTCAGCACACCGTCTGGGTTTGCGGTATAAACCGCCTGGGTTTGCGGTATAAACCGTTTGGGTTTGCGGTATATTTGCGGGCTTTCTCCGGCCAAATAATTCGCGGTCCAATCAACGAACAGAGGGAGGGGCTGAGGAGGGGGGAGGGGCGAGCTAGTCTCGTTTTGTTTGAAAATACTGTGAACGTCAACAAGAAGTAATGTCACCCAACGTCACTTAGAGCACCTTTAAAATAGACAGGCCCATGGACCCCCTTTGTGTCCCAGTGCAGCTCTAGGTCTTGTGATGCCCCTGGGGCTGTGTCCCTGTTTTAAGTTTTACAAAGATAAAAACATGACCCGTTTTGGAGGTATTTACGCTTCTGAGCTCAAAATGTCCCTGGATTTTGTCTGAGGAATCTGGTCACCTTACTATAGCCGTTAGCTTTTTTATAACGTAACAAAAACCCACCCATGTCGTAAGAGCAAAGCTTATTTCATGTAATAAAATGATGGCTCAAAAGTAGCACTAACGCCACAGGTCTTATGTTGACAACGTGGACGCAGGTATTGGAAACTCCGAAGGCAGCCGTAATATTTACCTAACGCTAGTAAGCTAGGCTAACGTTAGCAAACATTGGCGTAGCGTTAGCTGTCTAAACTTGTAAAAAGCCAAACAATATCCCCACCTGAACTGTGTTTTACTTTCCCTCCATTATAAACATAAGACACCTGGACTCTGTCGAGACCAAAAGCCATATTTGGCAAGTGGCCGAGTCAAGTCCGAGTCCATAGAAAAAATCTCGAGAACTAGCTACAGTGCTACGTGCACTGGACTGTTCCCGACCTTGCGTACATGTCTAAGATTCCTGCCTTTATTTCTACCAAGAGAGAGAAAAAAAAAAAATAGTGACAGTCACAGCTTTTAATATTCCAGCCAACACGGCTCACAGGTGACTATTGTTGGGCTAAAATCCTGCCCTTCTAGATTCTTTCAGGAAGAAGGGTTCAAGTCCGTAGGTTGGATAAAAGAACGTTTATTACAATAGAATATATATTCCAGAGACAAGGTTACAGAGAATATGCATCCATAGCTCTCCCTAAGTTTGTCTAACTCTTTTCCCTTTCTGCTTGATCTTATGTGCCCAGGGGGGTTCAGTTGCTACCACGTGACATGTTTGTGTGCTGTGTTTTGACTCCAGAAGGTTAGTGTCTAGCAGAACTCGGCCTGCACAATAGATAACAGGTCTCAATCTGCTACTGGAGAGGACCTTCACCTAAACACAGGATGTGTCTCCAACCACCCTTGGCCCTGCTTTTCAGAATTAATTCACTCGGCAGAGCCATGGTTGGACACATTGTACCAAAACAACTTATCATAAGGTCACAGTAAACTTTATGAACTAGATGCTTATTTAGAAATGAACCTACTAATCACACTGAAACCAAGCAGACTATGTGTAATGCTTTTGCTCTTTAGCTCAAAATATAATAAATTTAACCCATATGATTAATATAATGCACTATGTGAATATAATGTTTATGAGCACACATGATATGAAAACATTTTATTCCAACAATTCCCCCTTTTGATCTTATTTAAAAGATCACCATTAATTAGCCACTTACACCTTTACTCTTTGTCGACGTTGTGTCCACTTCTTTCTTCAACCAGGGATTGTACTAATCACCTGGAGTTGGAGCTTGGGAGGGGATTATTCTGCCCCTGTGCTGGTCCCTTTGCTCTTTTTCGCTCGTCTCTTCGTCCGAAGGGATGCGTGCGCCTTCTCCCAGTGCGGCTTGCACTTCTCTCAGTGTCCGTCCTGGCTCCTCCGCTGGCGTGCACCTCCTCCAATGATACCACGTTTAAACTGTTGGGCTAAAATCCTGCCCTTCTATATTCTTTCAGGAAGAAGGGTTCAAGTCCGTAGGTTGGATAAAAGAACGTTTATTACAATAGAATATATATTCCAGAGACAAGGTTACAGAGAATATGCATCCATAGCTCTCCCTAAGTTTGTCTAACTCTTTTCCCTTTCTGCTTGATCTTATGTGCCCAGGGGGGTTCAGTTGCTACCACGTGACATGTTTGTGTGCTGTGTTTTGACTCCAGAAGGTTAGTGTCTAGCAGAACTTGGCCTGCACAATAGATAACAGGTCTCAATCTGCTACTGGAGAGGACCTTCACCTAAACACAGGACGTGTCTCCAACCACCCATGGCCCTGCTTTTCAGAATTAATTCACTCGGCAGAGCCATGGTTGGACACATTGTACCAAAACAACTGATAAGGTTACAGTAAACTTTATGAACTAGATGCTTCTTATTTAGAAATGAACCTACTAATCACACTGAAACCAAGCAGACTATGTGTAATGTTTTTGCTCTTTAGCTCAAAATATAATGAATTTAACCCATATGATTAATATAATGCACTATGTGAATATAATGTTTATGAGCACACATGATATGAAAACATTTTATTCCAACAATTCCCCCTTTTGATCTTATTTAAAAGATCACCATTAATTAGCCACTTACACCTTTACTCTTTGTCGACCTTGTGTCCACTTCTTTCTTCAACCAGGGATTGTACTAATCACCTGGAGTTGGAGCTTGGGAGGGGATTATTCTGCCCCTGTGCTGGTCCCTTTGCTCTTTTTCGCTCGTCTCTTCGTCCGAAGGGATGCGTGCGCCTTCTCCCAGTGCGGCTTGCACTTCTCTCAGTGTCCGTCCTGGCTCCTCCGCTGGCGTGCACTGACTCCAATGATACCACGTTTAAACTGTTGGGCTAAAATCCTGCCCTTCTATATTCTTTCAGGAAGAAGGGTTCAAGTCCGTAGGTTGGATAAAAGAACGTTTATTACAATAGAATATATATTCCAGAGACAAGGTTACAGAGAATATGCATCCATAGCTCTCCCTAAGTTTGTCTAACTCTTTTCCCTTTCTGCTTGATCTTATGTGCCCAGGGGGGTTCAGTTGCTACCACGTGACATGTTTGTGTGCTGTGTTTTGACTCCAGAAGGTTAGTGTCTAGCAGAACTCGGCCTGCACAATAGATAACAGGTCTCAATCTGCTACTGTAGAGGACCTTCACCTAAACACAGGATGTGTCTCCAACCACCCTTGGCCCTGCTTTTCAGAATTAATTCACTCAGCAGAGCCATGGTTGGACACATTGTACCAAAACAACTTATCATAAGGTTACAGTAAACTTTATGAACTAGATGCTTCTTATTTAGAAATGAACCTACTAATCACACTGAAACCAAGCAGACTATGTGTAATGCTTTTGCTCTTTAGCCCAAAATATAATGATTTTAACCCATATGATTAATATAATGCACTATGTGAATATAATGTTTATGAGCACACATGATATGAAAACATTTTATTCCAACAATTCCCCCTTTTGATCTTATTTAAAAGATCACCATTAATTAGCCACTTACACCTTTACTCTTTGTCGACCTTGTGTCCACTTCTTTCTTCAACCAGGGATTGTACTAATCACCTGGAGTTGGAGCTTGGGAGGGGATTATTCTGCCCCTGTGCTGGTCCCTTTGCTCTTTTTCGCTCGTCTCTTCGTCCGAAGGGATGCGTGCGCCTTCTCCCAGTGCGGCTTGCACTTCTCTCAGTGTCCGTCCTGGCTCCTCCGCTGGCGTGCACTGACTCCAATGATACCACGTTTAAACTGTTGGGCTAAAATCCTGCCCTTCTAGATTCTTTCAGGAAGAAGGGTTCAAGTCCGTAGGTTGGATAAAAGAACGTTTATTACAATAGAATATATATTCCAGAGACAAGGTTACAGAGAATATGCATCCATAGCTCTCCCTAAGTTTGTCTAACTCTTTTCCCTTTCTGCTTGATCTTATGTGCCCAGGGGGGTTCAGTTGCTACCACGTGACATGTTTGTGTGCTGTTTTGACTCCAGAAGGTTAGTGTCTAGCAGAACTCGGCCTGCACAATAGATAACAGGTCTCAATCTGCTACTGGAGAGGACCTTCACCTAAACACAGGACGTGTCTCCAACCACCCTTGGCCCTGCTTTTCAGAATTAATTCACTCGGCAGAGCCATGGTTCGACACATTGTACCAAAACAACTTAAGGTCACAGTAAACTTTAACTAGATGCTTATTTAGAAATGAACCTACTAATCACACTGAAACCAAGCAGACTGTCTAATGCTTTTGCTCAAAATATGAATTTTACCCATATGATTAATATAATGCACTTTGTTAATATGTTTGAGCACACATGATATGAAAACATTTTATTCCAACACTATAAGGCCAAATTTAAGACCGTATTGACATTTTACTAACATGTCAGGTAAACTTGCTTGAGTTGTGTCTTTAAGTGGTTGATTCATCTCTTAAGACCAGTTTTATGGTGAGGGGGAATCAGGTTGTGAGTGCAGAGACGGTTCTGCATGAGTGCCATTTGACAGAAATACAAGTACTCAACAGAAACTCTAGGGGTAGCAGTTTGACAAAGACACTGCATCGAATGCCTTTAACAAAATAAGCAAAAGGAAATGGTTTTTAAATTGTTTATTATCTTTTTGGGTCTGTAATGTTGGATTCTGCTGCAGTTACATTCAACAGTTTGGTAGCCAGAGAAAATTGAGTAGTCGGGCTGACGTCACTGAGAGCTGTTGTGTTGTTGTCCAGCACTGCTGCCTTTGTTTTAAGGTGGTCCTCGGTGGAATCTTTTTCCTCAGCATCTTTATCTGCAAGTAGAGAAACCATGTTTTTAAAAATATATATAAAATCACTTGCCAAAGGGCCATTTTTATAAATTTTTCACATTTTACCTTCTAAATTTTTATTCTGCTCAGAACCAAGAGTTTGAACCACCACCACTTGGTCTGGTGTAGGTGGTAAACCAGGAAGCAATCCCTTTTTCAGATCTAGGATAGAAAACAATTTATCATCAAGAACATCGTGCATTCAAGCATTTTCTGCTAAACCAATCACTATGGCCTAAAAAGGCTCTTAATTCTTAATTGAGTTAAACACTTACCAACTCGGTCATTTGTACCACTTCTCCACTGGCTGCTATACAGTGCAGGTCTGCTGATTTTATTGAGAACTGAAGGTAGCTCTTCCACCGGTATAGGCCCACTTTTTTGCCTGGCTGGCAAGATAATCATTGGACCAACTCTCGCCTCCTGTTCCCACACTGCATAAACATACATTTTTACAAGTCCAAAACCATTTGTGACACCTGACATCTAAAAAAGGTGAAGAATGCAACGAAAGTCCAACAATATCTGCCACCAAGATACCCATAAGTATAGATAAGAACCCCAACCTGTATTAGTCTTCATTGCACTCCTCCATGAGGGTTTAGAGTCATCCACATTCTCAAACCCACGAGGACCTAACTTGGCTGGGCTGCTGGGCGTTTGGCCAACTTCATTTTGGCTTACACAATACCCACATAAGTAGTTATTACCATCAGCTGATATCCATCTGAAAAGGACGAGACTATTCAGCACACATTTGTGTTTACTCAGTTTCACTGATAATTGACCCATTTTAGACTGATCTCACTTGCCTTCCATTTACAAAAGTGCATGCTTTATTTGGTGCCTCTGCATCAAATACTGGAACAGCTTTCATGTGACAGGTGATGTAGAGCTGTAAAGAAAAAAAATAGGAAAAAATAAGTGAGAAACAAACCACATGTGTAGCCATTTTCATACTTAGAGCCTTACCTGTCCTTTGTCCTCGTTATGAAACCTAAAGACATCAATGACCAATTGAAGCTTGCTGTCCTGTGTCCTGGTTAAGAACTGGGACCTTGAATCTGGAATCTGAGAGTCAACCAAACACCTATGCAGGGGAAGTGTTGACAAAGTTAAAGTGCAAAACTAAATTGGCACTAATTGACAAAAAAAAAAAAAAAATACAATCTGTACTCCAGCTAGCTTCCAATTCCACACCCAAACTTTTGGAACAAACACTTATCAGTCCCCTTATCTAGAGTAACACTTTAGACAACTTTTTATTTTAATGTATGCAGAAATACCCTAAAGACCTGTAAACCATGCTAAACTTTAAGTTTAAAGTTCTTACCCATTTTCAATGAAGACATATCTGGGAACAGAGTATATGTCTGGGGAAAGTGTGGCCACACAGCTACTCAGAAACACTCGGAGCCCCACGTGATGTCCCACTCTGACTGATGCTTCAATGCCAAAGGGCTCACCGAGGTAAAACACGTTAGAACTTCTTTCATATAGCCAGTCACCTGCACAAAAGTAACCACCGATTAAGCACAAGTAAGACAAACCTCAACATGACAAATGAATGAAACCCACTTGTCATAATTCTCAGGTCAAATTGCAAAGTTTCCACTGCAGATAGGGTAGACATGAAGGGGATCCAGGTAGGTGTAAGTGAAGAACTGGACAAACTGTACTTCCTAAGAAACAAAAAAACAAGAGTTTAAAAAAAGGGTGACATTGCCCAAAGATCTTTAAAGATGAGCTTTAAAACAGACCTTTCATAATGACACTCAATTGGAATTACAGCCTCATCCATTCGAACCACCCCCGCTGAAGAGGCCATAGGAGAGTATATGAGGAGGTTTGTGAAGACCAGAAAGTTATCGGTCATCTGTGGAGATTTTGTGTTTAGAGCTAGAAATCAATGTCAGAACGTGTCTAGAGTAATAAATTAAAGTTACCCAGTGCTTGGTACCGCAGTCCACAAGTCCAACACGGATTCTGTACTCATCTACTGAAGACGCTGTAGCTCGGCAGTATTCATCAGGCTTCACTCCAAGGCGCAACTCATCCACATTCACAGGAGCTCCAACACCAAACATGTCAGCTGTGATAACAATCTCCAAAGAGTCTGGATGGCAGGTCACTCTCACAGTATTTACCTGCTCTTGTCCTGGAGTCTTTTGTTGCTCAGTGTGTTTGGAGCTCCCTGTGATCTGAGGTGTTTGAAGTAAAGCATCTTGTGTATTATGTACGGGTGGAAAAGCAAGAGATGACCCAATACAGAGTCCAACAAGGAGACTAACCCAAAAATACAAGGCCTCCATCAATGCCACAGGGGAAAAAGCAACTTAGTGCAGAATGTAAGTGCTCCTCCTGTCTGACCCACTAGAAAGCACACACAGTTTGAGCAGAGGCGCATTTTTATCAAGAGAAACACCGCACACCTGTGTCTGTCTAATTATCCACTAATCAGCTTACAATTGGATACACACTCTCTGAAACTCAGGGAAAAAAAGTCTGGTGAAGTTGAGGGAGATTTCACCAGGTGCACCAGTTTAAACGTTGCACATTGGCATGGTATAGCAAGTGAAAGTGATTAAAATTCATAGTTTATATGTAGAAAAAAATTATAGTATAATGTGTCAAAAATGTTAAAGTATAGAATATTAAAAAATCATAATATAGTATATAAAAAAAACTCATTGTATAGTATGTCTAAAATGTCATAGTGTAGAACGTAAAAATAAAAATATAGTATATAGAAAAAGTCATAGTATAGTATAGCATGTTGAAAAAAGTGCTAAAAAAAAATTAATTGTATGTATGTTGATAAAGGTCATAGTATAGTATGTGATTGTATGTCACAAAACATCATGAAGGGCCAGCCTGAACTAGGTACATGGGTTGGTAGGAACATGGGTCAGAGTCTGCAAAGACTACTTGTTGGTTGCCTATTGGCAGCGGGGCTAACCACTCAATGTACCACCGAAGAATTTACGTTGAAAACAGTAATAGCATAGCATGTCAAAAAAGCCATTAAAAAAAGTCAAATTGTAGTATGTTGAAAAAAGTTACAGTAAAGTATGTCAAAATAAATGATAAAAAAGTCATATTATAGCATGTCAAAAAAATTAGAAAAAAGTCATAGTATGGTATATCAAAAAAAGTTATAGTATTGTATGTTGAAAAAAACATCATAAAATGAGCCAGCCTGGACTGGTATCAAACCTGGGTTAGAGTCTGCAATGATAGTCATAATATAGAATGTTGACAATTGTCACAGTATAGTATGTCAAAAAAAATCATTGTATAAAATTTAAATAAAAATCATTTTGTATCGAAAAGTCATAGTATAGTAGGTTGAAAAAAGCCAATAAAAAGTCATAGTATCTCGAAAGAAATCTAAGTATAGTGTGTCAAAAAAAAACATCATGAAAAGTTGAGCATGTTGAAAAAAGTGATAAAAAATAATAGTATTGTATGTCAAAAAAAATGTCTAAAAGACATCAAAAAGCGGAACCATTTTCTAATAGCTGAAAGTTTTGTGAATTGTCGTAGTCATACCGCAAATTCAAAATATACAGTAAATCACTGTAAATGAAATGTTAATACCCATAATGCAATGTTTATTATAGTAATTAACCGGAAAAGAAAATTATGGTATTTTACTGGGCATTTTGTGGTAAGTAACTGTAGAAAAACAGTAGAGTCTAACAGTGTAAGTCTGTAAAGGATGTGGGAGCAGTCACATTTAGAAGTGGAAGAAGCCAGTAGAGGATTTAAAGATTGCTATATTTACTTTTCAACATAAAAAGAAATAAGCTCAATATTTTAAAACTATAAATGCTGGTAAAATAGAGTAATAGGAAAAAGTTAATACAAGCACAAATAGCTGTACATTTTGATATTTGAATGTTTTTGGTAGCTGAAAGTATGCAGAAGTAGTAGGCTACTGAAAACTGTACAGAAGAATTAAATAGGAACACAATAATCCTTCTGCTGCTGCCGACAGTCCTCCTTACTGCCTCTGAACTGCACTTTCACACAAATCTTGTACACACCTGACATATCTTCTTATATCCTCTTTTCTTAATTGATAATATCAAAATGTGTTTGCTGGAGGTAGACAAAAGAGTTACAACTCAAATATTTTGCACAATTCATTTCACTTCATCAGACTGTGTGAAAATTAGCACTCAATACAAAATTATATTAAAGTCCACTGGTGGTGGAATATTTTTTTACAAGTAGTTGGAAAAAACATTTTTTTCATTTGTATACATAAGGGTTGTGCGCCCAGTGACAAAGGGTTTAAAGTCTGACTCTGAGAAATATTTAAAAAATAAAAGCGTGTTCAAGACCAATGTTAATATCATAACGTAGTTGCAGCAGTTCTTGTCTTAAAGTCCTCTTCCTGCTTTGAGGTATAGAACAATAGTGAGGCTGTCCACAACGTCTCACATGAGACTAAAGGAAATAGGAGGAGTACAACATGACTAGATTTGTTATTTCTTAGTATGTTTACAACTGAAAAGGCCATGAAGGCGAGCTTGGCATGTATTCTAATGTTCATTCAGGTTTTTGAAGGTAAGAGGAATTTACATTTTAATTACTACTTTAAAAAAAACTGTAACTTTGTTACTTCTTAATCCTGACATTAACTTGTAACGTATATACATTCATATTTGTTTGAATTTACCAGGAGGTATATCAGACTGCAGTTGTGTGGCTGTGGTTACAGCTACTCTGTGAGCCTGTCCAGCTAAATGCAAACAATGATCACAATGATAATGCTACCATGCTGATGTTATGCTAAACTATGATGGTATAATGTTAACCATGTTAACCATTATAGTTTAGCATGTTAACATTAGCTAATTAATGGAATTTAAATGTTGAGGTTGTATTTACACTCTTCACTAAATAATCATTAGTTTAGAAATGCGGTTTTGGTGATGCAGTCATTAATACACAGCTTGAACGTGCTGGGTCCCCCCCCCCCCCAGGCTGACTGTAGGTGGTTTGCATGTTCTCACCATGTGCTAGAGGGAAAAGTCAGTGGGTTTAAATTATTACAATACACTCATTAATATGCAAACAAAATGTCATGGCAATCCATCCAATAGTCTGGAGCAAAGCAGTAGACTTATCGACATATCACTCAAAACCACAATTGTGAACCTCATGGTGTCTCTTTATTAAAATTACTAAAAAAAATAAAATGTTCATCTCTCCTTTGTTGTTTTGAGTATACGATTTACGTTACTTCCTAGCTTTCCCTAGGCATAAAACTTAAGGGTCGTAACAGTTAAGGGTCAACAAGGTCTGTAGGATTCATCCTCTGGGGACCATATACAAAATGTTCTTCTAATCCATACAGTAGTTGTTGAGATATTTCAGTCTGATGCATAGTGGTAGATTAATCAACACTGCCATCCATCTCTATGCTGCTAGCATGACTAAAGACGTTAACTGTGTATTTCTACTAAAACTTGAAATAAGTTTTTTTTTCTCTTCCAGCCTACACAGAGTTGATCTTTAGGCAGCTGACAGAGACCCAGTCACTGGACCTTTCCTGTTCCCCTCAGTTGGAGCATAGCAGCCTGACGGCCCTCCACCTGTACCACCGCAGTGCTCAGAGCCAGACCACCCTGCTGTCAATGGCCGAGGGCGGCAAGCTGAGGGTCGACCTGGAACACAGAGGGCGGCTGCAGATCTGTGGAGGTCTGGACTCCTGCAGGTCAACGTGACCATGTCCCATTTACAGTGCAGTGACACGGGACTCTACATGTGGGAACTGAGTTACAGAGAGAACAGCTCTAATCAGATCATCCTCAGTGCTCAAAAAGTGTTCTTGTTGGTTGAAAGGACAGGTATGTGGTTCAAACACCTCACAATACACTTTGCTACAGTTAAATCCAGGTAACTCTGTGCAGATTTTGATGTGTATTGGTGTGTGTTTGTGGTGCAGGGAGGTCATGCCAGTGCTCTCCCAGTTACCCTCATCTGCTCTTGACCATCTTTACAATAACAGGGCTTCTTCTACTCACACTCAGCTGGCTGGTCATAGAGAAATGTGTGAGTATCATATCAACTAATATTTTACGGAGCAGGCTTCAGATTAGGATTGTTATGTTGTAAAGCAACAGTGCTCCTGTTTGATAGTATTTCTGACTGACAGACTAGTTTTTCAGGCAGCAACTGTTGTAACTTTCAGACAGCAACACAAGTAAAAGATATTCAGTTTAATACCAATTAATGTGTCAGCTTGAATAGAGGCCTGACAAACATCTGTTTCAGTGAGTTTTCAAGGCAAGTTATGCAAAAAAAAACAAACAAATAAAATAGAGGCCTGATAATTATTGCTTAAATTGTTTGTGCACGACTCATAACATATGTGGCATTATGTCAAGTGGCAAAGGGAATTATCTTCAAATCAATATGAAATATCCAAAAGTAATTTGATTTGGACCCCCAACATTACTAACCTGACAGACATATAGTGTGATATTTAACAACTGTAAGAAGCTACAGCCTCAAAAATTACCATCATCAGTCAAAACATCTTGTAGTAAAAATGTTGTAATCTGTGTTTATTGCAGAGATTTGGGGTTGTAAAGTGTTCATATTATTCTGTCTACTCCCTCTATGTTATTCTGCTGACTGGACCTCAACAAGCCTTACCTTTACTGCTCAGTGTACTGTATACCTTACTATTGCTTAGAAGAAGAGTGTAAAATCACCAGCCGGGTACCAGAAGCATCCACAAGTCATGTTTTATAGTTACATCCCAGCCCACAAATAAGTTTTCCCTTTTCTCATTTTGTTTTTTTGTTTGTCATTAATTTTAGAGAAATCATTACGTTGCAAAATTGTATATATAATTATTAATTATAATTCTAAATCAAAAGTAAGGTTGACCTGGAACACAGCAGACAAGATATTTTTTTGTTCAGTTTAAAGTAATTGCGTATTTTTTCTTATCTCAAAAGAGAAAGTTGCTCGTGTGCAGGGATAAAATCTCAGTGGCATCACTATTTAACATGCACAAAGATCAACAGAAAGCTAATCTGCAACTATTTATTAATCATTTGCAGTAAGTGATTGCTAAAGCAAAGATGCCAAAAACTCTGGTTTCAGTTTACAGTGATCTTACTTTTAGAATAACTAAATGATGATGAACTGAATATCCTTTGTTTCTTTCTTTAACAGAACTAGTTCCCTTGGACTCTGGGAAACCGTAACGGACCTTTTTTCACAACTTCCTGACATTTTATAGACTAAAAGATTAATTGATTGAAAAGCAGATTTACGTATTAACATCAAAATAAATACAAACTGGAACTTGAGGACTTGATGCAAAGAGTAAATATTGAGTTTAAACACTAACTGATACTCCATACATAAATCGATCTCTAAATAATGTGTTGTAGGTGAAGGCGAGGCATCATCACAGACCACAAGCTCCGGTTCCTATATATGAGGAAATGACCAGGAAGCAGCAGAGTGCAGGAATCCACCAAAATAACCCAGAGGCCCCATCACACCTGGAGGAAGTCAACTTCCCAGTCTATGCTAACCCCAACATCCGACACCCACAGGACAACTATTACGCCTGCCCCAGACAGCTCGCCCTCAGAGCCTGATGTGACTTCCGGCATCGCACTAATGGCGCAGAGAACATTTAAAGGAAGACTCTACTGCAGCAATATAATATAAGAGCAAGAGCTGACTTCTCATCCAGGAAATAAAAAAGATTGGTGGGAAATAAAAGCCACAGAGACAAACACCAAATGGCAAATTTTTAACAGCCAAGAAAAAAAAAATGCTATTTTATTAATATTGAAAGAAGCTCCATAGTTCATGAAAACATTTGTTTCGGTGCATGTCATGTAACAATCACATTCTATGAGGAGAAAGATATACAAAGAAAAAAGATAAAACATTACAAGCCACTGACTTTTCATTAAATCTCAGTACAGACATTTTTACTTAATATTTCAAAAATAAAAGGCAAAAAAAAAAAAAAAAAAAGAAAAAGCAGCCCTAATCACATATCGCCCACCCCACCCTAAAAAACATAACTGAGAAAAAAAAACCTTGAGGGTGACAGGCTAGAATCCCACAGTGCTAAAGAGTGAGACGCTCATTGGTTTTAGGAATACACAGCATGGCGATGTAGCGCTAGGTCAATCTGAATAAGGGGAAGGAAGCTGGAGGTGGAGGGCTTGACATGAATCACCTCTCCACCCCCCCTCCACTCCCTTAAAACCAAAACAAATAAAACACATTGGATCCCAAAAACCCCTGCATTAGATCAGCCACTTAGAAGTAGGCCATAACCCCCCCCCCCAAAACACTTGTGCATAGTTTCAGGATCCTTTACAACCAGCTCATGTTTTACAAACATCCTCCAAAATGTGAAAAATGTTCCACTAAAGTCTGATTTATCTTTTAATCATACCCGCTGTGGGACAATGAGAGAGAGAAAGAAAGAAAGAGGAAAGAAAGAGTAATGCACAATGTTCCTGATTCAGTCAGGATGGGACCTCATTAAGAAAACACAATAAAGATTCAAACATACAGCATTTTGCATGTTATTCACTGTCTTTCTTTTTTTAACAATCAAAATCATTAACCTTTTTTGTTATTAAATGTAAAGCAATTTTAATATATAGATTTATATATAAAGCACTCATTTTTCATTTAAAGTCCATTATTTGGTTATTATGTAACTGCTACGGATTTAGAAACAAGGTATTTTCTCTTCTTCTGAAATCCATAACTTTCAGTGCTTAGAATTGTTTCTTTTAAATCATCCTTTTTTTTTTCTTTTTAACTCATAATCATAAAAATGTACATTAAAATGGCGTGGAGTTGGTACTCTGGAACCCTGGCCTTCCTGAGACAAGATCCACTTTTTCGTGTGTGCAAGATAGTGAGCAATTATGTCTTTTTTTCTTTTCTTTTTTTATATAAAGGAAAAATATATAATCAACACAAAACATACAGTCTTCAGATAGTCCATGAAATCAACATTAACACAGAACAAAGAAGGTTAAACAGAACAAGACAACACTGTTCAATCCCAGAGTTCTGAAAGTAGCACAATAAATCTTCATTTTTTAAAGTGTTGTGTGTTTTATTTTTGTAATGGAAGCATTTTGTCTTTTTTTTTTTTTTTTTTTTTTTCCCCCCAACATTCCCATAGTTTAACAATAATTGTGTTGCTGATTTAGTTTTGAACTCCAGAAAAAAACAAAGTGTTTGTAAACCATCAGTGGCCTTGCAGGAAAACAAATTATAACATGAGTGAATGGAACATAAGTGAAAACAGAACGAAAGCTAACAAACCAAAAAGGTAGGCACCTCTGAAGTGAGCCGTAGAAGCCAAGGCTCAGTCTGAAGTCTCGTCCTTCACTCTCTCCGTTGCTCAAATTTTGGAGAGCTGAAGTCCTTCTACCCCAATCTATGGCCACAGGTCTGCAAAATACTTTTTTTGCGGCATTTGTTTTATACATATGTGATTATTTTTTTTCTTCAGTTTTCTTTCCCCCACAGGTTTATAGTCCGAAAAATGGTGCAATACTCAATTATGATCCATACTTTCTTGGATTATTCCACAATAGAAGCCACTAAGGTAGATAAACATTACATTTTAAAAACACACTTATTTTAGTCCTTGAGTAAACATTTACACATGAACTGTCCCCGTCTCCCCTCAGTACTTGTATCATGTTGTTTTTTTAGCTGGATGAGGGGCGAGGCCGACACTCAGTGCAACGCTAGAGGCTAGTAACAATTAACATCAGAATATATTTTTGACAAGCAAAACAGAAAAACAAATCAACAAAAGTAAACTAAATTGAAAAGAAACAAGGCGGATTTTTCCCCGCTGTAATCACGAGCTCTCGTTCATATATTCACCTTACACACTAAACATTCATTCATACAACATACAGTACAAGCAGCCTTGTGCAAACACTCAAATACAACAGATGTAAATTTACCTTTATATCAATCTTTGTTTTCAACAACACTCGTATTTCAAATTTAATTCACACTGAACCGATGCTATCAAAAATCTCTGAAGTGTATGAATGAGACAAAAACCACTACAAAAAGTGTTCACATTACATTATTGGCGCTTCTTTTGATTCAAGTATTTGTTTTCATTATTTTGTATTACTCTGATATGTTTATGATCTTGCCTTCTGGGAAATATGTTGAGGATACACAGGGCCAGAGCCAGGGTGGGGTTAGAGGGGGCTTAGGCTGGAAAACAAAGAGATCTAGCCATAAACACACATACAACCATTATGTACTATTGGTTGTATACTGTATATGAACTAGCATGTGCATATTCAACCCAGGCCTTTGTTTATTTAAAGAGTGATTTGCTAATTCAACTCTTTTTGGGGCCCCAGACCCTTGTCTGATCCATGATTGAGAAGCATATTTTGCTCGAGCTCCAGTTGCCTTTGAAAAAGGGAGAGTGTCTGATTTCCAACACTAGACAGGTAGCTAAGAGTGCAGACGAGGGGTTTGGGAGGGGGCAGGGCTCTCAGTGCTGGTGCTGCGGCAAAAAAAATCCAGGGCACATCTGAGACTCGACCTCCGTCCCAGTAACACATCCTCCCACTCTTTTTGACTCCCCACTTCTAACGCCAGTTGCTTGATTCAAGTCCAGTGTGGAGTAAATGCAGATTTTCAGGAATAAACACACAAACAGACAACACAGGCAATAGTGATTGTTTTGTTGAATGATGTGAGTCTAAAGCGACTCTGGAAGAGGGCAAATCCCTTACGTTTTAAGACTTAGTACCAAACTTGAGGTGCGTCTCTATTTCTGCAGATAACATCGGGGAACTGCTTGGACCCTGACCTCAAAGCCAGATAAGCAGAAATGACCTGTTGTATTTCTGCTGGCGCGGCCTTCCGGTTGGAGGTCCAAAATGAACCACCTGGATACAGCTTCCCCACATGTGACGGAGAGCGAGCCCACACGGGGTGAGAAGGCGGCAGTTGCAGAGAAACAGAACACAGGGATCTCAGCCTTGGAGTGCACAGCTAAACAGACTTTTTTTGTTGTAGTTTCTAGTTTTTGCAAAAAACCTTGATGATAAAGAAAAATATGTTTTTGGTTTAAGAGATGTACCCGATGTGACCCATAAACACCAACAACCCACCACCCCCCCCCATTTCCACAACCAGGTTCTCCACTAAATTTCCAGTCCACTGTTGGTGAAAGACCAGCACCATTCATCTGTCCTGCCCTTCTACTCCTCAAGCCTCCTACAGCTGGAGCTTGTGGTGTACGCCCCTGCTGCAATAAAAAAAATAAAAACCTAAGTATCATCACACTAACATATGCAGATCAGTTGGCACAAGCCTGAAGAAGTTACTGTTTGCCAACCACTAGTGCCTCCAGCAGGTCATTTAGTGTTTTCTAGTAGCTCTGTCCACACAGTGGGAGACTAAACCGTTAAAGAGGCTCTTTCAGTGTCCCTTTCAGTGTCCCTTACATTTGATCCAGGGGGGTTTTCAAGGGAAGCTGCCTGGTAGTAAAGGTTGAGATAAAAGTGAAGATTGGCAGATGTGGGTGGGGGAATGGCTGTGATTTTCTAGATGGCTGTGAACGAACACATCCTTGTCTTTGCATAGAAATGGAAGGCTGTTATCAGTTGAGGTGGTTCTAAGTGTAACTGAGTGCTCCCAGAGTTAAACATAAAGCACCAGTGTGAGTGAGGCCCATCAACACTAAAGGATGTGTGTGTTATGAGACAACATAGAGTGGAGGTGCTCCAGGATGGACAGAGGAAGTTGGCTCACTATCCTGGAGAACCTTTGACTACACAACCTTTTCCACTTTATTTGACTCTTCTGTCAAACTCCAAGAAGCAAGCAACAAGAAGAACCCCCCCCAGGCTCTTATACTGACATCTGCAGTGTTTCGCATGGCCTTACTGCCAGCTGAGGCGTACCTCTACACTACACACTGCTTCTGCCTCAGAGGCAGTGGGAGGGGCAGAGAGAAGCTAAACACTGCATAAAGACCAATAAGCCATGAAATCATCATCAAAAAACAATGATTATCTATATCATCAATGATAACAGCAACAATATCAGCAAACTTCATGACAACAATCAAATAAAAATGCACACTGGCAATTCCAAAAGTGAAACAAAGGAAAAACAAAAAACAAAAAAAAACATCAAATGCCCCCATCTCTGGCTAAAGTGATCCTTGCAGGAGAGACAAAGAGTTGGAGGTTGTTGAGGACAGATTCTGGCGCAGCAGTAGTAGTAAATTTAATACAGGGGGGCCAGTTCTGAAAGAGCTGCTCTTGGCCTGGAGGCCAGGGGTGGAAGAGGAGGGAAGCCAGTCTGTAGGGATCCGCAGGGAGGCAGCGAGCGGAGGGGAGGGTGGGGCGAGGGCTGCTGCAGAGCATTCTGCAGCAGGCAGGCACTCGGTGGCCACACTATCACACAGGTTGGCAGGACCTCCAATAGAAAGAAGACAAAAAAAGACAAAGAAGATGGCGATCCTCTCTACTCGATCCAGAAGAACATAAACACGTTGAGTGTTTCCAGACACCAAGGCTAAAGATTTCAAAGTATGCAATGTAACAGTGATATTTACTTTGTTAAAGAGGGTGAGTGCTTTAAGGTGCCACACCGATCATCAGTTGAGTTAGTTCTTTCTTTGTATTTCCGTTCACTTTGCTACCATGTTTGACATCCTTCCTGGTCCCACCCACTTGAAGGAAGAAGGACTGAAAGAAAAAACAAAAATCTTCACATCCACGTCAAGTTAAAAAATAAGTAAATAGAGAAGCCACTAAGCAGATTGCTTTTAGTCTTTGTTTTTTAAGTTTTTATTTGCCAGTGTTGCTTCACTTTTGTTCTATTCGTTGGCATTAAGGGTATAACGAGCTGCGACGCTCCTGCTAAGTGCTATGATAGACCACCTATTCAAAAAAATCTTTCCTTCAAACCTTTCTACCAACACATATTTGGGCAAAAAAAAAAAAACGCCGGAAAACAGGCTTCTCATTTTGGTTTGATGCCTTCTCCCCAAGCACACAGAAACACACACAGAAACACACACACACACACACACACACACACACACACACACACACACACACACACACACACACCTGTCCCTCCCTCTCCCTCAAAACTAGTCACTGGCATAAGTGTGGAGAGTAGGCTGGCTGAAGAAGTGCTTTGTGGGTACGTCCTTGTATCTTGGACAGAAGGTGGTTGAAGACCAGCTTGCTCCTCTCCTGAGCTCACACACTCTTGGGCGGGAGATGAAAGGTAGTAGTGGCAGTTTTAGGGTGGGGGTAGGGGGTGGGGGGGGGATGTAGGGTAGATAGCATTTTTGCAGCTCACTCATTCCTTACAGTCTCCTCTCTTTCGGTGAGAGATCATAGTAGGGTCCTTGGACGGTAGAGTCTGTGGCTTATATTGCACGTCACTTGAAATGGTGGAAACACAGACCAGTGGGAAACATTTACGACTTGAGGTTTTCCACAACAACAGTGAGAGTGTCCGAGACCAAACTGCGAGTTGCCCGCAGATGAGTTGAGGTGGATTTAAGTCTGTACAGCTCCTCAATAATAGCAGTGGTTTATTTTGTCGTCTATCACGTCCATAACTGTATATGTGACAACCCCCAAATCTTTTCCCCCACCAGGTAAGATTGACATACACATTTGAATAATATCATTTCCTAGCTTTGTTTGCAATGGTTTAAGAACAAAAAACAAAACAAAAAACACTACAAAAATAAATGGCTTGAACACGGCGAATAGAGTTGCATCATTCCCTTTGAGCATTGTGTGGGGAACTCAATCTGCTTGCAAAAAAGTTGTGAGCTGTGGTTGCTTACATAGAGCCGCAGCACGTACTCTCCACTCAGGTTTTACTGGCTCAGAAATAAGGGTGTGCAAGTGTCCGTATGCTTCTTCACCAAGTACATAGTGAGTGAGGATAGCAGGGCAGGAAAGAGTTTAAGGCTAATATTAGTGCTGAGAGAATCAAATGTTGAGTCTGGACCAGCTGAAAGTTTGACAACCACTCTGATTGAAGGGTTTTACTTTGGGAATGATGCCTTTTTATAGATCTCTGAGGTGCAGTATGATTGCCTGAAAAGGCAGAGAGAGATTAAGCAAGTTTAAAGATGGCAGCTCATCGTGTCAGTTTGAACTAAACTACATGTTTCACACGGCAAGTTCCCAAAAGTTCATTTCTGTGAAAAGTTATTTTTCCTTGAATGAAAGACTTCTGAGTCTCCAAAAGCAAAAGTTGAACACTGTGACCAAGATCTCTCACTGAGATTCACAAAAGAACTGCAACTGAAATGTCTTCAAAAAACTAAAAGGAGTAGAGGAGGTTGGCGAAGGTGAGCAGCGAGGATGTAGCCTCGCCCTCTTCTCGTCTCTACTTGTCACCGTTACAGCCACACTGATTATCTCCACAATGATTTTTGCTCCTATTGGTGTTTGTCAAGCCTGGGCTCTTCCGTCCTACATGGACTCCCCACTCAGCAGGTCCCCAGGCAGCAGTGTATTGATTTGGGTGGGACTCCCCATGACCCGTCCCTCCTCTCCACTTGGGTCCCCACAGGCTGGAATACTGTTGCACACCACCCCACAGCAACTCACCGCCGGTCTTTGCTCCACATGTTCCTAGGCCACCGCTACTGCTGCTGCTGCCGTTGTTGTTGTTGTTCCAGTGTGGTGAGTGACCGATGGGATGGGAGGCTCCGGACCCCGACCCACCCATCCTTGTCTGATTGGTGCCTGGAGTGGCCTGCCAGCTGGTTGTTCCGCCAAGTGACTGGCCCTGTGCAAAGAAACGGTTCACTTCCTCTTCCCCAGCAAACTCTGCTAGGATGGTGGTGTTCCCGAGCACGCACCTGGACGGAGGTGAGAGGAAAAACATTTGAGCACTGGTTAAAACTTCTTAAAAATCAACCAAAGCGGTTAATTAAGAGACGTACATGTGCAGGGACTTCTGAGCCTTGGCAGCTTCATCCTTGGAGCTGTAGCGCACCACAGCGTTGCCCTGCGTCAGGTTGAGGTGGAATGTGATGAGGGGGCCATGTTGCATGCACAGTGTACGCAGAGTTGAACCGTCAATCTGGGACACAAGCAAGCACACAGAAAGACTTAGGCAATTAGTGGACAAATACAGTTGTCTGTAAGGCTAAGAGGGGGCAGCTGATTGTAAACTGGTACCTGTGGAGTGAGGTTCCTCAGAACCAGCCAGCTACTGGTCCTGGTGGAACTGTCTGTACTCCACGTGGTTCCTGCTGTGTATAAGAGAGAGACACAAAGATGCTTATGCTTAACATGCTTATCTGAAACCAAAGTCAGTTACCTAAACTGAATGGGTGGTGTCGATTTCCACCCAGTGTCAGTTGACATCTGTTTAACCACAACAAGATCTTAAGTCGTTGTCAATCCTGTCTACTCCGTACCTTCAAAACTGTGGTTGTTTGCCACATCAAAACGCAGCTTGCGCTTCGATTACACTCATACTGCAACTTTACATACGAAAACAATATGGCTCCATAATCTGACCTTTACACAACTCACATTTCATGACAAAAAGAAATGTCTTAAACTTTGTGTATTAGCTATGCAGTATGTATAGCTTTTTGTTTATATTCAATATTTTCACATAAAAGGATAAGAACACCTTATATGTCATACGTCTACATGTCTTGTTAGAATGAGCTTTTTCCAGCTTTGTCTCCTGGCTAAAGTTAAGCCCTTCCTTAACAGGCATGATCTAGAAAAAGCAATTCATGCTTTTATTAGTTTAAGGTTGGATTACTGTTATGCCCTTTATGTTGGTCTGAATCAAACCTCCATCTCACGTCTTCAACTTGTGCAAAATGCTGCTGCTATCTTTTTTAACAAATACATCTAGACATGCACATATCACTCCCGTTCTCTACACTCTACATTGGCTCCCTGTGCGTTTTAGAATAGATTTAAAGATTTTATTGTTTGTTTGCAAGGCCTTAAATGGTCTGGCCCCAGAGTATTGAGCCCAACGGGTCATTGCGTTCTTCAAATCAGCGAGTTTTAAAAGTACCAAAGTCCAGGTATAAATGGTGGGGGGATCAGGCTTTTGCAGTTGCTGCCCCAGGACTCTGGAACAAGTTCCCTCGCTGATATTCACACTATTACAGATGTAGCTCTTTTAAGGTCCAAACTCAAAACGTATCTGTTTAGTCTGGCTTTTAATATGTAGCAGTGGTGTGACGCTTTCATTCTTCTGTTTCTTTGTAACCTTTTCTGATTTTACTGTTTTCTGTGTTCATTCCTTCTATTGTATATGCTTTTACTCTTGGTTTCTGATTTTAAGCACTTGGGATACCTGCTGGTTGCTGTAAAGTGCTATATACATAGATTTTGATTGATTGATGTCTTTGCTGCCAAAAAAGGTGTGCAAAAATTACACAGAATGTTTAATCTAGTCATTCACTACAAATAAATCTCATAAATTTGTATAATTGTCTTCTGTAATCAATTAATTATTGTAAGTAATATAGGCACTCTCAATTCAGAATATATGCTTTTTTTATTTGTAATTACATAACATCCTAGGGGTTTGAAGTTGCACTTGGCTACTGACAAAAATGAAAATGGCTTAATCTGCTTGACTATGTTTGTTATCTTCTTTATCTACATACTGTAGAAAATGATGAAAGCATAAACAACTTGGCTTATATATATTCCACTATCAGACTACCTGAGGTGTAAGAGCTGCTCCAGCCTTGGGCCAGACCCAGGGAGTTACCGCCCCAGGTTGAAGGCTTGGTGTTGGTGAGGCCAGGTGGGGGTCGGGAAGGGGCTGTGTTGCTGCTCCGGGCGCCCTGGGGGACCTTCCACAGCTCGTGGGAGAGAGAGCCCTGGTTGTGAGAAATGGGACCTGGAGACCAAGTAGATTTCATCTCTGACAGTTTACCTGAATGGAAAAAAGTAAAGGAAAGGTTGGCCTGCAGAACCAAGTGACTGAAAGACAGCTGCTCCCACAGGAGAGAGTCCTGTAGAGCAAAAATGGACGTAAAAGTTATTTAATATTGTCAAAAGGAAAGCACTTCCCATGCCACACACAAGGAAGAAGGACAGACACTAGACACGCTAACACCACAGGAGAAATATGCACTGCATTAGAGGCAGAGTTGACAGGAAAAGAGTTCAAAAGAGGATCATATTTAATCAGGAGCTTGAATGGAAAGGAGAGATGTGGTTCTCTAATGAGTGGTTGAGGCACTGGTTGTTACATTAACAGGGGAGAGAGGATAATGTTGATTTGCAGTGATTCAGCCACTGCAATGTGGGGGGAGACTGTTATGGATAAACCATGTACCTGCATCATCTGTCTCCGGGGACGACAGACTGAATGAGCTAGTGTAGGCACTGACTGGCCAATCAGTGGAAGGAGGCAGAGCCTCGTTCTGAGTTGAAGTGGGAGAGGAGCCTAAGCCGATGCCATCAACACAAACAAATAGACAAACACAAACAAAAAAGGAAAAAATAGCAGAAAGAGAAAATGGAGTAAAGGAAAAATGCACTGCAAATGATGATAGTAAGCTTATACTGTTAAGAAGATAAGACAAACTGGAAATTAAAATGGTCAAAAATAGTCAAAAGTAGGAAAATGAAGAAAGAAAAGAAAATAAGAAGCGGGCTCTTTGGTGGCAGCAACTGCCCAATACTATCAGACAATTTTACATAGGGACACAGCTTGCTTTATAAAAAATATTCAAGACCACTACACAAAAATGTCTTACTTAGTATCTCACTGAGACAAGTTTTCAGACCTTTTAGCTTGAAAACTCTTAATCTCTCACCTCCACTCCTGTCCCGTAGCAGGTAGCGGTTGACATCTTGGATGTTGGTGTTGATGGTGGGCCCGCTGGGGACACTGCCTGGGGTCACGTTAGGGTCGGTGTCAGGGTCAATATTCTGCAGACCCTTCCAGGGCACACCGGGGCAGAACTCTGAAAATTAAAATGTTTGAAAATGTTTGTTTTTAGCATTGTATGAAACATTATCTACTGATTATCTAATATATGTTAACTAACTACCATCCAGCTAGTAACCAGGAATCAGTTTTGAGTTGCTAAAGTTTAACTAGGTGGTTACTTTATTTTAATTGTTTATAGATGAAGAGATAATAGTCATGTGTAATTATGTACTGTATATCCCATATTTCAACAATGCAAAAGTGATTTGAAAAGTGTTCCATTATAAAAGTAATGAAAAGTGCTCCGGTAAGATTTGTCTTTTACTTGTCAGTTCTCCCATTTCTGACAAAGTAAATCAGTAACAGTGTCATTCACATAGCTGAAAATTTCTACACAGAGGGAAGAATACAGCAGAACTATTTAAAAAAATATATTTTAAAGTAGCCGGCAACATGGCTGACTCGATGAAACAAACTGGTTGACAGTGATCAACATCCTGCTGCCAACAACAAACTGACAAACCATCAATATAGAGTACTTCTTTATAGTGTTTCTAACCTGGTGGCCAGTTGATATTGGTCCCATTGGCCATCTTGTCATTGCTGCTCTTGCCCTGTCCCCAGCTGTCTGGGGTTACAAGGGGGCTGGTAGGAGACTCTGAGCTGGACATCATGTTGTAAGGGCTGTAAGAGTCCTCTAGCTGAGGGGGCTTACCAGGTAGGCCAAGGTTGGCACCTGAGAAAAGGGAAATTAAAACAATATTATTGAAATGTGGGATTTTTTCAATGAAAAACAGTCTGCATCTGGTCCTTGATGTAAAATCGGCTCAATTTAAACTCATCTTGTATTGAGGTTTAATTTAGAAAAAGGAAGACCTTGCAATTGTTGTTAATGATCCGTCATCACAAATATAAACTTTATTTTAGGTGGGGGCTTCTCAGGATGCCCTTTCTTTTCTCACCATGCTTGCCCAGGTTGGGCTCAAGAGGAGAGGAGCTTCCAGAGAGGCTTTCCATGGAGTTGGGATGGGTCCACTGCGATAGGCGCGATTGAGGCTGGGGGGGTTCCTTCATAGACAGACTTCCCACCTCCATGCAGTTTACATTCATGTTTGGATTCAGTCCAGCTGAGGAGACAGAGAGCTGGTTACTACACAAGCCCTAAAAGGTTTAGCGCAGTGTCACCTTTTGTCCGTTAAAAGAGAAAACGTAAATGGCACTCACAGAGAGAGTAGGGACTGTAGGTGTTGGGAGATGGCTGCGGCTCTTTGGTCTGCAGGTCAGGGAGACCTGGAGCCTGGGGATGACCTGGAAATGAATCCAGGGTGGATTTGGACCCGCCATGATGCAGGCCCCGAGTGGGAGGGAGGCGGCTGCTGTTGCTGCTGTTTCATCAGTAGGGCCTGGGCCAGCTGACGCTGGTGCTGTTGGATCTGCTGCTGCATGTTATTGATTGTACGTGCAACCTGGGACGACATCACAATGTAGACCTATTTAGGATCTATAATGTGCAGGTGTAACACATAACTGAAATAAACATTGGTCTGGAATGTTTTCAATCAATCAGCTTTATTTAGGTAAAATAGTTATAACTCAGTAAATATATGATTTTTTAGGTGATCAGAGTGAGTAATAAGAGAACAGGAAACAAGGGGAAACTTAAGGTTAAGAGGGAAACATACTTGCTGCTCTTGTTGTCGAATGGGGCCAGAAATTGCGTTGCGCCTGCAACATCTGCTGCTGAATTTGTAAACGCTGGTATGCCTGTGTATCAGGTAGAAGCATGGTTTCAATGTCAAAAGACTTTGTACACAAAACATATAGTATGTATTTGCACTTTATAGATATTTGCGATGTGCGCTCTACTGCAGTTAATTGTATCTTATGTATCTAATAAAACTTAAAGCAGACAAGGCTAAATGAGACTCACCAGTTGCAGCTGGTAAAGTTGATTCAGAAGGGTCATATGTTGAGGGTTTATTGGTGAGGTTAAAAGTGCAGGATTCAGACCAATGTTTTTTGCTGCAAACTGTAAGAGCTGTGCTTGAACCTTTGGGCAAAGTAAAAACACATTAAAACCAATTTGTTAGCTCAATTAAAATCTAAAACAGACCATCTGTTTCTGCTTCTATGACATGAAGTTCCATATTAGCTTGTAGTGTCAAGGTCCAAAAATAATCTGCTCCTTCATTGATATATACAAGTTCAAATAGGTCTAAACATATGCATAACAAATGAAAAAAAGACTTTAATCTGAATTTAAGATATATCACTCCATTCATTAAAATGCTTTGTCTAGTAATTTGTTTGTAAAGTAAATAAGAAATAAGGTGTGTGTGCTTATCTATATATGTGTGTGTACATACCTGAGGGGGAGAGAAACTGAGGCACTTGAGCCCGTAGACTAGGCTGAGAGGAACTGAGAGGCGGCACTGACGGGTGAGGAGGCGGCTGCGGATGCTGCATGGCCCGGGCTTGTACTGTTCCACCACTGCCAAACATTCCACTCTGCATCTGCTAGACAAACAAAGAGTCAACAGAAATGATCAACAGAGTGCCAACATGTCCTTAAAAAGTCTTGCAATCATAATGATGTAAATTTATCTGTTTGAAATGTCTTAAATATTTTATCTAAAGTTGCAACAGACAAGTTCAGCTCATGTCACAAAATGACAATGCAAGGTAAGTGATCAATATCATGTAAAGCAGTGGTAGTAAAAAATATGATGCCCAAAACAACGTAATTTTTTTGCAAAGTACAGGGAGCTGTGAGGGTTAGACATTGTTGATTTGGCGTTTCCTGTGCACCAAGAACACATCCACCGTCCAACAACAAAATGGTAATGATGCTTTAGGAAATTAAGGCAAACTTATAATGTCTAATTTGATTGGGGATAGTAGACCATTATCTGTTGAACACCAATATAACCATTTTTGATAAAAGGGTTAAAATTGATGATTTACATTTTATTTGAAACCTCTCTTCATCAATTGATTTTCCCTGGGATACCATTCAAACACTCCAGTTGAATGTTTTTCTACACCACATATGGTGCTAACCAGCATTCAAATTTAAAATTATTTAAAGCACAGTTATTATAATTTTAAAGATTATTTTTTGGGCTTTTCCGCCTTTATTTGATAGGACAGCTAGGTGAGAAAGGGGAAAGACATGCAGAAAATTGTCACAGGTCGGATTCGAATCATTGACCTCTGCGTTGAGGCATAAACCTCTCAGTATATGTGCGCCTGCTCTACCCACCGATCCAAACCGGCCACTTTACAGTTATTGTTATATAAATGTAAGACTTACCTTATCCATGAAGGGCAAGCGGGGATCTGACAAGGGGTCTTTGGAAAGAAGCGGAGGCCGAGGGCAGCTTATGGGCTTGTTGATGAGCCCGTTGTTGTAGTCGTGGCCGGTTATCCCCATCCCCCGCTTGTCCATCTCTGTCTTCTTCTCGAGCAGGGCACTCATTGCCTGGTCCAGGCTCATGTTGTTGCTCTTCAAAGCCTCCTCTGCTGGATCCCTCTGAAGAATAAACAAAGCATCAGTAATGCAGAAACGTATCATCACCAAAAGTGTAGTATATATAATAATAATATGCAGTTTCAAACTTCCCTTTTCATGACTAATGTTACGGATACAAATGACACCATTTAGTCAAATATTTTCAATTATTGATATTATGTCAGAAAATTACCAAAGCCCCGGATGACGCCTTCAAATGTCAAGTTTTGGCCAACCAACCAATACTTTACAACCCAAAGATATTCTAAATTAAACTAGCAGTAAGTAGTCACATTTGAGACATGGGAACCAGTGAAATTAGCTATTGTTTCAAACAAAAATGACTAAAAACGATAAATTGTTACAGTTGTTTATAATTTCTAATTTTCTGTTGATTGACTACTGAATAAATCAGCTAATACCGGCAGGTATAATCACCATCATTCTCGGAGTGAACTAATTACAATTAATTTAACATACAACAATACACAGATATTTACATCAAACCATTTGAAGCTCAAAACAAATAAACAAGACGAAAGCAACCACCAAGAATAATCTCTGGCAGAATGATCATTAAATCTGCTTTTTGGGAGAATTTTAATCTTTAAAACATGATACAGAGCAGATACAGGCGTGCATTGCTGTCAGTAACAGTTGTTTTTTGATGCTTGCTCTTACCAAAGCTGGAAATTTTAAAATTCTACACAGAGGCTATACACACTCATTTCAATTTCCCCACCTATGAAAGGGAAATGCTTAATAGTATATGTTGTAACAACCACCATTGATCGAAAGAAGAAATATATAAATTTAAAAAATTTAAAAATATCACAATGTCACTTCTGAGAATTGACAAAGAGCAGTGCAGTGTAGTGTCACTTCAACTCACAGGAAAGCCCATGTCTGTCAGCTGTTTGATAAGACGATTCATGATCCAGGCATCTTCTTGCTTTCCTGGGACCTTACCCTGGGAGAGCTGATGACACAAAATTATTATTAACAAATTAACTTAATATTTTACTATGTAATAAAAAAAATTCTCAAGGACTAAGAGAATATTCTGTATGTAATTAGCCCTGCTTCATACCTTCTGTGGGCCCTTTTTAGATGCATTGCCCCAAGAGTTACAGGAGGAGTTGCTCTCCTGGGAGGCAGCGTTGTTCCACATGTCTCCCTCCTCAGCATCCCACTGACCCCCCGACAAGTTCAGCTCTTCACCTCCACCTCCCCATCCGTCTTGCATAGGTTTGGGGGCTGGAAAACACATCACAAGGGAGGTTGTAAACCAAGCAGCATTGAGGGCATACTTTGACACATGCCTTAAGTAATAACTTTGTTAGTATTTACTTATAATAATTTATCAAAGTCAATAACTTTGACTGTATAACGTTTTTTCATTTGAAATATTTAACTCTATCCAACTGGTTTGAGTTAAAGTTAAGCATCCAACCAGCTGTCCTTTTGCTATTGAGCTTTTAGTATTAGGAAAATAAAAGTGACAAAATTCAACCGTGAAAAAAAATAACAACTAAAGAAATAAGAACTGGTTAGATAAACTTAAAATGTAACATGTTGCACATTACTACATGAAAGTAATCTGGACCGGCCACTAGAGGTCAGTGTGGATATTAGGGAACAATTTCCAGTGCTCTTTGTATCATATTGATGTCCTTGATGTTCAAGATTGAATTGTCTTATTTCAGTTGTTGAGCAAAATGTCGTATCATTATTACTTAAAAAAGTACACACACTTAGTAAGACTATTTTGTAAAACCATACAGAGTTAAGCTATTTACCAGGTTTGCAAGATGCAGACATGACTGTCGGGTTGCCTCTGCCATAGCTGTCTGGGTCTCCCCAGCTCCCGGTAGATTTGCTCCAGGCAGACGTCCCATTGTCAACACTAACCGGAGCGGGTGCAGCTTCCCCCCCAAGAGCTCTCTGATTTTGCGTGGGAGCTGGGTATCTCTCCCCAACCTGGAGGACACAAGGATAAGCCTGTCAATATAAATACTTCAAACCACATCTATTAACATCTAAAATCATGCTTTGGATGCAACCATAAGTTATTAGCATTTTGTCTCAAATTACTTGTTTTTAGAGTTTTTCATAAGAAGGCAGAAAGAGATATTATGAAAACCTTTAAGCCTTTATTTGATAGGATAGCTCAAGACATTAAAGGGGAGAGAGAGTGAGGAATGACATGCAACAAAAGGCCACAGGTCTGAGTCAAACCCAGGCCCACTGCGTCGAGGAGTAAACCTCTGTATATGGATGCCCGCTCTACCAACTGAGCTATTTAGGCACCCAAATAATTACAGTGAGGAAAATAAGTATTTGAACACCCTGCTATTTTGCAAGTTCTCCCACTTATAAATTATGGAGGGGTCCTACATTGTCATCGTAGGTGCATGTCCACTGTGAGAGACAAATCAAATATATTCATAAATATATTCATAAATATAATCAAAAAAAATATCCAGAAATCACAATGTATGATTTTTTAACTATTTATTTGTATGATACAGTTGCAAATAAGTATTTGAACACCTGTCTATCAGCTACAATTCTGACCCTCAAAGACCTGGTAGTCTGCCTTCAAAATGTCCACCTCCACTCCATTTATTATCCTAAATTAGATGCACCTGTTTGAGGTTGTTAGCTGCATAAAGACACCTGTCCACCCCATACAATCAGTAAGAATCCAACTAGTAACATGACCAAGACCAAAGAGCTGTCCAAAGACACTAGAAACAAAATTGTACACCTCCACAAGGCTGGAAAGGGCTACAGGGAAATTGCCAAGCAGCTTGGTGAAAAAAGGTCCCCTGTTGGAGCAATAATTAGAAAATGGAAGAAGCTAAACATGACTGTCAATCTCCCTCGGACTCGGGCTCCATGCAAGATCTCACCTCGTGGGGGCTCAATGAGCCTAAGAAAGGTGAGAAATCAGCCGAGAACTACACGGGAGGAGCTGGTCAATGACCTGAAAAGAGCTGGGACCACCGTTTCCAAGGTTACTGTTAGTAATACACTAAGACGTCATGGTTTGAAATCATGCATGGCACGGAAGGTTCCCCTGCTTAAACCAGCACATGTCAAGGCCCGTCTTAAGTTTGCCAATGACCATTTGGATGATCCAGAGGAGTCATGGGAGAAATTCATGTGGTCAGATGAGACCAAAATAGAACTTTTTGGTCATAATTCCACTAACCGTGTTTGGAGGAAGAAGAATGATGAGTACCATCCTAAGAACACCATCCCTACTGTGAAGCATGGGGGTGGTAGCATCATGCTTTGGGGGTGTTTTTCTGCACATGGGACAGGGCGACTGCACTGTATTAAGGAGAGGATGACCGGGGCCATGTATTGCGAGATTTTGGGGAACAACCTCCTTCTCTCAGTTAGAGCATTGAAGATGGGTCGAGGCTGGGTCTTCCAACATGACAATGACCTGAAGCACACAGCCAGGATAACCAAGGAGTGGCTCTGTAAGAAGGTTCTCGCGTATAGAGAATCTTTGCAGGGAGCTCAAACTCTGTGTTCCTCAGCGACAGCCCAGAACTGTACCAAATATTAACATTGATTTTCTTCGGTGTTCAAATAATTATTTGCATCTGTATCATACAAATAAATAATTAAAAAAATCATACATTGTGATTTCTGGATTTTTTTTTGATTATGTCTCTCACAGTGGACATGCACCTATGATGACAATTTCAGACCCCTCCATCATTTCTAAGTGGGAGAACTTGCAAAATAGCAGGGTATTCAAATACTTATTTTCCTCACTGTATATCATAAACTAACACTATTACAGTAAGAGAAACACATTTTCTTTGTCAAATGGTCATTGTCTGCATTTTCCAGAAATATCAGAAGCACTGTGAAATACAGCTGTCAAAAAAATAACTGCATTTTCACATGCCATTTCACAATCAAACTTTATGGTACTTTGTTACCAAATTTGTCAAATTTACTGGCCAGGCAAAACTTAAAGGGCAAAGTACAAACTATATAGAGTTGGATCAAGTAGTTTGTGTTTGGCTTGTGTTGACATAGTTTTGTGCTCAACATGAGAGTTTGTGATGCTCATGTCTTGAATGCAAAATGCTGAATTGAAAATTACATTATTTCATTTGCTTAATGTAAGAGCCATCACAGCTCTTTCTCATAAAAACATATGGACACTCAGGCTCTTTCTCTCTTCTGATTCCACATATTGATGACTATAAATATAAATAATTGCATAGCTTAAATTGCAATGCATAAGTGATAGGCCTACAAAAATACTTGCATTCTCTTTTATTTGTTTTCCTATTTGTTGTTCTTTAACTGAGCCTTAAAACTAACTGAGGCTCTGGTAAACACCCTCATCCCGTTTATCCTTCTGTTTTGGAATGGGAAGTGCCACTTGTGCAGGAAGGCAGAAACCTGGGCTTGGCTTAGCAGGATGGTTGACAGAGGGAGAAGACACCCCATTTAAGATTTGGCACAGCCTGGAACCTCTTGGCATGAAAGACACAGCACCGTCTCTGGGCCTGGGTAGTGCCAGGCTCAACTTAGCTCTCTCTCCAGGGAGAGGTCAAGTCCTAAAGGCTGCTCCAAAATTATAATGAACATTCAACTTTCTAGTATGACTGGCTGAAGCATTACACTATTCCAAAGAGAGCTACTGTGACGAACACACGTAATATTTTTCCCACCACTTTCTGACAATAGTTATTGGGAAGCAAATTAATCTAATGTGGAGTCGGCATGCAGGGTTAAGTGAGGGACAGCAGGGGGCATCAGCCCCCTCTCAGCTCCTAGGGGCTTACTCCACCTCCTCCCTTCATCAACTGACAGATGGTGGCTCCCATTTAATCACACACTTCCGATTCTTCTCAAACTGTTTGTGGTGAATCACTATTTTCACAAGGCACTTTGTAAACAGCATTCTTGTGCTTCCTTTGGGTACCCATGAGAGGTTGCCAGAGTTACCCACACAGACGTGCCTGTTGTGAAATGCGAGGCGCCTCATGGAGGGACAGGGCTGGCACAGCTTAAATCATTTGGATAGTCGATTAGATGTAAATCCAAAGAGGACAAACTAGGTCAAGACCTTTAAGTGGCTCAAGAGATTGGAGCTTAAAAGGTGCACTATGAGTTCTTGTATGGTTTCAGCACAATTTAATTTTTGTCTCAAATCATAGGCATCCCTGCTTGATCCACTAGCTGCCTGCCCCCTGAATACACTGTGAAAAAGCCCGGTCTCGGGAGACAACACAGGGGTTGTAAATGTCAAACAAACACTAGGGGCACAGGCTGTGCACCAAAATACAACAAACCTGTTCCAGCCAATCACCGACAAGATAGTTGGGGGAGGGGGTAAGGATTAGTAACAGTCAGTTGGGCATGACAGTTACAGAAACATGGGGGGAGTGGGGAGTTTATTTAGTATTTACTTGGAACATCAACAGAAGTGACGTCATGCAGGAACTCATAGTGCACCTTTAACATTGGAATGTACTAACTACCCAACAGCTTTTATGTTTGACACCTTTACTTTGAACAGTAAAAAAAAAAAATGCAGAAAAACATGAAATTCATATAATTTTGATTTTGAATATGTAAAATAAATTCACCTTTAAAATCTGAATTTTGACAATCTAATTTATCATTAAACTATGAGTAAATTAATCTGACCGACTGGGCTTAACAGGATAGGTGTGGGGTATGTGGTTATTACACATTTCAAAATAGTATTATGATGTCTCACCTTGAGCTATCAGGGGGCCCCTGTTGTGAGATGGCCCAGACTGGTGTTGGACAACAGGATCCATGGGCCCACTGGTGGGCCCTGGGTTTTGGGAGTTTTGGGTGTGGTTCTGTAAAGGTGCAGGCGGCCCGTTATAGGGGTGATTGTGAGAGTGGGGGTGGTTGTTGTTGTTGGTGTTGGGGCCTGGGGGGTTATTGCCTCCAGTGGTAACTTTAGCCTGGGGCATTCCTGGATTGTTCCTGTCCCACAGGTTGACTGACTTGCTGTAGGTAACAGGGTCACCCCAAGCTGAGGTCCCATCATCTATCTCCATCTTTCGTCGGATTGAAGGTGGGGAGGGCTCTTCCCAGCCTGTAGGCTCAGCTGAGGACTCCTTACTGCCACTCCAGTTTCCACCCTGCTTCACTGAGCCTGATCCGATCCAAGAGCCTATGCTCCCTCCCCCACTACTACCACTGGGCCCATCCTGGGGCTTCCCCCCCCAACCTTGGGGAGGGCCACTGGGACGCTGACTCACTGGCTCTCCCCAGCCCCCATTTCCACCAGCTGCAGGTATCCCAGGTCCTGAAGAAGACATTCCCCAGCCTCGTGGGTTTTCCTTCCAGCCTCCTGCTTCTCCCTCCCAACCTGGGTTGGTGGGACTTTTTGTGCTCTCTTCTGGTTCTCTCCAGTCCCCTGCATTATTGCTCCCTCCACTATTGCCCCAGCTGCGGGATGCCTTGGGTTGCTCTCCCCAGCTCTGGGATGTGACCTTGTTGCGAGAATCATCCCACCCAGTTGACTTCTCCTCTCCCCAGGATTGACCCCCATTCTTGGGTATACTGGTGGTGGAACCTCCTGTTGGAGGATTAGCCCAGCCACCAGGGCCACCTGGGGGCTTAATGTTGTTGGGTGGTTCTCCCCAACCAGAGCTAGGCTGGTTGTTGGCAGCTATGCTTCCACCCCAACCTGAAGATCCCTGAGAACCAGGCACATCATTTTTGCTCCCAGGGTCAGTCCTCTGAGAGGGGACCATGTTATTGTTGGAGGGCCCTTGGGCATCGCTTGGAGTGGTTGGGCCAGAGCCCCAGGATTCAGCAGCTGCATCATTCTTGTGTTTAGTATTTTCCATGTCCCAGGAGGTGTGCTGGCGAACAGGAGTCTGTCCCCAGCCAGTGTTACACAACACCCTGGGGTCCAGATCCTGGGCAGGCATCAGAGGAGCTGGATTATCTCTGGATGAGGAGTCCATTTGCTGGGGATGTCCTTCCATGCTGTCATTGCTCCCTTCACTTGCACCAGCTTTGTTCACAGCTCTGCTCCAAGGACTTGCTTGTGTTTCCTGGGGAGGAGAGGTGGGGGCATCCCAGCCTCCCTGGGCCTCCTCTGTGTGCTGCTTCCCCCAGTTTCCACCCGACTGGTCACCCCAGCCTCCAGAATTTCCTGCACTTCCTCCAAGGCCCCAGCCAGAGTCCCAACCCGGGGCCTCCTTAGATGAAGATGCCTTTGAGTTGCCACCGTTACCCCATACTGAGCTACCATCTTCTCCATTGACCTGTGGGCCCCCTGGAGGGGTCTGGCCCATGGAACCCAAGCCTACAGGTGAACTACCCCAGCCAGACAAGCTGCGGATGGGGCTGGGGGGTTCCTGCTTATTAGTGTGATTTGGTCCATCAGTTTTAAGGTTCTGAGGTTCTGAACTGAAAGACCCATTCATGGCTGGGGAGCGGTGTGGCTCTGATGTGTCAGAGGCCATTATGTTACCCCAGGCGCTGCCAATCCCAGAGGAGTTGCTGTTAGTGTTGGTTCCAGTACATGTGCTGGTCTGGGCTGGTGGGGGGCCAGGCGGATTACAGAGGTTCGGTGTAGGTTGAGGAGGTGAAATGGTGTTTGCTCCCCCTGAGCTGCCTCCCCCTGTGCCACCACCATCATGCCCTAACATGGGCCAGGCAGAAGGGTTGGCATTAGGGTTTAGGTTCAAGTTAAAGTTGGTAGTCGAGGATGATGAAGCCCCCCAGCCCCTGCTGCCTCCTCCCCCCACTGGGCTGTCATTCTTCCCTTCACTCCCTACTGAGGACTGAGGGGGGCAATGGGAGGGTCCAGGCCCAGAGCCCCAGCTGCGATTGGCCTGGCTATTGAGCATGCTGGTTCCAGTATGATTGGCAGGGCTGGGCCCACTGTTGGCCTTGCTGCTAAGGTGGTTGGTAGGAAAATGGCCTGTCTGGCTATTGGCCCCTGTGGCCATACTCACTGTACTACAACTACTACTAGTACTACTGCTGCTGCTGCTGCTGGTGGTCAGGTGACCAGGGTCAGTGTCCAAAGGGCATCCTCCTGGATGGGCCTGGCTCTGGCTGAGGGTAATAGAAGGCCAAGCCTCTGTGTTCTTCTGGTCAATGATCAGTTGATCCCAGCCACTGAGACTGGTTGAAGATCCAGCAGTTGTGGCACTACTGTTGGCTGGCAGGTGTCCCCAGAGGGGATTATCATGCTGGGCTCGCTGGCCACTCTGTGGGGACAGATCTGTATGAGAGGAAAGAAAAAAAAACAGGACATGAGCTAGAGGGTGAGAGAAGTGAGGTATAAGTTTAAGTATAAGTAAGCCATGCCATCCCACCCACATAAACTTAGTAAGGTTGAAATGCCATGGCAACACGTAACGTGTCTTCTGGGTACATAGACATAATTGTTTTTTAATACATATAAATACACACACAGAAAGACTAATATGATAGCAGAGGGATCTTTAATTAGAACATATATACAAGTTGTATGCAATCTATCCAAAACACTACACTATCACACAGTTTCCATACATTCCATTAGAAATAATGCTCTCTATGATGTAATTAAGAGATGATACTATTCAATGTAACTACAGATTATGTTACAGTGTTTTGTTAGCATTTGTTTGTCACATATGAAAAGAGAAGCCCTAAAAGACCCTAAGAAGAACTCTCATAATTGGGAACCACATCAATGACAGGGGCCATCCAGCTGAGTCATCCTCAACCTCCTAACCATTTCAGTGAGGGCCTCTACTTGACATGATGCACACATACTCTGCACTAGCCCTAGGCAGCCTGTCTCTTCACCAACACGTCAGCCTCCCATCTGTCTGTAAAACCCCTCTGACAACCCAAAGTTCTGCTTTGGCTTATTTCTTGTAGATCCTCATGGAGTGAGTGGAGTGAGCTCCCTGGAGTTGCAAATGGGTTGTGCTGATACAAACTAAGCCCAGTTGCAGATCACAACTGCTGCACTGTTCGACCTGCTGCTACAGATTTTCCTCATTTCTGCTATACTTTGTGCATTGTCAGTTTGTTGCCTTTACATGCATGCTTAGTTTGTATGCAAAGACTCGACAACTACACAAGGGCAGTGACAGTATTTGTGTCCTGCCCCGTTTTCAAGCTTACGTCAATGCTTGTAACTAAAGGAGAGAGAGAAAGGAGGCAGTGAGAGAGCAGGGGAGGGAAAAAAGGGCACTGTGTTTCTGGCACAGATAGCGCTGTGGTTCTGTAGCGTCACTCTACTGAGAAGTACAGGACCGCCATTTTCTCAGTCCTGAACTACTGTAAAGTCAAAAAGGCTCTGAGCTACTGCCTGTTACTCCACCATTGCTGTTTTAATAGTATGCATGTCTCACTCACAATAATGAACACAAGCATAAGAACTCAACACTGCATGACCGCAATGCACTGCAGCTTAAATGTTGGAAAATGCTCATCCACACGGGATGGGAGGGGAGCTTGGTTAACAGCTAAACGATAAAGCCTGGAAACTTTCATTATGTACTCACTAGGTAAAACAAAACAAACTCTTCTCACCTCCCCCCACTCTCACATCTTTCATCCTTTTAAAACTGTCACTAAATATTTAGCAAAGACCACTCCCTCTGCAATTAGCACTGCTACCCACAATCAAAAGCATCTTGAATTGCAGTGGCAGCCAAGAGTAAGCCAGAATAACCTCACAAAAGCCTGCTGCACCCCCTCCAGTGCTGGAATGACAATTTTCTCACACATGCACGGTTATGTTTGAACAGGCATATCATCGGATCACACATGGTGACAAATGTCTGTTTTTGTTAAAATTTATGACTGCTAGCCAAGAATGCTGTGTAAATAAGCAGCAGCACCAAGCTTGTCTAACATGTGTTATACTTAATAGAATGCATGGAGGTTAGAGGATAACTAGGGCTGGGAGCTAGGCAAAAGAAGAAAAAGCGCAGCAATCCCCTGGATCAAAGCTGGTATTGTTTACAAATGATCCCAGTGCCCACGCAACAACACAAGTCAATGTTTAGTAGAGAACAGAGCCCCTTTATGGCTGAGGTTCAGCCCCCTGTGCCTCTCCACTGTGAGGACCTAACATGAGTTGAGTTCACGCCGTGCTACTGCATGGCCACTTGCTCCTTTGTGTGTTAACATACACACCGTGCGACACTGCATCTACTGTGTGGATACATACACTGACAAACAAAAACTTTATTTTCATGCATTCCTTCAGCCTTCCAACATATTTCAGTTTACATAGCAAGTTGGCAAGCATGAACGGCATGTACAGTAAGTGTAGTAAGGTGTGTGTGTGTGTGTGTGTGTGTGTGTGTGTGTGTGTGTGTGTGTGTGTGTGGGGATGTAAGGGTCAGGTAATAAGGGATCATTGAAGAAAAAAAATACAAAGACAGAGATGGTTGTTGAGAGATGGAAGGAGGGCTGTGTGGGACTCAGCTGGACTGATCCGGGCTTAATGAAGTCCCCAAGGGGCAGAGAGACTGGATGGTGCAGAGCTTACAATACATGCTGCCAGCTAGATAAACGTGCTCTCTGACAGACACACGGACATGCTGCACATCCAGGAATGCTACCTCTGCGTTTAATGATAGCAATAGCAACACCCCAATTGTTTTTTATTGGTGTACTGAAACAGCACGAATTATTGATTATTTGACAGAAAATAATTGGCAGCTATAATAATTGATAATCTTGTTTTTGCTCGTCATTTTTTAGAAAAAATGCCTAATCTTCACTAGTTCTTGCTTCTCAGATGTGCTGATTTGATGCTTTTCGTTGTCATGTATAACAGTAAACTGAATATTGTAACTTTTTGTGCCTTTTGTCAGACAAAACAAGCATTTATATCACCTTGAGCTTTGGGAAATATAATGGCCATTTTTCACAACTTTAGGACATTTGTTTGACAAAACAATTAAATCAACAATTGATTTAATGAAAACTTAAACCAAGAAGATAATAAGCAGATTGACCCATATTAAAAGATATAATTAGTTTCAGTTCTAAATGTGTTTGCATTTCAACATAAACTAAAATTAAATACAATATATATTTACATAATGCATGCGTTAGAGCAACATAAACTGTATCTATTGAAGATTGTCAATCTTAGGCACTGAATGAGAGTATTGAATAATCAAATTATTATGAAATTCTGCAGCCAATTTAAAAAAAACAAAACAACCGTAGACGAAACCTAGAAGATATTGAGGGCCCAGCACAAATAACACTTGGCAGCCAAGTCTGCTATTGTTGAATGAGTTTGTTGACTGTTGTTTGTTCCTGGATTAATACAATTCAGTTAACAGCCACTTAATGACAGGGACGGCACAGAAATCTATGCAAGAAATTATGTTTCATACAGATGCTTTCTTTGTAGCTACTTTGCTGTCAATGCAATGCCATTATCTCAAAGCAAAAGAATAACAGGGGGACAAAACATGTCTTCTAAAAAGTACACATCTAAGAAATATGGCCGTCATGTTTGCTTGCAAGTATCCTCTTTCTCCTCCTCCTCCTCTAAAGGATAAACCAGGTCAAGGGCTTTCACCAGCATGCCAGTCTTAAAATAGCTTGGTCTCTCACGCCTCCTACATGCAAAGGGCCCTGGGCTATGGATTTTTAGCTAAGCAAAAGGCAACATTGAGAGAAGGCTATAATAATGGAAAGATTGACAGACTTACATATAGTATGTGCAGCCTGACTAATCCTGGCTGCCCTGGGGCCAACAAGGGTATGCGTGTGGTGGAGGAGGCGAACACATGTGCATCAGAGAACAACGAGAATGGCAGAGAGAGAGGTGCATGGGCACAGAGCAAACTGAGCTCTGAGCATTTGTGGTTAACAGGGAGCTGATGTTTAATCACATCACAAGACGTCCCAGTCCTCTTTGAGGGGATTCCCATAGCTCTTTTACAGCATCATCAGCAAACATTATGAGCACATCAAGTCTAGCATGCATACACTCTCCCTGTTCCCCACTAGACATGATATGAGCATATTAGCTACATTTTCACTTTCACTTGATGATGCCTTTTTACATTAAGATGTTGTTTGTTGGTGTTGGCCTCTGTCGTGCTTAGCAACTACATTGCAGGTACATTAAACAATGATCATTGTTTTATGGGCTTTAACTAGATGGTGTTAGAAAAATGCAAAAGGAGTAGCTAGAAATTGTATGTGCTATAGCCAACACAGAAGACTACAAGCTAATTTGATGAATTAACAGTCATACTAAGGCAGAGAAGGCAAGCGTTGCTGAATTGTTGCCACACAAAGACTGATAAATGCACTTAATTTGTATGCATATAAAAAGGGATTTCCTTATGTCATTTAACTAAATACCCCCAATAAGCATAATATATATTTTTATACTATATTTTTAATAATATATATATATATATATATATATATATATATATATATATATATATATATATATATATATATATATATATATATATATATATATATATATATATATATATATAATATATATATATATTATAAATATTTTATATTCATATTCAGTATTTACTTAAATTGATTGAAATCCGAACATTTGTCTTGAACCTTGACCATTAAAAGCATACCAGTAGTTGCAGCTCTTTGCCTTTACAGCAGAGTAATGCTGTATGTGTCAGAGCCAAACAGGGACACATACAGCTAAGACGGCAGAGGCCGACATGTGACTGGGTAATGAAAACGGGGTGAGGCGAGGTGGAGTCAGCGGATGGAGAGAGGAGGGAGAGGGGAGGGAATGAATGCAGCTAGTGTGTGTCTACTGTTAGCTATATGCAAGAAATGAAAGCAGGGAGGGAGACAATCGTTCTATCAGCAGACAAGGCTATAGGGACAGGGTTGGAGGTGGGTTTACCTGGAGCGCTCTGTATGCGTGTTGAATAACATTGCTGAATATTTTACAAACCAGGAATTAAGCTGTGAGGTTTTCCGACTTCCACATTAGATGGTTAAAGAGACAGAACAGAGAAGGGAGATAGAATGGAGCGTCATGTGCAAAACCTCTCTGTTCTCCAGTTCAGCATGCAGTCTCTGTAGAGGTATATATACAAACACCTCCCACTTGACTGTCTTTCAGTCTGTAAGGTTCTCCTGTCTGTCTGTCCTAATGCAATCAGTCAGTTCAAAGACACACAGAGAGTAAAAGCAGAGCAGAGCAGGCTTTCCAGAGAGGGGCGGAGAGAAGCAGCAGCTTTTACCGTAAGCCATGAGTCACTTCAGCCCACAGTACTGGACCTCTGCCATGCTCGCTCGCTCCTTCTTTCTTTCCTTCTCACACAGTCTTTCTATCAGTGCCAGGTCAGGCCCACTGAGGCGACCAGCCAACTAGCTTGCTCCATATGGCTCCTCCTCCAAAAACAAGAAATACTGTAAGGCTGGTCACCAATGCTCAACGAAGAGTGGGAGGATGATGATGAGAGAGAGAGAGGAGGACGAGAGAAAAATGAGGACAGGGTAAACATCTCATCGTCATGGAGATAGAGCAGCATTCAAACAGCATCAGAGGGTTTGGACAAAGCTCAGACATACTCATGGTAAAAACTGTCTTCCTTCCCAGACAATGAAACATGCCAAGTGCCCTAAAAATAATTCTATCACCATCTTCAAAGAGCACTGTTACTTTATTAAGCAATAAAAGACCTTTACCTCTTGAAAATACATAACAACATGGTTTACTGTGGAAATATCACACACAACACACACACACACACCTGTGTGTACTTTCCATTATCTATCCCTGTATTCCTCTATCCCCATTTCTAATTCCCAGCCAGAGTCAAAATAAACAATAGCCTCTGTGATGAAAGTGCATTCGCACGGCTCTACCTACCAGGCTGTAACAATCACAGTGCCATACAAAAAGTAGATAAAGCCACTGTCATTCAAGAATGCCAATGACAGTTTGTGCAAAACACGACTGCTATTGGGCACAGCTGATAAAGGTTTAACAACTGTCAGAATGGGTTGTAAAAAATAATGGCAACATCACATGTACAAATATAACCTATGTTATCTGGCTGTAAGAAAATGCCAGTAAAAGCTTGTAGTGTGAGTTTACAAAACGTACATGACAACAAAAGGGCACAAATTTCAAATTTGCTACTGAATTCCACTCATCACCCTCAGTAAAGGTAATGTCACATAACAAACATACTGAAAGGGACTCACAACAACATTACAGCAACCCCTTTTGCCACATGGATAGAAATTATTTTCCAATATGCGTTAATTGCATTCCCCTTTAAAAATGAAAAAGAGAAATGGAGTAAGAAATAGTGACTCGCCAACAGAGTGTCTCGGCTGACCTGTAGGCAGGCTGGCTGTGGAGGAAGAGGAGCAGGAGGGAGAGGAGTGTATGGCTACTGCTGCTGCAGGTTCAGTAGTAGCGGGACGTCCCGTTGTGGTAAGAGACAGAGTCCCGGAGGGCAAAGGCTGGCCCCTCTTCAACAGCTGTTTGTGCTCCTGCTGACGGAAGCGAGGGGGCACCTCTCTTGGTGGGTAGCGCTGCTGGAGCAGAGTCTGGGGCTGCTGTGCTGTCTGCGGCTGACATCCAGAGGGGGCACGCTTGCCATTGCCACTGCTAGGGGGTACAGATGGGACGGCACTGGGGTTGATGGGGGGGAAGAGGGATGGGGTCGAGCTTGGCAGATTCTGGCACTGAGAAGATGGGAGGGTGGTGGGTCACAGGTAAAAAGAAAGCAGAAATGCAGGGATGAGGAGGCGCAGTTGTTGAGCGTACTAGCATTAAAACATTTATTGACTGAAAACAAACACTTAATTGATTGTATCATTTCATTGATTGTATCATTTTCATTTTATTTGACATTAAAAATACATCCCAAAAAAGATCATTTCTTTCTGGAAAGCTGCTGTGCCTAAGCACTTTGCCCACTGCCTATTTTTAAAAGGCATGGTCACTTTTGGATTGGGGCCGTAACGTTAAATTCAGAAAGGCAAATAAGGAGAAATGCACAAGATTAGCTAACTTTCCTGGCTGGCTGAAGCTTGATGCTAGGAAGTGGTCAGTCTAAAACATGGCTGCTCTTTGGAGAACCAAAGAACTGTAATAATCTCAGGATGGTACTGTAATAAATCTTTAGCCTTTTGCCAATAAACACAACTCTTTCAATCTGCTTTGATGCCTAGTCACAGATTGAAAGTGATGAAGAAGTACCAGATAGGACTGTCAGACCTATGTCCACAGCGGTGGTGTAAGGACTACACAAAATGCATTATCCAGAATAGGAGGAAAAACCTCTCTGGGCTGCTTGCATTTTTTTGTTAAACAAGTCACAAAGTAAATGCAAGATATTCTTTGTAATTCTTTACAACCATTCACCAAAATAAGCAAGCAGGACTACTTTATTGCAGAATTCAAATTCTCAACAAAACCTGCTGATTTTAGCCAATAATGTTAGCTTGCTAGCTTAGAGGAGGTTCTTGTTGTTTCCCATAGCGAAGGGATTTTGACACCTAGTTAGTCGCCAGATATCCGGCTTGTCAGGCTTATCCTGGCAATGTACTTCCGTTGATCCAGACTAAAAGTCAGATCATGGATTTATATTTGCCTGCTGCATTACTGTGGGCTATTGTCTCCATCAGGACAGTACATTTAGGAGTTCTCATCCCCATCAACATAAGCTATTTATGGTTTGTAGCAGGTTGAGGCCCCTGAAAGGATCAGCTCTCAGTGTTTTACCAATGCACACATCAAGCCGTTGTGGAGGTTGTGTTTCTGGCTACCTTGCAAACGTAGGTCTATTATTAGCTCTCTTTTATTTCCGTATTTGGTGACTACTTATTTCAATGAAAGCAGCTGCCTGCTGTGGCCGAAAACAATGGTATTAGAGTGGTTAGATTGAACACAATGAAAACAGCAAAGTTGCAAGCCAGACAATTAACAATAAGCTGGAAAGCAACATAAAGCTCTAAAAAGCTGCAGGGAGCTACAGATTCACGTAATAATTCTCTGTGGGTTCATCACCATGAGCGATGCCTCTCACATTATATATAATCATTTGATAACTTGTTATTCCTAAAATATTGATAACAGCTGCTTTAAAGACAAGCTCCACATTCAAACGTGCAGACTGTAAACAAGACATTACTTTATTTTCTAAATATTGCCAAAGAAAAGAAGCCAAAGCTGTTAAGTGTAAAGTCTTTGGCAGGCTAATACACTGTAGCTGAATGCGGCCGAGCAAGGTTAGAGGTCACCACTAAGTCAAACAGGATGATCAGCTCTGGGTCAAAGAGCTGCTGCTGGGTGAGATGCATTATGGGACACAAAGTACACTGTATAATCGTCTCAGTACATTTCATTACATAATAGAATAAGCTGGTAAACTAGAATGTAAACAGGATGCAAAAAATGTGTTTAAGACCGTAACACATCAGCTGATCTAACATTATGTGCAGCCAGAGAAAAATGGTATTTGAGTTATTTAAATAAAATACAGGAGGGGGAAAGGAGGAAAAAAACCTTGTCATGCAGCAACCAAAAGAAAAAGAAAATCTTTGTGTGGCCGTAATGAGTTATAAAGAGCAGTGCTTCGCCATTGGCTGCTGTCCCAAGTGTGTGCAGTGAAGCAATGAATAACTCGCACACATGTGGTCAGCCTGACACACAGAAACACAAAGAGTTATGTAATGCTGAGGCCCACACTAAGGGGAGAGGACAGGATGGTGTTGTGGGATATACAATCACACAGCCTTGTAAATACCAACAGACTGATGTTCACTCACATATTACAACCAATTACTTATCTTCCTTATTTTTCTGCGTTTGTGTCTGTCATGCATGTGTGGGGGGTGGGGGGGTTTTCTCTGTAATTTTTGCCTGCAGTACCGCAAACCCTATGCATGGTCTGATCCAGTTTCACCCGCATCTGTCTGTGTGTGTGTCTCCCTCTCCCTGCAGCTCAGGAATAAGGGGGGGGAAGCTCGAGAGCTGGAGCTCGCCTCTCATCGGATTTCTCTACATCTGCTCCATTTCCTCTCCTATCTTGTGCTTCATCCCTCCCCACCTTCCCGTGCTCTCCTCTCCCTTTCTCCTTTATTCACTGTGATCTACAATTATCCTCTCATCATAATTACACAATTAGGGGCAGCAGATAATTCCCAGACAATTCTACACACTGATTTTAAAAGGTGATTTCCTCCTAAAACAGAGGACTTTGTGGATGTGCCACAATATATAATAATAGTTAGGAAGGCAATCATTATACAGTTGGGACTCTCTGATGTGTGACGTAAATTCTTCTGGAAGCTGGGAGAAGCTGGCTGGCTGCTCTGTCTGCCAATCAGAGGAGGGAGAGCGAAAGAGAGACCACGAGGCAAGAGAAGTAGATAGAGCAGGGAGGTTAAGTGATGAATAGAATGATGTGTGTGTGAAAGACAGTCTCCACCCCCTTCCATGCTCCACTGTGAACTCGAGTCTCACTGCTGGAAACCAGCTCTGGTCTAAATCCGCTTACAATTACGAACACATTTGCGTATAATACGCCACGCTGCAGTGGATCATTCTTCTCATGGCAAGTACTTGAGTCCTGCCCACTTCATCAAAGTGACCGATACATTCAGGCAAAATGATCAAATAATTGCAATTATGTTCAAGCAAAATGGTCTATTGCAATTATGTTCATGATGGAAATCACAGACTGAATCTGGTCAGGAAGGGGATCATGAGACAAACAAGTAAATACCTCTGACATCAGCCAGGTCTGGCTTATTAAGCATGAGTCTCACAAGGCAGTGCTTTGCAGGAAAAAGTGAAATAGAATAATAAGAGATCTGAGTCACTTTCGCTAACAGCCTATATGCAAAAACACAGTGCTCAGCTGTGCGAGTGCACAGGAGAATTCCCAGTTCATCAAAGATGCACATCAAACCGTGGCCTTGGGGCTGTGTGATCTAAGAGATCTAATTTTCCACTTTAAAAAGGGGTCTTAATTTTCTGAGAGGAAAGATGATAGCATGCTTGCTTGACTGTTTAAGACCTGGAGGTTGGGGGGAGGTTGTCTGGGAAGATAGAGAGTTGAAGGTAGGTGGAAAAAGGGAGAGGGCCCTTATGTCTCTCTTTACAAGAAGAAAAAACAGGCAGCATGACCTTGAAGATAAAGGGTTCTTCTGGGTGTGAGCTTTGTAAGTGGAAGACCATAGATACAAATTGTTCATTACCCCACAGGAGAACTTTCATAGGTAGACCAGCCAATGTAAGTATAACTTAAAGAAATGAAGCGGGGTCCTTGGCACTCTGTAAAAGGTTTTCAGATTAATTATAAAAATGTGTCTCCACAGAAAGCTTTAGAGTTCACAAAAACAATATAATTTTAGGGGGTCTCCAAATATATTCTCTATCTTGTAAGGAGTCATTGGTTGAAAAATTATTGAGAGCCTCTGATTTAAAGTCCCTGTTATACTCAGTTCAGTCAGATACCTAAATACCCAAATAACAAAAGGTGCTGTTCATATGAACTTTGTTAAGCATGTCAACATGACTGAAGTGAGGAGGCATTTTCTTCTAGCTGAGAACATTAAATATTGTGCAGAGATCATGTCATTTAACCACTGATACTGGCACAGCTTCAAATGTGGACCTGAGTAAAAGTGCTTGGGAGATGGATCACAGTCTCTGCTTTCCATTCATCGAAGTGGATCACCTTGCTCTCTGAGAGTATACACAGATAGGCATGCAAAAGTTCAGTTTGTTTGTGATAATAAGCTTTCTGTGGCTGAGCTTTTAATCAGCCAAGTTATGGCCTGAATTAAGTTTTTGAACACTAGCCGAAGAACATTCTCTAAACCAGGTTGATGTGCCCGTAGGATGCATGCTTCTATTCAAACAAGCAGGTTGGCTGGCTTCTATTAAACAGTCTATCATTTCATAGACATGGCAGCACAGTCAGAAATTCTGTGTGATCGGTGCGACAGAATAAAATTCAACAAAGAAAAACAAATGCGAAGGAATCTGGAGGATGCAGATTTGGTTAAAGGTGCCCTGCCACCAGAGGTGGGTAGTAACGAGTTGCATATACTCCGTTACATTTACTTGAGTACGTTTTTTGAAAACATTATACTTTTAGGAGTAGTTTTAAATCACTATACTTTTTACTTGAGTAGATTTGTGAAGAAGAAACTGAACTCTTACTCCGCTACATTAGGCTACAATGAGCTTGTTACTTTTCTTTTTACCTCTTGGGTATTCTACGCATCGTTTTCATACCCCCCTCCCACGCCTCATTTTAATGTTTTATTTTGACAGAGATAATAATAATGTGAAAATGAACTGCTACCTCCTCTGTCAGCTCTAGCCACTGAATAGAATAGAAATAGAATAGAAATAAGCGGAGAAATCAGGCCAATTACAAAAACTGGTCAGGTTGACGTCATGATGCCTGAGTTCATTACCACAAAGTAAGGAAATACGTGTGGCAAGGCACCTTTAACCACACTAAATGTAGACCCATTCATAAACATGAAAAAATTATAATTTCTCTTTGTGTAAAAATGCCCTTTAATCCATGTGTGTGCATCATGTTTGACAAATTCTCAATGATCGATGCCTTCTCTGTAGCTACTGTATTTCAAGTGTATTGTATATCTGGTGTTGCTGCCAAAGTGTCATACTGTAATTGAAGCAAAAGGGAAACATGGGGATTACTAGATCCTTTTCAGATGTCTATTAAAGAGGAAGCAGCACAAAGAATATCAACAAATCATGAGCGAGGAAAGGAAGCGTGTCTTTAGGGTTCTCCATCTCTTTCCTCCTGTGGGCTTTAAAATGTGAGCAGCGAGAAGATTAAAGGGCTTAATTAGAAGTGAATAAATATGACAATGTAGTTAAGAGGGAAACCCCTACCTCACTGCATCACATTCAACACAGACAAAATCTATTTAAAAGCACTTGATGTCTGACAGCACAAAGTGAAGAGCATAAGGCTATATAGTTCAGAACATTTATTAAATGGTAACTAGATTTCTGAATGGTGCAACATAGTCCCACACCTGAGCTGGATAAATATACTGTAAGTCATCATCACCAGGTACTCATACCAGCGACAATCACTCTCGTCTTTTAATAGGTGTTTCTAGCCAGAACTATTCATTTCATGGCATGTAGAAACAACACCTTGAGAGCCGGATGACAGATTAGAGAAGAGTTGCCTGTATGCCCGCTGCTCTCAAAAGACAGGTGGAAGACTGACAGAGAGCTTCCCTGGACTCATCACTCTCCTATCCCTGGCCTTTTGTGCCAACAGCTGCAGGCAGGCCAGATTCCACTGTCTGTCATGATTTGGAGGAAGTGATGTGTGAAAGAGAGTTGACCGTCCTGTCCTCCTGACCTGGGCAGAAACCGCTGGGCAAACACAATTCCCTTAAGAATGATTAAGACTGCAATATTTGCTTCATATAGAAATTGCAAGAGGCTGCAATTGTCACACCCATTGTATAATATAAAGATACCTGATATATTTGTTTTGTTCAAACTTAGCGATTTCTACATCAAAAAAAGGGATAATAAATTGTCAATTTGTCAAAAATATATTTTTAGACATTTTTTGTAAAACCACAGATTTGCCCTGTGCAACTTAACTTCTCAATGTCATAACCAAATATCACAGCTGCCTTAACAGCCAGCTCCAGAATAACTTAACGTGATATTAACACACATTTCTGCCCCACTAACCTGCATGTTTCATAAAAAGAGAAAATAGATTGTTCATCATTCAGAAGCAATAGACCAACTTAACTCCTAACATATGTGTGGCACTTCACGTTACACTGTGCCCTAAAAAAAATATTTAATGACAAAAAGCTCATATGCACAATATATAGCGTAACACTCCACAACTGCAAAATCCAGTCGTTACCCCTGTTGCTCTTTAAAATGTGGTTTATCCTCGCCATTGCTGCATCCATTTAAGCTGTGCTCATAAGACATATGTAGTAGAGGCGGTGACAATGTCGCGGCACACTGGCATGAATCCCCCCTGATCATGCCACAATTTATGCCTCTCCAACACAAAGTGCTGGGCGTAATTAAGAGAATGTGAAAAGGCAAATTAATCTGTTATGAAATTACTGCCGTGACACTGCTTTATAATAATGTTATCTTCTATTGCGCATGTAAATGTGTGCTTTCAGATGTATGTATGTTGTGCCCTATCTTATAGTGATGTGAACGCACAGCATGACCAGAAACACAATAGCTAATTAACCCTTAGAAATTAACTCTAGTACAGCTTGTTGGTGGCTGAATGCCTCTGCTGTGACACATGATACGTAGCTATGATGGGGCCAATAATTAATACTGTTAGACTCATCTGGTACTTTCTTGAGGATGGCTGGCCAGTGCCAAAGAAATTAAATTCTTCGACAGGAAGTCACGCTGGCTTTTACTATGCCTTATGTGTTTATTTATCTGCTCTGCTGATACAAACAGAAATTCACAAAGAAATTAACAGATTTTCTGTTCAGACTGCTACTTGACCTCATTTTATGAATAATGATGAACATAAAGGAAAGAGGATGAGAAAGAGGATATTTTATGCTACTATTACATGGGGGAAGGTTACTATGTGGTCACTATGTTTCACTTACTTCTAATGAAGAAGTGCCAAAAAACAAAGACTAGAACATAAGTTCAACATGCTGTTACAATGGTGGAAGCAAACTGAGACCCCCCTTTTCAGGCAATTTTGGTCTTGTTGACTAGTTATCACGAGGGAGTTCAACAGACAGCTTTCACACCATCCCAAAAGAACCGTACTAACCAGGCAAATGCACCAGGTTAGGTGTGAAAGTATCATTATTTATTAGGTATTTTGGTATTTGGAGATGAATGTGCTACCTTTGCTAATTAAATTCATAACATTCTCCGTGTGGGTTAGTGAGGCAGAGGGATCTGTGTAGTATTTGTGAGTAGCAATGGAAAAACCATATGAGTAAAACCATATGTGTGTGTTTGCACAAGCACACCATGCACATATGCTTGTCTGTCATATAAGGGGACTGGTAGAGTGACAGTGAGTGCCTGTGTGTATGTGTCTGAGAAGTGAGCCAGTAGACATTTTCTTCAAAAGGCCCCCTCAGCTGTGCCGGCAAACAGGAAACTGACATGCATTCTCGGTTTCACATGGCTCCGTCTGTTTCTTTTGCTCTCGCATGCCCTTTTCCAGCTCTCTCAAATCAACCAAAGGCACTGTGTTTTAGCAGCTGTCACTCTACACTTTGCACAAATGTAACTACAACAATTAATTTCATCTCTTTGCTTACAGCCCACTTTCATTTGCTCTCTCCTGCTGGTCCCGGTGTGGGCCTCTCTTCTTAACTAGACAGGAGGTGGTGTAGTGTTACTATGGTGCTTGTGGTCTTCCTGGAGATCTCCCGTACATAGATGCCTGTTTATTCAGCCTACACGCTAGTCTTGTTTTCCTAATTAGCTCCCAGTGTACCCTTCATTATTATCAGATACAATCTGCCTCTCTTTGTTGATAAATTACTCATAATGTAATTTTTTTTTATGTTATTGTTTTATGGTGAATTAGCCACTATATTATTAAACAATACACAATATCTTTAAATATTTTTAAATCTGAAATGAGCTCTAGATTTTAGGACGTTGCTCTGTATCTCTGAAATGTATTTGTGGTGAAACAATAATACAGACATTTTTTTCAATTGAATCTATTGATTGATAAGTTGAAAAGAATTAATAAAATGTTAAAGATTTATCGTCAAGTATGTTTTTTTCTGGTCAATAAACTAACCAAAGCATCACCGTCACGTGGCCAAAGAGGATTTATATGAGCATACCGGAGTGCACATATGTACAATATGCTAAAAAGTCATATGTGACATTTAAAGGGGTGACAATTGCAGTAAAATGAGGTCACAGCATGTTGCTGTTATGAGCAGCAGTTATGAAAATATTGTGCAAATCACAGCCTGGTTTGTAGATGGGGAGAAAACCCTAGCGTGTGTGTATGTATGTATATATATATATATACACACACACATACACACACACACACACACATACACACACACACACACACTGTATATAGGTCAATTTGCGGATGCTGTGAAACAACACAAAAGACAAAGAGAATAGTAACCCAGCCAACCCAGATCACATTCATTAGTGCAGCAAACTGAGGGGTTATAAGTGACTCAGGAAAGAGGAATAAGGGATGGGAGCCACCCCCCCCCCTCTGGTGACATTATAGCCTCATTAACTCATCCTTCTGGGAGAAAGTAGGTGGTCAAGGCACTGCCCCTTGACGATAGAAAGTTAACAGTTGTATGAACCATAAGAGGAGAACTTACTTCTTTCTACTGATCTAAGTTCACACGAACACATTTGTATGAACACAGCTTTGGGCACAAAGACACTAACACTGTAATTAGGTGTCATTCTCTTGCTGCCAAAGTCTGCCAGAAGTTCTAATCAGATTTCACCTTGCCCATCCCTTGGGAGACATTAAGTCCCTCTCCCATCTGCCGGCTCATCTCAAACAGGAGCTCTGCTCCTGGGCTGACGAACTGTCCAACACTGTCTACCCGCCTCTCTCTGGTCATTAAGAGCACTGGCTTAGGGAGACAAAGTGAAGAGTGGGTCTGCAACTGCCACAGTGCAGGAGTTCAAAACCTGCAAGCTAAAGACACTTTTCCCTTCAGAAGTCACCTTTCAATCAACAAGTCTTTTTTTACATTTCCTTATGTTTTCTTACTCTCATGAGATTTCTCCTCACCTCTAACCTCCTAGGCATGCCTGAGGAGCCCACAAGAAGGCCAGAGGAGCAGCTGCACCATCCCTATGCCCCTTATTAGTCTTGTATGGGCACCTGGCCTCCATTTTGGCTCAGGTAGTATGGACCACCTGGCTGCTGCTAATGTTTTTAGTTAAAGATGTTTGAATATAATAAAAGCTGATGCTTCATTTCCAAATTACACAGCAGTGAACAGAGAGCAAATTGAGGCTCTGAGGCAAAAAAGCAATCCTGCACTAGAGTTATCCATCTAATTAGGAGGATACACAATTTAACACACCCACACAATAAGTCTCCCTACTGTTTGAAAACACAAACTCATTGCAGGGATCATGGCAGACAAACCTGTTGCCTGCACAGAGAAACTGTGTCATCACATGTGCAGCATGATTCACATTTGCGGGCAACTACAAAGTAAGGTAAGTAAATTACATTTGAGCTAACTATTTTATGTGTGTGGCAGAATACACTAAATAAATAAAGTTTATTCAATAAGTCACAAGAACTCACCTTTGGTTATCTGTTCTGTGGCCTGAAAAAAAAAAAAAAACTAATTAGCAATAACATGAAGACTCAGAATAACTTTTAATAAAGCAATAACCATCTTTTATAAGTATGCCACTTTTATTGAATTGAAATGCACTTGAGTAGTCTTTGCCTCTTCAGTGTTTGTTTTGTGATTTTTAATTTTTGTTACATGTAACTAATTTGTTCTGCTATCTTGGCGTTGTAAGGCTGCCGTGCATCACCCAGGTGGGTGCTACACATTGGTGATGGTAGAGAGTAGTCCCCCCCCCAAAGCGCTTTGAGTGTCTATGGTAAAGCGCTATATAAATGTAATTAATTATTATTAATTATGACAGGGTTGGAGTAACTAGCCATGGCACTTGGAACAAAATGTCCAGGGGCTGGTTCTGCTCATCTAATGAAATGCTAAAAAGGTTCATGTTCATTCGTGCTGCTTGAGGTGGGGAGTGGGTTCATTACTCTTGTGGCTGGAGTGGGAGTAAAATAGTACATACAATACAATAATACAAATGTTCCTCTTATACATTAAGAAACAACATTTTTTCACCCACACTGACAAGAAGCATCAAGGATACATGACATGTATTACAGAGAACAGCAGGTAAACACTGAAAACAGATGACCCACTAAAGGAACAAGTGAAGAGGAGGGGTAGAGGTGGGGGGCTGCAGGGTAAATACTATAATGTTCAAGTTAATGCTCCCTGTGGAAACACACATGACAAATTGCATGTGCTCAATATGCATGTGATCAATGTTCTGTAACTTCAGCAAAAACACCTGAGCATACTAGAGACCTGAGCTTTGTTGTGCACCCCCAAACATTTTAAATAATACACAAGATTGTTACCCTTAACAGCTTTGTCTGAGATTTGTTGAGAAAAAAGGAAGTGGAAGCATTTCTTTTCATTGCTGGGGGATGTTGGCCATGCATGAACTCCCACTAAATGGGGGCTTATAGTATCTTACCATGTTGGTTTTGATGAAATGGTAGTCAGAGGCAATTCAAGCTAAAAGACAAGTGTATTTGTGTCAAATGAGAGGGCCTGCCACAGGCTTACCCTTTTCTGAGCAGCTTCTTTCTTTTTCTTCTCTTCTTGCTTTTTCTTTTTCTTATCTTCCATCAAATGGTTCTCTTCTTGTGTTTTTTGCTTCTTCTCACAGCTTAAAATACAAAAAGAGAGAGAGAGAGAGATGAACATGGTGTTATCCCAATCACCAACTGAGAAATGGTACGTGAACACCTGCTAAACTGATTTATTTACAATTACTACGCTGGATTATTCAATTGTTGCTCTCTTAGGTAAAATCTGTGTTGTCAATGGCTGTTGTTTTAACAGTTGTGGCCAATGAGATGAGGCCCCCCTTCTTCGGACTAATATGTAGGCAGACCATATAAAAACAATACATTATACACCCAGTATTCTGGGTGGTAGACAACTTTATGCCCACCATTCATGTGGACAAAGTATCAACACTGACCTACACCTTTTCTACCCAGTCCTGAGACAAAAAATGTGTCCACAACAGACACACACCACTCTAGCTGAAAACCACCTGACAATGCCCTGTAATTGCATGTGCAAGTGCATCCAGCTGAGAGCTTTATCTATCCTAATCCTCTACTAAAAAAAACAACAACAAATAAATAAAAGCTGGAAGCTGGGTTTTTTAAAGGACTGACAGAAGTATAGTAACTTTAAATACATACATTGGAATCAAGTGTCTTGAACCTTAAATGAGAAATTAAAACCATCAGCCTTTACTCCTGCCATGCCTATGCTGCTACAGGCAACAGCGGTGTGTGCCATTGCCTAGCAACAAGCGCTCCCCGAGGCCCTGGTGAGCAGTCAGGTGGAGACAGACAGCGCCCTTAAGCTTGGGGCTGAAATCTGTTTGATTGTGGATGTTCAATAATGGCATTGGGAATACAAGATGAAAGTTGAACTTGGACAAGCATCAAAAAGTAAAGCACAAATCTGAAATTATAATTGAGAAATTGAGTCAGGGCTTGGAGCATGAGAGTAAGGGTTCAAGAGTGGGTTTTGAATATCCCAAAACAAAGTAAACAAACATAAGAAAAGTATTTCCTTTTCCCTGTCTTAACTGTTCTTTCTTGACTATGATCGCAAATGTAATATGTTCAACCAAGAACATTTATAAAATGTTAGAAACCACCAACTGTGGTGATAAGAGAATTCAACCAAGCAGCACTAATTTAGCTTTGTTGTGATGAACCATTGTTTTCGGACAACGATGCAGTTGGAAACATTAATTCACTGTTGTTTTCTGTATGGCTGAAAGGAGCTACTATGAATAGTATGAAAGGTATGAGAGGATAAAATACAAAGGGTTGTGACTGGTTTAAAATTTGTAGGCAACATGTGTCAGTGCAGTGACGTTTCCTCCATCCTTATACGTGAATATGCTAGGCAACATTGATGTGTTGTTATTAGACCCTGTGAGTAATAGTTTTACACTTGTAAGGTTTAGGTTTAGAATTGTAATGGTGCATATATTTACTGCACATTAAAGTTCATTCTGCTACTACATTTGTAACTGAATTGAAGGTTTACAGTAATGTGTGATTAATTCTTGATTTCTTGCATCATGACCTACCTAAACTGTTTAGTGTGTGGACACATTTTTCCAATCTGATCTTGCAGCTGCTGCTGCCACCACCTGCTCCCAGAGGCCACGCTCACCTCTGCTCTCAGACTGTGCGGCGAGCAAACAGGTGACAAAGGATCCCGATGGGGAAGCCTCCTGTTCGCAAAGATCAGACCCCACAATATTTCTTCATCTGTTCTTTATATCGTTTTTAACGCTGACGTAACATGTGGAGAAACTTTTAGTAAGTAAGGAATCTAACTAAAGAACTGCTATTATTCAATTTGTTTGAGGGAAACCAGTGCATTCTGGTTTCTGAGTACATTGTGCTACACTGTTAGAACGTGTCTTTGCATTGCATCATTTCAAATGGCCAATCAGTGATGTGCAAGAAAGACCTAAACAACTGAATAATTAAATAGGCAACTGGAAACCACCCACAAAACCTGTGCAAGTGCATCTCTAAATGACAATGTTGACGATGAAGTGTTCCCAGCTATTGGCTATATCAAAACAAATGTTTTAATATATTTTGTTAGACATACAGTACTTTAGATGTGATTTACTTGGTGTCAAAACAACCCTGGCTGCTGAATTAACTGGACATCAACTGGAGTTCAGCTCAACAACAAAGTCATCTAGTAGTGTTAACAAATCCCAAAAAACAATCAACCAAACTGCAAAAACAAACAAAAAGTTAGTTATTTAAGCAAAGTTAAATGAACTAAACATCTGCCCAGCATTTTGATGTTTTCACTTCAATGACTGATACTTTGTTTTTATACAAACTTTTAATACTGCTGCAAGAGCAGCACAGCAATGAAAAGACGCTAAATGACAGAGTGTCTTCATAACTGGACCGTTGACCAGCTTGCATGCATGAGATTAGGTTGTTGACACGCCGCCCCAATACTCTTATCTACCAATTCACATCATATACACTTATTTTTACCCTCAAAAGGCTGGATACGGAACCTGCTGATGCAACTGCCATGCTAAATATAGCGGGTGCTGCTCCTTTCAAAGGCATCAGTGTGGGGCTTGTGTCATGTAGGATCAGAGGATAAGAGAGATGCTCCAGTTAATGTGAGCCGCTGTCGGCCTCCGACCCAGATGAGGAGAGTGAGTGCCGAGCAAAGTGTCAAAATTATTTCAGTTTAGGAAACATTGGGTCCCCTGAGCAGGATAGAGAGTCTCTCTCAATGAGAGTGGCCGTGTCATTTCCAAACATCTGCCTGGCTTGGACAGATGTGTGTCCCTTGGACTCTGTGTTGGCTGATGGGGAGAATGCAGTAATGGCACCTCCTGCCCAATTGGAAGCTGCAGCATCTCTGGAAATGTAATGACACTATGTGAATAGACATAACTTTAATTAACCTACTATTTAAAATGATACTGACTCCCCCCATAGATAACTTTTGTAATTGAAAAGAAAGGAAATTCCGAGGAGCCCTTTTTATCAAATGCTGATAAGAACATTGATAATGATAACATAAAGGCCATTCTATAAATAAACAAAATCACACAGAGGAGGCAGCAAGACTGCAGTTTTCATTTGATGTTTACTCGTAGCAGCGGGCTGTGCTACATCACGAGCAGCCGTTTGTAGTGAGAAAGCACAGCTCGCGTGGATATGAAGGACGTAGGTCAATGAGCTCAGCTCTGTTGTGGAATTACACCCTCCTGTCAGAACAACAGGATTAAAGCTTGGTGTCCCTCTTAAAACCAGACACTCATTCTGCTGACAAAGGAAGGCAAAAGGAAAAGAAAAAACACAGTCAGACTAGGGAGGGACAAAGGACAGCCAATACAAGCAAGTGTAAAATTGTTAGAAAATTGAGTGGAGTCCGAGAAGGAAGAAGAGTCGATGATCGCAAGGTGGATTGTGGACATGTAAATGCCGAGCTACCCCACTTCAGAGCAATGAAGATGAGGGGGCTACAATTGATGGGGCTGGTTTGTGTGTATATGTGAGAGATGGGGGAAGGGGTGCTAGACGGCAGTCGCTGGGCACAGAGCCAGGAATGCCATCGCTGCAAGCTAAACAAGAGCACGGCGAGCCCTTGGGAGAACGCTCGCTAGCAACCACAGCAGCAGCCACCACAGCTATGGCAGAATGTGCAGCTCCCTCTGCAATCGCACTTGAGGGCAACACAGCTTTTTACTACTAAAACATAGCGAAAAGAGTATTACCTTTCAAATAATGTGACGATTTAAAAACTGCTGGGTACGCACTAACAAAGTCCTTGTGCTCTGCAAAGAGGATTGCACTCTCTAAAGTACTTGGAGCTATTCTCAGTGTGGTCATGTTAATGCTTTCTGACCTGAGCTAACGACAGAAAAAAAGAAACTTATGCTGTACTCCTGGCACTCTGAACAGGCCCTAAAATAACTTGTATGGACAGACTCCAAAAGCACTGCCTCCAGTCCCAATGTCAGTTGTCTGCTTCAAAAGTAATGGGAACTCTTTCACAAGCCCGGTTGACAATTTATTAGTCCAAGTCAGAAAAAACAAAGAATGTCTCTAACAAATGTCTTTTTAAACCTCTAATCGTGTTGCTTTCTTACAGTTACCACATCCTCTTAAAAAAAGCCTCTGTGTGGAGTAGTAGCCTGTACTGTATGAAAGGGAGATCTCACATAAATGAACAGCAGCGAGACCAATAGTGTGCTGCAGATTTTTATTTTTTTATAAAGGATGATTAGGAAAATGCTTTAAAGTAGCATTTATCTAAAAAAGAATAGTGTCTGACACCCCAAAACAAAATCATAGGTGCACTGTTAACAGCCGTAAAGAACTAGGCCTAATCTGTACACAAATATAGCAACTACCTGTCCAGCATTCAAAAACAAACACCGGATGAATGAAACTAGCATTCAAGCAAACTTGCTTTAAAACATTATCTAAACTAAACTCAGAAACATATTTCTTTGACAGCAATAAACTGTTTTTTCTGCATAATGAAAACTCATCATTTCCACTGAGGACTCCAGCTAAGCATCCCATCACTGACACCAAACAACCCGCCAAACCAAATGAAACAATCTGGCAAAATGCCCCTCGTCCCTCTAGTCCAGCACTAAGCAAAAAGCCATCAAGAGTTTTGAACTGAAAGTGAGGCTATAACCTAAGCCTTATAGTTATCTCCATATTTAGTGGCCTGTTTTTGTTATCAAGCCCCCTTTGGTGCCTCTCTGTGAATACACACTGCCTCTTTCAGAGGCTTGGGGGCTGACTGGGGCCCCTGACCCGGCAGGGACAGCAAAGGCACCAGCCCCCTTTCCTTTACTGCCACCATCTCTTCGTCCCTTGCCAGGTCCAGACCCAAATTAGTGACTCTAACACATTAGTAAAACCAGCGGGCCTCAAAGCTTACGTCAGCTTTACATCAGGGAGCTGGCATTCCCAGTCTGTACAAAGTCTGCTTTCTCCTTTAGGAGAGTGTGTCACTGAAGCTGCTGTAGCAGGAGCTACAACAGGAGGCGGGCAATTATGCTGTCTCTGTATGGTGAAGGGAATACAGGAAGCAATGCATATGCATCATAATTCAAGGTTTGCTTTTGATGCTAAAACTATGGACTAACAAGATAGATTTCCAATACATGCGGTTTATAAAATAGTATGCTGTTTCAATTTCAACAACAATCCCAAGGTTATGACAAGGCAACGGAAGGCTTTGTTGAGACAGTGGTCTCTAATCTCAGCATTTGTATTTTCTGCATATAAAGTAACCAGTGCAACATTTATTTCAAAGTTAAGGAAAGCAAACTACTACCTATTCAACAAGAGAATACTGATAATGATGCATGATAAACTAATATTCTTAGAAAATTATACTGAAACACAAGCCATATGTGGACAACAGTAAAGAAGGTCAGATTGCTAATTCGTTTACTGCTTGTCAGGTGATGCATGTTAGATACATCTCACTCTGCAGCACGGAGCATGTTATGTGAGAATGAGCTGCAAAAATATCCATGTCAACTCTACTCCTACACACTAGTGCAACAGCCAACCAAACGTCTGCCAAGCTAGAACAAATACAACTCAACAAGCAATAACACAGGGTGCCCTTGAATCATTACAACTGTAAAGCAACTGTGCTGGCTAGGCCAATCAGCCCAGGCGACCACTGAAATGAAACCTACAAAATCCGTGCTAAGATACCTAACTAACTCATGCACTGACTGAAAATAAGGACCATTCTGCCACAGACAACTGCGATAACCACTCGCAGCGAAGAAAACATTGATGTCAAAGTGGGGTGAGCTGAAATATTTTCATTCCCTTTCCTGCTGCCATATTTAACTTTAAAATTAAGCATATTTCCGAAAGTGGACAACAACAAGGTGCAAATCTGTCGTGCTACGCGCCCAAAGGGATTAAAGCCTACCATGAAGCGTTCAGGAGGTTCTCGTTGGCGGCGGAGCCTCTGCAGCCATTTTGTAGTAACTGACCGGAGCTCGAGCTCTAGACGGTTGAATCGGTGGTAACGGGGGGAGGGGGGAGGAGCTTCACTTTGCCACGTGACCTTCAATAACAAAACAAACTGGTCCCACTTCTCATTGCTCCACCTCCGGCGTTTCCATGACAACTGCAGCCCCTCCATCACTCCCCTCTCTGCACTGATGCAGCTGTGTGGCTTCGTGCATTCCCCTTCATTACGATATAGGCCTATAGCTAAAGAAGAAAGTAAGCAAGTCAGCAAACTACGTGTGTAAAGTGTTTTTTTCTACAGGGATGAATATAATATATAACAGCATTTACGACTGCAGTTTATGCAACCTGGAACCTGTGCTATGTTTTTACACCAATAGAGGGCACTATTTCTACTATAAACCATAAACTAATGACTTACTCCACAATATGCTGATGCAGTGGTGTCATTTTTTAAATATCTGACACATATGGGCTAGGAGTGATACCAAATCAGGGGTGGAAAGTAATGAAGTAGCCTATATTTTACTTACGTAGGCTACTTTATGTACACATCTGAGGTGCTTCCATTTTGTGCGACTTTTATGAAAATTTCAGAGGTAAATATTTAACTTTTGACTCCACACTGATTTTCTACAAAAAAACACAAAAAAAGAATAAAACCTTATTAAAGATAGTTCTGAACATTTTTGACTTGTGACCCATAATAAAAAAAACTACTTGGGGAATTTTCAAAATTCATACATGTTATGGTCTAAGACATATTCATAATATGATTAAACATGAACAACTCTCTCCTTTATCCCAAAACTGGAGTGCTAAAACTCAAATTTGTAATATTATTTATAACTAGACATATATAATATACAGGATACCCTTTGAGGCAAGTTTGTGATTTTGGGCTTCACAAATAAAATTGACTTGACTCGACATGACCACAAACTCCAAACTAACTCACATAAGTAAGGACAAAGAGTTGTATACTCCACAGAATGAAAAGCCCTTTGAGGCAAGTGTGTGATTTGAGATATTAGGCTATATAAATACAATGTACTTGACTGATTTACAGACAAGAAATGTATTTGAGAGCAATGACATTTGTGTGGATTTGTGTGGATTCCAAACAGGCAACCTGTACTGGTTGTAAAGCTTCATCACACCCATCATATTTGAGGTAGATGCCACTTTACTTAGATATCAGATGATTGTGCTGCATTAGAGTGCAATAGTATAACCATTTATATGCTTATGCATGGACTGATGTATCAAACGGTGGCTTGTAGCCTAACCACCAACTTCAGACATATTTTCCCAATACACTGGAGGTGAAACTAGTCACTTCCACAAATCAATATTTTGGCCACTTTAGAATGAGAAATTTCCTCTGCGCACGGCTCAGTGGAAACTTTATCCCCACCATTGAACGTAAGTGAAACAAATAGGATTGGTGTGTGTGCCGGGCCAATATGTCACCACTCAATGAGCCAAATAGAGCAAAACAAAACCCCTCATTAGCAGACATGGAAGTCCACTCTAAAAAGACTCTAGTGGCATCTGATAGGGAAATAAATCTAGAAACATAAAATGGTGAACACCTACATGAAATTACTATGCATCTGATTACAAAGCAGGGTGATCTCCACCGTGCGCTTGCAATTAGACAACCATCTGTACTCGCTGTTGCGGACATATGGATTATGGTGTCACCCACATCTGGATAAACAGAGGGGTATGTATTACATTGAAGATGGCAAAAAACACAGTTATTCAGTCAACAAGATGATGGAGGGCAAGGAGAGAAGTGTGTGTAGAGGAGATGAGGGGAGGGGAGGGGAGGCACTAATTATGCTCCATGGTGATGTCAGATAGATTACCTAAATAATCTTTAACTTTGAGTGTGAGTGTGTGTGTGTGTGTGTGTGTGTGTGGGGGGGGGGGGGGTGTTTCTGTGTGTGATATTTCCATGGTGACCACATTCTGAGAGCTACCAACTTCTCATTGTTCAATTTTAGCGATTTGAAGATCTAAACAGGTTGAGGTTGAGCTGAGGTTCTGTTTCATATTTGACTTATTGTATAGTGAATGCTCAGAAATGGGTTGAGTGGCTTGCCCAAGGTTTATTTAGGAAATATTCCTGCTGTAGAGACTCAACTATAATCAGAGTGTAGCCTGTCTGTAAATTCCGCTTGTTGTGTGATTCAATGAACTATACATAATATTGATGTTGTCTCTGTTTTCTCTGTTGCTGTTAAACTGAGCTTGCCATGCTACACTGAAAACATGGTTTGCGGCCGTTAAAGTGAAGTGGACCGTGACCTCTTTGGTCTGGGTAAAATCATTTCATGTGAAGGAGAAGAAATGAAAGACAGATGGTTCCTTGGTAGCTCTACTTCACTGTATTTCAGTGATAAATAGAACAATTTTTTGTGCCTCTGAACAAGTAGATTTAGGCCAAGTGGGGATATTAAGTCTGAGAAAGAATGTAGCCCATTGTTTGCAACTACAATTCAGGTGTTAGTTTACATCTTATTGCTCCATTTGCATTGTTAACTTGTTAACCAGTTTACAAAAATAAATACATGTAAATGCATTTACTTTTACTTTTTTTGTCTTATTTAATGTAGCTGATGGCTGAATGAATGGTTTCATGTCCACCTTCATTTCAATACAATTGATGCCAGGATGGATTATTAGCTCACATAACCTGTTCTGTTACATCTTTAACATTCCAGATATTGATTTTGTAAATGAAGGCCTTGGGCATGTTCATATCTGACTATTGTTTATGAAGGAAAGGCTTACCGAAGAAAGAAAAAGAGCAAAACCCTGGAGTGTCAATTAACACATAGATCTCTATATTCTGTATACTTGTAATGTGATTTTCTGATTAAAATACAGCACCTAAAACTTGTGTGTGTGTGTGTGTGTGTGTGTGTGTGTGTGTGTGTGCATGTGTGTGTGTGTGTGTGTGTGTGTGTGTGTGTGTGTGTAAGACAGTCTGTGAAAAGTTGTTGAAGAGAAGAAAATCCGGCCTTGCTGTCTCCACTGTGGATGTCAGCAACATTGATCAGTGTACGCAGCCAATCGATGTAAATCTAAGAAATTCAATTATGACCCTGGCCAACTGACCTGTTAGGCAGAGTGTAAAAGTTCAATGGTCAGATTGTTACTATATCAACCTGACCCTGTGAGAGGGCAGGTCTGGGACATTGTCCAGGAGCAGAAAGGCATTTGTATTGATTGAGTTAAGGGTTGGAAACGCAATTTATGACATACACACATAAAGGTGGGTACACGTGCTGTCTTAATATGCTCTTGTTCAACAGTAAATTAAGGTAACATATAAATAATCTACATGTTTTGTATTATATTTTAATGCATAAATTAAAATAATCTAATATAACATATAATAATACAACATTCACAGGGGCCATTTTTCTAAATTAGGAGTACTTTAACGTTTAATACTTTAAGTACATTTTTGCTGATATTACATTCTCTACTTACTTTAGGTGAAATTTGTAATGCTTTTACTATTTCCATATTGCAGTATTGCTAATTTTATTTGCATAAAGGATCTAAAATGTTCTGTGTCCCTTTGATAAGGGCAAGATGGTATTGATAAAAGAGTAATGTGTATTTAAAGCTACATGTGATGCGTAAAATGTGCACTGCTCTTGAAGCAAATGAAAGCTATTAACATATACAAAACATTGCCAGGTGTGTGCAATACATTCACTTTACAGATGAAGATAATATTTCTACACAGTATAGGCCTACCAACCTCCTCCTCTTTGCCTGTATTGGTGCATTATTCCAACATTAGAGCAGTCATCTGAAAACCACGGGAGACTGCAAGCTAAATCTAATGTTTAAAGTGTAGTGAGACAGCAGGTGACAGTATAGTTGCCTGAAGCATGCCCATTACATTGCTTATATTAGTGTCAGTCTTCTGTAAACTGGAGGAAGCCCATCAGTATGGATTGGATGTGATACAGGACTGCTTTCTCAGGGATTTTTTTCAGTATTTGTGCAGTAAGAAAAGAAAAGAAAAGTGTGACTTGGCATCCAAAACCAAGTTTATCCCAAATTTGTTGAGAAACAGTTTTAACTTGCACATTATTTTATGTGTTACTTATATATATACCTTGGCCTATACTCCACGTAAGATATGCAAGAATGAAACCACAAGTGTTAGAATGATCTAATGAGTGTGTATTTTCTTAGAATAAGTGGAAAAATAGAAGATGTTGGTGTTAGGAAGTGCATCTGAGGCAAAGACACCGACAGTGATAATCCACTATGTTTAATGGCAAGACATTACAAGTCAGAAAAAGCCATAGAACTATTGATGTATTTCATACAATCAACAAAAACAAATATTCTTGGTAAGCAGTGATTCCACCAAACCTCGTTCAGACAAACAGATCAATTCTCTCTCTCTCACCGTCATTTTAATGCCTATGTCACTGATGTTTGAGATTCAAATAAGAAAAGACTGTGCAATTAAGTATGAGTGATGCATCATCATACTTCAATTCATATATTGTTTGATAAGAGAGAGATAAGTGATGGTGCTTTGCAGCTAATCAGACGTAAGCTGTGTGGGTGGGCATTAGCCCCCAATATGACGTTTGCAGAGCAGCAGACAGCACTAATGAGATTTATGACATACATACACACCATAATTGTGTGCCTTTATGGATTCAAATGATTCAATTAAACAATTAAGCATTGGAAATCAGTTTCCCATTTTAATACGTTTTTATGTTTTGTTGTGTCACAAGATTTTCCCCTTCTTTTCCTGTCATGACCAACATTACTATCTTCTTATGAATACTCAGCAAAGCACAAACACAGATAGATACACACAAATATGGAGCACATCTCTCCCACAGAACGATAACGGAGAGATGACACAGTAACATGCTAAGAAAACTTGGCAGTTTGTCATTCTTCAAAGTCAGCAAAGGCTACACCTGCCAAGGTTACTCTGCTACCAACAGCTATGATTGTTTCTATTTTCATTTAAGATGAGATTAAAGTCCTTGGGGGCAGAGCTATCAATATATTGTAACATAATGAGTCTCTTCTAGTGAGCATATAGATACTTGGGCCAACAATGGCCACAGTCGATATTTGTCTGCCACTCATGATTACATAAAGCATCAAGTGATATAAAGAGACTGGGCACGGAGAATGAGGGAGGTAGAAGGGAAGACCAGTCTTTCACCAGACACAAAGAAAGTGCACGTGTTTGTAAAACCATCACATCTTCACCAATAATTTTAGTTAGCAAAAGCATCACACAGAATACGACATCTCTGTGAGCCGAGTAGATCAACACAGTCAGGAAACAATGACGTGTACACACTGCATATCTTCAGATGATGCTTTAATACTATTGGGAGCACAGAAGTGTTGGGTGGAATAAAACTGTAATAGTAATAGTTGCACACGCATGCATGCACGCATGCAGGCACGCATGCAGGCACACACACACACACACACACACACACACACACACACACACACACACACTTCCTCTTCTCCCCACAGCATCCATGTGTCAGAGAGATGAATGTCTCCTTCCTGTGAGTGACCTCCAAGGTTTGCGGTAGTGGGGCAAATGCAGCTGCCTCATTTCCCCGGCAGCTACAGCAAGTTAACAGCTCAGGCATAATTCACCATCGCTTGGCCATGGCTCTAATCGCAAATGTAATCAAACTGGCTGGTCTGCAGTGCTGGGTTGGACCAGATCAGGGTGGGGTGGGCTGAAAGGAGGATTTGTCCAGGGATGCCTACAACACAACACATACTACATTCCTACACTGGGTTTACAGGGCTATTACACAGCATCATCATACATTACTGTGAATCTGAATCAGAAAAGGTTTTGCTCAAGTCCATCATCTGGCTATGTGATAGACCACACATTAGCAGACTGCTGGCATACATGTGCATATAAAAACACACAGAACATTACACTACACACTTAGTTATACTTCAGAGAGAAAGAGAAGATTCAAATAAAAATGCAATAGAAACAAACCAAGTGAGGAATAAATAAGTCACAACCTATGGGAACACACTGTAGGATTGTAACGCAAAATTCAAAATGCCTCGTTCAAAAAAAAAACGTTTCTTCCTTTCCATCACGTATGCCACCTCTGCCTTGGGATGTGCCTGTAAATTATACATAAGTATGTCATCACGCACATAAGCCAATGACAATGGTCTAATGAATATGGGCAGCATTGCAATCAACAGCATCCCCTCACTGGAGAGATCCTATCTAGGACACAGCATCAATCTTCCTGTCAGCACTGCAGCAGCCACTATCTATGCTTTGCCATCATAAACAGATATATTATTCATGAATTAGCATTATTGTCCACTTAATTATTCAGCAGGTCTTAATCATCCGGCAGATGATCTATTACAGGTCGTGGGAAATTAGATAAGGAAGGATAACATTGTTTCAAGGGTCTCACCATCTTAAGTGTTGAGTGTTTTCTGCTTGCATGGTTATGAATTTATGAGAAGAATGAGGTATGAAGTATGGTATTAAGATTATATGGGAAAAGTGTTTTGGGAGGATTATTTCCATTATTGGTAAGCATGGTATGAGGGGAGGGGGGGCGTTAAGTAGATGAGACAAAGAACTAAACAACCCTTGGAATTTATTTAGATTGATGGGACAATAAGATTGATGAATTACAATTAGCACCCTGAGGATTGTGCACCCTTAAGTAGTAATGAGAACAGTATATTTCAGAAGTATTCTGTCAATGAAGGTAAAAACTGTCCTTAAGGCAAAAAACAAAATTAACACAATGTTTATAAAATAGCATAATGGTCATTACATGTACAGTGTTGCATTTGAACCTAGCACACACACAGGTAGGTTACTCTGGCTAAAAAATCTTCTTATAGTCCCTGCTGCTGTCATCCACCTCTGGCTATGTTCTGTCTCTGGTCACCTTATCTCCCCTTACTGCAAATCATCCACCTTAACCTCTTAGTCCCTCCTTGTTTTCCAGTCCAAGCACATACACCACAGAGGGCGATGAATCATTCATAGCCGCACATAATGCCCTCGGCCCTCTCCCCAGAGAGAGACACAAACAGACAGAAAGAAAGACAGTGAGGCAAGCACATTCAGAAGAGAGAGAGCGAGAGAGAGAGAGAGAGAGAAGAGACTCGTAACAGATAAGCTCTAAATGAAATGGGTTAAGGTGTGCAACAACACAGTTTGCTACAGATTAAATAAATGTAATAGATACAGTACAAAGCATGTTATAGGTTGGCTGGGTAAGACATTTGACAATTTAATAAGGTCTGATTTGCTAATATGGAAAAATTTCACATATTACAAATGCAGATACATAATTTTATGTGTAATAATACCTCAAGTCAAAACACTTCCTTTTTGCGGGTGGTGTCGTATCAGAAACCAATAACTATAATGACAATATAACTTGAATTTTCAGTGATATAAGTCAGTTAGTTAAATCTATAAATCAATTTAAGTAAATTGTTGTACTTGATCCCATTTAAGGGTTAACCATGGGCCTTTGCATAATAGCAGCTGTAAACATGATAATATTGGTCTTGAACCACCAAGAGACCACAGCACCTGGCATGCAACAGATCTGTGTACAGTAGCATCTGAGGACAGCCTGAGGATATCTATTCTTCTAACTGGTCAGCAGGCCTCTAAATCACACTGCTAGTAATACACTAATCGTCCCCTGAAACCACCCGATGTGGTGAAACAGCAGGACTGAAACAACACACACAGTGTTGCATGTGGTCAAAGGGAGGGATCTTGATTTCTTTTGTAGAGCAAATCTGTCCTTGTGTCTGTGATATTATCAACAGTGGGAGAGTTAGAGGCTAGGTTAGATAAAGCATCTTAAAGACATTTTTTCATCAGCTCTGTATGGATTTCCCTTTCCCTTCTACTGTTCTCTCTATTCTTCTCTTCTCCACTTTTGCTCTATTACCCTTACTTAAAAAAAACAATATAAAATCAAATGGCCTTTTTGGCTTGGACAGTTACATTACAGCTATGCCAGCTCATTTCCATTGGGGGAAATGAATCAGTGAAATCAGCTGCTGCAGTATTTGGTTGCAGTGAAAAGCTAAACACTCACGGGTCATGATGGGACACCGTTAAAAAACACTAAAGATCAATTAGGAAAGTACAAAATGCTCAGAATCTGCTAAATTGAAAGAGTCTTTTAAGAGCTGCTCTGGCAGCAGTCCAGCAGATCATGCATCTCTTTATGGCCTCTTAAGATATTAGGCTAATTTATGGCCATGCCACATTGGGGAAAGTATATTCACCAGGCAAACATGCTGCATTTAAAGTATGAATGTATTGGCATGTTAGAAATTGAGACTTTGAGAATTTGTTTATCTGTCAAATGAGGATGAGATAAACTTCCGCAGGCTGGTTGTTTAGTACACAGCATATAACAGGCCCTTTAATCAAGAGGAAACCCAGCAGCCTGTATGACAGGTATGGTTAGAAGAGTGCTGGAAAGTACCAGAAATATAAGAAAAAAGCAAAGGAGTTGTTTGTCTATCCGTCTGTATAGGCAGTGCATGCTATTTGTCTGTGTGTTCAACACAAAAGGCCCACAGAGATATAAATATAAATATACTGTATATAATATATTGTATTGTATGTGCTGGGAGAGTGACAGAAAAGTGAATTCCACTCTGACAGCCATTACACCACAAAAGGCCACAACATGACAAGCCTGGCCTATATAAAAAAAAGGAACAAGTCCTGTTAGTCTCCCATTATCCCCCACCCTCTGCAATCTACAAAGGCGTATTTTTCCATCTCATAGACCCAGAGTGTTTTCCTGTTAATGCATCCACTCACCAAGACCTCACCTTCCTCTCCTGTTCTCCCCTCTCTCACATATAAATGCCTTTCATGTCTTTATTGGGAATCTGAGGGCTCTGAGTGTGTGTGTGTGTGTGTGTGTGTGTGTGTGTGTGTGTGTGTGTGTGTGTGTGTGTGTGTGTGTGTGTGTGTGTGTCAGTTCCACTGTTGCCTTGAGAAGCTCTCAAACTCCTAATTGCTGCACTACAATCAAAGCTGCTGGGACAGACCCAGTCAACTCTAACCTTGTTTTCACTCTGTTCAATGAAGGTGGGAAAGAGGGCAAAAGAGAGGCGGAGACAGTGACACAGAGATTAAAAGAGAGGGCTGTAAAGAGAGAGAGGGTGAGGAGACTGATGCAATGTAAGAGAGACAGTAATGAGGATAACATATGAGGGAGAATCTGGGTTAAGAATAAGCAAAAATTTTATTGAGAAGCAAAGCTTTTTATCCAATTATGACTGTTAAAATGTGCATTTCTTCCACCAAGTAGCTTGCTGGGTTTTTCTACACGCTTTAAAATAGAAATAGGTTTTATTGGTGTGTCTGACTTTTTCCTATACCTTATTAAATGGGTAGTGAGAAAATCTCTTGTGCTCTCTTGACAGCTTTTGGCAGCAGGCAGCCGGCTAGACGCCTTGGCCCAAGAGGAGCAGCTAACTCACTCAACTAAGGCCCCCATCACTGGTTGCCATAGAAATAACGGGAGGAAGATACAGAAGCTGCCAGATGGAAAATACCAATTACTGTAGATATGTAGATATAGGCAGGTAGTGTGGGGTATCGGAGTAGGCGTCTGGCAGGGAGGGGAGAGGTTGAGTGTGCCCACCTTCATTTAAATATAATTCTATACATAATACGCATCTGTCTCTATCGCTGTCTATTAGTGGATCTATGTACTTCTTTTCTCTCTGTTACACAGTTGTGATCAGGTGCTGAGTGTTGATATGAGAGGTGTCAGAGAACTGAGGGGTTTCTGGGGCAGCACCAAGGAGTTAACTCCCCCGTATAATCCACATATTGATCCCTCTACTCGGCCCAAGCCACGATCAATACAGGCAATAAAACCAAACCCAGCAGCCTCTCTGGGGGACTTTGACAGACCCTCAGGCAAGATGTGTGTGCATGTACACATACATCTCCCTGTGTGTCAGCAGTGTGGTGTGTGAGGTGATGGCGTGTACAGTCTGTGTGTGTCCCAATACAAATCAGTCAACTGGACAGCCCTCGGTGGATGTCATGCGCGCTTCCCTCTCGGGACACTGAACATTCAACATAACAAAACAGTCAGTATGCTGCATAAATGATCAGACAGCTACTAAGGCTCAAACCACAGAGAAGTTGTCTCACAGCATATGCTATTATCACTCTCGCACATGCACACACATATTTATTTGCATGAATGTGTAATTGCACAACCACAGATTTATTACAGTGTCACGTGTACACCCAAAAACACACACACACGCAAATACACACACACACACACACACACACACACACACACAGACTTTATATCCAACACTTCTACTCGCACATGTTTACAGAGACAGTAAATTACACACAGGGATTATGTGCTTCTACACACAAACTTCAAACAGATGAAGTAATGCGTGCAGCAATATAAAAATACTGACAAACATCTCTTCAATATAGTAGGCTTATTTGCACACACACACACACACACACACACACACACACACACACACACACTGAGTGCAGAGAGCCAAATTTCCTAACCCTGAATACAAATTTGAATTAACAATGAAATTACAGCAGGAAGGATGTTTATAATTTTCTATACATCACAGGATTTGTTATTGTTACTACCTCCATTGCCTTGGTCATCATCATTACTTTTATTGTGGCTGTTAGCGTAGAATCATTAGCATACTGTATTGCAGTGGGTGAGTGGAGACCTGAGGTGGATTGCGATGCTCATAATATTGTCATTGTCTGCAAAACTATTGTTACAGGCAACACAATTATGCAATTTTGCATCTTTTAATATCTGTTGAAAGTTACACAGTTCCAGCTTTTATCAAATTCATGAGGTGTGTGAGTTGCAAAGGCGGTGAATTATATATTTATGGAAATGAGTCCATGAAAAACACATTTCTGTCATTAGACATCTCCAAGGCCGTAGTTAATACAATTAGCAGCAAATATTATGCATCATTTTAATGTGGAATCTTATACAGTGTTTTTTTTTGTGCACTGGACTCTAGCTGATGATTGTAAACAGAGAAATTAAATTTGACCTGATGGGGATCCTCGGCAGTAGCAACTGCATCAGCGAGAGAGGGAGAGAAAAATAAAAGGGAGGGAGAGGAAGATGATCAAAAAGAAGGATGATGGGAGGAAGAGTAAAAGAGCAGGATGAGAACTAAAAAGATAGACTGAGAAGTATTTTGAGTGAGAAATATACAAAAAAATGAGGAAAAAACTGACAGATGGGCAGACAGACTGAGACACATAAGCTGTAATATTAAAGAGTAACTGAGTGTTGAGCTGGGCAAACAAACCAAGCCTATGATAACTTGACAAATCCCAGTGCTTGAGAGGATTGTGCTTCATTAACAGATAAAAAGCGAAGGAGACAGAGGAGAAGAAAGAGAGGGGTGAGGGGAGATGGCTTCACTCTTTGTTCTTCAGCCTTTACTCATTTCACTGTTATCTGCGTCAGGGAGCTTTAGTTGATGACATGCCCTTTAAGTTAGCAAGAACATGAATTGACAATGAGCACAAGTTTCCAACAGTACGTTGATTCGTGTTTCATCTCCTACTAGGAGGCTCTCTTATCACATCCCCTCCTGCAGTGGCATGGATAATGGTGTGTGTGTGTGTGTGTGTTAGAGAAGAGCTTAAATGTGTCAAAGAAATAAATATGCTCTGTTCACAAATGACTGCACACTTGGTCTGCTGCTAAATACAAGTGTGGCAAAACAAAAACACCTCAATCACTTTTAGGAAGATAATAAGATTCACTTGACAATCACGTTTGTGAAGATTAGTTCAACATTTTGAGAAGTATGCTTATTCCCTTTCTGTTGGAGAATTAAATGAGAAAATTGATACAGCTCTTTGAATTTTCTCTTGCAAATTTTAGAGGCACAACAATTGCATACTAAGTCAATTGGAAACTTGAAGGAAATAAAAGAAAGAACTTGAGTTTCTGGTGAACTGTGAGTTTAGTCAGACAAAGAAGTTGAGAACAAACATACTGTAGGTGGGTGCGTTTGTTGCTAGCTAGCTTATAGCTAACGTTCGTACGAGTTTGGGGTGAATTAGCAGTCAGGTTTGCACATGTGATACAACTTGAACACAAACGAGACAAACTAGGAACAACAATTAACAAACAAGATAGAACATGTTAACTAGAAAATGCATTTCCTGCAGAAAATGCGTGGGAATGCTGAATAGCTGAATTGTTAAAGGTAACCTGGTTTAATTGCTTAAATCAGTAAAAGTTGTAGAAAAAATTGAAACGCTAAGCTAAACTGGACAAATAGCTTAAATCAGTAAAATTTTAGAAAATATTGAAATGCTAAAGCTAAACTGGACAAATAGCTTAAATCAGTGAGAAGAAGCTTAAGTAGTAAAAACAGAGATGAAAAAGTAGGAATGGTTTTAATTAAGTTGAATAACACCACAAAAATGTAAAAAAAGATGTGGAAAAAATTAAATTGCTAAAGCTAATGTAAAAAAAATGTTTAAAGGCCTTTGTCAGAGTTGATGTACTACAGCGGGGATCAAACCCCCGTCCATGTCCACTGGGCTATAGTGATAGCCCTAGTAAACCTGTATTCATAGGGCATACATTGGTTGAGGTGTCGCTGGGGGAATCGAACCCGGGTCTCCCACATGAAGGGCATGTGTCATAACCACTGCACCACCACCAAAGAATTTGTTCATGAAGCTATACATTGCAATATATAATGAGACAGACAGACATAGAAAGTTTTGCAGAGTCTGAGAAACGGTTACCATGGCTACATATAATCAGTGTCCATGTTTGTATTGCGCAGCTAGGAAGCTTTTCATCTCTGTGATGTCATCTCTTTCCAAAAAATTTACGGAATATTAAATAATCATAACAGTGTTAAAAGACTTTTTGGCACTAAGTGACTAAATACCTTCAAGGGTTTTGAACCCAGGTCTCTGGCATGAAAGGCATGCGACATAACCACTGCGCCACCAGTGAGATGTCTACTTGATGAAATATACATGGTGCTATATAATTTAGAGGTAGATTTTAAAAGTTGAACGGTTTTAATAACTGAAAGTCTGCAGAAGATACAGACAACCAAAAAAACATACGGAATAATAAAAAGTCCTAACAGGGTTAAAAGCCTTTTCAACACTAGATGATGATATCCGATTGTGGGATTTGAACCCAGGTCACTGGCATGAAACGCATGTGACATAACCACTGCACCACCACTGTAATATATATAACGTACATAGTAATATATAATTTATCTGTATGTGTGTCTCTGTGTGTGTCTCTCTGTGTGTGTGTGTCTCTCTCTGTGTGTCTCTCTGTGTGTGTGTGTCTCTGTGTGTATATGTGTGTGTGTGTGTGTGTCTCTGTGTGTGTGTGTCTCTGTGTGTGTGTGTATCTGTGTGTGTCTGTGTGTCTCTCTGTGTGTTTGTGTGTGTGTCTCTGTGTCTGTACGTTTCTGTCAATGTGCTCATTCTTGCGATATGAATTATACTTTTCGCTCAGCAAGCTTTCAAATGACAAGTGTTCAGGATCTTTCTCCATTCACCGCCATGTTAAACATCGTCCACATTTCTGAGCAAAATGCAGAGCGAACCACTTTTTTACATCGCTGATACGCCCACATTTTTAACTTTATCCACATGAATTTTATATCAATACGTTCACAAAGGCCTTCTAGTGCTCATGATGATGATGATGAGGTTATTCTATTGATATCTCATATCCCTTTGGCGCAATGACCATTTGTTTGAGGGCTTGTTCAGTGACAGGATAACTGTGGTTTCCCACAGGAGAAGAAGGGTACAGCAGCATTATTTAATATTCCGTACGTTTTTTGGAAAGAGATGACATCACAGAGATGAAAGGCTTCCTAGCTGCGTTTACAAACATGGACACTGATTATATGTAGCCATGGCAATCGTTTCTCAACCAACTCTGCAAAACTTTCTATGTCTGTCTGTCTCATTATATATTGCAATGTATAGTTTCCGGAACGAATGCTTTGGTGGTGGTGCAGTGGTTATGACACATGCCCTTCATGTGGGTGACCTGGGTTCGATTCCCACAGTGATACCTCAACCAATGTATGCCCCATGAATACAGGTTTACTAAGGCTATCACTATAGCCCAGTGCATAGCTTTCCATAAGTTATTAAAGTGGTGGCGCAGTGGTTATGTGACATGCCCTTTGTGCCAGAGGCCAGGGTTCAAATCCCACAGTGGGATCTCATCACATAGTGTTAAAAAGGCTTTTAACCCTGTAATGATCATTTATTATTCTGTACGTTTTTTGGTTGTCTGTATCTTCTGCAGACTTTAAGTTATTAAAACCATTCAACTTTTAAAATCTAACAAAAGGCAACAAAAAGGCGATTATAAGGCAACAAAAAGACGACAAAAAGACGACAAAAAGGCGACAAAAAGGCGACAAAAAGGCGACAAAAAGGCGAAAAAAAGGCGACTATAAGACGACAAAAAGACGACAAAAAGACGAAAGACGACAAAAAGGCAAATAAACACAACAAAAAAGGTGACAAAAAGACATCAAAAAGACGAAAGACGACAAAAAGGCGACAAAAAGACGACAAAAAGAGCGACAAAAAGGCGACAAAAGGCAACAAAAAGGCAACAAAAAGGCAACAAAAAGGCAACAAAAAGACGACAAAAAGGCGACTATAAGGCGACAAAAAGACGACAAAAACAGCTTTTTGTTGCCTTTAGGTTGCCTTTTTTCAACTTTTTGTCGCCCTTTTTGTTGCCTTTTCCACGCCTTTTTGTCGCCCTTTTTTCAGCTTTTTGTCGCCTTTTTCCAGCTTTTTGTCGCCCTTTTTGTCGCCTTTAGGTTGCCTTTTTTCAGCTTTTTGTCGCCATTTTTCAGCTTTTTGTGGCCCTTTTTGTTGCCTTTTTTATCGCTTTTTTACAGCTTTTTGTTGCCTTTTCCACGCCTTTTTGTCGCCCTTTTTTGTGTCTCTCTGTGTGTCTGTGTGTGTGTGTGTGTGTGTGTGTGTGTATATATGTGTTTGTGTGTATGTGTGTGTGTGTGTGTGTGTGTCTGAGAGAGAGGCAGACAAACAGAGTATGGTTGCCATGGAAACCAAGCTGTGAGCTGTCTCACCAACCATTCACATACTGAACAAGCTGTCAAACAAATGGTAAAAGCATACGTTATATCAATGAAATAATGAGCACCAGAAGGCCTTTGTGAACGTATTGATATAAAATTCATGTGGATAAACTTTAAAATGTGGGCGTATCAGCGATTTAAAAAAGTGCTTTGCTCTGCATTTTGCTCAGAAATGTGGACGATGTTTAACATGGCAGTGAATGGAGAAAGATCCTGAACTCCTGTCATTTGAAAGCTCGCTGAGTGAAAAGTATATATTCATATCAAGAATGAGCACATTGACAGAAACTAGACAAGAATACCTAAGTTTTGATGTATAAATTGTCCATGACAAGTTAGAATTGTTGGCGTGGGAGCAAGTTATAGAGAACGGAGTAAGATAATTTTTTCGAAGCGCTTCACTCTGGTGATGTCACTCCACACTCTGCCTCACGCAATACACACCCATTATAAATGCAGAAGAATCCTAAAATGTTCACTATACTTAAACAGCTTTTTCACAAAAAATGTAGAATATATCAATCTGGAAAGCCATAGCTGAATATTTTGTGAACGTTTTAAAGTTTGAATCACGTCTGTAGGTGAAAAACTGTAGGAGGAGATACATTTTGAAGCAGAAGAAGATTTGAAGGATTTGAAGCGTGCTCTCATTGACTTTAATGTTAAAATAAAATGTTTAAAAGCTTAATATTTGAAAAAGTATAAATAGTAGAAAAATTGCTGAAGAAGTCCCATCATCTGCTGAAAGAGCAGAATATTTGAAAAGTTGAATGGTTTAAATAGCTGAAAGTATGCAGAAGATACGGAGAGCCAAAAAACGTACGGAAGACGAAATAATAAAGAAAGAACCGAATAACAATAGTATAGCATTCCCACAATTACAGAAATGTACAGGCGCTGGTAATGTTGGATTTTAACGTTGGATAGAGCTAGGCTAAGGTTTTCCCTGTTTCCATTCTTAATGCTAAGCTAAGCTACCTACCTGGCTGTAGTGTTATATTTAATGGCCAAATATGACAGTGGTGTTAAATTTCTCAATTCATTCTCAGCAAGAAAGCTAATATTTCACAATCTTTAACAGAAAAAGTAAACAGTAGGTGCACATGAGCCACTACGAGGCCCTTGCCCCCTTATCAATCCCAGACTCCCCTGGGTGTCCATGGAGAGGTCAGAGGTCAGGGCTTCAGACAGACCAGCCAAGACATGACCCCTGACATAACCTTTGCAACAGATGATCAATAACCACAATGGCTGCCAGCCAACCATTGAGCTCTCCCAAAAGTTCATTTCTAAAATGTTGTTAGGTCTGTTAGGTCTCTGCAATGTCTAGGGTTGGAGGATGCAAACAATTGAAATAATAAACAGTGGAGAAGGAAAAGGAAAGTTGGAAACACGTTCCACAATTTTTATTACACAAACTAAACACAAAACAACCTTCAAAAGGAAGTCAAAAATATCCACACAACGACAAATATGACAAAACACCAACTGCCCACTGGCTTTGGTATGCTACTGCCTCCTCTCTCTGTCTGTCTGTCTCTCTCTCCCTCTCTCCCTTGCTGAAGCCCGCGCTCTTCCTTGCCACTGGCTCAGCACAGCCGTTTAACACCTTCCTTGATTCCTGCTAAAGAACTTCAGCTGTGGGAGTAACATCATCAGCACACTTGAAGGGAATCACACACAGGCAGACAATACAGAACAACAAAACACGGCACGTAACAATATCACTTATATAATTATAATTATTAAAACCATGGTGATACTGGAAGGAAGAGAGAGGACAATTTCAATTATAGTTCACAACTATCTGTATAATTTTAAGCCCTGGACTCTAAAAGTACATGTAGGAGGCTCTGCTGTCTTTTCTTTACAAACAGTTTTTTTCTGAGTGAAGCCCTGAGTTTAATTACACTATTTTCTTTAAATTGCGAAACCCAGTTGTGGCTTTTTAGCAAAAAAATAAAATATATATGCTTTTTAGCCAGGGGGGTTGCTGATTGTGTATGTGCAGTCCCAGAGAGTGCTTTTATTATTACAGAATGGGGAAAAAGTAGGGAGGGTTTGAAGATAATGAACTAGGGCGTTATTTATAAACCACAGATCAATAACCATTACAATTTTAATTTAGTTGCAAGCTTGTTGCATGTGTGGGTCTGATAAAGGGTGATTGAGAAGGGAGGGAGAAGGAGAGACTATTTGGACAATTATTCCCTTTAGTCAATATTTGCACGCACACACGGACACACACACTGTGCTTGTTCTGGGCTGCGCAGACCTTCATCCTGGTGATGAATAGAAGACGGAGGTCTTTGTATTCAATAAGCTCTCTCAGGTGATTGAATAAGAGTTCCTAAGAGAGATTTAGATTGATATCACGCCTTTTCTGTTAAAGAGGCAGGGGCAAAATACGCCATCTGCACTCAAGACAGCACGTGTTTATTCCTTCTACACTACTTCTTCTCACTTTGCATATCTAGAATCCCTCACAGATTCAGTTTCTCTCCACATTTTAGAAGGAAACACCAAAGGTTTTGTAAGCATGGATGGTAGCTGTTAAAGCAGTTCTGTTTTTACCACTGTAATTATGTATAATGGTCCAACACTTAATTAATTTTTTACATGCTAGCGACATGGCTTTAGAGATGACAATGCTTCTGGATCTTGGTCGGCCTAACAATTTGGTCCAGATTGAAATATCTTGACAACTATTGGATGGCTTGCCATGCCATTTAGTACAGATATTCATGGTCCATTTTAGAGAGCTAGCCAGAGTCTTCCTCAATGTCAAGTCTCGACAAAAGATCGTTACTGTGAATATGTTAGCATGCAGACATAACTACGTTCACAAATGCAAACTGTAATTGTAAGTTATTTATTTGAACTGCAACAGTGCACAAAACATTAATAGTTAATAGTTAATAACATTAATCCCTGAGCAGGTAGATGGTGCATTAAAATACAGACAAAGTATTAGAGTTCAACATATACAATACAGATAAATAAAGTCCAAAAAATCTACAGACATTATTGTCACCCTATCCCACCCCAGAAACACACAGTAATGTAGCACATCAATAGAAGAATGCTTATTTATTGCCTTAGATAATCTACTTTCAAAGGTCATTTCTTATTTCTATTGGGTGTGAGAACCCCCCATCTGCCTCCATCAACAACCTATTTATCAAGCGTGTGCTTTGTGCGTTGTACCACTCAGCCTCCAATCAGTCCTGCCATGATCCTCTGTGCTCTGCCTAACCCCTAATGTACTGAGGCCTGGGTGGGCACTGAGTTAATTGCCATTTCGTTGGGCAATTTTCCCTGGAAGGCTAACCCACATTAAACACAATGTAGTTTATTTCAATACTTTTATCCGAAGTTCCGTCTCACAGGTAACAAATGTTTGATGGTTGATTGGGTTGGCTGGGTGAAAAGTCATCGTGTGGGATGGCAAATTCCCCAGTGAGCTTTAAAATGTCTGGAAAACACCCAACAGTCACAGCTCTGAAACCTGATATTGAAAGAGGAAGCTGTGGTTTGGCCAGAAAGTAATCACGTTGAGTTATACTTCATCTCCATCTCTCTCATTCTCTCCCCTGATCAAACATACCTCCATGGGGAGTGATAGACACACACTGAGCCCACCTGTTCTTGCACAATCACAGTAGTGTGTATGTGTGTGTGCACTTGCAGATGCTGAACTCCAGCTTGCCTCTGCAATCAAGAGAAAATTATACTATTATGTTATACACTAAGCAAACACAGAAGAGGAGTCAATCCACCATTAAAAAAAAGAACAAACTCACAAGCACACTGTCTAGTGACATCTTGTCCAGGCACAGACTGGCAATGGAGAGGGGGATTACAGGCTATTCTTCCCTCTACAGCAGCCCGCCGGTTAGCCGAGATGAGCTCTATTCGCCATTCCTATCTCGTAGCTGCAGCACCGCAGGCTCATCTATCTCCATTTCCCACTCCCTGTCGCCGTGTCTTCAGCTCCAGCTCAGCCTTAATCAATGTAATCACCAACTGGCGAACAGACCCCAGACTCAGCTTCCTGTGTGTTAAACCTTCCAGAACCTCTCAGCGCCTTTGCTCTTAACATCACCTCAACTTAGTAGAGCTTGATTACAGAGTGCGTGAATTCACAAATAAGGACAGGTTTCATTGTTCTAGTCATTTTTTTGCACATTTTTGTTATGCAAATGATGACACCATTTAAAATGGCACATTTTAGGTTCACATTTACTTAAATTAAGTTGTATTTCACAATGTTTTAACCCTTTCAAATGGTGCCCAGTGATGGATGACATGTTTTAAAAACTTGTTTTAGATACACTGTATATTTATTAAATATGGTGTAAAAAAAACATTTTCATCAAATGTATTAAACATAAAAAATAAACAGTTGTTAAACGAACACCAACTACTCTAATTAAATGTTAAACTAAACCATTTAATAATTCAAATATACAGTGAAAATTAAATGCATGTACTCTCCTACAACTCACTGATTGTTACAAAGAAATCAAATCATATTTCTACTATGCCTTGATAATATAAAGCGTGACCAAGCGAGGAGAGAAAATTGGTCTTCGATTTCTCTCCCTCTCTTCGTCTTTGACAATGGCAAGGTAATTAAAATCATGGCATTTCATATTCATGACTAATTAGCTAAACGAGATGGCAGCTCCAGTGGGCTGCCCTTAATTAAGCTGGAGAATTTGAGTTACACCTGGGTGCAGAGGTGTGTGTCTGTATGTACATTGTGTGTGTGTGTGTGTGCGTGTGTGTGTGTGTGTGTGCTTGCATCTACGCAACATTCGTCTTGTCTAGTGCCATGGTATTTTCCAAGAAGCTGACCCATGTCTCGGTGGAGACAGAGGGCAAAGATCATTTAATGCTGACTGCAAATAGAGTGTGTACACTACACATTATCCATGTTGTTCCATAGTGTCTCCAGTCCTGTTTCATGCCTCGCTTATTATCAAGGTGTTATTATAACAGTAACTTATTTTACACAGCTTTAGTGATGCAATGGTACAAACTGTGGTAAACTTGGACACCTACAGTATGACAGTTGCCATTGTTGCCCTACAACAGCATTGTAAAACACCTTTATGGAGCAAAATACAATGCACACATTAGTTGCCCCCCTAAGATGTCAATAAGATAAACACGGTAAGTAAGGTTAAAGCAAAAGTTCCACATTTTCGAGACGTTCACTTATTCTTGTATATGTTTGTTAATTTTAAAGCTACATCCAGCAGCTGGTTAGCTGATCTTTGCTTATTACAAAGACTGGAAACGGGCAAACAGCTGACTCTTTCTAACAAGAACATCCTGCAGCACCTCAAAAACATACTAATTACAACCATCTCTTATTATGGTTATGCTACTTGGCTATTTGCCTGGCCACTAATCTAGTGGTACATAACATAGTAAAACAACAAATTGTCATTTTTTTCAAATTTTTGTAGCACAGTTTTAAACTATTCCTTTGAGATTGTGGGATGTAATCACAGGGTTGATTAAATAATTGGCCATTATACACAGCTACTTAAGACAAACAAGTATTTTGTGCTTCTGTCATTCTGTCTCCAGTCTTCTGTGCCTGTATTCATTTGGCGTATTAGGGTTTATATGCGTGTATCCATGCGGCATGCCCTACATGGCTATTAAATCTGAAAAGAAAACCTCAATTTTGTAAGCTCCCCACAAGGATAAACACCTTAGACCTCAGTCTGCTCCCCACACAGCACAGCCTAGACACATAGGGCAGCACCAGGGTTTCAACCAGGTGCTCCGGTTTCCTCCCACCATAAAGACATGCATTCTAGGTAACTAGGACTACAGCGCAAAATTTGTCGACTGGCTAACACTGGCACATTTACAAAAATGTTGATTAATGTGCATTGTCCTAAGAAATACATGTAAACACTGTTCAACCACCATTGTTCATTTACTCATTTTAGGTTAACTGAAAGAATAAATGACACACACACTAAAAGACTAAACGCACACATGCACACATGCACGCACGCACGCACTCACGCAGTTCAGATGCGAGAGAAGTGAAGCATAAATCAGCCTGGATAAAATTAGATTTAAGTTTTTATTACTTTACATGTGTACACTTTTGTTGTGTACACATATTTGTTTGTGTGTGAGATCTTTTCTCTGTGGTGTAAGAAGCAGAAATCTAGAGACAAGGAGAAAGAAGAGGAGAAAGGCAATAAAAAATAAGAAGAGAAAAGACAGGTTTGTACTCTATAACTTTTCTTTCCCCTGTGCTGATTCTTAATCTCAGCCAGAAGATCCTTTTTCATTCTTTACAAGATTCCTAAATCCTGGATAAATCCACAGCAAGACATTAGTGCATTGAAACCCCTCTCTGACTTTATAGAGATTTGCATCCTCCAAAGCTCTCAGTGCCTGACTACTTTCATGTGGTGCTGTTATACAGATGCTGAACTACACTGCTTTTTATTTGTTACCTCCGCCAAGGAGGTAACTTTTTCTGCTCAGTTGTTTCTTTGTTTATCTGTCAGCAGGATTATGGAAAAATTAGTGGCCAGATTTTCCAAAAACGTTTTGGTGGAATAGTGTCGCATGGGCCAAAGAAAACCTTTTACATTTTGGAGTGGATCTGAATATTGTGGCAGTAACACAAATTCCTTCCAATTTACTCTGTTTTCACTAATGTTGTTTGGCAAGCTAAAGCATTTGTGCTGCATTCATCTTGTGTCAGAATAATCGTAAAAACGAGGATCAGATTGTAAAAATGTACACTGCATTAACATTGTGAGATAGGGCATGCCCGGGCAGAGGTCTGTCCAAGTGCCCGTCTAGATATCTGTACATCAGAGCTACGATTAACGACGCGGGATCTAAAAACCATGAGGTGGTTTGTTTTCCATATTTGATCTTTAAATGCATTCAGATCATTTATACTTAACATTAGAGGTGCCAATTTTTTGCTAAGTATATTATAACATTTAAGATACATTTTTAATGCAGCCACTAGTTTTAAGTTGTGAAACTATGTATGGTATGACAATAAATTATCACATAAGAATATCACTACTCTATATTTGCCATTTGCTTTCTTGCTTAGTAACGTCCTGGAGTATTTGCTGATAGGCTGGTAGATATTTTGCCCTGTTTCTGGTTTTCATGCTAAGCTAAACTAAGCTAACTGGCCACTGCCTTCATCTGAATATTTACAGTACATACATGAGAGAAGTATACATACTTCTCATCTACCCCACGTCAAAGGGATAAGTTGATTTCTCAAAACTTTTCCTTTAAGAGTTGACTGCAGAACAGGAACCTTTTTATAAATACACAACACAACATGTCCTTATTGTGTGCCATCTGGATTTGATTTCTTTGACAGCACAGCTTATGAATGCAATGCTATTCAGCTCTGGACTTGAGTCAGATATTGGAGCTTCATGGAATGCACAAGAATCTTTGACACATTGAGATGCTATATCTGTTATTAGCAATAAATATATGGCAGTCAACTCACACATGCAATTTTCTTTGTACTTTGTACTATATATATATATATATATATATATATATATATATATATATATATAACACTGAACACTTAAATACATATATAAATATTCAATATAGCAATTTAATTAAAAGTTATGTTATGTTAAGTTAGGATATACTGTATGTGGGTGTCGTGTGCTCATGAAAATGTCCACTAAGCAGCATGCTTTTAGCCACGGGAAGTAGGATGTAGACTTCTATCCACTGAATAAAGGACACTAAGCTCTCTTGCTTTTATTCTTTGTATCCCAGTATCCCTGGTGTCCTACATAATAAATGAAACCTTCCAGAGGTTCTCTGTAATAAATGGAACCTGAGCAGGAGTGCTGTAAATAGTCAAAATTATAAAACCACATACTTCCTTAATAAAGCATTCTCATTTGGATCCACGGGCAGCACGCATGCACGCACACATACACACACACACACGTCATAATAGATAAATATCTAATTTCATGTGGGGGGTATACTATAATATTGGTACAGCACAAAACTAGGCTACTTGTTTGCTGGTGTGAATGTGTGTATGTGCCTTTGCACTTGTTTATGTCTGAGTGAAGAATACAATCCTTCAAAAGCTATTGGCTGCTGAGGCCAGCAGGCCTTAATTCACTTGTTTCTGCACTGTGCAGATTAGCACCAGGTTAATGGATAGGCTGCCAAAATGCCACTTGCACACACACACACATAGAAAGAAAGACAGACACACACACACACACACAATAACAGACTGCTTGGTAATACCACAGAGAAGACAATCATGGCCCAATAAAGAATGTTTTATAGAGACGGACACCTTGAACATCCTGGAGGACACAAACAACAAAACAACACACAAACAAAAGGAGAGAGTGCATCATCTTTAACAGACGGACTTGTAATCTCCATGGTGCATAATCTCCAAGCCTTCATGCAGGGATGGGGATGTGTATGTGTGTATGTGTGTATGTGTGTATGTGTGTATGTAAGTAAGTAAGTAAGTAAGTAAGTAAGTAGTGTGTGTGAACCTGAAAGTCTGATGTCAGAAAGTCTGGCAAATTAACCCCTAAATCATTATATATCAGTGATAAACACACATCCTACATTCATTTATTTACCATAGAAAATATTTTATTCCATCACATATGAGCACAAACTCAAATCCAGGATTAGATTTTTTTCCCTCATCCTTCACACAGATCTTGCTTGTCAAAACAGAACAGCAAGCTACGCAGCTAAACAGGGTCACGTTAGAATGAAATAACGGTCTTATCGTACATGTTTCCTTATCATCCGTATAATACTAGAGCTATACTACAATAAAAGGACAATGTTGTTTATTCCTCTCTTCTTTATAAAGGATCAGCTAGTGAAGATGCTGGCTTTTTGCCTGAGACATAAAGCTTTAGATTCAGTGTTTTTTAGCTTTATATCATGATGTATCCACAAATTCATATTTAAAACAGATTTTGAGAATGGCCAATTGTAATTCAGGGGGAGTCACTGGTATGTTGAGGCTATACAATCTTAATAATAATAATAATATTAATAATACCTTGCTGATTTTTTAAAACAAATTGAAGTGCTCATGGTGTTTTTGACACATACTCCTATTCCTCGTATTGTCTGCAGAACATTCACTATCTAAATATATCACTCCTGATATGACAGTCATCGGATCAATAGCAAGCTCTCCATCCACCTCTCACAGAGGAAGATAAGCAGACACAAACATGTTTTTGGTAACTGTATAGTGGGTGGAAACTTTCACAGCTGTAAAAAAAATTAAAATAAATTCCATGTTATACACCAGGCCTAACAATATTGAATATCCCAGAGTGGAGATAGAGACAGAAACAAAGTTTAGACTGAGGTGCCGTGGAGACAAAGTGAAGGCGGAGGATCAGAGCAGCGCAGAGTGAATTCATAGAGGGACTTGGTGCCAACATTTCTCCTCTAATAAAGAGCACGTTTTCCCTCTGCCTCTCACTGCAGGCTTAGAGAGGCTGGCTTTATTGGTTCATATCTGACTGACTGCTGCAGCCACTGTGTGTGTGTGTGTGGTCAGAATTTACACAATATTAAACCCTCACTAAAGCCTTTCATACAAAGAGTAGAGACAAGTTGATGGAGAGGGCAAATGCCCTCAGGACAGATGTGCATATAACAATAAAGGAGTTTAATTTTTCAGTTAATCTTACTGCATATTTGACATAATAAGGACCAAGGAGGTTTGGGATTATGGAATATCTCCATTAGTATCCCATGCGACTTCCTGCAGTGAGATTTGTTTTAATTAGGCAGGTGTTGTGAAGGCTTTGTGAGGGGTTTATCAAGTGAACTTGGCCGTTATGACTGACAACCGATGGGGAAATAAGAGAAAACACCTACTGTACCTGATGCGTTTGTCCTCAGTGTCTCTGTAACACTTGATGGCAGTTCCATAACTTGGGTGACAAATATGTAGGTCAGACAATCATGACTACTTAGTGAACAAGACATTTTCATGATGTCTCCAGGGCAGCACCTAGATTACCGTGCTGTTTTGAGGTCAATATAGTTAATTAAACCAGGGTGCTTCTCTGCTCAAAGTTTCATCCTGTGTGTGTATTTGCCTCTGCTTCTCTTACTTCCTGCTGCTCAGTTTTCAGTCTAGTTTGCCATCAGGTTTCCTTTCACACTTTCCTGTATTCTTATTTTTCTTTCTAATCTACTTTTTCCAAATTCAAGCACCCGAGGGGAGATTTTTCAGTGTAGATGAAGTATTTGTGTCTCTGTAAGTGTGTGTCTAGTGTTTATTTTTGTGTCCATCCAAGCATCCGCACCTCCCTTATGACATGAATCTTGTCCACCCTGCTTTCTATCTCTTTTCCCGTCTGTGTTTTTTAACAGCTCCCTTATTTGCTACATGCACATAGAAAACACACTCCTTCATCTCACTCCATTTATCAACAGCCTTTCTGTTTGCTGCTTTGGCTTTGAATCATTTCTATTCCTAACCTCCATTTCTATTCACCTGCAGTCTCACCTGGCTGCATACATCAAACTGGCTTTAAAAGCCTCTTTTCCAGAGAGCCGGCTTGCTTTAGCCGCCCTATCTATGATGAAATTTGCAGGCTGTCAGGAGACTTGAGCAGGAAAGTCAAACATCAATCTGGCAAGCGTGTCCTTGCTAGAGGAGCACATTTAGGATTTTCCCCAGGCAGTAACATACTGATTGGATCTTTTGGTGTGCTGTAAGTCCTGCATGCAGATCTCTCTCTCTCTCTCTCTCACTCTCTCTCTCTCTCTCTCTCTCTCTCTCTCTCTCTCATCTCACACACACACACACACACACACACCTCCCTTATTTCACAAACTATAAACCATTTACACCTTCATAGTCTACAGGGGGTCTGTTTTAATTCTAAAAAGTAGATTTTGAGTTGAGTCTCAGTTTAAAATCTAGACTCTCCTTGTACTACACATACTGTCGTAGTGAGAAAACAAATGTGTCCATGATTCAGTGTTCTTCATAGTCTACAGGGGGTCTGTTTTAATTCTAAAAAGTAGATTTTGAGTTGAGTCTCAGTTTAAAATCTAGACCAAAAAAATACACATACTGCGTAGTGAGAAAACAAATGTGTGGCAAAAATAAAACATGATTCAGTGTGAAAATAGACATTTTGATGAACACAGCAGGACTTGAGCAGGGTATTGATTGGGAGTTCTCCTGAGGACAAGCCAGTGCAGGAACAATCCATCGACTCATTCATTGGTTAAGCATTGAGTTTCTGATTTCACTATAGAGACTTCTTCTGTTAACAGAAAGGAAAATCCCCAGTAAGGCACAAACACAGTATGTCTCTATCTCTTCTCTGTATCTTTCTATCCCATTCACTCCCTCTTTTCTCATTCTCTCCTTGTACTGGGTGCATTTGTCTGTCTCCATCCTCTCTCTCCCTCCCTCTCTTTCTTTACATACATCTTTTTAATCTCTTTTGCTCTGTTGGTTGGGTCTTGGCATTGTGCCATGAGCATTTCTCACCTGCCTATCCTCCAGCTTCCTACATATCTCAGTAGTTCTCTGTTCTCTGAAGAGTGTTGCTTGCAAAAAAAGAATACCTTGTACAAGGAATTCATAATATACCTGACTATAGAAGCAGATAACAAGTACAAACTAGTATTATGAGGATAAGTAAGAAAGCTTATTATAATGAATTATTAAATGATAAAAAACAATATCAAGGGCATATGTTAAATAATATAATCAGGGATAGATCAATGAATATAAACTACCCTCAGCATTTTATAGATAATGAGGACTGTAAGCAATGAATGAGGTGGTGAGTGGGTTTAACATTTTCTTTTAAGTGTTGGGTTAAAACTGGCAGAGGAAATTAAAAATCCACAGATAGAAGTAGGAGAAGTGAAGGTTGTGGATTTATTTAGAAAGCAACCCAAAGGAGATTATTGAAATTGTTAGCAAATAATAAAATAAAATGTCTACAGACTGTAATTGCATTGAAATGGCTTTAATCTATCTAGTCTTTGGTGCAATTGTAAAACCAGTAACTTATATTTGTAAGTTGTCTTTCAAAATAGATTTATTTCCACAATTTAAAGCTGGAGAGAGAAATCCATTTACTAATTACAGGCCACTGTCTTTACTATCTCTACTATCTTGGTTAATTTTATTGAGAAGCATGAATTTTTTGTTGATAGTTGAAATATAGTGTTTGAAAATACATTTCTGGGTGTGATTTGGGATTATAAACTCTGCTGGAAACCCCATATTAAACATGTTAGAGCAAAAGTATCACAGAGTATAAGAGTAATAGGGAAAGCGAGGAATGTATTTAACGAGAAAGCACAGTATATTCTGTATAGCTCACTGGTGTTACTGCGTTTAAATTACTGTGTTGGAGTTTGCGACAACACCTACAAAACCACCTTACAATCACTAATCACACTACAAAAAAGACCAATTACGATAGTAAACAATGTAGGACATAATGAGCATACCAATTTATCGTATTTAAATTTACACACCTTAAAGTCTAAAGATCTGGTAGATTTCAAGACTGCACACTTAATCTATGACGCAAAAAATAAACAGCTGCCAGGAAACTTACAACTGTTTGAAAAGAGAAGGGGGGTTATAACTTGAAGTGTTGAGAACAGTATGCTCAGACCAACTGTAAAAGTAGGTGTATTTTGATTTGTGGGGTGGTTTTGTGGAATAGGCTGAATGATCAAAGTGTAAACCTGTTGCAATTTGAAAAAAAAGGTACAAAAGACTCATTTTTGAAAAGTACAAAAGTGATGAGTTACACTAATTTTAGTGCTGCTTGTTTTTTTCCTTTTCTTTTTCTTCCTTATCTTAATATTTAGATAAAGTAGGACATACATTGGAGTAGTATTTTTGTATTTAAAATGGTCAGCTTGAGTTATCTACTTTGAATGTGATTTAGATGTGGTAAAGACTTGGAGTAGGACCTGATAAACCTAGTGTTATGGGGTGATGAGGTGAGGACCAAATGCAGAGAGGAGGAGGCAAAGGCAGGTTGTTTATTTACACAGCCGTTTATTGATGATCGAGACAACAAAAAACAATCCACAAGGAACAACACAGACCAGGCATCCAGGTGGCAATCAAAAAGGTCCACAAGTCCAAAATCCAAAATCCACAGGGGGTCCAGGGAACAGCAGAAGGGGAACAGGCAGACAAGACAGGGAAACTTACTGGGAATACTGGGAGCAGGGACGGGAAGGAGGCAAAAACAGGCAACGGATCCAGGCTGCATGCAGCGACGGACAAAACGACAAAGCACTAGACAAAAGGAACACAGAGGTTAAGTACAAGAGGTAACAAGGTAACAGGGAACAGGTGAGACATCAGGTGTATCACATTAGGGCGGGGCAGGACAATCAGACAAACAAAGCGAAGCTAGACAAGACAAGACAAGACAAGACAAGACAGGAAACTAAACTACCAAAATAAAACAGGAAGGAGAACAAACAGACACAGGGGAACACAAGACAGGACCAGCAACATAAGACCAGGGAGAAACAAGGACAAAAACACAAAGAGGCCAAAGAAGAAGGGGGAAAAGAACCCAACCAAAACCCCAAACCATAACACCTAGGGCTTTTTGAACGTGTTATGTTGCCGATTCATTGTTTTTTTGTTATACAGTACATATTATTCGTTTATACGTTTTGTATATATAGTTTTTTTTAATCGTTCAAAATAAAGATTTATTTCATTCATGTTTGGGGTGCCATCACGACACCAAACTGACTTCTGCAATAAGCCCATCCCTTTGGTTGGGTCAGTATGCTTAAATGACTAAAACCCTTTTTAACAAAAACTGCTCTGGATTAAAGAGTCCACCACCATATGCCAAGCCGAGTGCAGCAGAAGAGACAAAGACCAAAATTCCAAAAGCCTACAGATCACACCGACAAAAACATGATTCTACACATAAGCATGCACAGTTTCATGTACGCACATACACATGTACGCTCGCATTCATCTCCATTACAGCAGCATAATCGTTGACATACATTTGTGACTAGTTTAATTACTCACAGTAATTAGCCAGAGGCAGGAGCTACCAACGACGCTCTTCTCTCTCTGTCTCACCTCTCTTCCTCTGTCTGGATCTCTTCTCTCTCTGTGCTTGTTCAAAGTATATATCAGCCAGCATTGTACACAGAGCAGAACACTCTAGAACTGCATTCTTATATTATGACCAGTGACTGGCAGTATGTATACAGCTTGATGAGTTTATTCCTACAATAAAGTGACCCTTTAAACCTTGTATGTACCCTTTTATTAAAATCCCTCTCCCTAACCCCCAGCTGTGATTTCTTCTTTTTTTACAATCCTTACCCATACAATGTTTTGGGATTTTTTTTTTCTTCCAAACCCACGGCACTTTGATCCAAGCAAACCCACTACCTCCCTGCCTGTTCAGTCGGCTAATTTGAATCTGACTTTTAATTAACAGCCGGGTCGATTTGCATGAAGTCGGATCATTTGCATATGGTTGGCAGCCCCTCCCCCTACATGTCCGAGTGCCTGGCACAGAGCCAAGAGAAAGACATTGGAGAGACAAATAAGTAGGGAGGGAGGAAGAGACGTATGGAGGAGAAGGTGAGGTATCTGCCAACAAAGGAGAAGAGAAACAGCAGATGGGGGAAGGAGGAGACAAATGGGGGCAAACAACTTATGCCATGAGATGGGAGAGTAAGCGAGAAAGACATGCACATACACAGTTACACACAAAAAACAAATGAATGCGCAACATGATCAACACACATACATACACACGCACATTTTACAATCAAGTTTGCTAATTAAAGAATCACGGGGGGTAAAAAAATAAAACAAACAGGTGCTAATTGGTGGCATGTTGACTCTATGCAGATGAGCTGAGCCGGCGCAATAGGATATAGAAATGAGGTGCAATGCAACGCATTTGTCCACTAATACCGAGGCAGCTTCATATATATAAGGATGCTGCAAGTGAACATGCATCTTACATGGACCACATGCATCCTTGTAGACATACATATAGACATACAAAAGCATTATATGCTAATTCACTTCTAATTACTCCCCTCCCCTAAATATACAGACACTACTGTAACCACCTCTTGCATATTCATGCAGTCACACATCAGGTTGAGTATTCGTCAAACTGCTTCCTGTCAAGAGGGCTGGCTCTGCTCCGATAGGTCCCATCCATCACGCTGTGCCAAGTTTGCCCAATAAGCATGCCCTTATCTATGGATACCCATCCAATAATGCCTAGTAGAGTGGTCTGTCTGTCTAACTAGCAATATTGTGTGACGTTGGATGGATACTTTAATCTGCAGTGCAATGTGGCAGCAGAGTGGCAAAGCTGTTAAGGTGTCACCAAGCATTAAAAAAGCTGGCATGGTGAAATCTGGAGCATGTACATAAGTTTATATACTCAGTGTCTAAAACTCAAATGTGCATTCATTCAGAAATATCACCACAATCTGCATAACATTTAAATATAATGAAATACAACTACAACCCTACATGTGCTTGTACTCAAACACACAGTAAACAAACTCTGTGCTAACCACACAGGTTCTTGCACTGTCGCCAGACTTCATTAGTATCCAAAAAGAATGCAGCTCATTAATAAATGTCATTAAGGCAGGCGGTGAAGCGCTGGGTGGCTGCCAACAGGACGACTGCTGGGTGGCATGTAGGGAGGGGACGATCCACGGCCAGCAAGAGTAGAAATGCAGCTACTTCTCTCAGTTGTCCCGGGGGAGATGGAGAAAGTGGAGGGGAAAAGGAGTATGAGAATGTGGGGGTCTCAACTTTTGAGTTTAAGGAAGGGGTTTGCTGGAAGGTTGGGGGCTATGTGCGTTGCAGCAGTTTGCCATCTTAATACTGCGGAAGATGGGGCACGGCAGACACCATTTTTAGGGGTGATGCAACGAGTCCCCATTTTAAAGTGCTCTTTCTGGGGAAATTGGGAATTGATACTGAATTGAATTGAAATAATTAAATGAAACCATCACTTTATTTTGCATCTCAGTACTATTTTGTCAAAAAACAAGAACACCAAAGATTTCATATTTTTATTGAGTCACCCTTACGGTAGGGTTAATTTCATCAAACATTATGTTCCCAAAGAAATGTGACATGAAAATCACTACAACTTTATCAGATATCAGTTTGTTAGCTCCGTCTACATTCTGCTGCTCCGGTACCTCAGGACGCTGAGGTCGGCACGTCCTTGTACTGATCCAAGGCCTTGTCTGGAGCTCTGGCGTTACTAAAAGGTAGAAAACAAGCATTTATTCGTGCTAATCAGCCATGCACTAACCTAGCAGGGGGGCCATATTGATTTCAGGGGCAAAGGTTTAATGACATGGCAATTAACATGCTCCAGAACGTGCATAAAACCGGTGATTAAATGCTATGGGGATCCTGCCTTCTGCAGGCATCAGAATTTAAGCTGATAAACGCAGTCTGGTTATTAATTTTTAGCTCCTCTGAAGGTCTGTAAAATGTATTGATGCAGAGAAGAGTGTATACAGTAAGTTTTTTTAAGGAAAATTCTTAGTATTGCAGAAAAGAAGAAAAACAAAATAATCAAAGACATGTTTATATTTACAACTTGAATCTTTATTTCTTTAAAAATAAGATAAAGGAACATTTGTTATTATCCATAATTCATAAAAGTAAAAAGAAATGTATCAGAACACAGAAGAATATACAGGACAGAGTATGATAGTGACAGCTTAGGGAATTATATATGGTTCAAACAGGTAAAGATCCTTGGTATAGTATGAAAAATAGAAGTAGAAGTGGACTGGTTAATGGAAGACTGGATAAACAAGTAGAAAAGATTGAAAAATGTCAAAATGTACTTGGCACCAACAAACCTGCTTTCTTTCCAGTTTTAGCCAAAATGCTAGAAAACATTCTCCAATAAATAAGGCACTATGATGGGCCCAAAAGCAGGAAAGGTATCTGAGTTAAAGTGTGTATGTGTCTGCATGTGTGTGTTTGTGTGTGTGTGTGTTAATGTGTGAGTAAGTGGACCACAACTGTTGACATTTTATATCGTGCATAAATACTTCATCTTAAATCACCTTTAAGATATTTATATTAATAAGCAATGACATTTATTACTGGGAATTTAAAAAGAAGTTGAGGACCTGACAACCCCTGAAGATTTAACAAACCGTTAAAAGCAAAACACAGTGACAAAAAAAAGATACAAACATAAGCTTCTTTTGTTTAACTAAAGGGAGAGAGCTGAATAATGCTGCATCACAGAGTGACTGATGACTTTATGTGTGTCACATGTTGGCAAAGGGCTGCCTGGCCCCCTTCCAACATGCTGCTCAATGACAGACTATGTAGTGATCAAGTGCAATAATGAATCTCATCACTTCCCACATATGTTGATACAGCTGTGTGCATAGACACACAAAACTGTGCTTCTGTTAAAAGCACTGCTAAAAAAACATCAAACTTGAAAAAGTAAACATGAACAAAATTAACATGTTAGGTAATTCTGACACTGAAAGATAATAAGCGTCAGTCCGTTCTGTTTGATAGTTACCTTAATGTCAGCTACCACAAAGAAAAAACCACAAAAGGTTAACTGTAAGACCTGGAAGTAGGTTAAATCAAGCTGCAGCATGTTAAGATGCTCAAACTTCTCTTCACTCTCTTTGTCAGCGATAGTGTTAATGAGGCAATAAACCGACATGAACAGTCCATTGAGCCACCGAAAGTCATTGAAAATAAAGTCCCTCTGGCAGGCTGTCGAGTTTCTATCCCACCTGTGAGATGGATGGAGTGGAGGGCTGGAGTGGTGGGAGTGTCATACCAAATGAATTACACCCAGTAGAGGTCAACTGTATTAGGGCAGGTGGCGTCTACATCTCGTGGGCGGAAAGATGGTGTTCTGGGATACCGTTGGCATGAGCCAACATTGTGTTATTCTCATTGAGGCGCCTAACACGATACATTTCATAATGAATGCTGCTGGTGATGTCCTTAATGTTCTGCATATGGGTCCTAAAAGAAACACACACACACACACACACACACACACACACACACAATTAGAAATCAGTTGAAGACATGGACAAACCTTTCCAATTTACAACAATATTTACCCCCCCCTCTACTCAAAACATGTAACTAGCTACTTGTTACTTCACTTAGATGTTCGACCGTCACTGTGCAGAATGGGGTTTGTGCAGTTTGAAAAAAATTAAGAATGTTTTCACATTTTTCTGTGATGTCACAAAAGTCTCACACATTTAAAATTAAGTTTTAAAGATGACCACAACTTCTTTGAAGCCAATCGTGGTCCAATGAGCAACATAAACATTGGAAAGTTGAACCCTCCAGTAGATAAACTTTTAAATGAAGTAGGAGATGTCTTGTGTCCAGTTAAATTAAGTAATAAAAAATATTTACATAGTCATTCGGATTCATTAATGTTGTTGAAGAAATAGATGCAATTGTGGAGAATTTTTAAATAGGCAATTGAACTTTCTGGAATATCAATTTAAAATGCTAATTATTACTCAAACCGCAAAATTTTTATAAGTCACAAAACACACTATGACACAGTGACAGGTTGCATAAAAACCGACAGCATTTAAGACCAAGACATTATAATATGGAGACATAAATCCCTCACCTGATGAGGAGATCCCGTAAATAGGCAAACTCACAGTGGGCTATGTTCTCAACTACAGTAGGGAGAGAAGTTACGAGTTATTGGATCTAATTAAAAGTGAGCTAAAACACACAAAGTAAAAGCACCAAAAGACAGACAGTAGGACAGCTGTGAGCTAAGCTTTGTTGCAAATATGTTTTCTAAACAATCCCCTAGGTGTGATGTCCCTGTAGAGATACTGTGTGTTGTCTCAACAGCCACAAGGCCCGGCCCAGAACAGATCTCTGTTGCTAACTTCATCTATTTAAGAGTCCTCCTGAAGAAATACGACTAAACGCTCCCTTCCTGTGTGTGTTGTAACACAAGACACTTGATAGAGGTACAGTGCCTTTGCTCTGGAGTGGATAACATAATTAAATATTGAAAGATTAATCCTGCGGTAAGAATGGATGTTGAAAAAACACAACCCTGAATGGTACACTATAGGCCAACTGATAAAGCAGACTATAGTACGTTTAACTCTTAAAACAAGCTAAACAAAAAAGCTCTAATAATGAATCTAATAGCTTCAGCTATTTTTTCACTAGATTTCATAAATTTGAAAACCAAAAAAACATTCATTTACTACGTAAACTGTCACAGTGTATCCTTTGTGGTACAAAAGGGGATGTGTGGAGTGGGGGAGCCAAGCAAACAAATCAGGCGTCTTCAGACAGACTGTGTCTGCTGAAGGCCTAAGCCAGCTGCATGGCACACGACTCCAGGCTGAAGACTGAATGGAGCATTGTTTTATTGACTGACTGACTCAGTGAGGTCTTTACCAATCTACTTTTGTCTTTTCTTCTTGACAAAAAAAACCCCCAGAATTAGACTATGTGCATACTAACAGATTCTGTCCTGAAAGTGCCGTACCTTCAATGGTTCCCCACTTGGTCTTTCTCCCCAGCAGCCTCCTGCCATTGACCTGGTACTCCTGGTCGCTGCCCACCACAGCAAATGGAATCATCTCCTGCTCAAAGGTTGAATGTCAACAGACAATGGTGTCAAAAGTAATTAATGTCAAGTACATCAGCAATGATTCTGAATGGATTCAGGATGACAGTGCTCTGTGGAAAGGCATGTCCGAGCATTAACAAGGATAATAGAGTCACAAATCATGCCACATATATCTTTAATTGCTTTGAAATGATCCCCTCACCCTAATCTTCTCGTTGATCATTCTGTCCTCAGCATCCTCATCAAATTCCTTCTGAGGGTACACGTCGATCCCATTGGCTCGCAGCTCTTCCCTGATCTGGAGATTTCAAACATTAAGAGAAAACAGAACTGTTAACCCACTTCAGTTTTGAGAGGATTCAAACTAAGGCCTTTAATTGCAGGAGTAATTAGACGTGCTTGATGCAGCCTTCAGAGACATGAAAGAAATGCACCTTCATCTGCACAGTGTACAGATTATGGTGGTATTAACACTAATCTGCCTTCTAATCTACTACAAAATTTTGGGTTTAGTTGTTAATTGCTGTTTGTATACAAACCAGAAAAACTTACAGGATGGACACCTATGCATAAACTTGTGCACACACCAACTCTGACATGCACCGTAAACAAGGGGTAATCCTGAGATCGTTAAAGACTGCCAAAGAAAATTAACGGCTGCAGCTTTAATAAACGTGTAGAGGAAGTGTAGAAAGTAATGGGTAAAGAAAGAGAGAGATGCTCTTCAGGAGCAGCATGACTGGAATGCAGTCATGTTTTGTAACTGTCCAGAGAGCGAGGGGAGAGTGCAAGAGAGAACCAGATAAGAAAACCACAGGAACTTATCCTATCTCTGGTTACTGCTCCACAAATATGGAAAAATGCAAGCATGAAGAAGGAGACAAAAAAGAAGACATTTCTAGATTATGTGGTGGATTTAATGGAATAAAAAGCAGAGATTTTAGATACAACAATACAGAAATCTATTTAAAAAATAAACGAAAGAGGAAATGTAATCAGAAAAATGTTACCTTCTTTTTGAAGAAGTCCCTCTCCTCTAGGGTGAGTGTATCCGCCTTGGCAATAACTGGGACAATGTTGACCACCTTACTGAGACGTCTCATGAATTCTACATCAAGAGGCCGCAGACTGAGAGGGTAAGACAAAACATAAACATGAGAAAACCTCTGTACATCTGTAACACAAAACTCCTCCACCAGGGGGCAGATGTTCCTAACAATTCTCCCAGATGGAGGAACTACTGTACCTACTAACCAACTAACTAATACTGTATTTACAGTTGCATCCATGACCTAATCATATTATACAATGTGTGAACAACTTGATAACATTGACAAGAATTGTGGTTGGGTTGAGGCCTTTCCAGCAATTTGACAAAAGCATTTGCATGTTATGGCGGATTCAGCCTTGCTAAAAAACACTTTAAGACTGGCCATTGTCAACAAGGAGTCTACTGCACAAATGCACACTCAAAAAGACAAAAGTGCTTAATTGACAGCATGCTCCCAGACACCCACACAGACTCTCTGTGTCTTGTCCTTCCTTCCTCTCTCTCATTAGACTTTTTAAAGCAGTCCTTGAGCAGCTGCTGGCCAGCCCATCTGACATTTGCAGTGTAGGATTAACATGAAACATAGCTGGATGGGACACAGACAGCGAGCCATCCCCCCACCCTCCACCCAACACTGCCTGAGTAAAGACAGGCCATGACACACAAAATTAATAGAATTGCAGTTCTTGGAATGGTGCTCTATGATCAACTGTGTATTGTTGTGTGTGTTCTCAAACAAGGCTCACAATTGACAGCTGCTTTAAACATTTTCCCAAGACTTTCCGGCGCACTTGACTAGAGTTACACAAATGCAAGAGCTATAAAATGTGCATTGAATCTATCACTTGATGGACACAGGGGACTATGTGCAGTCTGCCCTTAATTTCTTTTGCTAGTATACGCCAAACCCCTAAACTCCAAACAGTGAGGGGCTGAACCAACACAATGTGGAGAGGGACTGCAGTTTATGCAGTTCGATCGGAACCAGATGTATGTGTCTGTAAGAGATCCAGGGAAAGAAACTTGGGACGTTGTGCTGCTTCAGGGCAAAGCGAGAGCAGTCCATCCTTCCAGTGTATGTGTGTGTGTGTGTGTGTTTAACTGGTGTTCATGTATATGTTGCATATCGTGTTGAGCGGACGTGTGTGTTTGTTCAAAATGAGGGGTAAGATGCAGATTACATTGTAAAGTAATTAGCATAATCAGTTACAAAATAATTGTAACCTGATTGTATGCAATTTAGTTTAAAGGTTACATTGTAAGGGAAATACAGCATGATCAAAGACAACTTTAGCGCCCGGATAATGCAGTTGGTAGAGCAGGCGCCCATATACAGAGGTTTACAGCGTTTCAGGCTTTTGCGCTGTGTTAATTGTGCATGTTCATATCACAATGAAAAAGAAAATATGATTTATCTGTCAGCCCTAGCGCTGAGCATTAGAAGTGTGACAACACTGTAAGAGAATTTAGTTTTTTTTCTTGTTGTCAGAGTGGGATACCAAATCTGCCAAGATACAATCTTCTCATCTAATTTCCAAAAAGAAGGTAAACAAATTTGCCAAATGTTGTTGTTGGAACCTTTTCAACAGTGTGTTTCTTTAAACCTACGCAAAGTGATGGAGGCACTGACATAATTTTAGTGTTGTTGTGTTGGGTGCTGACAAAGAAGTGGGGAATATCAATATAAATACAGAATATCAATATTTATATGCTGTATGTGTTCAACCTGTGCTCATGTGTCCATATTTAACCATGTTTGAATGTGTCCTTACCAGTGTCCGGTCGGGGGAATGAAGTATATGCAGCAGTGGACTCTGGAGTCTGGAATCCTTTTCTTCCTGTTTATGTTAATCTCCTCCTGCAGGTACGCCTCATACTGGTCATTAATAAACTTCATGATGGGCTGCCAGCTAGACCATGGCAAGGTTGGATTAAGGGAAAGAGGAGGAGAGGAGTAGAAAAGCAAGTGATGAATGGATAAAAGAGGAAAGGAGAAAACACAGAGGTAGAAAAGGAAAAAGGGGAGTAAATGTGGGAGGGGCTCAGAGAGTGAAACAAAGAGTGAGGAGAAAGATAAGGAGATAGAGTGACATTACAGGAAAGGTAAAGAAAAAGAGGGGGGCTTCTGGTTAGACACAATTTAATATTTCACTGTTTATATCATCAGTGCAATGATGGCAAAATTGTAGCGTACCAGTTCTCATTGTTGATCTGGTCTCCAAAGCCTGGTGTGTCGATGACTGTCAGCTTCATTCTCACTCCCTTCTCCTCGATGTCTGCACACAACGAAACACACACTGTATACTATTATGTCGAAAACACCCTGTGCACTATAAACTACTACTAAACAAGGTATTATAGATGTAAAAAAATGTGGCATGACTTATTTCTTGCCTTATATCTATTCGTACAAAACAGATTGGAGGGGATAATGGTCATACATTTGAGAACATTTTCAAAAGCTGCCAAATTTAAAACTAGGCAAGTTTCATGAGGCTAAGAATACAATAATTTCAGAGATTATTTGAGCCATGATTACAGTAATTACAGAGAAATAGAGTGAAAGAAAAGTAGAGATAAACACAGATAAAGTACTATGAATGTTTTAGAGTGACTACACATGCAGTATGTAAAACTGGCTGACAAAGAGAAAAGTGTAAATACAGAAGGACAGAGAAGAGAAACTAAGTAGCTGAGAATGAGATGGGTGCATTTTGGCTAACAGACCTACAGACACAGATGGAAAGAAAACAAGATACAGAAGAGTTGAGGGTTCAAGAGGGCCATACCATGACTGATGGACTTTATTTCGATTGTTTTGGGGATCTTCTCCTGGGCTGTAGCCAGCACTGACTTACGGCTGACTTTAGACTTGAACAGCGTGTTCATTAGAGTAGACTTTCCCAGGCCACTCTGTCCTGTAAGCAAAAACACAGTCAGAAAAGCAGACAGTACAAAATGAACACATTTCAAGATGAATTTTCTTTCTTTTCTTCATTGACTACTTGCGCTGTAGGTAACTACAGTCCACACAGTGTTACACTGTTGCCATAAAAACCCAAACATGAGCCATTATTTCCATGACAGTTTGGACAACTCCACGCTGCCAGTTTTGGGGCTGAAGCAGTGACAAGCTGCAGGTGTCTGTCTGCAGAAACACTTTCAGCAAAGCCATTAGCACACATGACTACAACCCAAACACACCATAAATAAGACAAATTGGATCCATGGTAAACCAGTCTTTTTTCTAAAACAATCAGAAGGCTTGGATTAATGTGCACTGAGCAACCAGAAATAAAGTATTCTCTGTACATTGTTATAATACAGTTATAATACAGTTTGACAGTCCTGTAATAAATACTACCTTGAGTTTTTAATACTAGGTGACACTGTGTCATAAATGAGTGGAAAGAATGGAAATATGGAAACTTTTATACTTCCTCTAATTACATCTTCTGCAAACATTTCTAATATAAAGTGTATGTGTATATATACACACCACATGACTAGTTGGTGTTTTCATGCAAGGACATGATAATACGGGGAGTCTTGGAAGTCCACGTTACAATTTGCTGATAAAATGCCCTGGATAAGATGGAGGGCGACTTTAATGTAAAAGCTGATGAACCAGCAAGACTCTTTATCTGTGAGTCATTATGAATTATGAGTCGTTTTATATGGATGGGACCCTCTGTGACCCCTCAACACTATGGTAACATCATTATGGGTTAATGAAGACGAGTTTGGAGGGTCCCACTAGGCAGCAAACATTCACAGTTCAATGTATAGGCAGTCAGCAGCACACGTTACATGCAAACATGGATCTGTACAATCAGTACTGAGGCCAACAGCCGCAGATTTTAAATGGAGATAATTCATATTCAGTTGATAGTTTTGAAACTGATCATCACTACATGCAAAATTATATCTCAACTCTAAAATGTTGGCAGCATCAATGCCAGCTCTATGAACAGCTGTATTAACCAAAGTGTCGTGGTCTAACATTCTCCAACTAACAACCATCACAACAGTAATGCGGTGCCAAAGTCCCACACTTGCTTATGTGGTACACTATAGAAGAGTGGATTTTGTTAACTGGGATGCAATTTCATTACTTAAATTTGTTAAGCAAACGTACTTATCCATGTGTCTTTGTCATCAGATATAGACTGCTTTTTTCCTTCTTCCCTCTATTGAACCCAATTCTGCCTAATACAAAAATGAGAAATGGATTTGGCACTTAGTAATCTATATCAAATATCTGAAGATTTCACTTCACCATAAAGATCTAAACCCAAACATTCTTTCCTGCAGTCCATTTTAGTTTGTTTTTAACATGGTGGTAAAAGGTGTCTGATCAAAGTGATGAGGCTCAGTGAGAAAGAGTCCTACTGTGTGTGGCTGCTTATTAAAATAATTTGGAGGCTTCTAATTTCTGTCAATAATTAGAGAGAAAAAACAATATACCTGAATAGGGACACATTTTACAACAGCTGACTAAAGACGTTTTGAGTCACATATAAGTGTGATGCTAACGGATTGATGCTACATGTAAAATTGACTTTAGAGTCTGCCGTTGATGACAAGGCTCAGAATGAAATGAAAAATAATCTTCATGATCAAAAATCCACTTTTTCAGTGTGCAGTGTGCAGAACTTCCTTTCGACAAGTTGAAGTAATAGTGATAACACAAAGTAATAATTCAATCTACACAGCTCCAGGCAACTGGGCTATCAGACACAATCATGTTAGCTTTAACTAAATCTGGACAATATGACAAACCTTAACTGGTGGACACTTGCGCTACTTACCCACAACCATAATGTTGAGCTCAAAGCCCTGCTTCATGGCCTTCCTTCTCATCTGTTCCAGAATGGCATCAATGCCCACATAACCAAAGTCCAACACAGGGCCACCGGCCTTCTCCCCGTACGGGACACCCACTGCTGGGGAAACCAGAGCATCAGACGCCACTGCCTCAGACATGGCACGGCTGCTGTAACTGGGAATCACTTCTGGTCCTGATGGAGAAAGAGAGAGAGAAGGTTAAAGGGATGAGGGTGGATAGAAGTGACAAATGTCTGATTAGCAGTGGAGCTACTATAAAAACAGGTCACGTAAGCATGACGAGGAAATACACAAGAGGTGCAAAGAAAGGTGGAAAACACCCACAGTACAAGAAGAACTCCAAGAATCTGAGATCCTATCAAAAAAACTGTTAGATGAAAGGATAAATACCACTTCATATCTGTCTGCTACAGCCAGCAAGCATTGGCTTAGCTTCTCACAGACTGGAAACGTCCAACTTCCAGTCTATTTCAAGCTAAGCAAACCAAGAGATATTAGAATATTGATTTTTTTCATCTTAAGTCTTGGAAAGAAAGTAAATAGGTGCTTCTCCCAAAAATGTTGAACTAATCCATAAATTATCAGCATAAAAAAAATCTGCCTGCTCATCAGTGCTTTGGATGCCCCTGCTGAAGAACTGGAGCAAAGGCGACCGATTAATCTGTTTTCTACTAAAACAATGCACACACACACACACACACACACACACACACACACACACACACACACACACACACACACACACACACACACACACACACACACACACACACACACACACACACACGCACTTTCAAACAGAGGGGTTGGCTGGTCTCATGCCAACACAGACTTTTGACTCAACAGAAAACTATTAGAAAATATACCCCATTAAAGTACTTTGCAATTGGCTGGAGCTTATCCCCACAGTTCCTTTGGAATGCTTTCGGATATGCGTCTAATTTTAAGATACATATTCCACTTTTAATATGTTCCCCATGGTCTGTTAACAGTAACCAATATGCATGCAGAAAGCAGGTGAAGCTCTGCTTAACAATATGTTAAGTCAGCGTAGGTAAAGTATTTACTGTGTGTATGTTTGTGTATGTATGTACAGTAGTTCAAGCAGCTGCTACCCCTCACAGGGCCTCCCTTTCCCTCGCTCTCCACATTGCAGTTACTGTCCTGTTAATATGAGAGTGGAAAAGAGAAATACTGGTAAGGCTGAAACCTGATCCGTTCACCCAGCTAGCCTGGATCACACACAAAGTAGAGAGAGTACATGCTTGTGCATTTAAACACAGTGGATACCATGACCTCGTACACACACGGCCTTTTTCCGCCTTTTGATCACATACACACACACACACACACACACACACACACACACACACACACACACACACACACACACACACACACACACACACACACACACACAGACTGGCTGCCAAGAATTAAACTGCTTTTGGATTCCAGCTCAAGCACAAATGTTACTCCTCGACACTTGGCCTGCCACAAGGAGAAGAACCAGACAATTAGCCAGTACACTTGTACAACTTGAGGACTTAAATCAACAGAGAATGACAAGAAGAAAGTCCACACACTTCAAACTGGCACTGCATTGATTAATGGAAGAAATTCAGTCAAGAATAACACTGCTGTGGAAACTCAACACTAGTTCATGTTAGAATTGAGTCTTACTTTTATAATGTGCTCCTGTGTGTGTGTGTGTGTGTGTGTGTGTGTGTGTGTGTGTGTGTGTGTTTGTCATAGAGACCCACCTATGGAAGCAGCTCTCCTGGCCTCCTTCACCACTTCCCCATCCTGTTCCAGCAGTCAGTCAGCAACTTACTATGACTTACTGCCCTCCACCTCTCCTTTGCACATCCCACATTCCCATACCTCTACTTGTGTCTTTTCTCTCTCAACCTCACCCTTTCCTCTCTCTACACACAGATACTGTCCTATATCTCCTGTCATCAGTTTCCCTCTCTACTCTATCTCTTAGTTTAATATTGTCTGTCTCCTGTGTGACTCCCATGTCTTCTTAGCTCTGACATTACAGCTTTGCCTTCTTTTTCACTCCCACTGGCTTTTCTCTTGAACATTACATTTGTTCTCCCTTTTTTAAACTCTGCTGAAAACACCTCTTTTATCACCTTTATCTCTACCTTGCACAACCGCTTTCTTTTCATCTCCACTCGCCACTGTTCACATCAATATCTCTCTCTTTGACTACAATGTGCTGTAAACAGAGATGTTGGCCGGGGGCTAGCACGCCTTGACAGGCAAGGCTGCAACAACTGAGCTTCGCCCGAAGCAGGATGCCAGCAAAGCATCAAAGGAATAGACATAAAATGAATGGGGTTAACAGTCAGTTAACAGTTAAAAGTCTCAGCCTCAGTGGTCCCATTTAAATATCATCTAACAGCAGCTACACCTGCAAAACAATAATGAAATAACCTCCTTTTTAGAATTAAAGATACTGTGAACACACTTAATGATCAAAATGTTAGAGACATCTTTTTAGAGCTGAATTAATTTCTTTTCAAGAAAAAATGCCAAATACATAATTACTCCAGTTTTTCAATTGTGAGAATTTGCTGCATTTTCTTTTTGATAGTGAACTGAAATCTTTGGATTTTGGACTGTTAAACAACAACAACAACAACAAAAAAAAAGGGTTTAAGAAATTGTGATGAACATTGCTCACCATCTTTCTGACATTAATTGTCTTGTTGAGAAAATAATTATCAGATTCCTTTTTAATTAAAATATTCTTTTGCAGCCCTATCTGTTTTATACCTACATGCAATCCTTCTCAAATTCTCTATCCACAGCTTTATTTTGTGATTAGAGTGAGTTTGAAATGGGCAAAAATAAACCATTATGGGTTTTACTAGAGCTGGGTAAAAAAAAAAAAAAAAAAAAAAACGATTTTCATTTGACAGTCCAAAATCAATTTATATAAAAATCCAAGAATAGATCTTTGTCTGTACCATATGAAACAAAAAAGACCTAAGACATCCATTGTTTCCAACTGTTTAATGCTAGGGTGCTAGGGAAGGGGGTCATAATAATCCTCCAAAAATAGATCACATTTTGTCGAGGGGAAAACTGGCATGGTCATTTTCAAAAGGGGTCCCTCTGTCACCTCAAGATATCTGAATGAATTATCACTCAATACTGACTGTACAGCTGCACTGTGTGTTCATTTTAAATAAAAAGTACATTAATGTAGCTGCTCAGGGGTCAGTTCTTAATGTAAACATTGATACTTTTAGGAATGCAGCAGGTCAATGTACAATTGTCCCTAACCTAATTTATATTGAATCGAAAATAAAATTAATCGGGGACCTTGTGAATCGATTTGTTAAATTGTTGACGATACCAAGCCATAGCTTTTACCCACATTTACCTAATCCATGATAAAATAACCAGTAAAATCTTTTGGTTCTAGCCAAATGTAAGTGGTTCTGTGACCTGGTCCCTATTCTTATGGTATTTCTACTTTAGAAGGGTTTGTGTACAAACCAATACAGTACCTGTATTTGCTATGAGATATTGAAAGAAGTGTCTCATTTCCTAGTTTGAGTGCAGGGTACTGAGAACAATACCAACTACATTTATTGTATTAACAAGCGGTCTGTTCTGTTTAACAAATAGTAAACACACACTGCTCAACAAGTGTGGGTGGAAAAATACCAAAGCAACCTAAAGACAGAGTGAATGGAAGTAAGACCGAAAGATGTCTGCTTATCCTGCATCTTAACTAACTGGTTTCCAAGACAGAAGGAGCAAGACTCTACAGAAAACTCTCCTTCATGAGTGCACACTGCCCGTTTGCCCAAGTCAAAGTAGAGTCAAACACTGTAAAAGACTTGGCAAACATACAACACACACAAAGAAACACAAAGTGGTTAAAGCATTACTGTGAGAAACCCAGCTCAATGGAAATCAATCACTTTCATTACAAGTAATAAACCGTTTTAGTCCTGAGTCGTCAATTTCAGTAAACTACAAATCCCACAAGTGAAGCGAATTGTGTTCATTCTGTTGTTTTGAGGGGGAATAATAGCAGACTTGTGAAGGACTGTAAATCATACCTTCAGCTTTTCCACAATGTCCTGCCAATGTGCTGTAGGCCTAAAATGTTTTTTAGCCAGTAAACACAGATGTCAAGAAACAGCCGGTTGGACCATGACCCCATAAATGTTAAAAGATAATGTAACCCTGCATGGTGGCTTACCAGCATGAGGACATTACCCCAAGTTTCCCAGTCAAAACATTAGCCTGACTTACAGAAAGAATACAAGTTCATGCCAGGTCAAATAGGAATAAGAAGAGAGCACAAACTGTACGGTATCGGAGTATGTGAGGTGGATGTTATCATATGAACGGGCTTTTGTGTAAACATAGTAGGTAATGATTTTTGTTAGTCTATTTCAGCCTCAGGTTAACTAATCTAGCTCCAAGTCTAAAAAAAAAAAAAAAAAAAAAAACTGTTTAGCAATATCATGCTTGAAATAACTGCAGTGTTTGAAAGGACTTTCTCAGTGTGGAACACCGTTTCCCTCACAACCAAAATAAATAGGAGTCAGGAGGACAGGGTTAATGAATGTCCCAGAGCAGTGACTAAATATGTGGTGAAAGCCCAGCTTAACTAAGATGCTTTAATTTCCCATCAAGCGTAATGCCTACAAACCTCAATAAGGGATTTAAAAGGCTTTAGATTGGATAAAATGCTATCAAACATCATCCAAATCAATGACAATGTTATCATTCTACCATCCCACAGCAACGCTGCAGGACTATTCCCTTTTCCAACTCAACAAGGTAGCCTAAAAGGAGGAAACATCTTAAGTGATTTGGTTTTTAGGCCCTAAAAAAAAAAAAAAAAAAAAACTTACTATAGAGGGAAGGAGTTCTAGATGACACATTTCTTTCAAAGTTACAACAATTTATAATTTATTTAAGTCTGTATTTTCTCCGTGCTCTTCTCACTGGCTTGGAAGAGGCTCTGAAGGGAAATAAGATGTATTTCGATGCACCAAACACACTTAACCAACAACAAACATCACATCACTTGATTCAAATGTTTCTTGTTTGCAGGGGCGACCTCTAGTTCACACAGTAAAAGCGTTCACCCCATGTAGGCTGAGTCCTTTGCAGCGGCCCAGGAGTCCGACCTGCGGCCCTTTGCTGCGTGTCATCCCCCATCTCTGGCCCACCTTTCCTGTCTACCCACTGACACTAATAAAGAGGATAAAATGCCCCAAAAAATAATCTTTTAAATTATTATTAGTATTTTTTTTTAAGTTTCTTGATTGCTTGTTGCCGTCACCGTCAGTCAAATCTGATCAAACCACACCCACGTAGTCAAGTTTCTTAGTTTCAAGTTTCTTCTTTTATGTTGCCGAGAAATATTTAAGATTCAAAATCATGTTTTCCGGGGCTATATTCAGAGGCTGCAAATGTCTGCTATACTTAATTGCTTTAAGAGGTAATCGTCCCCTCAGTTCTACTTTCTGTATCAGGTCCAGTTATGGGACTGCATAGATAATGTTTTCTTTGAGTCTGAATAAAAAAGTAAAACTAATTTTAAAAATTGGAAAGCAGAGAATGACTCATTGGGGTTGCTGTGATCCTGTTTTCAATTACAGGCAGTACAGAATATTCTTTCTTCTATCGGATTACTTTGTTTTTTGAAAACATGGCTGGGGTCTCCTACTGTATACCATGAAGCATTTGGGAGTGGAAAAAAAGAGGAAAAATGAGAGCAAAGATAAGAAAGTCAAAGCAGCTAGAAAAGATGTAGCCAAGAATAGGTAGAGAAAGGCAGGAGTGTGGGGATAAGCATGAGAATAGGAGAAGCAAAAAAGGAAAAGGATTTTTAAGTTGGGGGAGGTCAAAAAGATAAGGTCAGGAAAAAGAGGACAGAGGAAGGAGTGTGGGAAGGAGGAGGAGTGGAGGAAACAGAAAAAAAGTGTGGAGAAGAGCGTTTGCGATCCATTCCACTTCTGGGTCATTCCTTACTACACACAAACCTCCAAACAGGGATGTTGAAACCAGTTAAACCCATCCCTGTTTGTTGCCTCTTTTTTTAAGAAAAGAAAAACTACGAAGAACACTGCGAAGTCTATGTTTAGTGGTGATGTGGTCAAAACCACTGAGCCCTGCCTCAGCTGTCCAGGGTGTTGATCCTGACAGCAAGGCGAGCAGGTCAGAGGTCATGTTCCCAGTTTAGGTTGGAAAAGAGTGGCGCTGAGGTTAGTCCTTTTATGATAAACCTTTGTACAAACTGGCTTGAATCACAAGAGAGGAATCCAGAGAAAGAAAAGGACTTGAACCAAGATAAGTTCACATCATTAGGAGTGTGATTCATACACTGAATTCTTAAAACTCCTAAATTCTTCTAAATTATTTCCTTTAGATACTTGTAGGACTGTGTTATAGAGTTATTAGAAAGTATCTCCTATTTTAAAACTTGCTTAATTAACCATCATTTTCTTTCTTACCAGTAAACACATCAAGATGAGTCAAACCATTTCTCTACCTATCATTAGGGATGGTCTACATTTTTGGGAATTGTTGTTTGTCTTAATTACTGTAATAGTACCAATCATGGCATTCAGAGCACAAACACTTTTATGCATCTGGTGGAGTTTCGGGGTAAAACAGGTTCAACACTATTCGTAGTCCCTCAAAGTGGGGAGGCAGCTTGAACTCAAGTATTTCATGTCGAGTCATTCCACTACTTGTCTAGAGCTCCATGTCAAACATACATTAGCAGAATAATGCACTAAATGGGTCGTTTGCATCTTTGTTCTGGTCTAAAATCTTTTATGGGCCTTCTTTGAAAACATTTGCTCATCTTGTTCTTTATTTACATTCCCAGACATGACAGAGCAGGTTTGCAAGCTACACTCATCTTAACATGGATACGTTTGTTTTGATGGTGACCCAGATCCTTCTTTAGAAATGTGTGGACTGCTGTAAACCTTATTCAATGAAATAAAAAGGTTTCTGTGAGGCCTTTCCAATGATTCTCAAGCATGCTTTTTTACGTTTAAATTCCCCTTAAGAGGAGAAGCACAACTGAGAAAAGATTAAAGTGCAAGTAGCCATTAAATTACTTTCAACAGCCCTCCAGCACAGAATCAATAACCGTAGATAACTCAGACCACATTGGTTTAGGGCAGGCCAAGGGGAGGTTTATAAACATTCATGTAAATACACCCAAACACTTTTTCCCACCCTCTGACAGTGAATCCCTTAATAAAACTGGGAAATTGGAGTGGTGGCAGTGCAAACATGGTCTGTTGTGTTATTAAAGTCAGTGTGTTTGTGCAGCAAGGCCCAGTTCCCAGAGTCCTCATCATTCAGCTCTCTGGAGAAATGTGCCCTTTGACCCCTGAAGGGTCCAACTCGCTCATTGTGTCACCCGGCACTGGACACTGGGTGTGCATTTGTCTGTGAAAGTTATGTGTATGCTTCCTTTAATTCATAAACGTGTAGGGATGCCCCGATCTCAGTATTGGAGCCAATTTTGGCATTTTTTAAACTGACTGGGGATGGGCATTTACCTTAATTACCTTACTCTGATCATTTACATCAGCTTGTACTGATTGCCCTAATCACACACGCCCTGTACCACAGATGCACCGCCAGACTGCCTGGATGCCGGCAAGATGGGCATGGGCACTCACCAGTGTCTGTCCAGAAAATGTCTCCTAGCTTGCCAGCCATTGGCAACAAAAAAAAAAAGTCTTTTTTTTTTTTTACAGAAGTGGATTACACCAATTCTCCAGACTTTTTTAGTGATTCCCCAGGAAACCTTTCAGGCCATTATTCCCTGGAGACTACAGTAAACACGAGAAGAAAATCAAAGATTGACTCTTGAGCGCAAGACGCATAAAGTTTAGTTCATTAAAGATTGACTATTAAGTGCCAGGCGCGTTACAAAGTTTGGTTTTATCAAAGATTGACTATTAATCCCAAGAGGCGTCACTAAGTTTAGTTTTGATTGTTCAGCAGGGAACATTGGACTGTTTATTCTGTGGTTGGGATCCTAAAGAACTGTTTTGGTGTTGAGAGAAAAGCCTCATTTGCTCCACTAAGTTAAATGTATTAAACTTAAGACATATTTTAATGACTTTGTTTACTTCAGATCAGAGGATCAAAAAGAACTGATTGTGACATCCCTAATAACGTGTGGTCATGTCTTGTGTATAATCAATACAGTGTTTGGTATGCATATTTGTAAAGGATTGTATAATTACTATGTGTCACCTCTCCTCAACTACACAACAAAATGTCTTAATACATTCTTGGTACTTTCAGTCTACACAGCCCAAGTTTTATTCATGTCAGTGCATATAGCATCAGCAACTAGTTTTACTTAGCAGAAAGTAAAAATTCTATTTCAATTTTTCTCAACCTTCTGCAATTTCATTCCTGCAATTTAGAAAATTACAGTAATGAAAGTAAAAGCCCACAGGCTTGTCTAGACTGCCGTGTGTTCAGACCCACACTGCAGTAGTGTAATAGAGAGCGGTTGTCTTTCTAGGCTCTTTAACTGCCCGACACCAAGCAACTCACAAGAAAACGGTCCTTTACAGCAACAAAGTACATTTTGCAAGATTTAATTCATATATCATGAAGAGCAGGAGCAATTAACAGTAGTAATGGACCAACTCATCACTCCACAGCTCATTTATTTAATTTCTAACTCAACATCAGCATTTAAGGAAAGAGTTTCCACTGCAATACTACATTCCTGCAATAGACTGAATTGTTGAGCTTTACATAACAATATTCAAGCCCAAAGCACCTGCTAAACATTAACCCCTAGATGTGTTTCCACAAAAGCTAACTACATCAGGAAGTTGCCAACTGAGGCTCTTTGCAAAGAGGCTGAATAATAAGTTAACTAGATATCTATATCTGCTAGCTGCTCAATGACAAGAGTTGCTGAAGTCATTAGGCTACCTGTGTGGTAGCTAGGAAGTGTAGTTCTTTATCTTAGTGCACGGGTCAAAGTGTATCAGTGAAATGGTTGGCTGATAGGAAGCATGGTCTACAGGGCCATGGGGCTCAGGAATCAGACTTCTCCTCACACATACCTCACTTTAGGGACAACATTCAGAAGATGTCAAACTCATAAAACAACATCTTCCCATGCAGTTGTAGGTCAATATAGAGCAGTACATGAAGCAAACATTGGTTCTGGAATCCTTAGACCCTTTGAATCTGTCTCTCTGTCGGTGTGTGATAAAGCCTATCACTCTGGTCCTCTCCAGGCCTCAGGGGCAGTATTTATGGACTGTGACTGACCCACATACAAAGCTCAAGAGTAGCAGACAATACCTTCAGAAGACCTAACTACTACTGACTATAATAATTTGCAAGGCCATGTACAACAATTGAGCAAGTGTGATTCCCTTTTTATTCAGTTCTCATTTTCTACCATTTGACTACATTGAATGGAGGTTAAATATGAGTCAATTATTGAGGTTTCCTCATAATTTACATCAGTAATAAGTTCTACACTTATTTTGTTACTACATTGTAGTCTGTCCTACAACTGATCTATTTGGGCAGTGAAGATTCTGTTTCCTGAATGACAAACCTTGGTTTTGAAAGTACAGAGTCAACTAAAACACTACATTTTACAACACTTTCTTATAATGGACACAAAATGCACATTGATGCACATCCACACACTACAAAACTTGGTATTCTGAGAATGTACAGCACGTCAAGCTACATATCCTTATCAATTTTACATTACAGAGCTCTGGTTGTATTCATGAAATATTTTGCATTTCAAAGTTATGATGCTGAATTCCACAACAGAAACATAATCTTACTGCACTGACTTATTGGCTGACTCAATCACACACAGACACAGACAAGATATTCAATACTCAGAAGGTAACGATGACCTTTTCAGCATCCAATCAAACACTGGTGAAAGGCCATTGCCTATTCTTGCCTGGCAATGCACAGGGGGCCCCAACAGTGCTCCTTTCATCAGCTGTGTGTGTCAATGTGTGTGTGTGCATGCTTGTGAGGCAAAACAGAGGCGAGTGACTTTCTAAAAAGGTGAAGGGAGGTTGCTGTTTTCCATCAGTTTGATAATATAAAAGAGCAAAGCCTTGTATTGCTTAGGTCAACCCTAGACAACAAAGAATGGATCATCCAATGCAGAGGTTCAGCTTTGTTTCAACTGCTGATAATGATTTCTTCACTGTACTTTCCAAAGAAACTATAACCATTCCCTTCCGCACTCTGCAGAGCCTAATGACGTGTGGAGCTAACCTTCAACTTTGCTGCATAAACACACACTTCAGAGGGCTCGCTACGTGATCTGGTAATGGATCACTGTCAGAAACAGCAGAACACGTCCAGTGTGTTGACAACGTCAGAAGGGAGGAAACATGGAGAGAAGCAGAGAAGTTAAAACATCCCTGTGTGTGTGTATAAAGAGAACACCAAGTCTCTCCTATACTACTTTTGTCTAGTTTAAACCCCATCTATGAAGAAGTTTGGATCATAAATCAATAACTAAAAAGGAAAATAAAACGTAATGCCCTGTTTAAAGTTTTCCCTGGGTGAGGGAGAGATCACTGCAGGTTGGCAAAACTTGAAAGAACGACCTGTCACCAAAAAGGAGAATAGCTGGTCCACCTTAAAGCCAGCCCACCTTAAGTCAGTGTGCCTGAGCTGAAGTTGTCGCTGGCTCTGTGGCTAAACCTAAACCCTTTACGGTTTTTAACTAGCAGCTAGCATGCAAGACACCGGAACTTAGCTTGGGTATTAAGGAGTACTAGCATTTATTTGCTTAGGCTTCACTTTAGCTGCATCACTGATTTACAAAACAGTAAAGCAAAAAAAAAAAATTAACACACTCAAACAACGTTAGCTAGACAAAAATCATCATCTGTTGTTGACGTTGGGTCAGTCTGCTTATTGGACCGATGCTGGTGTATTTAAAAAACATGGATATGCAGATATACATTGTGCATCCTTAAAACACACACACACACACACAAAGACAGATTGATTACAAAGCTTGCCACAGCATGCACGCACGCGAACACACCCCCAATTAGGGGTGAAAGAGAAAACCTCAATAGTATACATACGCAAGAAAAGCCTATCTCCAAAATTTACATCTATACCTGTACTCAAAAGCCATTTTTCTTTGCAACCTACGTAAACACATTTGTCTTTCATATAAAGCCTGACACTGACCTGCTAAAAACAACAGTACAACTCAGACACATATAAACAGCTGGTTTCCCGAGTCAAGTATGGAAGGCATGCAGAGATATGTATCAAGTATAGTATGTTAGAGATGATCAAATCTCTAACAGGAAAGAGGGGGAAGATGCAACAATACAAAAATAAACGCTAAAGGAAAATGTACTCCCTCTACTTCCATCTGCTTTCTTACAAAACGCACACATCATACTCATACACACCACGCACACTCTCCCGCTATGCAAAACACTCACCGTGTGTGAACTGCGTCTGTGTGTAAGAGATGTCCCCTGCCAAAGTGCAGCGCTCCAGTGAGAGGCCAAACTCTGCTGAGGCTCTGCAAGCTCACGGCCTGCCCCTCCCACCCATGCCTGTCATGTGACTCAGCACAAAAGGCAACAAGACACACCCACTTCCTTCAAATGACCCCACCTCCAACAAATAAAAAGTAAAAAATAAAAAAAAAAAAATTGCAGAATTTAATCATTGTATAAGGGGAAAAATTAGCTTAACATAGAGAAACTGGGTTATTTGGTGAAAGGCAGAGGCATCTGTCTACACAGACGGTTGGCTGAAGCCTTTGGGCAAGCTGAATGTCCCTCTCCTCAAGTCCCAGGATAATTTACAACCTTAATTATCTGACCTGACCCTTTCATCTGTTCCTCAGGCTCTGCATTTATCACATCACATTCATTCCTCTCACAGAGACCTGAGACACATCACACTGGGATTCCCTTTGTTATTACATCTGTTGGTAACACCTTTAGGATATCTGTCATCTATGAATCAGGGTTGCCGTTTTCACAGCCATCTAATTCAGGCATTCTTGTGTGCTGCAGAAATAGCAGAGGATATGGAGACATTTGTTTGTTCTGAACTAAACTGATATAATTTGACAATTGTATATAACCCTACAATAACATCCTCACAGATTTCCAACCAACAAAAAGCATTGTGAGTAGGATATAAAAATCATTATCATCACTATAAGTCTATTAAGTAGAGAGCCAACACAGCAACATTTGAAGATGCAGTCATTTGTAATCTTTTAAAAACAGAGCAAATAATCAGTTTTCATAATGTTTTAAAGGGAAACGCAAACAGAAGAATGACAGTTGCATAATAATAAAACAGAAGAGTGCCTCAACATTTGAAAATTTTCTGTTAATAGTCAGAAATGCAGCATTCACTTGTTTTTTAGAACCTGGGAACAAACCAATTACTTTGGCAGATTACTATACTTACGGAGTATGTATTTGTGTGATTAAAGAGGAGAGGAAACAGCTGTCTCCAACCTCACAGGATGTGTAATTATACACCAGTGCAGGGGGTTGAGTGCAACCTTACAGCCACATAAGCAGACACGCATGCACACACAGGGCAGCACCTGCATTCCTCAAGATGAAGAGTCATGTTTCTGAAAAAGCAGGCATGACAGGCTGGAAAGATGGATTCGTTTAATTTCTTTACACACACTTTGCTGCCAAGATAAACCTTTCGCCGAGCACATGCCGGCACCGTAGCGCTGAATGCCTGCTACACCCAGTGCAGAATGTATGCCAAGTCCATCTAACCTGATCTGAAGCATCATTATGGGTCTTTAAATTCTACCCTATACTAACAGATACAAACACACAGACACCTAAATGAGGAGTTTAAAAAAACCTGGTTATACTTAGTTTTACAATGTGGGAAATGGTACATTTTACCCATACTACAAACCCAGTCATAGGAGTTACTAGTGTGTTTAGAAGCTACTGGGGGGAGTTGTCTTGGCTCTGTTAGTTAGGTTTCACCTCAGCTCCATTTTCATGTACTTGAAGAAATTGGTCCTATATTCTTCCTGTGTTCTAAAAAGGTGTCCTGTGGATGATGCAGACGTGACCAGAGGAGAATATTACAAAAGCACTACCGTGTATCTTCACATAGATAAAACAAGCCAGTGTAGTGAACTGCATTCTCATCAGATAAACAAAGGCAAACAAGCTCTGAATACAAACTTTTCCTCTTCCATCTTTCCTACATCACCGCCTCTCAGGAGCCAAACTCATTCAGTCTTCAAGATCACTGTTAGAATGGCCGCGTAGCGGTTGGATATTTACATCAGGAGACCTGAGGCAGACGCAAGTTGCAAATCAACAGGTGTTTATTACACCGACAATGAACACCACAAATGGAAGCCATGATGGCAACAAACAAACTGAGCACCACCGCCAGCATGTTGTCCTGACAGCAGCAGCGCTAGATTGAAACTGACAGCTATTTATAGCCTGCCTGCCACTGCCATTATCTTAACCCTACCACAGTAAAAGAGCAATCTGAAATGTACTCAATCTAAACAATTACACAAAATACAACAACCACATCAAATACATTTCTACTTCCCTACGGTTATCTCAATTTACATGCATTATGTTACCTAATATACTCAAACATTGTTAGTTTGAACAATATAGCCAAGTACAGTTAATTAAAGTACTCAAACACTCCTTCGCTACTTGAAACATGGTATCTCCCGGAACCTTTAAAATGGGGCTTGATACGCTGGGGACTCTTTTAGCCCGAACACTCTGGTGATAAGACACAACAGAGGTGAGTTACTTGAACACAAACTATACTACTGTACAAGCAGCAACTGTTAACCTGCATTACATTAATCAGGCAAAGATTGTACCATACTGCACATGTGTAGGTAATGAAACCAGCAAATTGAGTACATGTGTTTCTCTTGACAGGGCTCGCCTCCGATCAAAACCAGCTGCAACCTCCCCAAAACAGACAGTTAATATTTTCCAATAAACATTCAAAACATGTGCCTCATTTCACTTACCCCTAACATAATGAGCTACAGCTAAGCGTGTTCTGAGCTCCCCAGAGTTCAGAGTGTAAAACTGTGTTGCCCCAGTTACCACTGACACCAAACATACCCCAGTTCCCTGCTTATTTTATTGTAGCTCAGTCTGTGATAACTCTAAAGCCATGTAAGCTGACTGGAAGATGACTTACAGATCTTACTAATAGGTTAAAAAAAAAGATCTTTTGTAAGATAAACGATTTTCATCCCGTTCAAAGCTTTTTCTTAAAAGATGCTGACTCCTAAGTGAACCCTGCATGCATGCACAATGAGCCAACCATCATTTGTTTGATCCGACATAACTTGGCATGCTCCTTTATAACAGAGTCGTTTCCCTGCTGGGAACATGGCAATCCCAGATAAAATCATTCTTAATTTTAAGGAGATGAGGGATTTTGTGACAGAAAGCCAATGGTAGGGACTGATGTTTGTGAGCCATGCTAAGCCAAGATGGTGTCATGTATTGGCACACGGAGTACAGAGCTGCCTGGCTGACCCCCTCGCAGCTGTCCAAGGTCTTTCATAACACAGAAACCTGATGGATAGAAGTAGCATGACTCACAGTGTGCATCATAATAATTGCATCAATGGCTGGTATTTTTCCCCTATAGAAAAAAGTGTATGCTATGTATTAACATTTGTGAATATAATAATAATTTTTATCAAAGGCAACACTCATATCTTGTGTCCCACAAGTTTTTAAAAAAATTAGCATGCCGTGAAATATTTTAATCCATTTCTCAAAATAAACCTACACACTCTCTGACCATCAGCACCGGTTTCCCCTCAAGGCTGCATTCTGTCCTCTCTGCTCTTCTCCCTGTACACCAACAGCTGCACCTCCAGTCACCAGTCGATCAGGCTCCTGAAGTTTGCGGACGACACCACCCTCATTGGACTCAGGATGAGTCTGCCTACAGGTTGGAGATTGACCACCTGGTGCAGTCAGAACAACTTGGAGCTAAACACTGAAGACAATGGGGATGGTTGTGGATTTTTGGAACGACGCAGCCTCACCCGTCCCTATCCCCCCTGGGTGACTCCATAGTCAACACTGTGGAGTCCTTCTGCTTCCTGGGCGCCATCATCTTCCAGGACCTCAAGTGGGAGCTGAACATCAACTGATCTCCCTCATCATCAAAAAAGCACAACAGAGGATGCACTTCCAGCGGCAGCTGAACAAGTTTAACCTTCCAAAGACAATGATGGTTCACTTTTACATTGCCATCATCGAGTCCATCCTCGCCTGATCCGTGACCAACTGGTACGTGGCTGCCACCATCAAGGACAAGGGCAGACTGCAGCATATCATCTGATCTACTGAGAAGGTGATTGGCTGCAATCTACCATCTCTCCAGAACTTGTACACCTCCAGGACAGCTTTTTGCAAAACCTGCAATAATCAATATAGCCTTCTTTTCCTTAATGTTAAACTGTTATATACACACACATTTGTTTCTGTATTTATTTTGTTTATTTCATATTAATGTTTAATTAATGTCCAACCAAGGCATATTCCTTGTGTTGCTTACTTGGCAATAAATCCTTTTCTGATTTTGATGAACATGTGAATGGTGTGGGTGGTGACCACAGAAAAACTTGGTTTCCTTTGTGTTTTTGACTCTCTTTCTGCCTGTCCCATAGGTAATACTAAAGTATCCATACAGGATATAAAAAGAAACTACTAGACAGAAAACAAACACAGAAAGAATTGCTTCTGCAGTCTCACACTTAACCCTGCTGTATGTACACAACCAGCTGATCTGCTGCTTGGTATGATTCTAAATGTAAACTATAATGGACATTATATGGACAAATCTTTCACAAGCTCCATGTTTGATACCTTCCAGGTGTGTGAGACCAACTACCTGTGTGACAGCATCTCCTGCTGGTTGCTGGTAGAGTTGCAGCAGCGGAACAGGGCTAATAATATCATAGTTACACAACTTAACTATTCCTCACTCTGCAGACTATCACAAGAGAGGCACAGATAGAGTTCAGCATACTATTGATATCCGGTGTTAAATCGGCAGATCCCAATCCACTTATGAAAGTGAAAAATGATTAAAAGTAATAAGAGCCGTTCCAAAAATGTAATGGGTTCTTCCATGGCCCATGCTACACCCTTCCACCAAGTTTTTTTATTTTTTATTTTAATTAAAAAAATCGGGACAGAAGTTTGTCAAAACAAACAAAGATAAATCAAGCCAAAGATATTACCTCATTGGACACATTAACAAAATGACTGCTCTCTTTACAGAGAACTGTGAGAACTGTACCTGAAATTAATCAGCTTTTTGCATCTACAAGCACATGTCTGGTAAACCCAAACCAAACATTGTAACACAGTACTACTTTTCTTATCTTCAATACAGTAGACCGTTTGATCAAAACAACTGTATGATGCAAGTTCCTGGAAACACGATGTCAGTTTCATTTACAAGGAAACGGTAACTAAGGAGTTCTAACTACTCTCACACAAACACAGAGATCCAAGACCTGAAGGCAGCAGACTAACGCAGGTGAGCTCTCTTATTTTCTGATTGTAGTTTTGTTTAGTGTTTACCGTGGCACTTTTTGTCCAATTGGTCAATTATTTAAAAAGGGATATGCCACCCTTTACAATAGCTCAACAAGAAATCACTGTCTATTGAAACACAGAGGGAATTTCCTACTATAAAAAGACATTAATAAATACTCACTTGATTTGATAACACAGGCTGCTGAAGCCCCACATTTAGATAAACATACAAATATATTTTTGCATAATGCGGACAGCATATTGTTTTCCTTATACTGGCCTAATCCTTACTGCTCAGTATGAGCAGGAGAAATGATAAGACAACCTAAACCTGTTTCAATGTTCATATGGCCACCTGACTATTGTTTTAAGACAGAATTGTCTGTTACATGTTAGAATAAGCTATTTATCAAATCATCAATAATGAAAATAACGAATCTCTAGTTACATATATGGATTGAGAATGTACAACATGGATGACTAATGAGGAAAATAACTTTTAAATATCTATACAGGATGATGAAGATGCCAGGAAGAGTCACGAGTTGCTGTGTAGCTCTGTTCTTCGTCCTGACTTCTGTGTCGGCTGTACAAAGGCTCCGTTCAATCGATGCTTTGAAGAAAATCAACTATGGCCAATCTGTGCCCAAACACAGCCTTGTGCTGCTCTACTGGTTTGCCAACACAGTTGAAATCGACAACAACAATGTCATATTGCTGACTTTTGACCCTAACAGGGGAGATTATGGCTCACATCATTATGGCAACTATGAGGGGCTGCTGGACCCACTGCCTCGGGGAAATAGATACCGGTACTACACTATTGGCAATCTCAATCATGAAACCTTCATGCCACTTCCATCTTATGTTGTCCGTTCCCGAACAGAGGATGTGGGAGGAAACAGGGATAGGATCATAATTCGTGTCAGGGAGCAGAACATGGTAGGGCAAGCTTTGCAGATAGATCAAGTGTATATCACACAGCATTATGACACTTCTGAAGGTCAAGGGACACCTTATGATCCAACTCATACCTACAGAATCACTACTACCCTCTTGAGACAGATCAGAGAGTTTTCTGTGGGAGAAAACCAACAGCAACTGTTGCATCTCAGAAGCCTCTATGGAAGTAACGCTGATGTTTTACAAATCAGAAACAAATGGGGTAACCTTGCTTGCTTTGGACTGCTGTTGTTTATTGTGATCCAGGAAAAGCATTCTAACCAACATAACAGACATGAAAACAAAAGAAATAATCAGGCTTCGAAGCGCCGTGATCCTAGAAATTTTCAAAACCAAGATTATGTTGCAGTGAATATTAACGATGATGAGGACTACGAAACCAGCAGAAGGACTGGGAACAGAGAATCAGGCAGTTATTACACCTCAGTACCCTGTAATGCCCAGAGGAATTATTGCAAATGTTGCATATGTTGCATATGTTGCATTTGTTGTATTATTGCCACCATATTTTTAATTTTATATTTTAAGATAATATAAAACTACAAAGTGGGAAGAGTGCAAATTTAAAGTCTAAGATAAAAATAAGGTGCAAATAAGATAAAATAAGATTAACATTAAGGATTATAAAATATTTGTCAACGGTAGGATCAGTGAGATATAGGCTTGATATGACAATCTTGTGATGACAGGCCAAATACTGTCAATCCCCCTTCTCAAACTTTGTGCAATGATGGGCTGAGAGTCTTCAGGACATTTGGCGCGTCATAGCATTATTTACTAAATTTTAGTTAAAACAGCAGGATTTTGTCTTAGTAAAATGTTTGTTATTGTATATCATAATGCACTGCTCTGGCATGGTCATAAAGTTTAGGCTTCATTCATGCAACAATGCCATGCCCCAAGATGTATAAAAATAAATGACTCACTGATGATTCATCCTATGTTTCATAGAGATGAAGAGAATGTAAATTGAGCTTCCAGATGAAATGAAACAGATAAGTGAACGGTGGTCTGTTACGGACAGCAGTCACTGATAATGTATTAGCTTGAACCATAAGAGTGCATTTTATTGATGTTTTGTATTATTTCTGTAGTGTTGGAAATTGTGTGAATATTAAACTAGAATTTGTTAGTCAGACTGATGACAGTGTTTTGATTTTAAGATCAAAGAAACTGGATGAGCACAAGGTAGATGTGTGAAATCATGAAGACAACTTTAACGATTCCTCCTTTTACATACAATCACAGAAAAGGAACAGATATATGGAATGCTATTTCATTTAATAATAAATACATGATTGAATGAACATACAAGCATATGACCTCCTAAAACAATTTGAGTCAATAAATATGAATATATAAAAACATGTAATGTTTGTCAATAAAGTTAAATAAAATTGTTTTTAACCAATTTTTTCAGGGGACTTTTATTTTATATGTACTCACTTATTTATTTCAGGGGACTTTTATTTTATATGTACTTATTTATTTATTTCAGGGGGCTTTTATTTTATAATTACATTTCATTTATTCCTACTTCATAAGTTTTATTTTCCTATAATTATTTCTTCTTGTTATATTCAAATGAAGGGGCGAGGCCATCTCACAGCCTCAGACTAAAAGAAACTAGCTAGTGGTGAGCTCTAGTTCACCCAGTAGAGTGTACGCCCCATGTAGGTTGAGTTCTTGGCAGCGGCCCAGGTTAGAATTTGACCCGCGGCGTTTATCTGCATCTCATCCCCCCCGTCTCTTCCCTTTCCTGTCTTCAAGCTATCTAATTTTGACAGCCCACTGTGAACCTGGCCCTGCACAAGGTTACACCCTTGCACAGATATGTACTTGGGTAGGACCCTACTATTTAAGAAGGCAGTCATGATACACATAAGATGGAAGTAATATTAAACAGCGATCTTCAATGGAAACACTACAATGAAATGCAGCCACACATACATAAGGAAGAATGAAGTTATTCAACTTTTTTAACCACCAGACAATACTTGATTAGCCAGTTTAATTTACAAGGAAACAGTAACCTAAAAAGATTGACGTCTATTGTACCTGATGGCAGCAATCTAACACAGGTGAGCTCTACTAATTTCTGATTGCTAGTTCTGTTTTTAGTGTTTATAATGTCACTATTTCACATAATTGGTGAAGCATTAAACTCTTGTGAGTGTTCTCCCCTCTCTGTGTAACTATTCCTCCACAGCAACTTAACAAGTAAACGCTGTGTATTGAAACACAAAAAGGGGATTTCTTGCTAAATAGACTAACTTTAGATTATAGGTTAACTTAGGCTGCTGAAGCTGCATACTAACTTTGGTAAACGTATGAACACATTTTTGCACAAAACGAGGACTGTGGATTTCTTCCTGATACTGCCCCAACTCTTGCTGCTCAGTTCCAGCAGGTAACAAAAAGTAAAACCTGTGTCAATGTTCACCTGCTTATTGTTTTAAGACATACTTTTAACTGTCAGTCTATCAATTTATATATATATATATATATATATATATATATATACATACACACACACACACAGGTCAAAAGTTTGGGGTCACATAGAAATTCCCATTGCACTCCATTGTAGACAGAATGCCAGCTGAGATTAGTTGCATTGTTTTTTTAACCAGGGCAGCCGTTTTCAGATTACATTATGTGCTTACATAATAGTGAAATGGTTCTCCAATGTTTTTCTAGTTGTTTATTTTTAAATGATAGATTAGTACACAGAATGTGCCTTTGGAACATTGGATGAATGGTTGCTGGTAATGGGCAATGTAGATATTACATTAAAGATCAGCCCCCCCACACAAATTAGCAGGTATTCTGTCTATAATGGAGTGGTATGTATAAGTGACCCCAAACTTTTGACCGGTAGTGTATATTTCATTTTTAATAATCAGCAACTCTAGTTACAATTACATGTATGTATTGAGAAAAGAAAGTACGGATGAATAATGCCAGGAATATCTTTTTAATATTCATACAGGATGAGGACGATTTCAGCAAGAGTCACGAGCTGCGGTGTAGCTCTGTTCTGTGCCCTGACTTCTGTCTCAGCTGTAAAGAAAAATCTCAATTCAATCAATGATTTGAAGAAAATCAACTATGGCCAATCTGTGCCCAAACACAGCCTTGTGCTGCTCTACTGGTTTGCCAACATAGTTGACATTGATGAGAACAATGTCATAAGGCTGACTTTTGACCCTAACAGGGAAGATTATGGCTCGCACCATTATGGCAACTATGAGGGGCTGCTGGACCCACTGCCTCGGGGAAATAGATACCGGTACTACACTATTGGCAATCTCTATTATGAAACCTCTATGCCATTTCCACCTTATGTTGTCCGTCCCCTAACAGAGGATGTGGGAGGAAACAGGGACAGGATCATAATTCGTGTCAGGGAGCAGAACATAGTAGGGCAAGGTTTGCAGATAGATCAAGTGTATATCACACAGCACATTCAACATCAGGGGACATATGATCCAGATCATACCTACAGGATCACTACTAACCTCTTGAGACAGATCAGAGAGTTTTCTGTAGGAGACAACCAACAGCAAATGCAGTATCTCAGAAGCCTCTATGGAAGTAACGCTGATGATATCCACATCAGAAACACATGGGGTGACCTTGCTTGCCTTGGACTGCTGTTGTTTATTGTGATCCAGGAAAGGTACTCCTTTAACCAACACAACAACAGAATAGAAAACAACCACACACCTCAAAACAACAACAACAGACCAGACAACTGCAGACCAGACAACTGCAGACCAGAAAACGGCAGAGCAGAAAACAGTGGATTGGAAAACGGCAGACCGGAAAACTGTGGAGTGGAAAACGGCAGACCGGAAAACAGACAAAATGACTGGAATGATGATGCTTTGGTGATCGGCATTATTTCTTGTATTTGGTTTATTTTATTTACTTATTCTTGGATATTTTAATACACTGGGAAAGTATTTGGTAATGAATGACAAATACAAATTAATATTGTCTAAATCAGGGTGTGATGGTAGTGCTTTTCAAGGACGATGAGGAGCACAAAGCCAGCAGGACTCATCAGTTAAATAGCATCAAACGACGGCCAGCTGTTGCTCGGTGTATGCTTTGTTTGGCCTTCCTATGTATAATTTTATTGTTTAGTATATTATTCCATAGTTAATATTAGGGACGTCATTGTCCATTTATTTATAATATTAATAATAATATCAGAAATTTGGGTTTCTTTCAAACAAATTGTCATAACGTGAATGGTTCCATACAACGTCCTTCACGAGTAATATAAATTATCAGTTCACTACATTTATTTAATATGGGTGTTTATTTAATTTTATGGCATTTGAAGAATTCTTTTTTTTATAAAAGAATGTTAAGATGAGTGACAAAAATGTAGAAAAAAAAAGTCCCAAAAAGCGCAGAAAATAAATTGACCAAAACATCAGAAAAAGTGACAAAAACACCTGCATTGCATGGTGGAAGACAACACAAGGGAAAAACAATTCCACTTAGCACTGTAAATAAAAGTAAATTGCTTTTTGCATTTTTCAAGGACCATGGCAACATTGAAAGGGCATTAAACATTACTTTTCTTGTATTGCGAAGGAAGTTTAAATCAAACAGATGTATTATGAAACTTCCTGAAACCAACAGAAACACTTAGTTTCATTTACAGTGAAACGGAAACTTAAGGGTTGTGCATGCTCTCACACAAATACAGATCACAAAGCTAACAGCAGCAGACTCTGGTGAGTTCCTATTTTCTGATTTGATTTACTTGTTTTAAGTAGTTACCGTGGCGCTATTCTACACAAATGCCTCATTTTAACTTCAGGTAGCGTTAAACTCGCAAAAACATTTTTGTCCAAAATGAGGATTGTAGATTCCTTAATATTGTTCTAACTCCTACGGCTCACAATGAGCAAGTAAAAACTGTTGAATGTATACATGGCCACTTGACTGTTTTCAGAGATACTTTTAATTGTCATATCGTCCACTCTCCCACCGGCAGTCTTGGGTCATCAGGTCAGAGGCTGTTAGTGGTTTCCAACAATCACTTAAAGACCAGAGGGGATCGATCATTTCAAGCAGTGGCATCCAGGCTGTGGAATGCACTGCCCCTCTTAACATGGTTTAAATTTTATGGATTCTTTTAGTTAGAGGGTTTTTATGCAACTATGCTTTTCCTTTGTATTCTTATGGCTTTTATTCAATGCATTTTATTGTGAAGCTTAATGAAAGGTGCTACATAAATAAAACATTACTTAAGTGTTGAATGAGCTAATTATCCAAATAAAATCATAAAAATAATTATCTTTAGTTACAATTACATGTTTGGATTCAGAATGTACAGTATGGATGGATAATGGAAGAAATAACTTTTTAAATATCTCTACAGGATGATGAAGATGCCAGGAAGAGTTACAAGTTGCTGTGTAACTCTGTTCTTCGCCCTGACTTCTGTGTCGGCTGTACAAAGGCTCAATTCAATCACTGATTTAAAGAGAATCAACTATGGCCAATCTGTGCCCAAACACAGCCTTGTGCTGCTCTACTGGTTTGCCAACACAGTTGAAATCGACAGCAACAATGTATTCCTAACCTTTGACCCTAACAGTGGAGATTATGGCTCGCACCATTATGGCAACTATGAGGGGCTGCTGGACACACTGCCTCGGGGAAATAGATACCGGTACTACACTATTGGCAATCACCATCAAGAAACATCCAGGCCACTCCCACGTTATGTTGTCCGTCCCCCAACTGGGGAGGTGGGAGGAAACAGGGAAAGGATCATAATTCGTGTCATGGAGCAGAACATAGTAGGGCAATCCTTGCAGATAGACCAAGTGTATATCACACAGCATTATCAGGATCCTGTACATCAGGGAACATATGATCCAGATCATACCTACCAGATCACTACTAACCTCCTGAGACAGATCAGAGAGTTTTCTGTGGGAGAAAACCAACAGCAACTGCTTTATCTCAGAGACCGCTATGGAAGTAACGCTGATGTTTTCCACATCAGAAACACATGGAGTGGCCTTGCTTGCCTTGGACTGCTGTTGTATATTGTGATCCAGGAAAGGTACTCCTTTAACCAACAAAGCTTCAGACTACAAAACTATAACTATAGACAAGAAAACAGACAAAATAATAGGGGTGATGGTTATTTGGCTTACTGCATTATGTTTGTAGCAGTTGTTTTACTTATACTTGCATTTTGTTTTACTATTACATTGGGAAAGTAGATGACTAGAAATAAGGGAGAATTATCAATATTTCCTAAACCAAGGTGTGATGGTAGTGCTTTTCAAAGACGATGAGGAGCACAAAGCCAGCTACAAAGATTCAGGCAGTTCAGCACGTCAGTAACACTGACCGATGGCCAGGGGTTGCTCTGTTGGATGCTTTGTTTTGCCTCTATATGTTAATTTTATTGTGTATTATATTATCTTTTTATTAAATAATGTTCATGTAAAATTGAGATAAAAGGCTTGATATGACATGCTTGCCCAAATATATTTGGAGCTTTAAAGCTCTATTTCCTTAAATTGTATTTGAAATAAGCAAAAGGGCTTTTATTGTAATAGTCTGTTCTATCTGCACACAGCGTTGCTTGCTACTCTGCAAATAGCATTTTTTTATTTTATTTTATTTTATTTTTTTTACAAACAAGCTAAAACAAAAGCTGTTAGTTGGTAGTCTAACTCTTCATATAGTTTGCCACGAGTCTTTAAATCTGGACAAAATCTTGTGAACTTAGCTGCTGGCGTAAATGTAATTTCCACTTGCAGGACTAATAAAGGATGCATTATTATTATTATTATTATAATAGAGTCTTGACAGGTGAGTGTTTTTTTACAGCATGCCATTCTGCCTAATTAAACAAAATCTACAATGAATCTATTATGAAAATTGTTGTTAATTAACATTCTGACTTCATGACATTGATTACTCTTTTTGCAGTCTCATACACACTATGCTGCAAGTATTATCTGCATTTTTGGCTTGGCAATTGTCAATGCATGACTTCACAGCCCGACAACGGGTTTGCGCCCCTGTAGGACTGGTCTTATCAACAATAGATGAATCAACAACTTTGTAAAAACTGACATACAACAAGCAAGCGCATCAACATAGAACGCAAGCAAGTTTACTTGACATGCTGATAAAATGTCGGGAGTACAGTCTTTAAGTTGGCCTTATTAAAGTCCCCTGCGATTATATGAACACTGGGCCGCTTTATGGTGTTCAGCAGGAGAGAGAGATTGGCTGTAATATATACACAGCCGTGACGGTCACTACTGTTAGCTCTCTCTCCCTTAGCATAACACCCGGACCTGCAGCCCCACTATTCCTCTCCCTCCTTTGTCTAAGCTGCCTCCTAGACCCGACAACAATCCATGGAGAGCCCGGCGGTCTGGATGGCATAGGAATGGATTATGTTGACATCCTTGTCTTGCAAAAGACTGTGTGGTGTCAATCACACCTTGTATAATGAAAGACACTTGAAATAGATATTTGGTGCTGGTCACCAATGTCCAAAAAGGTTCTGGCGGGTGTAGTGTGAACCAATAGTAGTAAAGCAATTTGTGGTTCTTGCGAGATTTTGGCGGGGTGCTAGGCTTGCACAATTAATCGTTATAAAAGCCCTCCCTTCATGCTGACAGGCTTGTGGTGATGCGTTTGTGTGCGATAAACATTACACTTCGTGAGAAAAAAAAAATCATGGCAGAGAATCGTGATATCAATTCTAAACTTAAAAAAATTGTGATTCATATTTTTCCCCAAGTCATGCAGGCCTACGGGGGGACACTGCTAGCAAAACCGGCAATGCAGGTTTGAGCAGTGGGGCTTAGCCATCAGCATGATTCGCCCTACTACGAGTTTGTTTACCATCAAAATGACTTCAAAGCTGTTATATATTAAGTTACAAATCTTGCATAGTGTGCCTTGCTCAACTTTCCCATCATACCCTTGAATAACTCTGTCATATTAATAATGGCAGCTTAATTTCCAAGGATGTATATTTGAGGAGCTTAACACCAATTTTTCTGACCAGCAAAACAGAGGGAATTACTCTAATTACTTCTGTATTAGAGCCTGACCGATATATCGGCAGGGGCATATTAGACATTTCCCCATCCATCGGTATCGGCCATTAATATATTAATACAGATAGTAATGAGAGGGAGTGGGTGGGTGGCATAGGAATGGATTATGTTGACATCCTTGTCTTGAAAAAGACTGTGTGGTGTCAATCACACCTTGTCTTCTCATGTGTTATCAATGAAACACCTTTCCAATGCAGACACCTTATTAATGACAAAATTAATGAGCAGTGTACAGAATGAATAAATTGTGCGTGCGTTATAGCTGGCCAAATCAACTAAAACAGAGTATGGCATTAAAGCACCTTGTACTTTATAACAGCCGCAACAAAAACAACCAGCTTATCGCTTGTCTGTATATTCATTCAGCACTCTCCCCTGGGCAAGACATTGTTATCCTTGTCATCTGTGTAAGGAGAAATATACAACTAACATTTGTGAGCACAAAAAAGACAAATACTAGAAGTCCAGTCCTCAAGCAACAGTCTAGTAGAGAAATTGGACACACAAAAACACAGTCAGTGTCTCACCAGATACAGTGCTGATACAAGCAGCAAAGGTAAACAGAAAACATTTTCAGTTTTGCATTCTGAAGAAAAATAAAATATTTATGCATGAAAAAAACTACTTTAAAGATTTTTTCTGACTCCGTACTGCGTGTAGTTGTTGAGGCAATGGAAAGTAAATTGCCGTTTTGGGCAAGTGGTCAAAGCAGTGTGGTCTGTTGGTTTACTTTCACTTCAAAATGACTGGAAGTTAAAGTGGGCTTCTGTAATTTTGTTTTCTCCCTGCAGACAGACTTTACAGGAAATCACACTCTTGCACGCTTTATGTCTTTCTCCATTTTTCTTCCTCCTCTCTCTCACTCCACCTCCTATCTGATCCTTGCTTTTTCCAGCTTCTTTCTAGCAGCACCTCCCTCCCTCCAGATGCACAGCTAAGCAGAAAGGTGGTAACCTGAGCCAAATGTGGCAGAAGTTGAGACTTAATCCTCTCACTTTTCCTTGCTTCCTTCCCTTCTATTGATACAAGGTCACAATTTAGATATTTAGCATGCACATTTGCTAAATGATTAACCAATACTGTGGTACCTAAGAAATTATAGAAAAAAGGAATATTCTCAGCATAAGGCAGATATAAAATAAAAGGCTGTCTGCAAAGGAAGCACAGTGGATAGAGAGAGACACAGACAGGCAACACAGCATAAAAAGTGGAAATTGGAGGCTTTCTATTTTTATGTTGAATGTTTTATGACCTCCAGATTTGGAATGTATCACCTCCCAGCCGCCTACGCCTGAAAACAACTCTACCAGTGAGAGAAACCCATAAGCACAGCTGTCTCCAGATAACAGTACTCACACACCAAAACATTAGCCATTCTAATAAGATAACAGTTAGGGAAGGAAACAGCAAAAACAACCTGCAAGAAAAGTATTTTTTGAAGAAGAAAAAAAGCTCTACAGACTCTACAGTCAGTGAGTATTAAGTGACTCATTCATTTGGATATTTTGAGGCGAGAGTTCAAGGGACACCCTTGAAAATGGCCATGCCAGTTTTTCCCCTCTTTGGAGTGTTATTTAACTCCCATTGTTGGATTCCTCAGGTGTTCTAGTTTCATATGATACACAGATACATTCTGGATTTAATGAAACAATATTGGCTCATTCAAATATAAATCTATTTGAATCAGAAAATCGTTTTTTTTAAACCCAGCCCAAAAAATATACATATTTTCCCAGCATAACAAGAACCAGTTCCAAGCTCAAACTATAAAAGTCTAGTTGTGAATTAACACAATGAATTGATAAAGCTTACCGTTGAAATTGTAACATAACCTTTGCTCTATTACTCTCAGCCTTGCACATGCAGTTCACCAAAAAAAAAACAAGACTAACAGCTTAGAGGCCTGCTAATGGCCCTTAGAGGCTGCAGCTTGTTACACCACACAGTAACAAAAGAACTGATGAAATAAACATACTGACAAATTAGGTAGAACTTTGCCAGCAATTCAGCTAAAAATGCAAAATTTGTCCCAAGACTGGCGCTAAAAGAAAGGTAATTTGCTAACCTTGAATATTAGGTTTCATCCACTGAAGACAAGGAATATCCAGAATATATTTCATGGAAATCCAGCTAGTTTTCCAAGATACCTTGTTGAGCACCACAGTGTGGTTTGAGAGCCAAGACTGCCCATATAGTAGCGTAACCTGTTTGGTTACAACAGGAAATAACCAAATTAATTCAATATTAGGAATTACTTTCTTGATAATAGGAATATTCATACTAAATGTCTTGGGAGTTAGGTTAGTCTAAGATGTCTTGACTAGGCATGCATGATATTGGAAAAAATCTGACATTGCAATGTTTTTTTTTCCTGCGATATATGAAAAAAGAAAAAGTAATTTTTACAAGATGACATAAATAGCTTTATTTGGAAATAAATCATTCTGGACTACTTTGATTTTGTAGGGGAGTGCATCTACATAGAAGAAAAAAATGAAAAAAGATATTTTCTAATGTGAACCCTTCTTTGTTGAACTTTAATGTGTTACAAACACCAAAGCAAGTAAGCGCTGTGACTACTCTGCTGAAGTGGTTTTGGAGAGGGAAATTGGGTAGAAATACGCTGGTTAACTATGCGCATCACTATGTCAGCAGCAGCTGCTGCCTACAGTACTTTTCTACACACGGAGAGCCTCACTTCCCATAACAAACCCTGTCGGACTAACGTCACATACACACGTTGCCCACATGACTACCTGTCTTTAAGGGAAGGGTTGGATGGTAATAATCATGTAAAGGGAGAACGATGAAAGTTTACTTTACTATCAAGCAGCAAAAAAGGATTAGCGTCAACCTCGCAACGTTCTGTGATGTGACTATCGCACATGCGCACATCGCGATGTTGATGCTAAAACACAATATCGTTCAGCCCTAGTCTTGACTCTAGAAAAACAAGCCGGATGGACTTAATAACTGATAAAATTGTATTAATGGAATTAAATCTCCCCTTTAGAAACAAGTAAAAGGATCCTAACGCATATTCAGCACACACAAAGAAACTGTACACTGCAGGTGTCTCTCTCAGGCAATCTGAATGTACAGTGATTTTAACAAGTGTCTGCTTCAACTTTAAGTGACCTGGGCTTTTGAGTTCTTTTTAAGTGCTGTCCTGAGAGCAGTCCTGGGATTCTCATCATCACCTTCCCTGACCTACATTCACAGTTGGCCTAGACTGACTAGCTCACAAGGCAGCTCTGCTCGTGCCTTTTATGGTTGGAATTGTTACTACACAACTGCCTCCTAGGTGCAACAAAAAGCGCAGAAATCCTGAATAACTACAATGTAAAGTCAGTAAAGGTTTAAATGCATGTCATACAGAGTTCCAGTTAAAAATGTATTTAAGTGTTCAATAAACTATAGTTTTAAAAAGGGGAGAAATAGTGTGAAACATAGAAGAAATATTTAAATGTGATGTACAATTCTGTTTGCATCCTTAAGTGCCTCAACAAGATCGAATAAGTTTGTTGCAAGATGAGGTTCAAATGAAAATCGGAAATGAGAAACTGAGCAACAACATGAAAAAGCAATGATCATTTGATTTCACAGCAATCACAGCGTAGTTGCTGCCAGATTGTTGTAAGTCACTGGATTTAGAAAGATAGGCTAAAATTCCACCTTGAGCAGGTCTCTTTGACAAACATAGCTTACCACTACCCAACTATTTTACACGCAAGAGATAGTTTACCAAACTGCTGAATACTGAACTGAACAGGTACTTACTGTCTGTTGGCCGGGCTGTGGGATGCTCTGTGACAGATGACTGCACCCTCTCCACCCTTGGCTCTTCCAGGGAAGGCAGGGGAGCACTAGGTGCAGGAGACAGGTGGTTGTTGTTCTCTACTGCACTGCTTAGCACCAAACCTTCCGGCTGTCTGAAGACAGGCATCTCCGGCCTCCTGGAGGCACCCTCAACTGGGCTTATGATTGGGGACGTGGACTCTGCTCTTCTCTGAGGGGGCTCAGGGATCCTTGAGACTGGGGCCGAGGACAGCGGGGCTTCCATCCTTTTGGGAGGGACGGGGGGCTCATGGGGCCGTGTCATGCTGAGCTCTGCCCGCCTGTTTGTGGAGCTGGAAGTCGAGTTGGAGGAGCTGTCCAGGGGAGTACTCCGATTGCTCAGACTGACCTCAGGCCGTTTGAGGCCAAAGCGGGCGATGCCAGGACTGGGTGAGTTGTCAATCTGCTTAGAGGAGACCTCAATGGACATTTCTGTGCGGCGGGATGATGCTGTGTCAGGGTTACGACCCCCTGATAACTCAATGCGCCTCATGCCGGCCTTTGGGGAACGTGGATTGGAGGACTCAGAGGGAGAGGATCTGGAAGAGGAGTAGTCAGAGTTGCGGGAGCCCAGGTCATAGCTCCGCTGGCTAGATGTGGAGGAGGTGGATGAGCGGAGGGGGTTGGTGTTCCTACGAGACAGAGGTGAAGGGTGTGTGGATGAATCTGTCTCCTCCACCTCAAACGACCGTTTCAGGGCTGGAAAAGACAAAACAATTGTGGTTAGACAAGAAACAGAAGGATCTTTTAGCCCGTACAGATGATGGTGCTCGTTTGGGTTGCAGCACAAGATGATATGTTAATGCATTCATTATTAAAGCATCTTATGATTATTATGCAAAACAAAATAACATGATCAACAATTCAGGGAACATGAGGACCCGAAACAGTGATAATTCTCATGATGATGAAGTGTTTTTTCATTCAGTGGTGGCATGTACAGATTTTGAACCATTGTTTTGACAAAAAGTCATCAATATCCATGAAAACACTGGTGCAGCAACTCAAACAAGCACCAGTATCAGACCAGGGAACTTGTAGGCTTCTTCAGAAGCTTGGTGCAGCTATTTTATCGGAGAACGAAGGTAGCGATGATACGAACATCTACTTAATTTAGCTAATTTAAGAAAAATACCAATTTGTTGACTAATTTGTTGTGTAGGAGCAAATATACAGGTAGAAATAGCAGGCTATTAACAAATAACATGTTAGTTGATACGTTTAAACTGACAGACAAGATGGGCTCAAACTAACCGTTAACTAGTTACATAACCTAGCTAGCTGTTCGTTACTAACGTTAACAAGCTAACTACAAATTCTCTAAGGGTAGGGCTAAGTCAGTAAAAAATGCAGTTAATATGATTTTTACACATCGCTATTGCTATATAGTCACTAAGCCACCTTGAACAAACTTCATTTAACATGCTAATCTTACCAGATTTGACACGCTTCACATAGCACGATAGCATGGCGTTTGTAATTTGTAACCTAGCGTATTCACTCGGAAGAAGAATATGTGTCTATTACCACCAAGTAGGGTTTAATAACATCAGGTACAAACGCACATCTACCAATGAAATAAATGAAAGTGTATTTTTCATCCTCTGGCTAACGTCTTAAATTTTGAAATACAATTTCCTGTTACTTTCTGACACACCTGTTGACATGACGAGTATCGAGCTAACCACGCCTCGCGGGCGTTGTTCACGTGACCCCTGCGCCTTAATTTCTTTAACTGTATATGCTTAATTCCTGTATTTCATTCCCTAGCGCAGAGATCCAAAGGACTAATCCAAAGGATTCACTGTGCCAACAAAACACGATTCATAAAATCATGTCAACAGTTATTAATAGCTTCATATTCTATGCATTAAAAATGTTTGTGTATAGGCTTTAGGCCTTTCTACATGTTATTGTAGGCCCAGTTAAATATGCAACTTAATTTTATACAACATATAGGTGGTCCCTGCTCCATCTATCTTTCAGTTAAAGGGTCCTTGGCTTAAAACACGTTTAAAATCTGTGCCATAGAGAACAAACCAATCTATAAGTGACCAAATAAAAAACTATTGGGATATCTTGTTATGTTTTTCAAATAAAAAGTACCACGCTATTGAGATAGATGTGTTTGGTTAATATTTAAACTACAACAAATATACATTAAAAAATGTTTTCATACTTTTTACACTATTTGGCTTTGTATGTAGTTTAGTTTACAGTAGATATCACGTTTGATATGTTGTTTCTTTGAGAATTACTCTTGAAAAAATTTGATTTAAAACAGATTTTAAAACCTTTATTTTCCTTTAAAGTGGTAGCACCAAAACAATTCTTTAATAGTGTCTGAAGAATCCCACCCAACATTTGATCACCTCCATCCCCACACAACACCCGTCTCCCTCTATGACACTATTTTACCACCAGCCTTTTACTTTACTTGTTACTGTTTAATAAATGCTTTTTCTCTGATCATGGTAATCTCCATGGCAGATGTGAGGTTGACACCAGCCTCACTTCAGCTCGGCCAAGAGACCGAAGCAGCTACAAGCCCCGGAGCAACAAGGTCTCTGTGCCAGATAAACACTCCAACCTACTCAAGCGTCTGGCCTGCTTCAAGCCTGACAGACCAGCATGGGAGAAGACCCTCTTACTGGAACTCACTGTTTTCAGACCCTTGATATGTATTAGCAACTTTTTGTGTCTTATCAGAGGGCCTGGAGAAGTAGGCAGCTGATGATTGACAGTATCCACTGAATGTAAATGTGATACACTGGTTTAACTGGGTGTGTGAATCAGAAAGATTAACCTTTCCAAGTTTCCTTTATAAAACTTTGATTATAAATGTAGAAAATATTTGTTCAGTCCTTGTTAGCTTCACTTGCTGTTGACTTTTCTCCCCTATTCTGTATGTTTACGGCATTTGCATAAAAGCAGTTAATGATAAGTTTGAATTACAGGTCAGCCCAATCAACAATCACAACCAACTCACTCAACAAGGCACTTTTTCTATATCTGCAGACATACTGTATCCCACCCTACCTGAACACACATTGACTTTAACAGCATACTGAATAATCAATCACATTGCTTGCACTATTTCCCTTTGTGTGTTAGGCCCAATGTGTCCTCAGATGTTTGATGTTATAAATTCCTGTGTGTTAACTGCATGTGGCAATTTTGGCACTTCTTCATTACACCACTGAGAGAAACAAAATAGAAATAAAGGCAATAACAAAAAAAAAATCTAAAATGTGATGGTATATGCGTGTAGTATGCATCTCTACCATCACAGACAGTTTTATCTGTCTCTGACACTGAGCTCTTTTGTGTTGATCAAATTGAATAATGTAATTTAATTTGAGAAAACTGGCCCAATATTTTTCCTGGATGACACAGTTGTTTCTTTAAGTAGGAGGAATAAGTACAAGAATGACACACTAGTCACAATGAAGTTACATGTAAAATTCATTGGATGCAGTTAAATGCTTGAAATATTATTATACTGTATATTTAGTCAAAGGTGAGAATTTCATGCCAATAAGAAAAGGAAATGAACCACAAATGGAGCAGATAATACTACTACTACTACTACTACTAATAATAATAATAATTACTGTAGCTATCCCTCCGTCCAGCCTTTAATAAACATTACTTGCACTAATTCTCAGCTTTTAAAAGAGTTTGAGCAGTGAAAGTCCATATAGTATGCAAAATCATATTTAAAGTGCCACAGACCACTTAAAACTGTGTTTTAAACGTGATTTTGATATAATGACCTCTTTGCCTGGGATTGTGCTAACTGTGTGGTGTGTTGCCTGCTCTGTGGTGACATAAAAGCCCAACACAGTGAAGTCCTCACAGACACAGTGGAGACAGAGGTCCTGTCAGTTATGTTTCAATCTCTCTCTCTGTATGTATGTGTTTAAAAACAGCTGTAGAGTAAAACAAACACAGCCTGGTCAGCCCTGATTGGAGCCAAACTCTGCCTCTGTTAAGTGCAACCTGGGATGTGTGTGTGTGTGTGTGTGTGTGTGTGTGTGTGTGTGTGTGTTAGAGTCCACTGATATATCGGCGGCCTTATATATTGGCGGCCCGATATCATCGGCTGATATTAGGCATTTCCCGATCTATTGGTATCGGCATTTAAAATGGCAATTTAAATTTTTTTTAAAGAAATTACTCCAATAGTCATTCATCAGAATCATTTATAATGACAAATAAATGATTCTGATAAATGAATATTTAAAAAATAAAAACGGACTGTTAACAATGTTATGAGCGTTGGCGTTTCATAGTTTTTTCCACCAGAGGGCACTCTACAACATCTACAACACAGATTTTTTTTTTTTGTTAATGTGTTTTTGTTCAAAGGACTTTAAGTTTCATATACTAAGTTTGTATTTTTATCCATTTTATTTATCAGAACTTTAATATATTTTGTTCCCCTGTTCTGTTGTGACAATAAAACAAGTTATTGTCATATTATTTTAGTGTGAACTCATAAATAGCTACAAATAACTAATGTTTGGGAAATCTGTTTATGTTTTGTAACACATTTCTGGATTTTCTTTTAAAATATATATCGGACAATATTTTGGCAATAACCAAATATTCATATCGGTATTGGCCTTAAAAATCCTTTATCGGTCGGGCTCTAGTGTGTGTGTGTGATATCAAGGATAAAACCCTTTTTATGTCTCCAAGTTGTTATATGCTGCTGCTGCTCTTGCTCTGAGGCAATAGCAGTGATCACAGCCCTTCCAACCAAACTAAGATAATACTAAACCCACATTAATCTTGGATTCCATTCTCCATTCTCAGCGATAAACTGTAAACTCACTTGCTGACTGATCTTCCAAATAAGGAAGACATTGCAGCCAAACATGATGTTTTTCAACTAACCCACATTGAAACATGATCAAAAAATCACATGATGATGCTACTCTGTTCTCCAGTGTAGCATGTACTGGATAAGCACCACATGGACATTCTCTACGCCTCTCTGAGCATGACAGTAGATGAGCTGGACGGGTCATCAAGATGTACCGTAGTACTGCATTTGTCTTGTTGAGGGAAACTCAGGGGGTTGCCGCAGTAAAAGCAGGAATTCTGTCTAACTGCTAACTGAAAAACTGTGACTACTGTGACAAACAGCCATCATACAACACATACTTTATATTTTGGTAAATGTTTTTGAAGACTGTAAGGAAATCAAACCCTGCTTTGATACTGTATTTTTTTTTAGCAAAAGCCAGTGTATTTATAATATGTAATTTATTTTCTCTATGGAGTAGTTTTCATTGTTATTGGAGTCCACTGTCCACATTCATCTAGGTTCAAATTGCCTTCACACGCATGGAAACAAGGCATGCATGTAATACAGTGTTACTATTTGTAATTTTTTATTTCATTACAAGCCTCAAAGTTGAAGCACAATGGATGTGAGTAATGGAACAAGAACCACTGTGGCCTAAAAAGGCTCTGCATATCAAAATGTGCTTTGGACCACTGAAATAAGAGCATTTGGCCCCTTAATATAATCTGAAAGCCCAACTCTCTTTCCTGGAGGTGTCTATTACAGTTGTCAAACAAACTTGCCATTCCCTGCAGAAAAACAACCCTTTATATTCCATGTACAAAAGAAAGTCTTTCCTCACATGCTATTTGTTTTTAGCTGTAGCATGGAGCTTGTTGATAACTCTGGGGTCTTGCCTGGGATTGGCATCGGTGCAGGTTTCACTCCACATGTCCAACAGGGATAAAAACAGCAAAGAGTAGCTTTAAAGCCTAACAAAGAACTGCTGTGTTCGCTCTACCTCAGCGTGACCCTTGGTGCCTCCCAGCAGCTCTGATGCTGTTGGCGTCATTAGCAGGAAACCTGTCCTAGCTGGTGAGTATAGGGCGTCCTGATAACCCTGATAAGTATGGAGACTCCTGAGGATGGCTATCAACAGCCTCTGTCAGGAGACACTTCCTCCCTCTAACACACAAGCTCTATCTGTGAGGCTAATCGTGGCGTTTAGTCACAAGACTGACCTCAAACTTTATTGGTTAAGATCAACAGCATATTAACCCTATACTTCTGTTCTTTGGCAAAAATAACAATTTATGCCAATGCTCCTTAATTGCACAGTTTCAGTGTATTATGGGTTACAGAGCACCAACTGACTTCACAGAGTTCCTGGAAAAAATCCAAAACCACAGTTAAGTGGCAGTTGGTCATAATTACAGTTTTCATTTCGAAAGGAGTTTAAGATTCTACCATGATCCCTCCTCAAATTTTTCACCGTCGCTATAAAGGATTTTTGTCCTTAAACAAAGTGGGTCCCCTAATTTGGAAGAGATTGTCAAAATTGTCCAGTATTTGATTAAAGAGCAATTAGTGTAGCAGGAACCTGGTTGAAAACTGGAATGACAAAGTTTGTCATGTGGCTTTTTTGTAAATGGTAATTAAAAAGCACATAGGAAAAATCCATACACATGAACAAATACACACTCTATGAAACCAATAGCATCTCTAAACTGGAATCATAAAGCTGATAATCTTCAGTGCTTTCTATTCTATTCATCCATTATCCAACTCTCCCGTCCTAACTTGTAAATTACATTTTAAACTTTATCCTATCATTGACTGTCAAAACTTGTTTGATTGTGATTAGTTGGTGACTGCCATGCAAGCCGGACCCCATACAAATCTGTAAAGAGAGAGCCCGGCTGTGCTGAGATCCACTCCACCACTGCCTACCACGACATTTTCACCCACCACAGAAAGCTACTCCTGTGGAATTTTCTCTCACTGGACCAGTGAATGCCCTTACTATGCAGCTTACAGATACAGACCGAAAAAGAGGGCAAGGGATCAAATTAAAGACAAAAAAACTAGCAGCAGTTGCAGTGTTTTGGTTCCATTGCTAAAAATAGAAATCAATATTCTGTAGGCCTAAACCACATATCTTGTTCATGGGATATTACTGCAAACTACCTAATGTCTCACTCACTAATAGATGATTTTTTTCAAATCAAAATATTTTTAAATTTGAAAGGGAAACACAAGAGGCCGTTTGAAAGACAACAGACCTCTTTCAAGGACCTATACAAAATGACACAGTATAAGTGCGTGCGTGCGTGCGTGCGTGCGTGCGTGCGTGCGTGCATGCGTGTGTGTTCATTTTGCTGAGCGGAAGGCCCAGTGGTCTGGTCAGTGATCTGTGTCAGCGTGTCAATGTTTGAGGTTAAAGTCACAGCTGAGGTCATCAGCCTCGTGGGCAAGAAAATCCTGTCCTCTGTCTTGGTCTCTCACAGGCGTCATCAGCAAAGGGCATGACAGAGTGAATCACACTGAGATGGCAAATAGACAAATTGTTGTAGAAAAGAATGGCCTGCAAAAAACAGCCTACTTTCATTCACAAATCGATGGTATAGATTACAGTAGCAGTGGCTTCCACAAACAAGTGTCACATTATATCTTTAATGTTTTCTGTGCTTTTTAAGAGCTCTGATAATCCAACAAGCAAATGATGTGAATGTTGCATGCTTATATATTTCACAACATTCAAATAACTCATCAAAATGTAATCAGATGACACATCTGAGAGCATTGAGGTTTGTCAGCAAATTGATACCCTATAGTGTTAAATGAGTAACAACCAAATTCACACCATGAGTTTATACATCCAATTAAGAGCACAAAAATGCAGCCATAGAAAATTATACAAAATAATCAGGCTTTCTTCATCATATACTATACATATATGTAATATACTACACTTAATAGGCACAGCTTTATTGCCAAATCTTCCTTGAACACATGAGTAGTTCAAAAATCCTACAACTGTAACCTGACTTATATATTAGACTGTGTATTTGTTGCGGCCACATACATGCTAAAACATAGTGTTACAGTAGTACAAGTAGAGAAGAATCATTAAGTCAAAACAATTGCTAACATTAGTCACCATGAGCTACTAGTCATACCAGACCAAGTAAGGCTGTAGCAACAAAAAAAACCTGAGTGTACTGCCTGGAGAAAGGGTGTCTTTTATTGCTTCTGAATTCAACTTCTCATTTGTAAGAGGACGATTATGTTATTTCTTCTTTTCAAAGTTACATAGTCTAGCTTTAAGATTTGCTGTCATGACAAAAAGTAAACTAAAAGTACAAACTGTTTTTCTGGGCGATGTTTCTGAGCGTCATTTATTTGATTAAGATATGGACACAGTAAAATGGCCAGTGTGGCATAATCAAAGTAAACATTTTAAAATGAGTGAGGGTGTCTTTTTACAGATTGCCTTATAATAATGCATTTGAATAGAACATCTCTGACTGCCAAACACTGTGATTCTGGTTTTATTAAATATTTTAAAATGTCTTATCTTGAGAAAGCTAATCTGTTGCTGTAAGACGAGAACTTTACTTTCCAACCCTGATTGTTATTGACTTGTCGGCTGATAGGCCTCACACCACGCTGCATCTGTGCAATGCTGTCCTCCCTGAGCCACACAGGACCATACATCATGATGCATGGTGGTGACACAAAGGTATTACCAACCACTCAGCCCAACCAAGGGCAACACACACCATTGACAATCACAACAGTGACCTATTATGTTTGTGTTACACATGAGCGAGGGATGTCTGAAAGCATGACTTCCAGCCACATGGTTATTGCACACTTCTTTGCCCCAAATGCCTCTCTTTTCTCAATGTCACTTATCTTTCTGCTCTGTTGCACTTTGTAAGCCAGAGGTTTAAAGACCTAAAAGACAGCTAGGGAGAGATATTCACAATACATACCACAAGCAAACTGGTGTTGACAGAGGAGAAGCTCTGGACAAGTGTGGATGCGTTTCCTAATGGCTATGTGTTTGTGAGAGACAGGAGACAGATAGATAGACAGTCAGAGTGGGGAGAGGTGTCGGCCTGTCAGCCCACCACCCACCCTCCTTGCATCCACCAGCAGCCAGGCCAAGGGGAGAGGGGCTGAGGATGGACAAGCTGTTGAGAGAGGAAAAGGGGAAGCACAGCCGTTGGACGAAGAGGTGGAGGAGGAAGAAAAGTGGGAGGAGATGGATGACAGCGGGAATCTGTGGACCAGGGGCAGAGAGATGAAAATGAGAAGAGGGAACAGAGGGGGAGGTGTACCAGGTGTTCCCCTCACAGCCGTATGGTCAGTTGCTGTCTCCAGCTGCTGTGTCTTCTGAATGCAGTTTCTCTCTGACACATCTTAGTTTCAGATACACGACATCCACAACAAACACACACTCATGAATCTCAACAATGAATGTAGCTAAAGATGAAGAGCAGTTAAAAGCAACCCTTTTAGCATGATTTCCCTTCAAAACACCACAGCTCTCCGCAATCATCAACAAGCCCTTCACTCTCTCGGTTCTTCCAGATCCGCTCGGTTCCAATCAAACATGTGGAAATCATCTATAGTGTCCTCATGGCAGGGTTAAAGAGTGCCTCGCTAGAAGAAGAAAAGCGGTGGAGCAGCAGAGCTCAAGAGAGACAGTAACTAACCTTCAAAGTCTGATATGATCCCTTCCAAGTGAGCGTTGACAGTGGAATCAGACATTTTGGGAAGCAAGTGTGTATGTGCGAGTGTATATAATGCGAGAGAGAGGGAGCAGGGTTCCCTTTCCTCAGCAAGGAAAAGTCTTCCAGAGGCGCAGTACTGCTTTTAAACAAATCCCAAATTAGGAGCCTGTGCAAGAGAGAGGAGGGGAGGAAAGAAAAAAAGAGTTGAGCAACTCTCTGATCCAAATCCTCTCTCTATCTCTCCCCTCTTTCTTAAAGCAGCAACTTATTTTTTCTCTTTTACTCCTTCTCAACTTCCAGAGCTTGGAATGAGCAAGCAATGACAACCCCCACCCTCCCTCTTTCCCTCTCTCTCTAGCTCACTGTCTTCCCTCCCCCCTTTTCTCCTTCCCTCCATGTCTCCCTCCCCTTCTGCAGCCGTCCTCTCAGACTGGTTCCTTTCTGTGAAAGCTCTCATTTTTGACTGGGCTGGTAAAATTATACGCATGCTTCATTCAAACACACTTCCTGTAGGCTCCATCCCATGACTAACACACTCTGGGAAACTGATAAAACACTACATAGCTATAACTGAGATTCTTTCAAATCCTTACTCTGTTGATTATTCCAACATTGCATCCTAAAAGCACATGAATCAGCACACTTGCTAAAATTCACATAGAAAAAAAATCTCCATTTAAACATATCTTACAGTGGATGGAGTAAAATAATCACAGTAGATACATAAATAAATCCAGAGAAAAGACAGAATCATACTATAGACTAATATGGCCAAGACAGGCTCATGCAGGCGGTTAGATCGTCTGACATGCTCAGTTGCTGTAGGCAGACATCAATAAATAAGCAGCCAAATGACTTAATGACCATGTGAATGAGCCTCTGTGTGTGGGGGCGGAGGGGGAAGGGATGACAGGGGCGATGGCCAGTGTATGTGTGTGTGTGTGTGTGTGTGTGTGTGAAAGCATGTGCTTTGGAAAAGAAGCAAAATGAATGTAGCAGTTGGGGGATGTCATTATCTATATGTGTGTACTGTATGTTTGTATCTGTATGCATGTGTAATTCTGCATCTGCATGTGTTGTTCAATGAATGCATGTCAAGATGAACTTGTCATGGTAAAGATGATTATGCCAAGCTCTTCTTACTTCTAAAACAATTCTGAGCAAAACAGCAGCTGTCTCAATATCATAACTTTCACCCTCCCTGTCTGAGACACATAGAGTTACCCAGCTGTATGACAGATTCAAGATTCAAGATTTAAATTCCTTTATTAATCCCACAATGGGAAAATTCACACTTCATAGCAGAAAGGGATAGGTGGACAAGTACAAGACACAGATAAACAAACAATAAATAAATATAATTAAAGAGAATAAATATTAGCCAGACAGTGAAAAGTTGCCCTGATATTCATCCTTCACCAGCCACATGCCAGTTGTAATGAACCTGTCACTGGCCTCTTTGCCAAAATGAATCAATTAGTAGTGACCAGTAAGTAACAGTTAGCCCGTAAACAGTAGTAGTAGTAGCAGCGTGTGTATACGTATGTTGGGACTCTCTTCTGAAAAAGCACATAACGCTCTTTTCAAAAATATACTGCTTCCAAAAGAAAACCGACTTTGAAAGACAGCAACATATGAGGTAAATAGGAGAAGATCATTTCTACATGATAAAATGTAGAGATATGGAAAATGATTTGCATATGAGTTATATAAAATTATTTAGGCTATGAAGAGACAGAAATCAGATGTTGCATGTGTAATTTATCATATTTGATATTTGGGACTGAAATCTTGCATGTCTGGCAAACTTGTTGGCAAATCATACACAAAGTTGTGCGTGAGTGCACATATACACACTAACACACACATTTTAAAACTAATATGAGGCTTTACTGTTCTAAAACGTGCATTCTGGAGTTAATCTTTCACCACATTTCCCAGCAATTGAACCATGCAAAGAATGTAACCCACAATATGTGTGGGAGAACTCTCTAATCTTTACTCAATATTTTGGGATAACTGTGCCTGGCATTTGTAAAATCCAGATCAGCTAAGAAACCTTTGAAGTAGCTGGCTAGGATGCCAAATACTAAGGACATTAGGATGGTCATCCTATTCATCCAATTGGCCCCTTTAGATATACAAACGCTATCGTGTACTTGTTTCCATGAAGTAGCTGACACTATGTCACCTTTTCCAGCAGGGGACAGTGTTGCACCTATAAATAAAACCTGTCGCTATGGACAACAGTTTTAATGGTAGCAGTTTCACTGGCATACAGTAATGTGATCTGGAAATAAATAAAAATGGAGACATGGGGAGAATCCTGCTCTGGACACACCCTCAACTCACACAGTGTGTCCTGCCCAAAAAATGTGTGTGTCAGATTCCTCCACTCCCTGGCACACACTCATATTCACAGTAAGATGCATGTGTACACACACAAACAGATTTGTGTGCAGCAGATGCAAGCAAAAATATGAACATGCATGCACTCAGCCCAGCAGCCAACCCTTTCACCCACAAATAAAAAAGCGCACTTCCTTCCACTGCATATCTTTGCAAGCCCCAGCCTGCCCAAACAGCTCAAATTCAATCTGCTGTAACAACTGTCACACATAGAGAAGACTACATTGTTTTTCACCCTGATCTGTAAATAACTTCATTCAGATCAAAGGAAAAAAGTTATAGTGATACAGCATGCAATGTTTTGCAAAGCTGTTTGAATCTGCCATTTATGGAAAAAAATGCCTCGGATACGGTAGGTACAGTATTTATTGGCCTAAATGTTTGCATGACTGAAAGGTCATACAAGGTCATGTTGATACCATATTTTTCATTGCTGATATCATTAGCTTCTTATGGTGTGAATTACACCACACTGCATCTTATTTCTGGGATACCTAATTGCTGCGTCCTGGTGCTTAAAAAAGTTGTACTTTTTCATCACCAATGTTAAACTGTGAGATATAGAAGTAATATAAGCAGTAGGCCAAACAGTAGGCATACACATTATTATCACAATAATTAATGTACCATGAGGAGACAGAGACTTTTGGATTATGATTCTAAAAGTAGTTTTGACAATGCTGTATAACTATTGTTTAAAAAAAAAGATAACTAATAATCCGTTAAAAATTCTTGGGGCCTCAGGTTTCCTGGACATTAGTGTATTGTAATGTATTTGAATAGGCAGCTGCTGGTGTTATGTTGCACTGCAGCCTACAGATGAAAAGAGACATAGACAGTTGCCTACTGCTTAAAGAAGCCCAGACCACCACCACTCTGAAGTGGGTTCTGCCCTCCTGCAAGCTGAAAAAGGAGAATGGGAGAAGAAGAGGATAACTTCTATAAACAGATGCCAAACTCGCGTGACAGTTGCTAGGGCAGTGCCAGGGCAACAGCAGGTTACGAATGTCAGCAGTCGATCTGCACATGCACAAAGACACCAACAGGTCGTTGGGTTGCAGGTCCACAAGCCTCGGCGCCAGTCTGCACACCCTCCCCTGCGGTTTGGCCTGTGCCAGTTAACTTTGGACCTGCGATCTCTGGAATCTGAGCTGCAGCTCCAAGAAACAATTAAATAGTAACCAAACCCGCACTTGGCATTGGGATGCAAGGATACAACCGGAACTGTTATATTCATGACTACAGCTGTTTCACATGCAACTTCTTACACCTAACATCTAACACCAGATTCTGACTCACCATCAAAATGCAACCACTCTCTTGCAGTCTCTGCAGATTTAATAAATCAGTTTTTATTGTTAAGTGGGAGATGGTCAAGTCAATACTTATGTCAATGAAGTTTTCAGCAGTTGATATAAAAAAGAATGATGTCACAATAATAAGTCCCTATGTGTATGTTTTTTGTGAAGAAAATAAACTATCTAACTAATCTAGTAACATTATATCTGTTGAAAGTTGTGTGTTACAGGAATTGTAATCATTCCCCAGCCAGTTTTATAGTGTGAATAACGATCTGTTTCATTTCAAGTCATTGTTATTTCCAAACATTACCAATATCAGCTACAGAGGATACCTCAGGTTCCTGCTGAGTAAATAACAAAAGCTTTGGCCTCCACGTAGACAGATCATCCATGAGTCAGGCTATGTCAAATGAGCCATCTGGATAAGGTTAAATCTGTGCGTGTTGAGCGTTGGTGAGTGTGTGCATTGATTGCATGTGTGTTAATTTGTACATGTGTGTATATTTTGGATATGACTGGCTAGTTACCACTGCTCTGTTTACATGGCAACACTCATAATACGCAGCTGTACCTGGCTCACGACATCAGAGGGGAGAGGAGGGTGTGCCAATTCTCTCCCCAGGCAGAGAGAGAACCCCCATTTCTTAAATGGAAACTAGCAGATAGATTTAAGAAAGCAAGAAAGAAACAGAGAGACACAGAAAGAGAGCCGTGTTAGCATGACAAATGAAATAAGCAGCACTGGTAATGTAAACATAACCAGAAAAGTGCCTGTTTTGCAGTACTACAGATTATAGTACAATACTGTGCTCTTGCGATAAATGGCAAGAGATAGCACTGCAGTGAGGATCACTGACTGTCCAGTATGTTAAAATAATCTTTGCAAACTAAAGATTTGCACAGCTGAAGCTGATCAGTGTACATACAGTATATAGTTACTCACACAGTGTAAGAGTCTGCATAATTTGGTGAATTGTAAATAGAGTACAGATATGGGGCTGCAGGTCAGACAGTTTCACAATATTACTGACACACACACCCATGCAAAAACCCATCGTGTGGCCCCAGAGCCCACATGCGGAAGTAGCTTTGCCTAAAGTATATGCACAGCTGTAGTGACAGCAGCTGCCCTAAACCAAATGTTAAACACCAGCACCCAGCCAGGCTCTGCTAACTTTAATCAAATACAGCACCTGTTGGAAACATGGAACAAATGCACTGCACAGACACACACACACACACACACATACACACTAACACACTGGCATACCCCATTGATTGCTCAGTGTGTGTGTGTGTGTGTGTGTGTGTGTGTGTTTTGACTGTCTGCACCCTATATACAGTCTATTCTATGGTCTGCACACATGCTTCTGCCTGCATGTGTCTTCCAACACGCATGGAATGGCTTGGTAAATAGAGAGAGCAGCTGTCCTCCATCACTGATGACTCTCAATAGGCCTCTTTTTGTTTCTCTCTCTCTCTCTCTCTCTGGCTCTCTCTCTTTCTCTCTCTCTCGCTCTCTGTCTCTCTGTGTCTCTGTCTCTTTGTCGCTCTGTCTCTCTCTCACCTCTGCCTTCTGCTCACTCCACCGGGTAATAACACTGTTTTGTATGTTTTGTACGTCAACAAGCCATTTATGGCAACACTCACATATTGTTCTGCTCAGTGCGTTGCCATGGTAACTCACCCAACAATAACAATCGTGAAGCAACATGGCCACAATTTCCTCTAGGTAATTACATTTCTCTGTAAACCTAGAGCGTGATATTCAAAACAGGTACTGTAGGCTGTGATAAACACTTGTCTTGTGTGACTGTTCACAACTGAGAGAGGGAGACATTATGGTGAAGGTATTTTGGATTACTCAACTCAGCACCTCCACCTGCTGGGGGAAAAGTATATTGTATGTAAAACACATTCAAGATGACTGACATCTTTCACTAAATTAATTAAAACCTTCCCATGAGGGTCAGCTAAGCTAGCCAAGCCTGCGAAGTCATGAGTCTGTGCTGACGCTGGCTGTGTCACAAAGACTTTCATGAAACATCATCAGATGACCTCGCTGTGACTGGAATGAATGGGGCGCGTCAGGCCCTCTGTCTCTGTGTGGCTGATGGACAGTTTCCACTGAGAGCGTCATCATTGCTGATTCATATGGGAAGAAAACACAGGAAACAAACTGATCCCTGCATATCAGCATCAACAGCAAAGTGGGAGAAACGTTAGCGAGAAGTGAAATAAATTAATTTGGCCATAAAGATACATGTCCAGATATTTAAAATACAATTGTATAACATGTGAACCTGTCGAAGCCAACAGACCACAACAAATTGATTCCTCTACTTTTTAACAAGCTGTACACACAAACTCACACATAGAGGACACAGCCATTAGACATATACAATTCGACATACCTCCAAACTGACCCAAAAGCACACTGACATACACACTACACACTAGAAAGTATGATTGCATGAATACTCCAGTGAACATTATGTCAAAACAGAAACATACACAAAGTATGTCCTGCTGAAGCCGTTACAGCTCCTTGGAGGAAGCACCTGGAGACAAGGGGCCACAACGAGAGAGAGAGAGAGAGAGAGAGAGAGAGAGAGAGAGAGAGAGAGAGAGAGTGATACCTCCATCACACATACACACTTGTCAATGATCTCACCTCCATCCAGATTTCACACACCGTGTAGGTCCTACAAGCTATGCTGGGTCACACTCACACACACACACACACACACACACACACACACACACACACACACACACACACACATACTCATAAAATACCATTAACATACAGACAGCATTGCCTCACTAATGACTTTAGCATAATGTTCAACATACACACACATGCAAATACAGACGCACACACACAGACGTCTTATCAATTCAATATTGTTTACAGCATCCAACGGTGAAAACAACGTCAGAGGGGCAGTTTGGAAAAAGTAAAGATTTTCATTTGCAAGTTCAGCTTACTCTTTGTCAGTGGACTGAAGCAGGGCTTTCTCCTGTTAGCTAAAGGAGGGACTGACTGATGACCGACTCGGGATAAGAGCCACAAGGGACAAGAGTAGTGCTGTTCAAACAGAGCTCTTTCCTGTTTTCACACCAAAGAAGAATGGGAGAATGCAGATGTCCGGGAAAAAAAGAGAGAAAATGTCTAAGAAGTATATGCTGTTTCTGTGTCACTTCACCACAGAATGCTCAGAAAGGTTTTGTCCTGGAATGAATGTCTTGTGAATGTGAAAATGTGTAGAGTGGCAGGGAATGGAAAAAACATTAGCAACTGAGCGAAAATCTGTAAAGACAAAACCATTTAACTGGAAACAATGGAAAGGAGAGGGGTGGAGATAATGGACACAACCAGAGACAACAAAAAGTGTGCAAACATAACAGGCACAGGACAGATAAAGACAGATACACCAAAACCGGTCCGCTAAGCTGCTACAGCTACACAAACTGCTGCAGAACTCCAGCTCAAAACCCCAAAGAAAACATGCAGTCAGCAAACAGGACAGAATGAGAGAATGGAAAATACCATAGAGGGGAAAATAGAGGCAGGCTGCTACAGAATAGACACCCCATCACAGTAAAAACACTGATTTAAAAACCTTAAACTACACGTTGTTTTTCATTCAGAATAGAAGCATCTGGGTTGAGAGTTTCCAGAAAGTTTGTCTTACCTGAGAATTTGTCCCCCTCCATAACCAGATCACTCCCTCCACAACCACATGTATCTGCTCTTTAACTCCACTCTCTTCCTCCCTCTCCCACTCTCTCTCTCCCTCCCCTCTCTCTCTCCCTCCCTCTCTCTGTTCCTCTTCCTCCTCTTCTTACTCTCTCTTTTCTTTCAGGCTCTCTGTTCTCCCTCCTTCTCCCCAGTTTGATTCCTTCAGTGTGTCATGCTAATGAATTCAGAATTACGACATCCCCATGTGCTTATCATATGTTGCATTCGCAGCTCTTTCTTTCTTTTTCTTACCCTCCCTTTTCTCTGATGAGAGCAAAAGACTGAAGCAGCATTGTATCTCAAAAATAGAAACCATTAGCTCTGCCATGTGACATGGACATGCTCCTTACAGACTAAAATAACCCGCTGGACACGCAAACTCTTCCGTTAGCTTACTTATAATGTTCCTTGGGTGTGTGGGTGTGTCTGTGTGTGTGTGTGTGCTTGTGTGGGTGTGTACGTGCGTGTGTGCATGCGTGTGTGCATGTGTGTGTGTGTGTGTAGCTTTGATTCATTTGATCCCAGCAGAAATCATGTCAAGTTGGAGTGAGACATTCCCTGAACTACGTCTAGACTTCCTCATGATGATTCGGATACAGCTCTGCCTTTGTAAACGTGTGGAAGGATGATAGTCTGTTGAAATAATACTGACATGCAAAAACAATACAGGGTGGAAGCAAGGGGCGACTCTGTCAAAACACACTTTCCAAAAATGTTTTCAAGGGTTAATACAGGAGAGGCAGTGTGACGCAAGAGTAAAAATTTGAGACAGAGAAAGAAAGAGTGACTAGTGTGTGCGTGTATGTGTGTGTGTGTGTGTGTGTGTGTGTGTGTGTGTGTGTGTGTGTGTATGTGTTTTATGAAGATTAGTGAAACCCTAGCCCTCGCTCTAAACTGTTGCTTGGTGTAGACCAATCTCTGCCTTCAGGAAAGTCAGATGACCTTTGACCTTTAGCACACACTGCGCCCGGGGTCAAAGCTCACATGGTGAGCGTCTGAGCTCTGATAGAGAGATCAAACACACTCAGACATGTCAGTCTGACATTTGTGCAACACACATTGCCCCAGTCAGTGGCCTTGGGTATTGCATGTTGACCTGTGTGTACAATGTGTTTGTATGGTTATTTTTTTCTTTTATATATATCTGTCTCTAGTCATATGTTTATTAGTTCTTTCAGTAAAGCCAGTTGCCAAATGTCAAAGCATTAGGTGATAAAATCAGGAAAATGTGCACTTTGGCGACCCCAAAAGGCCAAAACATGTAACTCTGATGGCTTGCTTTCATACATTAAGGGCAAACAATTTACAAACCTATAACAGGAGGAGGTGTGAGTGTGAGGAAGGATTAACATGCAACTCCAAAGTAATTAAGTGTAGTCTTGATAGTTAAACAGGGTTAAGCAAATAATACAGTGATGAGAGAAGCTGTTCTGGACTGAATGCTCACTCTCTCCAGTTTGTAAAATACATTCTCACATTCAATTCATAATTTTGCTGCAAATATGCCACATAAAGTGATGCTGTGAGGTCTCAGTAAAGGGGGCGGGAGGTTTTCACTAGTTCGTCATTTGGATATAAGATAATAAGGTGAACACACTTTACCATAAAATCTATCTTATTGCGAATTGAAGACAATAAAATCTAACATAAAAAAATTAGAGGAGTTGAGAGTAAGTGTAAGTATAGCCTGCTGGGTCCTTATAGTAAATGTTACAATAGTAATAATGTTGATATTATGTCTAACCCTGTTCAAATAAATAAAATAAATCCTCTTCAACCACAGGTTTGACTATCAGGAACCCTCCTTTTCAGCACCTTGGAGTAGACTTTACCACTTCTCAGCCTCCCTTGGTAAAGTCTACTCCAAGGTGCTCGAAAGGAGGGTTCGGCCAATAGAACCTTGGGTTGAAGAGGAACAATGCAAATTCCGTCCTGGTCGTGGAAGAATGGATCAGATCTTCACTCTCTCAAGGATCCTGGAGGGAGCCTGATAGTATGCCAAACCGGTCTACTTGTGTTTTGTGAATTTGAAGCCGTATGATCGGGTCCCCCGGGAGATACTGTGGGAGGTGCTGCAGGAGTATGGGGTGAGGGGGTCCCTTCTCTGGGCCATCCAATCTCTGTATGACCAAAGCAAGAGTTGTGTCCGGGTTCTCGGCAGTAAGTCGGACTCGTTCCAGGTGAGGGTTGGCCTCCGCCAGGGCTGCGCTTTGTCACCAATCCTGTTTATAGTATTTATGGACAGGATATTGAGTCGTAGTCGGGGTGGGGAGGGGTTGCAGTTGGGTGGCCTGTGGTCTCATTGCTACGTTTTGCAGATGATGTGGTCCTGATGGCATCATCGGTCTGTGACCTTCAGCACTCACTGGATCGGTTTGCAGCTGAGTGTGAAGCGGCTGGGGTGAGGATCAGCACCTCTAAATCTGAGGCCATGGTTCTCAGCAGGAAACCGATGGAGTGCCTTCTTCAGGTAGGGAATGAGTCCTTACCCCAAATTGTGTGTGTGTGTGTGTGTGTGTGTGTGTGTGTGTGTGTGCATGTGTGTGCGTGAATGTGTGTGTGTGTGTTTCTGTCTGCCAGCATGCTTTTGTGGTTTTTGTGTTTTTACTGTTTGTGGATCTGCTAACTTCTACTGTAGGTATTTAGGCAGATTCGGAGCACTTGAGAACATGAGAGGGTGCCCGCCTAAAAAGGACACACCCATATTCTGCTGTTTGGGCACATTTATTTCATTGCTGTTTCTAAAGTCTAGACTGGGTATGAAGTACTCATGCTCACTCAAATCTAACAATGAAATTCCTCCTGTGTCCTCACAACATTACTGTAATGACGCTCATGTTGCTGTCAATGTCATGTCAAAACCTCTTCTTGTTTATGAGCTTGCTGATTTTGTTTGTATTTAATAAACTCCAGATACTTATCTGTGTTGACACATAAAAGTATGAGCAGAAACACACACAACTACCATGCACTGTCAAAATGTGCCTGCTGTCTCCTGGGCTGTCAGCTGTCTGAGGGATGAATACACATCCTGGGGCACTGCTTTCACAAAGGTCACAAATGGGGCCAGCATACCGTTAACACAAGGGATTGTCAACTGCAAAATTAGAGATACATTTGAGAGTCCTAATGTCCACCTAAATGCTAGTGCCTAAGGTGTCTAAATGAACGCAAAAGAAAATGATCTCATATTGCAAGCCATGCTGCAAATTTGATGAAACCGGCCACTGAATGACACACAGCTCCTCACACGTCGAGTGTGTGCCTTCATATACAGTCCACAGCCTGTGTGTGTTCAACCTGCATGCCAATAATGTGTATGAGCTATGTGCAAACACACACATGCACGCAGTAATGGATGCACAAACACAGAAGCGCACAGATGACACCATTGTAAGTCTACTTGTTTTCATGCACATTAAAATTCCTGGAGGGAAACTTCAGAAAATACAGAAAAAGTGATTTTAGAAAGTATTGCAAAAATAGTATAAATGAAAATCTTTAAAAAAAAGTTGTCAGCGCAACACAGTGGGTGTTGAAGAAATCTTATATAAAAACAAAAAGCAAAGAAATGTCTTGATTCAAATAGTGACAGAAGAGCTAGTGGTGTGTGTGTGTATGTGTGTGTGTGTGTGTGTGTGTGTGTGTGTGTGTGTGTATGTGTGTGCACACTATCAGCTATTATCTGAACAGAAAATTGGACCTGCTCTGCCCTCAGTATTAGCACATCCCTCTACTGAGGATCAATGACATTGACTTACACAATGCTTTAGAGGAATAGTGAGAGATTAAATGTAGGGTGTCCAAATCTGGATGGATGACAGATGCGTGGACATGGATCTGTCAGTGGACAATCGGTACGCATGTGCAGAATGTATGAATGAATGATGAATGGACTGCTGTATGTGTAGATAGAGGTGAAAGGGATGCAGTCTACTCACTGGGACTGGTGATGCCAGATCCCTCTCTTTCTGTTCTCCTTGTCCGCCCGCTGGCTGATCTCACTGTAAATGGGACAAAAAGGACAAAAGGACATCAGTAACATCTCCTGGAGTAAAGAGAAACTGTATCATTAACAGATGTGCCATTACATATTCATCAACAAGAGGCTCAGCATTAGGAAAGAACTACTGCACATGCTCTGTTACATCATTCCTGATACATTTTTCACTGCCAACTCTTTTTTGTTTTTGTTACTTATATTAAGAAAAGCCTGAGTGACAAGTTTGGTTTTTGACTGTCCAATAAATGAGCTTTTAAGCCATTGCTCTGGACTTACTGTAACAATCAGCCAAACATGTATAAGCACCAAGTGGGAATCAGTTGCTTCACATTCCCTAAGGCCATGTAATCTACAGCTATCATGTAAAAAAACAAAGTCAGCCGATATTTGAAAGGTCGCTATTATTGTTTGACCACTGAGAAACTGACATTTAGTTGCTGAAGGAAAGCCAGATTTTGTTCCCCTTTGTGGATGATGTAGAAATACCTCAGACCAATGGCATGTAGGACAAAATGAATCAAGTATAGCATGGTAATAAAATTGCATGGCACAGAGTGCGACAACTTGTCTTCAGGTAAAAAACCTTTCTAAGGTTCACTGTGGGTGTGATCTTTTTGCGCTTCAGAAAAGTAAAAGTTCATTCTGTCAAATATCAGTGAGGGGATTGGCAGGTTATCATCACAAAAAGGTGCCCAAACATTACACATGATCAAATAAATAAATAAATAAACTAAGTTTCTTTTTTTTTCAAATATCTCTGCCACAAAATGTTGTACAGATATGAATGCTCCACACACAATAACCCCTAGTGATTTTGGTGATCTGCTGACTTCTCTTCTAGTGATGATGTTCACATTAATGGATTTCTGTTCCTGGAACAGGTGATGGCACGACAACAAGATGCTGCATCTCTCTTACATCCAACCACACACTTCTTTTCTTTTCTCCACTTCCCCTGTTGTCTGTTCCTCTCTGCAACCCAGTCAACCAAGTCAGTGCTGTTCAAATGAGGTACAGTAAGTTCATCCAGTGGCTAGTGAGTCAGTACAGTTGTCCCATCCTGTTCTTATAAATACTTCCTACCTCAAATCCGTATAACATGACATTCATTTTCCACCTGTGTTGTCACTGGTTTCAACATAAAGGCAGTGAATCGTTGTATGACTGGAAGACATGAGTAAAGCTAGTGTAATGTGTATGTGTGTGTGTGTGTGTGTGTGTGTGTGTGTGTGTGTGTGTGTGTGTACAAGCATGTGTATGTGTGTGTGTAAATTACTGTAAGAGATGATGAAATGTGCAAACAGAGATCAGTGCCCTTATAGTTCTGCCATGACCAGCCCCACAAGACAGACAATATCTGTAGCAGGTTAGCCCAATCAGGCCCAAATTTTACTACACTGCACCTTGAGTGGGACAAACATGAGGCTAATTGAAGCTGCCCGTTTGCTTCTTCAAAACTGCTTGCTTGTCAGATGATACAAAGCATAACTGTATACTTTTCAATAATTATATTACAGATCATTCTTTTACAAATCAGAATTGACAGATTACGCTGAAGAACACATTCAATCAAATATTTAAACAAATGTTTTTGCATTAGCTCATTTGTACTTCCTTGGCATGCAACGGCACATAAGGAAGATGGTAAATATATTTGGCAGAGGAGGCTGGATACTTTGTGCAGATACTCTCATTATTTTAAATTGACATATACTGCATATAACTCAACAAAGCACTGACAAAGAAAACATGTTCCAGGTTAAGTATATTGTAAAAAATTCAGTTTTAAAGTAAGTATTAATCTATAATTGGTATACATGTCAGTAACAGAATTTGATTGTTAATTCAGAGAGGAAGTATTGACTAATTTCTTAGACTTTAAATCCCAAACTGAGTGCTCAGAGTGTCAAAGAGTCAACTCCTTTTTCCTACTTTAGGTGCAAAACATAAATCTGCCATGAGCCATGTGATAACACTGTCAATCTGTAATGTGAGTGTGTACATAGTACAAGTGTGTTTTAGAGCTTAAGTGTATAGAAACATGACAGAACAAATAAAGGCCAGCCAAGTCTTTCAAGCCTTGCAGCCAAAAGGCATGCCCATACTTATTTACTCTTTTAGCTGGGAATACAGCTTGAGAGAGGCGAGGTGAACACACGCACACACATTACCATTGTAACAATGTACTGTGCCATAGAAGCAGTAACAACTCTTCCGGCCGCAGAGTGGTTTAAAGTGAGGGCAAAGTACTGACAGACATAAAGCCAGCAAATACACATTAGCCAATCACAGTGAGTTTTAATACAAACTGAAGGAGTGACACCTGAAAAGTTAAACTGTACGTTTTGGCACAAAGGTGTGTGTGTGTGTGTGTGTGTGTGTGTGTGTGTGTGTGTGTGTCTGTACTAACCTGCTCACACATGTATAGCACATCACTGCTTGAACAGGTTTCTTAAAACCATGATCCATGTATTGTTCCCCTCGAGGGGATTTGTAATCTTCTGAGGTCATATTTGCCTTATGACACTGCTACAACAGAGGTCATTATGTTCACATGATACATAAAAAGAATGAAACCAGTGTTTATTCTAATGGAAAAACCTTGCAGTGCCGCAAGTGATATTGTGGACCCGAGTAAATGCATTACTCCCTGTGTATTTACTATGGGCCTCACCTGATTGATGACAATTGCACTGCTTGGTGTAGCCATGTATGTTGTGTGTCTGTGTGTGTAACATGACCGGTCAAGTGCATGGCTATGCCTGGACAAACATGTCAACTGATTAGCTATTGGTCTCAGATGACTAGCAAAGGTAAACAGAGGGCAGAGGGTGCAGCACTTTAACATACTTGAAACACAAGAGCTATCACACTCACTCACACACACACACTCACACACACACACACACACACACACACACACACACACACACACATACACAGAAGGGTGGAGTGATTTACAAAACATGCACTATAATGCATGCTCTGTTTCTTTTGCACACACAACTACCTGAGATTTTTGTGTTTGCAAAAGGAGGCCCACGCTGTGTCTTATTTGAGCAGGAGGTAAATGATCTTCACCTTTTTTCTTTCATTCCCTCCCTTTTTCTCTGTCCTCTTTCCCTTTAGGGCCATATTGTGTTTTCATTAAAGCATTAATCAACTAAGTGGGGGAGTGTAGCCACAACATTGTGATGCAAGAGGTGTTTTCTTTTAAACTTAATTAATAATAACTGTTCTGTCCGGCAGTTACAGAATAAAGCTACCGTCACTAAACACTGTCCTCACACAGTCAAAATCAATATGTGAAAACGTTAACATCATTCATACCTAATTCCCTTCCTTCTCTGTCTCTCCAATCACCCATCTGTTCCATTGTGCTCTTATGGCCCTCATTACACATGTTTAAGGTACGCTGCAAACACAGCATTTTACAACTATGCCTGTGAAAGACCTGGGAGCAGATATACGGGTGGAGAGAAAGAGAGTGAGTGAAAAAAGAAAGAAAGCAAGAAAGAAAGAAAGAAAAAGAGAAAAAAGTTTCAAGATTGTTTTTATATCCCAGATAAGGCCTTTACATGGATGCATTCTTAATGAGTAAGGACCACACTAAACACACACACACACACATACACAGACATCGACACACAAATAGTTGAGGAAAGACATTGGACATTGGCCATGACCCTGAACTGCACTCCTCCCAAATGAATAGTGGCTGTTCTGGCGCCAAATGTATGAACTGGCAACACCTTTTCCTACCTCCACACAATCAACCTATTCCTCACTCACCATGCTCATTGAAAACCATCACCGCTTTGACAAACACACAGTCACCTCTGTGTCCTCTTCACAACACAAACACAATATTAAAAGTGTTTTCAACCCGGGGTTAGACAGGATACCGTGGCAGTCTATAAAATAATACTGGTGTGGCAGATAAGGATCGGCCTTTCTTCTTGAGAGGCTGTTAAAACCCACAGAGCAACCTTATTGGTTGAAACTCCCCAGGACACATGTACGTAGTTAGCTGTATGTCATACAAATGTGAACAACTGAGTGAGTGAGCGGCTGTGTGTACTGTATATGCACGTTGAGAAATGTCACAAATGTCACTCCATCTTAACATGGTATGGTGCAGATAGTTGTAATGTTATAAAGAGTTATTAGCTTGTTTTACTACTTTGCTATAAGTAATATAAAGAGTTTGTTTGCTCCAAATGAGGCTCGCATGCAGCTAACAGGCAATATCTTGCAAATTCTCTGCTCCAGTAAGCTCTCTGAAAAGATATGAATCACTAACACTTAAAGTGTTTGCAATAAAAAATGTATTCATGTCATGACAGGACAAGGTTGCTCCTGCCTAAGAGTGGAGTTAATATCTCTTGCGTTGTAAAACAATTTCTATAGTCTTATGGACTTTTCCCTTATAGATTAGTGGTAAAGTCTGTCTAATCAAGTCTATAAGTCAATCAGATGAATATTAGGTCACTTATAAGTTTAAGGTATTTAATTAACTTATCTATTTGAAATGGTGAAATAAATGTATGTGTGCCTGTCCATGCACTTTATCATTCTAATACCCATGTACAGTAAGTGCACATGTTCCACCACACATCATATCCTCTCTGAGCCTGCCATTATCTTTTTACAGGCTCTTTCCTGGCTTCGGGCCTACAGTACAGGCAGTCTGTTGTATCTGTTGACACCCCCAGCAGCAGCAGCCAGCGTCATAGAGCTGCATTCTTTGCTGCAGATAATAAACACAGAGCGAAGTGGACACTTCAGAGCAGGCTCCACATGGCTGAGAGGGGAGGACCATACACAGCAGAGACAAGACATAGACTGTAGGCCTCCTGCAATCAGGGGAAGTCCACATTCCAGGGTATATCAGTGACACTGTGTTGATAGAGTATAGTGTAGAACAAAGTTTTTGGATTAATAGCCTATCTACTGTATCTCTAAAGAAATACCTGTTAGACAAATGGCCAATTCGACAGTTCACTAAGCCACACCACCGTAGTTATCGCTGCTACATCTGTCAATTGTATAAGGTTTACAATAAAAATGGACAGATTTATATTATGACAAAACATTTATCACATAACAATTTATCACATAAATGCTGCAGTTTAACACTGTGATACAAAACGCACATCTTTTATATTAACATTTATTATTTCATGAATGTAATATAATGCAATTTTGGTCACTATCCTGGTGAGTAGCCGATATAAATGGAAACTGTTCAGTCCGACTCTGTTTAAATTTCCAGGTGTATATACTTTATAGATATTTTAGGTGGAATGTTGTCTTGCCCTGACATTTTAACAACAGCTAAGCTAAGCTAACAGCTACATCTGCCTGTGCAGAGAGCAGCTGCATACACACCCATGGAATTGGGTTGTGGATTTTGGATTTTGGATTTCTGATTGTGGGTTGTGGGATGCCAGGTTGTGGTAATAGCTAGGATGAAGTTGTATCTAGTGTGTGGATTGTGTGTGTAAATTGCGTTCAATAGCCAATCTGACAGAGTGGATGATGTCAGACAAATAATCCAAACATATTCACGTATGACAATTATTTATAATAAAGTTTGAGGGCCATGCAAATTACAGGAGTTTCCTACGTTAAACAACAAAACAGGAGGGTGCCGGGAGATTGTCTTAAAATAAGTGAGAACCCCCAGAAAACAGGAGTGTTGGCAGGTATGGAGAACAAAGAGATGAGCACAGAGAAAGAAATTAACAGAATCAACCTATTGCTCCCATATTTGATATGATTAGATTTTAATGGTGACTGTAGTGTAAATTTCCCTTTACTTGAATACATGGGCATGCCGGCCTGAACCCCCTAAGGCAGCTTAGTTTTCGGACCTCAGTATTTCAAAAACCCTGCATATGGCCCAGATGCCAACCAGAGTACTGTATGTGCATGTCCACGTGTTACAATACCTTATTAGTCCTAATTCACAGGCTTCTAGGAAGCCAAATTGAAGGTTAGACCATCCTATGCTTTGCTAGATGACAGGGCAAATATGTCTCAACACAGTTTATAGCTTGACTTTCAAGTTACCATCTAACAATAGCTTCAGGCTCTGAATCAAAGCTTCACTGACTCTCCAGTATAAACAGGCTAAAATCAGTAATGCAGCATCGAGTGAGGCATTCGTCACATAGGTTCATGTAGTGAAATTAGGTGTGCATGTGTGTGTTTTGAGCAGCACATAAAAGCACATACCAGGAGGAGTACACTTGGGAAAACACTTGCTGTCTGTTATTCATACAGGTTACTCATTGATCCAGATGACTTGAGGGAGTGGTGTGCAAGGCAGGGATCGGCTCCACAAGCAGCTCCGATGGGTTGCATGAGTGAACACAGACATACACACAGACACACACGTCTATGCAACCCCTTCTGAAAACATGACATGTATACACATTTCTTTACATCAGGTTTAAAACTAAAACCTCACATGTGCCAGATACACAATCATTCTGCTCATTCCCCTCTACATCTCTGATGCTTGTCTAAACATCCCTACACGTTAGAAAGGAGGGCCTTTCACAACACACACACACACACGCACACACATGCACGCACACACACACACACACACACACACACACACACACAGACACACACACACATGCATCAGACTACACACACTTTGCTATTAGACAATTTGTAAAGTAGAACTCTGACAAGGAATGTGACAGCTCCAACATGTCGCACAGCAGAGGGAGAACACACACACACAGGAGGAGGAGAGGCAGCATGACCCAACATGCACTTGGCTCTGATGGAAAACCATTGGACGCTTCATCGCACAAAGACTCTGGGAAGACAAGCCGGGAAAGCTGGCATTCCGCAAGATAGGGTTGTGTACACTGGACTGAGCCGGAGCTTAGAGGAAGGGTAGAGAGAGAGAGGAAAGAGGAGGGCAAGGAGGCTCGAGGAGATGATGGTAAGATGATAGTAAGAAGTGCTGGAGAGAAAGGGCAGAAAAAGGAAGAGGTGGAGGAGAAAAAAGACAAAGGAAGGAGATAGAGGGATGTCCCAAGGACGTACCCAGTAGTGATGGACTGTTTGGGGCAGCCCTTATGGCTAGGGAGTCCATCCTTCACTTTTCCCCACTGAAGTGTCTTTGCGCAAAGCAGAAACATTTGACTTCACATGCACAATCAGTATATAGACATCTTTAAAAATCTGCCAGCTGTCTAATACCCAGTTATGATAAACTCTGCATTTAATAATACACAATTTTGCAATAACCACAATCAGATCCAGCCAGTCCCAGAATAAATAGGCTTGTGTAGATTTGATGCAGATGCATCAATTCAAGTCCTTCTTCACGCTAATAGCAGGGAGGCTTGAATGAACAACACCATACAACTGCCAGTCAAAACGGATTAACAACCTAATTCTCTCATGATTGGGGTGAACAGTATTATAATATTTTACTTTCTTTCCACCAATTGCAAATTAATCCTGCACAAACACTGTGCACTCCATGTTTTCCTCCTATTACAAACAAACACCAGAGGCATGAAGGCCACAAGTAAAATCCTTTATTGTGTTCTTCAGGACATAAAGGAAACTCACATTTTGCCTGAAGACGTTTTAGAAGAAGCTCTGGGTGCCACCTTTCTGTCATGATGCCATATAAATAAGCTAAAACGGCTACAATAAGACATCAATAAAGAAATGTTTCCCAACCACACCCACCCAGGTGTATGGGCCCTTTTTTGGCATAGGGAAAATAAAAAAAAAATAAGACTAGTTTTCTATGTTCACATTTGTTGAGGAGCAGTGATGAATGACCTATTGCTGTTAAACATTTACCTGGAATTACGTCGATACCGTCTAGTCACACGGGCACACTCAAGCACGCACAGGCCAATACTTTACAAGCCTTTACCTATAACCAGCCTGATGATAACTCAAAGGAAAAACACGTTGCGTTAAGTAAGAAAAACACGCTTACCTGGATATGAATATTTCTTCATGACTGTAGATTTTCCTCTCTTAGTCGTTAAGATAGAATTTCAATTATAAAATCTTAACAGTTGATGAATCGATCTGGTTTCTCAGTGTGTGTCAATGGGACGTTTGCATCCGTAACTTTTCCCAGTTTTTTTTTCTTTTTGGTGCGGCTCCTTCTCTCTCTCTTTCTTTCTCTCTCTCTCTCTCTCTCTCTCTCTCTCTCTCTCTCTCTCGCTGTGCCTCTCTGTCCAGTTCTGCCACTCCTGGACGGTCAGTTTTCCAAACGCACCCTGGCGCAGGTAAATTCAGTTCTTATTGAACTTCCTGAATTTATTCTCCTCTTAATCTCCACAGCGAACCACTTGAGGAGACTGTCTGTAGGTAATGGACACAATCACACCTGAGCTCCTGACACACGCCCAGTCCAGGAGCGGGAGTGGTTTACTGTAACGGTTGGGGCTTTCACGTGCCAAAGCTCAGGGGTGGAATAAAGACATTTAAGTCATATTTGCTTTAGGCTTTGGATTTGAGTAGAACTATCTGAAGCAAATGAATGAATTGGACAGATTAGTACTAATCCTGAAATACAGCAGGTCTGGTCTGTTGCGCAACATTTGTGAATGATAAATGTCATCCAACAGATTATATAAAACATGATAATCATCCTTAGAAATAGACAAATAGAAAATAAATCTCCCTCTCTTTGTGTGCATGTGTGGTGTAATTTATCAAAGAGCTCCATGCCATCACCCACACACTACCGCATGTGTAATGCGTGGGCTGGCTGGTGTGTGTGTGTGTGTGTGTGTGTGTGTGTGTGTGTGTGTGTGTGTGTGTGTGTGTGTGTGTGTGTGTAGTTGATATGGGGGAGTGCAGGGACAATTTGTTTGTAATAAACTTTGTGGCTGGGTGAGAACACGTGTTGAGTTCGCCCACATCTGTTCAAATATTCTGCTGTGCCCACGGCCTTTAACCTTTTTTAAATTCCACTTGTCAAACTGTAGCAACCTGCTTCATGTTCATAAGACCTGGATTCATATCCTGCCACAAACAGCTGCAGTTCGGAGCTGCAGAGACCTCTTGTGGCTTCTGCATGGTCTCTTCCTCTCAGAACTCTGATCTCTGGTCTGTGTTCAACAGCTCAACACAGCAGCTACACAGCTATCTGTGCATGTTCAGCTCTGAAAGGCCAAATGCATTATTTAATGCTCAAATAAATTAAGTTAATTGAAAGCAAGTTCAGGTTTGTCCCTCAAGATTATTCAGGGAGCTAACATCCCATCATTCTTTGGAGTGTCATCAGTTGGCATAGACTAAAATTATTCAAGCATTTAACTGACAGATGATTGGCAAGTGTTTTCCCTCATTAAAACATATAAAAATAACTTCATGAGTTACCTACTAACCTACTGAGTGCTTATTGGAACTGAAGTTCCAAACAGCAAAAAACATAATGGCAGGAACGACTAATGAAAAAACAGTGGTCAGTATGATCGATTCACTGATATTCATAAACTAATCATTACTTATTGATTCTTGTTCCTTGCTTGATTTTCAATGAACATTAACTCATCATTAAAAATTGTTTAGGAATTACAAACTAACTAATGTTTTAATAGCAATTAGTTCCTCATTTGATCCTCATTAGTTCCCTAGTAAATACTTGAACGTTTGTGTACATTATTGTGAAGTGTTTATTTGTAAGATAAAGAATGTGTTTCTTGTCACAAGTCACTGAGTCTAGCTTTTAAAATGTAGGTTTTAAGGGAAGTGCCACAAAAAAAAGTGAATTGAGTCATCTCAGTTCTCAGAAACCAGATGAATGTGCTAGGTGTGCATGGCGCAGAGACGTGTCAAGCTCTAGTATGCTGACAAAATGAAGATCACACCTAATGTATGTTGAAGTGTTCATATCATGAGCATAGTGCCAACCTGTGAGCCCCTTTTAAGACTAGTGATGTTTAGTTTTATGTGTCGTCTGGACAAGTCAGAGAACCATATAAATGAAGCCCTAGTCAGTCCTCTGAAAAGCTGTTATAGATACACTTCAAGATTAAGACGACATTGGTGCAATAGCCTGTATATCCTAAAGGTGAATATGGAATTATTTTGTTTGTTTGCTCTCCTTTTTACACTTTTTATACTGTATGATGTGTAATATGGACCTGTGTCTGCAATAAAGCTTTATTAATATCCTAAGCCTGCATCAACAGGGTTAAAATAGTTACGGAGTGGTTGGAAAAGCACAGAAAAAAAGTAAAAAGAAACGTGTACCTGAATAAGAAAATAAGAACAGCTTCATGCAACCTTTAAAATGTGTTTACACCAAAGCTTAGTCAGTTTCATTTCAGTTGCTTTAAATGTGAGATGCTCTGGATCACAACATCAGCATAATATCCCATAACTGCTGATTCAGAGGCTCAGTGTCTCTGTGTTCCAGATGTATCAAACAGTGTTGGCTGCAAGGAGCGGCCACATGACTCTAGGACGCCAGGGTCCTATCTCACAATGCAGGATTACTAAATGAGCTAAGGTTTTGCTGATTAAAACTTAGATGCCCCAAAAAAATCTGAAACTGAGGCAGCCCCCTATCTGCTGTTAATGTTCATAGTTAATAAAGCTTTTGTGTTAATGTTGTCATGTTCTGTTGTTATTTACATTTAACCAATTACAATGTCAGTCAAAGATAATCTGTGTCTTTTAATCACTGTGTAATGTCAATTGAGTGCATTTTGGAATTTGTAGAACAGCTCCCACCATTATGATGGACAAATGTAGTAGGACATGGTGTTAGATCTCTGCAGCAGAGAGGGCCTCAGACATTTACACCAAAGATAATTAAGTCTAATTTTTTAGTAGATACACTTTGGCCTAGAGTAATTCAAGATATCTAGGAGGAAGAGCATGTGCTGGATCAGCATAATGCAAACAGAAAACCACAGTGTTCCCTAAATATTATATGAGGAAAGCTGCCTGATATTGTTGACAAAAAAAACAATCATTTTGCATTCCAGTATACTTTTAGTCTCATACTTAATGAAGCCACGTGATAATTGTAACCTAGCTAACATTGACCTCTTATTTTAGAATCTGCTGAAAGGTTATGCAGACTTTGTGTGGAGGCTGTAACTGCCACATGTACAAGTCTCATGCGTATCATCATCAGCAACAGCAAGTCAGGCATCTAGAGGTGAATCCTAAAACCGCTGGAGTTTTAGGGAAAATAAGTGCTTGCTTTGTGTTGAAAAATGATTCAATTTGCACTTGCAGTTTGTTGTGGTTTGGGGTTTTTTGGGGTTTATTTTTCCTGTCCTGCTCCTTGTGTTTGTTTCTTGGTTTTCTCCCCAGTCTCGTGTGGTTGTCCCTGTCATGTGATTCCCTGGTAAGTGTTTGTTTGTTCTGCTTCCTGTTTTGTTTTGGTAGTTTGGTTTCCTGTCGTGTCTGTTCTTGTCTAGCTTTGTTTACCTCTTGTATTAAACCCCTGTGTTCCCTTTGTGTCTTGTCGGATCATTCTAGTTCGTTTGCCAGTGAGCCGTCGCCCTGTGTGTTTTCCAGTCTGCCTGTTGTTCCTTCCCTGCCCTGGTCTACCTGTCTGAGCTCCAGCCAACTCTGCGTTTGGGTCCTCCTTCATGCTGTGCCATGACAGCAGTTGCTGATGAAAAAATGTCCTCCACAAAGCAATCTCTCAGAACAACATTTTTATTCATGTCAAATGTATACAAAGAAATAACAATGTGGTAATAATTACATTGATATACTCTTATCAACCAATGATTGGTAAAGTTATACATAATTCATGCTGCACATACAGATTAAATCTATGACATTTTACTTTAAAAGGCTGACTTTGTATTTGTTACCTATGACTTTATATAAGGCCACATAACCACATCCTATTTTTATAACAACTGAGGCTTTTGGTGATTCTTTGATGTGCATGAGCGATAGCAAGAGCTCTCGCAGGTTTGAGCATTATATGAGTTGTATGACCTCTGATAGAGTTTGAGAGTTTTAAACAAGAACTTTTTGATCTAAATATTTTTCTCACCCAACACCTACCTACACCTCTAAAAGCACCTACTGTAGTGAAAGAAAGGTACAGTTTCCGCTATAAGTACTGAAAAAGCTGTTTCATTACTTAACATGATCAACAGCACCTCTAAGTGTTTGGATTATCAGAGCTGATAGTGAGGCCTCTCAGAGGTTACGTTAAAACAGATTGTTGGTACATGTCCTTTTGTAAAAACGCATCACAGCTCTTACTGGCTTTGTAAAACTGTTGCAGATTATTATCTCTTACTGTGTTACAACTTACTTTTCTCAGATGCTGCTGTACCTTATCATTTGATGTGTTACAAGACATAACAGGTCGGTTATGGAAATTACCGCAGTTGCACAATCAAGAGTTCTTCTACTTGTACTTGTAGAATCAATACAAATAATAAAACATTGTCTGTAAAGTAACTGTGACCTTGTAGTGCAGATGCTAATGTCTTGCTGTAAATGTGCTTATGTATGTTGTTTTTTTCGTCAGAGAAGCCTCATTTTCCGTTTGTGTGCAGTACCACTCACCTCTAAGCACACTTTCCATTTCTCGTTGGACTTTTTGCAAGATGTGTCCCCCTTAATACACATAAGACATTACTGCATAGTTGCACAACTACATCTTGAAACTTAACCCACAAACAGGCCTAAACACACATTTCACACATACACGCTTCGGCTGATCTTTGCTAGCTGCCTGGTGAAGGACAGGAGTCAAGCTTGTAACCACATAGATGCACCGCACAAGTAAACATTCTCCTCTCTTACATGCTGCCGCAAGATGAGATGTTTTTTTTCCTGTGTGACATTTTAATGTTGACTCATACGGCGTCTCTCAGTCAGACCTGAGTTTGGATGCAACTTTGTCTTGATTTATGAAGTTTAAACTGTTGCTTGATTTACAGTGTATGCATTAGTAAAAACATGCACTCGGCTCGACTTGGCACCGGTAATAAATTATCATACTGTTTTTCAAAAGGTTGTTTCTTCTTGTGTGATTAACATTTACTTTGACTTGTTAAGTAAAAAAAACACTAAAATATTTAATTTCAAAAACATTGATTTCTCCTGATATAATAAAACACAAATAACAAATGGACTGATTTGATGTGGGCCACATTGGTGGCTGAAACTGTGGGACATATTGAACCACAGAAAATTATTCTTGAAACAGTAGTAATTCCTTGATGATGTTATCTCTTTTACAGAAAGGCACTTTTAGGGCACATTTACAGAAAGACCCACTTACTGACTTCAGTGCTGCTATACTGCTCATCAATTGCCAAAGTATAAAGCTGCATCTTAGATAAAAGTCAGAGTGGGTAGAATTAGGCAACTTCACTACTACTCATGAGCCTAGTGTTACTACAAAACATTGAGTGAATATTGTTATGCTCGTGCCTAAACAGTGTGTCTGACTGACACCACATGACCACACAGAGTCAGTCCTTCTTAATTTGTACGCAATGGTTTGAACTATTTAGATATTTAGATCCCTCAGACATTTTTTTTTAAAGACCATTTTTGGCCTTTATTTTTGAAAGGACAGCTGAAGACATGAAAGGGGAGAGAGAGGGGGGAATGACATGCAGTAAAGGGCTGCAGGTCGGAGTCGAACCCTGGCCCGAAGTGTCGAGGAGTAAACTTCTCTATATATGGACACCTGCGCTACCAACTGAGCCATCTTGGTGCCCTCACTCAGACATTTCTCCCAAACTTTTCTCCTTTAGTTAAACGCATAAAATCAGACTGCCACTGCAAGGACATCCTACAATATCAACTTAATTTTGGGGTAATCTTGTATTTCCTGTTCATTTATTGGGATATGAATCAAACAATACAAACAAGCAATATTATAAATTGAAATGTGAACTCATTTTGACACAGCTCATTGACTCTTTATTATTTGTTATTTTTTGCTGTATCTTATCATGGTTTGGTGATGATGCCCCAAAACCACTGCATCCTGGTATTCTGAAAATAATTTCACCAATGAAGATATTTTACTATCAACAAGAAAAAAGGAAATCAAAAAGTAAATTACTTCAGGCATACTAATCCCCAAAAGGTATTGTTTTATTCATGTAGACACATAATTACAGTTAATATGATCACAATACATAGTATTTATCTTTTTTGGCAAGTTCAGTTTTTTTCAACTAATCATCACTTTGTACAAAAATACTGTATAAGAAATTTGTAAAATTAAAGAAGACATATTTACATATAAAATACATGTCAGGGCGTCATGTCCGTACAATCCATTTATGATTTCTTGCCACAGAATGACAATTTGTACTTCTCTATACTTTCAGGAATTGTGTTATGTATTTTTTGTGCCAGTTGTGCCAAACTGGTCATTGGCAGAGCAGGTGTTCCCATGTTATACCTTTTAGCTATTCATAGACTTTATGGTCAGAACTGTCCTTCAGCCAGACACACATAGGGCCTGACGAGATGAGAGAGAACATGCTGAGTTGCAACATTGCTTCACATGCATAACGTGTGTCTTAGTGGTACAGAGAGATTGTGGAGTTTCAGGTTGCTTGCTTGCAGGATGACATCTTTAGCGTCTGATGGTTCCACGCATGTCTTCATAAACATCATTGGTGGGGACCTTCCTCGGATTCTTTTTGGTCCGCAATTTCTTGGTCTAGTAACAACAGATATTGTTTTCAACATGTTAGATGTAGGGCTATTACACAAAAAGTAGTAGATTATTATTCAGTATATTTCTTGCAACTTCTCTTTATTGAGGCTTTTTTGTTTAGATCGTTTCTTATAAAAAAGTGAAATTTTAAAGATACACATTCTCCCTTTTTTCCATTTATATTGTTATATATTATACTTTATATCAAGTTATATATACTGTTCATATACTGTTTATATGTGGTACATACATGTATGTACTGTTGAATTGTATTACCAAGAAGCATTTCATTTAATACAATTCAACAGCACCATACACTGAAAATGATAACGTAAATATTTGTACACACACACGCACGCACGCACACACAGAATAACAGAATTCAGATTCAACATTCTGCTAAGAAATACCTTGGTCGCATGCAGCATTGCACCATTATATTTTTCCAAAAATGACTCTGACAATAAACCTCAGCTTTTAAAGTGAAAGAATAAATTCCACAAATGATTTCACTATGTGTGTTTATCAGTTGAGTACTGTTGAGAATAACAGGAACATGGAAAACGCCCCCAAGATTCCATCAGAGTTTATGAGTCATAGCCAATTGCAATCAAATACAGAAACAACACACACACACACACACACACACACACACACACACACACAGACTAAAACACATGGGTACCTTAAAGATGATAATCCGTATGAGGAAGCACATGATGATGCCAAGCAGCATTGCAGCACAGATCACAACAAACACCAGGACCAGATTATTTTCTAATGGGTCACATGCTGAATCTGTAATTAATGGACAGTGTGTTTAGGTTTTCTTTCTATTTTTTTTGTTTGTTTTTTACAGTGAAAATAAGCATGGCAATGGAGTCAAAAACAGTCTAATTTGCAATCAAGCAAATAAAGCATTTATACAATTTCTAGTAGATAAATCAATGTAAGTTTAGTATGTATCAGACACTTTATGGTAGTATGTGAAAATACAATTGGTTAGTTAGTAACATCCTAAGCCTACTGTTACATCTTACTGTTGCTGTTATATGTTTTTGTTTTGTGAGTATACATACACTGCTGAGGGCCATCCGTCACCACCAGGAGAACAGACCCTGTGCCTTTCATTTTCATGGCTTTAGTAGACTTCGGGTCAAACTTCTTGTACACGCACCAGTATGGTCCTGTGTCATTCGAGGTCAAGTTTTTGATGAAAATATCCACATTGGGGAATACTCCATTTAACTGAAGTCTGCCTTTGAATTCATCTTTAGTGGCGTTTTTGTCTGAGTGGTCCTCTTTGTACAAAACTTCATACTCCTCACTGAGCCCCTTTGTCAGAATCAGGAACTCTTGGTCTGGTTCGGCACATCTGCATTGGATCGTGACTGCTTCCCCAGAATTTCTCCATACCACTTCACTGTTCACTACATAGAGAAAGACAAAAAATGGTTATTTTGTTTGATTTCCCTTTACATTTGATTAAGATTTATGAATCACATTTACAATAATTACTACCACATACATTTGTTTCATTCTTAGCCGTTATAAGCGTAAGCAGTCTTACCTGGGCCACTCAGGGCTAGGCAGTAGAGGATGGTAAGGAGAGTTAGGAGCTTTAACCAGACAGCAGACATGCTGAGAGTGACTGTCGCACAAAGGTACACTTGAATTCTGAACTCTTCAGTAGGAAATGTGTATGTGTTTTCACCCACACCAGACCATGTGACCTACATCAAGCGTTTGATGTGGGCGAGAAGATGACTAAGCGTAAGTATAATGCATAATGTACAGAATGTAATGTAAATTCTTGAGCAATAACTCCATCTGAGAATGCACCACTTGTGTGTTAGACTGTTTTACCGCTTCTCTAAAATGGAGCTACAAAGATGAACCAATTATGGTAGTTGTCAACTATTAAATATATATAAAATATATTTTAATAATTGATTAATTGTTTTGGGTCATTTTTGCAGCTTCTTCTATGTGAATATTTTCTAGATTCTTCACTCCTCTTTGACAGTAAACTGAATAACTTCAAGATGTGTCAAAACAATGCATTTTAGGAAGCCACTGTGGGCTTTGTGCAACTGCAGTGTAAGCAGAGGAAGAACAAACTTCTGCTTGAAACCAATTAGATAAGATCTGGTGCTGTAAAGAGAAGAACCTTTACTTAAGCTGGCTCTCACAGAAGTTAAAATATTTAGACAGACTGTCTGTATGTTGAGAAACATAACATAAAATGAAAAAATGAATGGCACAAATACTTCAAAAATTACAAATACTTGCTCATCAAATGTATCAAAATTAAACATAAAATAATATTATGTTTTTAAATAAATATAAGTATATTGTAATTTGAAAATACAAAAACATTCTATTAAAAAAATGATATTATCACATTTTGGGCATTTGGTAGAATTAATATTGGTCTGACCTACATTGAAAAGATGAGTTTGCTAATTTCCCACATTATAGATTTAAACAGGAAATCAAAGGAAACTGTTGGAGGTAGCAGGCAACAAATTTAGGGGTGCATGCTGGGTGGGCAGCCAATTCAAATGCAACTGATGGAACTGAACTAAAGTAGGCCAGGGTACGGCCTTAGTTCTTCCAGATGACAATAAGACTGTGCTGAAGCAGTCGCTTAGATCTCCAACTTTACAAGCAACCATTTGAACGAGTGTAAAAACACAAAACAGTACCCTCACAGCAGTACAATACCAACAACAACCTCAAAATGTATCCTAATGTACCCTAACATGCATTCCCAAGAAACACAAATGAAACACAGTCGTTTTAGCCAAAAGACTATGATAGGCTTACTGTTTAAATGTGTCTCATTTGAGAAAAAAATGACATATTAAATAATGTATTTTAAGTATTTCAAATACACAAATACAAGCCCCTAATGTATTTTGTTAGAAATTACAGTATATTCTGAACAAATCATATACAGAGACCATTGAAGATATACTAAACTAATGCCACTTTACTAGCTCAGTATACAGTATCTCACCACATGTGAGCAGTCTTACCTGGGCCACTCAGGGCTGCACAGAGACAAAGGACGGTTGTCAGCTTTAACCAGAAAGCAGACATGCTGACAATGATTGTAAGATAAGTTTCACATCAAATATAAATCCTTAACAGGAAGTGTTTTAGAAAATGTTTTTGATTTCATTTCCGGATTCTTGACCAACAGTCAAGCAAAAACAACAATTGAAACTCATGTGTTTTCTCAGATGTTACATTATGCAACATGGCGCTACACAAATGGCAACACAAATTGTTTCAACTCATATAGTCTCATAAAAGTCTCCTCTATCACATATAAAAAGTCAGAAGAACTCCAACAATCATGATGCCAATTTCCCATTGCTGGGTGGGTTTGGTGATGGTGATTTTGGAGCTTTCAACACTTCAACCTGTACTCATCCAATCTGAACCTGTTAGTGGCAAAAACAACACTTTTAGTAGACACAAACTGACGGTGTGCATTTTACATTGCAGCCCAGTCTGGGGCTGCTGGTTGCAGCATTCTCACTCAATACTGGACCACAGATTTCAAAAGATTTCAAAAGGTTTTAAAGATTTTGGTTCAAATTAGTCACCTAAAGACACCAATTCATGGGAGAATAAGGTCCATGTTGAACAATACTGAAACACCATTATTTGTGTTTGCACATATTTAATTAGACAATGCCTCATTTGCATAATTAAACATAATAGTTCAGATAACTTGTAATACAAAAAAGTATTATCTTACTGATTTTGTCTTAGTAATCAAGTTTCATGGTAATATCTGTTAGTTAAAATATTTCCCGATTCACCTGTAGTGTCTCCACTTAACATGGGCTGCTATGGGAAATTGGCATCACGGATATCAGTATTTTTCAATACTTTCCACTACTTGGATTTTTTTTTAGGACTTTTATATCTTATAGAGGAAACTTTTGTGAATAATAAACATACAGTATGTCAGATTTTCTGTTGCAATTTTCCCCAAAAATGCTTGTACTAATAATACTGAAAGTGAAGTTGAACACTAGACGGTTGTTCATTAGACCTCTCTAAAGCATCAGACAGAAAGGAAATATATAAGCACTGGTTGATATGTGTTGTAGAGCTTGGAGTACAGTGATAGGGTGTCAATGCATATTCTACACCAAAAGTAGGTCAAAAGCACAGTGTCAGCAGAGAGTAGGAGGCGTCTGTTTGATAGTGTTTGCACTGCCCTCTAGTGGCACAAGAACAAACATGTCTGAGTGTTAACCATTCAGATAAATATTTCTTTGCCTAAAACCAGCTGGTTGTATAGGCTACAGGATAGTTGGGTAACACTTTACTTTAACCCACACATTTAGCATGTATGAGCACTATATATACATTTCATAAATGGAATAACACACTACAATGTAGTCATTATTAACATATATGATAAACAGCTCCATATGTAGGCACCAATAGGCTTCTGTGTAAACAACAATAATGAATGACAATAAAGTATAACACAGTTGTAATAACATAAAATATGTTTTCATAGGAGAGGTTATAATTATTGACATATACTAAATATTAAAACACTAATACAAGTCCTTATATCCTGCTTAAAACTACATTACTGTCTGAAAAACTTTTTTTTTTAAATTTGCATTGATATGCTAAATAGGCGGGATTAAAGTATGTCTTACCAAGTCTCTTTGTAAAACAAAACCTGAGAACAAATAAGGCAAAGTGTGGCATACAGTGTAACTGTGACTCTGAAATTCAGTCAGGCTTAAGATCCGCCCATCTCTCAATTAATCAGGTACAGTACAAAGTGACAAAAACCAAAATAAATACAGCGTCTTACCAAAAGAATATCCTACTATATATTAAGGACACTGTCAGTCATGAACTGATTGCTCACAAGTTTTTACAATGATATAAGATGACGACCATTAAAGCTGGAGCTGAAAGGACCTCAGCAAACTGCATTAAGTTGTCACTGTCCTGAGAGAATTGTAAACTCAACATCAATCACATCAATAAAGGCTTTCACTGTCTTTGGAGATAAACTCAAAAACTACACCCACCCTCATGCTCTCTCTACCTCCCTGTGGGACAGATTAAAAATGGTCCCTGTCCATCCCACTGCTCTTCTCTCCATCAACCCCCTCCTCCAGTCTCATCCGGTTAAGGAGGTACAATGTGAGCCAGAGCAGGCACTGCAACAAGGGCTTTTAGGATCCCTTTGTTGCTACGGAAACAGCCTTGTCCATTTGCTAACCATTGCTTCCTGTTTAGGGCTTCTGGTGGGTGGGAAGCTTTTTATTTTTGAGACTGCAAGGTAATCAGGAGGCTCTGTCTGTGACCACAGAGCGGACAGAACAGTAATGGAACAGGAAGATCAGTTCTTTAATTTCTTTCTTTTGTTTCTTAATATAACAAGATAATTATTTGGGTTGTGGATTTATAATTTTAGGACGTAATGCTGTCTTCTGGTGTTAGGATACTGAGTGACATATAAATGGGTTATTTCCTCCTACAATTCTCCTTTCTCCTCCTGCTTAGTCGCTGAGTCAGTGCAGTAGGACTGAATGGGAGTATTGATTGCCTGATTGCTTGCCATGTCACTCAGAGATGACTCACCTCGTTTCCTCAATATGTTTCCACGCTCTCGTATCCTTTTCCTCTTCTGAGATCTCCTGGGAACACACATGGCCTCATCTGGAGTGCACATGGTTTAATGGCCTTGTCAATACATTGAAGTTGCAAATGAGCAATGGTGCTTACTCATTCATCACAGACATAAGTAAAAAAACTTGCCATATGGCTGTGGGGGAGGAAAATGGTAATCTCCTGTCTCTCTGGAAAAAAGGATGATCAAGGGGGGGGTTCTGTTTCTTATGTGGTTTTACTGATTAACTATTGACCACGGCGACAGAGAAAACTGCAGTGTTTGCAGAGTGCATTTGGTTCTACCGACAACAAAATGCAATTATACACCAAACATGTTGAACTCAAAATAAACGCTGGGTATATTCCCTCATTTCTCGTGTTCTCGCGCATGTACATTAGAAAATGATTGAATAAAGCAGCAGAGATCCATTCTAACTCTGTATCTAAAACATAGACTGAATAAAATGGGTCTAAAGGTATAATAAAAGGCACCTGACCTTCCCTGTGGGTACAGCACTAAAAACAAGCCTTCATTGAGTGCCCTCCAACATCCTGGCGTTTCTCCAGGGCAGGAAGTTCTTTTCCTGATCTTATGTGACCTCTGCATGCCTTTCAAGGCAGATGAGGGCTTAAACACACTGCTGTGCCACAGGGTTTGGCTCTGAAGGAGCTCAAGTTGTATTTAATTTAAAAAGTAGTTTTGGTAAAGCCCACGGTGAGCAATAAAGTACTTGGATGCTGAGGGTCAGCACAACCTGTAAAATAGCCCATTTCTGTCATTCCCTGTTCCAAAGAGGGTTATCGCTGCTGAAAGATCCTTCGCAGTAAGAGGCTTATAAAGAGAACATCACACAGACGTTCAAACCAAAGTCACAGCGTAAAAACTAAATGACTGTATAATAGGGTCATGAATAATCAGAGGGGATATTTTTTTTACTGTGAGACCCTTTTGGGATTTGGCACGTTCATCTTTCGGTCATCTTTAATCTTCAGATTTATCTTGGTTGAATACAGTTTCCTAATTTAAGGACTGAGGTCTAATGATGAATCGTTACTTTGGTTATTTGGGAATCCATTTATTGATAAGTTGAACATCCAAATAAGCGCTACTCACATCTGCCACGCATTCAATATGGAAACTATATCCATGCTCTTAGTCATGCTAATTATGTAAGGGCATTGCTCTCTCTGGCTCTAATAGTTGAGTTAGTTGCATGTCTTGCACCACGTACAGGTCACTGTTTCTCAAGCGTTCCTTTTGTATTTCCCAATAAGTGCAGGAGAACAAGTGCTGAATAAAAAAAATAGTTTATAGAAAGTTATTAAAACACATTTGGTTAGTTAGCTTATCCCCCTCAAAAAGTTGTAGAAAACCTGTGGCTGGATTGGCTCAGTGGGTAGAACAGGTGCACACAGCGGTTTATGCCTCGACGCAGAGGTCCAAGGTTTGAGTCTGAACTGTGACAATTTCCTGCATGTCTTCCCCCTTTCTCCCCAAGCTGTCCTATCAAATAAAGGGGGAAATGACCAAAAAAATAGTTGTAGAAAACCAACCATTATCTACTGTATATATAACTTTTATGATTCATCACCATTTGTGATTCAAGGTGTAACTCGAGATCAATTCTGTGAAAAAGAAATAAATGTGAGAATATGAAAGGAGTTTATATTGGAATTGTCAAAGAAAAAAAGCCCAACAGGTGACGGTAAAGAATGATTGGTGTACTTGTATTCCATTTTCCTAATGTTGCTCAAGAAGGCCAATGTGCTCAGACAAGCATTTCCATATAAAGACATCTTTGAGGATGGCTATTACGGTTATTTTTCATGAGTAACATTACATCTTGCATGATTCACTTCACCTTTTGAATCAGAGGTTTGTTTTAAACATCCTAAGATTCTCAACTAAACGCAATGCCCATCTTAAATCAGAAACACTGTAAAGAGAGCCAAATATCCAGTGCATGATGTCATAAAAAGGCAGTTTCTCTTTTAGCAGAAATGTAGGCCGCTTTCGTGATTACTTTGGCTGGGCAGATTTCCAGTCTCTGCTCTCAACGGCAGCAGTCTTCAGGCTCCACCTCACAGTACATAAATAACATTCAGCTCCATGTGTTGAGATATTTATGCACGGTTAGTTTTACGTCTATAGTTTTTATACTTATCTACATTACTTTATGTACGTCCCTTCTACTCAGAAAAATTCAGTTTAGCAAAATCAAAAACTTATGATACTATGGTTTTTTGCTACATAAAAGAAAAAGTCAGCCACAGCAAATTCATATCAATCTTTATTGTATTTAGAAATCCACGCATCAAATCTTTTTTCCTTTACCATTTACAACAGGGAAGAATGAGGACAAGCTAAACGTCATGCCTTTTCCAGCAGGCGCGATGCACTACAGGATGGCCTGAAATGGAAGAGGGGGAGAGAGATACATAAAGTGCCTTTGTCAACAGTTTTCTTCTTTTAATAGAAAAAAGGATCAAAACAAAAGGTTTGAGGGTGGAGGGAGAGGACACCGGGGTCCACGGACGTGACGGCTTGAGTGCATGTGAAGAAGGTGACAAGTTGATGAGGAGGAAGAGAGCGGTGGGGGTATTTATCTTTAAAAAATAAAAAAAAATAGGCGTTCGAATGAAAAACAGCAAGTGGTTTCAACCCAGGATGAGGCTGGACTTGCCACCAGGCGGGTTTCTCCGGCCGGCGGCGGCAGCGTTGGCACCTCCCGACGGGGCAGCGGGCTCTGTCGTCTCCTTGTGCTGCTCTGGCTCCTCTTGCTCCACCTCCACATTGTTAGGACACTCTACAGTGGCAACAAAAAGACAACACATTACTCCAAAGCATGTAACAGTGGCCGGTATTTAATGAATGGCATCACAGACTGTTTGTGAATATGTGAATAGGGCCAGCTAATAAAAATGTTGACAATTTCACAGTAAAACACCATGTTTATCTGGTAAAACAGATTCTGGACGCCAATTATAGTAGATGGCATAACATATTCTCAACAGTACTGCACTACAAAAGGCAGAAACCATCAATTAAAGAAAAGTCAAGGTTGGCTAAGGGTTTTCAGGGTAAATTGGTTAACTGTGGAACAGATGGGCAGAATATAAGGGCTTCATTTTATGTTTTTTTTAAACTGATTATGTCTTAACTTTAAAAACTTTAACATGGACCAGATAAGACCTTTAAAACAGCACACCGCATTTTGGAAAAACTATATGGAACATGAATGAAAAACAGTATCAACAAACAGACTTTCAGTTTTTTCAGCTTAACATCTACAATTTCTTAACCTTAAAAAGCAATACAATCATTTACCTTTTAAAATACATAATTTAAAAGTAGCTACTGCCACCAAGATCTTTTTAGCACTCTTGCTTTGCTGAAATTATACATTTTAAAGAAAACTGCAATTTTTATGTTCGTACAAATCAACGAGCCATACTCTGGTCTTAACTCAATTTGGACTTAATATGTAGTATCTGCAAGAGTTAAGTGAGACAAGCCAGTTGTGTAATAAAATCACAGTGCTGAAGCAGCCCAACGCTTGTTGTCAATCAGTGCCTACATTACTGTACAATGTACTAATTCAAGGGGACTTTTGACTTAAATGTCACAAATAAGCGTAACGCTGATTTTAAAATCTTTTAGGCAGAATGGACATTCACATATTCTGGGCTTGATATTAGATTGAGTGGCGGGGACTGCATTAATTATAGTTTTACAAAACTAGTGCCAGAAGCTCACATATTTTAAACTCTTTGGGCCAGATTTACGTAGGCTTTTCCACCTGTTGTCAGGCGCAGATTGATGCATTCTACCCCAAATATGAGCTGTATACAAAAATATACAGAAAAAATAGTAGTTTTTATATATATATATATATCAACTTAACATATAAATACAAATGCTTAGAATTATTCTTTAATATTTTGTTATTTTTCCTTGTATTTCCACATTTATTTATTCTTTATACATTTCTCTTTATTTATTATTATTTTTATGGCATTCCTTTGACACAATTTTCTTCCCACTCCTGGCTGCCTTTATCTCTGCAAGATATGCTCGTTTGGTTACACTTTACATGAAGTATTCTACATAACAGTGACATGACATTGTCATGAACGTGTTATAAAACATAAACAAGTCATGACTGTGTCATGTGTTCATGACAGTGTCATGTCACTCTTCTGGAGAAAACTTCAAGTAAAGCGTTACCGCACGTTTTAAAGAACACAACAAGAATGTGAAGAAATAGACAAGCTACTCTGTTAATAAACTGAAGTCCTCAATAGGTTTCATTCAAACGTTAATACACATTACACATAAACATGCTTCAAAGTGCACACACATTCCAATCCCATTTAACAGCATGGCATATAAGTGAGCTTTGATTTTTAAATGCTCGTGTAGATGTGTGTTCTAACCCTACATTATCTGAGGAGCCGGCCCCTCTCTTACAAACATGCACCTGGAGGTTAATAAAAAAGCTTTTCATACTAAGTGAAGCCTGCTATCAAAGAACAGCTGCTTGACTACAGACCATCACGCCATCATGACAGGGGAAAACAGCATCAAAGAGATTGTGTGATGTTGACTTAGAAAGGGAGACTGTACTGTATCCTTAAGTCACGGTATGCCAGCAGCGCACGATATTAAGAGTCAGTGAAAGTGGAATTACCTGATCTGTTATAGTGTACCATGGAACTATTCACCGAGTAATCCAAGTCATGCACTGCTGTTTAGACATAGTGAGCGTGTGACAGACACTTAAAAGCCTTTTTATAAACAGTTCAAGAATTCAGGATACTTACCATCATTTGCTGCTTCTTGGCCATTCACAACCTACAATCAAAACATAAGACAAGGATATCAGATACCCTCACTGAACCATATAAAAAATGTCTTCTGTATTCCTATATCCGAATCATATTACTTGTGACCTTGGCGTAGGAGAAAATATTATTTAGCCAGAAGAGAAAATCATGTACAGAAGAATAATTCTTTCAGAACACCATGCAGAAGGATATCGTTCAAACAGAGGCTTCTGCTAATACTGACCCTTGAGATGTTATATGTTTTATTTACCCATTATATCTCGTAACAGTAAGTTGGTTTATTTATACCACAGTTAAATTAATAAATTAGAACAATTTCCACAGACACATTCCCAGAATAAAAAAATTAAACCTCCACAGGTGGAGAATCTCTCTAAAACATCAGCCTGGGTCAGTTTCAAATAGACGGATTAAGTCATCCACCCCCCCGATAAATGTTCCATTCAACTGTTTAGAACTATACTTAATCTAGGACTGTGCTTTTTGGCCCCAAACTAGACTGGGGCTCTGTTTTAGACACAGCGTCCTGTCACACTAACTAACACTAACTGACAAGTACCTCTCGTCTCTGGTTCCAGACCAAGGCTGCCCCCGAGTTGTGGATAGTGGTCAGTTCCGGTTCAGGGTTCTTGGGAAAGAGAAGAGGCTGCTGGCATCGTCTAAGTGGAGCTGAGGGCTCCCCACAGATGGTTCCTGCGGCTGCCCCAGCTGGGAGGGTAAGAGACAGACAGATAGAGCAACAAACTTATTAAGGACTGTGCAGAGTGTATTCGTGTGTTATTTTATTTGCATAGCCAAATATCACAAATTTGCCTCAAGGGGCTTTACAATATATGTAATGCATATAAAACCATTTATCCAGATCTCACACACACTCTATTGGAGCTAGACAGTAAACACAAAAGACAAACATGACTCAGGCTTAAAAGCAGCAGAGTCATACCATATTGACACTAATCCATTTAGCCACAAAGCCCACGAGGCAGCCATGCTCATCAAAAGATTCATCTTCTCAAATTTGACAAAACATCAGCTTTATGGGTGAACTTGACTGAAACATGAGACAGAATCACTGAGAACCAACAGGAAACACCACTAAAGCTGCTTGCGCCAGATACAGAAACGCAATGGAACACTTCCAGGCAGACAACATGAATGCCAAAACTCGCATTACCCTGTTGCGCCTCTATTCCCCTTTATCAGAAAGAGCATTAAAACCCAGTGTTTGGCCCACTGTGGGGAACTAAAGCCACATAAGGCAATAGCCCAGCTCTAGTCCAGAGGGCCAGGGAGGGGACAGACTGGGTCTTTGTCATGAGAGGAACAACGCCGGCTGAAGGAGAGGAGGAGCAGCCATTGTTAATGCAGTGAAGTGAATTAGTCACTGTTGAGAGCCTTGATCCCTCAACAAGAGCTTCTTCATTACTGGCTCCATATTTTTGATTTCCGAGTCTGATCAATTATCTGAACAGTAAATGGAAGAGGATTAAATCAAATGCATTGGCTTGACAGTGATGCATTAAGTTATCATCACAACAACACATAGCCTTCTACTTAACTGTATAGATCTCCTGGGTCCATGAAACAAATGTATAACACAGACCTCAATGGTCAACAAACTTGAAAGCAGAAACAGCAATCCTGCTGCTGCTGGTAGTGTTGGCTTCCTCCCTGATTATAGTGTTCCTTATGTGGCCAGAAGCTGAGGGCACTTGAACAAACCAACAGCTCTGGTATCTGAAAACTCTAAAATCCTGACAAACAACCAGACAAACTGACCAAGTAAGAATATGCTTATGTGTCAGCAGAAATATCCACATCCCTACAGTTGAACTAACACTACCAACAGTCATAACTCCCATTAGAAGATTTTTTAAACCCCTAACCAACTATAACAATTACTCCTAGTGGTAGCCATGAATATACTTAATTTATCATCGTCTCAATACTATTAAAGTTCATGAAATTTCATTGATCTAAGCATTAAAAGATATGAAAACTAAACATGTCTTTCAAGAACTAATGTCCCAGTCACTTTGGATAATCCATAGAAGTTGCTGTGAACATTTTCATTGGAAATCCTTTTAATGGAATAAAATAGTCCCTATAAAAAACAGTTCTGTTCAGTGAGGTCTACAGATTATGCAGAGTAAACAGGACATTCTCTTGACATTGTCTGAGGCTGCCAGTACCTAGTTGTCTAAGATGCCTACTACTTAAACGCAACATCTCTACTTCCAATAGAGGGAAGTTTGTAGCATTTCCCACCTCAGTTTCCTACTATTTCATAAAATGGCAAAATGCGATAAAAGGCATATTTAAAAAGGACCTACTCAGGACACCAAGCCAAAGCAAACAAACCTGTTCATCTATACTAGGAGGTCATACCCAGGCCAGACAGATCACACAATGCTTATAAAACCTGTTATAGAAAACAAATCCAGTTGTATCTGTTTAAGTAGGAATACTATGAGAAGGCTCCCCTGAACTTGACCCAAGTGAAACAATTACTTTTACTGCGAGCAGCTGCTGCCCATAAAGGTCAGAGGCTTAAGTAATGATTTTAGGGTAAATTCTTCATTGCCCACACATCCAGAAAATTTGATACACAACGTAAACTGTTTCCCACAAAGTGACCAGTGTGAAAACATGTGATCCCCTGCATGTGAGTAACTTCACAGCACAAGCTGAATACTGCACTGATTCTTCCTCTTTATGCACTAAATCAAATCTTTAAACCTTACCCAAAAACTAGCTATCCCTAGTTTAATAAAGCATAAAGCAATAAAGATTATGCATACTAAAGAGTGAATTATGTTTGCCCAACATTGTACCTGGATTATTAAAAACATACTGGCAGGCAAAATTATGTCAGACTACATTAATCTTTAATTCAAGCATATGTGGCTGTACATTTGCAGTGACATTGACAACCAAGTCATTCACTGGTCTCATATATTCTACTGCTGCATGTAATTGCCTTCCCTCATGTCTACACAAGGCACAGACATTTCACCAATGGCCAATTTTTAACTGACCCATTTCTTTCCATTGAGGGCTGATCTTTATCCCCATCTAACAAAGCCTAGCTTCAAATTACCCTTAACTTAGTACTGCAGGGTTTTTTTGCTTTTCGCTTGTGGCATGTTCTTTCTGACAACCTAAATGGAAAAATACAGTTAGTTTCTTTTTCTTGCTCAAGTTAGAATAATTAAGTCCATAGTTTGTTTTGCTTACTTAAGGCTTCTAGTAGTTCTGTCTACTTTTACAAGATTGAACTTGCCCATACATAAGTGCTTATACACCCTCCTTGGTGCATAACGACTGCTAATGTTACCTTGTAAATAAAAACCTTGTTGCTTTCATTAATTTGGCTCTGGTATTGCCACATGGAAAGTGAACTTAGATCGGTTAGAGTGATGTTAGATTGAGTTACTGGGTGGATTGTTCCTCCGATGAGCATGGGGGTCCTCAGGTTCTGCAAAGATGTTGGAGGCCATCTTGTCCTTGCGGGGGGTTGAGTTGTCATCTGTGCCAAAGGAGATGCTGGAAGTTCCACCCGGCGGTCGTAGTACCCTAAGGAGCAACAATGCAATGATGGATTAAAATTTCCTTTTATTGACATCCTACTCCCATCCTTCATGTCACATGGTACTAATCAGCTGCACTGTGCAAAAAAAAATAAAAAAAAAAAAAATCAACAGACAGATATAACATGATGACGCCTCAAGCTACGTATACCCTTCTCCCTACTCCACCCCAACCCTTTTATACACATACCACACACAAAAACACAAGCTACCAGCAAGGTCTCCGCTCTCTAAGCCCCGGCTGTCTGCTTGTCAGACAGACAGTCACAATCTCTGCCCTGCAGCTGACTCTAGTCACATATAATCAAAGAGTTAGCTGGCTAGCTGCTGCCTCTCCTCAGCACAGATTCCTTTGCAGTGACACACGAGGGGTAGGGGTCTGTTCCTAGTAGCATTGTTATTTCATTATTAAATGAGTAAAACAAATTTGATGGCCCTATTACTTCAATATTGTCCAATGGAGGTGAAAAGTCTGATGTTCAGAGGTAATATAGGTCACCTTATAGACTGTGCTAGAACAATATGTATATTGTATGTGTGTACGCAGGCATTCTACAGTGCCTGCATACAGGCCAATGCATGGTAAACAAAGCACCCAGAACCCTTTCCACCGACATTCCTTCAACCAAAAGCTGAACAAAAGGAACACGATAATGAATAGGGTAACCCGTTTTCCTTGCTGTGCTGAAGGACAGTTGAGGTGGACAAAAAAAATTGGTTTGTTTGCAGAGCCCGTGCTGGACCCCTCCCTCTTTTTCAGCAAACTCTTCACTCCTAAGAGTCCCTGAAGCCACCAGCTGACACACTGAGCAGCTGTCCAAGGGCCAGGCGGGCAGATAGAGTCCAAAAAACAACCCTGCTCTCAAAACAAAACTACAAATAAAAGCAAGAAAATAACACACTGGGCTGTGGACAGCATTTGCGTGAATTTTCTCAATCAATTATCGTATACACACACACTAATAATCGTCACACTTGGCTGTGACAATAATGCCTAAACCAGACTTCACCTCCCTGCCAGAGGATGAGCTCATGCTTTCCACATGGATTGCGATTCGGGAAAAGCTTTTAACTGCCTGGCAGCAGACCCCACCCTAGAATGAAACTGCAAATAATATCAATGAAATGGCATTAACGTTTGGAAGCTGGAGGGCAGCTTCAAGCTGGTGGAGCTACTAGGCAGATATAACTGAGCTCCAAAGCTAAAGATGGCATGGTCGATAAGGCAGGGTGGGAGGCTTTTGATGGCCTACTAAGATTTTAGCCTAATTCTGCTCAAGTAGATGTTGTACGGATCCTTTTGGTCGGCTAGCATCAGAAATGACCAGCAGCTCGTAAAAAGGTCTTTAAGAAGCTAAATCAAAAGAGCTAAGGAAAGATTTACAGGCTTAGCTAGCGCAAAGCCCCCACCCAAGCCCCTGCATCAACCGAAAACAGCATGAGACTTCAAAACGCTTAATGACTCACTGAGATTTGACGTGCTCACTAAGCAAAGGCTAATGCCGGTAGTAACTTACTAGTTTTCCCAAAATATGCCCTTAAACAATGACCCATTATTGAGGCAGCGGTAAATTAAAGGCATTTTTATCTGCATTGCTTTCACTGCAAAGGGGCAGGGATGCTCCCAGACGAGACGCATCACTTACTGGAAAGCTATGACTGCGTGCTTCGAGGATGAGTGGCCCTCTTAAGGTGTTTTCCCATGAATATAAAAGATTTAACAGATATTGTTTGCCAGACGAAGACAGCAGCGTAGACATGTCTATTAAAATTACAAAATGGGCTATGGGCATTATTCATTCCATTCGCTCTAACCAACAATGAGCCATATCGGCGATAATGACAAATGCAGACCCGTCTTGTCTAGGAATCTTCCTGAAATCAATCACGTATCTGGACTCTCGCTCTAAAAGTCGAGCTTTTTACCTTTGGTGAAACACTGCTAAAAATCCACACTTAATAGATTAGGCTAAATGTCGTTAGCTAGCAACTCCAAAGAACAGCACATTTAGAAATCACCGCAGGAAAGGAGCTGCGACTTGGCCAACAAAAAGTTATTTTGTAGTCGACCACAGCCAGTTAGCTAGTTAAAGCTGACGGGCTAACGTTAGGTAGCTTTGACCATTTCTCCCCGCAATATACATGGAAATGGAAAACACCCCTTCGTGTCTCTTTTCTCTCAAACTCGCATGACTAGCTAATTATTCTACAAAGCCAAGACAGGCGAAACTAACTAACTTGGGTTAACGTTAGCTAAATGCTAAATGGTGCATCAGTCTCTCAATAAGATTAACTTAATTAGCACGACTATGTGACAGTTTAGCTAAATCCAGAAAAATCCCTTGCCAGGCGGCAGCGGGCTAATGTTAGGTAGCAGGCTGCCTTTAGCAGAAAAGAGGCGTTTGCTAGCCGAGAGGCTTGCCCGCATCACACTTCTTTTGTTCCTCCGTGAAAGGATTTTAGCTCTTTTTACCTGGAACTGCTTTTAGAACCAGGTTCCATTCCTTTATAGGTGGTTGTCGTCGTCATTTTAATAGAGTATTTCGATGCCTCGGCGATAACAAATACACAATGAGAAACTAATAAAAACAGTCCTCCTCCTTCCCCGCAGAGCTACGACGGGATGAAGACTCCACCCGACACTGACTGAACATAACGAAGACCAGATCCGTAGGTTCTGCGGTGCCAGCCCACGAGACCCATCCCACCAGCGTTCGACCCGCTCTGATTGGACAGAACATTACAGAACTCCTCTCTTATTGGACAGAACCTCATCGATCGCCTTCTCGTTGGTGGCAGGTCTCAGCTTCATGTCAGTGATCTGACAGTGTAGTCCACATTCCTGTTCTTTTTCTGCTCTCTAATAAGCATTGATGACAATCTTCTAAGTGTTTTAAACTGCGATGTAAGGGTCAAGACAAAAACGTGGGTGAACTTTGACCGGCAACTGGTAAAGGTCTTGGGTCTAACACAGAGGTTAATTTTTTTAACCAAGGACCCCTTACAAAATAGAGAATATAATGAAGACCCCTCATGTAGGCTATGTACCTTGAAATAATTTGACGTAGCCTATTTTTAAACTTCTATATAGACTAAGTTATGTGAAAAATCATCACAGAAAAAAATTAGTAGCCATGTATAAAACATAATTGCAAATTCTAAGAGTTATAGATTTGTTAGATTAGAATGGAATACTTTAATAAATTTCCTTCTGGATAAATAGTGTATCTAATCTATGAACTATTATATTCAATATTTTTGTTGAACTATGAAGCATTTTTGTAAAATATATAAATAAATGAATACAAATTTTCTATATCATGACAATTTAAATGAATTAATCTGAAACCTTTTCACAGGCCCATGGAGACAAACCCCACTTTGAGAATCATCACCTTCATTCTTAAAAAAATAGGCAACAAAAATCTATCTTGTGGTCTTGTCAAAGTTTTACAAATGTATTTTGAGTTGGTTGTATTTCTGAGAAGGGGAGAAAAAGTCAAACAATCACACTAAAAAACAAGACAAAAGTAATGTAAGTTTGGAAATAAAAAAAACAGATGTTTATTTAACAGAGATTTCAGGCTTCCCAAAATGTGAAGCATGGCCTAGTCAAACGATTAATCAAACATTTCTCTATACATTCACTACTATATAAAAATTTATAAAATCAAATATTTCTTCTAAAAGTAACAGAAACCAAAGCCATAATCCCAAACTGTGTAGACTGATTGTCATTCCCAAAATAGTACAGTTTAAGAACAGATTTTCTGGACACTAACCAAGCCCAGCCCAATGACATTTGACCAGTAAAATTAGGTTTATTAATTCTTACTCTATTAACAGTCCTATATGTCTGCAACCTTACAGAAGAAGTCCTTAACATTTACCACAATACAGCATGAACAAACACAACCTGGGTGTGGTTTATGTACAAAAACAGAAAAGTAACAAGGGCAATAATTCAAATACTATACAGCAGTTGTTTGAAGCAGAGAAACCTCTTCTCCATGGAATCATGTTGAGACAATAGGAAAAGTTGCAAAGAAGCAGCCGCTGTGAATCACAGGCCTGGATGGTTTGTTATTTTATGGAGGAAAATGGTGAAACATGTTGATTATATGAGGCCTCCTGTCTGTTGTTGAAACACATCAATTGTATCTTCATCTTCCATTTCCAACTGTTAAGAGAAAAAAAGTTATATAAGCTTGTGGGATGTGACTTTGTTAAGCCTGAAATTCTGTGCAATCTTTTTGCTAGATTTCATACAGTTGGTCTGCATTTTGTGTATTTATTTATAAGACAAATTGGAAAAGTGTAAAGTGATATATATATAGAGATAGAGAGAAAGAGGTGGGAAGAGCCAGGAAAAAGCCAATCTTGTGTCAAGATGTTGCAGTTACATGATGCGAGTGCCAAGGCTGATAATATATGCTTTATTCAAATGTGTTGTTTGCATGCAAAATAGCACCTATTGCAGCCAAAATAAAACAGAAATAGTTTTTGGCTTTGATGACTGCAGTGTGCTCAGTCAGGCTTTCACAGAATTGCAATAAAACGTAAGTTGTGTCTACTCCAGCCAATCGTTGCAGCAAGTGTATTGGCATCTGCTTAAAATGTCATATTCAGCACAAGTTCCACAACACGGCATGCAAAACATAGGTTGTTGTGTTCTGACAGCCTGAAGGCATCTCTATGCTTCCCATGTCAGTGTGTCCATAGTCTATATCGACAACGTTCCACTTCCTGTATAGTTCAGGTGCCGCTGGAAATTCGGCCGGATGGCCTTCATTTTCAGCTGGATGTCCATCAGCTTCTGCTCTCTTTCTGCGGTTTACCATGGTTAACAGCTCCTCAGATCTCTGCAGGGTAATTCTAGACAGCTGGCTCAATCTGAGTTATCTGTTGCACGACTAAAACAACTTTTGAACGTACACGTTCCACCAACACAAGTTCCTTCCTGAGGCTATTTTACAGTAGCACCATAATTCTGCCTAGGACTCAAGACGATTGTGATTCGTTTAAAGAAATGCCAAATAACCAGATCATGTTTTTCTCCCATTCCAGAATGACTAGCCAGACCCTCCTCCGCAGCGCTGTGAAGAAAGGTCTGACAATGCGAGACTAGCGTGTCCTTATGATAACGCAGGTGTGTGTCTGGTTTCAGCCTTCAGACATTCCTACCACACACTGCTCACTGTACATGGTAGAAATGTCTGTTTTATTTTATCGGTTAGTGCCTGCAGGTTCTACAATAGGCCTACATGTATCAAGACTTGGTCAGACACTAGACAGATTTTTAGCCGTGTGTGCAGTGTAATTACTTTGCTTCCATCATGTATTTCACATTGTAGAAAGAAGAAAGGGAACACCAAAAATCAAGAGGTCCATTAGGAGCTTCCCCATGACAGAGCATCAAAAAGGATAATGCATACTTTAATTGATAAGGATGGCACGAGTCCATTAGCACAAGTGAAGACACGTGAAGCGCATGAAGTATGTTTGAGCGCACTATAAACTCCAGGCAACATGATGCCCCGTAAATGTGTATTTTTAGGCATACTTTCAGTCTGTTTTGGGTAACTAAACTCACTGTCTGAAGGTTTCCAACTTACCTGTGATGGTGTGTCCGTCTCATTTATTGGCTGTCCATCAAATCTGAACCTGATTTGCCGCATTGCCAGTCCCTGGAAAGACAAACATAAAATGTTTGATGTAAAATCAAGGACTCATTATCCACATTCATTTCCATAAATTGGAAAACAATGCTAATCAGCTGACTTTCACCAACTCCTAGAACATTTGAGCCAAACAGAGGGAACAAGGACAGTTCCAATAAAGAAATCATATGCTCAAGAGAACAGCAGCATAAAGGGAAGACTTCAGTAAAGATTCTCATTCTCTCATTTTCTATTACTGTGACTTCTACTTGATAGATGAATACAACATTTTACAATGACTGTGGTAGGAACTTCCTCTAAATGTTGTCTTCCATGAACTTGAGGACTCCTGCAAGTTTACTCTCTCACAATGATAGACTACATGAGGTAAATGCGTAAAACTACTGAGTTTTCCCTTTGTTTTTTTAATATAGCTGAGTGGGTCTCAATAATTGATTGGTTAAGTGTTAGCACTACCATTAGTAAACACTACACGTTTCCTTCTAACAATATATAAAAACATTTATTTGTGTAGCAAATTTCAAAGCAAAGTTACAAAGTGTTTTAGTCAGAAATACACAAGTGTAAAACACATAACAGAACATTAAATTACAGTCATATTTTGTAAGAAAAAGTATGATTTTTTAAATGTCACAAAATTAATTACAAAAGCCACACACCCTAATTTAATTATTTTTAAAATGGGATCGGTTGTGTAATTGATAGTTACTTGCTTTCTCATACAGCGCAAGCTGAGCATTTCATGGACATCAGTATTCTAAAAGCCAAGAAAATAATCTAGATACTAAATCAATATTTGTAGTCAACCAAAGTCTTCATGTCAAATAAAAAACAGTTAAAACCAGATAATTCATTAAGTAAATTGGATTATAAATTGCCAGGACATCAATATTTGTTTGTTTAGAGTTAACATTGCACTATTTAGAACGCTGTAAAACCAAAGCACAAATTACAAGTCACATCAAGCATGACTGATAAGTGTGGAAAGGCTGAAATGAATTGCTCTTATCAAAGCCTTTTTTGTCTTCAAACAAGATTGAATATATGCATACTTTAAAGATGTTGCTTTAAACAACCACATACTTCCAATAATAATTTCCATATGATGTGAACGCCACATAACTTAGCAACATATCTCTTCTAAGCCTTGCTCCACACGGTCTACGGTTGGAAAGAGACTACAAGGCAGACATTTTGACATGCACAGCAACTCAAGTGTAATCAATAACTTTAATAATAGCTGTAATACATATAGGTGTGCCAGTTCGAAAGTCCCCAGTGCATACGGGCTCATTGACATTGTTGACTGGGGACCTGTTTACACCTACATGGTTATTTTGAAAAACAAAGACATTTCCCTTTGTTTGTGCCCTTCGTTTACACGCAAACGGAGAATTCTCTTCTAAAAATGAGTCTTTCTAAAAACTCTGGACAGAGTGGAGGTTTTGGAAATCTTCTTTTCCACGTTTGCATGTAAACTGAGAAACAAAGAAGAGAGAGGAAGTGATTCGTTGCTGTTGTTGCCATTTTTTGGAATTCTGATTGGCTAACGTGGGCTTCTCATTACACTGCCACCTACAGGTTTTCACATGCTCCTGACGGCATTTACGGCATATATACACGGGTACGTGTAATCCAACACTTTTCTGAAAACTGACAGCTGTGCAAAATGTTATTTTTGAAAACAGAGAGGTTGAAATGTCTGTTTATTAAAATAGCCGGCCAACGTGAAAACGTAGCCTGGGACACTGGAATGGAAGGCATCCCTCGTTAATGTTATTAGTTAAACCTGTGCTTTTTCTGACAAGTCAGCGGTGAAAAAGGCCAATTATGAGACAGGAGTTCTGTCAGGGATTCACAAGAGGGACTGTAGGTGTCATTTGCCCAACATATTGTTTAAAAAAATCCAACTGAGTGGATGTATTACATATAATAGTGAAGGTGCTACACCTTTTTGAAAAGTCCTGAACACCCACAGAGGTTTTTCTGAGTTAATCTAGTTGATTCGACCTCTTCCAAGGACTGTGTGGGTGTTTATAGACTGATTGATTGATTGACATCTTCCTCCTGTTAGCTTTGTTGCACCTGTTAGGGCAGGACATCATTCTTTTTTGTAGAAAATGTGACCTAATAAATTCCCATCCAAGCTCAAGCCCACCTTCAACCTGAGCAGGTCTAATCAGCCAGAATAACTAAAATCACCTGTGTGGGTGTTCAGAGGCATCAACAAAAAGATTAAAAGCTAGAGCTTGTTTAAAAAGTACACACAGGTAAGGGTGAATATCAAAGCTATCCTTCTTTGGCCCTTTCACATCTGGGGAGTACAGGGGCGCACACACACACACACACATTTGGAGACACAGGTGTACTAATTCGACCCCGGTATATTGATTGTCCTAAATTTACACATTGATTAAGGAAGTTCCCTTTGTCCCTGAGTGCCTTGACTGAGTAGTATTCAATTGTAGTCGTATCTCTCCATTTCTGACACTATTATGATCTATCAAAGTAGGAATGTATTGATGTCCTAATGTGATTTAGAGTTGTTTATACTGTAGATTTCTGTATTCAAGAGAATGTGAGACTTTAATTTGTATGTAAAATGAAGACATGAAACCACTCAACTACATCTTACTCTGAAGAGAAAAGAGAATAAATGCTTTCACATGGAACCTGTTGACTGCTTCTTCTTCTGTGCTCATCAATTAAAGTCAAGTCCAGTGCATTCCTGTAAAATAACTTAATTACAGATTGATCTTAAATTACCAAGTGGCAGTATACACAGGAAAACTCTCATTGACCTCTTCACATTATAGAAAATGATAGTCAACTGGCAGTATGTGGTGAGAATTGCAATGCAGCAATTGTTATTTGTTAACATTGGTTTAGGAAATAAACCTATAACATCATCCTGAATGTTCACAATCAATCAGCTATGTCTGCTGTTTGCTGATTTTGTGCCATGCCCACCTGTCTATCGCAGTAGGCCTTCATGAGTTTGATAAGTGGCGTGTGTCTTTTGATCTTGAACTGCACTATAGATCCATCCTGACCTGCTACCTTCAGGTTTATGTGTTCATTGCTTTCTGTCTTGACTGCTTCCTGGGGGGATGAAGTCAGAGAGAGAAAAAAACCGTTAACACAGCCATGCAGGAAACCAGAGCTAATTAATCAGCTGGACAAACAACAACAACAAAAGTTGGGCAAGCTTGGATTTAAAAAAATGCTGATTTTATTTACGACAAACAATTCATTTACAGATTTACATTGGAAAGAGTTGCATTTTTCATCAGTTTGGAGTAATTGATTAATAATAAAAAAAAGCATCCAAATTATACTGATTAAATGAAGAACTAACAGGTGCTTACTTTAGAGTGGGTGAACTCTACCTCCAACATGCCATTAAGGTAAGGGCACTATGTACTGTGAGGCAATAGATTTGAGTTTACTATAGACTTTCTAGCAAGGCAGATATCCCTTTAGTAGCCTACCTCATAGGCTAAAATTAATTTTGATAAAATTAGCTTCAAAATATATTTATATCACTGGATTATTATTGATGTATTAATGTGTCCATCACTTTAATGTTACATTTGGTCAAGATGGAGCTCATTACTATACTGCCGGGAAGCAGTATCATCATGTAGGGGCAGCTGTGGCTCAGTGGTAGAACGGTTGCCAATTGGAAGGTTCAATCCCTGGCCCTGCAGTCCAATGTCGAAGTGTCCTTGGGCAAGACACTGAACCCCAATGCTGCGCCATTGGAGTGTAAATGTGTGTGAGTGTGTATCTGATGAGCAGGTAGCACCTTGTACCGCAGCCTTGGCCACAGTGTATGAATGTGTGTGAATGGTTCCTGTACTATGTAAAAGAGCTTTGAGTAGTCATTAAGACTAGAAAAGCGCTATATAAATATATAAATACAGCACATGACATACAGCACGTGAATTAAAACTCTAAATCTGCAAAGTAGTTAGTGTTATCAAAATATGAAGTTAAGTTAAGTGGGCCTACTTGAGAAAAGGAAGTTACATTTTAACACTGACATCTATCTATCTATCTATGCTGACATTCCGATATATCAAGATAAGAAGTTGCCCACTGCAATATTATTGGCATACCACTTCCTAGTGGTAAACCACTGTGTACAAACGTTTCCCACACTCACACAAGCTACCATCTCTCTCTCTCTCTAGGTCTCTCTCTCTAGGTCGCTCTCTCTGTCTCTCGCTCTCTCTCGAATTGTGGCATGCACTGCAGCTGCTTGGCTTTGTAATCAAACAGAAAGCGATCTGCGCGCCTGTGGATGCGCGTTCACAAACCTTCCGGTCTTTTCAAAGTAGGCTTTACAACGCTAGTAGTTGAATTTTAGCTCCCAACTTTATCAAGGTTTTTCTAACAGCCATTTTGCCACAGATCCAGTGAAATAAACTGGTATTTTGATACAATGTGGAGACACTCACCTTTGGTTTTTCATCAGCCATGGTCACTCTTTTGGCGCTTCTCTATGTTTCCACACAAAGAATACGGGTGCGCGCACGTGCTCGTGCCCGTTCAAGTGATTCAAACTGAACGTGCGCGGCAACGCGACATTGCGCGTCCACAGCACCGGACTGTGAATGGCTATAGGCAATCACGAGGATGAGTCTGGTCATGGGCGGGAGAGTCTCATTGCGCGTCACAGGCTACATGCGTCACGTGCACGCGCACAGCAGTGTTTTTCCTTTTGTTTTGAAGTTTGTATAAAACGCCCCCCATCGCCCTGCTGACCTCTCATCAGTGTTGCATAGTTCAGTCGTCATCATCATCATACAGAACATTACACTTACTGGGAATGTTGTGTTTGCACTTCCCCTCCATTTTTCCTCCTGCCTTTTTTGTAACCCTATGAATCTCAGCGGCCATCTTGTTTTTCTGTCTGATGATGAAGATGCACTAACACTATATTATTAAATATTTACATACAAATGAACTGTGTATTTGCATACATCAAATCAAAAACACCGATTCTTTACATAATCTAGTGAAAACGTGTGTTTGTGTGTGTATTATAAAAAGAACATTTTGAGAAATCATTGGTTCCTTATTGTATGTGAACCCAGTTCCTCAGAGCTGAAGAGGATTTGATTGATTATATGTTAATAATACATATAGTAATTGTGTAATTTTTTGTTATCTATCTATAAATAAAAAACACACCATTAGCCAAACAAAAGCTAGACGTACAGGCAGGAGGAAGGCCAGCCCTTCCGTGACGTCATCACACCTGCGCCAGGGCTTTCGAAACGAGTGAGGCGCGTAAGCAGCAGCAGCACTGCACCTGTAGTTCATGGCGTGGTGTGTTTATTACTGAATAGTTAGTCATTTATACGTTATTGCATTGATAATATTGTTCCCCGATGGAGGAGTTAGATGTTGAGCCGGCAATCACCGTAAGTAACCGCTGTAGTTTAGTTTTCTCTCTCTACTCCCTCGGAATAGCATTGCTAACAAGCTAACTAGTCTAATCTAATGTAGCTATGTTGAATCATCATGTGAACACAGAAAGTCTCATAACGATTGTTAGACATACATATACAAGTTTACTAATAAAAATACATACGTCATAAAACATTTTAAAAGTGACAATTTAGTAAGAACTTAATAGATAACGTTATATTGATAAACAAATACTGTTCGTAAGAAAGTATTCTTAATTTTTTTTGAAGTATTAACTAAATCGCTGGCTAATTAAATTAAGGTTAGTAATATTTTGGTTATTGCCAATTTAAGTACAAATCTAGATAATTTGGCTTGACTGCAAAAAAATCTCGAAAGTGATAAATAAGGGTTTATTAAATTCTCAATGAAGTTGCAATGACTCATTGGGAAAATGTTCATGTTCAAAAAACCCAAAGACAATTTGAGTCTATATTTAATTTCAATCTTTCCAATTACCTTTTTTAGCGGATGATTTCAGTTCAATGACCCCGTCTCTCTTCTTTAAATGCAGAACATTCCTGCAGCCAGTGATGGGAAGCATTTGGGATTTGCATGGGGTCCAGGTGATATCCTTGCGTATGAGACCCTTTACATGCCATCAAGTATGTGTACATATCGACACAAGCCCGTCTATATGTTTTCACACTCCTGCCATCTCTCTTTTACCTAATGTCACTCTGTTATTACTTCCTAACCTGTATCTTCAGGTGCTAAAGGATCAGGCTGCTCCTTCATCCATGAGGTCAGAAAAGATGAAGACATATATTCCCCCATTTTACGCAAACTCTTCAATGAGTCACATCACATCTTTGTTGGCCTGCAGACAATTAGAGAGGACCTCCCCAGCAAGAACAAAAAAACCCAGTAAGTCCATCTGATGGCTCTCTTCCTGTGCACGTGTTACCGTATTCCTTTTTCAGTGACAAAAGACCAATGAAGCATCTTCAGAAATGATTGCATATCATGATTTGTCTTTTTCTTGCTCCTTAGATTTGTCAGCATTAGTAAAAATTATAGATCTGTGATAAGAGCCTGTATGGAGGAGCTTCAGCAAGTAGCAGGTCAGAATTTTTGAAATGTTTATATTTTAGTTTCAATGTGATTACTTATAGATAATAAAGTTTGCATTTCTCTATTTTTTTGCAGTTTCTACAAAAGTTGCAGAAGTGGCCACGCAATATGGAAATCAGGTATGCACTTCCACTGTCTGTCAGTGCCACAACATGCATATATGAAAAGTGTATCTGTGTATTATTTCCTGAACTGAATTATTGCCTAGAGCTATGCAATAAATGACACATGTCACTTGACACAGTCCCAACCTCAGCCTCTGTTTTGGTATTACAGGTGTCCATTCTGTTGGCCATAGAACTGATCTGGAATCTGTGTGAAGTGCTGTTCATTGATGCTGCTCCTGGTTAGGGTTTGACTTTGTGCTTATAGATAATCTCTCTTTTATATCTTTGAATACATTTTATAATTATTAAAAAACGTTTGTGTGTCTTTCTTTTCAGCGGGTCCCCTGTTGCTCCACCTTCTAGACTGGGTACGGTTACACAAGGGTGATGTGGATGAGAAGGCCAGAGAAGTGCTGCAAAGCGAGAGCCCTGCTGAGCACCACGACTACTGGGATGTGGTAAGTGCAACACACACAGGTTACTGTATGTCTTTGAAACTATTTAAGGTATATGTTTTATTCTTACATGTTTTGTGTCTGGACTGTGCAGGTGGTGAGTTATGTGCTGCAGGGCAGGTTTGAAGAAGCCAGACAGATGCTGGTGAAGCAGGCCATCCTACAGCCTGCTGCCAGCAACATGTACAAGCTGATGGACACTCTTCTCAGCAAGATGCCCTTCTACAATGTAAAATTCTCTTTCAGTGGTTAATCTCATTGTGTAGCTTTAGTTTGCCTTGGTAATATGATATTTGCATGATATGTATATTGTTGACAGCCAGAAGGTGTTTACACAGAAGTTGTTTGAACTTCCTGACACACAAGTTCCTGACTGGCACTCCTCCCTTGCTCCTCAGATATCATACAAACATACTATTTATGTTCATAATATGCAATTCAAATTGAATATACATCCACTCATAAACCAACCAAAGGAGGCTTTCACCTTTTGAACTTTCTATGATAATCCTCAGCCTGGTGGCACCCAGACGCTGACAGAGTTTGATGTGAAGTGGAGACACTGGCATGAGGAGGTGGACCGCTGCCTGCAGGACAACTCGTTTGCCAGCAACCAACATCTGGAAATCATCTGCAAGGTCAGTGGCCTCAGAAGCCCCAGCTGCTGTCCATCCACTCTACAGAATGTACCAAATATGTCAAATTAAAAACATACTGTAGATTCATTGAGATGTCTAGTTTAAGACATTTCATTAGTCACGTTATTCCAACACCTTTTCATCTAATTTTAGATCCTAGTTGGGGATGAAGACACTTTGCTGGAGCACAAGGAGCTACTGAGCACCTGGTACCACTTCCTGGTCACTAGACTGCTCTTCTGCCACCCCACAGTTAAACCCATTGAGTTACACTACTATGCACAGGTAAACTACACTAACTGCTGCTGAAACTACTCAGCATTCATGTACACTGCAACTACTTTCCTGTTATTTACTGTGTGTGTGTGTGTGTGTGTGTGTGTGTGTGTGTGTGTGTGTGTGTGTGTGTGGTGTGTGTGTAGTCTTGCATGACAATGTTTCTCGACTTAAGGAGCGTCCCAGAGCCACTGGACAACATCTTACTGGCTGCCTTTGAATTTGACATCCATCAGGTCATCAAGGACTGCAGGTAACATGCAGAATTACATTAATCTATAAATGCATATATACAGTACTAGGGATGCACCGAGTCCAGATTTTTGACAAACAAAGCCAAATACCGAATCCACTGGATAAGATTCTTCAGAATACAGACTCCTACTCCCATCCTTAGTCCATTAACACAGTAAACACATTAATGAAGTAAGCAACGTCCACAGCAGTGTATTTTTCCGTACCTGCAGTTGCAGCATTTTGGCTGAAGATTCCTTCATGCACAACTCGTATTCTTTCGGATGTTTTCGTACGCAAACATTTTTACTTTAATCTTGATCGCTATAAATGTGCCAGTACTGTTGATTGGGGAAAAAACAACCCCTATCGGTGCTGGCAAACTTGAGTTTCTGCAGCTACGTCAATGAGCTTCCACTAAGTTATAACGGCAGTTGTCGGGGCATATTTTAGAGTGCCTCTTAACAGACACAAAATGCAATTAAAGCTGCAAGCAGCAATATACGGGCCCTCGCCTCCTTGCAGGTCGGGGATACTGGCAGACGCCGCTCTTTGCGGCTGTGCTTTTGCGCGGCACTCAGACACTGCAAATCATCACCAATTAAAAGGGAACTCTCTGCTGTGTTTAATGATACCTCACACAATACTGTACAAGAAACAGGTCATTAGTTATTAAAGGGGGGTTGGCAAACTGCCCCATATTTTTTAACTTAATTCATTTTTAATTTGGTGAAAAAAGATTCTAAGGTTTGGCAGAAATCGAACCCCGTCAAAAAGCCCAGTATTCGTCCGAATCCTGGATTTGACGAATCCCTATACAGTACATACAAGCCACGTGCGTGATTATGCCTCCAGTCTATAAACTCTTTCCTAATTTCTCCACCGTGTGTCTCTTCAGCATTGCTCTCAACAACTGGTGGTTTGTGGCCCATTTGACAGATCTGTTGGATCATTGCAAACTCCTCCAGTCTCACAATCTACAGTAAGGACCTGTTTATACATGTTTAATCTGGAGATAACAAGTTTACACACTTTATTCGTCTAACATCTACTGTGTGTGTGTGTGTGTGTGTAGCTTTGGCTCCAACTTGAGAGAGTTTCTGCTGTTAGAATATGCTTCTGGTCTCTTCACTCATCACAGGTAAGATTATCTAAGAATGCTAATTATCCATATTGTTTGGGGATCCTCTTAATAAATGTATTTAATTGCTGTGTTAATTTGAAGCGTTAAATTTACACAAAGTATTGAAACACGTGCCTTTGGATCTGCAAATTATTACATTTTTATTATTTATGTTTTTATGATTACTCTGTAATTTACTCTGCTTATTAAAGGGGTGATATAATGATTATATAGGGTAGTTCACACTGTTCCTTAAGATCTCGTAATAGGGTATGTAACATTGGTTGGGCTGAAAATGGCCCTTGTGCTATTCTATGGGCCCTAATGCTACCCTGAGAATATGCCCTGGAAGAAACAAGAACTTTTCTCCCAAATATGGTATACACATGAATATTTTACACTGGTTGGATGAAGCACACAGACACACACACACACCACATCACATACACACACTGCACTGACATTTTATACATTGTTCGTCTGCTATGTCATGACTAAATTCTCTTCTGAGACTTTTTTATGCAAGAAATCAACTATGTAGAGCTCAAATATGTGCTGTTTTACAAAACTTGGGAAGCGCTGCACACTTTACACTCATCACTGATCTCAATGATGTAGGTACATTTTGGGGCGCGACAAAGGTACAGATTAGAGCCAAATAAGGTACAGCCACCGAGTTGACGTCAACTATGAGCTTTGTTGAAATTCGCCCGTTTTCAGCAGCAGTTTCAAATTGTGCGGTTTGCATAGGAAAGAGTTGTCAATGGGACTACTTACTTGTCGTAATTCAACTATGACAAAGTAAACTCTGTTTTGCATTCTATCACCCCTTTAAGTCAGTGCCCTAGAAGGTGTCAGCTCAACACCAGACAGCTATATCACCATATTTTAATTTGCCTCTAGAAATGTCTCATCTTATAGGATCATTTCGTTTGTGTGTGTTTAGTCTGTGGCAGTTGGCCGTGGACTACTTTGACAACTGCCCAGAGTTTGGCCATGTCTACCTGGAGCTGCAGATTGAGCGTGTACCTTTAGACACGGAGCGCAAAGCTCTCAAGGTGCTCAGGATCTGCGAGCAGAGGCAAATGTCAGAGCAAGGTAGAACATTCTTTCTCTTGTATCCACCTGTTTTAGACAATCACAGACATTAATATAGTCCTGTGTTTTTCCAATGCAGTAGGGACTTAAACCTTTAATTGTTTTTCCTCATCCAGTGCGGAGTATCTGTAAGATCATGGCCATGCGGGCCCTGAGGAACAACAGACTGGGCTCTGCTCTCTCCTGGAGCATCAGGGCCAAAGATGCTGCCTTTGCCACACTCATTTCAGAGAGGTTAGTTCCCTTTACAGCACACTTATTTTTAAAGATGTTTCCCAACACTGTCTGTGGTTGTTAGAACCGACACAATAAAAACGTCTTTCTTACTATGTGTAGTTATGTATTTGTTTTGCTACCGTGGAAGAACCAATTGCCCAATTGAAGTTGATTCTGTAATATTAAACAAGGCCACATCCTTCTCTTGTGGGATGCTATATTTTTAGTTGAACACACCTAAAAACAACAAAAAAAAAATCACTTTTATGTTTGTAAGATCTGGCCATTTGATATATTGTGTTCTGGTGAGGCCTTTTACACAAAAGAGCAAAAGTAGCTTGAATAATTACAAGTGGTTTGTGAGGTTTGTTTAGTTCTCAGATAAATTGCAGCCTGTGTTTGTGACAGGTTTCTACAGGATTACTGTGCCAGAGGGACCTTCTCTGATTTGGACCTAATAGACAACTTGGGTCCAGCAATGCTGCTCAGCGACAGGCTCACTTTCCTTGGTATGAACAAGGAATACACACACACACACACACACACACACACACACACACACACACACACACACACACACACACACTGCAACAGTTGTAGCACTGCTAAACTTGTGACTCAAAAAGTTGTCCTTATAGTCTCTTTTAGGCAGTCACATGAGACTCCGACACAGAGACACATGTGCACTGAGATATAAATACTGCTTAAATGTGACAGCGTGATATACTGGAAGAATATCAGTGAAAAAAAGATGAACCATTAATAAAAACCTTAAGGTAGAAGTACAGCACATTTAAAGAATGGCTTTTTTTGAAAGGAGTAGCAAAGACAAAAAAAACAACCCATTTTAATAAAAAGTTAGTTTTAAATAAGAGTGAACAATTCATGCACATGAAAGGTAACTCCATACAAAGTTATCAAATTGCACTTTTATACTGTATGATAAAAATCTACTGTATGTGAGCATTCGATTGGTTGTAAGCAAAGTATTAGCATGAGCCAGTGTTGTATTCTAAAAACTTTGCTCTCTTTTCATTCCTAGTGAAGTACCGTGAGTTCCACAAGCTGTACGAAGAGAAGCGCTTCAGTGAGGCGGCCAAGCTGCTCCTCTCCCTCATTACGGCCAAGATCGCTCCCCAAAGCTTCTGGATGACTCTGCTGACCGACGCCCTGCCGCTGCTGGAGCAGAAAGAGGTCAGTCACAGTGCGCACTGTGCACTATACTGTGGATTTGGACAACATTCGTGCTTGAGTAAAGATACATAACCACGCTACATTAAAAGATCAAATTGATATTAATGGTTCTTGCAGGTACAACAAAACTGAATCTTTAAGTTACATTGCCTGATTTAAGATTTATTTAGCATTTTCTTCAGACAAATTGATGAAAAGGTTGCCTTTCTCCCTTTTCACTAGCCTATGTTCCCAAAATTAACAATGTTTAGTGTCTGCTTAATCCTTAATTTCAGTGTAATGTTGTAGTTAATTTGCTACTTTATCATTTGACATAAGCCTGTTAGGTTTATGGGTTCATATTATTTTGGGGGATCAGTTTGTGCCCTTAGTTTGAGTCTGTTTTTTCTTTCTTTTTTAATTTAACAAATACACAAGTTTTGCACTTTAAAAGCCTCCTCTTCAGTCTTCAATTTTGACATTGATCAATTATATTAATTGATATGTCAATTTAATCTTCCTATTCCCTATCAATTCATCATATGTTCTAAAACATCAAAAAAATGTCCATTACAATGTGTAGGAGAGACAATAGGTCCACATCAAGTATTCAGTGTACTCACTTTTAGTTGCATAGTTGATTCAGCCGCCATTGTAAATAAGAACCTGCCTGCATGTAAAATTAAAGGTCAAATTAAAATATATAAAATAGCTGATTTACAGCAGATTCACCCATTTATCAGTTTGTTTTAGCATATAGCTGTCTGCAAATTGTCTCTTTACTTTACTTTAGTGCATGTCTGTGACTGGATAATGAATAAACAAAAGGAACTTCAATGCTCACAAAAAAGTTGTTCGGGGGACTGTTTTAACTAAAAGGTGGATTTGTTTGTCAAATTTATAGGTGATCTTCTCCGCAGACCAAACCCATGAGCTGATGTTCTGTTTAGAGGAGCTCACTTCCTCACTGAACACCACAGCTCCCGGCACAGACAGGACCATGCAGGTACGCGTCTCCTCCTGTTGGTGCTGTTCATTGTTAGCATAAGAGATTCACTGTTAGTTGCAGTAGGTGCAATATTCTGTTCCCCAGTTTAATTTGGGATAGTGTTGTTAATTTGGTGCTACTGTCTGAATAAAGGTATGTGAAAACAGGTAAGTCTTGTAAAGCCAGATGCAAGTGTCTGAGCTATTTTAAGACCATCCAGCGCCTACATCGTTTAAATAGCAAATACACCTCCGCCCATCTTTGCGCCCATGGGCATGCTGGTCTTACATGGAGGTCTGTTTAGGTGAATTCTTGGCGTATATTGCTAATTGAGGCAGGGGAAAGTGGCCGCGCCATTTACAAACAAAAACTTGGTCTAAAGACAATAACTCAGCATTTCATTGTCATGGTAACAGCACGAGTAAAATGTGTCTAGGCTTATGGGTAGCGTGTGCACACTATGCTTGTTACAGACACAGGGAAGCCCAGCAGCACACAAACATGCAAAAGATTACAAAAAAAAATATTACAGTGCAAATGCGCCAATGTACAAACACGCCTGGTTTTTAAAGGGAATGGGAGATGACTTATAAATTAATGAAGACTCGAAGTACAACTCTTTTGAACCATGTGTCCGGCGCACGGACCCTTTTTTTCGGCTGTCAAACTAGCAAAATGGATTAGGACACGCCTGCGCCAGGCGCTTCATGCCGTGCGCTTAGATCGTTAAAACATGGCCCAGAGGCTCAAACTCTGCTGTTTTGCATTTCTTCTACAGCTGCGATGCAAGTATCCGCCTTAATGTTCAAGACACATAATCCTTTACACTTCTTATACGAGTGCATTTGTCATTTCAGGATGAAGACATAGAGCAGACCAAAGTGGAACTCCTGAGACTTGCTCTGGCCAGAAATCTGGCTATGGCTATAGTCAAAGAGGGAACTGTGGAAGCATGAATGATGACGTTGAAAAGAAAAGCTCTTGCTTTGCATTTGTATTGTATATAAAGTTCAAGTAATCAAAATGTGCTCTTTGATAATAAAACACTTTTCATGATGTACTGTACATTGTTGTAAAATCTGACTTTTAGTAAGTTAAATAATCTAAGAACGTCGGACATCCATTGAAAGAAATATTTATTTTTTGATGTAGTGAACAAATGGCACATCATACAGTATGTACAGACCTAACACTCTACTAACATCTACACGTCACTTGTTCACGTAACTTGTCACACAACAACCAATAGGTACATTACACACTATGTACATTAAACACACTTTTGTACATCCCAAATGCCTATTGAGGACTACCAGAGAAGGGACCTTAGGGAGGTTTGGGTGGACTGATTTAGGAAACTTTACTCACAGCACAGTTCCACTCCTTCCCACTGCTTAACACACAAGTTATCTGCCTGGTGACAGATTTCCCTATTTTCGAGCTTACAAATTTATAACTTTCTGTTCACATTTCCCAGGTTCAGTGATGCACTGAAATACTATTAACAGAAAAAATAAATACTGACACTGTTAGAGTTAACATCTTTTAAATAAAAAAAATTACCCACTGCTAAAATCATGACTGAAATGCAGACTACCTTTCATTTATTTAAAAAAAAAAAATCAACTGAAATAAAACTCACTGGACTCAGACTTACGTCATAACGCCATATTTGTAATTAAAGAATCAACCATTGTAAGTGCAGTTGGTTGCCTTTACAGCACAAAATTAAATATTGTTGGTCCACTAAAACAGAGCTACAATACCTTGTATAATAAATAATCATGTCAAAATTCTTGATGGCGGAAATAACCAGTACAGTCCTTTTTAATTAACGAATGAATGTTTTAGTTTTACCTCCATCTGAAGACCTAATACATGCCATTTTCAAATTCCTGGATATATTCAAGTATATTTTTCTGTGGGCTAAGGAAGTGCTCATCCAGAGGAATGAATAAAGCTTTTGTATCTGTAACGGTTGTAATCTTAGGCTCTGTACTTACAAAAGTAAGTTTGTTATACTGCAATCCATCACATCAGTCAGGTCTGAGCTCTTATGCATTGGTTATTTATAGTACATTCAAATCTGTTTTATTCATCTTGGGGAAAATCCATTAAAATACTATGTTAGTTTCATCGACTTGTAAACACCACAGCTGTCTTACTTACCAGTTATTTGCAGAAAGGTATTGAAGCAATATGTAAATACAACTTTTGTGTTTGCTGTTAGCGTCTCACTGCCCGCAACAACAATGGCCAAATTAACAACGGCATGGAATGTGAAGCTGCAAGGCAGAGTGCAGCTGAATTTCCTCACCTTCCCCTTCTTTCTCTCTGGGGTAAATGTAAATGTGCACACACCCCTTCATGGAGTACAAAGCAGCCTGTCCCTGCTAAGTGGCAGCAGGCCTGCACCCTTCTATAGATGACCCCATGTTTCTGGTGGAGGAAACTGGTTGACCTCTCCAACCTCATTACACAGACGATCTCCTAGTGTGAAAGACAGCTTGTAGCGCAGACGCACCTTCTCCTGTGGAGACACATACAAGGAACTTTTAGCATCATCAGCATTGTCATCAAAGTTGTGTGGCTCCAAAAGTCTGAGTGGTTTGTGTATTTATGTCCTTAAGTGGTATTGTGTCACCTACCTTTGTTGGGTTGGCCAGCAACATGATCTGGTTAATGGAGGCTGGAGGTAGGATAGGGTTAAATGGTGCCAGTTCTGCTCCTGATGGAGGCTGCAGCTTCACCTTCATTGACTAATGGAGGATGAAGGCAAGAGTCAGCACTTTATTTTTTATACCTTTTATTAAAAGGATAATTTCAATTCTTTCAAGTCTATCTTTGTGTTTCCATGGACGGTGTTTGTGGCAGAGGAATAGAAACACAAAAAGTAAAATTTGCACAAAAAAAGAATGTACCTCTGAAAGATTGGGCTAACTTACTGCTGAAGCCACATATTAGCTATAGCTTAACATAAAACCTGAATGAACTGATACATGTCTCTACCTTGGGCACAGCCGCTTGGAGTACCACATTGTGAACAAGCAAGGGTGCTGTATTGAGCATGGACACCACCATCACCAAAACGTCAGGCCTGCCGGGGGGGCAGTCGGATGCAAAGTTGAGAAGCATGCGAACACCGTCTTTATCATAGGCTGTCACAGGCAGCACTTTACCTGAGGACACACAGGGCACAGCCAATCAGGAACAGGCAGACATGAGCTATTCAAAGAGTTTATATCAAGCTTTCCATTTTCAAATAATTTGTCCATTAACCAGTCAAGCCCATCATCCCTTCCCCTCATGTCCTTACTCGGTCTGATAGCCTCCAGAGGGACGTGCACATTACTCAGGGAGATGTCTGTGGCTCTGGCCGGGCTGCCCTGAAAGGGAGGGTGGCAGGGGGATAGAGAGCGGAACAGCGGGCTGCCCGGGGCTGAGCCCAGGCTCTGGGCCTTGGCATGGGACAGAGCAGGAGAGCCGGACATCGTACCCTGGAGAAAAGAAGGCGAAGAAGGAGAACCCTGCCCATGTATGAGGGAAGGTGCAGCTGCAGGCATCCCGAAGTTGCTTCCTTTGGCCGTCATCTTAATGGACAAACTGAAAATCACATTTAATAGATTGTTATGAGACCTTAAAGTACTGTAGACTGGTCAAATAAGAGCACCAAAATTACTAAAGTAAACTTTGTGCACAAAATAAACCTGTCGAACAAACAAACAACGGCGTAATAAGACAATTCTGTGTAAATTGCGGTGTTTGCTATTATTTAAATTGTTAGAATGCACTGATTTTCCAATTTCCAGTGGAGAGAAAAACATTTCAGATTATTCTGTACCTTTTGGGATCTGAAAAGTCCATCATGGCCAGGTCCTGCAGGTTCTGTAGACTGTGTGTGACAGCAGCTGGTTCAGCTGGAGGCCGGGCAGGACCTGAACAAGCTACACTGCAAAACATATCCACGCCTGAAGCTGGAGCCTGCAGAGGAGATCAGATCATTTACCCTCTCCTGTTAGGGCTGCTCGATTATGGAAAAAATCATAATCACGATTATTTTGGTCAATATTGAAATCATGATAATTTAACACAGTTGCTCATGGACTTTTGGAAAGATTTTGCAATTATAAAAACTTAAACAAATCAACAGTTAAAACACCAAGAACTGTGAAATTTCCCTTAATTTGTTCAGAAACAAGAAAAAGAGTTTACTTGCAAAACGTAATGTGCAAAATAATTGTTTTTCTCGATTAATCTGTTTTTGTGATCATTACGAGCCAAAAATCGTAATTGCGATTAAGATAAAGATTAATTGCACAGCCCTGTCACATATTACACATGACTAACAAGCTGCGGTCTGGTGTAAGTTGCTCACAAACCATTTTAGATGTACCTGCAAAGAAGTCCACTGGTTGGACAATTCGTTCAACTTGGGTTTTGATTGGCTGCTCAGAGAGGTAGGGGGACCGTTCAGTCCTGAAAGAAGATACATGCATTTGCATCGTCAAAAGAAATAAAAATCCTTTATCTTTAATGCAGTTATTTATGTGACTTCAAGGAAACTACTAGTTTAGCTTAGCCTAAAGACTGAAAATAAGGGGAAAAGTCATTATCTCATGTCAACCTATTATGTCTTGTTTGTTTAAGCCAAACAATAAAAGTGTAAAAACGACGACAATTCGCCATTTTTTCCCCCTGTGGGCTGGAAGCAGGTGCAATATTAACAGATGAGATATTACATGTTTTTAGTAAACTTTAAAAGTGCTGGTTGGCCAGTTTTGTTAGAGAGCCTAGAAGCCAAGCGTTCTTCCCAAAATGACGAATTGCTCCTTTAACTCAATAAGTCACAATAAGGATATACTACCTAGAGACAGCAGCTCATCGTCAAGGAGAGAGAGTGCAGTGGAGGCCTTGTCGTGGGGGGGTGACTCGGGCTGTTGCTCTGACTGCCATGGGAGCCGGCCGGGCGTTTGGGAGGAGGAGGCAGAACAGGGATGGGGGAAGCCGTAGGATTGGTGGGAACAAGATTTGAGGACTGAAAAAGAGGGGCAGCAGGTTGAGGAGGGCTCAGAGTATCGAGGCCAGCGAGGTCGATCAGCGTATCTGTGGTCTCTGTGGAGTGAAGATTGATTACAGCAGCTGAATGTATTACATAACACCAGGATATCTGGAGCATTAACAACATGGTTTTATGTAAAACCTAATTATGAAATGTTTCTCACCACTCTCCCCGTGACCGGCTGTAGAGCGAGGCTCCTCGCTGTCACCGTTGATGGGCTGCCCCTCAACTATCTTCTTGTAAGAGTTGATGACTCTGGAGAGGTCATCGCTGGCCTGCAGGATATCACCTGAGGAGCCAGCGGTTACAGATTATACACAAGGAAATAATCAAAATGTCAAGGCGGATCTTCTTCAGATAGAGACCAAAATACCAAATACAAGCAAACCTAAACTGGTGTCATTGTCTTCTGTCTCAGTAGCCATTTTGAAAGCTGAACGCCTCAGCTTGTCACACCGCTCGTAGAGTTCCTGGGAGGAAAAACAAAGGAAGTGCTGTGACAATTGTAATTTCCCCTTGTGGAATAATAAAGTATACATTATTATTATTATTATTATTATTAATAACCAGCCGGTGTTGTCGGGAATTTTCTTAGTTTGAAGCCAGTTTATTGACTTAAACATCACAATGAAAACATAAAATAACTTTAGTTAGTAATAATTGTTTATCACTCTGACTGCCTTTGATTGCAATATTGCAAATGACACTGAAAAGAAAAAAGATGAAATGACGTGTGCCAAATTAACTTTCTCATGACGACAGAGTTGAGTTAGAGCTGATTGGTTGTTTTCAGACAAGCCCAGAGTCAACAGGCTCCTTTGAGATGAACTGCGCCCTCGCCTGTAAAGTGGACGAGAGTAGACAGCAGCCGCCGGGGGCGGGGACAAAAACTGTCTTAAAGTTGGACAGTTTCAAGCCGATTCCAGCAGCCTTCAGGCGGAACAGGAAGTCAAAGAAACACTCACATCCTGTCAGGTCTGATTCCGATTTAATAAAATGTATCAGAGCCACATATCAGCTTGTACACAGTCTCCAGTTGTTTCTATTAAGACAGCGTGGCTGTCAAAAATGCTCTACATGCAATCTGTTGATGAAAATAATAAACAACACACTGTAGATGATCCATAATCAGAACGGATTTAAGTGTCGGATTTCTTAACGTCACTATCAGCCACATGTGTTCTGTACTGAACAAGCCTTTAAATCAGACTAATAACAATTAAAATCCCTCCAATTCAAAAACAATAAAAAGAAAAACCAACCAGACGTTGTTTCCCAGCATGCTCTGGGTCCGCCAGTCGGTGAAAAGAAACTGCACCGCCTGCGTCTCAAACCTGCAGCCGCCTTGATCTCCTGAGATTATCATTGCCTACTTGTGCATGATGTCAGAGCAAGCTGCGATCGAGTCGGACACAAATCTAACCAGCATGCACTGGGCAGTGATCGCCAGTGATCGATTCGGCTCATCTCAAACAAGCCTATTATTAGATTGAACTAGAACTACATCAAAATGTATGTACAAGAGGGTGTTTTCAAACATTCCTCAATCTGTTAAATTCCTTCCCGCTATGAGAAGGAAAATTTCCAGTTTCTTCCTTGCAGGTAAGGTTTACAGTTTACCATCTAATTTGTATGAGTGTGTATATTAGTGCACGGACACACACCTTAATGATATCCTTGTCTGAGTCAGTGGAGCTGTCTTTATTGTAGTGGGACAGCATCTCCGTCAGCAGCTTGACATTGATGTTCACCTCTTCCAGTGTGTGGATACGCTTTGTAACCTTATGAACTCTCGCCTCATCCTGACAAAAACAACAAGACACAATGTGCGTGTGCTACATGTCATATATGAAAATATTAAAATATTATAGTAATATCACCTTGGGTGAAACTCTGAGCCAAAACTATTTTAGTTTAATAAGTGAATTTCATGTGGCAAGCAGTGTGAGACTGTGATACTAAGTTAGCAATCCATAGAGATCTTACCTCTTTCACCATGTTTTTGATTAATCTGTTGGCTTCCTGGAGATCCTCTGGATTTTTACTCCGGAGAAGCTCAGCAAGCAGCTAGAGAGAGAGAGAGAGAGAGATTTTGATTTTCAAAAACACTTTATTTCATCAAATCAACACCACATGAATTTCATAAGAAATATTGCACATCAACAAACAGGCAGACCACAGTCCTCCACCTGTCTACCTAAACACACCGTTAAACACCAGATCTCCTCCTACAACGGAGCATAATGCTTCTTTATAACACCACTGGCTCCTAAACACGTTGATGTCATTCATAGCTTTATAAAATCTAAAATCCACCCAGACCCTGGCTTTTACCAGAGAAAGGAAGACAGGAAGTACTTCCTGTCCCGACCTGTCCGCTACTCTATGCTTCCTGCTGCTATAGATGGACATCTTGGCCTCTCCACCAATCAGATTAAGCAGCTGCCATCTAGAAGCATCAGCCTGTCTATAGCCTGCTCCAAAGATGAACGCAACAGCAGACCACGTCACACCAAAGCTTAAAAAAACAGTCTTCAGCACATCAAATAGTGGCCAGAGTCTCCGGCATTCATAAAAGCAGTGAAACACCGTCTCTACTTGTCCACAGAATGGACATCCATTCAAAGTCGTTGGGTTGAGAGAGAGAGAGAGAGAGAGAGAGAGAGAGAGAGAGAGAGAGAGAGAGAGAGAGAGAGAGAGAGAGAGAGAGAGAGAGACACAGTGTGGAGGAGAAGCAGACAGAAGTCTGAAAAAGTGATGATGTCCTTTCTTGGGAATTCATTTAATCAAGAGCCAAACATGATTTATTAATTATGCCGGGAGATATGTTTTCTTTCCTTATTTTCCGGAGTTCCTTCACATGTATAACAACCTGTTTGAATCACACTACACAGGTTTGAACACTACACAAGAGGGAGCAGTAGATCTGGTGCTTCTTGTATTATAGTGCTTTGTTGTATTAGTTTGAGTTCTTTTTTTGTTAAAGGTGCCCTGCCACACAAAACCGTTTTTTTTTATATGTTTGGTCTATATGTGTTTGTGTTATGTTGTGAATGTGAAAATTAACTGCTACCTTCTCTGTCAGCTCTAGCCACTGAAAAGAAATAAGCAGAGAAATCAGGCTAATTACAAAAGCTGGTCAGTCTGACGACATGTTGCCTGAGCTCATTACTATTCATGAGCTCACCCAGTTGCGCTGGGTAAAGGATGCTGATGGCCAGGCTCTCATTGGCTAGCTGTTAGCCAATCAGAGTCAAGCAGCTTAGATTGTTGAATATTAATGGGAACTGGCACATATTGAGCTTCCTGCAGGCTTTCTATACCACGCTAATATAGCTTGAAACAAAGTAACCAAGGCATTTTTCCACAGAAAATGTTACAGAGTCCATGGTAGAACTTCAGACATTACCAAAAAGTAATAAAAAAACGTGTTGCAGGGCACCTTTAAGTTTTATGTATTTTAAAGACCCATCTAATGATGGCCATTGCAAATTAGCTTAGGCTGTACATGCTGGGGTATGTGGCATTGGTTTACACTACATACTTTGTCCCTAAACAAATAAACAATAAAATAAATAAACATAGTAGAACGTACATAGTTTTCCTTAAATCTCTCACCTTGCCCATGTCCTCGTTGTCAAACACCCGGATGTTTCGGTCGTGTCGGAGGAGAGGGAATCAGAGTCTTGTCCAGCGGTAACTCTGGGTCATGTGTCACAAGGCCTGGTGAGGAAAGTGATGACAATAAGATATATTTTTTCACATGCATTATGTTAATCATGACATCTGACTGATCTCAACACACCCTGTCTTCTCAGCGTCTGGTAGGCTTCACTGATCTTGGTTTCATTTGGAAAAGCCACCGTCCAGCTGTACAGCATCTCTACGATCTTCATCTTCACCTTCTCAGGTGCACTGTCACCCATGTACTGGAAACAAGGCGATTAATAAGAGCCTGGATGGTATAACAATACAGTCAGCATACTTTTCAAATAAACCAATTTGAGACTGCTTACCTTTGGAGAAACAACTTTAATCAGCTCATTCAAAAATCTGTATTTTCCGACTTCATTATGAAACCTTCTTCCGCAGTTCTTCATACATGCCTCCAATACCTGTACATAAAACCGTTAAAATTAAGCCATGTTGAGAAACAAATGGTGCTTCTTAACGTTTAGGTAAATTATTTCTTACTGTCAGAGCCTGAAGAGCTTCCCATTCTTGCGGTGAGTGGATTTTATGGACGAGCAGAGTCACAGCTATTTGAGGACTGCAAGAAGAAATTCTAGATGAGAAACTTTTTGTTGTTGGTGATTACAAGAAATGGTTTGCAAATATATCACAGACATACCCTTCCAGTTCCTTGTTGATTTGATCACAGAAGCCTATGATGTACTCCCAGTCCTCCTGTCTGTTTGTTGGATGGGTGGCTTTATCTGTTGGAGAAAGACATTTAGGTTAACTGGTGTGTTTGAGGAGTATTGTGTACATCTGAATCAATGCACACATCACATCCTAGTGAAAATATGGCTTCCGGTGGGTCTTGTGATCAACATAATGCAGCAATTGTTGTCCTTCTTCCTCTTTGTAATTGCTGATGTAATGTTCAAGGCACTCATTCATCATTCAGACAAATTGTTTTCTGTCCAACAGCTGAAACTATACTGAGGACCAACTATCTGTGGAGCTTTTCTGAACAATCCCTCTACACACTGAGCGGTTACTGGTAAACGTGACCCAGACAGTGTTTATTAAAGCTCTCCACCCATTCTGCTAATGATGCAGACAGTTGACTGTAAACCAGGACTCTCTGTTAGCTTCCTTCAGCTACTGTACTAACGAATGTACTGCCCTGCCCCTGTCAATGAACTGCCCCAGTCAATGTATTTAACTAATTACACACCTTATTTAATTTATAAAATGGGATTAATCACTCACTGAGCCAAGATTCAAGCGACTCCCCTTCCTGGTACGCCATAGCACTAAAAACATCGCGTGACGTCACCAGCGAATGCGCGAGAGTCCAAAATTATTGCTCGGATTTCTTGTGTGGAAAAGACAAAACAGCATCTACCATTGCATTTTTCCCCCCACTTCGCCTCGGTATTTCATTTAAAATATGCCGAATGAAATGCTAATGCTTTTATTTCGAAGGCATGTGCACAGGGTACTAACCTGGGGTCCTAACTGACTGCACATTTTCAAGATGGCTGCTTCCATCTCTGGATTATTAAAACCTTGGACACCAAGGTAAATATAATAATAAAAAGACAAACAATTAACAGGTGGTGTTGGCTATCTATTTAATATCACTTTGCTATAGGTGCATTCTTCCTGCAGTCAGTATTGAAACAATAATGTAAAGTAGTAGCGTTAGTAGCGCTAATGTTAAACATCTGAATGTAAAGTAGCAAGGCTGCGATAAACCATTATCTTCATTATTGATCCATTCATCGGTTTCGATCTTTTTTAATCAGTCATATCAACGATTTACTCTATACCGTGTCTAAAATAATGACAAGTTCCCATCACACGTTAACAGAACAGAGCAAAATATCTTATTTTCATCATCGATTGATCTGACGGGGTTTTCTTTTATTTAATCGTTCAATCTATAAAACGTTTTAAAACAGAAAAAAGGTCAGTTTCCAAAGTCTGAGGGGACAAATTAAAATTGTCTTCGACCAGTAGTACGACGTTATTTAACTTACAATTATATAAAGAATAAATATAAATAGAAAATGGCTAATCTTCTGTTGATCGACTAATCATTTCAGCAGTCTTTCACACACGTGGAATTTAAAAAGTTTGGAAATTGTATTTGATAATTAAATGAAATCAATTAAGTCTGCAACTAACGATTCTTTTTAAATCAAATAATCCCTTCTCCGTCAATGACTAAAAATGTCTTCAAATAGCTTGTTCTGTCTGACTGGAACAGTCCAAACCTGAAAGGAATTAAGCTACACACAGCCAGTAAATCATGATCACTGCACACACACACACACAGAGTAATTTGAGAAACTCTCTCATGTGTCCTTTGTTTGCAGAGTGTTCCAAGTGAGGTGGAGCAGATACAACCCTTACTATCTGGAGCCAGAGGTTAGGAAGGAGGCCTACAGCACCCCAGAGACGGAGCTGAGTGCTGAGGAGAAAGCGCAGCGGGAGCTCAAAGCGCTCCGACCCATCAAGGCAGCAACCAGTGGAGTCAACAGCTCTGTTTTCAGCGACCCAGTCCTCAGGTACTACAGACATCCCAGCTCACTGCAGCTGGTTGCGTGTTCAGTCAAAGCTGTACATCTGAGAGTTCATGTCAGATCCTCATTTTTGTCTTTGTTTTTCAGTAAATTCATCAACATGGTGATGACAGATGGAAACAAGGTTTTGGCCAGAGAGATCATGACACAGGTAAGAAAGCAAACAGTGTTCACAGACTCAACGATTTGCTGTTGATCCAATAGTCTACAAATAAGCACAAGTTCTCTCTGCTTCCAGACCCTGGAGAATATAAAGAGGAAACAGGTGGAGAAATACCACAAAGCTCCAGAAGGGAAGAAGGAGGAGATTGAGTGTAACCCCTACACCATTTTTCACCAGGCTCTGGAGAACTGTAAGCCTGTTGTTGGACTAGCCAGCATACAGAAAGGTGGAAAGTACTACCAGGTGAGAGATGAGGCAGATTAGCTCTTTTGTTAGTTTGACAGCTCTTGAGAAACAGTTGTTGATCTTGTGCCAAAAAAAAAAAAAACAACAACCTAAAAGTCAAATTTATATTCCGTTTGGTTCTCATCCCACTCAGGTGCCCATCCCTCTGACCGACAACCGCCGTCGATACCTCGCCATGAAATGGATGATCACAGAGTGCAGAGACAACAAACACCGACGCACACACATGTATGAAAAACTTTCCCAGGAACTGCTGGCAGCATCTGTGAAGGAGGGCAACGTTATCAAGAAGAAGTTTGAGCTGCACAAGATGGCCGAAGCCAACAGAGCCTACGCCCACTACCGCTGGTGGTAGAGAGAAACCCCTCAGGACTGAAATTCAAATGTTTCAAAGACTGGACAGATGTGTTGGCCACAAAGGGTCACAGAAGATTCAGCTACACCTTTTGTTGCTCGAAGGGCTTCTGTAAACAGTGAACATTGTGAAAATCATTTGATGACCACACTGTAAAACGTGCTATAGGACATCAGTGAAATATAAAGGTAACACTGTCACTTTTTGTATTGAGAAATTGCATTGTGTATACAGTTGTGCTCAGCTGTATTGTCAATAAACACACGATTAAGGAAAATTTTCCAAGATTTATTAAAAGAAATAAATCTTCATAATTGTACAACGCAACCATAAAAAAATGGAATCAAGCAAAGTAAAAATGTAATAAAATACATAAACAGATATTGCAGTCAGTACTGTACCCTGTCAATAAGGGAATATTAGTGTCTCCAGCTTTCAAACTTCCTAATTTAACTCTTTAGGACCAGTGTAATACATCATTAAACCCATTTTACATCAGTTTGTTTTTAGTCTAAAGGTGGTGAAAAATACCAAAGCTTGTATAGAAATCTTCAAACAAAAAGGATTTGGGGAAATATTACACAATTTCCTAAATCCTGACCATGCCTAGGCTTTTAATGAAATTATTTTCCAACTGATCAGAGGTTGATTTGTCTGCCAATTTTCATATTGAGCTTTACTTATTTACATATAATTACAGGTACAGCTTAAACGATGCCTTTTCAACGTGTCTCCTTTGCTTGTGTCTGTCTAAATCCAAGGCACAGCTTTGGTTGAGGACTGTAAAGCCGTCACTGAGGTTCTGAAAGGGTGACTAAAGACTCCAATGTAAATCTGAGCTCAGCTACATACTGTAACGTAGCTAGTGGTGTTTGCTGTTTTTTTTCGCCCCCAACTTCTCCTTCCAGGCAGCACGGCAATGGTTATAGTTAGGGTTAGCTGCCTGGAAGGCGACATTGGAGGCAAATATACACCATTAAGCGTAGCTAGTGCTGGTATGGCTAAATTCAGAGGAAAAATACTGTTCTACTAGCATTATACTCACAACTGATATGTGAAGAGAGGATAAATACCTACTCTTCCAGCAGTGGTGGAAAATAACAAAGCATATATTTACTCAACACTTTTTTTATTTTTTTTACTGCCATACATTTTACGGCTTTGGTTAAAGTTATTAATAATACAAAATATGAACAAATCAGTTGTTTGATTATGATAGAACTTAATGAATCCCAAGAAAGGAAATTCACAAGCTACTCTGCAGTTATTAAGTAATTAAAATGAGCCCTGCCTTGACCAGCTGCAACATTAAATGTAAAATGTAAATTATTTACATATCAATGCATCATATATATATATATATATATATATATATATATATATATATATATGATTCTGAAATGGGTCATTCTTCATAATAAGTACTGACTTTTGGTTACTGTGGCATTGCTACTTTTGTGGCATTAGTACTTTTTCCATCATTGTCCTCCAGCACCTCAACTACAAACAAGAGAAGAGCTTGGGCTTTGTTAAGAAGTATTAGATGATGCTGTTTTTGTTATAAATTTGGCACGAGTTGTATAACAAATTAAACTTGTCATTGCAGAAATGCATTGAATAGCTTATTGACTTATCTGTGGAAACATTGTTTAATTAATGTTACCAATCTCTTGGCCATTTATTTATAAGTTGAGCCAAAAAAATAAAAAGTCCCTGAATTATGACAACACTGACAAAATGGCCTCACGTAACAACATGTAACAGTAACTCAGGAATCCTACTGAACAAATAGAAAAAGTTCCTCTGAACTGCATTTCAAACCTTTTGTAAAAATGTAAATTCTACACTAAAAAATTAAATAATTAAAATAGTTTAATTAAAGTTGGTCACACAACAATAAAAAGTAAAGCAAGGACCAAATCAGCTTGCATCTGACTGGACTGTCTGTTCCAAGTCCTTTGGATTTGGTAAAAAAATAAGTTGGACTTTAAAATGTTTTCTCAAAAAAGGAATGTGTCCAAGATCAATAATTAAAATAAAAAAAAATCTTCAGCCTCTTTTAGCTATTATCAAACTTCAACAAACAAAGTGTACCTGAATGTGGCTAAACCTTGTTAACTTAACTTCAAAACCTTGTGAACTATTGCACATTCCACATCCACTGCACCATGTCTCAGTAATATTATCAAACGCATGGAACAACCCAACAAAATCAAAAGGTCTTTTCACAGTTTAAGAACCGACATCGTCTCAAAACCTGCAGGATTGTCCTTTGTGAATTTGCTGGTTTTTCATAATCAGGGGTGCCTAAGGAGACGTATCTTAGGTGCTTGAAGGTTGGGTAACATACCTGCAAACACAGCTGCCCAGCACCAATGTCCTCGCAACAATCCTAATCAGCTATTTCACTGTAGTAGTACTTGTGGGCGGTGCTGCTGAGCACCCAGCCTCCAGCCCTGAACTCCAGGATCTCCAGCAGCAGCAGACGGGCCATGGAGGTAAGGCCCTCCTGTAGCAGGAAGCCGTCCCGCAGCAGAAAGAACAGCTCGTCCATCCGTGGGCTGTTCACCGTCTCCAGTTGCTCTCCGATGCGATGCAACTGCACCACCAAACAGTCCACCTGCAGAGGCAGGAGGGACTCGTATGACATAAACATGCCCTCGTGAAGTATGGTTTCTTATATGCACGTACAGTATATTTATAAAACTATCAAAAGGATGTTGTAGTAGTAATAGTAATAATAATAATAATCCTTATAATGTTTTGAGAAAAATAAATATTCAATCTTTTTACCATTAACTGAAAGATTATATAATCTGGAGAATAACTTGAAAAATGTTTGTAATATTACATGTTGTGCATTTAGGGTCATTCATTTTTAGGGTCTCTTTTTTTTCTATCCACAAAGAGTGATGATGTCAAAGAAATTGTATTTTTTAAGAAAATGATGTTTTGTATGCTTGGTATCCATGGTGATTTATCAGTGGATTTTTATTACAGTAAGAAACCGGCCTCTGACACCATGCTGATGAAGGCTAGATAGCCGAAAACATTTGTGAACTAGAAGGACACTCAAAGACCACAGACCTTGGCCACGCATTCCCTATCTCACAATTTTCCCAGTCAGGAACTCATTTTAATGATCATTCCAACACCAGATGAATGCAGCACAAACGCCCTATTTTGCAATGCTAACAAAAGTTTTAAAAAAAAATGAGTGTATCTGCCCCGTGATTCAGATCCACTCCAAAAAAAAAAAAAGATTTATAGTGAAAAAGTAGTTTACTAAATAAACATCTAAATAAAATGAATATAAAAAAGGAAAGAACTACACATTCTTTCTCACCTCCTCCTCATTCATTAGAGCATCTGGTTGGGCAAGCCGGATCAGACAGTCATACACAGGATGCACCAGAGCCACCATCGGCATGTTGTTCACCTAAATGTCAGACAAACATTGAGAGCACTTACAGCAGCTGCTATTATAGTTAAAAACTTCCGTTAATGTAACTGTGTGAAGTCAATAATAATTGAAGACAATAATTAAAAAAAAATGCCATTAAAGAGTCAACCTGTGAATAACGACAATGGCCATTGTCGAGGCTGAAACCTGAGTTCCTGTGACAGTGAACTAGGGCCACACCTTTTTCCTCACCACTGACATATTAAACACTTATATAACCACACTTACAAGCAAGATGCTCAAGACATTGCAGCAACAAGAGAGGCACATGTAGTGTTTGACTACATTGAACACAAGATACAACCAAAGGCATTACAAGGTGACAGCTAAAAGAAAGTAAATTCAAGCCATTTTACGGATGCTTTGAGACGCTCCAGACTGGTTTAACAATGCAGCTCTGTATTTATAATTAAGACAATATAACATAATGAAGTTGGACATATGTTGGCAGGAAATAACTACTTACTTTGAGGTAGTCGAAGATGTTACAGATGAACGTGACGTAGCACACCCACTCCTGCAACGAGCGCCTCCTTGTCTCCTCGCGGTTCTTGAACTCCTGCTGGAGCCGGTTCAGCAAATTTCTCCTGAACACATTTCCATTATTCTGCTTGGCCTCAGCCTGCACGCGGTGACCAAGAGAGGTCAGAAAAAAAGGTGGAGCATGGACAAAAGGTCAGGAAACATAGAGGTGTAAGTAAGATGGCTTAAGAGCCTCCTGTTGCTTGATTGTAAACTACCAATAGGCATTATTAAGGTAAGAGGATAAAGAATTTGGCTAAGTCCTGCTCTGGTTTCTTAAATCCCACTGTCTTAATGGTGCTCAGTGTCTTTATCAAATGAACTAATGTGGATAACAACTACTGTTAAATGGACAACCAGTCCATCGAACTGCAAACAGTATGGACCTGCACAATGGTGTAGCAGATGCGTCCAGCTTCTTTGCTGAACACCTGGTCCTTTAACGACTGATCCATGATGATATCGGAGACCTTCTCCAGGTTCACTGAACTTGGATCTGAAAGAAACAAATCAGCATTTACAAAAAGATTGTTTGAAATGGTTATCAGTTACACAGTGGCTGCTGAGTTCTTTGATTGCTCACGTCTCAACAACATCATGGCACTTCAGCAAAGGTTTTAGAAAATGATTAAAGACGTTGGCAACATTGACCTGAAATGCTGAAATTCCAATAAGTCAGTAATATGAAGACAACAACATGCTAACCTTTCAAGGCTGTTTTCAGCAACATCTGTGTGTCCAGGTCAAATGACTGGATCTTGTAGTCATCAGTGGTGTTTTCCATTATAGATGATAGCATCCAAATTACACCTTAAGACTGTCACGCTGGAAAGATCAGACAATATGTTTTACTGCCTTTGATGGGCTTAAACTATAACTGGTGTTTTCCAAAAAAAATGCTTTTCACACACATTGAAGTTCTGCTTCAAGCTTTGGCTTAAAATATATTTTAGAGACCGCAGAACAATGACGGCAAAATCCTGTACTGTCATCAAACTGGCTGCAGCCAAAGCTCATTCAATGAGGGATAGGAGGGATTACATGGGCACACTCGGGTCAACCAAAAGGCCACCCAATACCACACAATCAACAGATGTAACACAAACACAACACAAAGCATCTTTTTAAATTGTGAGGTAAAGTTATTAATATCATAATATTAGCCATATGCGTAACTTACGTTAAACAGAGCGTTTAACTCTACGTTACCGGTACATCTCACGTTAGCTAATGTAAAACGGCAACTTGGGTAACGTTATTTGGGTTTATCGCTGGGTTAACGAGAGTAAAAATGAAGCGTTAATACAGTTTTACGTCTTCTTGTGAACACACTAACGTTAATAGATAACTAGCGTTCATTTATATATAATTAGCTAGCTTGTGTGCGTCCTCTGAAGTGCAGAAACCTAACGTTAGCGTTATAGACGAGTTTGCGTTAGCGTCAAGTTTTATTCTTACATTTACGCTACAACCGCCCGCCAAAAGAAAGAAACGGGTTAACGTTTACCAGATATCGAGTTGATATAAAAGCCGTATGTCTTACTTAGCTAGCTACATTTCGAAAAAATGAAGGGACAAAATTAAATTACCTAAAATGTACGCCTATTCTTTACATCTAAGCTGGACATACCACTAGGTAGATGTAAGCAGAGACGTAACTTAACTCGACGCAGCCTTTCAAAGCTCAAAGATAAAGTATCACAGCAAGATATATATCTGCCTCTCTTCGCCTCCCCAACAATTAACGTAGCCACCACAGACGGCTTAAAACAGGTAACCACGAAACCAGGGCTATTTGTTTTTATCGCCCATAATGTAGTATTCTCGTAGTCACAACACGTATCTATACTTCTGCCCTAATTTAAAACTTTGGGAATGTTTTCACCGAAAATGCTATTATATCCGCTTTGACGCTAATGGGATGATACAGTCCATAGATGAGGGCAATCAGGGTTGAGTTATTTCCGGCGTGTTGAAGTGAGGCAGTGGTGAATCTTGTTGCGATATTTCTGCTTTGAAAGGTGGAGTTCTGCATCTGACCCGGAAGTAATGCTAGCAATTTGCTTAGCTATCTATGGAAATGTGTGACTTGCAGTAGAAAGTTCTTCTTGTCGTATATTATTGTACGTATCGGGGTTTACTACTGTAGCTGCACCGGTATTTATGAAAGACTGTTACTATAACGTAGTGTCTGCCTGCCTCTGTCACTGTTGCGGCTCTGTGCCTCTATACAAAGTAAACTGCTCTGTTGTTGTTAGCTTAGCTAACGTTAGCCCCAAGGTCTCACTGCCTGTCCTCTACATGCTGTGATGTGAGTGTAATTTATTTGGTCCACATAGCGTTGTATGCGCGTTGCTAGAATTGATTTGATATTACCACACCACACATCAATACAAGTCAGATTCAGGATACTGCGTTTTTATTATTTTCAAACAAACAAAAACATTTTCAGATCATCGGATTTTCATACAGCAAAATGTATATATCTCTGTATTAAGTTACTTTAAAAGTAACTAAATACATTTACTCAAGTTAACCAAGTTATAGTTTAGACGTACGTGTACTTTACTGCAACTCTATTTAGGCTACTTTGCAGGTTACATACAAAACGTATTCGAGCATTTAATCAAATGTGATGTAGTTCAAACTAGCTCTACCGTGCCATGCTTTAGTTTGACATGTCTATAATTTTGGATTTGACTAGATATTTTCTAGGTCATCTTTCTAAGTGAACCTTACAAAACACAAATAATTTATAACGTTTGTCTGCAGTGCTAACAGGAATCTGAGGCTGTGGAGACATGGTGGGCTATGACCCTGGGGCTCTGTGTGCAGCCTTCTCACCAGAGGAGGCAGCCCTGGCTGGGTCAGCTGCTGGGATGGTCACCAGGGCCCTCATCAGCCCCTTTGACGTGCTTAAAATCAGATTTCAGGTAATGATGAAAGCAGTCACTATGTGCAGTGGTCAGGACTCACAGAATAAAGCTCAGTGAGCATTCATGCTGATTTTGAAGATATTTGAATCAAAGCAAAAATACAATGCACCGTAATGTTTTTCAATACTTTCACATTTCAAGTGGTAAAATATACTATACTCTATTTGAAGCCTTACAAAGTAATAATGTAAGTTTAAAGCACATGTATAATCAGTTCTTGGCTTTTTACCCTCATAGTGTCACATTTCAGCAGCTGAACTATGATGATAAATTGTGTTATAGAAATTAAATAATGATAATATAAATTATAATATAATATAATAATAAGGTTGTGTATTCATCAGAATTGGTTTTTCCCTACAGCTGCAGATTGAGCGTCTGTCTTCACATAAGCCCGAGGGGAAGTACCAGGGATTACTTCAGGCATCCCGGTGCATTTATTTAGAGGAGGGACTCTCTGCTTTTTGGAAGGGCCATGTCCCTGCACAGCTCCTCTCCATTAGCTTCGGGGCTGTCCAGGTAGAGTAAACTTTTCAAAACTATCTTATACACGATTACCTGTATTTATAAGATGTACTTAATTGTGTACATGTGTGTGCTTTGCAGTTTGCCAGTTTTGAGTTAATGACAGAGGTGGTACACAAGTCGACGCTGTATGACAGCCAGACAGCAGGAGTTCACTTTATGTGTGGTGGTCTGTCTGCATGCTCTGCTACAGTCGTCTGCCAGCCTCTGGACACACTGCGGACACGCTTTGCAGCTCAGGGAGAAACCAAGGTAGAAAGTTTTAGCTAGAACACATAGTCGTACATTTTCTTCTAGTTTTTTGCTGAATTTGACAAGTTGTTTATTGTAAAAAAAAAAAAAAAACCCTGTTCAGACAGAAGTCCAGTACACTATGAGTTCAACTTTCACAAAAAAGGCCAGTTGCTAGGAAGCTCAATGACTCATAATTGGCAAGTGTTGATTTTTTAGCAAAAACTGAATAAAAAAAAAAAAATTCATTCTTCCATTAATTTTCTGCAGCTTATCTACTACAGTTATTTTGCTTACTTGTGAACCCTGCAGAAACCCTTTATTATTATTATTCTTCTGTCTTTTCAGGTTTACAGCAACTTGCGTCATGCTGTGTCTACAATGTGCCGCTCAGAGGGAGTGCTAACATTTTACCGTGGCCTGTCTCCAACACTGATGGCAGTGTTTCCTTATGCTGGGCTCCAGTTTTTCTTCTACAATGTGTTTAAGAAACTGTTGGCTCCAACAACTGAAGCTGGAAACTCAGGAGGTCAGTGGGGATCATGGCTTTTATTACACCACACATATAAAGCATTCACAGCTTGAAGTTTTATCACCTTTTATGTCTTCCTTCAAGGAGACCTAAGAAGCCTGGTCTCTGGCAGTGGAGCTGGAATAATCAGCAAAACAATGACATACCCCTTTGACCTTTTCAAGAAGAGACTGCAGGTGGGGGGCTTTGAGGCAGCCAGAGTTCACTTTGGACAGGTAAACTCTAATGCAACATGTTTCAAGTTTGGAGCACATATTTTGGGTCTAATGTGTAATTATTATGAATGTGTAAGTATTATGTTTCTCATATGCAGGTGCGGAATTATAGAGGCCTGGTGGATTGCATGGTTCAAATAGCCAAAGAAGAGGGTGTCCGAGGCTTCTTCAAAGGCCTCTCACCCAGCCTTGTGAAGGCTGCACTATCAACAGGCTTCACCTTTTTTTGGTATGAATTTTTTCTCAATGCCGTGCATAACCTAAAGGAAAGGCGGAGAACAAATGGCCTCACCAGAGACCTCGAGGAAAGTTAGTGAAGGAAAAAAAGTAACAATGGCATAATCACGCACATTAGAAATTGACCCATGCCTCCTTTTTTGCTTGCACTCAACACATTTATCACTTGGGTCGAAGTTTGGTGGGTTTTTTTTGGTATGTTTTTGTGTTTATGTATAAGGATGGGAAAACATAACCTCATTGTATTTGTTTGTGCTGTCATTACGCCTTGTATCCAAAATTGTTTTTTTTTGTAATGTATTTTATATTTTAGAGGTTTCTAAGGTTGTATATATAGAAAATAAATGTCATAACATTGATCAAACTCAACCTTGCACATTTATTATTATTATTCATAACTTTGCCATTGTTGACTTTCATTTTGTTAATATAAATTGGAAGAGGAGTATTCAGCAAAATTTGCTTTGATTGTGTGGTTGTATGGGTTTTGACAAAAAACATTTGTTTAATACTTGTTTAATATTTTATTATGTATCTGTGGTGGGCAAAACAGAATCCTGTCGACTATAGGGTGAATGCACTGCTAATTAAGGGTTTAGAGTTATCTTGTCCTGCTAAGTTAAACTCTTGAGTGGTTGTGACTCCATGTCTGTCCAACACCTTCAGGTCCTTTTTTTTTTTTTTTTTTTTTTAAATAAAAGTTTTTTTTTTTAAAAAAAAAGTCTGCTTGGTTTGTTGACAAGAGGATACATGAATGATTGTGAACCACTAACAGCAGCACAACATTCAGGTCAGAGAAAAAGATGCTTTGTTTATTTAATATCAGTATAAATAAGTTAAATCCATCTGATTGTCTATTAGATCTAAGTGTCTGAGTCCTTCAAACTAGTCTTATACCTTTAGCACACATTTGAAAGTGTGTTTTGAGTGAATGTGTGAACAATATTTTGTATGTGTCCCATGAGCACTTTGCATATCTTACATTTTAATAAATACTTTTAGCTTCTAAAACCACTTTAGGGAATGTGTTTATTTGCTTTTGAGGGGTTATCTTTAATTCCATTTTAATACATGATATTAAAAAAGACTCACTTTTATGGCTACAACAGCATTGCATTTTAATTGAATACACTGTATACAAAACCCATCAACAGTATGACTAAGAAATTAATAAAGCAGCAAAACAACATGCAAACTAAAGGACCAGTATGTTAAAACACAACAAGTCTATTACCAGAGAAAACAGAACATTTAATATATAAAAGCAGCCTCTGCAGTTAAAACCATGCAATTACACAAGTCATTTACAGATGCTTTGGCTGACAGAACTCACCATAATATAATAAACACTGAAAGAAGATAGAGTCCTGTTCTTTAAAACACGAGCAATTTCATAGCAGCATCATCACTGAATATGATATTCTTTTTGAAGGACTGACATTTTACCTGTTAAACAATATTCATACAGTATATACAAGAATACACAATACCCTTACACCTGACTGTGAAAACCATAATACTCAACTGATACTGTGACCAACAAGAATCTGTTAAAAAAGTCCCAACCACAAACAGATATGTCAAACCACAAGCTTCTGTGAACAAAGACAGAGACTCTGAATCAGAAAAAAACAATTACATTCTGTACATGTTAAGTTTTAAGTGTGAATGAATCTCAACATATCTTGTCAGCAAAGAAAAGCAAGGTGATAGTCTGTGGAATAAAACATTTTCAGGAATGTATGCTACACTCAATGGTACTAATTAAACTTGATACTGTTTGATGCATGGCGCTGACTTTTCTGAGGAGAGAAGAATGAGGAGCCTCCAGCAGCTTTTAGACGCACTATACCTTTACCCCTTGCAGGGCTTTTTGCTATGGAGATCAGGCTGCCTGTCTGTACCTGTAAAGGCAGTCTGAGAGCTGTTGGCTTTTGCTGTAACACCGGCGAGTCGGCTGAGGGGGCTGGGATCACCCGGACAGTGAAAAGTCTCCTTCACTTCAGCTGGCTGAGGGGGCATTGTGGGATGTGCTGGGCAGGCATCCTCCACTGATCCACAGGTCGAGGGTGTTCCCCAGTGGCACAGCCCCGCTCTCATTCTGGCTGTGGACTGGAGTTCCATGAGAAAAAGCTGGGCAGTTTAAAGAGGGAATCCCTGCGGCCCGGATCCGGCAGGGTCAAGGTCTCCGGAGCCGACTTCTTCCTGGGACGCTCCTTTGGCACTGACAGGAATTCTGGAGCTTCAGTGGAGAGGGGAGTGGATGGGGCGCTGCTAGGTCCACTGCGGGTGCTTGATGGCAGGGGGGTCTCTGAGATGGAGATGGCTGGGGGGAAGGTCCCGATCTTCAAATTGGTGGCCTCTTGTGTGGCCCGCTCGTATGCTCTGACTTCCTCCATGGTCATGTCTGTTGGGATGGAGGCATTACACTTTCAGGTTCATAATTACATTCTACAGAAGGCAGTGGACAATTGTCCAGTGTCTTATCATTAACAGAAATAATAACTTGCTCTGGAAATTAAATGGATGTTGGCCATGGTTATATTTAAACAGTCCAATTATTATATTATCAGTTATAAAGTAATGTGATAAGCAGGAAAAAGCAATATTGATAGCAATAGAAATATGTCCATATCATAATATGACAAAACATAACTAAGTGTGGACATTCATCAATGTCTTAATGTCTATTCTTAGACAGGTCAGGTTGACAGGTTGATAAGTGGATGTATGCAATGGTTGTAGTAGAAGAATGCAAACTTGGCAACCAAACATTGACATGCTGTTTGGTCTTGAAGATATTCAATTTACACTTATTTAAGAGGCTTTTCGAGTTTCTTACAAACAGTGAAGTTTTCTAATCAAAGACAATTTTACGAAGCTATTTCAAAATATTTCACAATAACATAGCAGTGATGGTTAGCCTTACAGTACCTGCTACACATTCAGCCAAAGTTTACATTGATTATTCTGACATCTCTGTAAAAACCTACATAATCTTTGGGATTCTACAAACAAAGAGCAGCATAGCAACCAACACCCGTTCACATGGGTGACGACAATGATCAAAAAGTTTATGATAAGTTGCTTGTAGCACAATGGTTAAGAAACAAATTAAATAATAATGGCTCAGAGAGGGCACGCAGTTGAAAACAGTGAACTTTTCCATAAAAATTGAAAACTCATTGAAATTACACCTAATTTCAAAGATGCTTCACTGTCATGAAGTACAAAAAAGTCCAACAATACAAAAACAACATGCACATATTCAGCTATGAATAGTGTGACAGCAACAGGAACCACTTTAAAAATGTAATTATACAAATTTAGGTAACAAATGAAATGAAAGATGAAATTTGCTTGGAAGGACGACACCCTGGAATTAAACATACTGGTAAACATGTATGCATTGAACCACCATTTCATTATCTTTGTTAGATTTTACCTTGTCATTGTAGGATTAAATGCTAAACAACAGCACACAAGTGACGAGTTATCTAGCCATACTAAGAGATTGTCATCTTTTTAAATGTTTAAAGCCACAAACAAGCAAACAGTGTGCACTGTGTGGAGTGCAGTACTCAGTTTCTGATAATCACAAGGCAAAACACACATATGCTGTATTATTGTATAAACATATGAAGGGTAGTGCTTTTTAGGGTACTCAACATAGGCTAACTGACAATCTGGCAGTTCTGGCCGATGAACTTTTGGGCCGATTTGGGCCGCTGGAATAATAAAAATACGGCAACACCAGCGTATCACACTAGTTTGACAAAATTTTGGAAGACTGTACGGCTGCAGCCTGGAGCCTCCGGTCTGGTGCCGTCGGACTTCTATTTTTCAAAATAAAAGCTTGCGTGAAGGTTTTATGAATTGCTCGAGTGTCTGTATTATTTAATTCTGAAAGCCTGTAAGTGGGCCTCATGTTGCTACAATCTCACGTGTCCCTGTCTGAAATTGGGCCAGTAAAGGACGGAATTGCCAGGGCAGAATTTTTGTCCCAAAATGTATGTGCTGGGCCCTTAAAAGACATACTCTTATCATTCATCAGTTTAACAAAACTTTCTATTTCTATAGTTTGAATTTAAATCATACAGATTGGGCTAAAACAGTAAACTGTATTCCATTTGCAAGTGTACTGATTTCTGCCACATTATCAAACTGCAATCTGGAGATGAGTCAGTGTGTACACAAAACCAACTCATGTTGAATAAGCCATGTCAACTCTAATAAACTCACCGATCCACTCATCCACCCAGGCAAAGGCCTGCCTGTGTCCTAAAAGCAGGACCTCTCGAATCACCTGAGAAGAATTTGAAAAAAAAGAGAGGAAGAGGAAGCAAAAGAGGAGCACAATCACAAAGAAAGAAAGGCAAAGAGGGACAGAGGGAATGTGATTAATGAGTCACTAGCGGTGTTACCACGCGAGAAATGACCCTGCCTGTGTGTGTGTGTGTGTGTGTGTGTGTGTGTGTGCGCACGTGTGTATGTGTGTGTGTGTGTGTGTGTGCGCCTCGGGCAAGGAGAGCACAGGGACAGTTCACCACAGGAACAGATGCTGTAGAGGGCTAGGCAAAATGGATCTGGGAATTAGGAGATATTAAGTTAAATTGTGCAGCCATTGTAAAGGGAGGTGGTGCAAGGCTTTCCGTGGGCTGTAAACAGCTCACATATTGTAGAAGGCGAAAAATGGAACATCTGATTTGGTTCAAGACCAACTGGTTGTGTGTTGCATGTTTTCAGAGCAAATAATAAAGTTTGACTGAGTAAGGAAAGGGTATATCTGAGACAGAAGAAGTCCTAACCTTGTGTACAAACTGCTCCACACGTGTTTGGAGGCCCCAGACTTCAAACTTGACTGTGACCTGTTTGTAGGAGCACATGATGGGCTCTTGGTTGTTGATCCATCCTTCCTGCAGGAGGCCTCTGGTAGTCTTCTTTGACTTAAAATACCTCAAGTCCTGCAAGGCCACAAGACACCAGTTTAAAAAAAAAAGCGTATGTCTGTATTTATTTGCAAAAGGATGTCCAAGAAAATCCATTATTTATCTCCAACTTACACACAAACACACACACACACACACACACACACACACACACACACACACACACACACACACACACAGGATCACCTGCATCCATTACAAGCCTCATGCAGAGAACAAGCCAGGCTGCACGGTGGGAGTCCCTAATCACAAACTTGCGTAACGTGCATTAATCATTGCTCCCTATAGACTCATTTTTGCTGTAGTGCTCATTCGTCCCATGTGTCTGACTTGATAGAGTGTGTGAGAGGTTTAAATAAAAAGTCTCTCCATCCGTGCTGAGAAAACACTTAAAAGGCAGTGGAGGTTAAAGAGGCCTGTTGCTTTGCTCTGCACATAAATCCTGTCATAAAGTTTTGCGGCAGACAAAGAAGGAAAATATGAAAAATACCAATGAGAGCTTATCCCTTTAAAAACATTTTCACCTTACAGTAATAGCTTTCAGATTTGCTGAACCAGTTTCTCTGGATGAAATACGCTGGTGTTAAATGTGATATTTCAATGTGATAGAACATTTTTAAAATGTCAAATACCACAGTGTAAATAACCACAAAATGAATGGAAAAACGGATATCAGGATGCACTGCAGTTTTGAAAATCAAGTCAGGTGAGTAACACCACTACATATGCCTGTCCAAGAAATAGTCTTGCATCTATTAAAACCACTTTTATTTGAATAAGACATAGCAGTTAAAGAAAACAACAACAAAAAACATTACATGCTATTTGTGCATTGATGCCTTTCGAGGTGTCTGACCACACTGGTAAATGTAATGGGGTATTAATTTATGACACTGGTCTCTGTGGTGCATTGTCAGGTGTGACCCTGGGGTGTCCAAAACCCATCTGTCTTTAAAATCAAATGATATTTACATCAGCCATGTGACATCCACTTTTAGCTTTGGAAAGCATCTTGCTGCTATTTATAGCTTCAAGAGGATAAAAGAAAAAGACCTTTAAGCCTGGTAGGAGGTGTGTATATATCATATATGTGTGTGTGTGTGCGTGTGGAAGTGGAAGTGTTCATTATAAAACACCACTGCAGTGACATCATGACCTCTCTTGATTATTAATAGCTCAGCTTTTTATGACCATCACACCCTGATAGACAGGCACCCACACACACACACACACACACACACAATCACCACAGCTAATGTTCATCACCTCCCCCTCACATAAACAAGCATTTCCAGCACTCTGAGGAGACAGATGGCCAGCTGGTGGTCAAAAATGAGACGGCACTGCTAGAGAAAGATAACACTTCTGTTTATATGCTCATATACCATCCCTTCTCTTCCTTCCTCATTTGTTAACTTTTCCGCTCCTCCGTTGTTCTTCTGTTCATCTTCATATTCTCTCCTTTATTCTGTCCATTACCTTCCTTCTGTCTCTGCCATATGCATGTATTCATATACTCCTCTATTCTTGCTACAAACAGAACCATGTGTATCCTTAGTCAGTGACTTGACTCCCCTCACCTCCGACTCCTTGTAGTGGCGCTCGGGGATCTCATCATAGGCGATGTCCACCAAACACACCTGTGTTTCCTCGTCTCTGGGCTCGCTGCTAAAGATCTGAGGAACAGGCAACAGTTCAAAATGACAGGAAGACAGCTGAATCAATAATGTACTTTAGGGGTTGAAGAATGTTGGGGATGGTGCGCTGTGATTTCCCCTGTCACTTCGTACTGCAGTGATAGGGCAGCGTCACCCTTATTATACAGAAAGTAAATAAAATAAATCATGAAATATTTCATAGGAACGCAGAGGTTTAAAGAGGTTAGGGGGGTTGGAAAATAATTTCTTGCTGGTCTTAAAAGTATAGAGCACAGATAATGTTCTTCCTACTGGCTTTACCCTCAGACAATACACTAAACACACTGTGAGGATGAATGTGACTCAATCCGTGTGGTCAGTGATTTCTTCCTGTGTCTGACTCACACAGTAACGTCGACCAGTTATTTACTCCTTTTTAGAACAATTTCACCACTCCTGCATTACAGAAGATTGATCGTACTTTGTACACATACGTCAAACTTTTATACTTGTGTAGTGGAAGGGAGAAAGGGCAGTGAGACGGATGAAAATATTAAAAGAGACGAGGGAGAAGAATGGAGGAAAAAAGAAAGACAAATGTACAAATGGTGAAGGCGGTGAGAGAAAGTGTAAACTTGAGAGCAGAAGGAGCAAACATGAACTTCTAAAACACCCCCACTTGTTACGATCAGTTTCAAATGTGATATTGTGACCGTCTGTGAAACCATCATACTGGGTTCGCAACTCCCATGAGCCACCACTAAGTGGAGCTGCAGCCTTTAGTTTTCAGCTACAGTCTGGCTCAATGCAGTATTGCGTAACTTTCACACTTGTCCCTACTGCCACCCAAGTGTTGCTGAAGGAGAGATGGAGAGCTAAGTGTTTTTAACAGTGATGAAAGGCTCAACGTTCTTTTTGCTATTATTATTTGATTTATTAATACGTGTTTGTGATCTACCTACATGCTTTGGCAATAATGTTTCAAAACCTTTAAGCCAATAATGTTGTATTATTATTAATGTATTATATTGAAATAAAATTATGATTAAATGATTAACTGATTCTATGATGTCTGTGACTTTTAGTTGTTGATTTTAATGTAGCTACAGAACCAGGGCAGGTGGTGCATTGTTTCTGATTTCTTCATGGTTTTGCTACAGATGAAACTGCCTGAACTGCAGCTAATTGCCATTAGTTGATCATTTTATACAGATTATTTGTTGTAATGGAAAGACATTGTGAGACATAACTGGTGTGTAAGTGTCACAAGAAATAAAAGAAGCAATACAATAGACAGACGGTAGTGCAACAAGGGACTGGCAAAAATGCAAGGAAGGAGATTATGCTTAAAAAACAATCTGTCGAAAAACCATGCTGACATCCATTTTTTCTTACTCAGATCTACCCCCACAATATGTTCCCTACCACACAACACTTTGAGCTCGACTCACATTATCATTGTCTCCTTTGTTGTCCTCGTATTTGGTCTCTATGTGGATGGAAAACTTGGGCAGGAAGGAGCACTGGAGGGGATACAAAACACAAGACACGAGAAATTGATATGCGCAGTGATCACGTTGTCAGATGATAATTACATAGCCTTGGTTTGGAACAGATCACATCTCACACACACACACACACACACACTCACACACACACACACACACACACACACACACACACACACACACACACACACACACACACACACACACACACACACAGGTAGAACAATTCTGTCAACTGATCCACAGGATGAGATGTGGGACTAATTGTGTTTCTCTATGTCTGTGTTTTCTCGCTAAAACCAGATGAGCAATAATGATTTTTCTCTCACTGAGTGTAGATTTACTGCACCGCTCCAATTTTTTATGAGCACCACAAATACACACACACACACACACACACACACACACACACACACACACACACACACACACACACACACACACAAACACAAAATTGCCTTTGGCCAAATGGATTGCTGTTCATCAGCTCTTAAACCACACAGCAGTTTGATTAGATTAAAGCTTAAGACCAATTATTTTTATGCAACCCAAGAATGGTGGAATACTGGTTACATAAGCTGTTGATGTACAAGTCTGTGCGTTTGTTTGTAAAAGAACAGCAGGACGGGTATGTATGTGTTTGTGTGGGGAAAAAGTAATTATTGTGCACAGTGCAGTAAGTCACTGCTGCCTAGTCACACATAACTGGAGATTCTGGAGAAGACAATGTCATTCACAAAAGACTGAGTGAGCTTTTATTTGATCATTGAGTCTTTGTTATAAATGTACTCATATTATGTATAAACCTCACAATACAGTATGCAGCATTTGCATGGACTGATGCACAACACACACTGCATGCACTATGGCTTATGCAGTGGTTACTTGCCCAAAATGTGTGTTTGTGCACTTACTTTTTAAATTCCTTTAATCTGTTATCATTTACTTTAGCTTTTCTTACAAAAGTTGTATGAGGAAAGGACTACATATCAAGCAGACACAAGACGTCTAAAGCCATGTGAGGGTGTACTCGGGCACAGCGGTGCCATGAGTTAAATGTTGGAATGCTAACATGCTACCAATGGCAAAACTAACTTGGTGATGTTAAAAAGGTATTATGTTTACCATGTTTGCCATCTTAGTGTTGCACAATAGCTAAACACAATCTAACATTAGCTAATTAGCATGAAACACAAAGTAAAGCTGAGGCTGATGGGGATTTGTATTCGGGTATTTTTTCATGAATCTTCAAGTATTAGACAAATACAAATTTTGAATCCGATGGTGCTAGTTTAAAAGTCAGATTATAACCAAAGTGTTTACAATTAACCTTGAGGTGGACATCTGTACAAAAGGCCATTGAAATTCACCTAATAGTTATGAAGATATTTCACTAAAAGCCAAAATGTCTACCCGCTGGTGGCGGATAGACAGTGGAAAGTGCAACATGACTTGATGACATGAGTACCCATTATGAATAACAAAGTTGTTGTAATTGCCACAACCAATCATTATCATTATCACCACCCACCTTGGGCTAAACATAACAAAACATTCCTAAGCATAATCAGTCCCATGAGGCAGCATGACTACACAATCACTATTAACACAGACTATAAATACTGCTTAACGTACAAGAGGACCTCTGTTTTGTTAGAGACTTTTATCGAAATCACGGTACTGTGAGTGACTCACTTGTCTTTGCTTGAGGGTTCTGCCTGATAAAAAGGAAGTTTTTTCTTGCCACCTTCACACCAAATGCTTGCTCTTGGGTTGGTTGCTCTGAAAATTATAGTGTAGTCTAGGCCTGCTCTGTAACGTGTCCTGAGAGAGATAAGTTCTGTTGTGATCATAGACTGTATATTAATATTTACAGTATATGGTTGTAATTTGACAATAAATAAAATAGAATACATAAATAAATAAAACTTAACTGAGTTGAATTGAATTAAGTTAAAAAAGAAGCTTTTACTCATTGACTTTCACATATGCATGACCTTTCTCAAACATCCAGATGTTCCATGTATCTGTCTAGCCTCAGGACAAAAGATCAGCCTGCTGCTGATTTTATGCATGATTCATTCATGTTTACTTGCTGCTTTGGACATAAGGTGGGCAGGTTATTGTTCCTCTAACGTCCCCCCAAAAAATCATTTTTCTCAGCAATAGTCAATTGAGCTGTTGAGAGCTTTGGGGGATTCTTAATGTTTTTTAAAGAAAATTAGATTGATCAGTTGATACTGACAGGCGGATTGGTGCTGCAGGTATGCATGTGTTTGGTGGGCCTTAAGGTGAAGCTCTTACAAGTTGAGTTTACATTTCAACCTTCATCTACGGTCTGAAGCTCTGAAGTAGTAATTACAATTAGCAATTTAGAAACAAGCTGACAAAATTAGTTTTCGTGGCAGGGTGTCTTTGTTTACCCTTACGGATATAGTTGATTTAGATGTTCAGAAGAACTAGGTGCTCCTTTGTATAAAACATAAGTTGATGAGGATGCTGATCAGAATTAATAATGGACTCCTCCCAGCAGAGGTATTTCAGGCATATCCAATTGGGAGATGACCCCAGGGCTGACCCACAAAACAACACATTGGAGGGATTACATCTAACACTTGGCCTAGGAAGACCTCAAGATTCAAAAAGAAGAGATGGAGGAGAAGAAAATTAAGATGCTGAGATGCATTAGTATGTACAGTATTAAATTGGATGCAAACACACAGCAACATTAACATGTCAACAAGCTAGTAACTGTCAAAAGGCTGAACTGTCGAAAAGAAATAATAAAAGGAAACCCACTACAGCATGACATGGGGCTACTGTAATGCACAAGATTATATCACAATACACTGATATGTTGCTTCATACAAATGTGCACAGTGTGACAGATGAGATGGTGCAACAAGACATTTGTATTTCACAATTCAAGAATACATGAATTTTCTGATGGTGACTGGATTTTCACACACATTTGCCATCTTCTTCCAGCAGCATTGTGTGTGTGAGTGTGTGTATATGTGTAATTTTTGTGTGTGAGTGGGTGCAATGCAGACACATTGAAAGTACTCACAGTGTACTCTGACCATATTCCCAGCAGAGGCCATCAGTGTAATGGACAGAAATCGGAGGTGTGTGATGGGGGCAGACAGGTGGAAGAGGCAAAAGGGAATGAAATAGTATGAGAGAGATAAGAAGAAACAATTTAGTTCAAAATGGAAAAAGAACAGCAAAACACTTCAGTTCCAGTGATAGCACACAAGAGGAGACAATTTAGTTATGACAGTCAAAATAAAATAATTATTAGTCACATGTACGTACAGGAGAGCTGCAGTGCTCCCAGTCATTGTAATTTGTAATAAAACACTTTACATAAATCCCTGTAACATATTTAGGATTACTTTAAAACAGCTGTCTGACACATAAACAAATACTGACTGAATCTTCGTGTCAAGTTTGATGTATAACCTTCAAACCTGATCAAAAGATATTATATCCCAGCATTGCCAGATGAAAAAATACCACTTAAAGTAGCAGGTGTATACAGTGTGCCACAATAACATATGACATTATAATGCCTTTGAAAAGACACTAATAACAGATCCTGTCACACATTATTTACCACATCACGCAAACCTTGACACCTGACACTGAGGACAACACGACTATTATTTGTACGTATGTGCATGGTTCATACCATACTTAAGTTGCTGCTGAATTAAAGTGTCCCTTTTTAATGTAATAGCTGCAAAGAAGTGATGCAAATTCTTGAGAAAATAGTCAAAACATGTTCCATTCTCAGGCACAAACAACAATAAAAAAGCATATTATGAGGGTATTTTAAACTTGTGTTCATGTTTGGCCTACACTTCACTGTTTATCTTTCAGTTAAACCTGCCTGTCCTCTCCCCATCACTTCCACCACCCCCTCACCTCTGCTCATTGTGGATTGTGTTGGACAGAATATTGCTTCCATATCCCTTTGCCCTCCCAATGATCTAATATAATGGCTGCCAACTGGAACCATGTACTGCATGTGTGTGTTTATGTTGTTCTAGTAATATCAGCAGAAAGCTATGCTATTACAGAGGAATAGAGCTTTATTAAAAAGGGACTAGTTTTTTTTAACCAATGCTAATTTCTGTTATAATTTTCTGTAGGTAATAATGGTGGGACAAATGTAAATGTTAAAAAGCGTTACCTGTGACAGTGTACGGGTAATAGTTCCAAGCCTTTTCTGTGACATAGAAAATTTTTGGGACCACTGCTCTGGCCCAACTAGGCAGCTTGCTGAAACACAGAGAAAGAAGAGTAGATGGATTTGTAAACTGAACAATGAAAAAGGCAGAAAACGTAAGAGGACTGCTGAGAAAAATAGCTTGTGTCAACGTAATAGTCTCTTAAAGTTGCTCAGCTCTATTCCTTTGCCCTATCACCCAGAAAAAGCAATGACAAGCATCCAGCTGTGTGGAGCCATTAGCGGAGGCCAAACAAGGCAACCATGATGCCCCTTGGGGAGGCTGATTACACGCTCCACCCTGCAGTTGAGTTTTACCAGAGCTTGCACCGTGACAGATACAGTGACAGACACGGAGGCCGAAAGTACAGAAAACTACCTATTACTCAGCACAAATTGATTCTGAATGTGGACAGTTGAAGCCAAGAAGCCAAGCTATTTATTGGGCATCCAATCAAAATGCAAACAGAGGAAGGGGAACAACAGGGACAAAACCTTGCTTAGCTGGAAGGAGATTGCCAAGCCAAAGATTTGAGAAATGCACGAACCACAGGTGAAAAGAGTAGATTGCTTCTTTAAACTTTGATACTTTTAGCAATAGAACAGTAAATCCTGATTAGCAAGAGAGAACAAGTGAGTACCCATCACAAACTTCTGCAGCACAAATCACATTTGGTCCAGATTTCTGCTAACTGAATATCAGACACTCTAGCATGGCAAAAGCACCATCATTGGACACAAAGCCAACATTTAACTGTACCAAATTTCACTTTAAGGATAATGTCTTTTAAACCAGCCATTGATTATTTCAACTCCCCCATTGTCACCCTCTTCCCTTCTTATTCAGTGTCTAGCAGCTGTAAATGAATGTGGAGATTATACTGAGAGTCTGTGAAGGCCACTGGGACATGGAGATGGAAGGTTTCCTCGGGTCTGGTTCCAATGGACTGTCAAACAGCCAGGGGAGTGTGCAGAAACAGAAGACTGGTTACATGTTTTCACACTGCCTTCATTTAAAGCCACACACACAGGCACATGCACAGACTGCAGCTATAACATGGTAACAGGTGGTTTGTGGGTGGAGAGAGGCAGGCGACAGTGACTGCTCAAATTATCCACTACTTATACTGAGCTCATCTCATCGCTCTCGCTCTCGCACACACACACACACACACACACACACACACACACACACACACACACACACACAAAACATTTCTGTCCTTTGAGTTTGTCAATGACACTTCACATTTCCCAAAGGCCCACTTACTTGTCACTTCTACAACACCTTCCTCTCTCTGGATCTCTCTTTGGTATTCTCTATGTGGCTCTCCTTTCATCATTGTCTCATTGTCTTACTTTTGGGAATGAGTGGTCCAGTATTTAATTCTGATCTATGTGGATTGCATCTTATATCAGTCATATCCTCCTAGTACTTCGTTCTTCAGTTGAGCATTAATGAACAATAGATGAGGAGAGTGAAAGGGGATATAGTTCACAAGGGTCCTTTATCATAAGGACAGGTCACATTATTGCTCTATAGCCATACAACACAATAATTAGTTGGCACTAAATAGATGTAAAGATCTATTTTGTGTCATAGTTTCTTCTTCTGATTAACACTACTTTAGATTGCATTACTATTTCTATATCTTGTTTTCTTTCTTGTGCTGTTTTTCATAAACAAGCATAGCATGGTTGTAAGCATAACCCCATCATTGCTGTTTGTCGTCAGTTTTCTGTCTGACACCACTAACTATAATCTCAGTAATAAACATTTCCAAACCTGTCACCAAAAACTGTATTATATGCTTTGTAAAGATACATGTTTTGGCATTGCTGTTGTATTGGGCTGCATTAGATTGTACAGGTGTACCTATAATATAATATGTATATAATATTAAAACTATATCACTGACATTAACTTGCATGATACACTCTAACTCATCCATTCTGTTTGTTGTTATAAGTGATCCTTTGTGTTAGATTTAATAACATAAAATCAATGTGCTGCTGAACCAGACTTTCACCTGGAGTGACTTCATCAGTGCACTCACTGAAAGGTGTTTTTAATATTATGTACACGTGTACACATTTATTTTCACTGTAATGAATGTAAACAGAAAAAAAATGATGCAGATTTGTGATGAGGGGTCACATTCAGAGCAAATTCACAAGTCTTCATTGAGTCAAGAGACACAATTTCAGACTGCACACAGCAGCTAATTCAATTGAAATCAACACAGCAGAAAATTAAATACTAAATTTTGCGCTTATCAAGATTAACAAAGCACAGTAAAACAGGCTTGAAGAGAGATGAAAAGGAACACTCCACCACATTGTTTCCCATTGTTTCTTCTTTTATAGGATAGAGTACACATTGTAAAGCATTTATTTAATTAAACTGACGTTACATGAGAAGAGGAAGACACTCACTTGTTGAGGTAGATTCGTTTCTCAGTGAACTGGCCTGATCCGTGTTCAGGGTCCTCGTATGGCTCGTTCTGGACAACCTCTACCCCCTCCCCACGTTCACTCTGTTCATGACTGTGTTTGCTGATCATATACAGCTGGCCAATCCTGTACTGTAAGACAGAGAGGAAACAAACAAACAAACAAACAGAGGAGCTTCATATTAGATTGATTGTTTTATTAAATCTAGTGAGGCAATTAAGGTAGGGGGAGGAGGTCATCCTGACATATCAACATTGATATAGTAACAAAATGTCCTATTTGGTACACATCTAGAGCACAATTCTGATTAAGCTACTTTGAATGGAAACCATATGCCCTTAGCTTAAAGTCCAACAACGGAACAGTATTCTTTTCAATTTTAAAGCAGCCATAACAATAAACCCAGAAGGGAAAATACCAGGATTACTGCTATCACTGCATCGCGTCGCCATAGCGAAAGAAAGCTAGGGTATTATGAACTGTCTGCAACATAGTGACAAAGACCTCATATCAGGTCAGGACCAAGCAGTACAACAATAGTAACAGCAGTAGCAGCAGGCAGTGAGGTGACCCTATACCACAAACCCCTTGTGACACATCAGTCAAACACACACATCTTTCACTCATCGCTGACTGACCCACTTGGCCCAATGACAATGTCCTCTTTGGTCGCCTTGACAGGCTGGATTGGGCTGTCAACACAGCAACTATTTTCCATACATGTGGAAAACGACAAGCGTTGGAGCGAGAGTTCTCCAGGACTGAAATTTCTGACTGCTTGTAGGCCTATTTCCGGGCAGGGGGAAATTGATATGGCCCTGATGGTGACTTATGCCACTCTGCTGGAATGCCAAGGGGTCACTCAACCGCCACACACACAACCAAGGATAGCTGTGTTAAGCTAATGGAAAAAAAAGACACCTGGGATGTTGACTCTACATCCAGCCACAAAAAGCAAGCAATAGAGAGAGGAGAAATCTGATAGTGTAGTGGAAAAAGCAGAGCCAATGTGTGGCAGTAAACATGTTTAGGTTGTAACCTTTTATATCACAATGCCAATTCTTTCCATCTGCCAACCATGATAGAAAAAGCAAAGGGCTGAAACAGAGTATTCCCAGCTGGAATGTTGATGGCTGCATGTTTCTGACTGAACAGCTGTTGGAAGTCTGGCATCATCTTTTCAGCCGACTCTGAAGTATGTTTTAGCTCTACAAAGTGTTTCAGCATCAGTTAACTCAATGTTTTGGTTTTGTGGCCCTCAACTTTACAGTTTTGGTTCAGTCTCACTGTAGTCATTTTCAAAGGCAGAATGCAGCTTGTTTTAATCAAAATACACTCTAAAAATCAATGGTACCCTACGTGTCCAGCACCATACATACAGCAGACAGACAAAGTAAGTGACAGGCTGGTGAACATTTTAGAGCATTTAGCAGCTAAAGAGGCAAATATTTCCTTCAAGAGTTAGCGGAGACCAAAACAAAAGGAATGACAGTGAACACATAAACGACTCTAAATAAATTATAATGTTCCGTTTCTAGTGGATGTGTTAAAAAGCCACTGTTTGCTAACATGTTCTCCATGTCAACTTCATAAGGGGATAATAATATGTCAATGTTGTGTTTCCAACTTGTTGTGCTGTCAAGAAAAGAATACATGTAGATTTAAACAATTAGAAAATCTACTGAAGGCCTGCAGGTGGGTCATGTTGGATTGAAAAAAAGTATAATCTGTAAAACTGCAATATTATTTTATTTATTATTATGTATGAGGAGATGTACATGGGCTTAGAAAAGGTAAAAAAAAACCCAGGGATTTACTAAAGGACATAGCTACTGATCCAAAACAGATAAGACCCATCTTTGCCCCGCCCGCTGTTTGCAAAAGTGAGCTATGCCTATGTTTGTGTAAAACCTGACGCTGTTCGTGAGGGCTTGTTGTTCAAGGTGCAGAATTGCGATGATGGTCGCTCTAGAGTAACGTCAGAGTTGCATGAATTCCAAACTGACTGTCCAGACTCAGGTCGCATTTTTAAATTATTCAACCTGTAACAGATTTGGACCACATATGAAAGTGGCCCAAATCAGAACTGGAAAAGATTGGACGCCTTTTGACTTGGGCTGTTAACACTGTCATGAAAAAAAATCAGATATGAGCAAAAATCGGATTTGGGTCACTCGTGTCTACAGACTGAACGAACCTTAGAACCTTTGTCCACTTGTGATCGGATCACTCAGATTGGATTTTAATAGCAGGTGGAAATGGGATCATTAGAGTGAGAGAGTTAGAATGAGGGAGTTCATGGCATTCAGACAGCTAACAGAAGGAGGAGGTTGTCATACTGATCAATAATTACTTCCAGATATTCCTGTTTGGGCAAAACAAAGATGAGAGGCAGTTAAATAGCACACATAAATCTCCCTGCTAGATGACAAAAACCTTCAAGGCAGAATATCCACTTGAGGGGACCTGCTCTGATACTTGGATCACATTGATAGCTAGGAACAGTGTATTAACATTAAGTACCATCTTTCATGTTTCCCTCGGCTCATTCAGGTCTCAGACCTATTGTTTAAAGAAGCCAGCTGGTAGGTTTTTTCTACCGACCATTGTGTTTAGTCCCTGTGTGCTGTCTATCTGATTTCTGCTGCTGATGAATAAAAGGGTGTTTTCATTGTTTGGAAATCTTGCTCTAATGGCTAGGAGGGAGAAGTGGCCATGAATAATCTCTCATTATTTTTTCTATTTCTCTCTAAAAACAGTAGGATCAAAGGCTGACAGCTAGTAGACAAGATGCTGTATTGTAGGCTCGAGTATAGCTTGTAGGATTTAACTACCGGTAATCTGTTAAATCTTCTACAAAAACCGGAGGGCAAACATTATTTTTACTGTTTAAATTTACTGTTACTGTTCCAAGCCAAGAACTCTCACATGTATCCCACTTCAAATAATGGATTGTCATTTTTACACTTTGGTTTTTGTATGGATTAAACAAAGGAGAAGTAACATGTTACTTAGTGAGTTTTAGAGGTGCTGGTAGGCTGATTTTGTCACCTTAGATTGGACAGAGCCAGGCTAGCTGTATCCCCCTGTTTCCTGTGTTTATGCTAATCTAAAGCTGCAGGCTGTATCCATATATTCAATGGAAAAATGTGAGAATGGTATTCATTTTCTCACCTGATTCTGGAATTATTCCATTAGCCTACGCATTGAAGGGTGTTATGGGTAACCATGGTCACAGAGGCTCGCAGAGGAGCAGCTGACATGTACACCTTCTAAATCTCAAAATCATCTGTGCTGTCACATAAGTTGTTTGGTTGATTTAACTCCCGTGACTATGTGGGTCCGAAACAAAGATTATTATAAACAAACTTACTATATACGTACAAGCACAAAACAAACCACTATGTGAACATATTCATGGGACCCCCGTGCAGCTCATAGAAGCACAGTTCTACCTTTACGCTCCTTCTGTAAGCAAACAAGTGAATTTCCCAAATGTCCAACTTCTGCATGCAATATCACATGACAATATCAGTTCAAGGTATGGCAGCAATGTGGGTATATTTAAACATAGACCCCCACACATAGGAATTAATGACACACATCCTGGTCCTTGGAAATTGAGAGTAATTTTTCCAATAAATGCAAAAACAACCTACAGTGCATTTAAGAAACATGCTTACTATGCATACATGAAAAGGAAAATACCATACTAAGATGAATATAGCCAATACTGTGATCTAGCTGTGTCTCTTTCTGCTTTTCTGTTTTAACAGCAGGTGGCGGGGAGCTGTGGTAATTGTGCTCTAGCCAAGGCGTGTGTTAGTGTGAGTGTAAGATAAGAATCCTGACAACCTTTTTCCCCTTATTGTTTAAACAGTCATATTGTACATATTTGTTTTTGTATGTATTGTTTATTTCCTTTCACACACACACACACACACACACACACACACACACACACACACACACACACACACACACACTAGGGACAATGAAGACAATACTGGGCACAATGCTAATGTGTAATTAAAATTCAACCACAGACAGGGTAATTACTGCCTCTGAGCTCTGTATTCTAGGATAAATGACTGTGCTTCTGTTGAGATAAATAGCTTCTGTATTTTGATGTCCATTTTAGGGCTGTGTTTGTGTGTGTGTGTGTGAACGACAAAGAGGGTGAGAAAGAGATCTGTATTTGTGTATCTGTATTGGCGGATCATCCTTAATCTAACACAGTACTCACACAAAGGGGGATCAATAAAGTCCTCCAGAATTGTCATAATTATTGGCCCAATCATTTAAATGAAGCGTTCTTAGTGTTCCTTTCCCCAGTGTATTTCACAAAGATATATCTTTTTGAAATGCATCCATATTGCTTTATCTCATCTACCCATATGGTGGATGAATTATTCTGACATCAGAGGGCGCACAGAGATACATATGAACAGTCTGCCTCTCACAGCAGATGCTCACAGACAGTGGCCAAATGTAAATTTCCAAAATGTTAACGGACATATTTGTTTACGTTGGCAAAGGTTGATCCTTATTTATCAAACCATATGCTGACAAACATATTTCTAAACTTGGACCCCAAATACATTAAATAAGTGGAACTGCAACTGCAAATTAATCCTAAAATAAAATCCACATTTAAGATTAAAACAAAGTTTTACACTCACATCTCGTTCGGGATGTTGTTAGGCATGTTACATGTATGTATTGGTGCGTACTGGGCTCTTACAACATAGACAAAAACATCACAATACAAATTAGGAAGAACGCCGCAGTACATTGCCGGTCGTAATCTAACCATAATCACCATAATCACTTCCACATGCATACGTGGAAAGCATGAGGCAGGGAGAGGACACCTTCCTGCCCTTCCATGTTAACACATAGAAAGCCTTAAGCGGGGAGAGCAGCCGTGGCAAGATCCCACTAGAGTACAGAACAGAGCAGCATCAATGACAGCAGACATGACTGATTAAGTCAGACAACATAAATATAAATTTAAAAGGAGGAGCTAGGGTGGAGGTGGGTTGCAAGCGCTAGCAGAGATGCAGTAAGGTAGGCTAGAAAAAGCAGTTTAAAAAGAGCGCTCTATTTGGAAATCTAATCACATGCTTAGGAGGGAATCAGCTGTGCCATCAGCTGGTATGCTGGCTTAGGATCCGTCAGCTATGAGCTGAGATAATAGCGGAGCTTGACTCCGTGACCTGCCTGAATTTACGCTATGATTTATTGGGGGGGCAGGCAATAATGTGACAATGCTGCAACTTGTCCAACTGATGGAAGTTGCAGTTACATTTCAAAATAAAGTTGACAATATCAACACAATGAAATCATTACCAGGCTGTCTTTGTATTTACCACAGAACCAAAGGAACATAAAAAGAAGACATACTTTATAAATCTTGCAAGGGGGATTTTTTTACTCTGCTGTTAGTTACATACATTACACAAGCCTGAAATACACACACATGCTCAGGACCTATACATGCACAAATGGAGAGATGTTACAGTGAGGGGGTTCCCATTAAAGGTGCCCCAAGCAGTTGGGGATTAGGTGCTACCTTGGCCGACCAAGGAGCACCTCTCCAGCAACAAAACAGACAAGAGAGATATAAAGCGAAGCCTGCCGAGCTTGTTAAGGCACAGAACTTGAGTTCTGCATCGACTGATGTTTCAGCTGGGTCTAAATATCCCTGTTTTAACATACAACACGAGTGTGCACGCACACATGCATACACACATACACGCACACCCACACACACACATATTGCTGTTTCAGCAGAAATGGGGGCATGCTGTTTAGAGTGAGTGCATGTTCTCCATTCACGCTGATTCAGCAGACTATGAAGGTGAGTGTTAACGCCCCATAATAGGTTTCATAAATTCACATGCCATAGCAGTGTTGGCCACATACGCAGTGTAAGAGGATGCCAAGAATGGCAGGGAAACCATGTATTGGTGCTAGCTCAACACTATGCTGTGCCACACATTGCCTTTCCTAATTACATGGCTTTGCTCAAGAACTGTCAGTGCAGCAGCCAAGAGCAATGAAGCGTGACAGGTCTGAGAGCAGGATAACGGAGTGTCAGTGCCTTTTCCTCAGGAGGAACAGGAGGTTCAGATTCTACCAGAGTACGCCTTGCTCCATTTAGTTAACCTAAACTGTACACTCAAAGATTGCAGGATTTTGTATTTTGTAATATTAGAAACAAAAAAAGCAGATAGCTCTTACACAAAATGTACAGAGGAAGACCCATGGATGTTAATCATTTGTTGGTAGTGAGTTTAATTGCATTAGTTTTGCTTAAATGAGCATCACTGTGTGTCATTTACTTGCACTTCACTAGTGTCAACAAATAAAATTTTACGTTCATCTACATAAATGAAATGAAGTGGAAATAACACTAGCCCTGAAACTCACAGGTCTTCTTACAGTAAAGCCACTTGACAGGGACAAAACACTGCATTACACACTGTAAATTATGTCAAAGACGCATGGAGGGGCGTAATTTATTAATACTGATCGTTGCATGTGGGAGGGAGCACTCTCCTGTCGGGCTTCCCTCTCTACCCCTTTCTCGCTGTCTTCCTCCCCACCCGTGTTCTCATCCTGCATCTCTGCAGTGTCTGAGGTCACTGAACCAAACATTACATAACGTCAAGATAACTACGGATCACTCCCTTAGGCATCATCTTTACTCCCTGCCTGGCAGCACACTGGGTGGCCTACTGAAATGATGCATTCATATGTATGAAAGTAGCAGGAGGAAAAAATGGTGGAGAGACAATTGGATTAAATTTGAGTGTCAAATAGAGGTAAAGATGGTGAGCAGGAATAACAGAGCAATAAGAGGACTTGATTGTGGGCAGCTGTCTCTCTCCTGCCCTCCCCACTATTCTCCTGTTCCCAGCTACTGTATATCATGTATGTCACTTTCTCTTTTTCTCTGCCGGCATTCCTTTGCTTTGAATTACTAACTCTTTCCCTCTTTCTGGTTGTTTTCACTTTCTTTTTGTACCTGCATATAAAGACAATGGCATTGAGAAAAGGATGAGATTCCCACATCCCAAAAACTCTGAAGATGCTGAGGCTACACAAAGTGAACTAGTAAGAGAGAAGAGTCAGAGACACAAGCAAAGATCAAGAGGTGAGTCACAACTCAAGTTAATAAATTTTGTCAAATTTATATTTTTAAGTCCTCAAAGCCCTTTACAGGGACTATATAGGATACAAATAAAACGTAAACATTTTATAACGAAATAAAGATTGCAAGAGGGGAATTAGCTGGTAAGTTTAAAGAGGTTGGTTTTGAGGGCCTTTTTGAATGCTGACAGTGTGGGTGCATGTTTGATTTGGTAAGGGAGTGAGTTCTACAGAGAGGGGGTGGCGATTGAAAAGGCCCTGTCACCTCTGAGGCCTGGAGATTTGCAGATATGAAGGAGAACCTGGATTGATTACAGGTACACACACATTTTTTGGAAGAGATGGGATGTCCAGGGTGTCCATGTTGGGAGTCAACTCACATACTGCATAGATCAATTCAATTGAGAAGAAATGTAAATATAAATTTGCCATCTAGACTCTGTTTAATCTCACCCCCTGCCAAGCTTAATTCAAAAGCCCCTTTGACACAGCCTGTTCCGCCAAGCGGTTCTGTATAAAAGGCGCACAAACACGGAATGTGGGGAAACAGTTGCTCTAAGCCAGCAACAGAGAAAGTAACAAAGCGACATAGTGACATACATTAGCAGCATTGCGGATTTCTGATTGATGTAATCCATGTCACCTCCATAACATATATAAACTGTTTCAACTGTAGACTGTGGAGCCGCACTGATGTGCAGCCGACTACAACTTAAGAATCATTTACTCTACCAGCAGTACACAATATTTTTAGTAAATTCTTCTTGAGCCTTTAACAAAAAGCACGTGATTTGTTTTTAACCCTGCCATTATTCAGTTGGTTGATAAAAATTCTCCCGTTACATAAGCCTTTTGTCCTCTCTGTTTTGGTACAACTTGAATTTCAGGTTGCTTGGAGAAAACCATCTCATTTATTATGCATAGAGAGAGCACCGTGTTTTTTTTTTTTTTTTTACAGCCCTGTTAAGATTTATAGAGAAAAGAGCACAAAAAACAAAGGAGAAAAAAAAACCAGTGACCACAAGTGCTATCTTGGTTTGGTCTTGCAATCTCAGCCTCTCCATCTACTTTGTAATAAGTCATATTTCCTCTGCCTTGGTGGAGCCTACTGAAATGTGGGGAAGCTGTGGATCCCCACTGTGGATGGCTAAGGGCAAGGCAGATGACTAGTTGCATGACATAATGCCAGCAGTGACAGGTGCAAAAGGCGCAGGGAGGCTTAGGCCTGAGCAGAGAGCAGTGTCTGTGGAGTAGGGCAGTGCTGTGGGAGAAACAGAACATAGTTGTGGACCTTACATATTTGCAAATACAAGGTTTTTCTGTCCTTGGGAAAAACAGGGTGATGAGCTGAGAAACTGAGTTGTGGAAGAATCAAAATGGGAATTATAGTGCAAGTTTTGTCATCTCAGTCCAAAAGTGCTGTTTGGAAGTGATTCATCGTCTGGGCACCACAACCATCCACTAGAAGAGGTGGACCAACTGATCAACTGAACAAACAGGAATTACTGCCCCTTTAGCAGAAGGAAATGGCATGCCATCCAAAAGTAGATGTGCCTAAGATAACAGACAAAAATGTCTTCATATATCTTGTCCTAACATGCTTGCTTGTTGGTCATAGGAGTCTGATTTGCAAAAAACCTTTACCAGTCTTAATTTACTACAGCACTGTGGTGGAATATGTTTTGCTAGTAGGTTTAATTTGGGTGACCTTACATATATTATATTTAATCAAGCAAAGCAGTGTGTTGTAGATCTACATTAAAATGAAGTAATTGTTTGTGAATGATTTGACCAAGGTAAGTTAATACGGCATGTACTGTAGACTCCAGAATATGACTCAAAGCCTTGTGGGACCTCACAGCAAATACTAAATGAGGTGGAAGAGAAGTTTTCAATCTTTGTTGGAGCCATTTTCATTGGTTGACCAGTGTGTGATGCTGGAGATGTAAAGTTTATTTAAATGTGGCCTAATTGGGTCAGCTGTGTTGCGCACAGCAAGGTCACAGTTTTTTGACGTGGTTACGTGTAGGAGAAGGATTAAAAGAAGACCAGTTATTATGTTTGATTTTTTTGTTTACTTTAAATAAACGGATTGTCATATCCAATTTTAAGATTGAAACTCTTGGTCAACAAGTAATTAATGGACAATTCTTAAAACTAAGACACGCATTTACACGGATGCCACACGTCAATCTTCGACCAAACAAATGGCAAATGCGCGCCACCAATCTTCATTATAGCTTGTTTATTTGAGGCTAATATGTCAGATACAGATATTTACAATAACTCAATGACTCAGTGACAATCAGATTCATCTATTAGGAGTTATTAATATTAGAAACAACAAGTGACAACAAATTAAAAAATAAAGCTGTTATGTATTTTGACACACTGAAAAAAGGTAATTCAGTGAACTACAGATGTTTCCTTTTTTAAGGTATTTGGGGCATTTTTCTCTTACTCAATAGCAGATGAGGTGTCAGGAAAAAAGAGAAGAGAGAAAGTGTGGACGACATGAAACAAATGTTGCTGGCCAGAAACCAACAAGGGACAAAATGATCACTGCGCTGTGTATGACATACATCTTAACATTAAGACTTTCCTTTCACAAAAAAGAATGTTCCTGCAGCAACTCCAAGAAGTCCAAGGAACAGGCCGAGTCCACAAAAGACAGTGGGACTAATACTAGTCTGATGTATGTCAGCCTCTGTGGAGGACAAGAGAAAAACATTGAGAAGTTATGAAACCAAATCTTAAAGTGCCTTCAGTATTGACTAATTCTCATGTAAGACCAGTCAAGAGAGTATTATAATATACTATATTACTATACTATATTATAGGATAATATAACATACCTAATATAATATATATACACTATATGAAGCATTTTTTCCTCACCCCAAAACTTGGTCTGAGGCTTCTCCAGCGACGCATGTTCCACAGTGCAGCTGTAGATGTCTCCTTCCTTTGGGACGAAGTTTAGGTAGGAGAAAACATGAAATGTTCCATCAGGATTGTTTATGCATTTGTTGAAAGGATCTTCCACTGTTAAGTATATATCATTCTTGGTCCACTTTATGTTGATGGAGGGAGGGAAGAAACGATTGATGAAGCAGATGAGGGTATTTTCTTCCTCTTCTATCACTTCATCTCTGGGGTAGATGATGATTTCTGGGGGCTCTGACACAATACAGTGCACTTTCAATAGTCTTTACTTTAGTTAAAGAAACTAAATAAAACATTGCTAAATGGATACAGTATCTTCACCAAAAGTTGACAGTGAACATAACATATGAACATATTGAATATCACTTACCTTTAGTCTTTGTTGTAGCAGACTTGTCTAATTTATATCTCATCAGTTCACCTCTGCACACAAATCGGTAATGTAATGCAATTTCGTAAGCATAGGGAACATGGAAAATTGTAGGGATTTTACTATCCCAAACAAGAAGCCCTTTTTCAAAGTCAGCATAGTAGAGTTCATCACCATCGAGTGTCATAGTGAGTTGAGTATCACTTGAGTCAAAGCACCCAAAGCTTTGACATAACTCATGACTTTCTAGGAAAATGAAACAGTCCATACATTAGCTCAGCAACAACTGTTCATAAAAACATTCATACAATCATAAAAAGATATTGTAAATATGTGATTTGGTTCCAATTCTTTTATTTTTTTTAAATGCAAAAAGAACAGTTAAGGTAATAGCCATACTTACTTTGTGCGTAGATAAAAACTGCTCCTGAGAGAATAAGTATAATTTTGAAGTACATATGGTTCGGTTTGTACATACAAATCAGAATCAGAAAAGGATTAAGTTTGTCAACTCCTCTTGGTCTCTGCAGTAAGTTTTCAATAAAGATTAGACTTATCAAGGTTGGCTGGGCTACCCGCAACCTTCCGCATACCTACAATTATTATTGGCAACAAACAGAATCACAAGGGGAAGTCCACCAAAGGGTAAGTCAGGAGAAGATTCAATTAAGAATACCACTTTAAAAAGGTGTCCTGTGGAGTTGTCTTGTAAACAATCAAAAGTTGTGTTTACATTCGGTATTAATCACTAAAACTCATTGTGCGTATCCTAAACTCTAAATATAAAAATCTGTTATTGTTACATCAAACACATCAAGCTTTGTGGTTGGTTTCTTCCTGGTGATTTGGCATCCATTGGAACCATTACGTTCCTTATGGTTTTACAGTTGGTTTGGCAGGTTAATAAATCAGAGCAGTTTCCTTCTTCAGAAAAGGGTAAAAGCTCAACATGATCACACTTTCTTTGTCTTTTTATTATTTTAAATACTTAAAATTTGGGTCAAAGCAACCCTGTTTTCTCAGATGCCATGTAAACACCATATGCTGAATAAAATTGGAGTTCCCATAACCCGGTTATTGGACCTAGATAATACCCTTTAGTAACCGTGGTATTTCTGCATGTATATACCTTAACCCCATGTCTGCCCCTCCCCACTCTGCTGCAGTGGTTTTTGTGAGTGGCGATACAAACTGTTGCTATGATACAACAAAACAGCACTGTCCACTACTCACAGGTTAGTAAGTAATACATGCTGATGACAGCTTCTAACTGAAATGCGTTCATTTTTTATCCACATTATATAAAAAGATAAGCCCTCTGTGAGTGCCACAATTTCTCCCTCTCTTTAATCCTTGTCACTGCACACTGTCTAAGATTTGGTGCTTGCGGGTTACACCTTTGATATCTTTCTAAATTCAAACAACGCACAGCTGGACGTTTTCATTTACTGCTGATTTGTGTAAACAGTTGGTAGCGCTGTTGCTACTCGAGCCGACTAGATATGTTACATGTGCAATTTCTGTCTGATGTGGGCTTTGTCATGCAGTATGTTAACACCTTGTCTGCTGTTTGGGTTTATGTTTACTAAAATGGTTAAATATTAACAGTGCTGTGCACTGTAGAGCCAATGCTGCTGGTTCTGCCAGTGCAAATATTCAGTATATTTAGCCTGAATAGGATAGACAGGTTTTGTCTATGATGTTGCCTACAGCCTTTATAGACTTTGTTAAGCATGTTGTAATTACAGTGTTTTTCTATTATTGCCTTTGTAATGCAATATGTTGCTAAGAACTTTTTTTCCTTTTACTATTTCTAAAATCTTTTTTGGGGGGAAGGATGGCCTACTCACTTTTGTACTGGCTCACCCACAATTTTGTGCCTATGACACTGGTTGTGCATTGGCAGAGCCATTATTACTGTGCATGTAAATGCACTTATGTGTTAGTATTATAATTTTCATTATAAGATATAATTATCTAAAGCAGGTTTGATTCATATCTATTAACATTGTTAACATTCAAGTGAAAGCCATTTTTGTACATTTTAAATAATCTCAACTCAATATATTTGATAAGTTCTTAACATAACAAATAATTCTGATATTTAAGGCCTAGTCAGGCAGCTCTCTTTCATTAAAAAGGTTTTTCATTAATAGTGTGACATTGGATCATATAGGACTGAATAAAACACCAAGTATGGCCTGGCACGCATGCACACATTAGAAAAGGCAAAACATTAACTATTTCACAAGAAATAACACACTGGAAGTGAGTTACATTTGTCATATAAATAACTTAATCGGACATCAACAGGACAGGAAACTGGATTTCTGGCAGAATCTAGCTGGAGAAATTGGCTTTCCCCAATCCCTTACCTTGATAATAGAAGCTATTGAGCATATTCATGACATTGAAGTCAGGTAAACTGCAGAAAGTTGACTGCAAAGTGTGAGAAAAACATGGATATAAATATGTATAGTAGTGAGGCTTACATCACAACAGCTGCAGATGGTTTTACAGCACCCTTTCAAACACACGTACACACAACCAGACTTAACTCACATGATCTTTACAGGCATTTAGCCAATGATATTTTACTATGAGAGCATGTCCATGACCTCTGTGCCTACAATAGCTAACATAAACTGTGTATGTACACGTGTGAATACAAAGCAACTGTGTGCGAATGGTTGTGCATTATTGTGGAAACCAGGGCACCATGTATTATTTTTCTTTAGTAAAACAATACAGTGAGACATGAACACTAAGGCAATGATCATTATCTATTAGCAGATCAACAATAATAACAAAATAGAGCTAAATGTAGTTTTTTGAAAAATGACATCACTGGAATTAAATAGCAGAATCACTGGGGTCTGCTGACAATAGCATCAGACGCCATAGGGAGAGAGAAAAGGATCCATGCTGCTAGTCACCTGTAACCATGGCACTTACTAGTAGCTGCCCTGGAACTTTAAAGCTATAGTTTGAGTTTCTGTCTTCCCCATGAGGAATTCAAAGTATTGACAACAACACTGTCGGAGCGTCCATAATGATACAGCCTTCTGTGACGGCGCCCCCAAATTTTGTGCCGAAAGAAATTTGTGTCCGAGCCCGACCCAAGCCCGACAGTTAAAATCTAATTTTTTCTCATACTAATGCCGCTCGCTTTTACTAAGCAACTGTAGGAAGGCATTCTAAAATGTCAACAGATGAGCGCACACGGGGCAACAAGTGCACATTAATAAGCCGATTAATTTAAAATGTTCAACGTGTTAACCTTTCCTGGCTGCGTGGGTCGAGCGTGATCAGAAAACCAGTGGAGACTCGTTACCCCAGGGTTGACGTTACAAAATGAATAACGTCGGGGTTAAAATCCCGTTTCTGGTGAGCAAATGAATCAACTTGGCTTTCAGTCTGGGGTTTATTTCGGACAGAGCACACACTTCCACCGACTTGCTCTCTTTGCATCTACATGTCTGCTTTCTCTTTCTCTTCTTTCCACACACACACACACACACACACACACACACACACACACACACACACACACACACACACACACACACACACACACACTTCTTAAAAAGGAGCTGCAGCACCATTTTACAACAAATGCCTTATCGCACTGACGTGACGAACCAAACCAGACCATAATTTCTAATCTCTCCAAACCCGGCCCGGCCCGTTGGGTACCGTTGGGACCTATTGGGCTCGGGTCGGTATCCATGTTACCTTGGAAGAAAAACTGGCCAAGGTCCACTTCAGGAAATATTGTCCTTGTGTGTTTCTTAAAGATATATGATGCTTTTTTATATATATGATTGCTCTCCAATGAAAGATGGTATTTTATGGAATGGATTTTGATGGTGTGTCTACCTGTCTCATTCGGTTGGTGTTAAAATAGAGAAAAGGCTGTACAATACAGACAGACACACACACAAAATCATGGTAGAAACACATTCTGTAAATACACATGCACTCTGACCTGTGTTAGATGATGTTTCATTGCCATAGTGAAGCACTAAACTATTCTATTTACAAAGTCACTATCCAATTTCAATAGCTCTTCAGGTCTTTTAAAATCATTTAAAAGGTGGGTGGATGCTTGATGTAAAATATCTTTATATGAGATGACAATTAATGTTATCAATTGTGTGCCCTTTAGCAAACTCTTTTCTTCTGCTGTTTTTCCCGAGAACCAAACAGCCGTGTGGGTCAATTTGGACAATTCATCATTAAAAGAGATTACTAATCAGTTGTGAACTGCTGAGTTCCTATAGCAACCACTACTACCTGTTATTTTAGTCTACACACCATATCTGTGCATACATGCATACACACCCACATACTGTATAAGCCTATGGACCTACATTTGTGTGGGTGTGTGTCATGGTCAATAACTCTTGATGTGATGTATTTACTGAGCAGTCTTCAACAGAACAGGGCTGCCCTTTGATACACTGTGGCTTTGACATTGTCTTAGAGCAACTGCAAAAGCATTTGTTCCCAACCCCCAACATAATAAAAGTGCCACAATGAATTGTGTGTGCATTTGTGAAAATTCACAGAATGGGAGAAAGTAATGTGCAAATGCAGGTCTGAGAGTTTAACGCTGTAATGTAATCTCTGACTAAGCAAACGCAAATGGGTGTTAATAAATGTGTTTTTTGGACACTTTTGCGTGTGTGTTTCTTGCATGGATTGGGGGTATAATATAATGTGTGTAAGAAGCAGTGTCACTTTAGCAAATTACAATGTAGAGAGAGAAAAAAATAATAATAAATCAGGAAATCAATAACATTGTAACAAACATAAAATAATGAATGGTTCAGAAAATGACGTAAATGGGTAAGGATATAAAATGAGTAATTTATTTTCCTATGCTCTGCTAGAAGATTACTTATATAGTACTATGCCGAGTCTTTGCAACCTTTAATTGTCTATCTCAATCAAAGCATAATTCCAGTTTAAGACATGTAAAATTATATCCCTAGTAACACAAGACTCAACGCTGAATATGACGCTGGATTACTTGTGAAGGTGGATGTTCTGTAGCAAATGCCTTGGGGGAAAGCTAATGACTGATCCATGTCACTTACCATTACTATTATATACACAATCCATCACCAATCAGAGTGAACAATGCATCCTGATACATTGTGATCACATTAAAGTGGGGCATGCCCAGCTGCTCCACTTCTCATGCTGCATCTCTCCAACCACCTGTCCCATAACTCTACTGACACATTCACAATGTCAGCACAGCTTCTATTCTCAGTAGCCATTGTTTCTCCTTGTTTAGACAGGATGCTGACAGTAAAGTTTAGGAGGACAGGAACAGAGAAGGTGGGTACAGGGAGGGACAGACAATTAAGAATTTCCTTTTCTGATAAGGTGAATGATGATAGCTTCCTGTTAAACTGGTGGTAGTGCAGACTGCTCTGTAGCACACACAAACACACAAATGGATTTTTTCGCAACTGTGTTGCAGTCGCCAAACATTCAAATTGTTTGCAAAGACTTGTGAATGGCTCAAATCATTGGTACTTGGGTCCAAGGAAGTTTGGGCTGCTTACGTTTACTTACGACGTTAAGTTTACGTCCTACAAAATATCCGTCATCCTTAAAAGAGAACAAAAACGTATACTGATATTTTTACTAGGGACAAATTCGTCTTGAACTTTAATGTCAAAACAATGTCACCAATATGTTACATTTAGATTATATGCACGTTGCACACATCCATTTACAATAAAAGAGTATACTCCCAAGATCAGCAGCATTCACTTGGGCTGCTGGGTTAGAGTCCAGAAAAAGAGCAAGCTGAGCAATCTAGATAGATTTGTCATTTTTAAAGAAAGTCCACCCAAGAAGAATGGTAGCGTCAATCCTTTCAGTAAGTGCCGCAAAACAACATATGTTTACATTAAAGTCACAAATGCCTCCTGAGTAAAAGTTTATCACCAATTAGATGATGTGGGACGGGTGGATTAATTCAACAACAAATTGGACTTTAACACGGGAGACAGCTGTTCAGTTCCCCTTTTCAACTGGCAGTCAGTGTTGGGTTATCTCTTTAAACACACTTGAAAATACATGCTTTCTCGCCTAAATGTTTTTCTCAAAAAATTGATACAGCTCCCATATACTTTGGCCCTCTGGGATGTGCCTGAGGTCATTGGGAAGCTCAATTTTTTGTTCCAAGTGTCACTGTGATTCTAGGCCTTACTGACACAGCGCTACAGAGGTTAGAATGGAGCTTTCTATTTCCGTCCAAGTAAAGCATCTGTAAAATGATTTGAAAACTGTAAACATATCAGATGGGCTACACACAATACTAGTACCATAGCCACATGTCTCAACTTACTACAGAAAAAATCAAGAAGATAAACACTCAGAAAATGGATTTTATATGAATTTATTTCTACAGATACGTCTGTGCGTTTTTTTCTTCCTTTTGAAAAGTGCAAAGAAAAAAGCCCAAAAAGTGCAAAATACAAAACTTCTCAAATAAAAAAACACATCCCCATCAATCCCACACATACTTGAAATAACTATATACAGTGAGGAAAATAAGTATTTGAACACCCTGCTATTTTGCAAGTTCTCCCACTTAGAAATCATGGAGGGGTCTGAAATTGTCATCGTAGGTGCATGTCCACTGTGAGAGACATAATCTAAAAAAAAGAAGTCCAGAAATCACAATGTATGATTTTTGACTATTTATTTGTATGATACAGCTGCAAATAAGTATTTGAACACCTGTCTATCAGCTACAATTCTGACCCTCAAAGACCTGTTAGTCTGCCTTCAAAATGTCCACCTCCACTCCATTTATTATCCTAAATTAGATGCACCTGTTTGAGGTCGTTAGGTGCATAAAGACACCTGTCCACCCCATACAATCAGTAAGAATCCAACTACTAACATGGCCAAGACCAAAGAGCTGTCCAAAGACACTAGAGACAAAATTGTACACCTCCACAAGGCTGGAAAGGGCTACGGGGAAATTACCAAGCAGCTTGGTGAAAAAAGGTCCACTGTTGGAGCAATCATTAGAAAATGGAAGAAGCTAAACATGACTGTCAATCTCATTTTTTTTGGCGATGTCGGAAAAAAAGTTTTTGGCAATCTTTCATCGCTGTAAAGACACGAGGGAAAAGGTAGGAATGCACACTCAACACTAGCGGCCCAGTATCTTTCTGTATTTCTTTACTTTATAACAGGATTATAACTATAACTAAGTCATCTTATGCTTTGCATGGGCTTAAATCATGAGACTTTAAGCTTTCAAATGGTGTGCTGCATGAGCGTGTTTATGAAAATTTAATGCTTTCAATTTATGAAAACGTATGAGTGAAGAAAACATTTTCACTTAAGTGGAGAAAACGGTGCCCAGTCACCGGGACAGTGTCTGTAAAGAAGCATTGCCACACACTTTGCAACCTAAGGGCCTTTCTAACTAACTTACCGCTATGTTAACAGACGGTGGACTACACAGCTAACAACAAGCTTACACCGTGACGATGAAGGTCCCCTTAACAACCTATTCTGTCGTATAATCTGGAAGACATTCTTGTTGTGGTTTTACTGTCTTTGTGTGTAGTGAGGTTATTAGGGGTGTTAGTATAAGTTTGTAGTAATGTGTAGTGTTAGCTGCTCATTCTTGTTTATGAAGAAACTACTAATTAAAGAAATATCCTGAGCACGTCCAGGTACAACCAAAAGAGCAGAGCTGACCCAAGTTAAAACATTTGTGTGTATTTTAGTAGCATTCTGCTAGTGCACATTCCACTAGATATTGCAAAATAAATAATTCATCTATGAGGCTGCTTGTTCCTGGAATTAAAGTGGTGTACCCAGGTTCTTTGAAAGTGTGTGTGCATGTATGTGTCTGTCTGCAGTGTGTATATGCGTGCAAGGGACCATTAAAATATGTCACTGCTTTCTTTAACCTCACAGAACCTCTATTTGAAGCTCGGTGTTGCAATGTGTGGAGTTACAAATAAACAGTGAGAGGCAACAGCAACAGGGCACAAGTGATGGCACAGAAAGCACATTAGCCATCTTTCTGGTCACGGCAGCTTATCTCCACCAACAACTTTCATTTGTGAGCTAGTTGTCTCTTTGTTTTCTTTTCAGCTCACCTCTGTCTTTGTGTCTGCCCATTATTGACCATGTGCCTTTTACTTAATGAATGCAGTGCCTACTGTGTTCCAATCAATGTTAAAGGCTGAATCATGCCTAACTCGGCTACATCACATGGTAACATGTTTTCTTTCTGTAATGGTGGTACAGACATGGACTCTCTCACCCACCTCACCTGTCAGTTAGTCAACCTGGTTCCCACAACCTCCAGTCACCTGACCAACTGTTCCTGCACAACTGCTCTTAAGTTAGTCCTTAGCTCTCTACTATAAATAGAAAACTGTTGACCCTAGATGTTTAACAGATCATTAATTTTGCTATGTTGCAGTCAGTTCAGTCTTCAGTTCAGACTGATGATAGAGTGAGACACAGATTTTTAAAGAGTCAGACAGACCAAAGACAAACACAGCATGCAGTATGCAGACATCAAGGCCTCATCAAGAAGCCTTACATGAAGATCATTTAAGTGTAGGGCAGCCCTTTCTGAAGTATAACATCTCTGTAGTGATTTGCCACTGCTTTACTAATCCATTGCACCATAATCTGAATGCCACCAGTCTCCCAACTCATCAAAAGTACACACAAAGTTATTTAGCACACTAAAATAATTATTTAAGAGCGTGGATACGAATCACATTGTAGTAAATGCCCGCAATTGCCCATTGTTCCCCAAAACATTAGCCGAGCCGACCACAATGGAATGCACTGATGATTATAATGCCAATGTTACAGAAAAAACAGCAACAATCTGACTAAAAAAAAAAAAAGGTTCTTAGCTGCAGAGGCGCAGATAATTAGCTTTAATAGAGAAGCCATAGTCTCAGGTTTGTGAGTGCAATTTCGAAAATGCAACCAAGATTTCAATTATTCGCAAAGCACAGACTCATTCAGTGCTGTACTATGAGCCACAGCAAGCTGGCAGCTTGATAAGCATAGATGTCAGCCAAATAGAAGCAATTCAAGTAATGGTATGTGGATAAATAACCAAACTGATCACCATCAGTAACAACTAGTGGTGGAACGTATCAAACTGACTGTTAAATATATCCATGTTTCAAACAAAAAAATGAGTTGATTTCTGGTGATGGCTATTTTTTAGAAAATATATGTTATTTTTTATTTCAGATGGGTTTTTCATGACTAATATGACAATCTTCCTATTCTTTCTTCATGTCACTCTCTTTTCCTTGTCAGTCCCAACTTTTTTTTCGGTCTCAAATGTAATTTCTGTCATTGTTGAGAGTTTTAAAGGGAGGAGGAGGAGAGTGTAATTTGGCAGCACCACACAGGCAGCATATAATATTGTCTTGCATGAGTTCACCTGGAATCAGCAGACTGCCGCCACAAATAAATCACTGTATTGGAAACACTGGATATTTAAGTAAACAGCATGCACAGTATAACTCATTGAACACAGTCAAAAAAGGAAAGCAACTAGTGCAACTTGTAACTGAGAAACAAAGCAAAGTACTGCAAAAATAAACAAAGAAAAGGCAAAAAAAAGAATCTATTGTATTTTTGTCATGCACTCTCTTCCTTTGGTTTCATGTTTGAATCCACCCAGAAAAATTGCAAGAGTTAAAAATAATTCCACATCAGCACATCAGTTGAGTGTTACAAAAATGATCATGAGCTTACAACAGTTAAGTGAAAGTTTTAAATGAACTATGTTGGGTCTGTTGGGATGGGTCTGTTGATTTGACAGTTTTCCTGTAATGTTCTTTTCATCATGGAGATGCTGTATCCGATGTGATTATTTTTTGTTAAAGATTGTTCATGAAGATCCAAGGCCACTCTGATAAGTAGCTTAAACACTGGCACTGACTGAAAGTGTAATCAAGCTCCTTGGCTTAGGGGGGCACTTTACCACCTTTAATAAACAATGATGGTTAGCTGACTTACCCTGTTTTTACACAGCAAAGATGATGTTCTTGTTTCCTCAACTCATTCTCCAAAGCTCATTACTCAGAATCTGATCAAGCAAACGATGATAGTAATTCAACTGCTGCTCAGGTGCAGAAAAGACACTCTGTTCTTTAACCAGTGAATGGTTAATTAAATGCAGAGGAAACCGCATGGTAATTGAGGCAGTAAAAGCTCTGCTCAGTGTAGTCTGAAAATGAATGTCAGAATGAATTGTCATTTGTTCTAGTGGGTATTAAAGATATCCCTATGGGGAAACTAGTTGCTGTTGTGTGTAGCTTTGAGGCATAATAGAAAACAAAATACATACAATATAAAGAAATAGAAGCAACTAAAACACAAGGAAACACATAAGACATATTCAACCCAATACAAGTTACAGCATAATAAGGCTTTAATAGGAGCAGTACATCAAACTAGATAGTTTGAGTTTGATACATTTTGTTCATCTAGGACTTAATGAAATCTTGGAAAATATGATTATTTCTTACTACGAGTTAAATTACAAGATTGATGCAATTCTCATGTCTTGAAATATTTAGCAGGAACAGCTAGCTAGCTTAGCTTATAAACTGGAAAAAGGTAAACAGCTAGAATGGCTATGTCCCAAAGAAACAAAATTCACCTACTGTATCAGCACATCTAAAGCTCCCCAACTAACATGTTATATCTCTCACCAACATGAAAAAAATGACAAATTGACACAATTGGCATGTGCCTGACTCATTTTTGGATAAGAGCAGTGGCCAGGCAACCAGTGGAAACTCCAGGAAGTTACTGGTCCCGATATAGCGTGTTTATTAGTGAGCTATTAAAGGTGCTGCTAGGCAGATTTTGTTACCGTTGGACAGAGCCAGCTAGCAGTTTCCCCGTTTCCAGTTTTTATGATATGCTAAGTGCTAGCACATGAGTATCAACATATTTGTTACAGTGTGAGGATGCCATATCCTAAAACTTTCTCAATATTTGTATACTCTGTGCATACAGGTGCTTACAGGACACCTATTATATACCATTTTCTGGTTCATACTTGTATTTTGTGTTTGTACAAGAACATGTTTACATGGTATTATGTAAAAAAAAAAAAACTAGCTCTGTAGAGGCACCTATCTCTTTAAACCTGCCGTGAAAAATCACCAACAAAGGCTTCTAAACTAAATACTACACAACCGGACGTTTTCCAGCAGGAATGTGACCCAAAAGTTGGAAGAAATTAGGCAGCCAACATTACAGCTTTCCCTGCATGTAGCTACTTGTTGCAGAGTATGTAATATAGACACTGCAGTAACATGCCTGCCTGGAGCAGATAACCATATATGGAATACTCGGTAAGACATCATTTGGAGCAGAGAGAAGAAGAGCGGAGAAAAAACTGTTGAAACCAGTGATCAGAACAGTGGGAAATCTTAAGCGTTGGCTCACATGGATTTCCTTAAAAATATGTTTACCTCATTATTTTAAGCTTTGTCCACATTTAACATGATCATCCAACACTGTAACATTATAGATATGATAGGAAATACAGAAGAGCATAATAGGTCTTCTTTAAGAGAATCATCAATCCACAAAACCATTCAAAAGGCCAAAACAAAATCATGTGGAGTTAGGCAGACTCAGACAGTCACACAAAGCGATCAATCCCCCTCTCAACACATTCATACTGTCTCTTTCTCTCGCTGGCTCATCCTTTGACGTCTAGCAGATCGTCTTAGTGAGCACGCTACTTTCCATCTGGTGCGTGTGAGCCAGGTCACAGCCTGGCTGAGCTACGAGCTCCTCGAGGAACAACGCAAGAGCAGCGTTCTTGTTAGTCAAAGGAGCCTCCACTCTGGGGACTTAAACAAGATCTTGGGTCTGGGCCTTGACATGCTGTGGGGCATCTCAGTATGCAGGTACACAAACAAACATATGGAAACCCCCAGGGACTGGCCTTTCACTGACTGTACCTCATGCTGCAGGAGACCATAAGCAGCTACCATGGAAGGTATACGTATTATCAGTGCAAGCACTAAAACTTCATGCAAGAATACACAGATTATTGTATCATATTATATTATAGTAGGATTATGTCGAGCCATTGTTCTCTGAAGGCCTTATCTAATTAGATAAGAAAGACATCCAACACAACCAGCAATGGATGTGACAATAAAAATGTGAAGGAACATGTTTTGATGAACCGATGGGTTGCTAGACTTTTGTTTTCTTCCTGTGACTACAAAATAACTGACATGATAACAAAGGATGTCCGCATTTGGGTGTGTGTATATCCTTTGTTTATATTGTGACAGATCATACTGTGGCCTCTCTCATCCTGTTAAAGACACGGAAATGTTTCCAGATCAATGGTAGGTTTTCTGAATGTGCACACTAATATAAAAACACTCAACTCGGGCACAATACTAACTGTACAACAGAGACAATGTGACTAAATTAAATTTCATTTGAACTGTGATAGATAATTGAGCTCCAAGAACACACAAAGTATAGCTAGAAAGCAACAACCTTTTACGCGTAAACACACTGATGCACACACGGCTGAAATAGACACAATTACACATTTCAACAACACTAAAGTGATTGTAATAATAAAATGTCCCCATCAAACTGTGTCATTTGTTGCCTGTTTAACAAATATTGTTTTGTTATTTAGTATGAATTATAATAAAATTGTAGAGTTAAATGTTATTCTAAGATTCTTTAAGGTGGGAATATAAATCTCACAAACTACAAAGCAACAGAATACTCAGATCATTGACTATTATCTCTATGAAAGAAGACAGTACTGCAGCTATTTTAGATATAGGTTTTTTGCAGTAGCCAACTGAATTGCACTTGTATATCTTCATGACGTATCCAATTTGTTTTGCAAGCAGTGCTTCAACTTAATTGCCTCCTGAGAAGTCTGTTGAAGATTATTGGTGATCTGTAGTCATGTCCAGCAACAACGCTGTCCACGTCACTAACAGACTCTTATTTATCTGAAGAGACGATTCTGATCTGTGACCCTTGAGACACCAAAGCACTAAATAAACAGAGCAATCCACATACTAGGCCTGCACAATTCGGGGAAAAAGATGAATCACAATTTCTTTGCTTAGAATTGATATCACGATTCTCTGCCGCAATTTTTTTTGACCATGACAAAACAAAACAAATTGACAGTACCAAGCCAAGGTTATTATAGTTTTGCAATTATCAATAGATTTTTTTTATTTTGTTTTGACTTTTTGTTTTCAAATTCAGTTCAATTAGTTTTAATTAGTTTTTTTTTAGGTTAGCATCCATTGTTCGTTTCTCAAATGTAGGCTGCTTTCAAATCCGTGGGATATTTCCCTGCAATAAACTGTCCACATATTTTACCACCTTACACTGCAAGGCACTTGCTTTTACCTGAAACAGTCATAATCAAAAAGGAATCTGCTGCTTTCTTCCGACTTTCGGTACAACCATGAAGCCAGTTTGAGGAGCACGGACTGGTTGTTGTGTTCAAGTTTACATGGAATGCTGGAATTTCTTGGTTTCCCAGACGGAAACTATACATGTCAACGGCTCGTAAAATTAAATGAGAGCCAAAGTCATTAAAAAAAATATATATATATATATTTTTTTTTTTTTTAATTAAAGTCTTTTAAAAATTAAATTGTGAACAGGGTGAATCGAGATTGTGATTTTATAACGATTAATCGTGCAGGCCTACCTCATACATGCTTTCATTACCTCCCTTTTGGATTACTGCAATGGAGTCCTGTCTGGGGTCCACAGCAAAACCCTAAACAGGCTCCAGTATGTCCAAAACTCTGCCGCCAGGTTCCTTACCCACACCAAGACATGGAAGCACATCACCCATACCCTCATCCACCTTCATTGGCTCCCAATTAAGTCCTGCATCAAAATATAAAATTCATGCTTGCCCCCACTGTACCTCTCGGACCTCCTCCATCCATGCATTTTAAAATCCTCCCCCGCTGCTTAAAACTGTTTTAGAAGGAGAGAGATCCACTCACAATTAATTTAGTCATTTCAACTTGTAAAGAGTTTATTTGCCGTTGTGTGCGTGTCTCAGTCTCACACACACTCTCACACACACCCGCAGAGTATATAATGAATATGGTGAAGAAATAGGGGTGTGCCAAAAAATCTATTTGTATTTGATTTGATTCAAGCTCTACCGATTCAAATCGATTCATAGATAAAAAATCGATAGATAGATAGATGCTTTATAAAAATCGATATAATTGAATCAAATTGTGACATTTTCTGAATCGTACACCCCTATAAAGAAACACTGTTTATGTAGCTGGCAATACTAACAATCACGTATAGAAAACATGTACAGATTATATGATACCCATTTCTCACACACAAACTGTTAATGACTCTATAATCTAAGTGTCTTTGTGTATACTTGCATGCTGCAAAAATTAATAGATTACAAATGTTCATTTGTCAAGTCAATGACAGATCAATAGATTAAGTTGGACTCCATTATTACCATTACAACAACAGATGTGATAGCCTTTAGCTGGCCACAGAGGACAACAGTGTCTTCCATCACCACTGGAGTGAAGCAAAGAAGAAGAGCCAATCAGCCATAGGACACACTGTGATAAAGCAGCATCCTGGTAATTATAAACATGAAACACAGAGCAGGATAAGGCAATAGACTTCAGGAGAGGCTGTTCAAGTCAGGTCTCGGATTAAAAGTAAAGATTTCATCCTCATTCAACCTAAGAAAACAACAATGGGCTTAGCTCGACTGCAGTGAAGGATTGTATCTTCACTAACACAGCTGACTAAGACACAACTTAATGGTAGTGACTATGAATACTGTGGTAACACACTTATTTAGAAGAGTCACTGACTCCCTTTCAGTGGCAGCTCACGTAACATCATGAACTTGGTTCAATGGTGTGTAAAACCTTTTAAGACATAATTAATCTCATAAAACACTTCAGCTGGAACATCTGTTGTTTAGGTTCAGACATGACATATAGAAAGGTAACACTAGAGCAGATAAAAAAAATAGACCGGAGTGTGGGACCAAGCAAAAACCAAATAAATACAGTCAACTGAGCTGGGCGCTGAAAGAAATATTGTATCTTAATTGGATCCTAAAATGTCGAAACACAGCAGCATTACTTGATCGTGAAGCGGTTTCTGTGTCACTGTGACCTGAGGGCGACTTCAGCCTGCAAATGCTTCTTTCCTTAAATCCTTACACACAACACAATACTGTTTATGCCTGTCTGTCTCTACAGATACAACATAATCAATATGCTTCTGCATCTGCATTTTGGTCATTTAGCTCTGAGACTGCATGCATTAAAAAAAAAATACAAGCAACCTAAAATAAGTAGAACAAAGGTAACAACACTGAATCCTCAATATATGTAACCTTGCAATTATTAAATGCAGTGGTGTTTGGAGAAGAAACCATACAGCTGTGAACACAGGTAGAAAGCATTTTGTGTCGACACACATTACTTTTATCGACAAAGCATGCAATCCCAATCCAAACACTCAATGCACGATGTGTCCTTGACTACCAATAATAAAACAATTCCCTCTTGTGCTGCTACTGTACACAATGTCTCTTAAATAGCATGACTTCTCTTGAACACGAAACAGTGGGCTTAAAGAGAGACAGCAGCAGCTCCACCTGGCGGTGGAGTCTCAATATGTCCTTTTGTGCAAAAATGGTAATTGCATCACTAACAACTTTGTAATAATCAGTTAAATCAACCAGCACGTGCTGACCCTGCAACTCTGTGGTTGTTAGTCACGCATTTTGTGAGGGAACTGTAAGAGTAGACAATCAGCAGACAGAGCAGGATGCCAAACATCAGGAAAACAAAGAAAACTTCACCTACCTCCTCCACTGTGAGAGGCATGCAGATGCGGTACTCCTTCATCAACATAGTCCTTGCACAATGGTGATGGCAACACAGAGGAAGATGTAGGTTGTCGCGCTTCGGTCTTAGGGGAGATCCTGCAAGTCAGTTATTTAATTGAAATCATTTGTCCAATGAAACGAAGCCACTGAGTTCCACAGATTCACTAAATCCAGACCTCACATCTGCATCAGCAGAACCTCCTGCAACATGCTACGTGAGGCTCTACACAACTACAAGGGGGTATTTTTATGGATTTAAATAACTGCCGTAAATCAGCAGTTGCCAGTTCTATAAACGACTCCAACAGCATCGATTGTGTAACTGGATAACGTCGGCAGTATGGAAAGTGTTCAGAAATCACACCAAACTCCAAAACAAGTCGCTTCCAACAACAACCGCAGTTTAACTGGCTTCTATATAGGCGCTCGCGTCCCGGTAAAATATAGACGCTGTGGTCGTTCTATAGGTCTTCAGACATAAACACTCCTCGTCTTACCGTGTTTATTCGAAAGCAGTAGCAGCGTGTCTCTTGCTTCTTTTGAGTTTTCCTGACAGCTCCAGGGATGCGCAGCCGTGTGAAGGTAGCTGCGTCAAGAGAACGAGAGAGAGACAGCGTTGTACAGGAAATACGGGGATTTCACTTTAAAAGCGTCACTATAAAAAACGAAGCAACCACTGATCTACTGCCTATACTAAATCCAAGACATTGTAAAAGTGTATTTCATAAGTCGGAATGTTGTTGTTTTTAGCAACTATATATTTTCAATAAATCTTATTTTTATAGGCTATGAGTGATCCGAATATTACCCATATGGATATTGTGTTTGTATCTTATAAAACTAAACAAAAAGTAAGCTGATGAAATGGGGAAAGTTACTATGTGCAGCATTGTATACGTCATGTTTCATACAGCTTGCTAATAAACTAGCTTTTTTTTTTTTATAACCTGAGTTGTGTATTGTGGGTCCATCCTTCTGTGTGCGTGATAATAAGGTCTGTAACAATACATATGACTAATGAATTTGTTATGGTGATGATGTGATAATGCTTTATAGATCAGTTATAATCCATTACTGACCACTTTGTTTTACTGCCGGTCAGTATTCATCATATAGTTAAAAAAGAAGGTATTGTCACTTTTTATTTCTTTCATTTTATCTTCAGGTACATATTGTTTTTTTTAGGTATGTTGGTAGTTGCAGACAACTTTTTAGCGTAACGGTAATGTTGGACAAGCTAACTTTACCTAGCAACCTTGGCCATTTGAAACTGTGACCTGTCTGCTTTATTCAAAATCTGTGACTAATAAGTGTATCTGATAAGAAAATAAATTGTGGTATTGGTAAAACATACATCATAAATTATTAAATGTTTATATTTAGTTTTGTTACTTCAACATCCTAAACAAAGCAGAAACATATTACATGCAGTAAGTTAGTCTTTTCAAACAGCAGATGTCACCAGAGATCTTCATTTTAGACAACATTTTGTATGACATAAATTGTGTGTAATTTGTAAGTCCTTTTTATGTTGTAAGAAATTAGATTTGTCATATTTCAGTTGACATTAGAAGTCCTTGTGGTTCTTGAATAAGTGGGTGCACAAAACAGTCAACAGTAAGTTTAGTTACATATGTGTTTTTTTTTTTACTACAGGAAGGGTCTACAGAATATGTCTTATGTTTTTATTTTAGCTGTGCATTCATATAATGTTGTTTTTCATTAGGGTACACAGAAGGACAGCTACTAAGTCTTTGAGCTCCAGGTAATTGGACATAATAATGACATTTTAAACCCTAAAGATTTAAGCAGATATGCATAGTTCAGTGTAGGGTAGGGATTACCAGTAAGAGAATAGGGACAGCGTGTGCGTGTGCGCGCGTGTGTGTGTGTGTCAAATGATTATATAGGTGTTTCACAAAAAGAAGACCTTTTAGGATCTTTAATCTTTTCCTGAGATTAGAAACTGAATGGCATAGGGAGTAAATTTTAATGTTGGTTGTTCTTTTTTCATGTCATGTCAACTCAAGTAAGCTGTCATTACAAGCTTAATTAAACTATCACTCATTAGTTTTTCATTAATCAAGTAGCAGGGCACTGTTAGTGTTGAGGCTGATAGCATTCAGAGTTGATGGAATTTACGTTTGCTAGAAGGGAAGAAAACAGATGTTTTTATGTCTCAACTCAAGAGGGTGCAATGCACTCACATGTGTTGTGTATCTTAAACACATTTTTTACATTTTTGGTGTCACAAAACATGACAGTCATAGGCACAGTCATAGAATTAGATCTGAGCATGCACATAACCACAAATATGAAGGCCAAGATGTATGTGCCATGATTCAAACAGCAACTCTCCCATCATTGTTAAAAACATCCACTTACGCTACTGTAAACCTTTTGCACATACTGTACAATAGCTAAGGGATCAAGCCAAAATTGTGTTGAGCAGCTGAAAACAAAGTGATGATGTAATAATTATACTACTAAATATTAAATACTACATATATAATATTACATCATTACTTTAAACTTCAGCTCCTCACTTTATTACAGATCAAGGTACTTTATTGTCACAGACATGTATTGATATTCATTCTCTGCATTTGGCAGCCATACAGTCCCCAGGGACCAACTCCAGATCTGATACTGAGAGATGATGGGGGAACCCAGAGCACAACACGCGAACATGGGGATAACATACAAACTCCACACAGGAAGGATTGGAACAACCTGGATTCAAAGCCATAACCTTCTTGCTGTGAGGCCACAGTGCTAACCATTGGGCTACCATGCTGCTATATGATGAAGTGCACAGATGCATGCACACACACACACACGCACGCCCCATAGATTCATTAAAGAGCCAGAACAATTGACTCTGATGATTGATGCACAGTAACAAGAAAACACAAGCTATTGTTAGGAAGACACATGTGTATCTGCTCACACAAACACCAAAAGTTTTTTTTTTCCCAGCTGGTATCACCGTGTAGGCGGAGAGGCATAACTGTTGCTAAGAGACCTGGCTTCCTCGCATCTTGCCACTCAACATCATAAGTTGGCCTTTACTGTCACTTTCCTAACCTTTTAGCCCAGTCCGTCCGCTGTAACTGTGGAGTAAGGATCTTGTTTCTCAGCTTGTTCTTGTGAGGGTTGGGCTGCAGATGCAGCTGAATAGATTTTTTTGCAGGTGAATAGAGGGGGAGGGGGTCTAGGGGGATGGGGGTGGATGTCTTTTATGCTTAAAGGACAATTCCGGCGCAAAATGAACCTAGGGGTTAATAACACACGTGTACTGAGTCGACCGTTCTGTGGGATATGTTTTCATGCAAATCAAATGTGTCTCTAGTAGTAGTAATAAGGGCATTGAGGAAGTAAAAATGTAAATGTAAATGTGCTGTATTTATATAGCGCTTTTCTAGTCTTAACGACTACTCAAAGCGCTTTTACATCATACAGGATACATTCACCATTCACACACATTCCCACACTGTGGCCGAGGCTGCCGTACAAGGTGCCACCTACTCATCTGATAAACACTCACACACATTCACACTCCGATGCGCAGCATCAGGGGCAACTCGGGGTTCAATGTCTTGCCCAAGGACACTTCGACATGGCCAAGGACACTTCGACATGGACACTTCGGTTGCCTTCCGAGTGGCAGGCAACCGCTCTACCACTGAGCCACAGCCGCCCCAAAAATAAAGTGCTATTTCTGTGTCACTAATAAAAGTCCCTACATGTAAACCAAAGCATTGAGAACTTTGTAAGTGTACAGACAGTTTATTAAAAAGATAGTTTAAAAAAGCATTACCATTTGCGTATACAGGCAGGCGCCATCTTGGGAATGACCAAGTCATGACCAGTCAAACACTGCTGTGGTCATAACTGTTTTATTAACCCCTAGGTTCATTTTGCGTCGGAATCGTCCTTTAATTTGTATTAACAGTGAATTTCTTGTCACTCTAGTAAGACATGATTGAATTAATGTAAAATTCAACAACAGCTGCTGCTATTCAAAATTGGTCTTGCAATGTGCACATGGTTTTTGGCTTAGCTCAAAACTATGACTTCTTTGATCCTGGTTGGAAAATGTGTCTGTGGGTTGTTCTGCTTTTGATCTTATTCTCCTCTTGCTAAGCACAAATTTGAACACACTGAAAGTCCCGACCAACTGCGCTAACACTTTTAGAAGGCCCTAAAAAAATGTTTTTACCCACCTTAAACTTTAAAACTATCAGCAGTCATTGCCATCAGACTGAACGGATGTGTTTGCCATGTATGTACTGTATGTCGTGTATGAACCAGGCGTTACAGTAAGCACCGTTGTTGCCTGAAATGGGTGTGAGGTGGTTATGTAACATTTGAAAAATGTAAAGGGTGACTTTTTCAGCTGTGTGATTTTTCACCACAGGGATTCATACATAGATGTGTCAGCATATGATACATGCATGGACACACACAAACACATATTCTACACTACATGTAGACACACTCAATCACTCAATAACACACAAACAACCACGGATCTCGGTATACTTGTTTTTAATACACTCATTCTAAGGAATGCTGTCAAACACAAACCAGTGAGGTGGCATTTAAGAGTTGAGAGATGACAACTGAAAGTTGTTTTGAAGACAAATACCTTTGCAGGACTTTATAGGGGATAGGGTTAGTCTGCAGATAAATTGCTGTCTTTCTGAAAGGGACTTGGTCCTTGATTTGTATTTTAAAGTGCATAGTTGTAATGCACATGTACTGTAGGTATATCCAAATATTGTAAGTAAGAGTTGGGCGCCAGACAGGAGAATAACAACAATACTGTTGTTACCCTATAAAAATACACAACAAGATAATAAAAAATGAATGTCTGAGTAGGCAAGAGGCAGCGGGCAGTGCCTCCTGCAAGAGAGGAGTATTTACAAAGTGAAACAAGATTTGGGAAACAGCATACTTCCACTTTGTTGCTCAGGGAAGTCTTGGAAAATCCAGCCGCTTCTTAACAGTCACTTTCTTTACTTTTATGTACGTCGCTGTGCTTTTTTTTTTTAAAGAGTTCAAGAAACTGAAAAAAGACATTTAGTTATCTTCTGTAGCTCTCACCCACTCTTTCCTGTAAAGGTTGGAAAGTGCTATTTTACACTCTATCTTTTCTTTCATCCTGCTACAATACATTCTAACAAATATATATATAACGAAATGTCTAACCAAAAGTACAACAAGCATCTTTTGTTCAAAGAACGCAGCAGGATAATTCTGTTTATTCCAAGTTGAAAGGTTTTCTTTGTGTCAGCTGTGTTGATTTAACATAAATGCAGGAAGATTACTGTAGGAAGGAGCAATAGAAAGATGAAACTTGGACAGAAGACAAAACCAACAAGAACCTTAATGAACAATACAGCATCAAGTGGCATCACCCATTGTTCAAATGTGGATATTTACATATTGAAGCTGAGGACACTTTACCAACACATCACTCACAAATGCTCCTCTTCTCTTGCCACATGTGCACTCACCCTTATCAATCATGCAGATGCAACCTTTTAGTGCAGAGATTGACACTTCGTTGTAAAGACTGTTTCCATGGTTACACTGAAATCCATTCCCCTTCTCAGCTTTCCCTATTGCTGGTCTAAAAAGCCCAAACATGTAGGGAGTAGTAGTGCTTCAGGACCAACCTTGCTAAATAAAGAAATGTATCAATCGTATAAACTAAGCACCCATAATATGCCATTTTATCATTTCAGACTCCTGATTTCTCATTTTGTGGGTCAGAACCATCTAGGTGTGTTGCAAATTTCATTTAGAGCAGAAGATTGTCTCTTGAATAATGTATAATGAAATCTGAACTTATTGCCAGTGCAGAAATATTGCTGAGAGATGGGACTTTTTTTTTATCTTGGGGCTCAGCTTGCATTTCTCCTTGAAGATTAAACGACAACTGCTCAATATCACAGCTATTAGGGTGTGATGAAAGTAGAAGACTGCTTTGAGATAGGATTAGGGTTAGTCTCCTCGCGTGTATGTGCACATATAGTATGTGCACATAACTGTATGCCAGAATTTCAGGTTTTTCACAGACATAATGCTTTTACTTTGTCACGATGGCCATAGCACATTCTAGGGCTACTGATCATCCCCTGCTCACAGCCAAGCTGCTGCCTCCATGTCACTATGGAGACACCGGTTGCTATACGTCAGGGCAGGATAGGAGTTGTTAAAAAGTTGTAATTTTAAAGATTATACATGTTGTTTGGTGTACGCTCAGTAAATTAATCTGTCTCTGTATGTGTGTATGGTTTTTGTGTCCTTTCCTCTCAATTGATGGGTTTCTATCCACATTATCATCTCGTAATGGCATATAGAAACAGAAAATCAGGATAGAAATTGAAGAATTCAAAACAATGTTCCCATTTTTGTGAAATAGTTTACACCGCCACTTGAAGCGGAAAAATTGCTGTGTCGATAAAAGAAAATGCAGCACGCCACATTCTGTTGAATAAATAATCACTGACACACTGACTGGCACAGTTATTTCAGTTAGAAGTTAAAATTCACCTGATAGTTGGAAACACGTATCTTGTTTTTCTATCTCTGACTCTTCAGGTCCATTGGTCAGTTTCAAGCCATGTGTCCACTAAGCTCAAATCAGATGAGGACAGGACAACAAAGCATATTAAGACATGAGATGAAAAGATTAAGTGCTCTAGGCATCTCAAAATTGAACTGAGTAGAATTTTCATGTATGCCTATATCCCTCAAAAGTGACTTGGCCTTTTACTTCAATTTTACCCCAACTGCCCATTTAATTTGTGACTTTGTGGTCAAACTTTGACCTACCATACACACTGTAGTTGTACACACACACACACACACACACACACACACACACACACACACACACACACACACACACACACACACACACACACACACACACACACACACATTTAATTACTTAAAATGTTACTAGTGATGCAGACTCCCTAGATCTCAGCAGGTGAACAGTTATTGATATTGATAAAGCTGGGTCGCCAAAAGTATGATTATGACAATTAAGAAGATTACTACGGTTTTATAAAGAATAGTGATGTAATGTTTAGCCCCGTGGTTGAAGGAGGAGGAATGGACTCAGGAGTTCTTCACCTGGTGCTTCGATTTATTTCTTCATCAATCACATGGAAGTGCAGTATTGCAAGGATGACTTATTGCAAAATCATATTTAAAAAAAACAAACATGAAAACTAAATACTAACTATTGAAATTATCATCACAAACTAATATCAAACTAAACAAAATATGAAAAAATGCTAAATCAGTCCCTGACTATTTGGGCCCTAGCACCTGCACATCTCCAGGCCAAAGTCATTAGGCTCGTTCGAGATGAACTGCGCCTCGCCTGTAAAGTAGACGAGAGCAGGCGGCAGCAGCGGGGGCGGGGACAAAAAGCTGCGGTAAAGTCAGACAGTTTCCAGCCGATTCCAGACGCCTTCAGGCTGGACAGGAAGTGACAAAAACACTGTGGTGCGATTCCGATTTAATAAAATATAATCAGACCCACATATCAGCAGGTACACAGTCTTCAGTTGTTTTAATTATGACAGAGTAGCTCTCAGAATGTTCTACATAATCTGTTTCTGATTTTAATTAACAACACATAGTAGATGATCTGAACGGAATTTAGTCTCTCTGACTTCTAAACATCACTATCAACCACACAACATGTGTTCTGTACAGAATAAGTCTTTAAATCAGACAAATAGCAATTAAAATCCCTCCAATTCAAAAACAATAAAAAGTTTATTTAAAACGTCATCATGTTGTAAACCAATCAGGTGTTAAATCAGCTGAGAAGTCGGCGTTTCCCAGCATGCTCTGGGTCCGCCTGGCTCTTGCAGTCGGTGAAAAGCAACTGCGCCGCCTGCGTCTCAGAACTGCGGCCGCCTTGCTCTCGTGAGATTTCCGTTGCCCACGTGTGCATGATGTCAGAGCAAGTCGGGAGCAAGTCGGACACAAATCTAACCGGCATGCAACGGGCACCGATCGCCGGTGATCGATTCTGCACAGATCTGGCTCATCTCGAACAAGCCTAACCTCCCAAGAGGAGCCCTCGGCCTCCTTCCTTTATAGCAGAAGCCCCTCCTACAAGACAAACCAAAGTTAATTGGAAATCAATCAAACACCATTGTGTTAATTCACCATTCCCAAACATTTCTGGCTTCATGTATACACCATATATCAACTATAACATAAAAAATGAAATGTTACATACTGACCAAGCTTCTCAAAACAGAACCATGCGCTCTGTACACCCCTCTGTACTGGCTGACACTTGGACCATTCCAGGTCTTTCCCTGTATAAATTACTCCAGACTTCCTATTTGCCGTTTTGACCCAGATCCCTACTTGAAATTAATTTGTATGTGTTGTATTTATCCAACCATGATTTCTAGTCTTTCAACTAGTACTTAAATGAACTGAAATAAAATGACAAACCATGTGTTCATTGATGCAAGCCTACATGCTAATGATAATGCTCACGCTAACCACCCCTTACTACTGCTCATACTAAGGTTAGCTTGGCATGATACGACATGCTACCCCCAGTTTAAATGAAGGCATGGGGTAGCCCCATGACAAGTGACAGAAACAATGGCAGAACAGCAGGAAGAAGCTGAAAGAAAAGCAGATCTGGGGAAGAGAAAAGGGATGATAAAGGAGGAGTGGGAATAGTTCAAACAAGTAAGGATGTGAGAGACAAAGAAATGAGAAATGAATTAATGATCATTCAGATGGAGGCTAATGAGTTCATCTGAGGGGCTCTAAGGTGCTTGCATAGACCTTGATGTAAGTTTGACAAATACACACACACTGTTCAGGCTCAGGCACAGACAACCACTCTTTCTCATTACCAGACACGTACGCTTAAAGTTAAAAAACACGTACTTTGAGACACGCATGCACGTACGCACAAGCAAATGTGACTGTCACTGTCTGTGACATGTGTCTGCTTCTTCATAAACATGCTCATAATCTGTCTAATTCTATCCAACGGAAAAGCGTTTTTTTTATTTCACATCTCTGTGGATCACCTTTCAAAAATTGAGATAACATATATAATAATAAAGCATCACAGAAAAGAAAAAGTCTCATTTGTCAAAGGATGTCAGCTTGATCTCTCCCAGAGCAGGACACACACAAACTAACCCTTCAATTTGATTTTGTTGGAGTGGATGATTGTTGCTAAGAAATATATCACGTGTGTGTGTGTGTTGTCTGTAACAGTTTATACAGTATGTCTGCCTGTGTCTATGTCAGTCTAAGTTTATCTTATAGGTGCACTTCGGGTCCTTTAATGCAAAAAGTTCTAACATGAGTAGTCCATACAGTATACACAAATTATAAGCCCTACAATTTTAATGATTTACAGTATGTGTATGAGATTCAAACATTATTAAAAACATTTCTGATATATGAAAATATATTCCAATTGTAGCAGCTTATACTTGCAGTTTTACTTAAAAGTACCAATAAAGTAAAAATACTACAAGTACAATTACAAGTATTATCAGCAAAATCTAATAGTGAAAGTAAAAGTATGTGGCCCCTGTGACTGTAAAATGATAATCATATTATTATTATTATTATTATTGTTATTATTATTATTATTATTATTATTATTAAATTGTTAATATTATTGCAGCAATGCAAACGTAACAGCTAACTGTTGTAGCTGGTCAGGTGCAGATAGTTTTACCCTTCTTTAGATACAGTTAGTTTAGTTTAATCCATCCAAACCACCTGTAGGGGTTGGATGTACTTTAAGAGCTCTTTAATTTTTCACCTTGGTGCATTTTGTTTAATTTTCATTACTCGTAAATAGAAATTTTATTGCCGCAGTTATTTTCCTCCGGGCAACATTTTATATCACAAATTGTCTATGCTGTGTCTTTTCATTGATAAAAGGGAGTTAAAATTGTGGAAAGTAAAAAAATAGAATAGAAAAAGCAGAATGACACGACACCCTAAAAAGCACCTCTAAGAGGCAGGCAGACAGATGGAATTAAATATATGTGTGAAAAACAGAAAGGGAGCTGGGCACATAAAGTACTCATAGCTGTGACGCACAAACTTAATGCAAATCAAGACAAAGTAAAAAAAAAAACAGTGCCAACTGTGATTGATCATGCGTGGGTGGACAACATCACAGGACAAAACACATTTTTTTCATCGTGCAACTAACAACTTTTGTCAACCCTGAAACAGCTCCTCATGTAATGGAGGAAATGCCCTTTAGTCATGGTTGCCATGGCCCGGACACAGAGCTATAGGAGACTGTGGGACGGCTGATGGACGTGAGGAGAGCATGTCAAGCTGAATCAGTACAGAGCATTATGTAAGAGACTAGCAGTGTCAGCTCCAGCAATACACAGCTCTGATCAGTTGAAGGCACAGAAAACCCATGTGTTGTGTTTGACCCTGAAGGGAGTTTAGTCTTGCGGGAAAACTTGTGGTAATTATCTGTGTATACGGAAGTGTCTCTCCTACTCTTTTACTTAAAAAATCCCACAGGCACCGACAACTCTAACAGTTCAAACCTCTTGAGGGAAACAGAAGCCATCATTTAAGTTACTGTGCCCTTTTCTTCACCCAACACAACAGTGTCTCTCTCAGCCTCTTCGTCTTTCACTTTCCCTCTCTCGTGGTCACCATGGTGACTATGAAATCCATATAAAAAGCAAGAATATATTGATATAAAATATAATGAGAAAAAATTAAATTACAGTAGGATCCCACGTTGCCCACGAGTGAGTCACAGGCCGGGCATGTTGGAGATAAGAGCTTCTGCAAGCATCATTCAAAGGTTCAGTTAGCACAAGAGCAGAGAAGAACTGCACTTTTTTTTAAAAGGGTGGCATAAATGTAGCCTGTTTTTCTTTTTCCCATTGAAATGGCACAGTCACTGAAGAGCTGAGCCCCCTCCCCTCGACTATCAAAACAAAACGAAACTTGGCTGCTGATGAAGAAGCTGTTATGTTTTCCTATTGCACATCGCATGAGACTTCAAGTTCAAATAACGGCTCCCTGTATTGTTCATTTTTCTTACCTAATATTGCATTATTTTCTTCAGAAGAAATGACATGACAACAGGTACAACAACAGAGTTAAAGAAAAAGAAAATTAGACAAGGGGAAACTTGCTCCTAACAAACACTTTTTCTCCACCTTTTTCTGAAATTACCTGTTGCTGGCTTTGTCAGTGTGTGTACTATTTATTTCTTTTCTTCCTGTCTCTGCTCTTCTCTTACATAATTAAAAAAAAAACATTCAACATCAATTGTTTCCTGCGCGTTTGTGTGCCTGTATTTTTCAATTATTGCCTGACCTTTTATTCCACCTCCCCTCTCTATTGATTGTAAAAACAGAGTTGGATTTATAATTCACAAACAAAACAGTGGGAGCTTTGAATACTCTTGTTGCCTGTGGCAGCAGCACCTAAGCGTGTGTGTTTGCGTGTGGGTTGTCTTTGTGTGTGTGTGTATGTGTGTATGTATACATTTGCTTGTGTTTGTTGAAGTATTTGTATGTACACCTTCTTGTGTTTTTAATGTATATTTTACACCAACTTAAACCCTCTGAACTTTCCAGGAAAAATATGTGATTTAGTCAAGTACCATCAACATCCATGCTATGTCAGCTTCTCTGCCTCCAGGCCAGGAGTGAGGGGCTAGGTACTGGTAGTGTCTTGCACTCTTGTGCTGGGTTGGATTGCCTTATTACAGGTATATCTCCTCTCAACAGTCACTACCTATCCAAGTCATTAGACGGCAGAGTACCTGCTTGAGAGAGCACTGGAGCAGAAAGATAGAGTGGGGGGAAGAAAAACTGATAAAAAGAGGGGGGAGAGGAACTCACTGTCACTGCCTGCAGAGGAAAGTGTCAGAGATGGGAGAGGAAACAGGAAAATTAGAGGAGAAAGGAGGAGAAGATTGAAGCAGACTCAGAAGAGTGAAAAAAGAAACAGGGTAAATGAAGGCTGGGTGATCATAATCTGCTGCCAGGCAATAAAGAGACGCAAAGAGACAAGCGATGAAGAGATAGAAAGATCAGAAAACAACATTGATGTGAGACAAAGAAAGAAAAGGCCAAAAAAGGAAGATTAAACCTTTTTGTGCCAGCTCACGCTCTCAGAGACACAGCTGAATGGAAAATATGTGTGCTGTCCTGCGGTAGTAACCGCTTTGACAGCTCAGAGATCAGGCAAGGGACTGATGGCTTTACATTCATGGCAGTGACTCAGAGGACCGGATGACTGATACATTAGTCCGCTCTCCTCATCGACAAAAGTGACACAGTGAGACAAAACATTTCTGAGACTACACCTACCGTGGTCACATCATGGTCCGGAAGCCTTTCTGATAAGATTTTAATTCATAGTAAAATATTTTCTTCTTCTTAGTAGCATTCAGAACTCATTAGGTGCACATTTTTATATATGATGCTAAAAATAAATCTACATGCATAGGTGTAGACAGAAATTATGTTTAATGTTATATTTTATTATGTTGCAACCTTATATTTTACTCATTTTACTCACCTTCCCTACAGGGATGTGATATATTATGCAAATTGTTATCTAATCTAATGTGATACACATACAATACTTATAGGCTATACATATTTTTCTGTGAATAAGAGATGAGTGTGATGGTGTAGCACACATGGGCTGTGTGGTTTTGTTTTCTTCAAGATGCTGTAGATGTAGGTTCATCTCTAATGGGTTATTTATTTGTCTATTTATTGGTCTGCTAAGCAAGTTATTTACGAATGCACATTTGCCTGTGGACAAAGTTTAAATGATGGCTTTCCAGGTTAGTAAATACAGTCAACCTTAAAATCATCAGCAAGCCTCCAGCATTACATGCTTCCACTGCAAAATTCCACATATATGAACCATTGTGCTCTAGCCTTGGATTATGCACAAGGTAATAAAAGGCTCAACAAATGTGTTATCCAAAGGCACAACATTTTTGTGTGTGTTATTTTAATTGGCATAATATTAAACACAGTGTTTCTCACATGTATGGTACAGAAACTGGGATGGTGTTTGAGCAAAACAAAACCAAGAGGGAATTCCAAAGCCAATGTAGGGGTCAGAGAGTAAATAGTGTATGCTCTGCTCGTGCTGCTCTCATTACTGTAAGGAAAATGGCTCATGAATCATTTAGGGACCATTGTGCATCTATTACATCTGCTCTTGAAAAGCCCTGACCTGCAGTGTTTAAGGTCTCTGGAGGATTTCCAATAGGTTTGTCGCTCAATTCAAAAGATTCCTGGACCTAAGCGGCTCTGTGAATGTGTGAGCAATGACACAAGAATGGTTGAAATCCCTGTAAAGAAAAAAATTGAAATGCCATTTTTATTTCCTGAATGACTCTCTCTACCTATCGGTGCACATATAAAAACATATGGAGGAAACCCTGCTTTATGTGTATTAAAAGCATAATGAAAGCAGAGGGAAACAAGATTATGCATCAATACATATTGGTTGAGAAAACCATAAACCCATACACCTGTGCACAAGAAGTCATACTTACATCAAACATTGGGTAAAGCATTATTTACCTTTTTAAGGGTCCAGTTTTAGTTTTGCTCATTTGAAGAAGAAAAAAAAGACTATCATGGATATATATTCAGAACATTTACAAATTTAAAATGAAATACAAATGAGGTGTATTGTTTACAAGAAATCTCTGGTCCTGAAACTACTACAGGTGTATAATTGTATAGGTTGTACCTCTCTAATTGTTCAGCTGCATCCTGTTCAGCTAAATTTGATGGCAGGATTCAAGTGATTTATATAAAAAGTCAATAAAATGAAAAATAAAGTATTGTTTCAGTTTTCTAAAATCCAAACCTGTACAATGACTCATAAGCCTTTGTGATTGCAGTAAGAAAAATGGAAATGTTACTCACCTCAAAGCTAAATGTAATCATTTCTTCTTGTGTTCTTTCTTCCTCTGTGAAACTGCATCATTGAGGGAACTGTGGTTTCACTGCACCTGCTCCAGCTGAAATACTCCAGGGCCAGAGTCAAAATAACTTTTTAGGCTTAGATGGCTGAATTGCTAACAATGTACAACCCTTGTGTGAAACCATAGACTGTATAATATTAATATACAACCATTGTGTGAAGCCAAGCAGGGACAAAGAGCCAAATAAAAATGAACTCTGTCAGGGGAAATGTGGTTTGTGTGGTTTTTATTGTTTGTACTAGAATCAAAAAGGTATTCTCCTGAATGACTTGGGCATAAAAATAATAATAACTTAAAAAAAACATCAACATCCGAAAGGAGGATTTATATGACAGCAAACATATAGCAGTCTACAGAAACAACTTCAAGCTTTACCATTTTACAATTATAGGCAATGCTTAAATTAAAGTCATCTGTGTCATACTTATTCTACATTTGTTGACCCCAAAAGAGAAATAACACAATTTAAAAATAGTTTTTTTTTAAATATATTTTAAAGACATGCTTTTTGGATTAAATATGATATATTTCATGTGAAGGCATGCTTCACAACCTTCACAACCCACTTATATGGCAATGTTTTAAGTGAGTTTTAATTTGCTTAGCCTTTCCATATGCAGTTTACAATTAAAAATAATTGCCAATTTACTGGATTTTCCCCAAAATTGTAGTAATTTTTGAAGCAATGGTCCAGTCCTTGATTTCCAACAAAAGCAGGTGTCTTGCTTCTAGCTGTTGCTGATTTTACTAGAATTGGACAATGGCTGCTCAGGATAGTTTTTTCTGTATACATTTCTGGTGTCTTTTTTTTTAAATGGTCACTTAAAGCAGAGTACATTTGCTAACACATAAAGCATAAGCCTGAGGTTCAGCAAATACTATGGACAGTATGGATTAGAGGTCCTGGACTTAAGTCACCAGAGACTGAGGGGCTGAACATTGACCTGAAATAAATGACTGATGTCAACAAGTGAGTATCAGGCAAGTGGTTTCACTCTAAACAATCAATGGCCTAGATAGATTGTAGAAAGTCCTTGGAGAAAAGAGGGTCTGCAGTGACTATAGCCCATTATAATGACTGACTACTTCACTTTACACAAGTGTAACAGTGATGCTACTAAGCCTATGAAGTCTTTTTGGTTGCGCGGATCTGGGGATTGGCTAATGAGTACTCATGATTAACACCTGGATCAACTGATTGTCTACAAATAGGATTGTTTGGGCAGTATTTTTCCCTCCTCAAGGTGGTTTGGTTTGTTGGGATTTTGGGTTTAGTTACTTTTGCGTTCTGGCCTTATTACACCCATACATTACACACTTCCATACATTATACACATTACTGATTAACTGATTGCATGTTTATCTTTGGTTATTTAAAGAAATTGGATTTAATTGAGCAAATGTGTATTCTCAATCTTTTTTGTCATACCTTTGAGCCAGGTCATGACAATGGCAATGGTTCACCCTTTTTTATCTGGTTAAGTGTGGTACAATTTTAGTCCAATCTTGCCTGGTCTAGTCTGCTGGTTGTCCTACTGTAGTTCTTTTTATAAAATTATCTGAAAGTCATTTTACTTTCATTAGAGTGACAGACATAGCAGAATTACAGTAACTGCAGACTGTTCAGATGTTGTCAGGTTAGCCACTAATGACCATAAGTAATTTTAAAGTATATGTTTAAACATATTTTTCCAGCACTATGGCATTCTTTGTTTTGTAAAACTTGGCAATTTACAAGTCTCTGACCCAGGTCTAGTGAAACCTTAAAGCGTGATTCAGGTGTGTTTGCATGATTTACCTTATTTACTACAAATTGTTTCAAAAGTAGACTATACATCTCTAGATTGATCCTTTCTTGACATCCAGTCATCCACTGGTTGTAGTTAATTTTAGTGCAGTGTAAATAAAAATCAATTGGGAAAAAATAATTAAATAAAATACCTTGCTTCAAACAGGCATTCTATGATGCACATTTTGTTGTTTTGTTTTCCATTAATGGTACTTTTATGCCATGTGGCAATGCAGTTACAAGCAGGGCCCACTTGCAAAATTACGAATCCCACTATGGCCACGCCAAGTCCCACCCTGCAAAGCAGCTTGATTGGTTGGGGGTAGGCATTTCACCTTGATGGTTAAGGTTAGGGGATTGGTCAGGGGATAGGACCTGTACATGTAAGCGTGGACGCCTGGCTGTAGTGTGGAAATGCTATTGAAGGGCAGGTCTTGGCGTGGCCATAGTGGGATTCGTATATCGCGGCCCACTTGGTGTGTGGGTGTGTTCAGGTGCTTGTGGAAAGCTCCAACATCCTTAACCTAAGACTGCATTTATAAGGTATGTTGTCACAACACAAAAAAAGATAATGTTAGTTTAGTAAATGATTGCTCAAAAAAAGGTGTTGCTAGGCAGATGCCTCTTAAATATCAGATGAACATTCCTCAGCTCTTAAAACACCAACAAGGAAGGAACTCATGATTCTAACTGTTTTACCTTGTGAAGATAATGTGAACTTCATTGTTTTTGCTCTCTGAGTTAATTTTAATATTGTAGTGAGATAAACTCAAAATCATTGGACATGGAAGGTGGGGACAAACATTTGATGCTTTGGAAAATAGCTTGCAATAACGATAAATATGTGGGATAGGATATGTAGTTAAAGGGAAAATGATGCAGAACCACTTGTATTGTTTATCATTTTAAACAGGCTTTGAGACATTGCATCACCTGTGGCTAATCTAAGATGTCGGGCTCGGCGTCCATGCAGGTCTCCCAGGGGTTACGTGGCATGTGGGGCATGGAGATGAGGAGCAGGGCCACTCCACTGAGGATGAGCAGGGTGAAGGCGGCACAGGCGCAGGTAAAGGACCAGGAGTAGTAGTATTCAATCCAGATGGTCTCATCACTGGCGATCATGCGCTTGACAGACTGGCGCATTACCTCGACAGAAATGACGATGCAAAGGCCTGCATGCCAAAATAGAAAGAATCGGTTGCTATGATTGTAAAAGTAGATGCTTCACTCGCATTCATGGCCATTTTGTTGTCATTGCTGTTTAATCAAATGCTGTTACAAAAGCTTCATTACATCAACTCTCAACACTTATTTCCGCCTCCAAGCGATTTATAAAATCTGTGTCAACTCGTTTTAATTAGCAGCCTAAGTAATATTCATTACCAATAGAAAAGGTGTGCAGAAAAGGTGTGAACAATGACACTGACACACCTTACTTCAAGTTGAGCTGCAACACAAAAGACAAGAGTGGAAAACAGAGCCTATTTTGTGATTTGCACTATTTGCCACGTCTGACCTGCAAAACCGAAGAACATCCCAGCAGGCCGGAGCAGGTAGTCCCGTCCCTTCCCGAAAGAGAAGATGACACAAAGGGTGCCCAGGATCAAGAGGAACAGACTGAAGATGGTGATGGCTGCTGCTGAAATATTGTACTCTGAGACATTAAAAAGGAAACAAACAGGGAGAGATATGACACACAAAGAAAAACAGTGAGGCGGCAAGAGGGAGCAGGAGATGGAGGAAAGAGAGACGGCAAAGTGGTAGCCATGACGTATTGAGAGGGTGGTATGGGAGCAAAAGGTGAGGTTGTAGTCTCGTTTACATAATAATGGTTTCAATATTACACTCAGGCGAGTTATGACACAGACAAATAGCCTTTAAATTAGCCTCACTTTAAAAACAACAGTTATTTATTCAAACTGGCAATAATGTCAGATAACATGCTGCAAGCTTATTACAAGGTGATTAGAGCGTATCTCTCTCTCTCTCTCTCTCTCTCTCTCTCTTCCCCTGCCTGCTCTCCTATCTGCTTTCAAATAAAGATAATCTTGTCTTTCATTCTGTACAACACTCCAACTGTGATAGAAATGATCCTTGGAGCATCCTTTTCATTTCAGCACCCTGACTGTGGAGTAACACTGAGTGTAAAATAACCTTACACTTAATCTCTCCAGTGAAGGTCAGCTCTCTGTTTGAGGACTATACACACGCGAGTAGTTTTATGCATTTCACGTGCCCATGTTTTTGCTCAACCCTGGCCAATTTTTTTGTGTCAAGTCCATCAGATTTTCAGGCTGCCCAAATGTAATCGTTTATTTCTTGTATTTTATTATATGGAATACTCTCTGTTGTATAATTTGTATCTTAGGCTTCACATTGAATGTGTGATTCTGACAACCGTTACCATATAAGAACTCTGTATACATTAATTATTTTCAAAGTGTCTATGTGTCTCTTCACCAAGACATAGCTGTGCACAGCACATCAACTACAATTTATCTAAAACTTTGACAACGACATGTAATTGCCTGACCTTATGAGTAACTAGCTGTGTTGCCCAAGACACACTTCCCTGTGTTTGTATAGTCAGAAGCTGAAATGTCGGCTAGCAAATGTAAGGAAACAAAGGTTCTGTTTCCTTAAAAATATGTTTTCTTTAAAATATATAATCTTACTAAAGCCGGGAGGATGAGAAGATGAAAATCAGAGGATGATGGGGAACAGATTGTATTTAACCTTATATAAAGGATGGTGTGCATGTATATGAGTTTGGGTTCAACTTTTCCTCATTATATTGAAAAATTAAAACCCAGGCTGCATCAACATTTCCTACAAAACAGAAATGCTATTGCACATTAAAGGAATGTGTAGGAGACCGAGTTGTAGTGTCTTTGTATATTAGGGGTCTTATATGTGATACACTTGATATCTGAACATTTAACCACATAGACAATGCTGGGTTCCCTGATTTACTGTATACATTTATTTACACAGAAAGTTAGGACTGAAAAAAACAAATCTGTTGTAACATGTATTTTGAGTGGTGGTGAGAAGGCACCCACCTTTCTGGGTCTTCACTTCAAAAACTTCAGCTTCTTCCCCCGAGGTAAAGTGTTTGAAGTAGGAACAGTTTTGTGCTGCAGAGTAAACAGGTAAAGAAGGAACGGGATGTAAGAATGAGGGAAAGAGAGAGAGAGAGAGAGAGAGAGAGAGAGAGATGAAACAAAAGGGAAAGAGAGCATGTGGCTCAGGATGTGGCTGTGTCTGCAATACCAATCAATGTAAATGGGAAATCTCTCAAAGGATCCCATTAAAAAAGCTAACACACACACACACACACACACACACAAACAAAACGCATTAAGGAAACACACAGTTGTACTTGCCATTGTACTTTCTCAGTGTTTTAGATCAGTAATACATCAACATGCACAACTGTTGCAGTACATTCCTCTTTTGGTTTCATCTGATGCACGTTCCACTCTGCTCTCACAGAAGTGTTAGTGTGACTTGTTATCCTAAAATAAAAAGTCATACACTCAAATCCTTCACTGTTCACCATGTTGGCTGTGTATGCAATCTACACAGGAATGACACATTTCTGTGCTTTGCTTGCCCAAACTCTCCACCACAAGGAAAACGATTCCTGGGTGCAGTCATTGCCCACACATCCATCTATCTATTTGCTCTCTCTAAGGGCAGCTGGGCTGTGAGAGGGAGGGGGGGAGTGGACGGAAAGGCCAAGTCAGTGTTCCCTATTTCCTCCACTAACCATCCTTTCTTGCTGAGATTAAACCCATAAAGCAGACAGGTGTACTCTCAGTCTACACAGAGATGGACAATTTGTGAGTGTGTGTGTGTGAGTGTGTGTGTGTGCGCACGCACGTACGTACTATGCATGTGTATGTGTGTACCAGGCAACAGAGGAGCTGTTTGTTACCCGGGATGAGAAAAAAATCATTAAAGACGTAACCTAGCAACAGGCTGCTGCTGGTCTTGGCTAGTCCTATCTATTTACCAATGTAAAGGCATATCAAGAGAAGTGTGTGCATGTGCATGTGTGTGTGTGTGTGTGTTTGTGTGTGTGTGTGTGTGATTGAAGGGATGGACAGTTCTGGGGAGAATTAGAGCAGCGTGGATCTGCAAATATATTATCATAATTAGTCTTCTCTCATTCGCTGTCTTCACCTCTGAGGCTAAACTAATCTAATCTAATATGTGTTTGGATTTAGATATAAGATTTACTCCAGTTTCAATGGAACTATTATCTCTTCACTACACAAATACAAGAGAAAAGGTGTTTGGTTTACATAAAGCAAGCTTCAAAAGCCTGAGCCTCTTGTTATCTGTGTGATCCCGGTGAATTAAGAAGGAAAGGAAAGAAAATTAAAGTTAGGATAGTGACTGATTTTTAAGATTTAGATTTTATGTTGAGTATTTAACTATTTTTAAGCTCCACCTTCCACTTAATTACTGTCACTACGCCTGTCAAACTTTTCATTCTAGCATGGCACTTATGCAGTTTACAATAACAACAGCGTATTACCTCGTATTTCTGAGTAATAATTGAGAAATCCAAAGCTTGACAGAGCTAAATATCATAGAGTTGCAATGATATGGGCTAAATGTGTTGTGATGGTAGTATTACAATATGGGATTTGTGTTAATGTGATTTTGACATTTTTATTCATTCTAAAATGGCAATTAGCTTTTATAACACAGACAGCAAATAAGGTTCCAAATTCATAAAGCAAAAATCAACCCAATGACAGGAAAAACTTAAAACTTCTTCAAAATGGGCAGTCAGGAGAACACATCTCTTCTTACTTCAGTACTTTATTTTGGTGCTAAAACAGATATGAGAAAGGAAGAGCAGTTTCTCAGGTGTTCATCCAAATGATTTAATCACTTTGCTACTTTCTTGTCACTGGCTGACTCAGTATGCTAGGCCAAAAAGTTGAAAACTTTAACTTTTGTTGCCAAGTTCTATGACACATTATACTGATGGACTTTACTGTTAATGTTAAAAAACAACTAAAAAGTGCAACTACTCACATTTTTTATGAAACTAAAACACACTGCCAACAACTTTAGATGGTGAACATTTACTGTGGGGGAGAACATCTGGGTGCATATCATTGACCTTGCAGTCATGTTAATGGGTGATTTAGTTCCAGTGGGTGAGAGTGATTAGATCGAGGCATCGCTTGTCATTTTAGTTTTGCCTCGTTCCACTAATTTCTGCTACCACCTTCCTCTCTTTGACATGCAGTTTCTCCTTTACCCTTGCCTTCCTTTCCTGTTGTTACAGTAAAGCTGTCTCTATCTTCCACCTCAACTCTGTCTTTCATTTCTCTTTAAGTTTAGTACTGATATGGTTTTCCTTTTCATTTTACTGTTGGTTTCTAGGAAGGTATTTCCATGTTTTTAACTATGGAAATTCACATTTGGGCTTGAAAATAGCTTCAACAGTATACCTTTTGCAGGAGCATAACAGAAGATGTTATTTTAGTAGATGGGGGATAGAGGGGCTGTCCTTTTATAGACACAAAATGACAGACTAATTCTGGGTCAATGTGAAAAGGATGGGTGGTGGTGGTGGTGGTGATATTTGAATGGCTATTCCACTAGGAGGCCTGGTAACTGGGACACAGCAGCACAGAAGAGTCCTCACGTCCCTTGTAAGTATGTGCATGTATGAGTGAGTGAGTGTGTGTGTGTATGTGTGTGTGTGACCTGACCTTTATTGTGAAATTCAAAAAGTTAAAATTTGTTTTTCATCCTCATAGTAAAAACAAACTTCATCTAATTCTGTTAGTGATGGTATGTCTGAATATGTATTTCCTTTTATGATATATTTCAAATGAGAGTGATAGAAATTTTGAACCTGAAACTTTTTGCCACATCTCCGCAGTTTTGTCCTTGCACCCAAAGCTGGCGGACTAGACAGGGAAATTACTGGACGTCTAGAAAGTGATAATGGTGGCTCAAGGTGACAAGAGTGCTTTTGAGGGTATGAATTGGGGGCACCAGCATTGTGTTGCTGAGAGAAGCAGAGAAGGAGGATGTTTTATTTGAAGGTGTAAGTGTTCTGGGCGCAATCTCTTTCCATAGGACTAGAAAAGTTGACCTCTTGGAAGCTTTAAAACATCTCTGATAATAAATTCCCCTCCTTCTTTGCACACATATGTGTAGGAACACATGCTTGCCTATAAAAACATCTTTTACTCTCTCATTTCCCATCCGAGCAGCATGATACAATCCACAAAGGGTTTGTGTGATTTTTGCAGCACTCAAGCTGTCATGCGTCATTTGTGGGAAGCTCATTTCAAAAGTAATTTGGGTTCAACGCTTCGCTGCTGTTGTTATGCAACCCTTTTACAAAAGCAATGTAATTGTGCCTATATGAAAAAGTGTTTGTGTACGCGCCTCTTGATGACTAACTCCCCCCCAGTTTGGGAACATGCAAATGTGTGTTATTAGGTCCAATCACTGCCTGCTTGGGTATACTGTTCATCAAGGATGTAATCTGTTATGGTGCACTCACGAACAACTCAGGTTTTTTTTTTTTCACACTATTGTGCTCATGTGCTAAACACATACATACGACACACATTTGATTGAGAAGCAGATAAATTATCGCTGGTGTTGTATTGTTAGCTACTCCATTAGGCCCAAAACACAGTGGCCAGTTAAGCAATTGTTGAATGCACAAAATGTTGGTTTAGCTATGTAGGTTTAATACTTCTTAATAAATCAATGGAAACAGTCAATACTACTCCGTGTCGCAGACCTCATTATGAGGTGTTAATGTAATGAGGTTGGCTGGCTTGTTAAGTGCAAACACTGACTCCTTTAAAAACACCTAATTTATCACATGTGAAACGCTATTGTACATGTGAAATTGCACTCAACATGTGGAATCCAGCCAGGCCTTCATTTCTTCTCTGTGGTCCTCTCTGCTGTCAAACTACATCAACCAGATTGAACTGGGTGACAGGGAGAAAAAGCACCTGTTGAGAAGAAACCTGTAGACGCCTTTTCTTGGCCACTAGAGGACAATCAGTTCCGCTGGTGAGGATGGTCACTAAAACTCACTTTCTGAAGGTGGAAACTAGCCAATCAGCATCGCATCCCAAAGTCATCCACACGTTACATACAAAGACAGCACAGAGGATTAGGATTAGGGACACACCACCACACTCGCAGATCCATTTCTTACAGCACCTGGGCCATAAATGGGGACAGAGGGGCTCGTATAGCACAAACTCTTGAGCCTGATGTGGGAGAAAATGGCAGAGCTGCGTAGCCACGCACCAAATCCCTAGACCTTTTCAGGTAATTTGAGAGAATGTCTCATTTTTCCTCATAAGCCTAGTTTAGAAACACCTCTATGTTGGGCTGCACGATTATGGCCAAAATGATAATTACGATTATTTTGATCAATATTGGGATCACGATTATTCTCACGATTATTTGTTGATTTTAAGTTTTTCGAGTGTGATGGACGCTACTCACAGAGCGACGGCTGATCATTATGAATGGGTCCAGCACGGGTCAAATGGCGGATACACACGTCGTGTGTATGAAATGTCTTTATCATCACTGCGCCGCATTTTTATGAACTATGATATTCTGGCCATGGGTCACATCTCTTTCAGGTCCAACAGGCTCCATCTCACACGAACTGAAGTTAGTTGCATTCAATAACTTCTTCTGTGTTGTTCGCCATGGTGGCCGCGATAGCAGAGTTACCAGCGGAAACACTGGTACAAATACAGGTTTGCCCCTCATACTTAACAATATACAGCTGTGTTAATAACTTGTAATAAATTAAAACTGTAGACAAATGTCAGAAGTGTGGACCGACGCTGTGTGGTGGGGCTGCGTAGAGAGTAAGACGAGAGAGAGTAGAGGAGAGACCCAAACACAGGCACGGCTTTACAGACGAAATGGGTCATGTAACGCAAAATTAAATCATATCCATATAACGACATTGCAGCGAATGCAAGGACATTAGCACCGGTGCGTCCTAAAGGAGCTAACAGCTAACAGACGCTAACTAGCACCGACTAGCACTGGTCACTGCTGTTGTCTGAATAACAACATAGACGAGACAAAATGTTGCGTTTACTGGTAACTTGAGACCGACTTATAACCGACTGCTATCTGTTAAATTCTTCTCCCGTTACTCTGTCCTCTGTGACTGTCTACATCTAGAAACTAAGCTGCGCGATGCAGCGAACAAAACTGACTGGCACATGAGCAGACAGGGGTTTACGGAGCGGTAGATTGGCTTTGCAAAAAAACCCGGAGCGTTCTATGAAATGACGCTTAAAAAAACAAAAATCTCTCAATCACGCAAATTTGATCGTGGGAAGTCAAAATCGTGATCGTGATTAAAATTTGATTAATTGTGCAGCCCTACCTCTATGTTTGTGGGAATGTAACCAATGAGGTCTCTATTAAAATAGCTGATATTGTGTTGCTGCACACTCTGGCAGGTGGCAGCCGACTGAGGGCTGAATTTCCTTTACTGCTCAAAGCAAGACAGGTGAGCCGCCGACAAGTTCAGTCTGTCAGATGGCAGAAACAGTTGAGATTCTGCACACAGATATTCTGACACTGTTTAAATGCTGCTGTCAGGTTGTGTTCATCACCATATTTAAGTACATATCACACATTTCACAGGTGACTTGTCCATGGGGGAAAATCTCCAACTACTGCTCTTAACAGATATAGCTCCATTTTACACCAAGAAGGTGTTCTGGAGGCCCTCAGTGTGTCACATTTTTTGTCTGTCAGACTCTCACTTTACCTGCAGACTCTTTCAGGTCTTAGTACAGTATCACCTCCCTTAACTTGAATGCCCCCCACTCTTAATACATACTATAAAAGTAAAAGATAAATTTGATCCCCCTGTCCCCATCAACAGAGGCATCCCTGCCTCCATCTGCCCATGCATACTTTTGTTTTCTTTCCTAATGCCCTTCCACCCTCTCAAGTCTCCCAGGTGTACTCTAACTCATGAGCTGGAGTGAAAGCCACACTTCATTAAGGTCTGTACTGATCCTGAGGTGCTGGAGTTGGAGGCTAAGTCAATGATAGAGTCAGAGTGAAATTTCTCTGTTAGGCTGCAAGGCACGCGCACACAGCCATGGGCCAGCTAGACACTCTTTATCCCAGCGCTCGCTCTGTTCAATCAGGGCTTGTAATTAAAGCTACAAGGCTATTTTGAAGAAGGCTTTCTTTGAATACTAGAAAGAATGCTTTTGACTTTTTTTTCTTATTGTAATGTTCACTATTACATGAGAGTCTGCCAATGGATAAGTTTAAACATTGATCAAACCAAGGTTTATCAGTGGCATCAGAAAATTCTGCTTGAATTAGGAGCATTTCCTAAAGCTGCTCTCTAGACTATCTTGCATCTGGTTTGATCAAAGCCAACCTCAGATCTGCTGTGACACTGGGAGCCAGTTAAATAGCACCTATATTAAGTCGGAAAGTATGCTATAACACTTCCTGGGAGGTAACATGGATTTCATTTCTCATCTCTCCCATGGAGAGTCCATCAGCCCAGACAGAACAGATTAATGTTTTTTCATGTTTACTGTGAAGTACAACAGCAATGCTCTTCCATCACAAACTTGACTTCAGCTGTTTGACTGTGCTAAATTGGCAGTCTGTTCAGAGACATCTTTTGTGGAAGACAATGATGGTTTCATTGAGAAGCTGGCTATAGAACTGTTACACACGTGAACACTTGTTTGGACTAAAACACAGGGTGGTAGAAAAGGCTAAGCAAAATTGCTCTTATGTACAGACACTTCAACCTCAGACTGCAACCCTTTCTGTTCCCTCTTGACTTCCACTGAGACTCCTCAAAATATATTTTGTAGGGGTAAATACTGTTTGCATCATCTGATCTTGGACATTCAGGGACTGTTGAAAATTGTGAAGTGATGGCAAAACACCAAGATACACACAAGTGAGTATATGAAAGCAAGCAGACAAACTCAGATGTTAAGTAAAGTTTTTCTATAGTTTTTTTTGTCTTCTTTGACCTGCATTTTGACACAGATACAAAAAGCAAAACTGCAGTATAAATATGTATCATCCAGCTCCAATACACTTTCCACCAAGTCTTTTTCTTTCTTTGTGTTTCTAAATCTAGCAAAATAAAAACTGACTATACATCCAGTAGTATTGCCAGCCAGGTGAGCTGCTGGTAAGCACCAACACAACAAATTCACTTTGACAACAAATACAAATCTAATTTTACCTCTAATTCAGAATATATTGTAAAATGTCGCTTTGACAAGGTTTTCATTTACCAACAGTAAAAACAAAATACTCCGTACCTCCAGGTAAACTGATGGGGCCGCAGCCTTTGCCCTGAGGGTCCTCCTCGACAATGAAGATACTTTTCTTGCAGAGCCTCCAGAGGCCAAAGTGGGCCGCCTCGCAAGTAGTGTTGAGCTTCTCTACCCGGGGACTAAGCACGGCCCAGTGGTCAGTCACCACCGCTGCCAGCATTGACGACATGCCCACCACAATCACCACGGACGTGATCTTGACCTTAGTCGCCTGCTCCTCAAACATGTTGCCGCTCGGTGTGTGCAAAGTTGTGTGCGTGCACGTGTTGTATTTGCACGCCTGTTGTTGTGTGTTTGACACGAGGAAGTAAAATGTGAGCGTGTATGTGTGTAGATGTTTGTGTGTGTGTGTGTGCGTGTGTGTGATCGTAAAGACTGCGTAGGACAGACAAGGTTGTCTTGTTCGTCTTCGGTTGCTTGACATCCGGTGTAGACTCCAGATGTTCCACCGTCTTGTCTACAGCTTCAATACACCCCTGCTCTCCTGTCCACAGCTCTTTCTTTCTCTTACTCTTGCTCTGCCTTGTGCCTGGTGGTTAATGAAAGGGGGCCAGATAACAGTGCCCTACTTTCTACCTCTCTCCTCGCTTCCTCTCCCTCCCAAGTTGCCTTTGGTGAGCTGAGGCCATTTAGAAACGAGATGAAGAGGTACCGAGAAGTACTGTAGTAGTTACTTAGTACCTACTAACACCCATCACTCGACGATTCTGGTGTTGACAAAAGTCCAGGTCAGGATTAGCCACTTTCATTTAAAGTTTAGGCACAGTCTATTGATTGATAGCGTTCCAGTTGTGCACTTCTAACTACAACATCTAATGAAAACTTCCGGCAAATGTTGACAGTGCTATTAAATATTTAATCACCATGCAAATACTGATGTTATCAATCTACCATTCATCTGAAACATTCTCTGTCTTTCATATTCTTATTTAGTCCCATTGTCTCAGCCGCTGTGTGCCAGGGGATTCCTGGGGGAGGAATTTCATTTATTAGTTGTCATCTAAAGGAGCTGATCTACTTACTCAGCCAATCAGCAGTTAAGGCTTGAGACAAGGGTCCCACCTGTAGCCAGCAGCTAATCCAGATTCAGAAAGAAAAGAGCTCTGGCATTGGATCTCTTATATTTTAAGTTCAGTTTATAAAGTCAAAATATTCTTGGCACTTGTTTAATGAAATGGAAAATCCTAAAAGTGGCTGTGACATGTTGGTGTATGTCTCCTTTTTGTGAACCAAGTCTTCAAAGACTTTCATTTTTTTGTCTGACGATATTTTGAGATAATAATCGGATTCGGCACACAAATGCTTTTGGAGGCTTTTTCTAAAAAATGACATCACACATTCAGGATGGAAAAAAGTCTAAAAACCTGATACATCTTAAAGCTACAATCAACCTCTTTCCCTATAAAATACTTGGGTAATGGGCATGCTTTTTAAAAATGTCTGTGCCCCACTTCAGACAGGACTCTGGCCCATTTTCAGCCCTGACAACGCTTACACAGTTCAGGGTTTTTAACACACTAAATGGCAAAATGTTGAAAGGGCAAGAGGTAAAGGGAAAGTTTGCGAAAGAGCGTAAAACAGAGACAAAGAAAGTCTGTTTGTATATTGCATACCACAGAAACACAACAGCTAGACTGATGTCGCACACCTTTTAGAAAATGAAAAAAGCCAAAGTGCTTTCTGTAAACACCATTGGTACCTAACTGAACCAGGAAAATGATTATCAAAGATAGATCATCTCACTTGCTAGCTTAAAAAGAGTGGGAGAGAAATGTGAGACATTTGTGTTCATTATCACGTTCTACCTGGAAGCATTTGTGGCAAACCTGCCTTTATTTGTCCCAGAGGAGGAGGCTTTGAGAGCAACCACTTGTCTAAGCGTGTAATAATAGTTTATTTCGGCGCAGACTGTCTTTCTGGCTGACCCTATGACCTGCTTCATATGCTCACACTCCCCTGGTGACTGAAGACAAACCAAACACCTTACAACGGCAGGGTCTCTAAGCAACAGCCAGCAGTGTAGACGACTGTGGTGACCACCTCATCAACGATACAAGTGTCTTATACTGGAGGGATCACCTCCTATCAAGCGAGCAGGGATGAGAAATACTGAAACAGATGACAGCATCAAGCAAGAGTCTTTCCAGTACCTGAACAGTTAGAGCAATGTCAGAAACATACAAAATTACTTCTGCTGAAATCAGGATTGACACATCTAAACTCAGCAGTGATTAACTTCAATTACAGCTGCTAGCTTCCCTGTCAGAATTTTGATTCCAGGATGAAAAACAGCCTTAACTGGTAGCTAATTTGACCCATAACAGAATAAATTGCACAGCCTTCAGAGGGACCCAACTGTATATATCTGCTAATGACAGGCAACATTACTCAAGCTAAATTAGATTACCCATGCCCCGAGGCCCTTTCTATGAGGGTCATGTTAATATTCCTCTCTAAAACAACGGGATCAGTTACCATACGCGCTGACGCCAACATACATTTGACCTGTTCAACAAAAGCTTCGGCCATCGATCAACATGAAAATTAGATGATTAGGACAGTGAATTCTGAGTTAATGAGCACATATTGAAGAAAAATGAAATTAGGTGGAAATTACAAGGTGCTGATGTAACCGTTGTACATCAGACATCACTATCAAACCATAATTTCCCCAGCTAGATAAACAGCTCCTCTGACCAGCATAATTACACATATCAGACAGGGTAAACAATAATATGGGGCACACATAAATATGTCCTCTCCGGGAACCATCACCTTATCGTGGTGGAGAGGTTTGTGTGTCCCTATGAACCTGAGGGCTGTGTTGTCTGGAGCTGTGTGCTCCTGGTAGGGTCTCCCATGGCAAAGTGGTCTCAGGTGAGGGGCCAGACAAAGAATGGTTCAAAAGCCCTATGCAAAATCGAGGAAGAGAGGGAGTGACCCTGCCCGGAGGAGGCCCGGGGCCCCCGTCTGGAGCCAGGCCTGGACGGAGGGCTCGTCAGCGAGCGCCTGGTGGCCGGGTTTGCCACGGAGCCCGGTCGGGCACAGCCCGAAGAAGCTACGTGGCCCCCCTATCTCCATCCCATGGGCCCACCACCTGTGGGAGGAACCGCTGGGGTCGGGTGCGCAGCCACATGGGTGGCGGCGAAGGTCAGGGACCTCGACGGACCAGACCCGGGCGGCAGAGGCTGGCTCTGGGGACGTGGAACGTCACCTCTCTGTGGGGGAAGGAGCCGGAACTTGTGCGGGAGGTGGAGCGCTACCAGTTAGATCTGGTGGGGCTTACTTCTACGCACAGTCTCGGTTCTGGAACCGTACTCCTGGATAGGGTTGGACTCTGTCCTACTCCGGAGTTGCCCAGGGTGTGAGGCGCCGGGCGGGTGGGGGATACTCACAAGCCCCGGCTGGCGCCGCTGCGTTGGAGTTTACCCCGGTGGACGAGAGGGTCGCCTCCCTACGCCTGCGGGTGATGGGGGAAAACTCTGACTGTTGTTTGTGCATATGCACCAAACAGGAGTTCGGAGTATTCGGCCTTCTTGGAGACCTTGAATGGAGTCCTGTATGGGGCTCCAGTAGGGGACTCCATAGTTCTGCTGGGGGACTTTAACGCACACGTGGGCAATGATGGAGATACTTGGAGAGGCGTGATTGGGAGGAACGGCCTCCCTGATCTGAACCAGAGTGGTTGTTTGTTGTTGGACTTCTGTGCTAGTCATGGATTGTCCATAACAAACACCATGTTCAGAACATAGGGATGCTCATAAGTGTACGTGGTACCAGAGCACCCTAGGCCAAAGGTCAATGATCGATTTTATAATCGTTTCATCTGATCTGAGGCCGTATGTTTTGGACACTCGGGTGAAGAGAGGGGCAGAGCTGTCAACTGATCACCATCTGGTGGTGAGCTGGGTCAGGGGATGGGGGAGGACTCTGGACAGACCTGGTAAGCCCAAACGGGTAGTGCGGGTAAACTGGGAACGTCTGGAGGAGGCCCCTGTCCGACGGACTTTCAACTCACACCTCCGGCGGAGCTTTTCGTGCATCCCTGTGGAGGCTGGGGGCATTGAACCTGAGTGGACAATGTTCAAAGTTTCCATTGCTGAAGCTGCGGCGGCGAGCTGTGGTCTTAGGGTCTTAGGTGCCTCAAGGGGCGGTAACCCACGAACACCCTGGTGGACACCGGTGGTCAGGGAAGCCGTCCGACTGAAGAAGGAGTCCTTCCGAGATATGTTATCCCGGAGGACTCCGGAGGCAGTTGCAAGGTACCGACGGGCCCGAGGGCTGCAGCCTCTGCCGTGACAGAGGCAAAGCAGCGGGTGTGGGAGAAGTTCGGAGAAGACATGGAGAAGGACTTTCGGTCGGCACCAAGGTGCTTCTGGAAAACCGTTCGCCACCTCAGGAGGGGGAAGCGAGGAATCATCAAGCTGTTTACAGCAAGGATGGGACGTTGTTGACCTCAACTGGGGGGTAATAGAGCGGTGGAAGGAGCACTTTGAGGAACTCCTAAATCCAGCTGGCACGCCCTCTGTGGTAGAGGCAGAGCTGGAGGATGATGGGGGATTGTCGTCAATTTCCCTGGTGGAAGTCGCTGAGGTAGTAAAACAACTCCACAGCGGCAAAGCCCCAGGGATTGATGAGATCCGTCCAGAAATGCTGAAAGCTCTGGGTGTGGAGGGGATGTCTTGGTTGACACGCCTCTTCAACATTGCGTGGAAGTCTGGGACGGTGCCTAAGGAGTGGCAGACCGGGGTGGTGGTTCCCCTCTTTAAAAAGGGGGACCAGAGGGTGTGTGCCAATTACAGGGGTATCACACTTCTCAGCCTCCCTGGTAAAGTCTACTCCAAGGTACTGGAAAGGAGGGTTCGGCCGATAGTCGAACCTCGGATTGAAGAGGAACAATGCGGATTCCGTCCTGGCCGTGGAACAACGGATCAGATCTTCACTCTCGCAAGGATCTTGGAGGGGGCCTGGGAGTATGCCCAACCAGTCTGCATGTGTTTTGTGGATCTGGAGAAGGCGTATGACCGGGTCCCCGGGAGAAATTGTGGGAGGTGCTGCGGGAGTATGGGGTGAGGGGTCCCTTCTCAGGGCCATCCAATCTCTGTATGACCAAAGCGAGAGCTGTGTCCGGGTTCTCGGCAGTAAGTCGGACTCGTTCCAGGTGAGGGTTGGCCTCCGCCAGGGCTGCGCTTTGTCACCAATCCTGTTTGTAATATTTATGGACAGGATATCGAGGCGTAGTCGGGCGGGGAGGGGTTGCAGTTCGGTGGGCTCGGGATCTCGTCGCTGCTTTTTGCAGATGATGTGGTCCTGATGGCATCATCGGTCTGTGACCTTCAGCACTCACTGGATCGGTTCGCCGCCGAGTGTGAAGCGGCTGGGATGAGGATCAGCACCTCTAAATCTGAGGCCATGGTTCTCAGCAGGAAACCGATGGAGTGCTTTCTTCAGGTGGGGAGTGAGTCCTTACCCCAAGTGAAGGAGTTTAAGTACCTTGGGGTCTTGTTCGCGAGTGAGGGGACTATGGAGCGTGAGATTGGTCGGAGAATCGGAGCAGCCGGTGCGGTATTACATTCTGTGTATCGCACCGTTGTGACGAAAAGAGAGCTGAGCCAGAAGGCAAAGCTCTCGATCTACCGGCAATTTTCGTTCCTACCCTCACCTATGGTCATGAAGGCTGGGTCATGACCGAAAGGAACGAGATCCAGGGTACAAGCGGCGAAATGGGTTTCCTCAGGAGGGTGGCTGGCGTCTCCCTTAGAGATAGGGTGAGAAGCTCAGTCATCCGAGAGGAGCTCGGAGTAGAGCCGCTGCTCCTTCGCGTCGAAAGGAGCCAGTTGAGGTGGTTCGGGCATCTGGTAAGGATGCCTCCTGGGTGCCTCCCTAGGGAGGTGTTCCAGGCACGTCCAGCTGGGAGGAGGCCTCGGGGAAGACCCAGGACTAGGTGGAGAGATTATATCTCCAACCTGGCCTGGGAACGCCTCGGGATCCCCCAGTCGGAGCTGGTTGATGTGGCTCGGGAAAGGGAAGTTTGGGGTCCCCTACTGGAGCTGCTGCCCCCGCGACCCGACTCCGGATAAGCGGATGAAGATGGATGGATGGACATAAATATGTTATTAAAATAGAGAGTGCTCCAAGTATATGATACAGTGCTTGTATTGAAATATAGGTGATATATGTTTTTTCCTTGGAAGTTCGTAGCTGCATATGGCCAAATAAAGAGATCTGTGAAAAGACATTAGGTCTACTGTATTTTTAAGAAACCTCCATTTTGTCTTAAAAAGTAAAAACATTTGACCTTGCAAAAGATATTTAAGAAATGTAACCTCAGCTGAATAGTCTATTTCTCTGCCCACACTCTTTTCTTAGGTAAATTGAGATTCACATGCATTGAGAAAAGAAAGGCTTCAGTCTGCTCACTGAATAAATCCGCTCTGTGAGTGTTTAGCGATTGCAAAAAAAGCCTTATTTGGTCAGGTGCATCTCTCTGATGGCTTTTAAACATTTTGATCTAAGAGTGCTGCCATTGGCATGATGCTGAATGATTTATTTATTTGCCAAACAGAGAGACTCTGAGGCTGAAGTCCCTAATAACCGACTGATTCAATCTTATGCAGCCGAACTGAAGAGGCATTCAGGACTCGGCCACAGAAATCTGAATCAAACACAGCAATCAAAGGTCTTCAGTGGAAATCATGCTACACTGAGGTGAATGCTTATGACTGTAATTATTTTGCATACATCTCATACATCAGTATCTGTTATTCATAGTATTCTGTATTTTGTTATATATAACTGGAGGTTTGTTCTTTTACATCAATTGAATAGTTTAATTTTTAACCTTGTTAGCAGCATGCCTTTAAGGATGGCAACATCAGTCTGTTGGTCGCTCGATCCACTGCTTCCAGACTGAAACATCAACAACTATGGTAAGGATTCAAATAAAAAATTCTACAGACATTCATGGTACCCAGAGGTTGAAATATTAAAAAAAAAAAAATACAGTAGAAGCCTACATTTCAACTCCTCTACAACTCGTCCAATAAGCAAATATTTATCTTGAAAAAATAATGGAGTTCGATTGTTCTTATTTCACAATAACAGTAAGCTATTAATCAAAATAAGCACATACAGTGAAGTACAGCTGTTGCATACACATGAATAGAAAATAGTCTCCACTTACTGTACTTTACCTTACACAAAAGAATATTAAAAGATTGACCCTTTTGAAAAGCAAAACCAGTGTGTGATTACCTGAAAATGAAATGGTAAATTTAATTGTATGACCTATGCCAGATTGCATCAATTATTATTATTAGCATTATTATTGAGGCATATAATGACAAATAATGCTTTGAATCCTCTGTTGACCATTCAATGTTTTTTATTGTACTTTTATATACAGCTTTACGTTACAAACAAATACATTTGGATTTTACCCCCAAAAGCATAATATAAAAGTGTACACTCAGAATGGATCATACTGATGGCTTATTTTTATTCTATGAGCTAAGCCTGGTATATGAAGTGTTATCTCTAATGGTATATCAAACACATAAAATACAACCAAATATGACTCTGTAGTTGGGTGAGCTCACTTCCCATACCAGAACCAACTCAATAGCCCTAAGACTGAAATCAAAAATTCACCAGCTGGTTCTTGGAGAAAGCTCAAGCTCAAAGCACAGTCACAGCATTTAATAAATACAGTATGGCATTTTTTTCTCCCTCAAATCATTTTTACCAAGTTTATCTTTATCACTGGTCCATTTCCCAGCACTCCCACGAAGTAGGGAGAGGACCTCAAAAGTGCTTAACCTGGCACAACAACACAATATTTCCTGAGAGAACTAAAAGAATCATGGACGTGCAGGACAACAGTACACACACACACACACACACACACACGTCTGGTTATTGAAGCCAAATCCTTCAGAGACGCAGAGCAAACAGCTCCCTCTGCCTCTTTCTGGGTCCTGTGTTCGACATGGGAGGGGGGAAAAGGCAGCCAGATGGACTCACAGGCGATGTGACAGACAATCAAGAATTCTCCGCCTGGCTCTGATCCTTATCCATTAAACACTCTGTTTTTATTCAGAGCAAAGGGAAGTCCTGACTTGTGCCATTTTCACAGTTTTAGGACCCATCTTTTTGTCAGCTGCTCTTCTCTTGTGACAGGCACATACACAATGGCACATCCATCAGGAGGTGTTGAAATGAAAAGGGGCCATTGAACATAGGTGCTCTACTGAAAACATGGACATTTTGGTTGATGGTTAACTTGTACAGTCAGTTAAAATACTAAACATTCAATACATTACAACTCAGAAAGTCAATCATCAGTGAAGACAGTGACTCCCAATCCATACTACCGCAAACATATTAGTTTGTTTGTAAGGCCATACATTATTCTAACAGACTGTGCTGCTGTCTCTATCAAACGTATGATTAGAGCATAAGGCAAGACCAAACAGGTTATGAGGACACAATACAAACTTTGGAGGAGAGTCAACACTTTATAGAAACTGCACACACAAAAGGAACACTTTCAAGTTAAAGAGTACATTTCATTTAGCACCTTGTTGAAGAATTTACAGGTAGCATACTGCTGATTGGCTGATGTCACACCCACAATGTTTAGTGACCATTACAAAGACAAGGGTTGTGAGCCACACACTGCTCAATAAAGCATTTCGACATTTGAAAGATAACACCAATTTCAAATCAGCTACTGCACAGATTATGTACATTTATTCTGCTTTGATGATCTCTACACGCAGATAAATGAAGGTTCGGTTAACTGGCTCAGCTGACTGTCCTCTTTTCTCCTCAGGTCTTTTCAAAAAGGACAGTCTCTCCAAATACTGTGCATTTAAGGTGGCAGGCTATCACAAGCACTCAGGCTCCAACTGATTAGCCAACAGATTTTTCATCATTTACTATTCCTCCTCTTTGAGGTGAACCTCGAGCCCAGCAACATGCCCATCACACCGGTGTGGTCCTGCGATTCACCCCGTCCTTTAAATCATTGGGGAAACAGTTATGAACCTGGAGGAACTCAGCAGACGCCTCATGTTCGGGGCTATATGTGTTCTCCGTCACACTGTCCCTTGCCAGGGCGTACATAGACAGCTCGTCCAGGGCCCCACTGGAAGATGGCCTCCCCTTCAGACCGACCACAGGCGAGTTCTCTCGCGATGCCTCTGTTGAATGAGAGCTGGCGCGGGATGTCCGCCGGCGGTAGCGGAAGCTTGGTATCCTAGAGTACGGCGAAGAGGAAGAGAGTGAACGGATGAACTCGCGTCGCGCCTTCCAACGAACTTCCTTGTTTCTTTCAATGTAGATGTTAATGGCGAGGACAGCCACAGTTTCCGCCACTATGAAGGAGAGGGCGCCAAAGTAGAACGACCAGCCGTAGGAATAAGTGTACTTCTTGTCATCATCCCGTTTATCGCTGGGGTCTCCTGCATTGCTGGAGATGTAGACGATGATGCCAATTATGTTGCTCAGACCTGATAAACAAGAAACAGAAACAAGAACTGGAAAAAGGCATGGTTGCATGTAATGTGGTCTAGTGGATGAAATAGTGTAGACAAACAAGTGGACAGGAAAAGTGAATATGGGGAGATCAATTATCCATGACTTCACCAGTAACAATGATGGAACCCATGAACTCCCACTGTGTAAAGCTGTTAATCAGTCAGTGGTTACAGGACTCTCGTCCCTTGTGTGAGAGGTGTATGATAAATGGACATCCTGACGTCAGTGAGGAATGGAGTTCATCTGTGTGATTGCACCTTTGATAATGACCAATATGTGATACACACAGGTGCTACTCCAAGCAGCTTTTCTTTATTATAAAGCCCCAGCCCTTACATGATTGCGGATTGCTGGGAGCATGATTGACAAATGTAATCCTCCAGCTCACCTGCAGCTACAAAGAGAATGCCTGCGCTGAGGAGGACGTTGCTGGTCTTGTTGTAGACTCGGCCCAACCCGACACACAGCCCGCCAAGCATCAACAGAATGGTGCTGAGGATGGGGAACACACTGGAGGCACGGACTATACCTGCAGAGATGGAAGAGGAAGCACATCACAATAAGAATGTATAATTGGGTATGTGGTTAAGTCACTGTAAATGGTTTTAACACAGTTCATTAACCGATGTTTGATTGGACAATAAAGAGTTACAGTTTAGTAAAAGATGAATACACATGAGTCAAATCATGAATCAATCGATATAACATCCCCCAAGTCAAATTACGAAGCAATTTATAGATAGCAAAATTAAATAAAAAGTACATTAATAACAGTAAAGTAAAATGTTTTTTAAAATCATTTAGACTTTCATTTTGTAGAGCCCTCATTTACCCAGTCCCCTCTCTTCTCTCATCCACTTTCGATGACCTTGTTGTGATAAAACGTTGCTAATCAGCCGCAGGATGTAACAAATCTCTCACTCACTATCACCTGCCCACAAATTAATCACTGTGCCATTTTACAAGTTTCCAAGGATGGATGAGCTTATTCCACTATTACGTCTTTTATTAAGCCCTTGTTTTCTTTGGTATGACTAATAGATTGAGTTTAGACTTTGTTCAGTCTTATAAATCATCTTTGTTTTTATCTACATATTATGCAGATACGCAATTGGCTGTGCCTTAAAGTATATACTGCAGTGTTTTTAATATTGCTTTAAAAATAATTCACAAGAACAGTCAGACATCCAAAAAAATATAAAAAATAAATACCAATGGTTGTGGTCGAACTCTGAGATAAATGCTTGTAATTGAGTCCTGAACACATTTGAATCCTGTCTTACTGAATGCTGTCAGAATGACTCTGCTCACTTTCTCCGCCTTTGGTCTGCATTTTATCAGTCTCTCTATATAAAAGGGTGCTGCCTGTTTGGAGACTGCTCTCAGAATCAAACAATAACACGCTGACGGGTTAGTGGACTTCCTCCATGCCCTGACAAGTAAAGGAATGATAAAGGCTAGACAAAGAGGATGAGTGGGGAGAACTTACGAAGAAGGTATTCAGAGCTGTCTGTGTCGTAGTCATTATCGTCGGGGAAATGGTTGATTCTGTAACAGCTGCCTTGATTGATGCCTGCAGGACAAAGAGAAAGAGTCTCAAAAATAATGATGACTTATGGTCCACAAGGTGCTATAAAACAGGATGTGATGGTTAGGAGGACTGTTTAACCAACAAATAATAGGATAAAGTACACATGCATACATCTCCTTTTGAAGCAAGCTGAAGTTAAACAAGATTTATTTTATTCCTTGGGGGTCAGACTTTTGTTGTGAATCCATCAATCTCCAGTTGGTTTCGGTTGGTTATTACAGTAAAGGGTCAGATCCACAGTTGCTCTCAACCCAGTGACCTGTTTTTTGTTAAAGGTCCCATGGCATGAAAATTTCACTTCATGAGGTTTAACATTACTATGCGTTCCCCCAGCCTGCCTATGGTCCCCCAATGGCTAGACATGGCGATAGGAGTAAACCAAGCCCTAGGTATTCTGCTCTGCCTTTGAGAAAATGAAAGCTCAGATGGACTGATCTTGTTACCTCCCCTTTCTTTGCTTTGCCCGCCCAGAGAATTTGGCCCATCCATGAGAGAGAGACATCATGGCTTTCAAACGAGCAAAGTGGCCATTGGTCAAGGCCACACCCCCATCCTCCACCTTGTCCCCCCCTCCTCAAAAGCTACAGAAATGGCACATACTAAGGAAAGCTCATTGAGAGACTGGTTCTAGTGGCTGTAATTCTGCACCAAGGCTGAATTTTGGGAAAGAGACTTCAGATATGGTATTAGGGGACCACTAAGGTCTACATGAAAGCATCCAAAGAGCAGAATGTCACTGGACCTATAAACTGTGTCCACTGGAGTAAGACACCACTGTGTTGTCTCTGATAAAAAAGGAAGGAGTGGGAAGTCACTTCTCGGATGACCTCTGGTTATTTTTTGTTAACAGTGCAACTTCTAGAGAAAGAAGAGACAGAGAGCAGCGAGGCATGAAAAGGGAAACGCGGCCTTTAACTCTTACTTTAACTTTTTTTGTGGCAACTGTTATCACAGTTAAAAAAATGCAATAAATATCACAGTCAGGAAAGTGCTATTTATACTGTTTAACATGAGAAATGTAACACTAAGCAAATACATTGTTTACGCTTTTTGTTTTTTATAAGCACCATTGTTTTTCTTTCAGTGTTGGATGGAATAAACTGGATCCATACATACAGCACACAAAAGGATTACCTTTAGTCTCTGCCTGGTTTTTACCTCCAACCATAAATGACACTTTGACCTTTAACCTAAAGTGTATAAAAGTATGCAGAGGGTCACACAAGGATTGTTCTTGTTTATATCTCTCTGGGTCCACTGCAAACCACACAAACTAAAGATGACAGTTCAGTGTACACATATTGGGGAAAGAAAGGCTACTTGACAAGGTGTATGTGTTTGTGTGTTTCGGGGTTCAGTGCATACTCTTTGCAACGGTGGTATTTAAGATTGCATTACTCAGAGGGATGTGATGTCTTGTAGCGCGTGTCCAAATCCAGCTCAGGTTAATGGTTGAGTGCTGAGAGGAACAAGAAGCCTATTTAAACAACGAAAATATGTGCTGGAAGCTTTTACTGTAATGCCATTGTGAGTTGGAACTGGAGAATGGTGTAGTGGTAGAGAGAGAGAGTGAGAGAAGCCTGTAGCTGTTATTGTGATGCTAATAAACAACACCTTGTCTAGAGAGAAGGGGATTGGGGTTAATGGATGCGTTCAGTGCAATGGTGGTAATGCTGGAAGCTTTTTGGCTCTCACTTTTTGAGCTGTGAAAACCCCTCCCACTTCAGTTATCCGGCAAACTAAACCCACATAATCAAATGTGGGCTGGGTTGTGGCCTAATTTGCAACTTTTTTCCCATGCATTATGTGTTCATGTACGTATCTTTGCATTTTTCTGCATCCCAGGAATGCAGGTGAGCATTCACTAAGCCCCTGCTAAAACTCTGTTACAATATGCACTTGATGGTTACATATATGACATTGTGCTGAAAGAATGAGGTTAAAGCTGCATATGCCAGGCATTTAAATAAAGAGACCATTGCTATTGTATTACAGTGTAACACTATTATATAGCATATACATAATAATCACTTTTTAATTACTCATAACTCTGTTTGGTTGATTAGCTTACTTGTTCATATTTTTAAAGTGGATGTGCTAGTCATAAACGGGCCCTTTAGTAGTAATGAGCTAGTCAGCTGGAAATAAAAGTGTAGCTTACGTTAGACAAAATAAACACACTTTTAATCAATTTCCTACACTTTTGCTCCTGTGTTTTCGGTTTTGAGAGGAATTTAAAAAAAGGACGCCACTCTCCAAACCCTTTAGCTTTGCCTATATGTGTAAACATTAAAGACTCTTTTTTTTATCCCACATAACAATACACATTCCCCTTTTCATCTCTAATGGCCCAACAGGCATGGGCACAGATGACTCAAGCTGACCTACCACAGGATAGATGTCAACCTTTCCATTAACTGACGGACACCTGTCAACTCCATTTCCCAGGTGCCAAGGGGTCAACAGCCATCATCGTCTATGCCACAGCTTTTAAGGGCACGCTTGCTTCCATTAACTAGGTCTGCTACTTAATAAAGGACATCAAATTAATTAGCGTCAAATCAGTTGGTGGAAATGGAGCACAAGTTTCTGTGTCTAGTCACTGATGGGAAAAAAGGTCTGTGAACTATTTTAAGCAGTGATGTGAGACTTTGTGCCTTGTGCAAAAACACATCTGGCTCTTGTGCTTAGATCAAGAGCTGTGGAAATACAGACACCTTTGTTGTCTGATAATTGCTATGTAAAGACTAAATCATCTCTGGCTGTCTTTTCTACTAAACTGTGTCAAACCTTTGTGAACCCATAACCCTACTATTAATTTTGACTTGTACACAATATTCTCCTTGCTCTGCTCCAGTCTAGACCCCAGCTACTCCAGCCAGCCTGACGCCTGTCCTGTCTTGTCTCCTGTGTGCCTGTGTGCCTGTGTGTGTGTGTGTGTGTGTGTGTGTGTGTGTGTGTGTGTGTGTGTGTGTGTGTATGTGTGTGTGTAGGCTGTCAGCTGGACGCTTCATGATATGAAAAAAAAGCCGAATGCTGACTATATAGCTGGGAGAGAAGGAGGAGGGAGCAATCGGAGATGAGGGAAGAAGGTACAAGGAAATGAAACAACAAAAGCACAGGGAGCAGAGGAATTATGGAGATAAAAAAATAGATAAGAGGCCACAGAGAGACTCAGTCAGAGGAGGACAGCAGGGAATCAGTGACAGAGAAATCAGGAAGAGACAGCGATAAGAGGAAAAATGTGTTTTTGTGCTACAAATGTGGGAGGACAGTTGTGCAATGTAAAAGTTTTGAGACTGAGTGTACAAGTAGAAACAAAGGTTTGCCAGACAGACATATAGCTGGTCACATGAGTTATACAAAAAGTGCTTATCCACAAATTTGGGGGATAAAGTAATTGTGTAGTGACAAATTGAGAATCTCACACAGTAAACACATTACATGGGAAATAATATGTTCCCTGGACCTGACTGGAGTTGCAAAGCCCCATGTTGAGCATTTCCCTCTCTTCTCCATGGCAACCCATAAGCCCTTAATGACCTAATTTACATAAACAATATCCAAGGATGCTTTTGATGTTTTCATTGTATTTTGATACTCACCACATAAGAGATGGCACTTCCCAAACCCCAAACCTCCTTCACTACATAACAGTACATAACTGCCAACACAGACATGTGTACATGCATTGGGAGCAGCTGTGGTGCCACTGGCAACAAGATGATGCACATCATCATTATTTTGAATTAACACTGCTAAGCCAATAAGGGAGCTGGTATCTCCAGGAGTGCAGTATTTCATGACTGTGAGCGTCATGAGACACATGCCCCCAGTTCCATGCACTTCAATTGCTCTGCAAATAGATTGATGAATAAACCAATCACAAGTGACTTTAATATTGCATTTCATAAGTACCCTCCAGTGGGTGATGCACTTTCAGTTATACACATAACAGATCTACAAGGAAAAAGGAGTAGCAGCACCCTGTTCTGCTTTGTTCTTATCCTTGATGCTTTTTAGTACTCCAACACTGATGAGGAACAGCGCTCTGAGGTTTACAGCAGGTGGGATGATTAGGTTTTATGAAGCTGTTCAGGTAGAGCACTGTTACTTGGCCTAAGTATCAAATGCAGACATACACGCACAACTCACAGACTTCACGTGCAATTACTTTGGAAGCAGGGAATGCCAGGACAAAGTATAAAAGCAACTGTATAATCAAAAAAAAAAACAATTTAATTTTTCTTTCAGCCCAAGTGAGGATGAAAGAAAAGCCTTTTTGGAGAAGACATCAGTGATTCAGTGTTGATATGACTGACAGTTGGTTCATTAAATTGTCAGCAGGCAGCAATTTCTTCAAACACCTCTCTGCTTGGGGTTGACTGTGCATGTGTAACCACGTTGTCAGAAGATCTATCAACCCCTACCCTAATCATGTAGTCTGTTGTGAAAACTGTTATGCTTCGTCACTTACTTATATAACTTTAATGTTTAATGGATTTTCAAGACGATGTTATTGAATGATCTATTGCACTGCAGCCCTCGGTTCTCTCTTACATATTGTATATTTCCCAAGTGATTGAAACCTAACCAATCAGAACAATGAGGACAGTGTCACTTAAAAAACAGTAGCGTATAAATGATTGTAGTTGCTTATTTCCAGTGTCATTCTAGTATTATATCATTTTCAGGAGAAAAACCCTGTCCCATATAAATGTAATACATGTTTAAAAATGGATTCAGATTACTATACTTTCCTTTATCCCCGTCCTTTTCCTTTTCTAATGTTTTAAGTAGTAACCCTGGTGTTCATTCTCAAAAACTACATTTTAAAAATGTTTTTACCATTACAGTCCCAAGATATTAAATTCATCTTTGTGTTACTGCAGGTTTACAGTAATTAACCTCAGAGGTAGATTGATAGTAAGGGGATAAAACAACTGAAAGCTATGAGGAATGTAAAGTGTTAGTATTGAAACAGAAGCCGTGCTACTTCTGGACAATAAAAAAAACTCCAACATTTTGGGAAACACCTTTTTGCTTTCTTGCTGAGAGTTAGAAAAGAACATCAATACTCTCATGTATGGTGAATATGAAGCTACTGTTAGTTTAGCAGCTAGTTAGCTTAGCTTAGCACAAGGATAGGAACTAGGGGCAGACAGCTGGCCAGGCTCTGTCCTAACTAAACAAAATCTATCTACCAGCACCTCTAAAACTCACTGCGAAAGCATAAAAAAGGGGTTTTATACTGAAATATGGAATTTTTGTTAGCATTGGGCAAAAGGAGGACAGCTGTTTTCCTCCATGTCCAATCTTAAAGCTAAGCTAACTGGCTGCTGGTGATAACTTCAAGTTTACCAAACAGCCATGAGCGTGGCATTGATCTTCTCATATATAACATATATAACTTTCGACACAAAATTCAATAAGCACATTTCACAAAGTGTCAACTTTTCCTGTAACGTTACCTATTTGCTAGGCAGTAGTAACTACTATTTGGTAGTTAGCTATCAACAAAGCTGATTTGCATATGACACAAATTAACTTTATTTGAAAGAATGCAACCAAAATGAAAAGGGGCAGGGTTTGAATGAGGTGTTCATTAAAAAATGAAGCAGAAAAAGAAAAACAGAGAGTATAGAGCGGAGAAGAGAGGGATGGAGGGTTGAGGTGAAAGTTGAGGCCTGCTGGCTAATAAGTGCCCCCGCATGGCTTCTCAGCTGTTGCGCTTTAATTACAGACTTGTGGAGCATGTTGGGAATGGCAAAGTGACACCCCCCACCCCCAAAAAAACTGTTCCATGCCTCGCCACTCACGCTAACTCACTGCGAGCTGGGGTGTTTACTGTAAATATGTACCTGCTAATTAGATTATTTCTCATTCTCAGAGTTGGTTTTATGTAATTAAGTCACACATGAGCAACAGCCTCTGATGCATTGCCGAATATGATGCAAATTAGGCGCACTCAGTGCTGCCCTGGCCTCACAACATTCATGTGGGAAAACAAACACAGCAGAAAAGAGCAAAACAGCAGTTGAGAAATGCACAAATGAGATAGTGCTGACCTCACTTTAAAGTAGCCCTCATTCAATATATATTCCCGCCTGCTCCTTGAAATGTCATAGAAACCTGCTGGAGAACATTCATTACAGGGTTCTGAGAAGAAAATAGTGCTATGATGTGTGTTACAGCAACGTGTTGCCGCTGAGAGAAAGACATGTTGTCGCTGATCTATTCAGCTAAACGTTGGGATGTTTCCCCTGTAGCTGTGATACATTCAGAGCCATCCCCATCAATAACCCAGTATGCTTGTCATTATCACCGGAGGGGTGTGTGTGTGTCTTCCTTCCTTGTCTTCTCCTTTTCTCACCTATACTTATGAGTCTCCATGACAACAGACTGTCCAGCAGCTTCTTGTAGTTTTAAGCAGAGGCACAGAGGTGAAACTATTAACACTGGGGAGAATGATATGATAGGCTGGCCTTTGTTTGTGCAAATGATGCATTCAAAAGGAAGTCTCATTGCACAGAGTTCAAACCTCATCAGCCCACTGAGTCTCTGCTGTCATTATTTCACGTTCATTATTTACTTCAAAGCACTGATGGGAAATGATGCTTGACATAATCGTTGGCTGGCATTTGGAATTTATTTTGATTCTCAGAGGATATTGCACACACTGTGAATCTCTCCACGTCACAGACAGGTTCACAGCTAAGCAAGACTCTCAGTAAATTGCAAATGTCATAACACCCCAATGTGCTTCACATGAGTCTTAAAGTGTCCATCCTCCAGAAACAGTTTAATCATTGATGACAGCTCCCTATATGTGGGCTCTGCTGACATTAAGTTTTGAAAATGGGAATTTATAATGGGAAATGAAGCTAATCCACAGAATAAACATATTAAAAAGAATCTGATCTGACACCAAAACAGATTTTTACAAAGGCAATAAAAGTATCTAGTGTCCAGGTAAAATGTTTTTTTGTATCTATATGTAGATGTTATTTATTCAGCTGACAAAACAAGATGAAACAAAACAGGTTTATATACCTTTTAAAACGTCATCAATTAAAACCCTCATTGTATCTACACCAAAAGCCATGCTGTTTAAAGAAAATGCATAAAAGAAAGAAGTTGCTACTGCAATAGTGCTCAGAAGTTACAATAATGCTATGAGTCGCCCTGCTGCTGGAGCACAATGTGCTGTTTAGTGTGGACACCTCATCTCTCTGGATCTCTAAAGTGCCTTCCTGTAGGCCTACATGTAGCCAAAGTCCTTCTTAATTCTGTAGTTTAGATATAGTTCCATAGGCACGGTTGGCATGCACACACAAAGCTAAATATGTGTGGTGGGACTGATTTTTTATAAACGTTATTCCAGCAGTGCATTTGAAGATACATTTAGTCAGTTTTGGTATGGCTTTCTGAACAAATTCTGAAGATACGCGAGTTTCATTTAATTTCTTTGCTTTCATTGCTTTGTTAAATTAAATCTGTCTATCAATCTCTGCGTCATGGTCATGGCATAAATAAATCCATCCGGTCACATCGACATCGTCACGTCTGCCTCTAAAATAAGACGTCATTGTCAAATAATTCATAAAACACTCTCCAAAAGAATGGACGAGGGGATGATTAAAGGTTCTAAAACTCAACGATTTTTTTCTTCTTCTAATTTGCTTGGACATGACGCGAACTCAGAGTCATCTATTTTTAAATCACCGGGCATGTTTCCATAGCAATTTCAGGGATGTTGCCAAGCAACAGCATCGATACAATAAAGACATGAATGAAAGTAGACAAACAGTGCGCAGATTACCTCGGCTCAAAAGTGAATGGACTCGGACGCGCCGGTTTGGCATCGCAGTCTGTTGCAGACTATAACACAGCCGTATTTATTGTGTGGGCCTATGTTTCACAATGCGATGTAACTGTTGGCATACAGCTTGTGTCGAGCGCTTAGCGGGACACCGACCGCTTGTTTCACGTTTATCTGCTACTTCAGCTGTGTTAAAATCCGTATGTGTGCGTATCGAGGCTTTCACCATCTAACCTATAACCTCTAAAAGTTGTTCCAACTTTATGACCATTATCTTCTTGTTTCCTCATCTCCCGATTACAAGATTTGACGTGCGTAAAAGTAGTGCGTCCTTTTGTGCGCCACTGAGAAACAAAAGACTCATGGGAAAAAAAGACAAAATTCAAACAATTTGTTTTACGAAAAGACAATGAAGTCCTGCATCTATATCAAATTACCATGCAGAGCCCTCCATATGTTAACGGTGTCCAGGGACCAAAAGTAAGACTATTGGAGTAGGCTTACCTTCAATACAACATATTCTCCACAGCCCGGAGTGGGTGAGATCGCCTCTCTTGGTTTTGGGCTGTGACTGGGTCTCGTCTGTGGTGGCATTGGTGGAGTTGCAGATGTACGCCCGCGAATAGAGCCAGTAGTCCGTGCCGATGGCGATGGTCATTAGGCTAAAGGCAGCGAAAGCCCCCAAAGTGGCCAGCAGCGTTTGAACCCTGCGGTCACACCAAGCCATTGCGCTTCATACTAGTCCACACTCTCACCGGTCCAACATGCGCTCACCGGAGCGCGTTAGGGCGCGGATCTTGGTCATATGTTTATGTGTGCCCACTCTCTCTGCTCCTCGATTAAAAAAACAGTCAAGCCCAAAAAGTGAAAGAAGAAGCTGGATTCTTGTCTGAAATGCTCACCTGATGCTCAACACCAACTGGATGCAGCTGTGAATATGAGAGGACACCAGTTGTGCCCACTCCAGAGGCTCCACACAGGTTGGAAGCGCGCAGGACACCACGACCGCAACATACACAACAAACAAACACCTCAAACCTTCTCACCACTTCAGTCTTGTGTTTTTCCCCTTTTATCTTGGCCTCAAAACACTTTTCTCTGTTCCTACCCAAACTGCGCCTCGGTTAAAACCCATTGCTACGTCAATCGCTCTTACGCGAGACCCCACCCTTACCAAATCCAACCAATGGAGGTCCTGTTGAATAAAGGAAGGGAAAAAAAACCTCTTAGCATTATAATTTACAATTGGATCACTAACGCATTTAAAAGATGTGGAATCTTTGGGAAAACATTAATTAGCAAAACAATCTGTCTCTCAGCTAAGACATTTGGACACTCTTCACTGAATACAAAAGCTATGAATATTACCAAACTCACAGTCAGCTGTCACAACAATGAGGAAGAGGGAGTGAAATAATGAGAGGTTTTGACACAAAGGTCCTTCTCTTTGGTGCACTAACGCCAAACATCCAATCCCCAGAGGAACATACCATTAAAAAAACAATTAGTTGCTTGGTGAATGCATGTTCTCACCAAGCACACACGGTAAATTCTCAGGTTCTAAGGATTTCCCAAGATTGTATAGATAGATAGATAGATAGATAGATAGATAGATAGATAGATAGATAGATAGATAGATAGATAGATAGATAGATAGATAGATAGATAGATAGATATGATCATCAGTGCCAAGTAAGGTGTGAATGGCAAGAGAGAAATAAATTAAACATGTGAATTACAGAATCTCCATCTCTCAGACACACTCGCACAAACTCTTCCCTCCTCTGAGCCAGAAAGGTTTTTCATACTAGCCGGGAAACACTTTATTGGATTGGATATTCTGTAGAAATCTGTAGAAAGAAAGAACAGCTTTTAATGAACCGAACCACTCGATATGCACTAATGCCATATTTTACACAAATACAACAATTGACAGAACAAAACATGGCAAAGTAGCCTGAGCAGGAATAAAAAAGAGGAATGAAGTTAGGACAATGTCTTGTGTGTGGAGTGGTTTCTACTTCAAGGAACTTTAATGCAAAGATGTAAAAGTTCTTCTCCATATTTTAAAAACATATAAAAACTATTTTGAATAGCCTAATAGTTTGTGTCTGATATGTTTTTTCACAACAATGTTCAATTCAATTCTTTAAATTACATCTGGGCTACTCCTTCTCGCTGATTGAAAATATATGATCCCACTTCACTGTAAAGTCCGTTCTCAGTGTGTTTGCACTGCAGGCTTCAAGTTTCCACATTACACTTGTGTAAATTACTCCCAAACTAGTGATGTCACTAAATCATGCTCATATTTTCACATAGTAAACTCAGATTACAGAGAGATGTTCTTTCAGCAGATGAATGTGAAAATATTTTGATAGTGTACATCTGTGCACCTATATCATTCTGCACAGGGAATATCAAACATCCAAGCGAAGTAGCATTTAGAGAAACAGTTTTGAAAATGAAATGCTACTGAAAATATTTGAACAGTTTGAGAAGGTGCACTGTCAGCTATGTTTTTATTTGGTGAAAGCATAAGCCTATAAAACCAGACAATAACAATGTTTAACCCAACCGATTTTAGCCTTTCAAAGTACTTGAAATATAGACTACACTGTATCTATTATAGATTATGAAATTTATTTGAAACAGCGTAAATCCCAGTCTACAACAACACACCGCCATTTCTCCACTTGAAACACTCACTCTCTATTATCTGTCTGCTGGACCGATTATTATATACTATTCTGCATACTATACTTCTGCTATATGATGTTTTATTGTTGTACTATACTATAGGCCTATATTATATTACCACACTACTGTCTCGTTTCCCCAACTATATCATCATGTGCCATTTTATATCATATTATATTATGTATGCAACATTGACTCTTGCATTATATTCTATTATATTAATAGAGAAAAACACTGAGTACATTACCTAACCATACCATTTATTAATCTGCTGATTTTTACTTAGACCTGTTGACTATGCTGCTATCACACCACTGTCACTTTATCAGCACCACTCATTTTAACATGTTTTGTCTCCAAATACTCTTTTGATCGTTTTATTCTATTTTTGTTCATTTACCTCTTTGTATCATTTGTTAGGCCTACTTTCTATATTTAGGATATCCATATTTATTTTATTTATTTTTTTGTTACTAAAATAACCGAATTTAGTTTGGTGTACTAGGTTATTTTATCTTGTCTTGTCGTATCTTATCTTATTTCTTCGTGGTTGTCTTATCATATATTTCATGTATGGCTGTTTTATGTCATTGCTGTATATTTAACGTTTTCTCTGTAACTAAATGTTGGGACATTTTTACTTCCGCAGGCCTGATGGTGGCGCCAACTCGCAGCAGCAGGACCAGGACTGGAGAAAAGGGAAAAGTAGCCTACTACCAATAATATGAGTAAAAATCACAAGGAGAGGACCACTGATGTCACAGTGTGGGCGCACATGTGCGTAAAACGCATGCGCAATACTCCACTGTGGCTATTAGCTGTCAGATTCTCCCAATGAATTTTGCAGACTCCCAATGCGCATGTGCCAAAGTAAACAGTGACGACAGTGTCCTCTCCTTCTTCGTTTTCAGAGCAACATCTGAACAAAGGCCTGCCCCTTTTCATGAGGATTTCTCTACCGCCATCGTTACTTTACGTGTAATCACGATTACTAAATCGGATTACGATACTTTTATTATATTTCAAGACGTCGATAAGAGTATAGATAATGTCCGAAATTGTTGTTGATCACAACAATGAAAGCAGCGGCGAGACCAGATCGGCCATGCATACTTGGCGTTATCGCCACCATTTCGCGTACAAGGCAGATCAAGGAAAAAATATCATCGTCCAGTGTAATCTATGTCTGCCGAGGGTAAATCTGCTGTCCACGTCGAAAACCTCAACATCAAACCTAAAAAAGCATTTAGACGTAAGTCACACAAAGTAAATTCCCTGCATTGACCTATAGCCGTCCGGTTAATGTTATAGTCAATGAATGAATAGCTCCTCTCGTGATAAATAACATTATATTCTAGCTGCATGTTGATTAGCAACTCTTGGCGCTGGAGGCTCTTTATGTTCAACTTCCCTAAAAATCGTCATCTTTTTACAAGTGGTATTTTCATTGCATATGAAGTTTATAAACTAATGGAAACTCAGAACATACAAATGGCACACACCTCCCAACAACTAACATGAGCCCTTGCTGGCGTTTTGTCTTGCAGAGAACACACCTGGGCTGTGAAGCCAGGCCTGATGTCAAGAGGGGAAGGAAGAAAGAAGAGCACAATGGTGAGGAGAGTAGGCACTGCCAACTCAAAAAACTTAAAGCGGAAATCATCTCCAAATGCATGACCCAAGCAAAGATCGATGAGCTGATTTTCAACTTCATTGTGGAAGATTGCCAGTCATTTTATGTGCTAGAGCAACCGGGCTTCAGAAAACTGATTTCAGGCTTAACTGAAGGACTAAAGTCCATGGACAGGATGACCTTGTTTACAAAGGTGGACCAGGGTTTCTCCAGGATGCGAGAAGAGCTGATGGCGAAACTCAGCAGCATCCAGTATGTGTGCACCACGGCTGACATCTGGACAGCCAACAACAGAAGCTTCTTTGGGATGACCTGCCACTGGATTGATAGACATTCTTTGGAGAGGAAATCTGCGGCGCTGGGGTTTGCACGGCTGCAGGGAAGAATCACGCATGACACCATAGCGGGACGGATACATGACATCCATGTGGCATACAATATTGAAAGTAAAGTTCAGACCACAGTCACCGATAACGGAAGCCCCTTCATCAGTGTGTTCAAAGAGTTTGCAGTGGACAGCCAGGAAAGTGATGATGACATTGGGTTCTACGAGAACGTGAGCACCGTCCTCGAGGGGGAGCCGGAGCAGGACATGCTCTTGTTTCTGCCCACCGTGCAGCGCTGCGCATCACACACCCTGGAGCTGATTGTCACTGAGGACTTTTGGCAGGCGGTGTCACAGGGGCCCATGTGCCAGCTACATTACAGTTCAATGGCCAAGGTGTTCGCCATATGGAGCAAATGCCACCATCTCCAGGTCGGTATGGATGCAGCAGAGGAGATAGGAAAGATGGCCCTAGTTGTGCCTGCTGTCATACGCTGGAATGTGGAGTACTGTGCTGTGCAGAAGATCGTCTCCCTCACTGAGCGCGAGCTGACGGAGCTGTGTGCCCGCCTGGAAGTCCCGCGCATGCAGCAAGAGGAGATGGCCTTCCTGAAGGAATACGTGACTGTGTTTCACCCGCTTGCTTTTGCACTTGAACTTTTCCAAGCGGAGCAGAAATGTTACCTGGGTCTGGTCATCCCGACCGTACTCAGTCTGAAGAACAAGTTAAATGAGCAGAAAGACGCAGCAAATTACTTAGGCGATGTCATCAACGCCATTGTAGTGGCTATTGATGTGCGGTTCCAAGAGCTGTTTTCCAGCACAGAAGCGAAGATTGCAACGGCGACAACTCCTCAGTTCCGTTTGTGGTGGATGGCTGCCTCTGACAGAGAGGAGATGTGCTCCCTGCTGGCTACAGAGGCATCCCAGATTGATCCCAGTTACCTAACCGAGGCAATCCCCAGCCGGAATCTGTCGACCATTGAATCTGAAGATGACTTCTTCAGTTACGGGTCTCCGAAGCCCACCGTTCAGATCCAGCAACGGGGAGTAATGGACGAGATCTGCAAGTACGTCGAAGGGACGGGGAAGAGCCTAGGGTGCCTTCAGGACTTCCCCAGAATAAAGCAGCTTTTCCTAAAATACAACACCACCCTGCCATCCACGGCCCCTGTCCAGCGTCTCTTCAGTCAGAAAGGCAACCTGGTCACCTCACAGAGAAACCTTCTGACTGATGACTACTTTGAACGCCTTCAGCTTTTGAGATACAACATTAACATGTTTACTATGGTCACCCAGTGAATACATCGCTGGTAACTCTCTTTCAGCCTTTCAGTACATGCAGAATCAAACCATATTGTGCTAAAATCATTACTGAAAAACCTAGAGTAATATCTAATTTCAGACAATTTAGCCCAGATGTTTTCTAATCATATCCCTTGTGTTTTTAATAGGCATAGCCTATATCTCCGTTCCTGAATGGCCTGATGGAAGTATTTAATTGACAATCATTGACAATGACAAGAACTGAATATACTGACAAAAGCATCTTCATATCTGTGCTGTTGTTGTGATTTGAACTTGCCACAGAGTAAACTGAACTGATTTTGTCTTTCAGTTAAGCTAGTTTGTTTTTTCTACAGGTGCTCAATGAGAATGCATCTCCTGTCTGTTATGTTTTATATCACATATAAAGAGACAAGGAAAGAGCCTTTTGTATCTCGCCTTTTTTTCACCAAAACCAGGTGGAAAGCAAAAGTAACTGGATTAGTGACCATTTGGGATCGGAGGCCTTATTTGCATGCAGCCCTAAGCATCAATAGATACTGATTACTGTTTGAAAGAAGCCTGTGTTTGTGAGTGAGGAAGACCCAGAACACACAACGCCAACAGTTCCAGTGCTGCAGAGTCCCAAGTGTATTCCTTGCCACACATGCCCAGATGTCAGTTAAGTGCTTCCATCTTGTCAGACAGCTGTCTGGAGACCAACGGGAGGCTGTCAGAGCATGCAAACACAGGCTCTGTGTGGACCCGAGCTGTCAGAAACATGGCACTTCTGAAGATGCTAATCCCGAGAGAATATCAAACGCCCTGGGATTTGCTTTTTCTTCTTTTCAACATCATTGCATGTATGAATCTAGATGTATTTATTCCAGTTACCTTTGTTGTTCTTTATTTTTAGGAAGCGATATAAAACCTCCCAGCAGTGAACTGCTCTGAAACTGCCCTCACTGCTCCAAAGTCTATTCTGCTTGAGAGACAGGGTATTGGGATTCTATTCCCCGACGCATCAGCTGATAGGGGAAAAGCAGCTTGAACAACTGGTTGCAGAGAAAGGACATGGTAAATTTGTGTGGTGTGTTGCTAAAGGACTGTTGCAGTAAATGAAAATTACACAATATTAATATTGATTTTCTTTATACAACCCATTATAAACATTTTAGAGAATCCTTCAGATGGTAATGTCAAATAAATTCTTGCACAACAATCAAGTCTTAGAGAGTGGTGCGTTGGATCAAAAACTCCTGACTTGAAAAGAAAACCAAAGAATCCTGCACCCTGCCCATCCCTTGAACTCACTTTTTTAACGAGACGTTGTAAGTCCTCAGAACTTCATCAGGCAAGTTCATAGACAAACATTTCCATGCAACCAGCACCATAAAGTCCATAGGCTTTTAACCAGGAAAAAACACCAATCAGGAATGAATGTAACGTACGTTCATTAATATCAAAAGGTTATGCACTACAGCTTTAACATGTATCCATACTAGGTGTTTTTGGCATCCTGATTGGTGTTTTTTTCACGTGATATGTACTTTATATGTATTGTGCGTGTATATGAATTTTGTCTGATGGAGGGCCAGCACATGAAGTGAGTTCAAGTTATGGACAATGTGGTGGATTCTTTGGTTTTCTTTTTCCTGATAGGGTTCCCCTATGTTAAATGTACAGGGCAGAACATGTTGCTGTTGAAAAATAAACTTGTCACTACTCTCTGGTTGAGACACTACAGTGGTGGTGAAATCGCCTCAAAATATTTCTTGTCATTTATTGGCCGACGTGATGGCCGTTATCTCGGCATTGAGCTAATATTGGCCACTGGCTGCTTTAGCCAATATGAAAGTTTGGTTTAAAATGGCAAGCTTAATATTAAACATTATCAATAATACACTTTAATTTGAAGATTTAGTGATTGGCCCATAATAATTTCCGAACCATAGTACACTTACGTCTTTTATTGCGTTAATGTTGTTGGCTGCAGTCATCCAAAGCCCCAGGGACGTGGGAGCCACGAGGAGTACAGATCTTACTAATATATTTCTTGTGTTTGTCATGGAAGAACAACGTTCAAGTGTTTCCCTACCTTCCACTTCTTGTTACAAGGTGCATCTCTGTGTGTCTCAGGATAGGATCAGCAGGTGAATGAAGTTAATGAATATAAAGATCTTTAATAGAGAGCCAAAGTCCCGCCATTTCTATTTGCCTCCATGGGACCTATTGTCGAGAAACAAAATAAACAATGGTCAAGGGCGAAAGAAAACTATTTTCTGGTCTCAATTGACTTATGCCAAAAATAAATGATTTTACGTGTCAAGAATGACCCTTTCATGTCTTCAGCTGTCCTGTCAATTAAATGCCTTAAATGCCCAAAAAATAATCTTAATTTTTCTTTTTAAAGTGTCACTGTTTGTCGCAAGACAGTCAAGTAAAATGCTATGGGAAAAGATGGACTACAAGTCCATGTTGTTAACCTGCAGTCACATTTCCCCTCCACACCCTTCGAGTAGCTGCAGCTCTCGACATGACCCGATTTATAATGGTTTTCACCTCTTTTGATACTTCTGCCTTTGTCTTAGAAGAAGACAGTGAAGCTCGACAAGGAGACAGCTGTAGTTCTCTGGTGACGAGTATTGTTCAAGACGAGAGATGTAGTTCACCAAGCAATCTCACACAAAACGTTAATGTTACCCAACTTCTTTATGTCAAATCATTATGTCTTGACAAGTAAAATTATCTTTTAAATTTACACACATCATTTGTGAAATTAATGGCACAATTTAAACTAACCCTAATCTCTCATTGACTCCCGTTCATATTTTTTTGAAAGATAGGTCCCATGGACCGGAAGTAGAAGGGCGTGTCTTTGGCTCTCTATTTACAGATGAAGAATCCTGCCACCCGTTAGACAAAGAGGTACACTACCGTAAATGCCACTTATTCAGTGACTTGAGAACATTTCAAATTAAAAAGTTTAAAATTCAAATAGTCAAACAGAACAAACCCCAGGCCCCAGTTCAAAGTTTGATCCAAAGTGGAAGTTTTAATGGTTTCAGAAAAACAAATTGTTAAATATTACTTTTGAAAACGCCTAGTAATATCTGTCATCAAACATTACCACACACATTAAGAACAGGATCATGTTAGGCACAAAGTGGGTGGAAGGTGTACACAGTGCGTGTTACTTCTGTCAGTACCTGTTGATTGAATCCATCACCAAGCCCTTGTCTTCACAGTCCTCTTATGCTTCCATCTCTTTGTTTTACAAAAGCAGCATGGCATAGACAAATACTCTTAAGTTACTTTAACCGCCATCAACCAATTAGCTTCTTTTGAGTCTTTGTCAGTTCAGTGATACATTATTTTGGGGATGAAAGCATTAGAGGGTGTTTCAGACATGGCTGGGATATTTTAGTATTCTAATGCCCTTCTCTCACTTTGCTTGGGTAAGACACCCTTCTGGTGTGTGGTCCCGGGACAGCCCCAGTCACTGCAGAAATAGCTTGGCAGGACTGAAATGGCCCAGGTTCTCACAGGACTTGATCCAGCGCTGGACATTAGTGGGAGTAGAGGATGCAGATCCACTTTGCAAGACGCAGCAATAGCAGGCAATGTCGGCCAGGGAGAACTCCGGCCCGGCCAGCCAGGGGTTGCGGCCCAGAGCAGCGTTAAGGGCCCGTAGGACAGTAGCCCGCTCCTTGGCACTGCCCTCTGCCAGCTGGAAGAAAGCTGTGTCCACCCAGCTGTCCACCAGTGTGGCGAGAGCAGCGTCACTGGGGTAGGGAGACAGCAGCTTAAAGAGGAAGCGCGCCACGTTGGCCTCACCCTCGATGGGACACATGTTCTGGACACTAAACTTCATCTGCAGTTTGGGGACTGAATTGGACAAAGCATAAACATGTTTAATAGTAAACAAGGGCACAAGCATTTACCACATACACATGTCAATATCCCAATAATTGATAAAGTGAATGCAAAACTTGTAATGGTTAGAAATAGCATTCTATAGACACAAGGACACTTTCAAATTTGTATGTGATTATATGTGATGTTAAAAGCTAACACTATTGGTAATTAATTAGGGATGCACCGATACCCCTTATTTAAAGACCCTGTACAAGTACTTACATTTGGGTAGTCTGTGATACCAAGTACCGATAAGAGTACTTAATACCTCTTGGGCTCAAGGGTCTTTTCTCTCACACACACACAGATGATTTTGGCTGTCTCTTATATTGTCAATTAGAACAAAGCAGTGTTTGCAAAGTACCATCCCTTTTTCTATTCAAAACTCAGTGAACTGGACATTTCCCTGAGCTAGTGTAAATATAATAATGTATATCATTCCTGATATCAAAATACTGAGTGAAGTTTAGAAAGAATGCTAAGTCCGATGACATCATTGACATCCAAATTAAGTAGCCATGTGTTACCAGCTCCAGCAGAGAGGATGGTTCAATTACGCCAGCAGCTAAGTTCACAAGATTTTGTCCAGATTTAAATACTTGTGGCAAACTATATAAACAGACTACCAACTAACAGCTTTCGTTTTAGCTTGTTTGTAAAAAAAAAATTGCTATTTGCAGACTTACAAACAGCTGGCATTGCACCTCTTCCGCCTCCTATACCTGCTTGACGGAGAAGTTAATCTCATGTTGCTATGAGGTGTTGCATCAGGTGTGGTAGAATCAAAGTAACTTTATGATTAGAAGTACGAGTACATGCGCACGGCATCAGACCAATACCCGATACTGGCATCGGTATCAGTGCATCCCTATAATTAATTGGTCGTCCATACCATCTTTCCATATGAGGGTGAAGCCTAACTGGAACATCTGGCGGGCATAGCTGTCTGCATGGCGTGGGCCAAGGCAGGACAGGAGCTGTGGTGGCACACTGGTAACTGAGGAGTGGACATGGACAGTGGAGAGCACCCGATAGCGCTGGCACAGCACGCTGTGGAGCACCAGCAGGGTCAGGGGTGGCTGTGCCGGGTTAGCGTTTATGACGATGTCACGGAGAGCACCAAGGTCCTTGTGACATGAACAAGACAATGAAGGTAAATAGGTGCAGCATCCAAAATGAAAAAATAAGGCCAATACAGCATGCACAAAAGGCTGCAAACAGTGCACGCCCTAATGAGTGCTTCAAAACAAATTCCAACATGATCAGATTTAGCAGGTGTGCGTGGTATTTATAACTTCTAATGACGGTAATGATGGGTGTGATCAGGAAAACATCTATAGACTACTGTCACAGAAAATGCAGCCAAGGTATGTCAGTTGCAAGAAACAGAGGCATACTGTTGTTGTGCATGGTCCATCTAGGGTGAATTCTGGCATCACTAATAAAAACTGTGTCCAGTTATTATAATTCTTGGATGCAGAGCTCACTAGCATTAATCCCAGTTTTCTCACCTTGCCCAATAGTGTGTCCAGGTCTGAGATGCCTGTGAAGGTTGTGGAGCCGTGGCTTTGGGAGGAGAGGCTGCTGCTGACTGTGAGGTCCAGATCGGCATCTGGGGTGGTCACCGTCTTGGCCAGGCCTTCCACAGCTACTTTCAGGTTGTACAGTTTTTTCATGATCTCATCCTGCCGGGCCTCCAGAGCTTTGACTGCTGGGTCCACCTCGCCATTCTGGAGAGACAGAGAGAATTGCTCAGTTTGGTTGAAACCACAAATGGGAATTTGAAGGTGTGAGCATTCACATTTTTAATAACTTGAGCGCAATCTTGCAGCAGTTTTACAACCTGGGTGTACATTTAACTGTCCTTGCACATATAACAAGAGGCAAGATTGAAAACATATCTCCAGTCAAGCTAAACAATCACACATAGAGGAATCAAAGAAAGACATCTTATGAAGAGATTTTAAAGACTAGACCTCAGGTTGATATAGTTTCAATCTTGTACCATCAGAGTAGGTTATACACTGGTAATATGTGCCACAATGTCTACTTCAGATGAGTCAACGCTATACATCACAGTTTTGAAAAAAGTACCCAGATAAAAGTAGCAATATCTCACTGTAAACATATTCTATTGCAAGTAAGCATCCTGCATAGAAATATCACATAAGGATAAGTATGTTAGTGTAAGTACATAAACAAAACATCCATTAAGTATGAAAAGTAAATGTACTCAATGCACTGATATACTGTATTAATATCGTTAATGCATTAATGTGTAAGTAGCATCTTACTATTGCTGTTAGACGAGGTAGAGCAAATTTTAACAATTTAATAAACTGTTACGTAGTTTTGTCTTTAACAATACATGATCTGTTATGACACTGTGTGTATCTGTGTAAAATTGACTTAAGGCAGAGGAGTTACAAATAAAATATACCGTACCTCTGGAATAGAGTTGAGCGGGAGTATAAAGTGGCATTGAAATGGAAATACTTTTAAAACTGTTAACGTTACAGTACTTAGCTACATTCCACCACTAGCTACTCCGCTGAAACAAGGGTCTCTTAGGTGCAGACATCATGTGCACTTATGCTTATTAATATCGACAATGTCAGCAAATACAACAAAGAGTGGAGACAAGCTACCCTAATACACCGCTTAACAATCTTTAAACGTTGACGGTGGAGACGTGAAGTAATTGTTGCATCAGCCAGAACTTAGATTGTTCATTTTCCTGGCAAGCTAGCTTAGCTAGCCAGCGTGGCTAAATACTGCTAATGCTAATACACCGCGCGAGATGCTTATTTATCAATTCGTGAGAAACAAAACGAACTGCGGGAAAGCAAAATACAAGCTAACAAGTTGGAAAAAACGAACCTTGTCACAATGAAATGGGTTAACAGTTACCTGAATCGCGTGTTCAGAGGTGCAGCAGTTCCCTTGCGGCGCGTGGATATTTGGTAACTTGTACATGCAGGTTGGTAAATCACTCTTTATATGACTTCCAGAGATGGGCTTTACCTGGTACATGGGCATGGTGGAGGAACGTTAGTGCTCTGTCAGAGACAAACAGTTAAAAACAAAAATCCTGGACACAGATTTCTTCTGGGGCTGCGTGATGTTGACAGGCAGCAGCAGCAGCGGCTACCGACGCTCGCGGTTACGCAGAGAAGAGGCCGAAATTGACGTCATATCCGGGGAAAGTAAAAGGTGGTGTTTAGTAATTTTAATTTAATTAATTTATTGGGGATTATATAGTAGAGGAGCTGATGTTCATTTGTTGTCGTTATTTTATATTCACAGAGTGGTGCTAAAATAATCCATATTCAGAGATACACCACGCGCCACCACATTTCTCCCTGCATGTATCATTCCACGTGCACTAGACGGCGCCACAGTATCATTTCTCACATCCTGTCTTTGTAAATTGAGTTGCAGCAAAGAGGTTGGTTTCTTTAACTGTCTATGGTTGCAGGTGGTCAGCAGTCAACAGAGGATATGTTCATACTACTGGCATGAACTTAACTTCTAAACTTAACTTTCTTTGAAAATTTAACCAAGACATGACAATGAAAATTAATATCTCGTTGTTGTCCATCGCACCCATGATGCCATTTCATATCTACACTACACATGGTTCAGTTCAAAACCTTAAGTAAATACATTTTTACTACTATAAAAAAGTACAAGGTTGGCTTTTACTATTATGCTATAAATAATGGTATAATCAATAAGTAGGTAATACAATTGTCAATTATATAAGCAGTATATGTATGTAGAGTCTATATATACTGTACAGTATGTATATAAATGTGCCTTTGGTTTAAACCTTGTGTGTGGGCCCACCTGTGTGTATGAGTGTGAGAACACAGGAGCCATGTGGTAGTCAACAGTCTAGTCACATTTATCTCAGCTTTAGAGACAGTTTAGGATGAATATAAGTGAGAGATTTGTTTTCTTGTGTCTTGCCTGACATCAACATCTCTGTGATGTATTGTGGCCAAATAGATAAACAAAGCTTTTCAGATTTGACTGCTTCAGTCCTACCGAAGTCAACCTGTTTCACCAATCAAAACCGATTAGCTCAGTCTAGCCTGTTGTTATTCAATCACAAGTGATCTTTGACTCAACCTGGCTGCTCTGCTGATGTAATAGTCTGCTCTGATCGCCAGAGTAAGACCTGAGATAGAAACTGAGACTACGGAGGGAGCTGAAACCTGACAGTTCACAGTAGTTCTTTAAATCATGTAGGAACAAGGGACTCTGTCAGGCTGTAGGTAGCACAGATGTAGGGTGGGGAGTGACATAGGCCTTGTAGGTGCTGACATAGATTAACAGTGTGTTAACTGATGCAACGAATAGTCTGATTAGAGTTGCCTTAAAGGAATAGTCGGACATTTTTTGCTCTCTGGCACGGAGTTAAATAAGAACAGTGATTCCACTCTCATTTCTCCATTAAATATGAAGGTACAGCCAAACGCTAATTAGCGTTGCTTAGCACAAAGATTGAAAACAGGGGAACACAGTTAGCCTGGCTCAGTCCAAAAGTAAAAAAACGGCTTATACCAGCTCCGCAAACTGTAGTGTAAAAGTATAAATTAGTAGTTTTACAGGGGGTTATGTGTCGGACAATTTCCTGGCTTGAGGAGTTATTATTTCCTGGAGTCTCGACTGGTTGCCTGGCATCAGCTAACAGCTAAGAAACTGCCAATAGGTCAAATATTTGCTTTTAACGCAGCTTGTTATTGTGTGTGATACACAGGTTCAGTGTAGTTATTAAATCTCACTAAATTTAAAGGTAATATATATATATAATTTACAGGTAAGATACATTGTTAAAGTGCATTAAGGTCCTAGAAGGAGTTTGAAAGGAAGAAATTCATTATATCACTGTAGTCTATGGGTGTGTCGGGATAGGATGATGGTGGAACTCAAAGGCTTTTTGGTTTTAACATTTATTTGCACAGCGTTAAGGAGATTAAAGGTATATACGTATTAGTCATGTAATCTGTAAAGTATACTATTAAAACATGAAGTGCAAAATAAAACCTGACAGCAGTAGTAATGTTTGTTGATTACTATATATTACATACATATATACAAGTCATGTTGTCTGAGTTTCTGAATGTATTTAATCCAAGTTTATGAAGGTTCTTTTTAGTTAACGCTCTGTATGTATGTGTATTTGTGGCATTTATGGATGATGTAAGGTGTTTACCGACCAACTGCACCTGGACACAAATGGACACATTCTTTTGTTGTCCAGTCCAACCAGACCGTTTTGCCTCCATTATAGTCAAAGTACGTTTGTCCAGGATGACTCCCGCCATCTTATCTAATTGTGCCTTCTCTTTTTAAAAGTCTGCAAAGTACCTGTCTACCTCTTCATGACAGCCATTACTCAGTCTGAGAGTGAGTCAGCATATGTAACAGCTGTTCAGGGGTTTAAGCAGGGTGTGGCATTTAATTTCAAACTTCTGTTAGTCTAGTGAATAGACACAGCTCAATATATAGCATATAAATAAAACATCAATTAGCGGATATGTAAACAATAGGCTCAAGACAGGGTGGAAATAGATTTCTAGAAATTGCCTTGCACAGATACCGTGTGTGTCAGGAGTGGCCATTGATATGTGCATGGCTTATCATTTATTAATGAAGGGTAGCTGTACGCAGACATCATACGTAGTGGCTCATGACTAATGCTTGTAGAGGAACAGAGGCAGTGCTGTCATCCCCTGCATTATGGATAGAGTTCCTGCACAGAGCTCACAAAGCCCATTCAGTCATTCTAACACACCAGTTAAATCTTTCACGATGTTCCTCCCTGATCAGACTATCAGGTAGCAATATAGTCTGATACCTCCAGGCTCCAAAAGACTGGGTATGGGTATAGCAGATGCAGGATGCACAGCTGTCCAAATGGTTTAACTTCCCATTAGCTCATCTGCTTGAGAACTTCAGTTTGGTTTCAATTGAAGATGGGATGCACATTAAAGTTTCACACAGACTTAATCAGTAAGGTGAGCCTGACGCTCCTTTCTTGATATGAGTTTTTGGTGACAATGAAGCGGGGGCATCAATTATTGAAGTGCCAAGCAGACAAGCAGGCTATAGTCTATGTGTCCATCCTAAAAATGCAGTTGGAGTGCATGGTACAGTTTTAGCAAACGCACAAACTGATGAGATCTGGGCAGTGGTTAAAAAGAGCAATGCAGACAATCTTGGAAATTATAATAAATATATTGGCATTAATTCTGTTTCATTGGAATTATGTTCTGGGCACATTCTTCTTAGGACTATACTGTTTAAAGATGAAAACATATTTAAAAGTTTTAATTGTTACTATAGTATTGGTGAGTAGAGCCTAATGTTTTATGTTTAATATTTTTCATGTAACATACTGTATGCTAACTATTGAGTTTTAGTAATCACTGCTAATTTGAACTTGATTTGTCTACTGCATCAAATTACCAGTCTATGCTAATACAACTTGACCTGTTTAGATTCACCTTGTCTAAAAACTTTAACGTTTAATGCAAGGGGTTTCCATGCAAATTTCTAGCAAAGTCAATTCATTCTGGATAAAAGTGTATATGTACATCATATCATATACAGTATATTTGATAGATACCGGTAATTAGTGATATTCCCTATCCCCAAACTATGTTTCATATGGCATGACCTTAGGGTACATGATTTATCATACTTAGATTTACCCTAATGCTTGAAATTAAAAATAATGATAGCTTTTAACTCCTTGTTTCCATCAACAGAAGTACAAAGAAGCTTTCAACTAGTGTGTTACATCTAAATTTCTGTTTTAGCTCTTGGCAGATGATAGAGCTATCGTTTAATAGCAATACTGTAAAATACTATCAAGATCTCCTCCATATTCACCTGCAACTGCAGTTGTTTTTAATTTTCTTCACGTTGTCAGCCCACCAGGACTGTTGGTCATGATTGGCTTGTCAGAGCAGCACTGTCCTAGAGAGAAACAGAGCTCCCTCCCTCTCTCCCAACCACCGTTGAGTCCAGGTAAACTGCTTGTCACATTATCTTGTGCTGCTGTCCTACTGCTGCACATTCAGCAGTCAGCGTCAACCTGTTGGCTCACATTACTTTCCTGTTTACCACTCGCTTCTACTGACCTGCAGGGGTCATGCCTTATTGTGTGTCCCCTGGCCTGTGTTACCCATTGGCATCCCCAACCTTGTCCTGTTTTCAACCTTGTACGCCCCACTCCCGCTTCCAATCTCACTCCTCCACTCCATGTCTGCAGAGATGCAAATCAGAAATGGATAACAGCATGAATGGATGCATGGTGATCTAATTAGCGCGGTGTCTCTCTGCGTGTCCAGTACGCGTGTCCTGATAGACAACATTTTTTTCTGTCAATGTGTTTAATCAACATTCTCTATTAAAGCCAACTTCTGGCAAGAGAAATCTTGGGGTTTTAATAAAATGCAGTTGGTTTAGTTCATGACTTCTTACATAATGAGGATTACAAAACTAAACTCTCTAACTTTGTCTTTGCTCATAATCATGTCCATAATTGTGACCTGCAGGATCTCAAAAAACTTGTTTCATACTATGTTAGGTATTTTATATTCAGATTTAGAAATTACTGATATTGCCTGAATCATGAAACACATTTAAATATGTTAAATTGCTAATGAATTGGTATGGCTTCATCGCATTTATATCACTCCATAGTGACAGTAAAATGTCCAATATGACAAGATACTCACAGGCAGTCTGCACCTGGCCGAAAAAAGGAAAACTGTGAAAATCTCTATCATTATTACAGCACACCATCTAAAACCAAGCAGCAGATTTCTGACTTCACATCCTACACTTGTGACCACCACCTCATGCTAATAGCAGGGTAAGCCCTATAGTTCTGAGTAGCAGGTGTCTGCTGTAATAGTCAGGTTCTCCCTGTAATATACAGGTAATTAAAATTACACTTAGGTGTAACCACTGAAAGAACGTGTATTTGGCGCCTCTAGTGGGTGGGTAAATAGTGAAGTAGTTTTTAATTTTAATCCCATGAATCCTGTAAGTGCAGAGCATTAAAAAGCTGTGCGCTATTTCAAATCTCTTGGAGGAGGGTTAGGGTTAGGTATCAAGGAGACCTGGCAAAAGAGTCAATTTAAGGCTAGCATCCTCAGCTATAGCATTCTGCAGAGTTTGCATCTTCTTCTGTGCATCGCACCCATACACTAACACACACCACACCATACGTGGATGGTTGTCTGTGTGTGTGTGTGTGTGTGTGTGTGTGTGTGTTTTTGTTGAACTAGCCTGAGCCGCACCAAGGTTCAAATGGGTTTATTTACAAAGCTGAGGTCAGATGTCACTTGATCCAGCCATGGTGAAACTCAGGTGGTCATCAAGGTCACCTCCTCTGTTTTTTCCCTGCGCTAGCTCTTTGAATCTAACTCTCTCTCTCTCTCTCTCTCTCTCTCTCTCTCTTTTTTCTCACACACACACACACACACACACACACACACACACACACAGACAAACATGCACTGTAAATACCTCAATCAGAAACCCTGTGTTTTTAGGTGTGGCTGTGTGTTTGCTTGTGTGTTTGTTTTGTGCATAGGCACATCTCTATGTCCATATGTGGATATCCACTTCCCTAAGGGTTAATTAGACTGTATTAACATGTGACACATTTCAACATGCCATATAATACAGTATGTTTGTTTGCCATGCCACCCGGTTTTATCTCAGACCTTCTGACTAGAAGACATAAAGACACCAACAACGATGTACACTTGAATAGAAATCATGAAACATAGCCAGAAATCTGGGATTTTGTTCTTTTATTTTCTCTGTAATTTGGTAAGTTTTATATTTATTTGGGAAATGCAAGTTTGTGATCTGTCTAAAAACTTGTGAAAAAGAAGAAAAACTAAAATCATGATGTGAATGTCTGTGCACTGGAACAAGTCTTGCAATAAAAATGAATTAAAAGAATCAAACGGTTCTAACCAGAGGGTAAATGATTGACTAAATCTAAGAGAGCCAGTGGAGTAGGAGCGGGTTAGTGGGGTCAGATCAAGTTGGAGATGAAGTCCAGTTGTTTAGGACAAGACCATGGCCTGGAACTCTGTGGAAAAAATAAACAGCAATAGTAAGATGATGATTAACTTCATGTATCTCTAAAATATGTCTATATAGGTATATTTAGTGACAAGAAAGATACAAAACCATTATCGTGAGAGAGCTAGCATGGTGGTTAGAGTTCTGTCCTCTCAAGTTAGCAGCATTTCATTGACACAATTCGATTAAACAAATTCACAAATCTAATGTCACACATGGTCGATAGAAGCTTTGTGCAGGTGTCAGTTTTGAGTACATGTAGGACAGAAAAAGTGTATATGGTCTTGGAGGAGGTAACTATTATTGCTGCTTGTTTAACTTTAGACTGACATAACTATGTCTCCTTCAGGCACCCTGGACAAGCGAACTACTCTAGGAATACAGCGGATTTAGTCAATCTGCATTCTTATTGAAATTGTAAAAAATATGGGGAAGTGTTGGGGTGTTCTAGTCACACATGCACACATGCATGTCTTGCACAATGCGTAAATGAAATAGGTGTGGATTCCCTCACCGTCTGCTCCAATCTTGCCGTCACTGTCGTCATCACAAGCACACATGAAGCCCTTGGTCTCCTTGTCTGTCAGAACCCGAGCTCCAGGGGAAAACCTCTGGAGGACAAACCTGGCATACAGAGAGCAAACTTCAAGTTAGAGGTAAAAACTACATGAAAAGCAATAGCCACAAACAGAAATCAGAAACACTGATCCAATGTGTCACTTGATTTGTATTGCTGCACAGAGACTTTTTAGTTAGTAGACAGTCTCAATGGTTACAATGGTCCTCGTTAACAGTCCCAGACAGTCCCATTTCAGCCCTGAAAACCTAATAGATAAATGAATACACTAATGATAGACGGGCCTACCCTTTACCTACCCTACATATCTTCGCGTACAATAATATCATAAAAAAATTGAATGGAAAAGTGACTGTTCCATGAAGACATCTAATCTCTCCTCCTCATTGAGGGTCCATTAGATCCTGGGCACACAAAAACTGGCTGCTCACTCACTTGAGTTCTTCCTCCTCCACAAAACCACTGCCATCATTGTCCAAGATCCCGAAAACCTTCTTCACATCCTGTGGGCTCTTCTTGTTGAGGCCACACAACTGGAAAAACTTCTTGGGGCAGAAGGAGTCTGGTGCTGGAGGAGAATATGGAGACCAGAGTCAGGAACGACACAAGGAACTGTAAACAGTATCAGCAAATCTTCCAACAATTTCAGTCAGTTTAAATTGTGGAGACAAGATGACATAATAAGTATAATGTAAGAGAAAATATTGTTCTTGAATGTTCTCTGTGGATTTTCTTTTACATTTTAATTTAATTATAAGACTAATTTCAAACTTGGCCCTATATATTTTATATGTCAACAATAGTCTTTCAGTAGGCTCGTCAGTGGTGGAATGTAACTAAGTACATCTACTCAAGTACAAATTTGAGGTACTATATTGTACTCCACTACAATAATCTGACAGCTGTAGTTACTTACTACTTTATAAAATAAGATTTTTGCACAGTTGTGGCATAAATTAAACTACCCAACAATGTAGCTAAGTCCAGCTGAAATGATTAGCCAATAAATCACTTAATTATTGACAGAACTGTTTTTATCGTTTCCAGTTTCTAAAATGTGAGGATTTTTCCGCATTGAGTACTTTTACTGTTAATACTTTACATACATTTTCCTGATGATACTTACATTCAATGTGGTATTAGTAATTTCAATTAAGTAAAGTATCTGAATACTTCTTCCACCACTGCTCTCATTTACAGAGACAACCCTATTGTCTGGTGAGTGCAGGCTCCAGTTCAAAGACTGTATAGAATATAAAAGAAAGAGATCTAAGGAAGAGAGCTATAATGATATTGGTGGAAGACGATACCTTGGCAGTCCTTGAGAGCATTGTCAATGGCATCAGCAGAAAGGATGGATGAGAGAGACATTTTATTCCTGTAGGAGGAACAACCATGGTGAATTATTAACATATTTATCCAGGTACAGTAGTAAAACAGTATCAGATAGTAAACAGAACGATACTGACACTAAGAAGTCAGTGTCAGTATTTTCAAAAAGTTCTAATGAATGGCATAATATAAAATAATCTTATTTTTTCAAAGACTCTCATCCAAAAGATTAAAAACATGATACTTTTACACAAAAGATTCCCTTTTACACACCCAATTATTTTACCTATTATCTAACTAGGCAGCCTCTAATGTGCCTTAGATACACAAGAGACAGTAAATCTGTCCAAAATATTTTGAGAATGAACTATAAAAAATATATATATTGACCACTTCCTTACAAAAGCCACCTTTCTGAATCTAAAAAGCAACTTACCGTGTTTAGGGGGTTCTCGCCTGGTCGGTGATCCAGCAGAGAGGTAAGGCTATGTGGTGACTACTGTCCGTCAAGGTGGATTTATATAGGTCTGATTGCCTTGACAAAAGGGATTGCTTGAGTTACCTGTCTATGGATCAAATTCTAACAGCCCGCCCCTTATCCAATTTCTTAGCTAACTAATTAACCTTTACTATTTATAACGCCCAGGCGCTGAGAAAGCAGACCGTGGACATTTGTAACGCCCTTATAAATAGCAAATTAAGTTCAAAAGCGCGTTCTTCTCCGAATCCACCACTCCCTCCTCTCATCACTGTGCCCCTCCTCCTCTCACCTCTAGAATTATACAGTACAGTAAATGCAGGAGGGCTGTAATGTAACAGCAATCTCTCTCTCTCTCTCTCTCTCCTTTTCTCCCTCTCTTGTTGTTTCTGCCCCCCCACCCTTACCCTTTTAGACAGATATCCTTTTACAGGCAGGAGTCCCTAAACAAACCATCTGAGCAACCTCCCCTGCAAATATGCCCTTATTATTACATTTGAGGTAAATTATGGGAAACTAAAAAATGTCAGCTGACATTGAACCCTTCATAATATTTGTTTGCAGAAGGAGCATGACAGTAGCATTATTGTAAGATTATTGAGTCACCTAAGAGGTCAACCCATACACAACCTCTTTGTGTCTGGTGCACTGGCATTCTGTGGTGCTTCACCCGATCTGCCTTGGACATGAAACATCTACCTGCCCTGGTTGCTTAGATGCAGATTCACAACAGATGGGTATCAGATTATTTCCAATCAAATCTAATATAACCCCAAACACACATAACTGATCATCATTGAATGTCAGGGACTCCAATGCTTTATAACCTTCTCATATTGACAAGGGGGGGGGACAGTGTTGCTAAATTGCTTTGTCAACTGTGCTGATTAAGGGACCAGAGGTCACCCTCTGCTGTTAGTGTCCCATGCTTCCATGATGGTGATGATGAGGCATAATGTCCTAGGTATTCCGAGGTATTTTCCGAGGGCATTTGTGGCCTCCAGCAGGTCTTACACAAGCAAATTCAGGGGTCATTAAGCACATTCCTGTGAGAGTGTTCACTGCAGCAGCACACTGGAAAAAAAGGTCGTTTCTCTCTATTTCGTAAGGTTAGTTGAAGGTGTGCATTTTGCGGCAAGGTGTGGGGGAAGAGAGTGACGTTTGGGTGAAATTTGTTTTAGTAATTATCAATCAGGGCAGCAAGTGTCAATAAATAGACAGGTCCCACCGAGATTTGAACTCGGATCGCTGGATTCAGAGTCCAGAGTGCTAACCATTACACCATGGAACCGATATAGGTTGTCGTTCATCAAGTATATACAAACAAAACCCAATCTGAGCAGCCCAGCCCCTGGACAGTATTCTTATTATTATAAGGCAGTCACTGTATGTGTGCATAGGACACGGACGACTATTGGCAGCGCTGCGCTCTCACACGCGTCAGCTGGCGACCGTGAACTGCAGATAATGTTGGCCTGCAGGTGCGGATGATAAAACATTATCTAGGCCTGAAGACAGAAAACGAAACTAATTAGAAATTAGCCGACATACATTTTATTTTATTTCATTTTATTGTTAGGAGAAACATTAATTCTAGGAACACGTGTTTCGGGCATGAACGTTTCCCATAGCGTGCAGCTTTTTGTGTAGCCTAATTCATCGGCAGCATCTTGGTGTCTTTCATGAATAAAAGATTGTATCTCCGGTATTTCGTCATTGTCAACCCTTCCTAAACCTAATCCCGGTGCCAACACGGGGCCCCTCAACAAGTGATGTCTGATAGGGAGGTTGTACTGAAGCTGGACTTCTTTGAAACATCACCTCCTCCAGACTATGTGTGAAAGAGACGGAGGACACCGGATCAAAGGCATTGCTGCGACTTTACCTACACCCAGTGCATGATGTCATGCACCGTATTGATAGCCTACAGACTACAGGATATTGTTACTTGGCGATCGTTTATTAATTTAAGGCCTACGTGGCTATTGTTCTTTACGAGCTTCACTGCTCGCCATAGATTTACCCAGAGAGGACCATCCTATCTCTTCATTCTGTCTTTCCTCGTTTGTTTTGGTTAGAAGGCCTATAGCCTACTGTTAGGGGTTTTCGGAAATAACTGACCGTCCCTGCATTACGTGGCAACACTTCAACATGTCAATCTCTGCACTTCAAACTCAAAATCAATGTTAACATGTTTTTCTTAATTAAAATAAGATGGAATCACATATAAAATGAGATTACTAATTAACTTATTTTCAGTGAAATATTTGTAAAATCTCACTAAAAATAATAAGATTCATTTCTGCCGATTTTTAAACAATATGTTTTTTTAATTATTATTATTATTGTAGTGTGTAGGCTACAGACAAGTTTACAGTATTTATAGAACAGTGTTTTTTTACAGTATTTGATTAGACAAAACCTTACACTAATGTTGCAATACAGTAAACGTTTGTTGCATCGATGACTGGGGAAGATATCCTCATTGATGACACTTCTGATTATGGGATAGGAATTATGGAAATAATTTGTTGTTGAATTAGGTAATCTACAGTTACTTGTTCGCCTACTGTAATGTGAAAACAAGAAAACAGATCATCTTTTGCACTTCAGAGTCATTTTGAAACATGTATCTTACATTGTTTGGTCTTGGACTGAGTGATTGTTACAATAACTTAACTGAAAGAATTGCACTATGATGGGTTTAGGTGACTTGACAAATGTAGCCTGCTCGTTGTATTTCATCATGTTGAAATACTTGTCTTGGGACAGATGTTTACAAACCAAATGAAAGGAGAATCAGTTGCTTTGAATGCAACATTTAATGATTTATAAGTATGATCAGGTGGGTGTCTTGTACTTAGAGTTTTGAAATACTGCACCATATAATGGATAATAGTTCCATAGCGAATAAAAAAAGCTGGATTATTTCGTCCTGCATACATGTTTTATGAGTTTTCTCGAGGGCCCCATAACTGAGAGGCTCGTTTTTGTTTATATTACCAGATAGTTTGCTGTGAGCTCGTGTCTTATCTCTATCTGGTGCGTCTGTCGCAACTCCTACTGTGTGGTAACAATCATATATTTACAGTCTATGATAGTAATGGACGTAACTCCATCTAGTGGCTGCAGGGTGGAGCTGCAGGACTGTACACAAACACGCTGCTGTGTATGCGCGCAATATGGGCCTGTACCCGGAGTGATTGTGTGGTTATATTAACCATTGCTTTTTATTTCTATGGTCATATGCATTCATGTAAGGATACAAACGCTGTCTGAAAAGATAGATAGATAGATAGATAGATAGATAGATAGATAGATAGATAGATAGATAGATAGATAGATAGATAGATAGATTGTTGTAAGAGATGGTAAGATGTTAATTAATTGAAAATCACACATTAAGAATAAAAGCCCAATAATAGCCTACCCCAGAAAAATAATATTTATTCTTTATTTTTTTACCGTTTTTACCTGGAAAGTGCATCATAGATTTTACAGTAAGCAAAATTCATATTTAAGACATTAACACAACCGAGCGACATTCACAATCATCATTTTTTTGGACAGTGTGTTGCATAGGAGGAAACGTCTCTTAAGCAAATGTATAAAAATTATTTATATTTAGATGAAAACGGGGGGAGGTCGACGTGGGCTTTGTTGTTCCATCAGAGCAGGTGTTGTTGGTCAGTTGCCACTTTATGCCTTAACCATGGCAGCGAACTCTGCAAGAGGACAATAAAAGACACAGTTAGCGTATACGAAAATCATCCAAAGAATGCTGTAACCATTGTGGATGAGTATGAGAGTCACCATCAATGCCAACCGTCGCTGTCAACGGCTTTAAGGAAAGTCTTGGTCTCGTCGTCGGTCAGTGCGCGTGCACCTGTCTTGAAGTTCTGCAGGAACAGCCTGGGGACAGACACAACCGGTGGTTTGTTCACAGACACCAGCTCCCATTGGCTAAGATACACTTAACATTAGATATAAAAACGAAAAATAGAAAGTTCATGCAAAGCAAAGTGGCTGAAGATAGTGTGGCCCTTCATGGGGCTTTATAAGTCCTTCAGTCCCCATAGCGTGAAGAACGATAGCTAGGCCCTCTGTTATTTAGGCTACTGGGCGGACATAGCAATTCATTATTGTTTTACAGCTAATGTCAGAACAGAAGATGCAAGCATTTCTAAAAGTGGTATGACGTGTGGATATCTTTTTAAGACAAAGGAAGTGGGGGGTCCCCTGGTGTGTGTCTTACTTCAGCTCCTCCTCCTCAATGAATCCACTGTTGTCCTGGTCAATGATTTTGAAGGCCTTCTTGATCTCATCGGAGGACTTGCCGGACATACCGCATGCCTTGAGGAATTTCTTGTGATCGAATGTGCCAGGGTCTGAAAAGAATGCAGGGTTGTTACTTGTTACTAATCTGTAGTAGCTGGACAAAAAGCACATTGATGCTCCAAACAAAGTCACGCAGGGAGGGCTGTGACTGTGATTTTGTAAGTGTAGCTTGAAGAGTCAACCTTTGCACGCGTCCAGGGCTGCAGTGACTTCAGCCTCTTTCAGTACACCTGCGACGGCCATTTCGATCTGCAAGATCAAATACAAGCGATAATTATAATAATAGAAAACCTACTCATAGCCTACTTGCATATTATGGCTAAGGCCATCCAAGAACCTTCTAGTATCATATTGTTGACTATATGCATTATGGGTATAGATAGCTACCTTATGTATTTTATATTTTAGATGAATCATATCAAATAGACACCGATCACTTTTTCATTAAAACAACAGAGCACCCGCTCCAAAATTTGCATGTAGTTATCAAAACAATTAATAGAAATAGATGAGAATAGAAACATTTCAGATTTCCAAGAGCAAGTTATTAAATCCACTTCTTTTTGAGTGGCATAAGTGATGGTGTATGTCCAAATCCCGTTCGAGAGGCTGAGAGTGACAGGTGCAATAGACGCTGGGAGGTCTGACCAAGTAATCCATGTCTTTATGCAGCTACACAAACAACAGAGAAACTCTTTCTTTTGATGCTGCATTGCAGTGTGAAGTCCACAATAAAAGTAAAAAAACAAAATAAAAAAACCCCAATGTTTTCTGAAAGATGCCAAGCGTGATGCTGCGGCTTTTGTCTGCGTGGATCCCGGGTTTTTGTTTTCTCCGTTCTTACCTCTCTTGTTTCTTTGCTGTGTAGGGTACAGATGATACGGCCAAGACTCGAGTCGACTGCAGTGATCTTCCCGTTGTTCCCGGTGACCTTTTTATAGTTCCACTCCATCGAAATCTGAAGCATAAGATAACTGACACCGCCGATGAGAAGGGGGTGGCGTAAATGCGTCCTGCAGCCAGAGAGCGGTCTATTTTAAGTTCCACAAATGAAGACGCTTAAAAGGTGCGTTTGAAGAAGTCTTTAATGTCCACCACCCCACACCCCCATGCTAAGAATAGGCCTGTGTACTGCTGAAGAAGACGAATTGGAAGTGCTCCTGGCAACACACATTATTCAAAGGGGTAATACTGAGCATGCATGCAGTTAGGGCTGGCGTAACTATAGCACTAAATGGTTGTTTTTCTCTCTGTTCATTTAACATTGTCTATTTGAAAGGCATGGACTATTGTAGCCTGTTCATGAATTTACAAGGGAAAAGTTTCTTTCGCACTTATATGTATGTTTTGATAAAGTAGGCTATATATTCTGTCTTCTTTATGTTTAACAATAATATTGTCTGCCCCCATACCTCCCAGACATTTGTGTTTTGTCAGATTTAGCCTGTATCTGGGAGAATATTTTACACAGGTTTCTAATGGTCTACTTAAATCAAACCAAGTGCAATGCAATCATAGAATAGTTATGGAAGGCTACATATTGAAACTGTATAAATTCCAAATGTCAATCAGTCCCATTTTTACTGGCAAGTTAAAAATGGATTGTTAAAATTAGTCAGTATGTGGACTGAGTGATGTTTGTCTTCAGTTGCTTATTGCACACAACCCCTTTTCCGGTACAGGTAGGCTACCATTCCTGTTGTTCTAAGAGCTTAACGTGTTTAAAAGCACAACGGAATGCTCCAGCAGACGTTTTTCTTTTTTTGCAACCTCCAAACAGAGCAACAAAGAGAAAGAGATTCATCTTGACCTTTCAATATAATGCGTCTCCACTGTCATGCTGAGAATAGCTTTGCCCTGTAGGTGGCAGCACTGACCTGTGGGGTAAGGGTGTGGAGACTGCAGACTGCTGTCACTAGGCCTCTCTCTGTTTTGACTACTGGTTGATGGTAACGAAATCAGGGTGTCATCTGAGAGGGTTGAGGGTTTACATATTGCTGACTTGCAGTTCCCTGAGCATTCATAGCTTCCCATTGAATTGCAATTTGACTTAAATAGGATATGAATCCCCTTTTAAATGTATTTCTTTGCTAATACATGTTTGGAATATTTTCTAAATGTAGCATATTAAAACACTACAATAAAACTGAATGAATTGAATAATTTTACGACCCCCTGAGATCACTAAAGATTTGCATCTAAGCACCAGATTCAAGGGTTCTGCTGATGCAACAGTGACTGCTAATAGCCCTCCTGTTGCCACAGCACATCATCTAATTGACTACTCAGCAGTTGGTGGAGAAAAATACCTTGGAACAGACCACCTAATTACACTATGTAGGACAGCTATCCATTGCAAACCTCCCTGGAGGAAGGAAGTATCTGAGAAAATCCCCAGGGCTTCTCCCAATGTTTTCGCCAGCTTATGCCCTGAGTTCAGCTATACTTCCCTTGTCATTTACCATTTATCAAAACAAGTGCAGGTCGGTTCAATTGCACCTTTAGAGCATTCAAAATGTCTGGCAGTTGAAAAGTAATTTCTTCCTCAACCCATTGTGTTGACATAACCACAGCTAGGGAATACACCACAGTTGACCAGTACAAACACGACTGACCTGAAGGAGATGATTTTACACCAAAAGAGTTTTTATTCCTAGTTTTTCACTCTTCCTCAAAAGTGCAGATGGTGTTGTACAGTTTGCACAAGTTATTCTTCAGAACATTTGACACATATGAGTAACATTCACAGTAAAATATGTGTTCCATGTTTAGAAATAATCCGCAGGCAACTTATAAATAAGATATAAAAAATATTCTTTCAGCTGATGATCACTGAATCTTGCAAGGTGTTTGCTGTTCCATGAAAAGAAGTGGATCTTGGTCAATGGATATTTATCCTTTTACAAGCAGAGCAAACTCTGTGAAAGTAGAATGAAACTGCCATTAGTAGTGAACAAAATGTATTCAGATTCTTATTTCATCATGGTGGAATGATCTAGTACAGTGATTTCCAACCAGGGGTCCGTGTACCCAGGGGGTACTTTTGCAGTTGGCAGGGGGTACATGGAAATATTCTAAAGTAGATAAATTAATTTGAAAAAAATAGAAATTATAATTTGATTTAAATAATATATGCATATGGAAGTTTGCTAATAGTTGTACGATTGCTGACCAAACCAACCAACTAACATGATTGAAAATGTACCACTTTTTTTTTAACCACTTTTATATATATCAGAAAGGAGTTTGTTGCCAAAGTAAGTTACACATACATGGCATTTGTAATAATATATATTAATATACATTTGAAATATACACTGGGAGTTGATAAAGTGGTACGTGAGTTCATCTGACAGGCCGTGGAGGTACCTTGGATCAAAACGGTTGGGAACCACTGATCTAGACCAACTAGACCCAGTCTCTGACCATGACTTTGAGTCTGTGCAGATATTGGAAGTATGTTAATGTATGTAAACCTTAAATTATAATGCAGATTAATTCGGGAGACCATTGCCAATAAGCATCACAATCAATCTTGTATGTCTCTGCTGTGTTCTGCTAGATTCAAAAACGTGTCGATGAGCTAAAGAACTCATACCTTCAATGCCGATCTTGCCATCACCATCACTGTCACCAGCAGCAAGGAAAGCCTTGGTCTCTTTATCAGTGAGTGCTCTGGCAGTAGCAGAGAAGTTCTGCAGGAACAGTCTGACATGTGGACAAAACAAAAAGTTAGAACTGGGAACATCTCAGACTACATAGTTCGTTTGATTGTAAATCACTGTGCAGAATCATTTAAAACATATTTATGTTGGACATGTTAAGGCAAAATGTACCAACAAGCTTAAGTGTGCATTGCTTGAGTGTCTTACTTCAGCTCATCCTCTTCAATGAATCCACTGTTGTCTTGGTCAATGATGAGGAAGGCCTTCTTTACCTCTTCAGCAGACTTGCCGGACAAGCCGCATGCCTTGAAGAAAGTCTTGTGGTCGAAGGAGTCAGCAGCTGGAACGCATATTGTAAAACCATTAGCACCTTGACAGGCAGCATTACATAGGCACACAGGACTTCAGTTGCTGTTGTAAGCTGAGTTTGTTGATTTAAAAAAAAGAAAGAAGAAAAAATCAAATATGCATTTACAATGATAATTCATAATATGTAAATGATAATAATAATGAGGATGACTTTTTGTTTATGCATAATTTATTGATTAAAGATAATAAAGCTCACCTGCGCAGCCGTCCAGAGCGGCTTTGAGTGCCGCAGCATCAACTACACAAGCACAGGCCATTTTTTAGTCTGAGGGAGAAAAATATGCAAAGCTCATAGTTAGTATAAGCATCACAAATCCCAAGGCCAGATATTAACTTTAAAGGATTCAACAAGGCTATTCATTATCTAGCTTGCAAAGAGAAGGAAAGTTCACTGTGTTGGAAAGAACCAGAAACATACAAAAGTCGTTGTGTTCTGGTCACAGTGAAACTAATGAATTGCTTTAGTTTTGCAAAGGCTGCCACACAGCATCACTGCCTGAAAGTTTTAGTGGGATAGTGCCTCTGGTTCAGGCCTGACCCCCAGTACTGCTATGGCACTAAATAAATGATGCTCCCACTGAGAGGCCAAATCAACATGGCCACATATAAGCTACACAATGCAACTAGGTAAACACAGCTTCAAACGCATTGATTTCTTTTTCTCTCATCCGGTTAAAAAGGTAAAGTAGCCCATTTATCATCCTCAGGGGTTTATCCTTGGAAATCAAATTAGCACATTGAGCTTCCTTTCCGCACTGATTGGATCATCCTGTGGTTTGAGTAGTTTTTTCTATGTTGATCCATTTCTGTCTACAGTTATAGTCCAAGAGGATCTCCTCGTCTCAGTCCCTTTCCTCCAAGTGTAAACTGCAGTCACTTCCCACTCACCTTTGAGTTGCGTTGAGGCGAGTGAAAACCAAGGCGGACTTTGGTGAATGCCACTAGCAACTTTCCCTCTCTCTTATATATCCTTGAGCAACACCATTTACAGAGATTTGAGTCTCAGTATCATGTAGCCTACCAAGATGCATGGGTTTCGAAAAAATGTGTCCAGTAGTCTTAATCTAATTTTAGGTGAACAAATGAGGATGCTACCATGTGTGTGGAGGCCTATAGCTAGACGTGTGGAAACATGAGCAGACCTGCTGCATACTGGCTTCATGGGACATGTTTCACTCATGTGATTTATAGCCAACATTCAAGACGCTGATTCTGATGTTGTAAATTTTGTCTGAGAATATTAATGTACTGAATGAGCAAGAGTGAATATAGGCCTACTATGCTATGGGTAATATCCCCTAATGTGGTTTGTGAGAAAAACCTGCTGCCAAGGGCCAATTTTAACTAGCCTACAGGTTACTTAATGAGCAAAGGAAATCCAGTTCACAGCTTTAAACGTCATTCAGCACTCTGAAATGTATAAGGCCCCTCAAACGTTGTAAATATAGCCTACGTGGAGATTAGATATCGCATATTGCCCTCAAAAGCACAATTGCTTTTTATCTCCTATAATTATTGAGACATGTCTCCTTACTGCTTGTTAGACTATATACTGTATATTGTGTCTGTTAATTCTGTGTTATATGTAAAATGTTGCACAAAGCCCATTCATGAAGTTACTTAATTGTCTGGTTATTTTCCTTACAGTTCATATTATTTTCTGTTTTATTATGACTTAATTATAAATTGTTGGAGTCTGGCTTTGGATTCTTACATCTGAAGGGTTGGATTTACAACACCCCACTGAGATTATAGATATGTATCTGTCCTGTGACATTACCTGGCTATAAAGTACAGAATGCACTACCATATATGGTTCATAAGAAAGACCAGCGTCCAAACAGGGACAAGCCTTCTGGGCCAATCATTCAGACTATATTTTGTGTACAGTGCGATCGCGTGCGTTAACACGTGATCAACTTTGCAATATGTTGACAACTCATTTTACTCTGACGTGCTGCCATGGTACAAAACACAGCTCATTTACCCCACATATTGATAACTTTATAATGCAAATATAAACACCCTATTTGGTCTTGTTTTTGTCACATGTCACACTCTTTATGAAATGTAAACCCTAGACTTTTAACCTTTAGGTCATTTCAACATTGATAACTCATCTCAGTCATTTCAGTTGTGTTTTCATAAAATAAAGTATTTTCCCATAATTATGGTAAATATTTCTACCTACGTTTGCAGGAAGTCAAAATCTGTCCAGCAGAAGGCAGTAATGATCCTCACGAGGAAATTGTGGGGAATTTTTGGGAAGCGCTCGGAAAAAGTGGTCCCATCAATTTAAAATGCAAAAAAAATTAGACTCAGTGACTTTTCAATTTGCCTATAGTCACAGAATATATTCAACTCTGCAGTAGCGAATTATAATAGGCATTTTTTACAGCAGACATTTTGACTCATTTTCCTTTCTATTCAAGTGTTCTAGTGAGAGTGGCAGTGAGCCAGCATGCACAATAGGCTACAAAGACCCTACAAAACCAAAGCAGCTTAGCGGAATTCAGCCATCATTTCTTACTTTATTTATATCTGTGCTTTTCCTACAGTGCTAAGTCAAAATGCCTTCTGTGGAAAAGGCCCATGGTGGTTTCCCTTCCATTACAATTATGCCAGTGACTCTATTATCGATGACATCCTCCACAAAGCCAGAGTAAGTGAAATGAGATAATGTGTCAATAGGCACTCACCATAGTTTATCCTGGGTATTTCCCAATTGATACTCAGTTTGTATTCCTGAACTGGAGAATGGTAATCGTAATTTCATTCTGCGTTTATTTGTGCAAGATTATTTGGTGAAAAGTCTCTTGTGGTTAATATCATATGCTTATCTTGTCTGTCATATCTAACTTTTCCTATAGATGTAGTAAGTTTAAGTGTTGCAGGGACATTACACTCAGAAATAAATTCAACACATTTTAACCCATGAAGATGCCACTACAGTAGTTTAAGGGTTAATGAACTGTTGAGGCCTATATGAGACACTTCATGCATTACCATCACTTTAGGTACATAGATAGGGAAAAAATAAGCAGCACACAGTGATATCACATCTGGAATATATTTATTAACCCATTCCAGGTACGTAATTGATTAAACACATACAACCAATATATTTAGATTTATCCATCCGCCAAACATCTTATGTATTATTTTATCACATCAACAGGGAGAGCAGCAGGCAGGAGACTATCTGAGGTTTATATCTTTGCATCAAACGATCTGGAAAAACCCTGTTATCTTATAAAAGGGAAAGTGAGTCCTGGTCAAAAATGTTTATTCTCTTTATTTCAGGATATCACAGAACTCTGTGGGAGAGAAAAAGAAATTCAGACTGAGATTCTCATTGAGTCAAGAAGTTAGAGTCATACAACATCATGGTCCAGCAAGAATGACTAAACAAACAGCAAATTATTTTGAGAATACTTTACTATAGTGTTTTTGTATGTGCTTTTTATGGACTGCAATTTCAGCACTATGTAATGGACAGCTCCCCTGCACAGATGGCTCTGTTTCTCATCTGCCAACAGCTTTTTTAGATGTTTTACATGCACCCACCTTCCAGCCCAATCTTGCCATCACCATCCTTATCGCCTGCATCCATCAGAGTCTTGGTCTCAGCTACAGTCAGCTCCCTTGCCCCCGGAGAGAAATTCTGAAGGAACAGTCTGACGGGTGCACAAAAAATATCAGAGATAATTTCAGACTTTTATCATCATAGACTGTATCTTTTATGATGCAATTTTCTTTCCCCTCTAGGCTTTTCTGAGTTTTCAATCCCCATCACTCACTCACCAGCTCTTCCCTGCATGTATTACTGAATTTATTCACAGCAAGAATGCTGCTCCATTCATACAGTGACCTCTGCCTGTGGACTATCACAATGGAATTTCAATGTAGATGTAGCACGCATGCACAAACACACTCACAGGCCTATCTCAATCATTGCTATTCCTTACTTGAGCTCCTCCTCCTCAATGTATCCACTACTGTCTTGGTCCAGGACTGTAAATACTTTTTTCCCATCTGCCTCAGATGAGCCAGTCAGTCCTACTTGTGCAAAGAACGACTTGAAGTTGAATGTGCCTGGAGCTACATAGGCAGAGAGAATGAAAGACGAAGAGAGCAAGAGAGACAGACAGATGTGGGAGTGAGAGGTCAATCAAAGAACGACAAGAAAGCAAAAGTGGCGAAGGACAGAATAGAGATGTCGCATTTACTCATTCGCTCAGATGATTTTCATTTTTCAACCAATGACATTTACCAATATACACCCTGTAGCACTTCAAAGTCTTATACCATTATAGGGTAGGCATATGTAAATATGCCATAAAACAGTCAAAGTACACTGAATATTGCACATGGGCCGAAGGCAAACCTAAATGTTAAAGGCCTTTTATTTATCAAGCTGTTGGTGGAAATGCATGATTTACTGTACAAAGAGTTAAGTTATTGAAGGATCTGATGAATAAAACCTGCAGCCACAGTATGATAAATTATTGATTTAAAAACAAATAATAATATGATAAAGAAATGGGGGTTGGTGTATCCCTAACCCTAATGTGATTTGTCTGCTATCCCCACTTTCATAGAACATGTTTGTTTCCCATCACTTTTTAAAATAAATAAAATAAATACTACCTCCTTTTATTGATAAATGCAAAAAGAAGTTTGATTGTTATTTTGCCTGCAACATCGCCAACAGGAGGGCTCTTTTAAATAAAGGGCATGTAAGCACTGACATTTGATTTTTTATCTGAGGGGGTGAGCTGTGTCTGCCTTGTCATGCAAACATAATTGCTAGAGATAAATGATTAAATATTTTGTGATGTGAGGGCTGTAAAGTTTGTGTGATTTGGTATATTCTGTGTAAATGCTCAACATAAACACATTGGTATCTGGGTGGTGACTGCTCTCCTGCCACTTGGCTGCCTGGTTACCTGCAGGCTCCATGTCCCCACTGTGAACAACACATACGGTACAGGTATCCCTACTGGGACTGGGAGTGGGTTTAACAACGCCTGTCTGTCTTTCTCTGCAATATGTTAGTGGATTTATATTCTACTACTATAATGTAAGTGTTCTTGTGTTAATGATGTTTGTTAAGTGTGTGTCTCCCTGCGTGCATGTGTGTGTGTGTGTGTGTGTGTGTGTGTGTGTGTGTGTGTGTCGTCTGACTCACCTTGACAAGCCTGGACGGCAGCCTTGATGTCCTCTGTGCTCAGCATCCCTGCAAATGCCATGGTCCTCTGTAGCTGCCTGAGGGGTGCAAACACACATGCACGGAGGAAATGCAAAGTGACAGTAAATTAAACCGGTGCAGGTGTTTTTTTCAGCTGTCAGATAACAGGATCTGTCAGATAAAACTTGTGGATAGATTTAGAATAATCATTTAGTCTTCAGGTACATGAGCACTGTCAAAAAAACAAGGCACTAAGCTGTGCCTTTTATAGGTGGGATGGTGCCATTTTGACAGTGAGGTACAAGCAGATTAGTATGGTTTCCTCAGAGAAAGAAACTGACATACTCTATCATATGAGAATTGCATGATGATCTAAAATTAGAGAGAAAGTTGGGTTGAACATCCCATGCCATTGAAAATCCCAATTTTTTATTAATTTTAAAGGAAAATAATTAAGATGATTTAAGGCATAAATACACACAGAACAGCCAACTATCATCATACAAGCATTGCCATGCACGTGAATTTGCAAAAAGCTTGGTACTCACCGTGCGTCGGGTGAGGTTTGCACTCTAAGCCTATGATGCGCAGATCTCTGCTTCTCCTGCTTTGTCCTTATAAACCACCAACACTCTCTTGTAGCTTTGTGATCCGGAGTGCAAGAGGCAACCTAACGTATCTGTCTTCAAATCCAGGGAGATTTCCCCCACGCCACAGAAAGCCTCCTCCTCCTTCATCAGTTAATCAGAGCAGATGATTTTCTCATTCACAATATTATGTAAACTTGCAGGCATAAGAAAAAAAATAGTCAAAAACAATGACTTAAAATAAAGATTTATTAAATAATCATAAATATATATGTATTTTTACAAGTGCACATTTTCATATAATGTTTATCTTACTATGTCTGCTTTTAATGCTACTGCTACAATGGTTATTATTGTTCATATTAAAATGAATAAGGAATAATAAAAATACAGAAGCAGGTGTACTCAGGAAATGCAAAACCTTTCAGTCCATGAGATGAATGTGATAATTATCAGTCAGCAATGTGTTTTATTTTAGTATTATTTATGTCTGGTAAAAAAAGGTAATAAAGACACTGTCTAGTCTTATCTATATATAACAAAGGGGAAATATTTGGGTTTGTCTTGTTATGATGCATACACAGAGCATTACAATAACTACATTTGGTTATATATTCTTCATTAAGGTTTTATCACACCTAAAAAAATCAATCTCTTTAATAATGTTTCCCACTAAATCTCACAGCCTGCAATATCCATATGAAATCACTAGAAAGAAAATGAAAAAAAAATCAAGAAAAAATGGAAAACTAGCATCAGTCCACCTGTAATATGCTGCTTGGCTGTTTATAACTGGCCGTTAGTCCAAAAATAAACATTTGTTATAGACAGGTTGTCTTTTCGAATAGTGCCTCACATGGTTGGCAAGTGACAAGCTTTATTCAGTTTTGATACAAAGCACTGGATTCCAACGACTTTTAATAAATGTTGAAGCTGATTGGTTCTGTCCTTTTTAACGCTAAGGTATTCTTTGTTGTGATTGGCTTGATCACTTGTCAATTATTTGAGGATTTACGCCTCATTCCGTGATGTGACGTTGTACAGGAACATGGCGCTTTAGAGGGGAAATGTTTCATGGTAGTCAGGGCTATTGATTTATTTCTTTAGCTATGTTAATTTAAATAACATTAAGGTACATTCAGTAAATATGATCGGTCGTAAAAGGTTATCGCCCCCTTTGTCTCTATGGACAACGGAACAGTAGCTACATCTCGTAGCGGTGTTTGCTGTCGTCAGCTGAAACTGTTAGCATTGACATGCTAGCTGTAGCTAGTGAGCTGGCTAACAGTAAGTAGTAACGTAAGTAACGTTAAACGGACAGAAAATATGCTTGTTTGTGTAGCCTATACTGGCGTTAAACTAAATACAAATGATTAAAACACGTTATTTAGCATCAAATCAGTCATTTATTGTTTAGGACGACGATTCCAGTTAGCTAACATTTTGTTAGCTAAGCTAGGAGGATGAAGAACCGCCATGGACATGTTTTGTTGCTGGCCAGTGGGTTTTTCCTGTCGGCGTTTTGGCTGTCTGAAGGGGCCCCTCTTCAGTATCCTCACAAATCAGGTGAGACAGCTGACTGTAAGCTGATATACAGCTAAGCGATTGCTTGTTCACTCACTACAACTCCTGTCTATCCAGCTGCTTAGCTAGCAGATGTTTCTGTTAGCTTATATTTGCTGGCTGGGGTAACGCTAGCTGTTAGCTAAAAGCTAACAACACAACAGTCTGCATTTCCTGCTAACCAGTGAAGATTGTCATTATAGTGTATGGATACTTGTACTAACTGACTATCGTTTGTTTGATAACGCTATTAACGTGATATCTATTATTAATATTATTCTTATTATTATTGGCGTTTATTTTATTAATGCTTATAATGGAAAGTATCAGGATGCCGTTGACAGTTTCACCCAGAACACAGAAATACTTATTAACCTTGTCTAGTTTCATTCTGATTGATATTTAACAGAAATGCATGAGCTTCCTGGTAGCAGTGGTGTCTGAGTTAATATTGTACAGACTATTATAACTGCAGGTACAGGAAGGTTCATCTGTCCGTGGGGTTGGTCCAGTCATTGACATTTTACATTTTAAAGTTGTGAGTCAATAAACTGGACGTTGGCCTACCAGCATGGAAACACTGTTTTTGGTTTTGAAGTAAACCTTGAATAACCTTTTTTTTTATTAGGACTCTAGTTTACTCATAGTAGGTTGTGTCACGGGTGTGATCATTTGATTATTTTAGGATGAATCAAAGTGTACAAGGAAGTAAACAGTTTGCAATACTGTCATATGCCAGTGTGATAAAACACTTGCTAGGTTAATTAAGAGACTGTTGTTCAGTACAGAATTCCAGAACCAGGTGGACATTGATGGTATTAAAACAATCCAATTTTAGCTGTTTTACTTTGAATACCATGTGAGATTACTGTTTTGTAATTGATAGTGGACCGACAGAATGAATGACAATTGTGTTGGTCATTTAAGTCATTTATAAAGTAAATAAAATGTCCAACATTTGGTTACAGCTTCTAAAAGATTAGAATTCATTTGGTTTCTTTTATTTCACCACATTGCAAATTGAATGCTTTTAAAATAATCTGTTAATAATGTTAACTGTTTTCCTGACAAAATTCAGAATTTTGATTAATCAAGAAATGGTACACCCATTCAAGTAGATGACTCAACCACTCAACCTTGTATCAACTACAGAAATAATCACTTGCAAACCTAATGTTGTGGATGTCCTACATCCGCTTAAATACAAGGGAATGGTTTCAGTGTTTTCACTTTTTTGCAGCTTATCAGGGTAACAGGCTCTGCAACCTGCTTCCTTGTGAGAAATGAAAAGATGCAGACGTGAATAAGCTGCATTCAGGGTTGGTTATGTGTAAACGTAACACATTCCAATTTAAATAGCACCAGTCAATGATTAGCAACAGTGTTGTTTGCTGCCTACAGTATTGTACTACAGCATACCGGAAAGTCTTGTTGCAATGTGAGCATGCTTTTTATGCTTTTATTACATAGCAACCTGTTCTTTGCCCTACTGGGTCTTCCTTTTTTCAGTACATACAGATGTGGTACAGTAATAATTGATGGTTTCAAGGTGTGGTCACTTGAAAAGCTGGTCTTCAACTGACTTGTGCTACATTTACACACATCAGACATGGGTAAAGATAGATAGATAGGTAAGCTTTGCTGGATGTGTCATTGTTTTAACTGTAGTAACAGCCAGATGCTAGTGGTCTGTCTCGTCTGTTATTCAAACTTCCACTACACTTGCACTGTTGAACAGTCTATATATTTTAAATTGTTTTAACAGTGTATAAATATTGATAATTTATAATTGAAAATGGCAGAATACAATCTTGCAAATATGGATTCTTACAAATGCAGCCTTTAGCATTGGCTCTTCATGTTAGTGCTTCTATCCTTGCAGCCAGACAAATCTTAGCGGAACACAGACATGTCAGGCAGACAATGCCATCCCTCATCCTTTACCTAACTGCAAGTACAGACAACCACTATGGTGCACACTGGTGGGTGAAATCTGCAAAAATGGGTCAGCTCCTCCTCTGCGTGGATGCCTGCTGAAATATGCAGTGGAATCGAAATAAGACCTGGCAGCTCCCTGCCGTATTGGTCCCAGAAACAGTTGAGTCATTTGGTGGGGCCTGCCAAGTCATAATATGAACCCATGACTTAGATAAGGCCTAACTGATCCCATGTAGAGCTGCCGTGACTTAGCTCCTGCTTTTTCTATCTGACTGCTGCTGCAGCCTCTCTGGGAGTCCTGCACTGCCTGCAACCCTGTTGCTCTGCTGAAACAGATGGGAGGGTGTTTGTATCAAAGAGCTGCCTGCAATTACTGCTGAATGTGTTTTCACAGGATTGGTGTGAAGTTAAGCTAAAGCCAGTTGGAATTCTCTCAAAACAATTGCTCCTGCCAATGACATCATTTTGTAAGCTATAATTGTAGATGGAGCAAATGTTTTGTAAAAACAATAGTACAGTACAGTAATGCATGATGCAGTGGATAACATTTCTTGTTTTACCTAAACTATAGGACTGAAGCTTTGTAACTCACCAGTTCAACTAACAAATATCCAACTAAATCTGATTAATTAATGACTGCCCGTGACTTTCACTGAAGATTTTAAATCATTTCTTGTCACTGGAAAACATTTACATGTACCTCTTAGATTTAGCAAGGAAAGCCAAACCAGTGGTATGTATTGGACACAGCTTTGCTTTTCCCTTTGTTCACCTATTGTGTTTTTGTTTGTTTCTTTGCTCCTGACAATTTCAATTCCTCTGTATTTCTTCATGCATATATTTTCTTTTTCCTGTGGAGTGGATGTGCCATAGTAGTAGTGTAAAATATTGTGTGTAGTCAATGGTTTTGAATGGTGGATGTTAAGCAGATTTAGTCCAATAGGTTGGGCTGTGTCAGGCCAGAGTTCTCCTGTTCCTTTCGTTTACAACTGTGGCACAAAGGAAGTGAGTATAGCCTTCAGTAGCCTAATATTTTATTTTATTTGTACATGGCATTCTATCCCTGATTTTATCTTCATTTCATTTCTATTATCCCTCATTGTAAAGCACATTACAGAGTGGGGATCAATAAAAGTATTTAAACTAAATTAATCCACCAGGCCTGTGTCCTGACGATAGACCCTTTTTAACTTTTAATTCCTTTTCTCGTCAATATTTCACTGCAGACACTGTCTCTCTATTGTCATTTTTAGCTTGGAGGAGAGATTTGTGGAAATAATCCTGTGGAAACATCCATCTTTTACAAATAAAGTATTTGTGTTTCAGGTATTTAAAACATTTACAGTTTGCATTACAGTACATCCCCTTTCACTTATCCTAAAGGCCAAGTTACCTGTGGTGTCTTTAACTAAGCATGATAGAGTTGTGATCTTAATATCTTGAGTAAAGAGGCCACATATTGGACAATCCTGTCTATTTTTGTCTGTGATAGCTTGGCGTTTTGTTGTAGACATTAAATGAATCTCAATCAATCATTGCTGACACTTTGGATTATATCTAATGTCCCTCAGAGAGATAAAGTTATTGCTGCCTGTCTCATCTGCCCTCTGAATATCATAGTTGTGCTGTGCTGTCTGGATTAGTACTAAGATCACTGCTTAGCCTGTTGGTAGGCTACCGTTCAGCAGCTACAAGTTCTTACCTCAGATTCATTTCAAGGGAATGATTTATTTATGAATTAGGGGGAGGCAGTGCTTGATGCCAGATTTAGTTATTTGCTTCCGCACAAGACTTAGGGTTTTGCTGAAATTACCACTCTGCCCCCCTCAACAATGCAATGGTCATTGATTCATTGTCCATGTGGATACATCTTGCATTGTTGTGTACATGTACAAACAACATACATCCACATGGAGATCTGTGTGCACACTGATGTGTTAAATAAGTAAAATATTCTTATTTCATCTCTTTCTGTTGGCAAACAACATTATGCATTACAGCCATCATCTGGTAACGATTGTGACAGGCACATTGCAATTTCTCTGCTTGCTACCTACTCGCTTTGTTTACAATAAGGCAGAACACACAGTTTAGATGTTCTCATTGACATTCAGTGAACTCTTTTTTTTTTTATTTCTTTTGTCATCTGCTTTTGTATAAAATAGATTTATTAAAAAGGACAACTTGATGGGGAACAGTTGGCCAATGCTTGTGCTGCTGCACTAAGAACATTGATCAGTCCACAATTTTACGCTTGCGAAATCCTCTAACAACCTAAATATAAACCGATTAATGATGACTCATATATTGTGGGATAATCTATTTTTTTTTGCAGGAACAGGCCACGCAAACATAAGCCATCATTTGGAGAAGCTTTGCTTGCACCATCCACACACTATAATGTGAAAACCTTTTACATTTGATATCATCTGAAAAAGCACAGTTTATATATTAAAAGCCAAAATGGAGAGAGAAAAATTGTTGTGTGTGTATGTATATATTTATATTTATTTTTTCAAATTTAGCGTGAGCCAGACATATTGACCTTAGTCTGGTTTCTCATTATTCCAGAGGGCCGACTTTTAGTAGTGCAGTCATACTCAAGTATGTTGTTTTTCTCCTTTATGTGCTGATGAGAAAACAACTAAAAGTAGTTTGGATGCAGCACCCAGCTTTATCTGTCAGGAATTTGTAGTTCAGCAGAAGGAGACTCTGTAGGTGTTGATTCTCCCTCTAGCAGACAGGATGCACCTGACAAGCTACAACCAGTGGGAGACAGAATAAACACAGGAGGGAGAATGGGGTTACACATTCTTACTATTCTCTCATTACACACTTACACTCACTGACAGATGCTCATCACGCCACATATGATGTTGTGGGCTGAGATTGTATTAGAGTTTACATTAATTGCAATGTGATACAACATAGTGAAATTACAAATTAAGAGAAGACATTGCACGTTTGCATTCAGAGACTCCCAGGCCACATCCATCACCATGAACATCTTCTGACTCACATACAGCCATGGCTACAACAGAAAAATGAGCACGGACATATTGTACGTGAGAAGACAAGGTGGACATGTGGTGAAAGAACATGGTGACAAGCTCACCCCCACAAAAGGTTAAGCTCTTGTCAGAATTACAATATACACATCTTTTAAATATGTCCAAATTTGTGAGCTTTCAATTTAAGGAGAACATATTTTGTTTTTACAAAAGGTTATTGACAACACTTACCAATCCTGCCTTTGTAGTATCTTTTGGTTATAAATAATATATAACTGATATCGTTGCCTACTACAGCTCACTATTATTTCTTTTTAGCAGCATATTACCCATGGTTATATCAAGAATACTCTACAGGGGCTGGAATAAATCGGGCCATCCTGTTATAGTTAATGTGTGAATGCAATCTCCAGAGCAAAGATGTTTCACTTTATTGGAAATCGGTTGTACTCAAATGGAAAGCCTCAGCTGTGTGGATGTTGGTCAGCAGATCAGTGTAGTCAGAGCAGCAGCCGAGCAGCACAGTGGGTGGGTTGCAAGGCTGCTGTCAGCCCTGACACTCGAACTGCTGGGCCAGCAGCATCCTTAACGGCACAGCCTAACACCTGCTGTCATCACTGCTGCACCATCAGCTGCATATCAGCAAGTGGAAACCCCCACAACTATCTCTCTGTGTGGCTGACAAGGGGTAGAGGTCGGGTGGGGTTCTTGAGAGTCACAATTGTTACATCATGTTTCAATAATTTAAATAAAAAACTGGAGTGTTTATACAAATATATTGTATGTATTTGCAGTGTTACACTGCAATTGAGTTGCTATTAAAAGAGAGTTATAGAAGTAGCATTGTAAGAGCACTGCAGTTTATTTCTGTTTTCGATCTTACATGTACTTTTTTCTTGTGGTTGGATTTAGAACAGCCAGTACACCCCTGGTGCACAGTATTGCTGTCAAACTCATGTTTATATTTGTAACAAAGCTTTCAGGTCCCAAATTTCTTTTCTCTTTTAAATACATTTTGAAGCTTGGCTATCAATGTGAATAAATCAGCATATTTGTCTGTTTTTCTCACTTCAGGTGGAAGCACAGGGGACACGTTGTCTGTGTCTCTCTACTTGTCCCTGGTAGTGTCATTCACGGCGCTTGTGGCCTTGGTGGTGTTGCTAGTGAACTGTGTGACCTGTTGCAAGGAAAGGGAGATCAACTTCAAGGTGAGAGTCCTGGCGGGCAGATAGCCAGACACACACAGCTCCACCTGCTCCCTTATAAATACATGGAGCAGAAATGGATTGTATTGGACAGAGTGTGTGTGATTTTTAGCGTCTGTCGTGAAAGATATGCACTGCTGTATCGCGTTGCATTGTTTTTTGTCCACTTTTGATTTTTGTTTGACGTAGGAGTTTGAGGACCATTTTGAAGATGAGATTGACTTCACTCCACCAGCAGAGGACACGCCTTCTATGCAGTCCCCAGCCGAGGTGTATACCCTCGCCGTGTCTCCTGTGGCGCTGCCTGGACCCCCACACCTCCAACCTCCTGTCTGCGTCACAGGTCAGACACATTAACACTCACAAACGTATACTAATGTATACTGTGTGTTAAAATGTATTGCTTCAAACGTGCACATATTTTACATGCAGATGACCCATTGATAATGTTTTTGAATGGTTGGATTTTGGTTCTCTGAGTTTTCTTCTGTTTTTGTCTTTTTAGTGTCTATTTTAGATCCTAAAATTCTAAATATTAAGACCTTATTAATCTTAAATATTTAGGAAAAATATATGGAGAGCAGTGTTTCCTTTAGGATTATATTTAGCAGTGGGGGCAGGTCTGTCCGAACAGCGTCACCTTGAGTAGCCATGACGTTGCGATGCTGGGAGCAGGGGAATCTATTTATCAATATCTGGTGCCAGCTCATTGATTATCGTATTGCACAAATGACACCGATATATGGCTATATTGATATTTTGTCCCACTCCTACTTGCCATATGCCTTTTTATAGTACATGCTGTAATTAGGTCATTCCACAAGAGAAACACACCTTATTGGGGTCTTAATAAACTAGCACTGTGATATCCTTTTTAGGTTTTTCGGTTTGGTGAGTTAACTCAATCTGATGGACCTTTTTTTTTTTTTTTTTTTTTTTTTAAATCACCATATTTATAAGCAAGAAATGTAAATTTTCCAAAACTTTGTATGAAACTTGTTGATTAGTGCAGTCTTAATTAACATTGTTTTGTGGTTTATTTTACAGAGGGATCCACAGGCTTCCAGATAGCACGTCACAGTCTGAGTTACATTCAAGAGATCGGCAATGGCTGGTTTGGCCAGGTAACCTGGTTTTCTTTAATGTTCAACTTTTGTATTGTCCCAAACAATAAAAAATACAAATAGATAATGTTAAGTTAGGGTCATGTTTGTTTTATTCTATACAGTATTTAACTAGAGAGATCTGAAGGTAGCTGACTACGTCATCTGTGCCACAGGCTGGGTATATTCCCTAACTCTCTTAGAACTGGAGGATTATGCACATATTCTCTGCCCCCGTTTTTTTTTTAAATCCTTAACCTGTTCAGTGGAATTGGCATTCTTCCCCCATTTTTCAAATCTGTTGCCTTGTCAGACGTTTTTTGTCTTTTGTTTGCCTCTTTTAGAGTAGCTAAGAGGAACTTTTAGTTGTTTCTGAAACTGTTTAATTTTCCATCTGATGATCATAAATGTCCTGTAACAACAAACAAGACTAATCTTTCTATAGATTTTGTTAATGCTTTTGCCCCGATCCGATACTTCCCGTAAAGTCACAAAAAGATTTGACTCTTTGGCTCTACAGTCACACATTCTGATTGGTCACAGATTTTTTTATATTGGCCTAATTGTATTTACATTTAATTTTAGTTAAGTTTTAGTTAAGTTATCTGTTGTAGTTATGGCTAATTCTGAGGCAGGGTCCTCACAGAAAAAAGGAAATTAAAAAAGAAGATCGTGGAGAACCACAGTTGCGTTACGGTCAGACCTTCCAACTTTGTTCTCTCAGGGTCTCCAGAGGCATCCTGTATCTTGTTTAGCCTTAAGTGCTGTTTTGTATTAACAGGTCCTTCTGAGTGAAATCTATACAGATCCAGGTGGAGCCAGAGTGGTGGTGAAAGAGTTAAAAGCTAATGCAAGTGCCAAGGAGCAGAATGATTTCCTGCAGCAGGGGGATCCATACAGGTAAACCGATTTTTGACTGAAGATTATTATTTTTCCAATTATTTTAATTGAGGTAATTTATAATTAACATATTTGACTGATTATTATTAATATTTACTTTAATTACATTTTTAAAACTGCCGGTGTATGGCAGTTATATGACATCACTGTAATGTTTGCTGCACTGTCTACTCGTCCTCTTACACATTGCATCAGACTCTCTCAAATTTTACGGCTATTATATTAAAGTATGACTTCAAAGCTTTTTTCAGTCTTAATCAACATCATTATCAACAGTCTTTCTGTTATTTTGTCTATACAGAGTCCTGCAGCACCCAAACATCCTTCAATGTATGGGACAGTGTGTTGAGGCCATTCCCTTCTTGCTTGTCTTTGAGTACTGTGAAATGGTGAGTGACCACATGCTCTGCTAAATGGTATTTGCAAGCACAAATATGCAGTCTTTGTGTAGCCTGGTTGGCACCAGGCCCTTCTCAGTTGTAACTGAGAGTAGGTCTGGGGAAGGTTTATTCACAGCCCGTTTCCAAAGGGGTATCACCAACCGACACCGTCCTAATTCCATTTGGGCGTAATTGGATAGTCCTTCAACCAATCAGACCAATGATCCAGGTGACGTCTGGGCGACTGTGGCATCAACGGGTTGCTGCGCTTCAGTGGCCGTTGTGTTGAATGTATACAAAAAGCTGCTTGCCGTCGCTGCCCTATCATCATTGTGTAAAGCCCGCCTAAACGGTTGTGAGTTGTGCCTCGATTTGGAAAAATTGGAAATGGGTTTGAATGGGCTCTTGGCCAGACTGACTTGCAGAGCAAATCTCAAATTTGTCGGAAGTTTGTCAGGGTTTTCCCAGGCTAGTCTTTGTGTACTAGTGTTGAGGAATGAAGAGATGGTTTATTTACTGCTTGCTAAAGCGCCACTTAGAAGGCTTAATTAATACATATTTTACTGCTGGAATAACACATAAAACCAGGCTGTTTATGCAGCAGAATGGCGCAAAATGGCAGAGAAAACAGTCCATAAGGCTCTCTCTTTTTTCAGCCTACTTTTTGCAATACAAGAAACCGTGTGTGTCCAGGTTCTGTCCATAAACCCTCATATTCTTGCCAAATAGTGTGCTTAAATGTGTGTCTGAAAACTTTATAGGCGAGAAGTAAGTAATACAATAACAGAATCTTTGTATATATTTGATCAACACAGCTTAGTTTTACAGTATAATCTGAGGTCTGAGAGAGAGAGAGAAAGAGACGGGCAGCTCTGTCTCTTGATACAGTGAGCAAAATAAGTATTTGAACACCCTGCGATTTTGCAAGTTCTCCCACTTAGAAATCATGGAGGGGTCTGAAATTGTCATCGTAGGTGCATGTCCACTGTGAGAGACATAATCTAAAATAAAAACCATCCAGAAATCACAATGTATGATTTTCTTAACAATTTATTTGTATGATACAGCTGCAAATAAGTATTTGAACACCTGAGAAAATCAATGTTAATATTTGGTACAGTAGCCTTTGTTTGCAATTCCAGAGGTCAAACGTTTCCTGTAGTTTTTCACCAGGTTTGCACACACTGCAGAAGGGATTTTGGCCCACTCCTCCACACAGATCTTCTCTAGATCAGTCAGGTTTCTGGGCTGTCGCTGAGAAACACGGAGTTTGAGCTCCCTCCAAAGATTTTCTATTGGGTTTAGGTCTGGAGACTGGCTAGGCCATGCCAGAACCTTGATATGCTTCTTACAGAGCCACTCCTTGGTTATCCTGGCTGTGTGATTTGGGTCATTGTCATGTTGGAAGACCCAGCCTCGACCCGTCTTCAATGCTCTAACTGAGGGAAGGACGTTGTTCCCCAAAATCTTGCAATACATGGCCCCGGTCATCCTCTCCTTATTACAATGCAGTTGCCCTGTCCCATGTGCAGAAAAACACCCCCAAAGCATGATGCTACCACCCCCATGCTGGGCTAATTTCTCACCTTTCTTAGGATCATTGAGACCCCACGAGGTGAGATCTTGCATGGTGCCCCAGTCCGAGGGAGATTGACAGTCATGTTTAGCTTCTTCCATTTTCTAATGATTGCTCCAACAGTGGACCTTTTTTCACCAAGCTGCTTGGCAATTTCCTCATAGCACTTTCCAGCCTTGTGGAGGTGTACAATTTTGTCTCTAGTATCTTTGGACAGCTCTTTGGTCTTGGCCATGTTAGTAGTTGGATTCTTACTGATTGTATGGGGTGGACAGGTGTCTTTATGCAGCTAACAACCTCAAACAGGTGCATCTAATTTAGGATAATAAATGGAGTGGAGGTGGACATTTTGAAGGCAGACTAACAGGTCTTTGAGGGTCAGAATTCTTGCTCATAGACAGGTGTTCAAATATTAATTTGCAGCTGTATCATACAAATAAATAGTTAAAATTATACATTGTGATTTCTGGATTATTAATTTTTTTGATTAGGTCTCTCACAGTGGACATGCACCTACCATGACAATTTCAGACGCCTCCAATATTTCTAACTTGCAAAATAGCAGGGTGTTCAAATAGTTACTTTCCTCAATGTATGTTGCTGTATTTCTTGTGTCTTTATGAGAAAGTACAATCTTTAGTTCGAACAACAATACACTATATAACAATAGTTCGAATTATTAAGCCTGTTAAGCTCACAAATTCATAGGGCAAGACTCCTTTTAAACACTGTCCAGTAAACATGCATAGCTGACCTGCCCTATTGACCCTCTGGTTGATAGCCTACTGTTTCAATCCCAAATTAGCCCCATCTATTCTTCTTTTCGTATTGAAGTGACTCAGACTCCATCATGGCATCTGATTTATTCACTGTTTCTTTTACCTATTCTGGGTTGGCCCGGCTTGGACTGCTGGGAGCTTTCTCCCCTCCCGCTTCGTCTGCTCCCCTCCTTTTGCAGAGATCGCATAACTTGTCTAAGCCTGACACTTCTCGCTTTCCGACTTCACCCAGTTAAGCAACAAGTCTTCATTTACACTACTCTGGTGTCGGCTCCACCAGTTGCTGTGTTTTTGCATTTTATGGGACCTTGTGCATGTTGGAAACTGTTGAGTTCAGTCAAAAATAAACTAAGCTGTTCCTAAAGAAACATGTGGGGTGCCTAATGACAAATGCAGTAAGCCAAAAAGTTACCTAAACATATACTGGACATATATAGTGTATGTACTGTATGTCTGAATTATCTCAATTGGACAACCCTTAATAAGTACAGTAGCTTTTGGATTCACAGAAAACACTGCTCATTTAAATGCATTTTGATGCAGCCCAATCTGTAATATACCAACACTCAGTCAGAGAGATGTTGATTCAACATTTGAGGCTGTAGTTTTTTGTAGAGTTAGATGACATTATATTTGAAAAGTGTTTGTTATTTTGTGTTTCATTTTAATTATGAATAAAAAGACAGAAACAATAGTTGGCAGGCAACTTTGATATTGTGGTGTACCGCCACAAATAAATCAATGTATGGAAAACACTGGATTTGGTATTGAAAACATTTGTAGATTTCTGCAAGTATTTCTTCAGTGTGTGTGGTTGCAGAGTTTCAGATAATGGTCTCATTAAATTGAAATGGCTATTATGGTGGGGATCTATGCAGTATAGAAAAGTATAACATTTGATTTTAATATTTTCCAGGTCTGGATAATTATAAAAGAGTATAGAAAATTGTTTTATCAGACTATTGCCCCTTTTCTTTTTTCTAAAATATTAAATTATGAATTTCAATATTTTCAGTTGCCCAGGGCTGGACAGTGTCCTGGCATTGTGTTCTTTCCCAGTAGAGGATGGATACCCGAACCAAGCTCTACTCGGTCACATCAGCGCGATAACCTCCTAAATCACATTTTTGGGTAGAAAACCAGTCCCATAGAAAACGTGTGGGGTCACATCGTCAATGCTGTTTCTGAGGAAAAACGTAATGCAGAGGAATTGTGGAATGTAGTTCAATCGTCCTGGGCTGCAATACCTGTTCACAGGTGCCAGAAGTTGGTCAACTCCATGCAATACAGATGTGAAGCAGTTCTCACAAGTAATGGTTAATCAACTAAATATTGGTGCGGTGATTCAAAGTAAAGCCAACCCTTGAGACATTTTTTGGTTCTTACAGTAAATGTTTGAGTTTGTAAAGAAAAATGCAAATACTGCTATTTTTAACAGCCTAATATTCCTTTTTCTTCATTTTCTGTAAAGGTAGAACACAAACTTCATTTTTTGATTTGGAATCAAATGTGCAGTGTTCCCAATGCATTGATATTATGGAATTAAAAGCTACTTTTAATTAAAAGGATTTTGACCATTATTCACATTTTTAAACACACTGTTCTTATTCTGAACATAACTGTACATGTGTCATTAGTATGAGGGGAAAAAAGGAGATTTTAACTGAGTCGGGCTCGGGTCGGGCTCGGATATAAATATCTTAATGCCAGCCCGGCCCGGTTCGGTTACTGCTCTGTCAGAAACAGGCCGGGCTCAGACAGAAAAATGGGGCTCGATCCACACTCTATTTCCCAGCCAGCTCTAGTAACATCCCTGACAGGAGATAGAAATGAGTTAAGGTGACTTATTACAAGTGTGTGCAAGTCATTAGGGCAGATAGCATTTGAAGTCCATGTCCTGTTTGTTGAAGGTGATAATTTGTGAGGGAAGTACTACTGAGTGATGTCTGTTTCTTATCCCTTGCTATATAAAGAGTTTTGAGGACTTCATCCAGCATTGTACCTGCTTTCATGTTAAATTTAAAGTAAAAGACAACATGTCTGTGGCCTCTATTACTACTTCAGGCGGCGTCAATCATCTCTAGATGTCGCACCATGAAATGTGACACTGCAGCTGCGCAGTGGACAAGATGAAGCCCAAAAATATATTATATGTACTGTGACGTCCCCTCTGACAGCCCGGTGATTGATGGTTTTTTTGTCCAGTTTCTCCTGTGCCAAGTAACCCTGACTCAAAGCATTTTACACATCAAAATACATCAAGCAGCTAGTACAGGGGCCACAGAATGTCGCATGCTATAGTGTGACTGACAGCTTGTAATGCACGGATTTCCTGCCTGGTGCCTGGCCAGGACGTTAGTCAGACCTTTCTCTGGTTCAGGGTCTCGGACATGAGCCAGCTGACTTCTGGCTTTCTAAAGTTGTTGATCTCCTTCATTTATTATGCTCGTTAAAGCAACAATCCTCGCAGTGATATGTTACTGGCAGTAAACATTACTGACCATGCTCTGCCTACTTGTATATTGAGCATTATATTTCACCTTGTGGGTAAAGTTGTTGTTATGTGGTTGGTGTCCTTTTTGACTTCTGAAGGTTAGTTAGTTTAGTTTAATTAACAGAGTTGTCACACTCTTTGTCTTAGTAGCTATAAACTATGAAACCATTTGTGTACACAATACACCTTTTAAGTGCTTTACCCTGGATTTCACATGACTTTCAATGGCCCACATTCTCTGTTCAGCTTACAAGTAAACAATCTAACAGTAGTCAGAATATAGCCTGCATCAACTATCCACTAGCAGCATGGACATTAATATCCTTTTTTTTATATTTTTATTTTTATTTTTTATATTTTATAAATACATAACTTGATCATGTGATGGCTCAGCCAGACATGAATTTGTGCATTGGGAACTTGGTACATTGTTGTTTATTCACAGGCCCATTCACACACACATTGTTTTGGCCTTTAATGTTGTTTCATTAACAGCACTTGGTCCTTTCTCTGAAACTCAGACCTAATCACTTGCTGCGGAGCCTTCACAAATAAAGACAGGCAGAGCCTATCGCTTACCATACATTGAATATAGCTCTTCTGTGTAGACTGCTTCTCAGAGCTGCGTGCTTGTGTGCCGGTGTGTACAGGGATAATGTTTATGTAAGACAACTGACCTAGGCTGCTTCTAGCTCAAGGAGAGTAAACACACAAACACATTCCTTCTTTATTCTTCTTCACACAAACAGTCGCTAACTACACATGATTTACAATATGTAACAAATGTGCCTCCTATACTGTATGTTATGAATCTTACGTGTGTAGAGTATGTTCTTAGTAGCTCATTCCTCAGAGCTTTGTTCTGCTGGCTAACCGGAGTCCCCTTTGCTCTGTGGTAAACATGATATAAAAAGCATAGGTAACTTGGCCCTTATGCATAACTTGGCCCTCATGCCTTCACTTGGATAGGAAATAAGAGTTAAATATTCTGATGTCCACCGTTAAGTTGTAACAAAATATATTCAAACCACCCATTGTCTTTGTTTGCACACATTGTAGTGGAATATGATAAACTGTATTGACAGTTTATCAACCATTACAGTCTGTTACAGGAGTCTGTGAACTGGTTCCAGATTAACTTTCTTATATTCGGTCACATTGGTGATTGTGTGAATAATTAACTCAAAAGTCCCTTGTCCTGCTATACCCTCACGGGACACCTTGTTTTTCTTTTCCAACTGTACACAAGTACAGTTTATTTCACTGATCTGAGCTGGACTCTTTTATTTATAAATCTCTGTGACACAGCATAAAAGGTCTATTAAACAGTGTTACCCTATTTGGTCCTCACACACATCCACAGTAAGAGGCAGGAATAGGAGAGTCTACTGCCCCTATGTGGTGGTCTTTGCACAATGTATTTCACCAGTGCCGCTTGTCGCACTCCTATGACCCAAGATTCTTTTATTTATTGAATGTTTGTTTGATTTTGGTGAGCTAATATATGTGTGTGTTTGTGTGTGTGTGTGTGTGTGTGTGTGTGTGTGTAGGGGGATTTGCGGGGCTATCTGTCTCAGCAGGATTGGACGTTCAGAAATGCTGAGTTGCTGCAGCTGCAGAGGATGGCCTGTGAAATCGCTGCTGGTGTCACTCACCTTCACAAACACAACTTCCTGCACAGGTAGCACTTCAGAATTGCAACACTTAAGCAAGCTCACAAGTTTTAAACCCACTAAGCTAAGCATTGTGTTTCCGTTTGCCTCCCAAAGAATACAGATGCTGTTCATGGTATGCTCACTCTTGAAGTGACAGAAACCTTCCAATTACATATTTTTATTACATTTTTCACTAAGCCAACATTTTAGTTTTTCTGCTCCAGTGTAAATTATCAGATTAGTAGTTATCTTAATTAATGGGTATGACCCATTAATTAATATGTACTTCTTTTTACACTCTTAGTTGTATTTATATTTTATGCAGTAAGGATAGGTGATAATTTAAATTTTTTGATATTTTTCTCATTCTTTTGGATGTCTCTTGTTTGGTGAGCTATAATCTGGTTTACCGGATGTACAGCGCTGGGATAAAGAATGACATCCGGCACGTGATTTACTTCTCCTTTTGCTGTCTCCGCTATCCAAGACGGTTGTTATATGTTCAAAGACATACAAACAAGCAAGAGCATTTTTTCCCCTATCCCAGAATAGATAAGCAGTGTAGCCAGACCTTAATCCAATACTGATACTGCGCTGTTGAGACAGGCTGGCAAATGTCATTTAGGTTTTTAAGGATTTCAATTTGCACAGATTTGGCTGAAATTTTATATATTCAAAGTTATAGTGTGTAGTTTCTGTCTCTCTCTTGCTATCCTAAATATTAGTATAGTAATTTTACTCGGTATTTAATGTCACTAGATACAAACCACATGAAATATGATTGTAAAGACTCAAGTCAACTGTTTTACTTTAGTGTCCAACCAGTCTCAGGAGTACCAGTGTTTTCCAAAAAAGGTGTGTACAGCAGAGAGGCTGCATTTCATTTTTACCTCAGCGAGTACTGAATTTCTGGCTACTTGCAGCCAGGGTACAGAGGGTGTTGGGAACGTGTGGCTTGGGGGTAACATACGATGCTCAGCTCATCAGCTCTATTTTTCATGCTCAGAATAAGCTCAGAGGGTTCCAATTACACAACTACCATGCATTGCCACAGTGTCAGCTGTCCTCTGCCAGAGGAATATGATGATTCTGCTCTTTGCATGTAAAGAGATAGCCTCATATAGGGCCTTGTGTTTTAATCCTTGTTACAACTCAAAGAGAGTTTTACAAGCTTTCCTTCCATGTGTAAACATTTTATTTGCGATCGTAAAAATATTTCCGTGGCACTTTTGTTCAAAGGCCACAAAAAAGAGGTTACACAATGAATGATCAGTGCAGCTAAATGCTGGCACAACTGAATGAGAGGTGTTTGAGGGTGCAGCGGCACAGACCCAAAACCCTCGGGGCAAGTGCCGTATGGGCTTATATCCAAAACTGAAACCTCAGCTTTGCGATGCAAGGGTGAGAATAGTGCTGCAAAGAGCAATACATCTGAACCTGATGCAACCAAATTGTGTCAGAAGAAGATATTCAGATATATGTAAATTCTTATTTTTACAGACTACATTTTTAGTTCCGATAACTCCCTGTATTTCAAAAATATCAACAACAAAACTTCTTGCCAAAATAACACCAAACTGCACTGATCACTGTCATTCCACATGTTAGCCTTGTAGGGGCTAAGATATTGGACCCATTTCTTTACTGTCTTTTGGGCTCTCAGCCAACAGTAGGGGACAGTGGTATGGAGAGTTTAAAATAAATCTCCATTTATCTTACAGAGGGATCAGTAGGTCTGACAGTTGCTGGGCCATGTGCACGCAAGAACACTGGTGTCAGCAGTGTTTGTCGTTAGGCAGGTAAAAAGGACTTGTGTACAGGAAATGCCGCAGGGCTGAAGGGAAAGCAAAGTCTGCCTCTTCTTTCACTGTGAATTAACTACCATATGTCTGCTTAATGTGTAGCCTCAGAGCTTCTCAAGCCTTCTCCTGGCAGCCTCACAAAGTGTTGGTGTTTCCCACTTGAAACTATATACTGCTGCTGTATGCACGAGTCAGGAATAGCCCCTGTATGAGTCTTGTTGTAAGGTGAAGAGCTGAGGTATATGACAGAATTTTTGATAGTTTTTGATAGATAGCCAAAGTCATTTGTGAATTCTTGTGAGGTAATCTTAGCCTTTAAAGGAGACATATGCTATTTTTTTAAGTTCATACTTGGGTTTTTACTAAAACATGTTTACATGCTTTAATGTTAAAAAAAACAACATTATTTTCTTAAATATACCTGCATACTCTGTCTGAGAAGCTCCATTTTAGCGCCTGTCTCTGTAAGCCCCCCTCCCGAAAAACACAGTCTACTCTGATTGGCTTGCGAGAAAAATATGGTGCACTTTTTGAGATGGAAGTTCTCAAGCTATGGGTGTAGATACTCAGATGTGGGGTGTTACATTCTAATGAACCTGTATGTGACATAGGAATGGGAGCCGCATCTGAATGGCTTGTTGAATCCTATGTTTTCTGATCTAGGCATCCCACAAAAACTAACTGGGTGGTCTTACTTCAGTTTGCGGATTGGTAGTCCCTCCAGATACCCACACAAATGTGCACAAGTACTGAAAAAGCTGGTTTTTCATGATATGTCCCCTTTAAGGTTAAAAGGGGATTTTGTATTCCTTGTTGATCTCGATTGATTTAGAATTTTATTCACATTGCTTTACATTTGCTTTATAAACCAAAATAGCAATGCATTGGCTAACTGGCAAGAACAAGCATCAGCTGCATATTTTCATTCCAGCGATGGTCACAAACTTGCCTGCACGCTTCATAATCAGTGAATGTTTTTCTAACTGTGAATTTTTAAAGTATCTAATCCATCTAGATGTGTCATGCTGATGTTGTTCTTGATGCTCTCTCAGTGATTTGGCTCTGAGGAACTGCTACTTGACTGCAGATCTTACAGTGAAAGTGGGAGACTATGGAATTGGACCCTACAGATACAAAGTAAGCAGAAACCTACATTTTAGATATTTTTTCCACATTGAGATTTTATTAATTACTGTATGGAACTACATAGCCATGGCAACACCAGGTACTGGTGGCACAAAATACTGTACATTACACTGGTTTATGACTAAAACCAGTCATAGTTTTACTCCTCAGTATACATGATCCAATAAAACTTCTTAGGGCTGATATTGATAAATATTGTGATATTATTTGAAATTGCTGATCTGATACAGATTACCAGTGGTAATCATGTGAGTCATACTGTGCCTGTTTTTTTGTGGTCACTAAAACTGAGTGAAAGCATGTGCATTAAGAAATAGTTGCTCATAATCTTATTTCAGAAACGTTTGCACACATGGTGGCCATTATATAAACTGACACATGAAGAAATGATGATGTATTAAGTGCATACCAAATTTAGCATGTTAACACAGTCCCACAGTTCCTGCTGCCAGAATCCAGCAGCTAGGGCTGAGGACCAAACTCAATGCTTTTTAAGCACCGAACAAAATGCTTCCTAAGTATCTAGAATCAAAAAATGCCTTGTCCGTTTAATACCCAATTTCATTACCTAAGGAGTAAATCTCATCAGCATCAGTGAAACAATTAGCATGCAGTATGCTTCTACCAAGAGCTAATAATGCTGGTCAAATGGCTGTGTAACCCCCAAATTCCACAGGATGTAGAACGGCTGCGGATCTGCTCCGGAACTGCGTTGGAGTAATTTGGTTTCCATTGAAGTCAATGTGTGTACTTCCACAGACTGCGGAACGGCTATGTGCTAGCTGAATCCCAGCTCCAGCGATCCGCAGCCTTCCGGCAAAAACAGAAGCTCTGCATATCTGCTGCGGACGCCGGAGAGCTCCGCAGCAATTCAGCAAACCGCAGATAGTGCGGGACAGGAAGCCGAGCACAGAAACAAATAAAACATCTGGTTAATTTTCAAAATAAAATAGACCGTGCTCACGCCAGATCATATTTCCCTGCACTACACCTTGAAAACACAGCACAGAGTTGTTTCCTCTCTACTCCTCTGGATGGAAACAAACTGTTTTTGTGTTTTTTTTGTTGTTTTTGTGGTTCTTTTCTACATTTACGAAAACTCGTGGGTTCTCGAGACTTCAGCTAACAGTCATGGCCTCAGCCGTTCCGCAACAAATCCGGAGCTGGTGGGTGGTGACGGACGGCGGAGCACACAGCCGACAAGCAGTAGAGCAGATCCAAAACCGTTCCGCATCCGTAGAATTTAGGAGTAACGTTACAAATCATAGAGGCAGGCAGGAAAAACTTGACGTTACGCAAAGACGGGGTCACGTAATAGAAACTGGAAAATAATTAAAAAGTTACTGCAATAACACCTTGCAGTATATATGTTTTCTGCCATTGTCAAACCGTTAAGAAAATGTGGCCTGTTTTTAATGTCATTTTAACTGTTCTGTTCTTTCACAAGCCACATGTGAGTTTAGTAGTTTGAAACCATGTTTAGTCTATAATTTACCAAATTCTACCACATATTCCATTTTATGATGGATAAGAACTACTCCACTATGCAACTGATGAACTTAAGTTGCGGAACTGAAGTCTGGCTATCTGGCAGCTCCAGATGACCTTACAGAAAATAAATCTCTTTCATTGTAGGCTGTGCAGATGTTTGCCTTGGATCAATTGCATGTTTCACTGAAGGATATTGTCTTCTCATGAAACTGGACACACTGCATATGTCCCAAGGCAGTTCTGTCTGCTGCATTCCTTAAATACTGCTGATATATACTCATAGGACAAGGTCACCAAGTGAATCTATTTCTGTAATTTTTTTTTTTTTTTTACAATGTTACTATAGGAGGATTACATCATCACAGAGGATGATGTGTTTGCACCCCTTCGCTGGTTGGCTCCTGAGCTGGTGGGCGAGCGCCATGGGGGTGTGATTACTATGGAGCAGACCAAGCCCAGCAATGTGTGGTAGGTACCAGACTGCAGCTCTTCACTGACACAAGAAGGTGTTTTTTAAAGCCCATAACTTATGATGACTGTTAGGAAACCTGAATTTATCCAATCCAAATATACTTTAAATAAGTATTTCCTTCTCTCCTGAGAGAACAATATTTTTACCCTATTTTAAGTTTTAAAATTAATCAAGATTTGTACCACCTTATTGCCTAATTTTAGGTTTACAAGACATGTTAAGTATATTTGGAATAAGACAAAGACAAATTACTCAGCACTACACTTCTGGCTCACTGCTGAGAAATCACGCCTTTCTTCAAATACAGTGGGTACGGAAAGTATTCAGACCCCTTTAAATTTTTCACTCTTTGTTTCATTGCAGCCTTTTTCCAAAAATCAAAAAAGTTCATTTTATTTCTCAGTAATGTACACTCAGCAACCCATCTTGACAGAAAAAAAAACAGAAATTTAGAAATTTTTGCATATTTATTAAAAAACAAAAACTGAAATATCACATGGTCATAAGTATTCAGACCCTTTGTTCAGTATTTAGTAGAAGCACCCTTTTGATCAATACAGCCATGAGTCGTTTGGGAAAGATGCAACAAGTTTCTCACATCTGGATTTGGGTATCCTCTGCCATTCCTCCTTGCAGATCCTCTCCAGTTCTGTCAGGTTGGATGGTAAACGTTGGACAGTCATTTTCAGGTCTCCCAGAGATGCTCAATTGGGTTTAAGTCAGGGCTCTGGCTGGGCCATTCAAGAACAGCCACAGAGTTGTTGTGAAGCCACTCCTTCGTTATTTTAGCGGTGTGTGCTTAGGGTCATTGTCTTGTTGGAAGGTAAACCTTCCCCAGTCTGAGGTCCAGAGCACTCTGGAAAAGGTTTTCGTCCAGGATATCCCTGTACTTGGCCGCATTCATCTTTCCCTCGATTGCAAAAAGTCGTCCTGTCCCTGCAGCTGAAAAACACCCCCAAGCATGATGCTGCCACCACCATGCTTCACTGTTGAGACTGTATTGGACAGGTGATGAGCAGTGCCTGGTTTTCTCCACACATACCGCTTAGAATTAAGGCCAAAAGTTCTATCTTGGTCTCATCAGACCAGAGGATTTTATTTATCACCATCTTGGAGTCCTTCAGGTGTTTTTTAGCAAACTCCATGCGGGCTTTCATGTGTCTTGCACTGAGGAGAGGCTTCCTTCGGGCCACTCTGCCATAAAGCCCCGACTGGTGGATTGCTGCAGTGATGGTTGACTTACTACAACTTTCTCCCATCTCCCGACTTCTCTGGAGCTTAGCCACAGTGACCATTGGGTTCTTCTTTGCCTCTCTCACCAAGGCTCTTCTCCCCGATAAAAGTTTGGCCGGACGGCCAGCTCTAGGAAGGGTTCTGGTCGCCCCAAACGTCTTCCATTTGAGGATTATGGAGGCCACTGTGCTCTTAGGAACCTTAAGTGCAGCAGAAATTTTTTGTAACCTTGACCAGATCTGTGCCTTGCCACAATTCTGTCTCTGAGCTCTTCAGGCAGTTCCTTTGACCTCATGATTGTCATTTGCTCTGACATGCACTGTGAGCTGTAAGGTCTTATATAGACAGGTGTGTGGCTTTCCTAATCAAGTCCAATCAGTATAATCAAACACAGCTGGACTCCAATGAAGGTGTAGAACCATCTCAAGGATGATCAGAAGAAATAGACAGCACCTGAGTTACATATGAGGGTCACGGCAAAGGGTCTGAATACATATGACCATGTGATATTTCAGTTTTTGTTTTTTAATAAATATGCAAAAATTTCTAAATTTCTGTTTTTTTCTGTCAAGATGGGTTGCTGAGTGTACATTACTGAGAAATAAAATGAACTTTTTTGATTTTTGGAAAAAGGCTGCAATGAAACAAAGAGTGAAAAATTTAAAGGGGTCTGAATACTTTCCGTACCCACTGTACAAGAGTTTGTGAATCCCACACAACAAGGACAATTAACAAAAGAGGGGGGAAAAGACACTGATTCTGCACCAACTTAGCATCTCTCCCCACTGTACAGTTCCTTTATAAGTCATTGCCCAAATGCGTTTCGGTGATAAATTGCAGAGTAGTTTTAATTAGAAGAGACAGATTTCCCCCTGAATAAAAAAAATAAAATAAAAATATGTAGAGATTTAAAATGATCCCCAAATGGCTTGTGTTTAAATTTGTCTCTTGCTATCATAGCTGCATTATGAATCATGTAATTTATTTATATTTACAGTACTTCTTTTTTTTTGTAACGGTAGTCATAACAGCTCACCTAATGAAGTTTAATGGATTTTGGGTCAAGGTATTTTGCTGAATTGGAAGTACACAAGATAACTTTGGTCCTGCAGTAAATTCCATCATCAATTGTCCGTAGGGCCTTGGGGGTCACATTGTGGGAGCTCTTTGAGAATGCTGCTCAACCGTACCCCCATCTGTCTGACCGGGAGGTTCTCAATCATGTAATCAAGGAGCAACAAGTCAAACTCTTTAAGCCACAGCTGGAGCTTCCTTATTCTGACAGATGGTGAGTTTTTGGAACATTTACATACAAATATTGAAATAAAATAAAAACGGTTTATAGTATTGCTTAAATAAGGGTTTAAGTCATTAAAGTTATTTGGCCATTTCAATTTTATCTCGTCTGAAAAGGAAGTGACTGTTTTTCCTCTAACTGCAGGCATGAGGTCCTGCAGTTCTGCTGGCTGTCTCCAGACAAGCGAGCCACAGCAGAGGAAGTGCACCGTTTGCTTATCTACCTGCGCATGCAAGGCCAGAAGGACATAAAAGAAGACTTTGAGCAACGCTGGGATGCTCTTAAGCCTAACCCTTCCACTCGGCAGACCACTGTTAGCCACTCCTCTTTTCCAATCTTGGAACAGTTTGCTGATGATGCCTTGCGACAAGAGATTGACGAAGTTCTTACGGTCACTGAAACAAGCAAAGGTCTCAGCTTTGAGTATGTTTGGGAGGCAGCCAAACACGACCACTATGATGGCAACTATGGGCGTTCAGGCCTGGACACAACATTGAACTATCACAGCATGTTCTTTCCTGTTTCCAGTGAAGACATCCAGGCCCATTTCCCTGATCCTGTAGCCAGAGCAGTGGGCACAGAAAGGTGTAACACTCCTTCAGGGATTCCTGGGATTGTACCAGTGTTTGATGCACAAAAGCCATCTAATGGTAATGAATATTACATACAACTAGAAGAACAAGGGGAGAACACTGTTAAGGAAGATGAGAATAGAGGGCAAGACTTGGACTTCAATACAGGCCAGCAAGACTTTGTTGTTCTCCAAGACGTCCGTCTGGATGAGTCTAGTACTGATGCAGATTTTTTCCATCAAAGTATTGACTCCAAGGATTCTTATTTACCAGACAGCCACATCTGGTCATCTCTTGAAAATGACAGTCCATACCACACCAACATTTTCACTGACGGGGGGTCCAAGCATCAAGAGGACTCTCCTTCCTGGAGACAGAGTTTTATGGAGCTTCCAGAGAGCTATGGCAACCCTTTCCATGGAAGTGCTCCTTTAGAAGTCCAGGAGGTGGATAGAGATAAAAGCTATGGTGATTCTTTTTTAGGGGATTGTTCACAAGCCCCTTACCTGACAGATTCTGTAGACATGGACAGGGAGAACACAGATACGAAGAGGCTTTTGAACACTGAAATACTAGCTGACAACTTTATGTTTCTCAAAGACCACAGCCTGATGAAAGACAGATCACATTTCTCAAGTCCACAGGATAATTTTCTTCTACCTGGCCGAGCTCACGAACCAGAAGAAAGATTCAAAATGAGTTCTTGGGACAACCTTGAGAATTTAGGCAGCTTAAATGCAGAAGACACTTATTTAAAACCGGCAGCAAGTAGCACATCCTCAAGAAAGGAACTTTTAGAGTCTCCCAGTTCCAGCTTGGGGGAGTTATGTCCATCACTGGTAGAAAACGAAACACTGGTGCCTTTCATTACAGTGGTCACAGAAGATAACACAAGCAACCAGCTGCCAGTTAGAAATAGTTTTTCCACCAAAGACCTTGGTCTGCAGCAATCCTCAGGCAGAGGTATAGACTCTGGTTTTGATTCTACCTCTGAGAGGTTTGAGGTTATCATTAGTCAAACTGATGGCCCCACCCCTGCATTCTCTGAAAGTGCCACTACAGACTCATTGTGCACAGATGCCAAAATTTCAAGCCTTGAAGATGACCATGGAACCTTTAAGGATAATGTTCAGCCCATAGGAAGTGATATGCCTGAAAACCTGCAAGTCCAAGCATTGTCCTCAGACAACGGACACAATGAAGACCTCACAAGTAATGATCTGTTGAGTGAACTAATTGAGGATGCAGATATAGAATTGGAAACCACTCTATCTGACCATGAAGAATCGTTTATGGATGCTAATGGTCTCCCTATTGTCAGATCTTCTCTGTTGATCTCTGGGCCATCTTTGGACCAGATCAGCCAGGGACAGTTTACTGGAAGACAGTTTGTCTACCACTTTACCAACTGTAGATAATCCAGCCGAGACACCAGACTCTAGACTCTCTTGACATCCACAGACTCTGTGAACAAGGAGAAGAGCTGAGTGCTCATATAGCCCAACACAAACTCCAGCCTCCATACAAAATATCAGACAGTGGGTATGAGACGGAGAACCTGGAGTCTCCTGAGTGGAACTCCCAGCCTAATGTTAAAGACCATTCGCCTGTAAAAAATGGCACTAGTGTTGCCAAAGAAGAGGAGGCGATAGAGGAGCTCACAGCTGCTACAAATCTGGTTCCCCCAGAAATCATCATCTCCGAAGTAGAGGGTGTGCTGAATGCTCACAGTGAGGATCCCAGTGAGTTCCACGAGCCAAATCATGTAGCTCCTGCTGAGGAGCCACTCATGGGCAGTAATTACAGAGACTCTGCCTACTTCTCAGACAATGAATCCGAACCTGAGAAGAAGTCTGAAGAAACGGTTCCCGGAGTTTCTGGTGAAGTCACGTGGCTGAGGAACTCTACTGAGGTGGTCAGCGTGGCTGCTAGAGGCCCAGCCCTGGAGCTCAACATAGAGAGAGATGTAGATTCCTTATTTTCTCAAGCACAGGGAGATGGAGAAACATCTGCTTCTCATGTTGGGGTCATACTACAGGAGGCAGATTCAGATATCACAGAGAAATGTGAGAATGAGGCAACGGAGTCCTGCAGCAGTCATAAAGAAGATAGAAACAAACCAGAGTTGTTCAAGGACTTAAAATCTCCTGGCCAACCAGATCCATCAAAAGATCTTGAAACCTCAACTTCACTTCCTTCTGTTGCCCAATCAAAGCCAGTGCCAGAGAGCTCAGGCCATGCTAAACTCACCAGAACTTACGCGAGTGATGGTCATAAAATAAGAGAGCCGGACATGGAGGGGCGTTACCTGGGGAGGCGGGATGGCTTGGGTTTAGATGGACAGGAGGACGGCGTAGATGCGGACGAGGAGGACGAGAACAGCGACGACTCTGATGATGACATCTGTGGGTATCAGCTAAACAGCACCAGTTCAGAAAGCGAGGATGATACCGTGCATACGGTGCCACTTGTTGTCTCAGATGACAGTAGTGCAAAGAACCTGAAGAGCCTGTTGAAACCCACCACACTGAACATCCAAGCATCATCTTCCCTGTTTCCTTCGAGATGCAATGCAGATAACTCCAGAAGAGCTGTGTCTTTTTTTGATGATGTCACTGTCTACCTGTTTGACCAGGTAAAGTATTGCCTATTGTGTTGTTCATTGCCAGAGTCTGTATAGGTGTTACTAGTAAGACTCTTTTCTTTGGCCATTGTCATTAAAATCCAACTCATTCTGATGTAGGAGACCCCCACCAAGGAACTGGGTGACCACTCCTCAGGCTCACACAACCAGGCACCAGAGTTCAGCAGCCCAGTGTCCACTGCGAGCTACCTGAACCGGTTCACAAACTCTGAAAGCTCCACCGATGAAGAAGGTAATGCCAACACCCTCTAAATGTATGCAGTTGCTTAAAATCTTCTTTGCCATTACATGCCCTCACTCATGTATTAAATCCCTGCAGGTGGTGGTTTTGAGTGGGATGATGATTTCTCCCCCGCACCTGCCTTCCTGCCCAAGACGGATAAAGACCCTGTATCAAAGACAATGTCGTCATCTGTAGCATCTCGCTTTTCCTCTCCGCCCCCTGCAGCAGGGCGTGTGCTGGAGCCGAGCTGGACCAGCTCCTCAAACTTCTCCCGGTTCTCCATTTCACCGGCCAGCATCGCTAACTTTTCCCTTACACATCTAACCGACTCGGACATCGAACAAGGAGGTAAGTGGAGCATGCAGTCACACCAAACATGTTTTTTGTTGTTGTTTTTTTTGTTTTTACAAAGGCACATTTTGGGCTTATTTGCTTTCTTGCCAGTGGTTAGATGAGAAGATCAATACCACTCATCTCTGTATGGGAAATATAAAGCTATGGCCAGCAGAAGGTTATCTTAGCATAAGCTGAAGTCTCAGACAACGCTCCAGGATGTTACTGCACCTGGTAAAGAAATAGCCTGACCAACAACCCCTTGTAAAACCACAACATATCTAACAAATGATATTGTAAGGTTAGTGAACTGATATATGTGCAGGTAGCAGATTTCTTTTTACCTTTGGACTGAGCCTGACTAGCTTTTTCCCTTTCTTTGTCGATGCTAAGCTAACTGGCTTCTGGCTGTAGATGCATAATTCCCATACACACACATGAGAGTGGTATTTCTCTCAGCAAGAAAATAAATAAGCATATTTCCCAAAATGTCAAACTTTTCATTGTCACTAACCTAGCTAATATCTTTACTGACTACTGTTAGCAGATTGTTACATGAACTGTGCTCATTAAATAATTGTTTGGGTAAAAATCAGTTGAACACATGTTTAAACTTTCTCTTTTGTTTAAACCCAGGAAGCAGCGAAGATGGAGAAAAGGACTAGTGTTATATATTATCATCCCACTATTGAAAAATGAACCTATACTCGCACTTTTTGGGAACAGAGAACGGCTGAATAAGGACAAATGACGCGGTTTGTGGGGCAAACCGTGGATGCTTCTCTCAGGCAGAACTGCTCTTTACCTACATGGGTATGGCCGTGAAAAACCACTTTCAGCAAATAAGACAGACGAGGCCCAGCTCCAGTCTGAGCCATATCACCTCTCCAGCTACATCAGTGTTTGTGGTTTCAGTTCAGTGCAATTCCACTTGGGGGGAGAGTTTCTAAATGTTTGCTTTAAAGACTTATCAACGTATTCCAGGTGTTTGGCTGCTTCTTTTATTGTGTCAAAGTGCACTCATTTTCCAGGACTTTTGCATCACCAAAAAAATATTCAGACTTTTAGGCTCTGAATTCAACATACTGGGCTGGCAAACATATCACTACAGCCAAATAAGTATAAGCTCTTATATTTTAGCAGATTGAAGATCCAAGCTTTTTCTCTAACTTTATTAATTTTGCTCCTTCATGTTGTGTGGTTATTTCAGTGGTTGCCTCTTTTGGAAGAATGATTTGTTTTTTCGTAAGCTCTTGTCGGTCATAATCTCCTAATTGGAGAAAAACTGTGTGTAGCAGCATTTCAATAAGAAGGGTTGAAAATCACTTTAACTAAAATCCCTCATCTGAAGAGGTGACACACTGTGCTCCTTTAAGTTTCAAAGGAACATTTAGAGTAAGTAGTTTCATATTTTTGAGACTTCTCAGTAGGAATGGTTGGTGGTATGAGACAAGGAGTGTTATATTAATCCTTACAGAGGTGATCCAGTTGTGAGGAAAAACTTAAAGACAAGTTATTAATTTTGTAATGCTTCATTTTATGCTCTGAAATGTGTAGGAAGTTGCTCGGATGGTTTTGACTACTTGTCACGGGGGTCTTGTCGCAGTGCCTGTGATGCTGTAAAGACAGCTGCACTCTCATTTTCTATCACTACAAAGTTTTAAATCGCACGTTTAGTGAGATTGTGTAAAAAGTGGGACATTTTATTTTGAAATGTCGGAGTGAATACATGTTAATGAGCTGTTTGTAAACAAATGTCATTAATTAAATTCGAGTTATAGGACGACCCGGCGAACAGCCGTGTTTCTTCAGCAATGCACAGAGACTTAAAGCTTCACAAAAATTCACTACTAGAACAAAAGAAAACACTGCTGCTTTTTATCAGTGTCATGAACAGAGTTGTTTGCCTTTTAAAAAAAGGAAAAAAAGATAAAGAAATGTGTCAAACTTAATAAACCAGTTCAGATGTCATTTTCCTCATTACTCCTCATCCAGTTGCATCTTTGAGCATTTCATCATGGCATCTTCTCATTTGGCCATACATGGTCTCTGTGGCTGTACAGGGCTGGATGGGGATGTGTGAGTAACGTGATGAGTTACTGTATAGAAGCATAATGCAAACTGTTCAAGTGCATCAAGATACTTTCCCTCCAAGGATTTCATGTACAGATATAAAAACAGTTTATTGAAACTGTATGTTGTACCGTTACTGTATGGTTCTTTAAAAACTTTTTTTAAGATTTTGTTTTTCACAGATGACCTGATGAACAGCTGTACTTCGCCTGTAGTAGATGTGCCCCCCCGGCCCCTTACAGAAGACACTGTATCTTAGATGTTAACCTCTGTTAAAAACCAGCAGCCCGTGCTTCAGTTAAACTTGAACATTTATTTAAGGAAATCTTGTTTTATTTGACTACAGTATACATTTGCTTAATCTTGCACATTTGAGAAATGTAACTTAATGTTTATCTGTACTGATGTATGTAAATGTAAATTTTTTTGTCTGTAAATGGGAAATGATGTAATGGGGTTATAGGTATGAGGTTTCATTTTGTAACTTAAAGCGGAGTTGATCAGAGGAACATATCACAGTTATTGGCTAAACAGTTAAATTAAGACAAAGGCAGATGTGAATTCATTCTGTCCTTTAAACTTGTAGATTTAAAAAAAAATATTTTTACTTCGTATTTATCATGCTTAGTGTAATTGAATGAAATGTTTATAATTACACTGTTTTAATATGAAAATAAATGCAAATGAACTTCTAATTAGGGTTTGTATCTTATGTTACATTTAACCAAACAAACCAACCAACAAACCTTAACTAAGCACATAGTCATCAATATAACATTCAGCTGTTGAATAGGTACCTGTATGTCTTCAAACATAACTATTGTGGTAAGTACTTTAAATCAACTTGGTTCTTAGCTTTCTAGTGCTCAGGTGTAAAAAATGGTTGTATATTTTACACATGTCCCAAAGTTAAGGGGTAGGTCTTTTTTTGGCGTTTAGTAGCTGAACCGTCCCTGGTTTGATTCTGGCAGGAGACCTCTGTTGCATGCTCTTACCTCTGTTTTCATCCTGAAACTTTTCAACCTTCCATTTATTAACAGTCCATTTATCAAAATAAAAACTTCAATTCAGGTGAATTACTATGTGCTCACAAACTGCAATCAACTTGTTTTCCAGACCGACGGAAATGATGCTAAAACATATAGCAATGTTTTTAGACTTTTATTTCACATTTCAATGCCCTAGTAAGATTAATATTGAGTCATGGTGACATCCAGACCTACTGTGGTATTACAACAGTCACGGTCATATCATGGTCATAGCAGTTATGTGGATCGATGTAACACTGACAGGAAGAACTTTCCTTATTGCAGGAGGATAGAGAGGTCTCATCTGGTAACGCAGACTGAATTTTCAATATCTTTCTTTGCAGTCACTTGTAATTAAAGGGCATTATATTTTCCTGAAGTATAAAGATCTCAAATTTTACGAGTCCTTTGGAAAAAGCCTTCAATGTTAGGAAGGCGTGTCGAAGCAAAATGGGCGAAAAACATTCCATTGCAAACGTAATAGACCAAAACATATGGAGAAACAAAATTAAACAAATGCATAATACCGGTATGTAAATAAATAATTGAAATCGCATGCAAATATATGACAGGCAACAACAAAAGATTCTATAAACCAAACCAATTTAGGCTACAGTGGAATTGTGTTTTTGAAGACAAGTTAGTTTAGTACCTAAACCTTAGCCCTTTATCAAAGTCCCACCCTTCTAGGTTTTCACAGGATAATGTATGTAAGAATAAAAGCTATTGCTAGATCCTAAAACCCCCAATAGCCAAAGCCTAGAAAGAGCCAACTCATCTCACTTTTAACTTTTTATCCCACAAGACGTCAAGATCCATTAAATGCTCTTGTGCTCCTTTTTCTGTTTTGTTATCGCTGCATACTGACATGATTTCTGCCTGGTGACACAAGCCAGGGAGTAACATTCATCCATCGATCAAGTGTCAAATCCAACCAAAATACACCATTAAAACTCAATGGTATGATTCCCTTTACACAAAGGGGTAAGGGCCTGTGGGAATGGACAGAGGAGACGAATGAGGAGCCAGGCACAAACAGGAAGGAGAAGGTGGGATGGTGCTACACACCCACAGCATTCCCGTTCACTTGTGTTGGCGGCCGCTGGGGGAGCGGGCTGCGTGGGGGTCCAACAAGAGCAGGATGGGGGGCGCGAGGAGGCTCTACTGAGTTTCCCCTCACACTGATGTGCTCCCAACCTCCCTGGAAGTCAAATACAAATAAATAGAAGAAGAAAAAAAAAGACTTGCTTTTTACTTAACTTGTGCACCAGAGGGCACTAACTAGGCCACAATATTCTGGAAAGATGTTTTAAACCCTGTTCTGTAATAAATTAGAGGAAAAAATGAAATAACCTGCTGCATGAATTCTGCTGTTTTGACGTTTGATACTGACACAATTAATGCTAACCAGAAATTCTGTCTTGCTCAACATTGTTTCTCAGATTCAAAGGAACAAATAAATACCGTACAATGTGTAGCTGTAATATTGGAGTTGGCTGCTCTCTGAGTCACAGCGATCTACGGTTAGTCAGAATTGTTTTATTTGCACTTCATACTGTATCTGCACCAAACGTGTATTATTCTAACACTGAAATAGTCTCAAACAAATGCACTATTTACACCTGTTTGAGTAACATATGATTAAAAACCCAGTGCCCAGCTGTTTTAGGAAGTTACAGAGCTTTAATAAAAAAGAACTTCAATAGGAACAAATTGGCTACCACAGACAGAATAGGGAAGTCAGAAAGTATTAGGAGACAGACATTGTTGGTGTTTGGATTTGTTGATAATGAGAAAATATCTTTTAAGCTTTATTTCAATTCATTGGTTGCTAACATTAAAGCAAAAAATATTAAGGTCAAACATATGTTATGTGAAGTATGTTTTTTTGTTATTTTCTTTTCCTCTTATTATTGACATGTGAATCAGAGGCGGTATACCTAATGATCATGGACTCACCCCTACACCATAGTCCCAGGACTGGCCTTTGGGCTGCATGGGTCCCACCCCCAGCCTGTGGCAGACAACTCCAGAAATCTCACCAGGGAAACCTGGAACTCCATCTGCTATGGTCCACACCTGGAGAGCACAGCAACAGCACTGAGCCAAACATTAGCCATTTGTGGTTTATTATCAGATATAGTTTACAGTCAGATCCCACTATAATTCCTACCCACATGCTCGCAATGATGGGAAAATCAAGTGTCCCCATCATCACTGTCCTGACACCTTCTGATGGCCAATTTAGTGGCTTTGGTAAATGCAGTGTTCACAAGGTAACCTTAACTTAATTTCTTTGCTTGACTTCCTGTCCTACTGACCTGGTCCAGCGGTCCCACAGAAACCTTGGTGACGTTGTTAGAGATGAGCTCCCAGGCAGAGCCCTGAGGGTAGCTGGGGGTGAGGCCCTGTCTGTACCACAAGTTACCTATATGAAGAATTAAAAAAAAAAAATGTTTTACTGGATTTTGAGAGTCTGGGTTCTGTGGCTGGGTTATCTCAGTTGGTAGAGCAGGTGCAGATATATACAGGGTCACTCCTTGATGCAGAGGCCACGGGTTCAACTCCAACCAATGCCATTCCCCTTCTCTCTCCCCTTTCATGTCTTTAGCTGTCCTGTGGAATTAAAAGGCCTAAAATGCCCAAAAAATATTTTTTAAAGAGTCTGGTTCTAATAAGGTAAAAATATAGTGTTTACTGCTACTCACTGTTTTCATCCACAGAAAAGACAGAGGTCCTCCCAACAGACAGCTGTCTGAGAGTCTGCTTGGGGGGGAGACGGGATGTGGTACCAGCATTCTCCTGTAGAGGGACGAGAGTGCTGGATGTTTACTGCCTGATGCATTTACCCCACAATGAAACCGTCATGGGCTTTTAATGCTGCATACAGGATAGGACTGGTGTGTTGATGCAATACAGATTTCCATTTAGGGTGTTTATGATTTTTGTCTTGCAGGATAAACGATAACATTATCTGAGTTTCACTTCTTCAACTGACCTGCAGGGTTTAATGGGGAAACAGATCCTCTGTAGAACACAGCTCCATCCTTGGCGATGGCCCACACCTGGTTGGCTCCGCCGATTGAGATTGACTTAAAGGGCTGGTCAGTGCCCACGTGTAGCCAGGAGCTGCCCTGTGAGATCAAACACACTGGCTTTAGAGGGAATTATTCTTATCATGATGTAAGAAACTAACATCTAGGAATCATTCCTGCTGCACTTAATGTAAATCTCTATTGGTTAAGATCTAAAAGTAACTGTAAATGTTTAATGTCAGAATTAGTGTTCCAGCATGTTTCGCACCGCAGGGTTTTGGGGGCTGACTCCCAGACGACACAGGACATCTCCCTTGTCACTGAGGGCCCAGACGGGAACCTGCTCCATGGTGCTCTGGGTCAGGCAGGGCATCAGAGAGATGTCACTCAGGCGGATGGGTGGGACCTGCTGCCACGGACCTCTCAATGTGACCTTACACTTCCTGTACGTAGAACATATGATTATTTTAATGCTAAAGAAACTGAGTTACAAACTTCATAAATGTGAGTAAGTGTGTGTTTGATTACCGAGTCCATTTTCGGCGCCTAACAAAGTCTTTCATGGTTTTGTGGCCATGAAACGTCCTGTAGGAGAGAGTTCAGTCAGACAAACGCACCTCTCTTTCTTACAATGTTGATTTTTCTTTTGAACATTCGAAAAAATAATAGTAACGTACACAGGGAAGTCTGCCGCATACTGCCAGCCTTCTTTGTCTGTCCCACCAGGAACATTGTATTCCACGGCCCACTCGGACACCTGAAACACAGTTTTTTGGTGGAGACTTAGCTGGTGATGAAAAAAGAAATGAAATGTGTTTGCAGGAGGGATTTTGGATCGCACCTACCCAGGACCACTCAGGGGAGGGCGGGTGTGTGTTTCCTTTGGTGCACTCCTTTAGTCCGCTCTCATCACTCCACATCGGACGGTCTGTAGGAAGTCCTCTGGAGCCACAAAGTTTATATTTTTAGGATTAGTCAAAGCCTTTTAATGATCAAGATAAACCACAAAGACTTTATTGAACACTGTAAAAAATGAAATGTTCCTACTTGTCTGTATATCCTGTCATAGGGTTCCATCTTTGATTCTCATAAACATGAACACTCCTGACATCAGTCTGCTGGTGCATCTGAATGGCATCTCCTGCAGTAAACACAAACATGGACCAAAATGTATTACTAGCAAATAAATAGCTACACAAGTGTGTACAGTATGTGCATACATGTCTCTATATATGCAACAGATACTGAAGCAATCGCTACTACAAGCTGTTAGCAAGAAGGTTGAGTGTCTTGAGTGTTAACTATTAAATTATAAATGTGACACATGTGTGTGATAAATTTAACATTAGAAGTAAACAGCTCTGGAGCTAATGATTATTTTCATGAGAGATTATTGTACAAATTATATTTTCCATGTTAACTTGATGAATAACTAAGCAATGATTAAAATCACCACAAATCAATTTTATGTTGATCAACTAATTGATTAATAATTTCAACAGTAGACATGACAAACTGAGAATTTAGAAAGAGTCTGACCCATCAATAATTTGTAAGGAGATGAGTCTCGTGGTGTAGATCTCAATTTGTGTGAAATATATGGGCAAGTTTACCCGGGGTGGGCTGTTGCCCATAGCGCCCACTGTAGACCCAGGCGGTGTCGTCCCACCCGATGCCCCACACCAGCCCCAGACTGTTAGACTCTACACAGCGCATGTGACCCGGGACCTGCCGCCAGAACCTGCAGCACCATACAGCGGAATCACCCAGCGTTAGCCACACTATTGTTAGCACACAGAGACAAAGTGATGCCACACACAGTATGAAAGAGATTTGGCACATGATCGCAACCACTCTCACCATGCAGAGCAGTATGTTAGTGACATGTTAACTGACATGTAGCAGAATTCAAACAGTGTAGGCACAACAAAGCTGATGGGAAACAAGGTCTACCAGAAAGAGAGGATGAGAACAAAAGAAACAGGCAGAGAGAGTCTAGTATTTGGTATCAGTCTCACATGAGGTCACAGGCCAGTGTGTTTGCGGGGGCCTCCAGGGAGAAGGATGGCTCATGGACCATGATGTCTCCCTTTGAGGTTGTGGACCACATGGCCTGTCTGGACGGGGGACCTGTTATCCCTCGACACTCACAGCAACAGTCAGACAACAGGCACAACTAAATGAAGACCCAGAAACAACAGGGAATGTGATCAGCAATGAGCTTTATCTAGTAAATGTAAATACTAGTAAAGTAAAAAAAATTTAAACTTCTATGCAATGTTTTAATCTACATTTTCACTTCAGTGTTTGCTGCATGCTCAGTGTGCTGTTACTGTTACCCAGTCATTCATGTCCTGTTCAGTTTGTGCTGCCAGGACCAGAGGCCACCTCTGTTTGGTCCTCTGGGTGGTGTACACAGCAAAAGCATAGTGGCAGTCCCGGGGCACCGGGAACCAGCGCCGTCACTTCATTTATGAATACATGAAGGTACTGTGACAAAGAGAGTAGAAAATGAGTATGACAGCGGTCAGTAGATAGTTGAGAATTTAACTGACCATAGCAAATCCAACCTTTTTCTCATCATACTGTGTGTAGTAGACAAAGAAAATGCTGTCCTTCCTGCCGTCAGACTTGGTGGACTGCTCGAGGGCAACACCCACATCCACCCAGCGCTGAGGCTTCCAGTCTCTCCACCAGCGCAACGCACCTTTACGCACCCACACCGACTGGCAAGGGTAATGGGAGGATGTGACCACATATAGACAGAAAAAATGTGATAAGAGAGAAGATATGATCAATCCGAGGCAGAAAGGAGGAGTTAAAGAGGAGTGTCAAACCCAAGCAGTCTTACGTTGCTTCTCTCCAGCGGTTTCTTGCTGATCTCCTCCCTGTGTTCCTGATGCTGCTGCTCGCTCCAGGCTACAGACTGGACGGGAGTCAGTGACAGGGAGCTGGTGAGAGGACCTGACAGAAAGACATACAAGTCAGACATTTAGACAGACACAGTAGAGACATTTCTAGACAAAAGAAACACACCACACACAGAAGCAAGCAACATTCAAACAAAGATATATAACAGATATAGCATAATACATGGTTTGTGATTAGGTTGAAGTTGCCATGGCGTGTTTACATTACTTTGTGTACTCTCACAACATGACATGCAATGTTCATAAGCCATCATCTCACCTGCAGATTTTGTTATTTAATTTATTTAAGGTATGTTTTTTGGTAGGTTGATAATTTAATTGTTCATTTAGTAAATACATCAATCTTAAAATTGATATATAACGGTTGTCCAAATACCTGTGGGACTAAGCCAGCTGATCTGTGAGCTTGCATCCACATCGCAGCCTCCACCAGAGATCCAGGTCCACACTGGCCCGTCTTCTTCTCCAACACCGTGAGTTGTCTCTAGTGTCCCCAGGGCATAGGTGGCAGCTGCACTGCCATCGCCCAACGAAGGACCCGCCACCTGTGCACATCGAGCTGCTTCTGCTCCCTCCAGATCGACATTCATCCAGGGGACATCATGTCCTGCGGTCTCAGGGGTCAGGAGTATCGGGGCTGGGGACGGCTCCTTGACTTTTTCCTGCTGTACCTCTGCGATGGACAGTTGGGGAGTGGACGTTTTGTCACGGTCTGACACCAGGCTGTTAATGAAGCTGTCACTTGCAGGGATGAATGGTTTGGGAGCATCCTGTTGGGAGGCTGAGGGAGTGTCCTCTGCTTTCAGGGGAGGTGTAGGCATGTCCGCTTCCCCTAATGGGACTACAGAGGGGCTGCTGCCTCCACGACTGGGCTGTCTTTAGTGCTGTTTTGTGGGTCAGTAGGGCCTAATTCTGAGTCAGAGTCCGTGCAGCTCAGAACCGAGCCTTGTGAGGCCTCAGTCAGATGGCCACCAAACTCACACTTCTTCCTATTAAACAACACATATGAAGAGAGCAGGAACAAAATAAGGGATATAATCAGGTCAGTTTCATTAAAGGATCCAACTCAATTATTTATACAGACCTGGGTGGCATAACCTCTTTACTATTGCCCCATTGGGCAGAAACAGGAATCCAGCCATTCCCAGTTGGTTCAGACAGTGTCACACCTATTCTGAAATACAGGCCGCGGTCCTCACCTACCGCCCACACCTGACAGAAGAAGAGAGAAGAAAACAATGTAGAACAACAAAGGTGAACTCACTAATCACATGAAAGGAAATTCAGTAACTACATAACAACTAATGGGATAAACGCAACAGAATCCTGTCAAATAAAATATAATACACATTTTATTCACTCTTTAAAAAGGTGTATCAGTGGCACTAGTAGAACACAGGCAATTGTTACTTTATAAGGCCATATACTGTAACACTGGCGCCTGGTGCCTCACACAAGCCATATCCGTAATTGCAGCCCTGAAATATGAAATATGGGATATGATGATGACATGCCTGGCCAGCTTCTAATTAGGGAGTTTCCCACATGTCAGGCAAGTAGGAATACAGTCTGGGGATATATAAGGCTGGGCCTGAGGTGCTCCTGCTGGGGCATTGGCTGGAACGGCTGGCTGTACTCGTGTTACAGGGCAACTGCAGAGCAGGACTAGAGGCCAGAGGTAGAAGGGCTGGGGAGGGGGAACAGAGGTGAGAAACAGAAGGGGAGGAGGTGTGAGATGTGGGTTTGCAGTGCTAGCAAAGTCCTCAGCAGTGAGATAAAGCCTTTCTGTCTTGACCCTGGCCCTGATCTGGCTTGTCCTGAAACCAGATCCAATGTTGAGGGTAAAGCGAATCGCTCAGAGGGGAAGCAGCTAGAGTTCAGTAGAAACACGCTACAGTCGGGTTTAAAGGAAACAAAAAGGCTGGAACACAAAACTATGTTGTTAATAATAATTAAGTGTAACTGACTAAATGTAGTATGGTGTTTAATACATTTAAATGTTATGATGTCATACATTTTACTTTTTTACTGTTATCTCACTTATCTATCTCTGCTCTTGTCTTGCTGTTGCACTGTGGTACAAATAAAGGTTTTCTTATCTTATCTTTATTGTTTCTTCCTAAAATACCCTTCTACATAGTTGAACCTACAATATAAACACTTACATTATGCAGATGACTTTGCTATGGTCTACTATAATATAAATCAATGCACTGTGCCAAGGCTCTCATCAAAAAGGTGTGATAATTAAATAATCAACAGAAATCTTTTTAACCTGGTCATTGAGTCCTACGTCCACCACCATCATCTCCCCTCCGATGCTGATCCAGCCGGAGCCACAGGGGTTGTGGGAGTTCACGCCACGCCTGAACCACACCTTGAAACGCATGCGCATTAACACACAGATATGTTACCATCACAATGAATCCAGCCATTTTTAACCATGCAAGGAGTAATGATTCACCTTATAGTCTTTAGTGACCACCCAGACCACGCTAACTCCAACAGCCACATGAAGCGCTTCAATCTCCTTTCCTGGTGATTCCACCTCGACCCACGATGTGCCTGATAGAAGAAGATGCTGCATGTTTACCGCAACAGCACGAAGGCAAGCCCTTATCTTAGCAAGAGATTGCCATTATTGTGGTAGTTATGTTTTGTAAAATATTCTGCCCTACAAAAGGTAGTTTAAATGTTTTGTCTTTTGTTCAAATGACATTAAACTTAAAACATAATTTTAACTTTTGAAAAATTGTTTTGTTGCAGATCATCTTCGTAAGGCAGTATAGGTCCGGCTTATTTTCTTTGGTCCCCGCATCATGACACTACTGGTGGTCTATCTTGTGAGACTTCCACCTAGATTACAGTAAGGAACAGTATATATTTAAATGGTACCTCGTGTACAATGATTCTGTAACAAATAAAACTGACCTTGGTGTTGATATTGGCAATTTAGACTCTTATCCAGATAAATTGTATCTTACGGTCACAAAAATCACAAACAATTTAGAAAAAGATACAGATAAGATATAATTATTACACAAGAAGTATTGTTGAAAAAAAGGGCAAAAATATGAAATAATGAAAAATAATTGTGGTGGTAACGCTGACCAGTTGGGCTGTCCAGGGTGAGGCCGGTACGGACCAGCAGGTTGCCATCCCAAAGTAGAGCCCACAGCAGGTCTCTGGGACCTGCCGATAACTGAGCAACCTCCTTGGGCACTTCTACTTCCTCCCAGCGGGAGCCCTCTGGGACACGAGGGTGGATGCCCTCCCTGAACCACACCTGCAGGGTAAAGATAAAGTTATAAAATTGGATTGGGTGGGATATTTAATAGCATGCTGCTTGGCTTAAAATTATATAACCACAATACAATAATATTCTGTATATATAAGATAAATACCATTGCCAGGACAGTAAATTTTATATTATTAATATTATTTAATGTATAATTTTATTTTTATTTTATTTGTTTGTGAGATTTAATTGGTTCAAGGACCTTTAAGTTTGGTAATATAAATTATATGAAGTCATGCTGCCCTCTTGTGGTAAAACAAAAACTCATCACTGGGGCATTTTCAGTGTGGCATCAACAGGAACTTTGATGATCATAGGAATCATTTGTTTAATAAACCCCATCTTTGCAAATTCTCAAAGTCACTGTGATAGGAGCATGCAATGCTTCATTTTAAGTTGAAAGAAGACTGTTGGTCCAGTGGACTGACCTCTCCTTGTTGGGACACGCCCCAGAGGTATGGATACCTCCCAGACTGGTCACTCATCTCCCAACCACCACAGCTTATGTCACAGAGCGGCAGCGGGGGCTTCCTGGGATTGTCCAGAGGAATCTGCAGAAAGACAGTGGCTTTGCTCGAATCCTCAGTCGGACCTGTACTCAACCTTTCTACACAACCACAGAGCATGCAAACCTTTGCCCAGGTTCCTTGTGCTGTGTATCTCCTGTAGCGGATCCACCGCCTGCGACGAACACAAGAGTTCCACTTCTTGTCTGGGGAGAAGTTGGCCGGGAAATCAACTGCATACTCCCAGCCCTGAGGAGAGACACAAACAGAGCCTCACTAGAGCAGACAGAGTATGCTAAGACATTTAATATTCAAATTTTAAACAAATTAGAAAGACAACAAGCAAGAAAGCAACATAGAAATACATACAATACAATACAAGGACTGTATGTTTGAATTTGAATTTGATTATTTTGCACAATGAAATCAAGACATCAGTAACACAAGAAAAGAAAATATTATAAAAATAGGTGGTGCAAGTGAGATTAAAAAAACCTTTAGGGGCTCGTAGAAGGAATCTCACTTGAGGAAGAAAACATATATATGATCAATTACAGTTACAAAAGTCCTAAACAAACATCAACAAATTGAACACAAGTAAGCACTGAAATTATAACAACAAGCATTTGGTTAATAAACAACAAACAAAGAATATAGATAAAATGAGATCAGATACACTTTTGTGTGTATCTGAGTAGTTCTGAGAGTGTTCATGTGTTATTTCTTACCCCAGTCTGGCTGGGTTCTCCTCCACAGTTCTGATCCACATACCAGTCTCCTTCCCATTCCCAGCTGCGGGTGGGCAGCTCAAAGCTGTGGAGTGGTTGAGGATTCATCCCGGTCACATCGCTCCATGGCCAGCGGTCAGTGGGCAGCAGTGTGTCAGTGAAGCTGTCCACTGGGTTCCACCTCTGTAAAACACACACAGAGGAACAGCACTTGAGCATTTACGACACACTGTGTCTACATTTTAAGTGCATCAACATGCTTGAGCCAACCTGGTTTTCATAAGTCTCCTCCCGGTAGCGGATGGGGGTCTCACTGGGCATCATGTTGAGGTAAACATGGTGGTCGCAGCCGATGCCCCAGCAGCGATCCTTCCCCGCAGTGACACGCTTCAGCTCTAGCAGCATGTCATCTGCACGCTCCCAGCGCTGGCCAGCAGTGGAAAGGCCATACACCCTGCCATACACATCCACGGCCCACAGCAGCGTGATGGGCATGATGGCCGCTGAACAGAGACAGCAAGAGTGCACTCATCTTTCCAAGCTGCCTGGTATATATATTTCATGACTCTGTGCACTTTGATTATTATTTATTATTATTGATATCCTGAAGACATTCGACCATGAGCAAAGGCAACATTCACATTTAGATTCATCCTTGAATAGTGACTATTTATTATTGAGTTATTTTCTTTACTCTGGTAGTCTGCATCACCATCATAAGAAAGATGATTAGAGCAGTTAGAGGAATACATCAAGGGTTGGAATCACCAGAGACCCCACAATACAATATTATCACAAAATGTATGTCTATTTATATTATAGAGATTTTAGGCCTTTTTTTATTAGGACAGCTGAAGACATTAAGAGGGAGAGGGGGTGGGGGGATGACATGCAGCAAAGGGCCACAGGATGGAGTCAAACCTGCAGATATGGGCGTGCGCTCTACTAGGTGAGCTACCCAGGTACCCTGTCACAATATATTATTATGATGTTAACATATTACAATGTATTACCTTTTTTGAAACTTCAGATTATGTCCCTAAAGGAAAACTTTGTCAACATCTGTTTCATCTAAAACGTTTTCACTTCAGTGAGTCTATCTAGTGGACTAGAAAAGCAATTGATTATTCTAGTATCAAAAAAATGTAATTCTCTTTGTACAATGTATAATAAATGATTGATACTTGGAATCTGTGTTGATTTATACAGTATTAAATTAAATTAAAATTATTATTAAATTATGAATCCTTTATTAGTCCCACAAGGGGAAATTACAATTTACACTGTTATTGCACACTATACACACAGGCCTGAATTACACACACATGCTCAGTACCTATACATGCACTAATGTCAGAGTGGGGGGGCTGCCAATGGAAAGGCGGCCCGAGCAGCTGGGGGTTCGGTGCCTTGCTCAAGAGCACCTTGGCAGTGCCCAGGAGGTGAACTGGCACCTCTCCAGCTACCAGTCCACCACCATATTTTGGTCCATATGGGGACTTTAACCAGCAACCCTACGGTTCCCAACCCAACTCCCTACGGACTGAGCTACTGCCACCCCCCTGAGCTATTGCCACACACACACACACACACACACACACACACACACACACACATACACACACACACACACACACACACACACACACACACACACACACGATCAGTGGACAAAAACGTGGCAGAGGGCTTTTAATTTGTAATGTCTGACCGGAAGTATTATTCTGGCTGCCTAACATGACACTATCTTTATCGACTGACACTAATCCGCTACAGTCTCAACTACCACTATACAATCAATTAGCAATTTCCTAGAATAAACGTAATGTTCATTAAAGCTTGCAGTGGAGCTTTACGCGCATGCGTACACACAAACAGGCGCAAACAGCAGCCTGATGTTACCTGAATGTTGGTATCTGATCCGCGGTTGTCAAGGGAGAATCAACATACGCGACATGACATCAGGTGCAACAGCCGATATCTGCTATCTCCGAGGCCCATGCTAGGACAGATACAGAAATACATGTTGAATAACAACAAAGGGAGTTTGAGCATGCAATGCAGCGTAACTACACCGTTAACTGATATGGACTCTTATGCCGCAAAGTCGGCTATAAGCTGTTTACATCAGGGAACATGTTCCCTGATGTAAACTGCTATACATTGTACTGCCCTCCTCATTTCCTCAGTCTCGAGACTTTCAAACACATATATTACTTACATATGGGGCTCTGTCATGAGCAACACCTTTGGAGAAGAAAAGTAAAGTCATTCATGCACATACCGGCTGTGGTATTTAATTCCCATTCTGGACAAGAGGAACGCTCCGTCCAACTCCAGAGCGCACAACAGGAAATGGAGGAAGTGTTTCTCTGATTGGTTGAAACTCTTCAGGAGTGTGCTACCCCTTGTTCCTATTGGTGGAACACGAGGAGCTCCTGTTGTTTTTTTTTCCGACGGCAGACTGCTGATTGACGGGCATATTTCAATAATTTATTCAGCGCCGAATGAATTATTGAAACCAAGGTTGGTTTTACTTGTTAGGCTACAGTTTGGAATATTTTATCACAAACCAACAGCCTGATGAACATGACTGGACAATGCCACTATGACCGGTGCTCAGAAACTTGCCAATTTTGATAAATACCACTGATGTTTGACTGGACCGGAGGACTGCAACTAAATACATTTACTGTAGGCCTAGTTACAAATTACAGACTTTACTTTTCTTGAGTATTTCTATTTTATGCAACTTTATACTTCTACTCCACTACTTCCAGAGGTAAATATTGAAAACAGCTGTTTTTCTGAACTCATGAAAAAGTCACTTTTTAGAGATACGTGGTTCTCAAAGGACAAACATACGATGAGCTTGTAGAATATAATGCATTTCTAATATAGGCCTATATACAGTACATGAGTCAAAATTAGCACAACTTTAAACATTAGCAGCTGTAAAATGCAACATACACTTTAATACAGCAGTAATAATAATAACCCTAAACATCATATGAAAGTAAAACATTGACAAGGAAAATTTAATACAGAATGAGTACTTAACTTAATAAATTGCATTCAACATGTTAATATTATCCCCGTCAATATGAATATAAGCACACTGTATATGCTGCCAAACCCTACCTAACTACTACCATATAAAGCCACCTGTTACCACAGACTGTATATAATACAGTTACATTAATAATGCAGTGTTTAATGACATTGTAAGGGGTTTTATTGGCATAAAAGTGGCAATAACAATGTTGCCAAAGCACCAAAATACAATCTGTCCGAAATATTTGGACACTACACTAATATGAATATTAACACATAATTAATTACAATAATCCTATATTGATTCCAGCCCCCTTAGCACTCTGCACCACTGTCTTATTGTCTACAACGGTTTTGTGTTGTTGAGAGTTTTATATACAGTAGATACCTTTTGATATATGTTACATAGTATCAATGTTCATGTTTACCTTATTCAGCTTTGTTGTCCTTATTTTTAGCTGTCTATTTATTTGCAGGTACATTAAGAGTAACAAAAACTGGAGTCAAATTCCTTGTTTGTATACACACTTATATGGCCAATAAAGCTGATTCAGATTTGAATACTTTAAGGTAATTTAGCTGATAAGACTTTTGGTTTTGAATGCAGGACCTTTACTTGTAGTGGAGCATTTTCCCAATGAGTATAAGTAACTAGGCTGCCTTTCAGTGTAAACAACAAGTCCCCCGGACAGCTACCTCATCCTCGGGGTCCCAGGTTCAGCACCTTGGACAGGGGCAACTGTCAGCAGCCATCACCTTACCTCAGCATGTGATATCATGATGATGACTGATGAGTTTAGAGGTCATTGTGACTCTTTGGTTTAACTGCTAACATAGACATGTCATAGACATCTAAAATATGACAAGAGACCCCAACCCTCTTCATGGTCAGGCACCATCTTATCTTAAAGAGCTCATAGTACCTTACTACCCCACCAGAGCACTGCACTCCCAGAATGCAGGGTTACTGCCTCCATGTTCCTGCTCGACACCCTCTGCTACAATTCTCCATGTCTCTCTCTGTCTCTTTTGTATATCTGTCTGTCTGTTTTGTCTCTCTCTCTCTCTATCTCTCACCCCCAACCAGTTGAGGTAGAAGATCCACCCTGAGCCATGGTTCTGCTCGAGGTTTCTGCCTTTTAAAAAGAAGTTTCTCCTTGCCTCTGTCGCCTAGTGCTTGCTCTTGGTGGGAATTGTTGGGTTTCTGTAAATAACATCACGGAGTACGGTCTAGACCTGCTCTTTTATGAAAAACACAATGAGATAACTGTTGTTGTGATTTAGTGCTATATAAACACAATTGAATTGAACCCTACAATGCTGCATGTGCAAGAGATCACAAAATATAACATAACATAATAATGCATTTTACACATGTGCCATTTGTTCATTTATGTAAAGTATTAACCAATTAAAGAAATATAGAGTAGTAAAGTATAATATTACTATAATACTTCACTTTCCCTTGTAAATAAAACATAAAGTTGTACAAGTAGCTCAGCGAACAATTGATGCCCTCCACACATGCCGTTTCCTTAACCTCTAACCTAATAAATTGTATGACATTCCGCTGACTGCACTATGTGTAGGCCTATGATTAAAACCAGTGGGCACTGGGTGGTAATGGTGTATGGCAAGCCCTTTTAATACGGTGGCTGACAGGGGCAAACATCATGCAACTTAAGAAAACACATACAAAAATACAAAACACAAGCATATTAATAAAACAACTTCAGTAATTTGACAACACATGCAAAGCATTTAGCAAACGCGTTGCAAATACACACAACACAACCAAATACATAAAGGCGCTGCAAATACAGAAACTATGCAAAAAGAAAAGCAGACAAACTCTGAAAACAATTGCAACAACAACAAAAAAACACTGGATCCAGATTACACAACGGAAGTTCTCCAGGCCTCTAGAGGCAGCGCCAAGTGGAACAGTTAGTTTTCGACCCCACGGAGAGAGAGCACTCTGCCTTTTTATTACAGTCTGTATGGCAGCAGCCTGGAAACCTCCTGTCTCATGCCACCCGTCCATAGACTTTATATTAAATTAATATAATATACAGTATATACTTTATACAGTATAATATATTAATAATATATGCTCCCGTCTTATGCCCTCCCGGCTGGTGTCGTCCCCAAGCTTTGACTTTTCAAAATAATGGCTCACGTCTGATCTGCTAAGTCTTCGTACTTTGGTGTTTTGGATGTTTTTGAACTAAACAGTACGGCAATCATGCTAATGAATATAAAACCTTTTTCAGCAGATGTCTTACTTATAACACAATGGACTTAGCAGTTTTGTATCTGTACGGGCAAGATTTATTCAGTTTGATAAATCCCACGGTCTCTACAAAGCTGAAATTGGCTGAATAAACAGGAAGGGACTAGAAATCCTGTCTGTTTTTGAGGAGGCCTACACGTCGGTGATGCTCCTTTTGGACCCCGAAATTAAACCCTCTCATGACATGGCTTAAACACATTAAAGGCTGATGCAGTTTTAAATGTTTTATTACCACGAGTTTACAGACATGTCTCTGCTGATTGACTCGGGTATCACCTGTGACCTGAGCCGAGACAAACCCACCAACGAGAGAAAACATATCACTTAATTTAATATCTTAAATAAAGTGTTGACTAGTCAAAATGGCGTTGCAGCTATCTCAAACTGGAGTTAGGGATAGTCATAATTTAATTGCAGATATCTATTATCAAGTTATAGATATCTTTAACCTTTATTCTGCCAAGTCAAAATGTAATTAAAGATATCTTGAATTAGAGTTTTGACTAGGCAGAATGATGTTGCAGATACTATCTGTAAGCAAATTAGGCCCACGTCCCACTTTAGGTGGAGCAGAGCATGTTGTTCAAATCATCAAATCACACAGCACCTGTTACTGTTAACTTGTCATTAGCACTTTCGAGTACAGCCAACGCCATGACTGCTTCTTTCTCCTTCCATTCATAAAAATAAGAAAATAAGCCAACTTCTTCTTTGATTATGGCGGGGAGGGGAAACTATGCATGGATATCTAAAACAGAGCAACGCCATGCACAATCATTTGCTCTAGTCATAATGACGCTTGAGATATCGTTAACTTTCATTCTGCCTGGTCAAAACAAAATTACAGCTATCTGCAATTGTCATTTAACATGTGTGACAAACTGAATGTCGTTTTCAATGACATTCAGATATATCTATCTGGTCAAAATGAACTTACAGATATCTTGAATGATAATTCCAATTATCTAAATTGTAATTACGACTAGTCAAGACGTTGTTGAGATCTCCAATGTTAATTCCGGATAGTCAAATTTAGCTTTTAAATGTTGAAAGGGCTTGCCATAAATGGTGTGCTGGCTCTGCAGTGCACTGCATACAGCACTGAGCCTTTTATTTTCATGAACTGTCGCTTTAAGAAGCCTTTCAGTGCGCAGAGGCGCTACAGCAGCTCATCACATGATTCTTCTCTTGTGACAATCCAGACAGAAAGGAAAAGCATTACTGAGTTCAGCTGAGTTCCAAAACGCTGGGATGACAGATTACTGTTGTATTGGTGCCAAAGGACCAACTACAAGGAGGGATATGGAGTTAAGTTAACCATTACCAGACCGACTCAGACCATTCCTGTCTTTTAAGTGGACATTTGGTAAATATTTGGGGTTGTTGCGCCACCAGGGACAAAGTTGGCGCATGGAGAGGGACGAAGTTTCATTTTTGCGCAGCGTCTTTTGTTTTTTGTCGCCACTGCGTGTCAACCAACGTCGCACAGCTTTTCGGACAAAAGAAGCCAAATAACAGGAGTACAGTTTTGACCCTTTTTGTTGCTGAAGATTTAAGTTAAGAACAGAGAACGACACAACTTAAGGACGCATCGAGTCGGGTGAGATGGTGGACAACAAACCTCTTCTCCAGGACAGACCTCCCGCCTACAACGCTGTCCCAGGGGCTTATGAGTACGGCCCGCAGCAGCAGCAGCAGCAGGGCTATGGGGCCATCCCCCCGCCGGCCCCGCCGCCCTACCAGTACCCCGATGGCCAAGGCAAGTACAGCGCCGTTCACGTTGCACACGTACATGGGCCAGATTTGCCAAAAAAAGTAAAGCACGGTGAGGTCTCGCTGCTGCCCACTTCCGTCTTCTTTTAAAGGAAAGTGGCTTTGTTGTGGCTCGGGGTTTGGGAGCGTTACAAGTATCTTAAGGGGGCATATCATGTTGAACCACCGAGTTTGTGACTTTAATTGACAAATGCCGTGAAAGGCCTAACAAGTTTCGTTTTATTAGTTGCTCCAATGTTGCGCGTGCGCAGTATGAAAATAGCGATGTCAGGTGAGTCCTGACCAGTTTTACACACATTAGAAAATATACATTTCTATGAAAATGCCTTTTAAAGGGAGTTTACTTTTAATGCTCAATAAATTATATAATAAAATAACCAATACAATTTATAGTCGGATGGCTTACAGCGTTAACAAATAAAAATAATAATGATAATAATAATAATTATAATAATAATAATTAATTAAGTGTTTTATAGTAAGCCACAGCATATGAAATATGTTAATGATGAAGTTTTGGCACAGTGCAGGGAGCACACACAGGTTGTGCTACTGTAGTTCCAGGCCACAGTACGTGTCTGCTTTATGTAAAGTAGGCAGTCATCATCTGACTGAATGAGCAATGGCAAGGACGTCCTAAAATTAAGTCTCATTTCTTGTAGTGTTGTAATTTCCTGTTTGCTTAACCCCTTGTTCTTGGTCTTCTGGCTAGATTAAAGTACCCTGTTGCTGCATCTGAATGACGATTATTATCATAAAACAGTGTAGGTATATGTACAGCCGTACTGTAGAGATGTCCCCACAAAATGTGTTGTAAACAAGCATGGTTATGGTATTTAAACTGTGTCATACAAATATCACTGCCGATGAACACAGGTGGTAAAAAAAAAAAAACAATCCAGTATGGCCTGAGAGTGTTATGAGAGTGAAATAAACCCCTGAATCCCCAACTCTCCTGCAAACACACTCACAACACAGTCACATAAATCAAAACACGATATGGTAATTTGTATAATTATTTAATTATTTAAAATGAATGTCCACAATAACATGTATGTCGTTTCCCTCTGTCAACCAAAGGATACCCATCAGCCCAAATGGGCCCAGCCATAGCCCAGCAGCCCTACACAGGGACTTACACCATCATACAACCGTCGGTAGTGGTGGTGGGAGGCTGCCCTGCCTGCAGGTGAGAACACACACACACACACATGTGTGCACACACACACACACACACACACACACACACACACACACACACACACATTTTAGAGTGTATATTAAGGTACACAAAGGACAGTGAGGTCTGTAGATTAGCATGTGGTTAACCGTGACCCATAACCGACGCTCACTCTGACTTAGCAGGTTTTTGAGCACAGTTCTTTTTGAGGCAAAGATCATCAGTGTCTGTGCGACTATCTGTATGTGTATTATCATTGTTTCATTGTTCCTACAGTGTGACCTAATGTCAAGCGGATGTGACTTTCAGTTTTGAAAGATGTTTAACTGTGCTTGAGTCAACATCCTGTCAGTCACATGATTTCAGCATCAAACAAGTGACTGGGATAAGGTCCAGGTCAAGGTGGCTATAGAAGACAGTTTACAGGAACAGCAAATGGAAATCATATGTCCTCCCATCCACTGGTTGCTTTTGAATAAAAATATATAATGTATATCTAATCCAGGGACTTAAGGAAGCTGGTTGTGTAGCTTTTCATTTCATAGTAGGATTGTTTATTGTCACGTGAATGAATACCCTGCAAGTGCACTACTGTTCAGCTTTACTTGAACTGAAAGTTCAAGTAAAATATACGCACTAGTGTGTTCCGTATGTCTTAGGTCTGGGTAAAAAAATGACATACCAGTACCAATACCAGTACCCTTAAAGTGATACCAACACTAATACCAGTACTTCATTTTTTAATTAAAATAATCAAAAAACTACAAATACACTGCATTCAACTTCACCACACCACAGACTGTATGGCTTGCAGCTGCTGTGGTAGCGGACCAATCACACATCACATTAAACTGAAGAAAGTTTGTGGTGATTGGCTGTTAGCAAAACCATACAAATAGTGTTTTTCTAGATCTAGGTACAAAAGGGATCACATGCAGGTATTGTTTGACTGGATAAGTTTTGATACTACTTAATGTGTTGTTTTGGTCAATACCTTAAAGGTATCGATACCCAGCCCTAGTATGTCCACAGTGTGTAAAACATTCACAAGTGTGGCTAGTAGGCCTATAGTTTTAGTCAGAATTTGCATCATGGCCTCCTCATCATGTTTCCTTGGTCAGTGAAAGCCACAGTACCTGGCACCAGTGTACAAATACATTGTGCAAATACTTAGGACATAGCACAGCAGCACATAGTGTGGTGTGGTGCCACGGTACACCAAACACTTATGTAAGCATGCCTTGTTTTAGGAGCTATAATCATTTTAAATAGGTTGAACCCAGGTAATTACTGCAGCAGAATCTAATATTATTGATGTAATTAAGGCAAGGCAAGGCAAGGCAACTTTATTTGTATAGCACATTTCAGCAACAGGGCAATTCAAAGTGCTTTACATAAAATCAGTTAAACAGATAAAACACAAGAACAAACAGTTAAAAATCATAAGCATTAAAAACCGATAAAACACATGAATAGATAGTTAAAAACAAAATAGAAACATTAGGACACATAAAACACAAGAATAAAAGTTACAGTGCATCATAAGAAATTTAAAGAAATGAGCAGTCATTTATTTAAAAGAACTGAGAGTAGCAGCGGATCTGCAGGTTTCTGGGAGTTTATTCCAGATATGAGGAGCATAGAAACTGAACGCTGCTTCACCCTGTTTAGTTCTGACTCTGGGGACAGAAAGTAGACCTGTCCCAGATGACCTGAGAGGTCTGGGTGGTTCATAGTGGAGTAGCAGATCAGAAATGTATTTTGGACCTAAACCGTTAAGTGATTTATAAACTAGCAAAAGTACTTTGAAATCAATTCTTTGAGACACAGGAAGCCAGTGTAAAGACTTCAGAACTGGAGTGATGTGATCCAGTCTCCTGGTCTTAGTGAGGACTCGGGCAGCAGCGTTCTGAATCAGCTGCAGCTGTCTGATTGTCTATTTATCAAGATTATTTCTGATTAATCTACACCCTAAAAGTCAAAACCCCATAGCTATCTGACACTCTTTCATAGCATAACAGTAAGCACTTTCCAAAGCAGCTTTTTATTTCCCATGAGTTTAGGGTCTAGTTTGATACATTGCATTTGTTAATTCCTTCTTGGGGCCTCCAGCAGGTTTACTGGCCGTGGTGCAGTCATGAGACTGTGGTTAGCACTTTGTTCATCGTGACTCTGGATTAAAGCTGCTCTAAGGCTTTTAAGACTCCCCTTTCAAAACAAGTTACTTGATATTCTGATGATCATTTGTTATTGTTGTTTTTCATGTCACACAAGGCAAAAACTACTTTCTTTTTTCCCAAAGATGTACTTCGTTTTTGCAAGAAGTACCATAAGACAAATGCTTAGCAACCTTTCCATCTGATACAGCTATATGGGGGCAGAAGAAAATGGGGAAAAAAGCACATTTTTGCACACTTCAGCCTCAGCTAATTTAAAACAAGATAAATCAAGAATTAGTAAATTCAACTTTCAGTTCTTTTAAGTCCGACTTACAAAGCAGTTTCTTCTCAATGTTTTTATTTTTTTATTTATTTATTTATTTAGTACAGTGAAATGTCCAGATATGGTTCAGAAAATAAAGAGACTGCAAATAAGCATTCAGTAAACTGTTGATAGGAAAATGTAATTACTAGTGATAATGCTCGGACCTGGTTCTCTTTTCACGATCCTTCGAGCAGACATTACCCAATAAGAATACGTTTATTAACTGACATTATTAAGCTACATTGTTTATTCAGTGTAATAAATTAACAAACAACTCACAACATTCTGATATGAAACTATATCAATAAATAGCAGCCTACAGCTAACAGGCCCCTGGACAAAGGCATGTAAAAGGGTTCTCCATCCCTCCTACAGAGGAGCAAGACACCCAGACGGAAAGATGCACAAAACGACTACAAACAATGTGTCTGCATCTCTTTGTTGTTGTTTTGTCTCTCTTTGTGTTTATGTTTTGTGTCTCTTTGTGTTAGTTTTGTTTCTCTGGTTGTTTTGTGTCTATTTGTCATTGTTTTGCATTCATTTGTGTCTTTTAGTGTATTTTGGTCTCTGTGGTTGTTTTGTGTCTTTTTGTGTTTTTTTGGCTTTCCAACAAGAAACTACAACAGTCACTTCATACAGAAGTTGTGATCCAGGGGTTCTGAGCCTGTACCCAGTAGGCCTGGGGCCCGTTTCAGGAAGGAGGTTTAACAAACTCTGAGTCTAACCCCGATCTCTGATTTACCCTGAGATGGGGATGAGTTTTTGGTTCCAGAACAGCTGATTTGAATTGGTTATTATGTGCGTGCACCACCACAATTAAAAGGCAGCATGAATCGAACCATGGTACTACAATTCACCATGGTAACAACCACAAACAAACTGGTCGGCTGAAATACTCATGCGCACATAGCGAGGTTGAATATGTACAGTATTTAGTTAAAAAAGCAACACAGTGGCTGTAAATAGCAAGAACTGGTGTGGGAGAAAATTGCTGCTCGAGTCAGTGCGGAAGGTTTAATATAGTGTATTTATTTCTATTTAATGTCTCTTACTGGTTTGTGTACAGGGAACTTTACACAAACGTTTAAAACACGTTTCAGTGCGAGTCACACTCTTCTGACGGCGCTTTGTTATACAGTGGCTTTACTAATATGCTCCGCATCAACAATATTGTAAAGAAAACTGCCATTTGCAGAAAAAGAAATGCAACATAAAGAATGTGCTGGGATGTAGAGCATGTCCACGATGGGTGCCGTTAGTGATGAGGATGCATTAGCATTTCTTCTTAGTGTTCCTTACTTGTGTGTGTGTGTGTGTGTGTGTGTGTGTGTGGCAGAGTTGGTGTCCTGGAGGATGACTTCACCTGCCTGGGGATCATGTGTGCCATCTTCTTCTTCCCCCTGGGTCTCCTCTTCTGCTTTGCACTGCGTCAGAGAAGGTGTCCCAACTGTGGCGCCACTTTTGGCTAGAGGGACCAAACCGCAGCTCGTGCTCCCTCGCGCACACACACACACACACACACACACACACACACACACACACACACACACACACACACACACACACACACACACACACACACACACACACACACACACACACACACACACACACACACACACACACACAATATCCAGCATTTCTGTCTTTTATTTTGTTGTCTTTTCTTAATATTGCACATTGCTGTTCCCATTATGTTATGTACAACAAATGATCAAGATGATATTACCACAATTTATGTTTTATTAGAGGCACGTGTAGGAGTCTATTTGCGTTTGCTAGTTGAGGATATATTCTAGCATATGTGTCATCAGCTGTCATCAGTGCCTTCACTAAATGCTGAGTGATCATCAGATTCCATCAGTCATGATTTCTCCTGTAGATTTAGCTCAGTTATCTAAGGATCTGAGCATATTCCTTTGTTTTTTCAAGCCAGAATTAACTGAGACACATGCTCGGGTTTTTCTTTCTTTTTGTCTTTGCTGGCCAACTGCATACATATTTTTATGCTTTTTAATATTGTACTCTACACAGCATCCATATAGATCACTGATGTAATAGCCTTTTCCAGAAATGTAAACTTTTTATTTGTTTTTAGTTTTTTTTTGTCACAGAGAATAACAGAAACATCTTTAAAAAAGAAAAAGACGTGTAAAGATTTTTGGATGTGAACTGTCCCGGCTGAAACAATGGACTTGTCTCAGGCAGAAAGCCTGCACCATTTTGTCTTTTTGTTAATATTATTTCTTGGGGCCATATTTGCACTGACAGTTTGTTTGATGATTATTCTGCTGGGTTGTGTTTTTCCAGGGCCAATGCAGACCTCAGGTACATACAATCTGAAACGCCCTTGACTTTAAAACCTCAATCACTGTTCGGACTTCTTCAAGAGGACTCTTATGTCAAAGCGCAGACTCCTTTTAATGTGAGGAGTTTCACTTTGGGAAAGCATGCTGAGGAAGCTGAAGAAATCTTTCAATTATGTGCATAATCTCTGGATTTTTATCTTAGTATTTTGTGACAAGTCACCCTGCCCCATTCCTCCCAAACCAGACAATCAACCGAGAATGTCTATGTCCCTGCATCTGCAGTATCTCTGTGTCTATGTCTTCCATCATAGCAAGATGTTGTATAACTGTCCACGGCAGAAGAAAAAGAGAACTGGGTGGGAGTGATTCCAAAAAATATATATCTTGCTTTTGAAAACACACTACGCACGCTCTTATGATTGAGGTTCTTACTTTTTATATATGTTACTGTAATTAAAAATGAATGCTACTTATGGTTTGACTAGATTTGATTTCTTTCATAAACAAATGGACATTAAATACATTTAAACAAAAGGAACATAAGAACATTCAGAAAGACACTTTGTGTCCATTACTTGAGCAAGATAAACTAAACAGAAAATTGAAGAAATAAATCTTTATTTTTCATACAGCAAGTTCTATTAATGTTGTAATGTGGGCCGAAAACACAAGTGTACACACTGTAGTCTTAAAATACCATGTGTAATGATTTAAGCAGAAATTACTGCACTGTCAATGTGAAGATGAGGCGATTGTCCACAATTTAAAGATTACAACAGTTAAATATTTTTACAGTAGTTATGCATGTGTCATTAAGGCAAAAGTCTTGTCTCCATGATAGTCTCGCTCTACAAAAAGTTTAGTTAGATGGCAAAGGACAATATAGCATCTGTTGTACAAATGTATACACAAGAGAGAGAGATCATTTGTGTATTTTTTTGGAGGCCCGTCTTTAAGTGTTTGAATGTTTCTCTCCTTACAACAGTCAACATTTTAGTATCGACAGTGAGCTGCAACATTTTTATTAGGACCCAAAGGTGAAATGCAGCGGTCCTCCAAAGTACATTCTTCTACTGTCCTATGGCAACAGTCATTTTGACGATGAACAAGCAACATCAACAGCATACATACATTGCAGTATTTTCTTGACAATTTTTAGTCATCCATTTCTCAAGTGCAGGTAAGAATGTGGTCCTTTAAACATCACCACCACAAACAGAGGGACAAAAGTAGACATAGGAAATATGTATATCTTAAATATATGAGCATCTGTTCTGTAAAATAAAAAATGCTCCCAAAATACTTCCAGGTGAGAGTTTTCAGCAGTAAGGGGATCCCGGATTCAAATGGCATTTGTTTTTCCTCTCAGTGCTGGCCAAGTTCTGTCTGGTTCCATCCAGATGAGGAATAGTTGAACAGTAAAGATAGGGCAGAGCTGCACGCACAGAGTAGATGACAGAAATGTTGACGAGATGTGGGAGTGGGGGGTGTGAGGAAATGTGGACTGATCAGACGGCCGGGGCAGAGCGGTCGTTGGTGATGGTTGGACGTAGCCTGACTGTGGCGAATGGGTTTCCTCCTCTGTAAAAACACAGCAGAAATAAGTGATGAATGCATTTCTGAGAGAAAGGCAGATCATCTCATTTGTTTTCTTATGTGACTTACGCAAGGTAAGCTGGCGGAGGTCGTGAGGTGCCATTAGACTGCATTGCCTGTGGAGAAAACACAGATTCACTATTATCTCTGAGTTACACAGTAAAACCCATGACACATTTGCAATATGATTACCTCATTCATATATGTTTCTGCTGTGTTTGATGTACAGTATACTGTAAGTTAACAGTATAACACATTAGACACACACACACACACACACACTTTAGACTGCCGAAGTTTGAAGTTGAATAGGATGCACTGAATAAATAGAAGAGTGAGCAAAAGCGTGGGAAAGGAATCTGTGTGGAATCTGGACCTTCTGGAAATTCAAGTCTGTTTCATAATCATAAAAAAGTTTTCTTATGACAGGCCAAAGTCAGTTCCACTGAAGCTTCTAAGGAATTCTAATTAACAATTTTTCTCTCTCTCTCTCTCACACTCTCTCACACTCTCTCTCTCTCACACACACACACACACACACACAGAGTACATAGTTCCTTCTTTTCTTTTGCAATTAGAATATATTTTCCTGTAAACAACCCAGAAATGTACAGGCTGTGTCCTACATACTTAGTGCACTACATTTACTGACTTTTATTTGAAGTTTGAAATATGTGAATGCTGCTTCAAAATGACAATAAATCATAAATGTCCAAAATCTCAATTTACTCCAATATAGAATATAACATAGTCTATTTTATAGGTAGTAAATGAGAAAATTAGCGAGTGATTTTGGATACAGCCAATGCTTTGTTTAATGTTTGTCAGTGTCAAGTGCTGAAGATAAATTATTGATCTTCCTGACAGCTGGCCGTTTCTTCCAGTTCTTAACCTGCAGTACTGCAGATCTTCCACAAGAGGTCAGAAGTGGCTAGAGTGACCCAGCACCGAATATATAGATCTCTAATATACAGCAGTATATACAGTTACTGTAGTCTGTCCAGTGTTTCAGTCTTGGCACTGTCCCTCTCACTGTGACCACTTATTCCCCACATCTGTCCCCCTCTTACAGATGTTTGGATTACAAATCACGTAGCAACAATGGTGGCTTGTAAAGGACATACTTCTTTATTCACGTCAACTAATCTAATCTGCAAATAAAAAAGTGTGTTTCTCTATTTTTGTCGAATAATGACTGCAGTTTAAAATACACATATAGGGTAATTCACAGCTCAGCCAGGGAACCAAGAATGTCTTCACCACTGTCTGTTCTGCTTGGTTAAACTTTGAGTATCAACACTTACAGGTTTATTTTTACTTTGCTTTTCACTGATACTCAGCATAAAGGTCAAACCAATCTTTAAAATTCTCTGTAGATCTCAATCTCTCATGTCAGTCTCTATCTCTGTTTGTCTCCATCCTCTAAATATCATTCCTGTAAGTTTCTTTCACAAAAAGCACAGAACCGGTGAGTGTGCTGTTTTTTCCTCTCCCCTTCCTCCCCTCCTCTGCTCTTCTCACCTTTCCTTGTCTAACAAACAAACATACAGTAATATAGGACTTTCTCCTAGTATCAATGCAGAGCAAACACGCTTTACCTAGTGGCCACAATAATTCAATTTATCACCTGAGAAGCTTACTGAAAAGCACCTGCACACACCAACACACAGCCTCAGCCACCCACTCATACACTGAGCTGAACATAAATCAGATTACATGTTTTACGCTCTAACCGTCTATTATGTCAAGTCTATTATGACATCTCTGTGTTTTGAAAGAGTTTTTATGAGTCACTAACGATGAATGGAGAATACACTTCAGTGGAATTGACCCTTACAGTATTTTCTCTGGAAATAGAGGAATGGAGAGGCATGCATTGAAGATGGACAGATAAGTTTGCAGATGTTGAGATAAACAGACAAATTACTTGAGAAACTGAAAGAATGAAGATAGAGCGACAAAGAGGGAAGCTGGGTATCAGGTTCCCCCAGAGTGGAATTCCACCATAGTGCCCAGTCCAACACACACACACACACACACACACACACACACACACACACACACACACACACACACACACACACACACACACACACACACACACACACACACACACACACACACACATCAACACAGTGCGTAGTTTCTTCTTTTCCTTTCCAGTTATATGTTTTGGTGTAAACAGGCCGTGTCCTACACATTGACTGTCAAATTAGTGGACAGAGCACATGTGACATCACACAGTGGTTTGTGGAGCTCTGCTATGAGTCGTCTAGTTTGCTGTTACGGGCGCAGCCATCCTGGTTGCGGATATAATGATGTTAGACAAGAGGGAGGAGTGAGGGAAGAGCTGCTTACACTATGTTACATTATACACTTTCACTGGAAATGACATCATACCCACGCCCTAAAACACCCCCTGGTAATCACAGATTTTAAAATCAACAAGACCATAATTCAAAAAATTAACATCACTCTGTGTTGCAGAAGACTTAAAACTAGCCATTGAGACCATAAAAACATTATAAAAATGTTTACTGAGGTAATAAATCAAGTGAAAAGTGGGTCACTTTTTCATAGACTTCAACAGAAACCGACCTCCTTTTGTAATAAAATAAACACATTTTATACATTATATATTTTAAGTATATCTTATATACCTGATCAGAAGTCTACAGGTAGACTAGAAAAGCAATGTTGAGTAATGTAGTGCGGAGTGTGTGTATGTGATCGTGCCGACAGGGCAGGTGTGTTTGACCCTGAAGAGCCACACCACATTTACATATTTCCAAAACAGACAAACTACAAAAGCTTTCATAAAGAAAAACCGCAACTTGCTCTTCATGCTATGCAAACGGGAGAATATCCGTAAAGTAATGACTGTACTCAAGTTTGTAGTGGAAGTGGTTGAAGAAATAATAATAATAAATAATACAAATAATAATAATATAATAAGACTAATTCTGTGTTACCATTTGTGATAATGGACATATTCAAAACATCTACTGCTGAGATTTAGAAAGTTTCATTGTTATGTTCTCGTCTCTATGCTAATGTCTCTGCCGCTTACTGGAAAAGAGACTCCAGGAGACTCATTATCAGCCCACCGGGCATTATTAAAACAAAGGCAATCTTCTTTACAGCTGTGCTCTAATAATCAGCCTCTGTCTTCATCCCTTACTACCATGTAAGGATGAACCGAGTCCAGCAAAAGGACTGCAATTTTGGAAAACAAGCGTTTCCTGGAGTAAATCTGGCAGTAGCCTTCATAAAACAACCCCTCCCCCCCCCCCAAATTTCCAATCCACCTGATTGAAGGTTTTAATACCAGTAAGCTGCTTAGTAAAGGTGCCTTTTGCAGTTGGCGCACATATAACAAACAGTAACACACCTTTTCTGTCTTTATATAAAACAAATCAAATGAGCCATTCTCCAACATTATGTACCACGTTTGCTTCATATTGAGTCAGGAAATATTTTTATTTTTTTATTTTGTGTGCTTCTTTCATATTTCTTTGATAAATTGATATTTAGTATTTTGATTTCTTAATGTAAAAAAAGCCTTAAATCTGTATTGCTTGTGCAAGCAGAAAACAAAAATACCTAGAACAACCACTCGTCAATATGTGCTCACATGCATTGGTTCATGAGATATCCACGCCACAGAAGGTTTACCTACAGCAAACTCAGTACTACAGTTGTAATGTGTACGACAGCTGACACAAAGTGTATCAAAGTGTGGTCCTGTTTCCAAGGCAGACATAAAAAGCTCATCTGACCCATACACACACACAAACACACACACACACATCAGCAGTCAAGACAAGGCTGCGGATACAGTAAGTATCAGGTGAGATATAAACAGACATAGCCAGTTCCCAAACCCAAGGACTGACCGTGTTATCAGATGAGGAAGAGGAGACCGCAGAGGGCGTGGGGGAGTGGTGGTGGTGGTTGTTGTTGTTTGTGGGGACGATGCTGGTGTTGTTCTTGATGGCGTTGCGATGCGGGACGTCACAGTAGTCCGCTGGGGGGAGCACCATGGTTGCCTCATCTGTCTCTGTGTCCTGATGGTGGAGGTTGACCACGCTTTTACTGCGGTACGGGGCAGCAGACACACTGCAGAGGAGCAGGAGGAGGGGTGGGCAAAATTAAACTTATTTGCATAAGTCTCCTGGCATGTTTGTGTGCTCCTGTATTTATATCTTCGAGGTCTGTATCTTTTAGGTTAGGTTTACTAATAGAATGGTTCATTCTAAAGTTGATGTTAGATTTTCAGGCATGATGTTAAATTTAAGGTTATTGGGAAAAATTCCTTAAGGACAAAAGAAAGGAAGAATGTGTGTGTTGTTGTGTCCCCCAGCGCTGGTTATAGTTTCACCTTCCTGTAGCAGTTGGCTGCCAGTCTCTCTGTAGGAGGTGCAGCACATTAAGATCTAATAAATTAATCCGACAGGGATTAGTCTCTTTGAAGAAATGGCTGGAGTCGACTTTCTGAACTCTCTCTCTCTCTCTCGTCAGCAACAAAATCTATTCATCAGCACAAAACATCCTGTTTCCTGATGTTTTGCTGAGCTTGTGTGAAAAGTCCAATTTCAGATTAATTCCAATTACACAGATTTGGTGGTTACACAATATTTATATGAGCAAAATATACTATAAATCACTGGTTTCTATCAATGTTTCCTCCCTAATATTGCGTTACGTCATGTAACACAACATAGTGTTGTATACATTTGATACAGAAATAATAATGATAATAATAGTAGGCTTTCAAGACACCAAAGGGACAGCTTACAAAACATTAATGAAAACATTAATACAAGCACAATAGCACCTGGATAAGGTGAAAACTATATTGGGTATGCTAAGCTAAACAGATGTTTTTTTCAGTTGCTGTTTAAATTGGTACCAAGTCTGAAAGAGAGGCTTCACATGGTTAAATGATTGAGGGTATTGAAAACAGAATGTGACTTAAGCCCAACAGGAATCAAAGGTTGAGGAATGGTAGAGTCTCCAATAGGATTAGAAAGGTTATCACTCGAAGAGGAGTAACTAGAGGAAAAACTGCCAACAATACAGTTGGCTGCCACATGAAACCAGCTGGTGTGTGTGTGTGTGTGTGTGTGTGTGTGTGTGTGTGTGTGTGTGGCTGGAACGTGGAGTCTTCTTACCTGTTGTTATTCACGAGAGGCTCGGAGAATGCACGACAGTAAGATGAAGGGAACCAGCCCCTCCTGCAAGACACAGACAAAGAGATAGAAGCTAAGTTGGGGATGATTACATCTGTGGTCTATCCTGCTGCCAGTCTGCCTTTCAGCTCTCACTGGACAGCAATTTGAAAGCCTCTTTAAATGATTAGCAAATAGCTCTGCCCTCTGCCTCCATTTCTTGACCTAAAGAGACAGAGAAAGGTATGCTTATGGAGCTATGGTAGCAACAAGCTGAAATTACTCACAAAATATGCACCCTTATAAATGTAAGACTCTGACTTGAAAAGATAGATCATTAAAGGGGACCCTTTATATGCATTATTGATTATTTTGATGGATATTTGTCATCCTAACAATACATCAATCAAACTTAATTTGTATAGCACCTTTCATACAGGGGAGTGCAGTTATCAGTGCTTCAACAGAAAAGACAAAAACAAACAAGTTGAGACCAACACATGTGAGACAAAAACAATGATGACAATTTAATAACCTAGATGTAAAAGCTATAACAATAGTAATAGTTGTAAAACAGCATGAAATAAAAACTAGATTCAAGAACTAATAAAAATAGATTACAAAGATGTAACAATAAAAAAATAGATAAATAAGTGATACTTTCACTAGATTAAATATATTAAAAAGACAAAAATAAAATCAAACTATATTCATAATCCATAAACTGAAATATAGCGAAATTATATTAAATAATTTTTATCGAAACGAGCAGTCCTCCAACCTGGAGCAATAAGACTGGTCTCTAGTAGCAGCCAGCAGTGCTTAGGGACCATCTATAAACTACAACACAGACACAAAAATATCTATTAATTTAATGATTACATAAGGTAGTGTCTCCAAACTTATTTTTCAACAAGAGGAAACACGTTATAATTGAAGTAAGTCCATAAATACCATCAACAATCCTGTTGATAGTATTTATGGACAGGATATCAAGGTGTAGTCGGGGTAGGGAGGGGTTGCAGTTTGGTGGGCTGGGGATCTCATCGCTGCTTTTTGCAGATGATGTGGTCCTGATGGCATCATCGGCCTGTGACCTTCAGCACTCACCGGATCGGTTTGCAGCCGAGCGTGATGCGGGATCAGCACCTCTAAATCTGAGGCCATGGTTCTCAGCAGGAAACTGATAGAGTGCCTTCTTCAGGTAGGGAATGAGTCCTTACCCCAAGTGAAGGAATTTAATTAATACCTTGGGGTCTTGTTCACAAGTGAGGGTACAATGGAGCTGGAGATTGGTTGGAGAATCATTCAATTTATTGTACCGTTGTGACAAAAAGAGAGATGAGCCAGAAGGAAAAGCTCTCGATCTACTGGTCAGTTTTTGTTCCTACCCTCACCTATGGTCATGAAGGTTGGGTCATGACCAAAAAAAACGAGATCCAGGGTACAAGCGGTTGAAATGGGTTTCCTCAGAAGGGTTGCTGGCGTCTCCCTTAGAGATAAGGTGATGTGCACAGTCATCCATGAGGAGCTCGGAGTAGAGCCGGTGCTCCTTTGCGTTGAAAGGAGCCAGTTGAGGTGGCTCGGGAATGGAAAGTTTGGAGTCCCCTGCTGGAGCTGCTGCCCCCGCGACCCAACACCGGATAAGCGGACGAAGATGGATGGATGGATGGATGGATGGTTTAATACATGAGTCAGTGTCTCCAGACTTCAGAGACCTATGAGGTTCCTGGAGGACTCAGTGAAAGTCAAGCAGCCATTTGTTCATGCCCACTATACTATATTGAGAACATAATGAAGTTAGTCTCAAATGATTTCATTAAATTAAGGTGCCCCAACAGTTTTATTTCAGCTTGAAAACACATTTAAAGGAATGAAAATATGTTTTAAGAAAAACGAGTTACAGCTTGTTTCTTTCACATGTTTAGACCAAGGACAGCGTGTCATTGTGCCGTTATGGTACAACATTGTTCGTAATCAGTATGATTCATGAGTCAGCAGTGACTCTGTGTGCATAAATGTTAATATTTGCACATCTAGTCTAGAGAATGAACGTTTCCTTAGTGTACCTGTGATAAAAGTGAACCCTACTGGAAAATACACCTCACTCAATCTTACACATATTAATAACAGCTTGTATTTATTTAGTGAAGGGTTTTCTACTGAAAACACATGCTGGCCACTGAACCGGTTTACTGAAACAACTTTAAAAAACATGTTAAAAAACATCTTGCACAAGGACAACTCACTAGTACTCGTAGCCAGAGATGTTCAATTTCCCCTACAGCTTCTTTCTGGCTGGGAAAGCGAAACTCTAACAAGGCTGTTTGGATGATAAGGTAGTGGGAGTAAATGTATGTAGGGAAAGGAAAGTAACCATGATAATAATAGTAATACACATGGTCACTAGTTGCTGTGGTGTATTATTTATTACTAGTGCAATTTAACGCTTACTGTCTTGCTGACATACATCCCTCAGTACATCAATAGTGTGTGGGTATCTGAATCAGTCAAGGTGTTGCCAGGAGAGCTGTTGGGATACACCATCAAGGCTGATATAAGACAAAAGGAGAAACCCACCGAGAGACCCAAATGCATCAAAGCCAAACCTCATGCGGGACATCTCGTCAGATGCTGTGAGGTTATAAACATGATCATGTACACTTTTTAAGCCTTTAGGCACTCTAGCTCGCCCTGCTTGCAGCAGTGAGGTCGCAAGACTAATGTTTAACTTTGCTGCAGCCTCACTTTTGAAAGCAACTCTGAAATGATTCCTTTTCCACCCTTGATCAGTTATAAACACATTTGCCAGGTAATTTCCATTGATAGTGGTAAAGATCAAACCGGATGAATGATTTAAATTCAAAAACACTTTCAAAGGCTTCAGATCAAATCAAGTTAGACATCAAAGACCTGAGTAGAGTGGGCTTGGTTGATGCCTGTCTGTGAGGGAGAGCAGGTGGTACTCTGAACTTCTCTCTCTGCCTCACTCCAGTACGCTATCGACACATCTAAACCTCAGGCCATACTTTACTTTACTTTGATTTGATTTCCTTATCAGTGAGTGTTCCAGATCAGGCAGCACTCAGGCAAGCCTAGAGCTGTGTGCGTATGTGTGCATGTATGTGCATGTATGTGCGTATGTTATGTTCAGCATAACAATCAGTTGAGGGAGCATCTGGCCAGATCGGACAGTGCAGTCCAACGTGTGTCAATCACCTAACTGGTAGGAGGATGGAGAAACAATTTTAAACAATTGATAATAAAGGCCTTGATGAAGTGTAGGTGATTATAGTAAATGTACACAAAAAATTAAATGTCTTCTTTATATTCCCTAAAATATAAGGTAGCTGAGATATTTACTGGTTGTGAATGTGTGCACATACATGTAGTTCATCACACGTGTAATTGTGTCCTTATGTACAGAACAGCATGTGTAAATGCCTTTCATTAGACATGTAATCATACTCTTTGGTAACATAGATAGATATAGAACACATATGATTTGACTCACTTTGAGTTTTTCTCCAGCTCGCCGTACATCCACCCGTCTCTCTCGTCAGGGATGAGCAGGGCGATGATGTCTCCCTCGTCAAAGCTGAGCAGTGTGCTGTTATTGCCGGCAGTGTGGGGGAAGATGGTGCGCATTCGCGGCCTCTTCACTATATTGTTGAGGCCAGTTGCAACAGACACAGACCTGGGAAGATTGTTCTCCTCACTGTTCTTGTGGTCTTGAAGGGAGGGAGGAAAAAAGATGAGGATGAAGATTAACAGTTGAGAATGCAATAATAGACCAGAGCTTAGTGACATCAACATCCTAACATGCTCACAATGTTATGAGCTAATGCAACATTTAGCGATTTAGCAATTAGCGCAAAGAACAGCAGAGGCTGATGGGAATGTCATTAGTTTTGCAGGTATTTGGTCATAAGCCATTTCATGACAACTCATTCAATGGTTGTTGAGATATTTCAATCTGGACCAAAGAGGTGGACCAACCGGCAGACAGATCTACATTGCTAAGTTTAGGGCATGAACCAAAAATAATGCATAATAAACATTTATTTCATCCTGGAATAGATTTGTGTGTTGATGAAAGGGCAACAAAACTGCAAAAACAAAAGTACTCAACCTACAGTAAGTGGAGCATATGCTATTGATCTAGACAAGACAAAGGTCATTCACATAAAAGCTCAAATTCTCAAAAGCTCAAAGCCACAGTGGCACAGAACAAGTTGCCAAATGAAAACCAATGCCATATTCCATGCCATAATACCTATGCTGTTGCTGGTAGTGCTGGTTACACTGGTGGTGTTGTTCTCCTGGGTGAACATGTTAGCCAGAGGACTGGTCTGAGCCTTCAGAGGTGGGGCCGGGGGAGCGGACATGTTCTGCCACGAGAACATTAATGATAATGTTAGCATGTGTATACAGTGCAGAGAAAAAGAAAGTGAACTTTGGAATTACCTACATTAATGCATTATTCATCCATAAAATGTAGTCTGACCTTCATCAAAGTCTCTATAATAGACAAATATACTATATGTAAACTAATAACACAAATAAGTGTTTTCTGCCTCAACTCAATTGAGATTCTGTGAAATGTATTGATTTTGCGTAAGCAACCGCAGGTGGACACATGGTCACTTTTTGGCTCTCTTTGTGGGACAAGTACTGTTATTTATATTTGACTGTTTAATGTTAGCAGTAGTGGCCTCATCAAAAGCTAAACATGACCCTATAAAGCCTATGAAGCTTATTTAGCAAGATGCATGAGTTTACAATCTAGTAAAAGTGACAGATCCAGACAAGAGGCATTTGAACTTATTATTGTAACATAAGGTATACATTCATGTGAAGCTGCATTATGCTTAATAAATGCAGTTAATCTTGATCAAAATTTGAAAATAAAAATAAATATATTTATGCATACTTGTCTTTACATAACATATGAGGCATTTATCTCAACTCCACATCTTAAAGAACACTTTCTCTCTTCATTATTTTGCAAATCTATCCAGCAAAGTGCTCTGAAATCATATAATCCACTCACTGATCATTAGGTATCTTTCAATAATCTATATTGAGATTGTGTTCTACCACATAAAAGAGATAAAGTACTGCATATGTAGCATGAGAACACATCTTGATTTGTCTCTTTCTCCCTCCCGTCGTACCATGCTGTGCCGTGACGGGGAGGGAGAAGGCAGAGGTGTGATGGGAGCGGTTGTGCGCAGCCCCTCAATCATCGACATTATGCTGTCGGGCATTTTGGAGGCGTCGTTGCACTGGTCCTGCCAGCTGTTCAGCTTTGCGGTCAGCATGTCTCTGGCCTGTTCAGCAGGGAAGGACATAAGAAGAGATATTAAAAGAAAGCATGAGTAATCAGTAAAAACAGCTCACGCATTTTCATCACTATGGTAACATGATGCATAGAGCGCCCTGAAATTGTGGGTTTAGAAATCACATGTTCTGATGTTATTTATTTATTTATTTTTTATTTGTTGATTTTTTTCACTAAAAGTTGAAAAAAATCTTGGTGACCCATTTGGATTTCTCTTTGTCATTTCAACCCCACATTTAGTCTAAAATAAAGATAGTGCTTAGCAAAGTGTTTAGTAAAGGAAAAGCTTGATTCTAAGATAATGAAAAGGCAGGAGTGACTTGTACCTTCTCATGGAAGGAAGCAAACTGGTAGGAGAACATGCAGTGCTTGTCCACCAGGAAACAGAAGCGTCTCTTCTCCTCCAGCAAAGCCTCATTACAGCCGTCTGCGATGAACAACTGCATGTCCATCTGACGGCTTGTCAATGTTTCCAGGCACTGACAACAAACACACATATAATACCATATTATAATGATAATATAACAAGCCAATTTAAATGGATTGAAATCAATTGGTTTGTCTTGTCATCCACTGTCTTACAAACTACCATCTCAAATAGATCATCATGTCTTATCTTCCAGACCACACGGTTTGCAGCCATCTAGTCCCTTTCACTGGCGATCTATACACAAACCCAACAAAGGCAAATTATCTGAAAAGAGCAGGATTCCTTTCTGAATATCCTAATCTCTCTCTTGCAGGGGGAAGACATTATTAGAAAAGTGTTTACTGTTTTGACAGATGAGGTTGCATTTATTGTTAAGTAAAAGGATGGAGCAACAGGAGGAAAAGGAGACAGGGCAGTTGTAGGGAGCAGATGTCTTATCTACACCAACAGCCTGAGATTATTAAAAGGTCGGAAGGCTACTTATAGGATCTTCAGGCTGTGTGCCCTTGTGCATGTATGTGAAAATGTCTTTCCTATATCATTTAATATTCAGCTTTGGTTTAAAAAAATCATCTTTAATATGTTGGTTTATTTGATACAATTTTGTGAACAAGAATAAAAACAATACTCTAGTAAGTGTGAATATGAGTGAACTGAATTAAGAAGAGTTGTTTCAGGGAAAAAAACAGCAATCAATATGTATTGTAATGTATTATTAATGTAGGATTATTACCAGGGCCCTGTTGTTAGTATTTGTTAATGTTACCAGTATATACTAATTTATAGGATTTACATTTGGCTCATGCAGTACATTTGTATGATTTCTTACCATTTGCTCACATTACACATATGTATACACATATACAGTATATACAGTGAGGAAAATAAGTATTTGAACACCCTGCTATTTTGCAAGTTCTCCTACTTAGAAATCATGGAGGGGTCTGAAATTGTCATCGTAGGTGCATGTCCACTGTGAGAGACATAATCTAAAAAAAATCCAGAAATCACAATGTATGATTTTTTAACTATTTATTTGTACGATACAGCTGCAAATAAATATTTGAACACCTGTCTATCAGGTAGAATTCTGACCCTCAAAGACCTGTTAGTCTGCCTTCAAAATGTCCACCTCCACTCCATTTATTATCCTAAATTAGATGCACCCGTTTGAGGTCATTAGCTGCATAAAGACACATGTCCACCCCATACAATCAGTAAGAATTTAACTACTAACATGGCCAAGACCAAAGAGCTGTCCAAAGACACTAGAGACAAAACTGTACACCTCCACAAGGCTGGAAAGGGCTACAGGGAAATTGCCAAGCAGCTTGGTGAAAAAAGGTCCACTGTTGGAGCAATCATTAGAAAATGGAAGAAGCTAAACATGAATATCAATCTCCCTCGGACTGGGGCTCCATGCAAGATCTCACCTCGTGGGGTCTCAATGATCCTAAGAAAGGTGAGAAATCAGCCCAGAACTACACGGGAGGAGCTGGTCAATGACCTGAAAAGAGCTGGGACCACCGTTTCCAAGGTTACTGTTGGTAATACACTAAGACGTCATGGTTTGAAATCATTCATGGCACGGAAGGTTCACCTGCTTAAACCAGCACATGTCAAGGCCTGTCTTAAGTTTGCCAATGACCATTTGGATGATCCAGAGGAGTCATGGGAGAAAGTCATGTGGTCAGATGAGACCAAAATAGAACTTTTTGGTCATAATTCCACTAACCGTGTTTGGAGGAAGAAAAATGATGAGTACCATCCCAAGAACACCATCCCTACTGTGAAGCATGGGGGTGGTAGCATCATGCTTTGGGGGTGTTTTTCTGCACATTGGACAGGGCGACTGCACTGTATTAAGGAGAGGATGACCGGGGCCATGTAATGCGAGATTTTGAGGAACAACCTCCTTCCCTCATTTAGAGCATTGAAGATGGGTTGAGGCTGGGTCTTCCAACATGACAAGGACGCGAAGCACACAGCCAGGATAACCAAGGAGTGGCTCTGTAAGAAGCATATCAAGGTTCTGGCGTGGCCTAGCCAGTCTTCAGACCTAAACCCAATAGAGAATATTTGAAGGGAGCTCAAACTCCGTGTTTCTCAGCAACAGCCCAGAAACCTGACTGATCTAGAGAAGATCTGTGTGGAGGAGTGGGCCAAAATCCCTTCTGCAGTGTGTGCAAGCTGGTGAAAAACTACAGGAAACGTTTGACCCTGTAATTGCAAACAAAGGCTACTGTACCAAATATTAACATTGATTTTCTCAGGTGTTCAACTACTTATTTGCAGCTGTATCATACAAATAAATAGTTAAAAAAATCATACATTGTGATTTCTGGATTTGTTTTAAAGATTTTGTCTTTCACAGTGGACATGCACCTACGATGACAATTTCAGACCCCTCCATGATTTCTAAGTGGGAGAACTTGCAAAATAGCAGGGTGTTCAAATACTTATTTTCCTCACTGTATACTCTCTCCACTAAGTGTAATACACAACAGTCATAACGCCCTACAAAAATCAGAGTAAGTGGACTCCTTTTAAAGTCTTTTGTCCGTGATTCCTTATCAAAGTTAAACGTGAGATATTATGTCATATTGTCATCCTCATCCAAGTGCCTGGAATCGGCATGCAACAGTTGTTGGTACAATGGCACACATACCCTCTCTATTCAGCTCCTACAACCGCCCTCTTCTGATAAAGCCTTAAATCGCTGAGGGATTTACTTACCAGGAAGCTGTGGTGGGTTAATACTTGCATTTAAAAATTCTCCACTGTTATCTACTGTGTTAACCTCTGCCCAGAAACATATTGCACATGAAATTGTGTTAGTTAATTTGATTGAGAATGTTTAACCAAATTAATATGGAGTGCTAAAAAAATAAATCAGACAAAATACTCGATTTCCATTGAATTATTTAACCAAAATGTTTGTATAACTGTTCCTCTGGGTGTTAACATGCCCTAACAACTCATACAAAAACAATACTTTTATTACTTTTGTAAAAAACAGTCAGAGAGGGTTTTTAAAAACAAGACCTACACACTGTTGTGTCTACATTCAATGCTAAGTAACTCAGAGGTGATATTATCCTTGTCAAAAATGTGTCGGTCTGTCTGGCCGAATGTGAATCCATTGCTGTATTACCAGGAAATCCTAACATCAACCCAACCATTTAGAGTTATTAATATCTCGTCCAATACCCAACGTTATAACAGGCGTATCATTGTAGCTGCGTGTAAACAAACAAGCAGAGGCAAATTTCTAAAGCAAACACACACACACACACACACACACACACACACACACACACACACAGCAATAGAATAGCAGTCTTATTCCCATCACTACCCAGTTGTTATCCCTTAATTTCTCTTTTGCTGCCTTTGTTTTTTTACAATGACCTCACTAAAATTCTATATCCTGCTGCTTTAACGGCAAGCTATACTGCAACATAATTAACTCACAATTATAAAGTATCTTTATAGAATATGATATGTAACACCAAAGTCAGGGTTTTCAAGGTACGGTCGTACAGTTGACCACAGATACATAGTGACAATTTTAAATGACCTGTAATGTTCATAACTAATTCAAAGCAGTCTTGCTTTGTTGACATCCAGGACGTATTTGACTCGGTTGTAAATATGGTATGTGTGTTAACAACTGACCGATTGCATGGACATAGAGTCTGTGAAGAGTACGGTTTTCAGCCCCACATTCTTCATCATCTAGGTGAAGAAATAAACTAGAAGTTCCTTCTATACTGCAATTTTCCTATACAGATTTTACATTAGATGTTATAATAAATGTCCTTGAACATGTAAAAAACCCTAATTCTTTCCATTTGAGAGGATAGGTGTGTGTGTGCTTAATATGTGAAACTGTGTTTACAACAGATGAAATATAAATTTATTATGTGCATTCATTTAGCTCATTGAGATGTTCCACGTGGGTAATTATAACTTCATTACTGCCCTCTAAATTATCTCCCAAATGTGTCACATGCATTTAAAGTAGTTTTTTATCTATTCTTCTGTTTGGGCAACAAATACTATGCATTTCATGCCAATAAAGATAATTTGAAAGGAACAGAATTAAGGGAACAACAGAAAGAGAGAAAAAGATGTGAAACCTTTCAGAACTGTGGAAGTAGGCGGCATAATTTCTACTAACACAGAGGGAGTTTAAAAAGTGATTTACACACACACACACACACACACACACACACACACACACACACACACACACACACACACACACACACACACACACACACACACTTAGTAAGATAGAGCGAGGGGTGGCAACAGAGAGATGAGACAAAGAGAAAAACACACTACAAACTTCTTCAAAAAAATGAATCACACTTTCCCCTATTTGACATGAGACAGATCTCATCTTTATTTATCTTATGTACAGAGGGTAAAACTTGCACTCATTTTGTTTTGAAGAGTCCTTTAATCAATTGACAGTTTTTAAATTTTTTTATCTTCCATCTCTGCTTATAGACTTTCAGTTTCTTGGCTTTAAAGTGTCTTTTGTATCTTGTATCTCCTCCTGCCTCTTAACCTCGATACCCTGTCTATCTCTGTGTCTGTTAGGTTTCCAAATCCTAACACCTGGCCTTAAATCAGAAAAGTAAACTCAGCAGTGAGTAAACACTCTGTGACGTTGGGGTAGAGCGGAGAGGTGAGATGGAAAGAGGAAACAAAGAAGATGAAAGAGGATATCAATATAGTGGGAAAAGAGCGTGGAGGAATGAGAAAACAAAAGAATGAATGACATGAGAGATGAATATAGGAGACAGGAGGGAGGACGTCTATAATTTCTAAGAGTTCATCATATTTTCATACCAAGGGTTTCTTTTTTTAAGTATCAGTACCATATAGAGAGGGGGACAAGAAAATAGTGAGACAAAGATATGTTACAATGTAGATACCTGACACACTTAACTGGGGATTCAACTGAACACTTAAGTTTCTGCTATTTCTGCATTAAACAAACTGTCTCAGTAGTTCACATGAATAAATACTTTTTCTTTGTTTGACATAGAAGCAAAGTGTTGCTATAAATGGCATTGTCCACATTTATTTCCATGGTGTCCAGGTCTCTGTTTATGACCTGATGGCTGGCAGCCATTAAGTGTGGCGAGTGTGCAGCACTTGCATTTAAGTCTATACAGAGAATAGTTAAAATTGTACAGTATTTTAGATCGAGCAACACTGGTCAAATTTCCTTCCTTGTGTAGTTGCTTGTTTGTGCATGCGTGTGTTTGACGTTTACGGTAAGCGTATTGTCTCACTTCCAGCGCTCCTGTGTCATGGACGCTAGTTTGCTGCAGCTCCGCACTGTGGAATCAAAATCATGTGCTTCCGTAGCTAGCCAGCGCTCCGTAGCTGGTGCGGGCCAACATACTGTAGCTTCTGCAGGCCCCGAGCAGCCGGGCGGGGTGACTGTCAGAAAGAAGCGTAGCACTAGCTCTAAACCGGGGAGTGCACATTACAGCAGTTGCGCTGAACCGGAGCCTATGGCTAACCACCAACATCTTTGCCTTTTAACCCTCATGATGTCTTCCCGCCGACCTGGACATTTTTGTTTTTCTGAGTCAAAATTTAAAATGAAAACCCCATTGAGAAGCCAACTGTGGTTATTGGGAGCTCTATACTGTGGAACGTGAAATTGGCGGCTCCAAGGGCTGTGGTTATGTGCGTCCCTGGGGCCAGAGCGGGCAATGTGGAAGCCTATCAAAAGATGCTGGCTAAAGATAAATCGTAAATACAGTTAAGTTCATACTGTATGTAGGTGGTAATGATATCCGATTGAACAAATCAGAGATCATTAATGTTATGTCACTTATTGTGCATATCCAAAGTCAATGTCAGACTCGGTATCAGCATGTCATCCTTCCACCGCTGGTTGTCGGGGTGGTGCCCAGCTAATTATGTGGGCTGCATTGATAACTGGAGGGCTTTCTAGAGAAAGCCTGGTCTGATTAGGAGAGACCTGACGGAGTCTATTATCGGCCATAAACCAGGATTAACCAAATTTGATATCAGTAATCAGAGGTGCAGTGCTACGCGCTCCTTTGTGCTTCCTCAGCCGTCACCCATAGTCCCATAACCACAGTGCCCGTTCCCCAATTCAGATCAATTAAATCAAAAGGTAAACAAAAGAGGAGCTATACTTAACAACCTAATTGGAATTAAATCTACCACTGCAATGATAGAACAGAATTGGAAAATTAGATGTGGACTATTAAATATTAGATCTCTGACTTCTAAAGCAGTATTAGTAAACAATTTGATATCAGATAATCAAATTGATCTATTCTGTCTTACCGAAACATGGCTGTGCAATGAATACTATGTTGTCTAAATGAAGCCATTACTCCCAGTCATAATAATACTCAAATTCCTAGAGGCTCTGACCGAGAAGGGGGAGTTTCAGCCATCTTTGATTCAAACCTCTTAATTAATCCTAAACCTCAACTAAATTATAATTTGTTTGTTAAAAGCCTTTTTCTTAAACTTCTACATACAACATGTTGTTGTTGACTGAGCTCCAGCTCCATATTCTGAATTTTTATCATGTAGTCCTTAAATCAGGCAGAATGCGTATTATAGGTGATTTTAATATCCAAGTGGACGTTGACAACAATAGTCTTAGTTTTGCTTTCAACTCACTAGTTCAACTCACTAGATTCAATTTGTTTCAGTCAGAGTGTGCATAAGGCCACTCACTGTTTTAAGCACACACTCAACCTTGTGCTGGCATATGGCATCAAAATTGAAGATTTAATAGTATTTCCACAGAATTACTACTTCTTACTACCCGACTATACAAAATTAGATAAAAGCTTCTATACTAGATGCCTATCGGACAGTGCTATAGCTAAATTTAAGGAAGCTATTCCAACAGCATTTAAATCAACAACGTGCCTTAATATAACAGAGGACTCTTATGTTATCTTTTGTTATTGATAATTTTGTAGATGATGCTATGGCCTACGGACAACTTTAGACTCTGTTGCTCCTCTCAAAAAGAAGATGATGAAGCAAAGGAAACACGCCTGACTACTGTAATTCCTTACCATCAGGTTGCTCAAATAAGTCCCTTAAGACTCTCCAGCTGATCCAGAATGCTGTAGTGCGTGTTCTGACAAGAACTAAGAAAAGAGATCATATTTCTCCTGTATTAGCTTCTCTGCATTGGCTTCCTGTAAAATCCAAAATTTAATTTAAATCCTTCTCCTGACCTACAAAACTTTAAATGTAGAGATGCACCGATTGACCGGCCGGTAACCGGAATTGGCTGGTTTTCACGTGATTGTCCATACGCACTAGGGCGCCGCATGTTTAACATCGTGCAACATCAGCATCACACGTGCACATGCACCGCTGCTCTATCAGCGGTTTATGAAATGTCAGAAAAGCTCTGCAGATCAGTCTGCTCTCCTGATCTCAGGCGAACGGTCAGCCGCTCTCGCTGAGGCTGAACAACTGAAACAAGAAAACCACACTCGCAGATACAGCATATCGGAAAATAGCGTTGGGCACACTGACTCTGATGGATTTACTGTTTATCAGACCCCAGATAAGACAAGAAGCTAATGTTAGCGAACGCTGTAGTGACGGTCCCTTTGCATCTGACGCCCCGCTGCAGGAGACGCCGTGTATTCTTCCAACAAGCTCTATTAACGTTACTGTTTTAAACATTTTCTAGGTTAGTGGGGATGCATACCGCTCAAAACCAACATTAAATCTTCCCTCATCTCACCTCACTCTCCTTGTTCTCGTACTTGTTGGCATTCTTGCCTTGGCTTTTTCTCCTCAGCTTCTTCAGATCTGACTGGGACCTCTCCAGAGAGTCCTGCTTCATCTTGTGCTCCATCTGGTACCTTTTAAATGTGGCCTGGAAAAGTGGAAAGATCCATGTGAATGCATGTTGAATAATTGGCTCAATACTGATTTGCAAATTTCAATTCAGTGGAGGAAAGATTTGTTTCTAAAAAGTCTATCCCCCATATTACATCCAGAGATTTGGACACATATGTCAACACCTCAGTTTGTAGTCTTCTTGGCACATACCACGATGTATCACCTTATTAATAAGATTATTGATTTTGTGTATATATATTTACTGAGCAGCCAAAAACCTGTGTTTTGATAGTTAGGCTCTATCAGTTTTTGGTGATATCTGAATTATTGAAAGTGTCTGGGAACACGATTGCCCAGACCTGAGCATCAATTTTAACTGGCATTATGTATGGTCTAACATGCCAGAAGTGTCACGCAATCCAGACCATCAGCAGTTTCACTACAATTTCATTCATAGGATCTCACCCCTGTGAAAATGCATCACATGAAGGTAATTAACAGAACCTTTATGCACTTTTTGCCCACTAAAAGCCCAAGGTACATATCTTCACATGATCTTGGATTGCCCCCTTGTTGGTCAGTTCTGCAACAATATTTTATCCAAAATATCTGCCTTGATTAATGATACTGTACCTCTTACTATCTGTGTTTTGATTCTGAATGATCGGTCAGCCCTTCAGCTCTCTAAAATTCAAAAATGTGCTGTATTTGCTGGACTTACATATACATATAATATATATATATATATATATATATATATATATATATATATATATATATATATATATATATATATATATATATATATATATATATATATATATATATATATATATATGGAGCTCTCACCGGCTCGCATAAATGGAGTGCAACAAAAGACTTTAGACTCTTGGCTCAGCATTGCTGAATCCTTGAAATCCATGCTGTAGACTTGTGTTTTGACAGCCCTGCATCTGTCTGTGCATGTGTTTGGTCCCGTGTGTCTTGTGTCCGTCTCTGTCAGTGTCTTTTGTTTGTTTGTGGCTGTTTGTGTGGGTCTGTTTTTGTGTGTCTTGTTGGTGAGCTGCGAGCTCCGTTCCTGCTGTTGTGTTGTTGTTGGGTGTTCCATCTTTTCTCTCTGTGTTGTTGTTTTTTGGTCCTGGGACGCTTTCCTATGTCCCAATGTATGGTTTCTTAAGTTTAAATAAAATAAAAACATTTGATCACAAAAAACATTAGACAGTAATAACTTTAATATGATTATATATTAAGTATAATGAATGAAATAAAGTTTGTGTAAAATTATATGAATTTCCAGCTACATTTATGCAATTGTGCAGACATTTGATTCTGTACTGTAGACATTTAAAACACACTGCAGACCAAAATCAGAGCATTAAACATCACTGATTCCAATTTGGAAAAAAACAAAAAACAACACAGTTGGTATAACACTTTGACTTTGTGTTGCTGTGGAAAATGATTACCTTATTTTTCTTCTGTGTGGTGCAGCAATAACTCCCATTAGGGCATATCTTAATTGCCATGACTGCAGTCATAATGCCAGAAAATTAAAGCACTGAATGACTGCCAAGGATCAGACGAGTGTAAATAGATCCGGTGTCAACGTTGTAAATGCGGTGGTTTCTATGGGTCTATATACCTGTCTTTATGTAATCTGTTGATGTATTAGTCTTTGTATATTGCAATGTGCATGTCAGACTGCGAAAACAAATCTCCCTCATGGGACAATACATACAGTGAGGAAAATTTGAAGTATTTGAACACCCTGCTATAAGTTCTCCCACTTAGAAATCATGGAGGGGTCTGAAATTGTCATTGTAGGTGCAATCCCTTCTGCAGTGTGTGCAAACCTGGTGAAAAACTACAGGAAACGTTTGACCCTGTAATTGCAAACAAAGGCTACTGTACCAAATATTAACATTGATTTTGTCAGGTATTCAAATACTTATTTGCAGCTGTATCATACAAATAAATAGTTCAAAAATCATACAATGTGATTTCTGGATTTTTTTTTTTAGATTATGTCTCTCACAGTGGACATGCACCTACAATGACAATTTCAGACCCCTCCATGATCTCTAAGTGGGAGAACTTGCAAAATAGCAGGGTGTTCAAATACTTATTTTCCTCACTGTATCTATCTATCCATCTAAATAAAACCCTCATATCCTTGAGTTTTCCACTTATCTACCTGCTCATCCTTTTGATGATCACACTTATTAATTGACTGTTTTAAACTAAGGCCTTTAACTTACAGACATGTTCATGTGTGCTTCCCAAAATGTACCAGCAACAAAAACATGACAAAACATACTTGGCAGTGTTCTTATGAGGAGGGTGGATGGAGTGCTGCCACAGACACAGGCAGGCACACACACACACGCGCACACACACACACACACACACACACACAACTTACTGTCATGTATTTTACATCCATTTCAGTCTTTTTCTCCAGCTCAGATATTATCTCCCTGTGGAACCTCTTAAACTTCAGGTGAGGAGGAGGAGGGACCAGAGAGAGGAGAGGGAAAGAAGACACTGGTGATTATATTAGAAACATAATGGGAGGATGAAGTGCTGCAGTTTGTAGTTTTGCTGTCAGTGACAAAGAGGGATAATACTGTAAGTCTTACAGAGAAAATTGGAGAGTGATCATTTAGAGTGCATGTGTGCGTGGGTAAGAGCCAAGTCTGAGGTTGCGCTTATGAATGAGTCAAAGTGCTGCCATCACCACATCCTTGCACTGGCACCCACATGGGGGCGGACCAATAAATTGGGAGACCCCATTTGTGGAATACACACAGATGACTACGGAGACCTTATCTCACACAACACACACCCTTAATGAAGTCTTTTTTTCCCCTCTGAACTGAATGAATGCTGTGACTCACCATATGAAGTCCGTTAAGTCGACCCACTCACTGATGCTGTTAGCAGCAATTTCACAGAGGAGTGCCTTAAAAATTTTCTGTCCCAAAGTTTAGCTTTATTAGGTTATTTTTAAACTCTGGCATTATTTATTTTCCCAACCACAAATATCGTGCAACATTTTAAGAAAAACTCTTGGGGTTAGCGTTAGATAAGTGAGGGCTTGATTAATGTAAATGTTGTCAGCTAATCAAATGATAATGCCAAAGCATTTGTATGTTCTAGCTTCTCCAATGTAACATTTTGCAGCTTTTTTCTACCTCATATCATCACAAACAGAATCCCTTTGAGTTTTTTTACTTTTGTTTTGACAAAATAAATAACTAATAATAATTGGGGTCGGAGAACCTCTAATCTCAAGGGGTTATTCAGTTTTTAAATTAAATACATTTGTCCAGTTCTATCATTTTACAGACTTAACAATAAATTAATTCAGGAAATAACAAAAAGATGAATTAATAATAAAAATAATAATTTGCATCTTCACTCAATTGTTCACATTCTAACAACCTACATTACACTGTACTTAATGCAGCAGATTGTAACTGCTCTAGCAGGTGTATCCTTGGGACATGTTGAGGCCTGCCCTGTGCTCTCAGCAAGGAAAGAAACCAACTAACAGGTGCTCAAACAATCCAAACCTGTTGTTTCCCTTCCTATCCAACCTCTTTGTATTGTGCTTGTCCATGGTGCTACTGTAGTTGATGTAGGTGGGGAGGGAGGAGAGGCCGTGTATATCTATCAAAAGGTGGGAGGAAGAGAGAGAATGCGACTTGCTGACTGTGTGTACCACTAAATGGTGCTTAGTGGATTAAGGCTTCGCTTGTGCTTGTCTGGAAATATACTGAACAACAGGTTCAGAGTTTCCGACAAAGTGCATTTGGGTGAGGCGCAATTAGAGAGAAATTAGGTTACACAGGAATTTTCAGGAAGCATTACGCTAGTGCAAAAACACATGTAACACTCACATTTTCTTCTAGCTCAAAGTGAACCTTCCTGTGGATCTCGGAGATGTCCATCAGCACTACACCTGTCCCAGAGAGAAAAACAGACAGGTAATATACATGTCAGAAGAAAGACAGGCCAGCAGTAATTTAATTGTTTGGTCTTGTTTGTTTTCCTTAACAGGTAACATGATCTAAATGTATTACGCAACACTTCAATTCAATAAAAATTAGCACAATACATAGAGTACACCATATACAGTACATTATACTGAATATGAATGAATGCATCACTGAGAAATGATGCGTGTCATTTGCAACCTCAAAAAACATCACATGTCACCGTCTACAGATTGTTAAAAAAGGATTTCCTCCGCTGAAATGAAAATGAAAATAAATAGATGTGCCTGTATTAGAAAAACTGGACCACCTACTGCTCAGCTAATCATAAAGAGCTCAGATGGCAGGCAGCCAAAAATCAAAACTGTCTGTTACTGCATGTTGCTCACAAAGGCAATCAAATTAGGATTATAGAGTAACAATCATTATATAAAAAAACTAGTTAATTTTCTTATTGACCTCTGTACACACCGCCAGTGATCACAAAAATCCTAATTGGATTCCCAATTCTTTATTTTACTGACATCTGTCTCATTTAACAAAACAAACATTTTTCTAAGACCACTAACTTAATAAATAATAGCAAACAGTAAATAAAATAATGTGTCAATGCTGGGCAGCATAAATCAGTAACTCTACTCTGAACCAGATGGTCTTCATGCCGAGTCGTGTTTTTAACATGTCTGTGGCCTGGATAGTGCTGCTACAGATTGAAAAGGCCTGTGTGTGTGTGTGTGCGTGTGTGTGTGTGTGTGTGTGTGTGTGTGTGTGTAGGGCTGGTGAAGTCCTTTGACAAAAAACATTTTCAACAACCCTCAGAAAACTGGTAGACATTAAGGAACAATGTGTGTGTTTCCAAAGATGTGTGTGGGCCAATGATCTTGACAGATGGATGGTCACTTTATTGCAAAAAGCAAAAGAGAGAATTATGAAGAATGAGAACTACAGCAGCTGAACTTTAGCTCCAACTTCAATTGTTTATTCCGTTTTAAATCTTATAAAACAGCAAATAATTTGAAACCCGGTCCTTTGAGAGACACATGTAATACATTGCTCTTCCAACTATAGTTAAAACTACAGTATGAATAGTGTACGGTATATGCAGGGTATCTTTTCTGTGTATAGAATAGATGTAGAATGCATGACAGATTGAAGACTGTGTCTCCCACGGGATCATGTGTTGTATAAGATATACTGTAAAAGCAGGATGCAAATCATTAGAATGAAAACGGATGTTATGACTTTTTCCAGCACTGAGCTTTTCCCATAGGAGTTTATTTTCCGTGTACAGTAAGCAAATGCCACAACCAAAAAACCTTTTTCAGTAGCCAACAAGTACAGCTGTACTGTACACACGGGTGTTGATAGTGATATAACCTTGAGACATTTGTTAAAGACACATTTCCTACTCTACAGATACAGTTAATTGGAATATAAATAGAAAATCTGGGCCATCACAGAGTGGAGGTGTTGGCTTGGTAAATAAAAACATTTACAAACATTTCTGTTTGTAGATGCTGTAGACCAATACTGCAACAAATGTGAGAAGGAGCCATCTACACAAACCTCACAGAAAGGTTTTCTAAAGATTAATAAGAGGGAACAGCAGTTATTGTGTCTTGACAGTAATTCAGTTTTAATTTCATAAATCAATATAAAAAGGTATAAAAAGAAAGATATAATTGAATCAGAGGTGGCGCCTCCAGAGCCATATAAAAAAAATCCAGTTTCCTTTTCTCAACAAAAAAGTACCATGCAAATCCCTGACAGATGTTTAATAGGCTGCCAGGTTGATGTATCAATATGTCCTGACTCCTGTACATTCATCAGCATGTAAACATTGCCCTTCCCCCACTCTGTCTTTCTACACCTTAACTGTCCCACCTTGTCTTATTACGGCAAGACTGGCTCTTTCACCCAGCACAGTTCAAACAGCTCGGCAAATAAAGGCCATTCCTGTAAATCTGCCCTTTGGGAGGAGTAAACAGAGTTGGGGGGGAGGGGGGGGGTAATTTTAAAAATGTCATGAGGTGTGGTATCCAGTCAAATACCCGACTGACTGGTTTCTTTGTTTAACACAAAAGTTGTGAGTCATCAACATCATTATATCCGAATAATCAATGCAAATGTGTCATGTTACGGACACAAACGTCTTGGCTACAGTAACGTCACAGGACTAAACAGCCTTTTATTCCAGCAGTCCACACTCCTTTGTTTATTTTTTGCCACAGTATGTACAAAATGTTGCCAGGCAACAGGTGTTCTCAATCGAGCAAGGTTTGAGGGCAAAAGTGTTTCATAATGTGGATTACACCAGGAGCAATCCCCCGCCATTAGCTAACAAAACCAAGTCGAGATAAACCCGATACAGACGCTATGACTACAGACCTGTTTACCCAGGTTGTAAATGGGTCTGGAGTCTTGGCTGCACACACTGTGCTTTGTGGAGCAGTTTTACATTCACCATAACTGGGGAGACAGTTGTTAATCAAAGACAAAAGGTAGCAACTGACAATTCAGCAAGCTTCAAAAGAAGTTAAGTATCTAAAGGATAACTTCGCCATAAAATCGCTAGGATGTTAGGAGTGGGTGAAAGAGCAAAGAGGTTTATGATAAGATCATCAGAAACTGTCACTATTGGGGCGCTCTTGTAGCTCACCTGGTTGAGCGTGCGCCCCATGCACCAAGGCTCAGTCCTTACCGCAGCAGCCCAGGTTCAATTCCAACCTGTGGCCCTTTGCTGCATGTCGCCTACCCTCTCTATCTCCTTCCTTCCTGTCTAAAGCTATCCTATCAATTAAAGGCCCAGAATATAAACTGAAAACTAATGGTCATTATATTATTATTGTTTCTTACAGTTGAATTAGGCTATGTGAAAAACAGCAGAACACCTACAATAAATGAGTGCTTGTAGCTCATATAACATGTCAGTACAGAATTTGCTGTTTGCTGTTTGAACACTAATCAGTTCTACCTTCCCTGTGTAAATCATGCAGGAAAGGATAGCAAGAGAGACAAACAAAAATATATAGTACTTTCTTTTTCTATGATGTACAGATGGATAATAATGGAAAGCAATATGAACAGAACTAAATGTGTGCAAAACATAGAAAAAGATTTTTTTTTTATAATTTTGTAAACAACATTTGCATGCAAAGCAGCCCACAGTTCTTCCTCTGTTTTGAATGTGGGCAAAATAATCCTGGCAAAGGAGTGAGCCTGCTGACACACTATGCAAACATGCTTGGATTATGTAAAGGGGGCCTGATGCCATTTGAGCAGGCCAGGACCATCAAAAGGACGGCGTTTATTTGTGTGTTTGTGTGTGGGTCTATGAAGCGCCTGCAAAGCCCTTGCTGCTGTAAAAGGATAAGGCTGGATGGGATTCAGTTACGTGAAGATAACAAAATGATGCGCAGTCATGGGGCCTCACAGGCTAATAAATAATCTTTCAATTTTTTTGTGTGTAAACACCTGTAGTGTCCTTAAAATATATATTTTTATGTTCCAGCACCAGTAATTCTTCATATACAGTTAGAAGATAATAATATAATTTGTGCTTCAGATCTTAATTCTGGTTTATAGTTTGAAACAGCTCAGATGGCTGAGTGCTTGAATGAAAGACCTGTTGACATTTGAACTCTGGCAGAGGAGTTACGAGACTAAAGGAAGTAAAAGAAGAAGGTTGGAAGACGAGGTCCTCTAAAGGGTATCTGGTTTCTGGTTAGCTAGGCGTCACTGAAGCTCAGGTTTCTGACGGGGCAGCTTCACTACGTCTTCAAGCTCAGAAACAAAATGCAGACTTTTTTTATTATTTTTGTTTCTAGCGGGAAATTCTGCATCCTTATAATTTATATTGTTGTCTTGATATCCTGGCTTGTTTTACCAACGCATAGTACAGACTCCAGTTACAATGCATCATAGATGAGAAGACTGTTTGTAGCGTATATATAATCACCCCCTGCTCTACATAATGACTCAGAATAATCTGTCTTTCTTTCTCAGGGATTAGTGGGTGCTGGAGTGTAGAGTGTACAAGTTAGAGGTGAGTGGGATTTCACCCTACACTAAAACGGTTTTGTAATGCTAATGGTGTGTCTATGTCATCTTTAGGACTTATTATTTATAGTTTTCATTTGCCAGAAAAGGGGAATTTATGTGTTCATTTGAAATATTAAAACCGGTGACATTTAAGTAAAAAAAAATGTTTTTAATTACTTAGATGGACACTGATGATGATAATAATAAGCAGTTTGTTTGTGTTCCTCCTCCTCATTTCCTCTTGACTTCCTTTTAATCAAGGCTATACTTGCCACAAAAGAACCTAATTTACTGTGAAACGCTCTTAACAATCTTAACAAAAATCTATCTTACAGCATGTGGGCATTAAATACAGATGTGCTTTCTTGAAGTAATTTAGGTATTTTGAGGTGAAAACCCAACAGTGTCAAGCCTTTGCCACCCCTAAAATAGATGGCACGGTGACATGACAATTTGTTTTTCAGAGACTGAAAGCAAAAGTGCAGCGCACACGCGCACACCCACACGCGCACACCCACACGCGCGCACCCACACACACACACACGTACACGTGCACTCACACACACACGCACACGTGCACTCACACACACACACACACACGTGCACACACACACACACACACATGAGATGTGGATTTATAATCACACTATTTTGCACAATAAAAACTTGTCACCATCAGAATCCATAGTGACTAACACAACCTGACTAACCACAGTTCTTCATTAAGGAGCAAATTAAAATGGTTACACTTCAAGTCTAGACATCTACATTTTTTGGATGGAGTATCACTTTAAGTGTGCAGGGATATTGACACCATGTGGCACTTCCCATTGTGCTGCTGAAATTAATTAGCAGTTTTGCTGCTAATCAGCATGGGAGTTGAGAGACAAACAGTGGTTATATCAACGTGTGCCACTAGTGACAATGAGTTAGGGGGCCATCTTTGGACTACAAATGAGCTTGTGGGAACTGAAGCCTGGGGACTTAGTTAGAAACCAACAGATAACCAAGCAAATCAAGCCACAGTGTTTTTCTACCCATACCACAAGCATCATCACAAGCATCATGCTGGCATTAATCAAAGAATGCCTGCTGCTGTGTTTAAGCTACAGTGTTCCTGTATCTCAGTGATAATGACAAGGTCTTCAAAAAAACATACAATCATTGGATGAAAATACAGTTGTTAATCTTTTTTTTCTTGCTTTTGCTAGCATGTATTAATGATTAACTCATTAATTTGTCTTTTAGTTATATTGATTGTGAGGCACTGCTATAAAAACACTACAATTAATAATGTAAATAGCATTTAAATAAAGTGTAGAATGAGAAACTGTTGATGTCTGATTTAGAAGAAATTAATCAGAGAATATCCCACATTTATCGACATATACTGTATATATGCAACCCCGTGAAACCAACAATAAATGTTTTTTTAAGACCCAGCTGAGATAAACAATTATTTCAGGAAAGCAGAAACTATTTCCACAGTCTGATTTTCCCTTTGTTGAAGCAGTAGAGACCCAGAGGACACGGAAACATGGAAACTTACCTAATTCTCTGGAGACAGGAGACACTGCAGCATTCTCCCCAATCTTAGACATTGCATCAAAATATAACTTTCCCGCCAGGATCATTGCTGGGAAAATGATAGAATGATCATTAATGTTTGTAACAATAGTATATAAATTATTGGCTCTGTAATTCAGTATAATATAATATAATATTAATATTTACTATATAAAAAAGGTATTCAAATTTGGCTTGGTATACTTGGCCCCCCCCCAAAAAACCTTTTAATCTCCCAGGCACCTGTCCACCCAGCCATCCATCCACCTTCTAGTTATAAGCATCTGTTTTTCTAAACACTGTTACTCTAAATGTCTATTCTAATAGTAAAAATGCTCACCAGCTGCTGATTTCTCATAGTTCTTGCCCAGGTTGACCAGATTCCTCAGTCCTGGGTTGAACTGGTCCATCACACTCTGGGTGGTTGGAAAAAGAAGGAGAGACAGTTAGTCATAATTTCATTCAAGGTTTAAATTGTTATGTTGTTGAAACACTGCTGACTCAGTCAGGTGGGTGACTGTCCACTTGACCGATTCACATCACATGTGAATAAGGTGGGGAAAAATATATATCCCATTTAAACTTGTTGACTAATCGTTAACAGGACAGGAGCTTTGGGATTTAGGCTGAGATTCACATGCGTGCCACGGAAGCAGATTTTTCTGACATACCATGTCATAGAAGACAAAAAGATGTTACATGGAAAATCACAGAGACTTACAAATGGATGACAATGCAGCAAAAGCAAAAGAATGACAATTAACGTAAAACAAAACCACTTAAGCAATAAGAAAGAAAAGAACAATAGAAGAAAAGAAGTTGTTTTCGAACAGGTTTTACATATAGAACTACCAGCCTTGATCAACGTCACACAGAGTGGAACTATCATCCGTAAATATGAGTCAGCACTTATCTCTGTAATTATTGAGCTTCTCTTTCTCCATGTCATATCAGGATAAGGACTTAGCTTCACACCCAAGACAAGAATGCAGGAAATGATTTAACTTTGGTAAGCCACCTTGAGATACACATGGCAAACAATGTTTCATGAGCCAAGCAACGCTCCCCCACTTCTGATTCAGACCTTTGTCAAGTGATACATTACATAACCTGCAGAAACTGTCAATCTGATGACAGTGTATATAAGAAATGACACCATTTTCATAAAATATGTACACAAAAAAACCCAAAGAAAACACAACTTCCTGCAACACTCATGCAAACATACATCTATTGGTTATAGCAGAGGTGATGGCTGCCGAGGAGATTGATATACTCTTGCTGCACAACACACACAACCAGCTAAATTATTAAACCTGGAGTCTTTTTCCTGCATTTCATCACACCAAGGAGCTGTGGGGGCTGTCACGAGAGGAGGCAAACAGAATAAAGCTATTCAAAAAGGTTAAATGCTTGTGAGAAAAATAATAAAGTATCTTTTTTTTTTCTTACAGACTCTTTTTATGGGTGATACCACTTATCTCTTTCACTTTGCCACCTGTGGAGTATACCGATCTGGCTACACAGTGGGGAAAGTTAAAACTCATGGTGGGATGTGTGGCTCACATCCGTATGATTATGGTGTTGTTTTTGATTGGTTAGATTTCTCCTTTAACCCCAATAAATCACATAGCAAAACACTACATACAAAGCAACTGGCCATTTATTATGTTTTAAAGGATACTTTGCACAACTGTTAAAAAAAAAAAAAAAAAAACATAGCCATTACGTTTCAAATCACTTATATTTCAAAAATAAACCCAAGTTAATTACTGGATGGCACAAATGCCAGCACTTTAGTAAGGAAATGGCACTCCTAAGGGAGGGGCTATTTTCTTTAAAGACAGTGATCCAAACTTACTAAATAGTCAGTTAAATACTCTGCATACTAAGTAAAATATGTTGAAAAACATATGTTTTCACACTGCGGTTTGTCTCTACTAATGCAGAGGTAAACAAAGAAGGTTATACTACCTAAGTTGTTTACAGCATTGATATTTCTTTATAATAACGCATTATATTATTATAATATATATTAGCCTATATTCGGCTATATTATTAGCCAAAATAAAAAGGTAAAAGGACTCCAGGTCGAGTTTACCTTCACTCCATCTTTGCCTGTAGCCTGCTATTAGTGAACACTTTAAGAATGCACTAGCCTGGCTAATTAAAAACACCTGTTAGTTATTCAGGTTGGAGGCTAACGCCACCGGAAAGTTAAAGCGCAGCGGGTGTAGCTGTTTCAGCAGTGGACACATGTATGTATAGAAGGTTATTTTGTTTTCTCGTGTCGTGTTCGCACCGGTTGTTTCCACACCAGTAGGCTACCCACCTTGTATGCACTTTCAGTTAGCTTGGTCACCTCTTCCACGCTCCTCGACATGTTTAGATCCTCTCGCGACGCACGTTAAAGAAAGATTTTTTTTTTTTTTTTAAAAACACCAACTTAAACCAAAAGGAAAAGGTCCAACAGGGAAAAGTGACCAAACCTATGGACACATGACATTCCTCATAGGCAGCAAAATACGCAAGAAATGATCCAAACTGAGAGGGAGACCAGTGAAGGAGACTCCAGCTGTCTGCTGCTGCTGCTGCTCTGACTGTGTGAGCACAAACAAGGCTGAGCTGTCAAACTTGTTGTAGGTGGTTAGTTCAGAGCAGAGGAGGCCTGTGTAGGTAGGAAAAGGTGGAGATGTGTCAAGCCAACCGGAATGAAGGAATAAACCACTTTTCCGGTTGACTACTTTCAAATTAAAACTTTTGCTGGTTATTGTGTCATTGACCACGAAATGGTGCAACCTTTTCATTGGTGGAAGAAATATTCAAATAATTAACTCAAGTAAAAGTAGTAGTAGTAGTAGTAGTAGTAGTAGTAGTAGAAAAAAATATAAAATATATATATAACAAAAATAAAAAAATATTACTACATTATTAATACATTGTGTGTATATATATATATATATATATATATGTGTGTATGTATATATACAGTGTGTGCGTGTGTGTATATACACACACACATAGTAGAGTCTACAAAATATTATGACTAGCCAAATGTACTCAAAGTATCAAAAGTAAAAGGAAGCACTTATTTTAAATTGTGCAACTTGTATATAGTTTGGGGTAGTTAAATCTATAACGCAACATCATATCATATTTAAGCTAATAGCATTTGTCAAATAAATGTAGTGGAGTAAAAAGTACAATATTCCCCTCTGCAATGTAGTGGTGTAAAAGAATAAAGAAGCATAATGTTATATTAATGCATAATACAACATTTTACAGTACTTAGTAGGCTTAGTAGGCTACATTTCACTATTGGGTCTTTGAAGGAAATCTACACACCAGGTAGCCTACCATTTTAGCTGAAAAAGTTGACTTCTTTAATGAGATTACACAGTAAAGCTTAAACTGGTAATTTTATTTATTTATTAAGGCGTTTTTAATAGTTTTGGCCTCAAATGAACAAATCTACAACTTCTGTTAACATGTTACCACCACTCTTAACATAGTTTAAAACGTTAAACGTTTTGCTGTATGCAAAATGATGTACCCAACCCTTCACATGCTTTTGGTGAAACCCTTTATTATCTCCAATTATTTCTATGAAAACCTGTATCTTTTGGTATGTTTTTACACTTTTATTTTGAAGGCATTGTTCCAGTATTGTTCTGGATATTTCTGTGTGGCTTCACACTTCCTGTAGGCAGGTAGAAAAGGTGGACAATGGACTAAATACTGGAGACGGGCGCTCCCTGGAGGCAACTAATACTACCATACAATGCAAACACACATCAGTCCAGAACATCTACACCCTCATGTGCTTTTGGGACTAAAGTGAAATATAAGATCATGTTTTCTTGTAACTGGCATGAATATCTTTTTTCTTCTTTTTTTTATTTCATACAATGAATTTATTTTGTGTGTTCTGGTTGAACGTTATGGAGTTTTGTGTTTACATTATTTTAGGTTTGCTTTCAGTGTTACAGACAACATCTTTAGTACATAAAGACTTTATCCATTTTGCTAAGATATACCACAACCTCGTTGTTAAACATTTAATGGACAGATTAGTGGGACTTTATTTGACAGGATAGCTCAAGACATGAAAGGGGAGAGAGGGGGGGGGAGTTACATGCAGCTAAGGGCCGCAGGTCGGACTCGACCCAGGTCCACTGCGTGGAGTGGGAGCTCCTTATTTGAAATGGCATATCATACAATGGTATTGAAAAAGTTTCATGATTTACCACTAGATGTCCCTCATGGTCAGCTTTAAAACAACATACGTGTGCATGATTTGCATGCATTTATGAATCCAAACCCCTTATAAGCATTGCTGTTATTCATGTTTCAATGATCAGTGTTTGTTTTTTACATATTTTTTTTACACCTTTTTTTTACATTTCATGACAAGCTGACATGATAAAATGTCCAATTCAAACTCACAGAGATTTAGCACTTTCTGTAGTATGTGAACGTTCAACAAGTTAAACAAAGCAATCACGAGTATTGGGAGAGCAAATATGCAGAGCCTTTGCTTTGCAAATGTCATTTGATGTTAAAACTGCAGAAAATACCCTGCAGCCATGGGAAGCTACAAAAGAAGCTGAATGTAAAATGAGATTGTGCCCTCAGGCTCTGAACACATACTACTGCTTTCAGCCCACACAATGCTATAAGGTGACACACACAATGTAATTAGTCTCCAGCGCCACTATGTGAGGAGTATTCTATTTTTCCTCTCTATTGCTGTTAGCTCTCGTATCATGGCTGTCCTGACAACCTCCTACTAAGTCATCTTCCTGTAGGCAGGAATCAATACTTGAGGAATATAATACTAAATACTGCAATACAAGGGTCAAGTCGCTCAGATTTCTGGAGGGCTGAAAAGTAACTTCAGGCTTACACTAACTTTTGTGTTCTCAAGCACAGATGTGAGGTAATAATATGTTTTTGATGTACTTTATATATTACATAAACTACATGAAAAGCTTCCCCCTATACCTTTTCACATTTTTCGCCCAGATTCCCTACACTTCCTGCAACAATCACGGTCAGGCTCAGTCTTAGTTACAATAGGCACGGGCTGGAGCCATCAATTAGCTGGTTCATTTCTAATGTGATCAATAAGATTTGAAATAAAAATTGTTTATTCTTAATCAAGTTTATGTACTGGCTTTGCAACTTTAAGTTGAAACAACAACTTCACACTATAGCATCTTATCTTCCAACTTTGACATGGCCTAGCGAGTCAGCTGTCAGTAGTCATTCCATGAGAGAGAAGCTTTTTGGATATTGGATATCTAATTTAACCAATTTGACTTGTCCCATCCAAAAAAATATATATTTTGAAAAATTCTACAGCAACGTTGAATGCAGACACTGGAGTGTTCTGCTATGAAATAGACTTAAATAACCCCCCGAACTCCAATCACGTCCCCTTTTACTTGATCAGTGATTGAGTAGATCAGTCAACCAATCATAAAGCCTGTTAAACTGTCTGAAGAAATTGATGTTATTAGCTCCAGCTAGGGGCCAAGAAGAGAAAAAAAATAAAAGCATTGCACAGTATGTTTATATACAGTCTGTGGTTATACCTTAGAATATTTGCAGCTGTATCATACAAATAAATAGTTAAAAAATCATAGATTGTGATTTCTGGACATTTTTTTTTCAGATTATGTCTCTCACAGTGGACAAACACCTACGATGACAATTTCAGACCCCTCCATGATTTCTAAGTGGGAGAACTTGCAAAATAGCAGGGTGTTCAAATACTTATTTTCCTCACTGTAAAACATTACATTGGCTGAAGCTCTGCGTGTACTCTTTATGAGTTGTCAAGGTTCTCTGTGAACTCTCCTTCAATCTCTCTGTTGTGTATGACCTCTCAAGGACAGCCTCTCATCCATTGCGATGGAATAGCTTGGTGCACAAAGGCATTCAAAACAGAGCCTGCTTGTGTTGTGCCAGCAAGGCCACCTCCTTTTCAGGCATGTCATATTTTTTCCTGGCAGTGCTTTACAGAAGAAGTGCAGCAGACAATAGACAATTTGCTTTTCACCCTTGAAAATAGTTCAGGATTTAAACAATTTACAACATAAGAAGTCCAATCAACAGCAGCTAATACTCTGCAAATACGTCTACTTTAATCCTCATTCCCTGAAACTCTTAATTTCTGTTTTCATTGACGTCATCCATGCGTGTTTCTATAATACTGCGAGGATGGAATAAAACCAAAGAAGATAAAGACAAAACTTGTCATTCTACTCATCTATTTTGACCAACACCAAGGACCAGTGTTCAAGAAACCTGTTATGTCCGGACTGAGCCACAACACTGGAGCTCATTACTTTCACCAAGCAAGACCATAAATCTGGCCTTAATCTGCTGGGCAAACTGACGGCCTGAAGCCAAACATTTAATTCTAGTATACAACACATTTTGAAGTAGAAGCTTGACCAAATACCTTAAAAAAACACAACAATCTGTTGTTGTGAAAATGAAGTTCTATTGAACAACTACATCAGGAGTAAGGTGGGTAGCAAATTACAGGGTAAATTTAGCAGAAAAACAACATATATCCGAGGGCTTTAGTGACACGTCATCAGCATCACAGTATTCGTGGTACAAATAATCAGTAAACACCAGGCGCTTAGCTTTGACAGTCTCATCCTGATGGTTACAGAAACTGGGATTTTAGCAGCTTTTGAGGTTGTACTGCACCAAATTACCCCCAGAAACATTTTTCCAAGTCAAGGCAGACATAAATCTCTGTCTAAAATTAAAACCTGAATAGATGATGTGATGGAGCCTGGAGGAGGCTAGAAGTACTTGAGTAAGAGAATAAACTTCATATATAAAATTAGATTAAATGAGTGAATAAAAGAGGGGTGAAACTATTTTACTGTGATTTAAAACTTTATATTTAAAGGGGACTGGAGACAGACAAAATGTCCATCATGTTATTCCTCAGGTATGGGAGCATATTTCTAAACTCATTGTTATTCTAAAGTGGTAAGGACAAAGGTCTGAAGTTTTTATCTTTATGAGGAGAAACTGCTGATTCACGAAACCGCTGAGTCATGTGTTCAGGTATTCTTCAACATTATTTTAAAGGAAAGGAAATTTCACACATTTTGCAATTTTATTTTCCACTAATGCCCAATAACATACTCTTTTAAAGGTGAGTTAGACATTTAATAACTAATCATTTCAGAAATTAGAGCCCAGTCTTTGTTGACCTTGTAAATCAGTCAAAGAAAATAGGAAATTACGTATCTCACAACAAAAGACATCACAATCATTCATCACTTTTCTGCAGTGTTTGATGAACAGTATAACCCAACATCCCCCCCCCACACACACACACACACACACATACATGCCCGGGCAGGCAAAGGTACACAGTGTTTGCTCCTGAGGATATTGTGGTCAGCAGTGTGTGAAACTTTAATAACACAGTTGATGCCAGGCGCGATGTCAGACTATATCAGTGTCGGGTAAAAGTAAGGTCCCCTGCCATGTACAGTATGAGCTATCCATGCTTCACTAACACAGCAAAACAAATACAACAGGAAACAGAGCAGCAGTGATCTCTGTATCAATGATAACTTGTCTTTTTTCATCAGAGAGCTGGTTTTACGTTCCACTGGACATTGTCATTTACTGTGATCTGCGCAGATCTGCGTCATCCCTTTTTTTTTGCTGAAAACAGAACTCTAGATACAGTGTGCTTGTTTATATATGACTGTAATCAGTAAATGTCATGGAAAAAAATGCACTCATTAGTGATGAATAATATAAAACAACACGGCAGCAAAGAGGCCATGCAGTCATGATTGATACAGCCCTGTTTGTCACCTTCTGCTGACCTGCATTTGAAACAGCCTTTTGGGGCAAATCAGTGTCATTTTTTAAAATGCCACAGATCACAAATGAACTTCTTCTCCCAGGAGAAACAAGAAGAGAATGAGCCTGAATGTAACACTGCCTGTAGCCTCATGTAGGGCGTAGATTCCCATTTATTGAAATGTTTTTGAAACTTTCCTCCATTACCAGTGGCAGCACACATTACTGTAATATGAGCATTGATCCCATAATTGTGTTTATGCAGAACTTATTTTGGAATCCAGACATTTTTGATCACACCCAAGTCACATCTCAAAGCTACAAAAGCTCGTAATGCAGCACTGAGACATCTCGCCCACGAATCTTGTCTGAATGAGACAAGAGCTGTCTTTTTTTTTTTGCAACAAAGCTCTGCGCTCTGAGACCTTGACTCCGTGCCTATAAAAGCTCTTTGCACATAAATACACACACGCACATGCACTTGTTAGTGTCTCTGTCATCACGATGCCTTCTCTAAATACTCAAGGTTTGTTTCTGGGTTAATTACACCTTCCTAATCCCTCTGAATCTGTGCCTTATGACAGACACGAAAAGCTTTGCAGTGTGTAATATTGCCATCTTTCCGGTAAATGTATTGCATTTTTCCTCTCTGCATATAGCTACATTACATAGGGCATGTAGGCAGCGTTAATAATTGACATGGGTACATGAGGCAGTTTCTACAGCAAGCATTTCTGTATCATTTATATGTGAACATGATTGATGATATTTACTACATAAGTGGTACATTCTGCTTTTGTCATGGTCCCGAAGGACATTATTTCAGTAGGAATGAATTAGCCATGTGTCTTTCTGAGGTGCAACCTGTGCTCCAATCACTGATTGCCATCATGTCAATCATCCTATAAACAGAATCAAGATTCAGGAGAATCATCCATCCAATCATCCATAGCTCATTAAACATGGACGTGTAACTCACCGTTCAGTGGGTAAATATTTACACAGGCTTTGAATTGCTTTTTTATGTAAAGGGAAATATGGAAGGGAGTGAGAATAATGCAATGTCCCCCAGCACTGTCCATCATACTATGTGGCTCAAGCCCATAAATTCTACATACGTACACAAGATATCTCAACTCAGAGATGTGATGATATGTCACAGAAAATTTAGTTTGGAAAACTGCTGGCTGAATAAGGCCTTTTAAGCAACAGATGCACAATCCAAATTAGAAGCAGAATTAACATCTGAGCTATGTCAGAGCCAAACGGCATCCCAAAGCAACTTTTTGTGCAAACATCTAAAGTTCATAAACTTAAGAAGTTATATTATATCCATATGAGCTGGATTACATCCGGAGCAGACGATGCCATTAGTGAGGAAAAGGAATGGCTTACGTTGTCTATAGCTTTGTGAGGAATGACTTGTCAACTACAAGCCTGCTATCAATTATGCAAAATCTACTGCTGTTAATGTGAACAACCTTGAAACTCTTTGGCACAATGTGTCAGTTGAAACTCTTGTTGCAATCTATCATGGCCACTGGAACTCACGATAGTCTCATTGGCACAAACCATGCCTGTCTGCCTTTAAATCTCCTCCAAATGTGCATATTGATAGCATTTCACCACCTCCCTGCATAATATATTACTGCTTGATTATTTACAGGTGTCATCTTGATGCACCTGTAAATATCATGAATGATGATGCACCGGTGCCTCATCATTCAGGATGCACCGGATTGAATTGCGTAAAATGGAACAAGGCTAAACAAATTTCTCATTTGATTCAGTGCATTTCCTCATGGACTTGTATGTGTTTTATTTTGTGTTGCATTCTTGTGTGCAGAAAACACTTTAGCTGTACATCTGTGTGTGGCTCACAAGTAAAATTTGAAGAAATACAGGCTCCTAGCATTTCTCAAAATCCAAGAGTGATAAATATTTTACAGAGTGGGCACACAAATCCTCAAATAATACAATCCGTCCAATCACTTACAAGTATGCTGTGTTTAAACAACGTGGAAAAGTATACATTTATGTGATAAACTGTCCACCTTTCCTCTGTTAAGCACACTCAAAGCCATGGCATATCCTCTTAAACTTTACCCAGCATCCTCTCAACCACGTAGACTCTGCAGGAGGAATATTTGGGTAACGTGATGATACTGACCATGGCAACAAGGCTGTTGATCTTGCTCTTTTATTGTATGATAACCATTCCTTTCACACTACACTCAGACACACAGATGCTTATTTGTTATGCTCTCAGTAACTCTGTTGGTCCAGGGGCGTAACACTCTGGGCCCTGTAAAAAAGGCATTTTCTATGGGCCCCTCCCCACATCCACAACAATTCATTGTAGCATGTTTTTGGGCCCTCCTCACATGAGGGCCCTGGATACTCAGTCCCCTTTCCCTCTAGTCCGACGCCCCTGCTGGTGTCCTCCCTCAGTGTCAAAACCTCAAACATCAAGCTGTAACTTTTTTTTGTTTTTAAGACCATTCAAAGGAACGTGGGCGGCCATGTTCCCCTATCTGTCTCGTCAACATGTAGCCTTTTGTCTGTCAGAGTAATAAACTAGAGTTTGTTGCTTAATCCAAATATGGGCTTACTCTCAGCCAGTGGGAACAGGAAGTTCATCGTCATAAATAGTAAGCAGCTCTATAAATAGAGCCTGCATAGATTTATGTCCACAAATAAATGGTATTATGTCCCCAGATTCCTTTCCACATGATCTGCAAATGACAGCAGAGAGCAGGGGATTAAATCACACCAGCAAATGTGTGTGTGTGTGTGTGTGTTGTGTGTGTGCGTGTGTGCGTGTGTGCGCGTGCACATGTTCTGTGAGTTGTTAGAAGGGAGGGTGGGTTCATTTTTTAGGAAACGTTGGCTGGTGGAGATTTCGTTAGCAGTGGTGGAATGATCTAGATAATACACTTATCCACGGCCCTCTGGGGGAAGGCGAGCCACCGACATTTGATTAGATTCCACAAGATAAAAGGATCATGAAGAGTCACATGTCTAGTTTATTACTGGGTGACTTTGAGAGTCTATCCCATGAATCAACATCAGATAATAAAATGATGACTTTCTGTGTTTAATCTCCAGTCAAGGAGTGCTGATTTGTTTACTGCACATTTGTTTTTTCATACTTGAGTGATTAAGTTAAAAATTGAGTTTTATTTTCACACCTGCTCAACTCAGATCACATATTGGTCTTCATTTCTGCACCACTTCAACTGAGACACAATAGATTCTTACTGCTGTTCTTTTCTGTTGATGGTCAGAGCATTAAGGAATGAGGCAATGTGAATTCAAGAGAGACCAAAAGTTCCCATGAGAATTAATTTAGTATTAACCAGTGACAGTCTTTTCTTATAACATCCATTCAGCTAGGATAACTTGCAATACATTCATTACAAAACAGTACATTGTGGTTTTATTTCTTACTGTCACTTTCTAGAATTTTGTCATCACAGTGTGGTTGCCAGGCAACCAACAGAGGCTATAAGGAGTTACTGCGCCCAGCCTGGTCTAATAATGCATCCATGGCAAAGCCAAAATATAGTCCAGCACATTATCCCCTGTAAAATCACACCGTGTCAAAACATCATTGGTTAGTTACATTGTGAGCTTTTGTCACCTTTGGTTTGTTTCCCGTCTTTGTGGAAAGCTACAGTGGGGCTCGAAAGTTTGGGCACCCCAGGTAAAAATGTTTATAATAAACTCTGCAGGGTGCCCAAACTTTTGAAGATGCCATTTTTTTGTTTTCTGTTATTTTGAAAGTGTAAATGATGGAAATAAAATCAAACTTTTTGTGACATATTATACAAATGTCTAATCATCTGATGCCTTTTGGAGATTTTTTCCATCTTTTCTTGGCTATTTTATGCACATTAATGCAAATTTTGACCTGGGGTGCCCAAACTTTCAAGCCCCACTGTAAGCTAACCTGCAGCTAACTGGCAGTAGCTTCATGTTTACCATACGGTCATGAACGTGGTATGATACAAGAAGGAAAATTAGCAAATTTCCGCAAATTAGAACTATTCCTTTAAGAGAATTAAGTCAACACAGTGTAACTGCGTTTTTTTCCATTCCAGTCAACAACAACAACAACAACAACAAAAAGAGAGATAGACACAGACCATTTAACATCTTTATTTGTTGCAGTGGAACGAACAAATGTTTTGAAGAAAAAAATGAATCACATTCAGTGATGCGGAATGACAGATTTGTAGCTGCAGAGCTTCACTGCTTGCAGGACTGGGAAAAGAGGGCTATGTTGAATTTGCAGTCCAAACAGGTGCTAGAGAGCATGATTTAAAGAGATTGTAGGAGAGATCAGAGCTCTCGTCCTTGCAGACAGAAAATTATATATTCCAGCCTATCTTCCAGATTTATTATTAAAGTTTCTTCTGCAGAAATCCCCTAGATATTGTTATAAATGTAAATGTTCTCTGTAAGATGTATCACCTTCAGAAATGAAGTGTGACAGTGAATCTGTGGAGCTTGGTAATCTGAGCATGAAGTGTCAGATTTAGGATTTTCTACTATGCTTGAAGATACTGTGCATTGTTTAACAGAAAAAAGATGAATGAATATCTTCATTTAGCATCCACAGGCTCTTTGATCTTTAAAGAGGTGGCATTACAAACTGTCAAACAGCAGCTATTTCCACTTCTGTTTTGATTAATTTGTCATGTCATCCCTGTCTTCACACTTTTTATTGTCATTCCACCAAAACAACATTAAAGGCCCGTACACACCGGGACGAATATCGCCGGGCGTTATTCGTCAGCGTTTTTCGACGCGTTTTTTGTGTTCACACCCAAGCGATTTTCGCTGACGATGAGCCGAATGAACATGCAAATTCATTATCTGTCACTAGATGGCGCTTAATGTAAAACAGAAATACCCCCGTACATAGGGTGGCGCTGCGCAACTTTGCGCTTCTGATACTCGCTTGCAACTCAGAAGAAGAGAAGAGAAGAAGAGAGCAAGTATTTAGAACATTTCTTCTAAATCAGATATAGCTCTTTATGTTCCCGAAACCAACGAGACCAGCAGCTCAACATTTATTTTGGACATTGTGCTTTGCCTCTTCCTCGTCTCGTGGCAGTGATGACGGTGGCGTATGTCTTCTTCGTTTGTGTGCTCGGTAAGACCGTTTTGTGCTTGAGCGCCGCCAAGTTGTGTTTTACTGTAACTTCAGAAGCACAAGACACGTGAACAAAAGGGCCGATTTCATTGGTCGGATAGTTTTTGACGCGGCGCGTCAAACCAAAAAAACGAACCCGAGGCGTTTTTTAAAAAATGACGCTTTTACGCGTCGCGTTTTTCGCGTCGGTGTGCACACTCTCATTGACGCCCTTTGTTTAGTCACGACGCGTTAAACGTCGGCGAATATCGCGCGCGAAATTCGTCCCGGTGTGAACAGGCCTTTAAGTTGCTCTCCTCTGTCTGCTGAGCACCAAGAATTAAAACAGTGTGGGAAAGGTAGAGCAGAGATGTTTAAGCTCTTCTCCTGGAGAAATAAAATCTGCTGACTGTTCCCCTAAAATGGGTGAATAATACTGTATTTATGATAATAAACAATGCAGTTTTAGAGAACATATTGTCTTGAATCACAAACAGAGGCAAAAAGTGAGAGTACTTGTGTGTCTAATTTAAAAATGGCCGCTAAACAACCAGAGATTGGGAACAGAATATAACATTTTTACTGCAAAATGTTTGAGCCAGTGATACAGGCTGAAAGGATTTTTTGGGTCTCACTAATAGTCTGTGACATCCAAGAAAACAGCAATTTACAAATGCCTTGAAGATCTTTGGCTTCTGCACGGTCTTTTCTTCCATCAGGCTTTTAAAGACTAAGCCAACGGACTTCTCTAGTCTCAATTCTGAAACTTGTTTTTCTTGCAGTCTTTTAAAGTGCTCCTTTGGGTCTCCATGGGGACTCCATGTGCCAGAGAGAGGGTGCTAGGAGCAGAACGGCACTTTTTTTACCCCCTTCCCCACACATGTACCTCCATCTCTTGCACATCAGCACATGCATCCAGTGGCAATCAAATTCTGATTTAATTTTAATAATGGGATTTCACAAACTTTAACACAACCTTGGATGATGTTGGAAAAGCCAGATTATCTCCAGGACTAAGAAAAGAACGTATTGGCAGCTATAATAAAAATGTGCCAAATAATTATTCACTGTCACTTTATCCAGTCCTTTGTAATGAATAAACCAACCTTGTATAAACGGACAAGCTGGCAACACCACTGAATTGGTAATTTGTTTTTAGAGATGTACTGTTACCATTACGTCTGCAGCAGCTGCTAAGTTCATTTCTTCATGAAACCCTCCAGGATTTCATTGATTTGGAAATCTCCCTTTCAAACTCCACCGTAGTGGGAGAAAAACTCTATAACTAGAACAAATCTACTCTTTAGACCCAATACAACACAATTGTTGTTGTTTTCTCTCACACACACAGACACACACTCTCTAACAAAGATTATGCTTTTTTGTTCAATTCCCCTTTCAGTTAGGTTTCATTAGTTCCATACAACACCTTCTGAAAGATAATTTATCTGATGCACAATGTTCAACAAACCTGAGGGAGAATGGCTGCAATTACAGTAAAGCAGAAGGTGTGATCTGACAGCTGTTAGTTAGTCAAAAAACCTGAAGACATCTTTTGTTGGGTATCACAAACAGACTCACGCACTCCTCTTCCTCCGACATACAGGCTTCTTCTCCTGCATGAACAATATGATGGATGCCTCAAACACAGGCCTTTCCATGCCTTGCACCACCTTAGCAGTTGCATTTATTGAAATAATATCTTGTTTTCTAGTTGTAACAAGTGTGAAAATAAGAAATATTTTTCTTCTTGCATCTGAAGGTAGCGAGGATTGGGTGAGAAACCACGTAGTGTGTTACCCATTGTCATTATATCTGCAGAAGTCCTTTGTTCTTTAGAGTTATGAGAAGAATCTAGAATGTTTTTACACAAACAAATACATCTATCTTTTATTTAGGCATAAGTTGAAATTTTTCTTTAAATATTAATTTGTACTTTAAAAACATTTGGATGTGCAGTGAATGTTACAGCAGCAATGCAATGAAAATACAGAATAAAATACAGAATATGCTGGAAAGAAACACATACACACATATTTTACATTGTTAGTTGTCTATCAGAGGCCTCAGAATGTTTGGTCTATTAAAAAAACAGGGGCCCCTGGTGCGTCACCACCAACCCAATGGCAGTAGCATCCACACAAAGCATTGAGGAGAATGAAGAAGGCTCACAGTGTCCTACATTGTAGCAGCTCCCTTAATCCCGCATCGACAGATTTTTTCATTTCCACCTGGACATCTGCCAATCCAGCGGATTTCTCCACTGCTGACAACATTACATTGCCCAGATGAGAGGACATACAATATATTTGCCTGTGTATTATGGCTAGTTCTACAAATGATATGGCTATACCAACCGGACAAACACACACATCTCTGTTAGAATTAGTGTGACCAGAAACGTCCAAAAAGTGAGCTTTGTTAATCTTCATCAAAGTTTCATTAAAGTTACTTTATTGAGAAACATCAATGACGAATGGTGCATGACATTGGCAGGGTTACACTCCACTCTGACTTCATCACTAATGCAGTGCAATGATATTTTAATCAAACATGCTTCAACTGTTCAAACATCTGTTTGGCTATTCTGTTGCTGCTTTAATTGCCACACCTCTGGAATTTGTCTTGTCTTTTATTGGGTGCAAAAAGACATTCAACCCCATGTCAGAAAGGTGCAAAACTGAAATGGGTAATGCACATTAAGTTGACTTTCAAACAATTATAGCAAACACGTTTTTATTTTCCTTGTGTCAGTGGCTGCACTGCTACTGAGCTGTTAGCCCACAAGCAAAAGCACATATGGTTCTCACAAAAAGGCCATTCACCATATATTTTTTTGAATTTTGTTTTACATAATGTGCTGCTAATGGACAAAAATCATGAGCAGAAAAAGCAAATAAAATACACTTTCTACAGGACAGATGTCTCCTGATTTCACATTGAAACATTGTTAATAAAGACACTCAAAAGAGGAACAATCACAATGTGTTGGTGACAAATCCAACAAGTGCATCCTCACTTTTATAACATTCTGCGCTGTGTAGTAGCCGACTGCATAATATCTTTTCTATTATATATTCAAATGCATTTGTTTCTAACATGGATATAAGCTGTTAGATGGCTTTTGTACCAGTGTCAACTCAATGAGGAAATTCTACAATGAAATAATAAAATAGAAACTGATACCGATTTGTCTTTGTTGCACCTTTTACATTGTTTTCTTATGGGGCTCCAGCACCAGGCTTGATATCAATATTTTACTGACAAACAGTATTGAAACAAATGTTCACCACAACATTAAGGACTAACATAAATCAAGCAGCAAAAAGCAGCAAATTTATTCACTAAGCAGCGCCAAAATCCATTGATTCCCTACATTATTTAAAAAATACCTATCATATCCCAGGATCAAAATTAGTCTTCTTGTTCAGTGAGAGGAAATTAAGACATTCATAATATTCATGTTCATAGAGTGTTGCTCTCATTTAAAATCCCGTCTATGCCTCTAGATGTTATCGATTATGATGCACTTAGCTTTGAGAAACGCCAGCGGACCAATGGCTGCTCACCACCACGGTCATTCATGAACACAGATAATTACTACCCAGATGAGGAGTTAAGGATCGTCCTTGAGGGATAAGCCCAGTCCCTGCCCTCACTGGACACTCGGCAGGCATCCACAGCTCTGTCGATATGCCAGTCCTGGGCATCTGTCCGACATTGCTATTAACCTGAGCAGAGCCAGCCCATCCATAAAGCTGTTTGGGATGTGGCAGCTGCTCAAGGGGCAGAGAGGTATTAAGCATAGAATTAACAAGAATGAAAATGTCCTCCCTCCCTCATAATCTCTGGTATTTTTACACACGAGACAAGCCATACGCACATGAGCATACAAACACACTCTTACATAATGCTATCAGCACGCTGCATTGGCTCGTTTGGACACACCACACACATTCTGTGTATTGACAGAAAGCATGCACTGCCACTTCTGAACTGACTTCACTGCTTGGGTTCATTCAAAATATTTAGACATTCTGCCATGTTTTAAAGTAGCCTAATCAACAGCAAGGGCTGTTCTTGTCCACTTTGAACATTTAATCCACCTCATTTCAATGCCTCATGTGACTTCAAACAGCCAGGGAGCTCGCAGCAGGAAGGACTCTACCATGTAACACGGGAATAGTGTTCCACAGCACATCAAAGCCTGTTTGAGCTCACATTCACTGCAAATACAGTGCAGCATTGTCAGTATAATGAATGCAACCAAAAAGAGCTGTTTTCAAAGAGGAGTCAAACAAAAGCTGATCTACTGAAGAGAAAATACAGAATGATAGTAGGTCATATTATTACAGTAGACTGATGCAACAGCATATCTTCTTCAGATGAGCACACTGATGTGAAGTTTCCTGTAATGTCCTCAGCGTTCAAATTAAATGGACATATCAACAGGTAAGTCCTTTAAACGTTGAGTCTTTGAGACTGCGCAGTCATCCATATAAATATGTAAAAATGTTGCATTGGTACCCCTATATTTGAGAATTGACTGAAGCAACACACAGTCATAATCTCGAACCCAAAGGCTATACTGAATTTCCGTACATTGGATCCTTTAGGAATCAAAAGCACGATCTTCACAGATCTCCAGAGCAGTTTTACTTGCACCACCAAACACTTCCACATTTGCATCAATCCAAGGAACCACGTTGCCAGGCATGTAAGCCGAGCAGTTGGCCAGACCCATGATGTCCACGGGCCGCAGCACTCTGTCCCACATGTTGAACTGGCTAAGCTCGCCCACAAAGGCCTGGGTGGCGTCAAAACGGCCTCCAACTATGTCCTTCATGGAGAAACAGGAGATGAAAGTTAACTTCCAAAGGAAATGTAAACAGACTTTAATTCTGTTTGATTTTCATCAAACTGCCAAACAACTCTGGACATTTTTCAGTGTACACTTTCAAATATCCAAGTGTAGTGCAATCTCAAATGCTATGCAACATGCAGCAATCTCCCCTTGTGTGAAAGACAGAACATATCCCTCATTAGACGCCACACTATTGCAGTAAGTTAATGGCCCTCTGAGGATATTATTCATATGTCGCTGCACATTTATGAAGTATACACATGGCACTGTCATGGAGCTAAATGCTAGAATAACTTGCTAACGCAGCTCCCAAAGGCATAAAGGTGCAGTTTAGAGGTAGATGAATGAGGTAATACTGAAAGGGCCATAATAGCGTGAGAAGAGCCTTCCAGCTTTCTCTCCCCTGCTTCCTGATTTGCACCTCCAGCACTTAACTAACACCTAGGGATTTTACCAACCTGCTCCTGGCCTAGGATGATCACCCCTCCAGGTTTAATTGGGTGCCAGGGGGCCAGGTTGTCCCCAGTGCCTAGACGCTCGCCATCCTGGTAAGCCTCCCAAAACCCATCTCTGGTCGTCCAGGTGATGCAGATGTGGTGCCACCGCCCGTCACTCACTGACAGAGGGAGCTGGGCAACCTGGTCAGGAGTTTGGGGCAAAGGATGCGTGAGAAGAGGGCAGGAAGGCAGGCCAAGGACCAAAGAGCAGGGAGTGGGAGCATGAGGGAGCAAGATGAGGAAAAAGATATTTGGTATTAATTGTGGTAGGTTAGAAACAAGGACAGCAATTAGAAGGGCTGGGGCTTCAAAGAGCCAGCCCTCTGCAGAGACTTCTCCAGATTCTCCGGTGCTACATTATAAAATTTAGATTACCAAGGTGACATCAAGGGATAGAACATCCTTCAAAGCTGTCGGGTAGCTAACAGCAAAACAGTGTCCGCTTATGCATTTATGCTTTGTTCATAGATCAAAGAAAAACAACATTTTACCAACCAATGACATCGTAGTCCTCTGAGGATACAGCACAACACAAGAGATTATGAGTGTACTTCTGTGTGACTCATTAGTCTTTTTTCTCCTGAGCCAACAGAAGTATTTCACACTCATATCTTGTTGCAGATACATATAAACCTGAAAAGATGGGAAGAGGCACTAAAATTAAAATTCAAATAACTTGCCATTACAGAGGCAATTGACCTTGTTAAGGATGCCAGATGGCATATAAACACCCCTCGGATTACAGAGAATACAGGCAGTATTATCATAAAGAAATGGTCTGAGCCTCTGCCTGACTATTAAAAGATTTCGCACTTTAAAATGAAAAATACATTTTAAATTCTCAAATATTCTGCAGCACTTAAAGGTGTTCAAAGTATTTTCAAACAAAACAAGACTAGCTTGCCCCTCCCTACTCCTCATCCTGTCCCCTACCCCTCCCTTCTGTGCTTCCACGCACTAACCCCGCCAAATCCATCTTGTCAGTTATTGGCTGGAACGCTGGAACATTGTTTGTGTATGCTTCGTGGTACTGGTGGGCACAGTTTGTGTTCTGGGAAGGCAGCTCACGGATAGTGTGGAGATGTTTACTAAATGTTGTAGCCTAAAACACGCATGACATCGCTTAGAGCATCTTTAAAATAGGATTGCTGTGATATTTTGTACACAAAGGGCTCAATATTAAAGCACCTTATTCAACATGTCACTCACTCATCGTCATTTAAATGATTACAAATTCTCTAAATTTCAAAACATAGAAAGCACAAATTTACTGTTATTTAGACATTTTGACTTGTCATAGCAGGAAAAGCAGAGGTGTAACTTGTGTTTTATACTCTATTAAGCCAATATGTACAATACCCGTGCCCTAGAATGGGTACCTCAAAGAAATTAGTACAGACCCATGATGTATTTTACTTTTTTTTCTTCAGCTTCAAAAGTCTAAATGTGTTATTGAAAATGAGCTTACATGCAAGGTGTCTAAGAAAAACATGTCAGCCATATGAATTTTGAATGGTTTTAGGATAATTAATAGAATAATCAGAATAATCTGCACAGAATTGCTTGAAGAGTTTCTAAAATTTGGAAAATTGTCCTCCAGATAACACCAGAAGCATCAGATTACACGCACACTTGCCAAAAGAACCCAGTTTTAACGTTGTACAAGACCAGATGAATCTATTACTGATTAATCTCCTGGCAGCCACATTTGATTAGAAAATGGAGATGCCATAAGCATGTTTTACTTGATTTGAACATTGGAGAGAAAAATTCACCAGATGTCGACAATCTTCCTGAATAAAGAGACCTGATGCCTGATGAATATGTAACTGTATAATAACAAAAATTCCCTCTCTGCATAGCCTCCCATAAATACAAAATACAGATAACGTTGCACTTTTTTAATACTGTCGAGGCAGCTTTCTGCTTCCCTCTCAGTATGCAGCCAAATGAACAGCATAACAATGTTCCCCACTGGACCCTGTTATCAACACATGGATGTGCTGCTGCACATGAGGTTACCATATTCTCCTCCATCTCGCTCTCTTTTGCTCTATTGCTTTTTCCTCAGATCAATTATAAATTCCTTTTTCTTGGCATCTTGTGATCTCTCACTCTTTCTCCGTCTCTCTCTCCTCAGCACTCTGTCGCCTCCAAGGCTCTGCAGCTTTTCTATTTCCTACACCCTTTCCCTCTTTTTTCTCGTGCGCAAATCCCTTTCTCCCACCAACTTTCTCTCATCTGTCTGACTTGAACACATGTATAATTCATGGTGAAGGTTAAGCTGTAAGGAAACCAGCCTGTGCCAATAACGTCCAACGTAAACAAGACAGTGGGGGGGGGAGAAAAAGAAATCCTCTCCAGTGCAGGAATGCTTTACAAAATAATAATAAAAATCCTCCAAACATTACACTGCTGAAGAAGCAACTGTGCCACCAGGAAAATCTTTTATTACAGCATCAACATAACAATAACAATCATTTCCCTTTTAAAGCTAAACTACATAAAATATTCACGTATGTTTTAACACTTTTCTGGTAATTGAAATCCTGTTAGTTGACTGAAATCTCACAGTATGTGACTCCGTAGCAACAATATAATGTCTACAGAGAGCAAAGCACACATACCAGCACAAGTTCTCTAATGAATCTCTGTTATTCTTGGTGGTGTGTGGAATGTGGGTCAATGATATGAAATGTTTATAAGAGGCAAAATTAAACATTCAAAGCTGATGGTCAGTGAATTTCCTCTCAGCTGTATCATGATTGTGCTCACATGTTGCGATCTGCTTGGTTCACAACACAGAGAAGCGGACCAACGAACATGAACATACTCATGCCTTCTTTGCATTTGATTAGCGTGACTGCTGATCTACTTTTACTAACATTGTTACAGCAGTGTTGCCAGACATGTGATGAATGATTCTGAGCTTCTGAATACATCTTGCTACATCTCTCTACATACACCCTTTTCAGGAAATTAAGGCAGAGGGAAAGAATCAAAGTCGCCTTCCTCTCCATCAACAGAACACTGTTCGCCAGTTTCTCATTATAACCCTACCTTGTCATTGACTAGTAGCTCAATGGGGTTGTTCCCCCATTCGATGAGGACGATCTCATTGGCCTGGCCTGGCACGCCGTAAGAAAACGGGGTTCCTATGCCGGGAGTGGCACCGGACTTGAGCCACATGCACACAGTGAAGGCGTAGATCTCAGGGAGGCTCTTCTTGATGCGTCCGTACAGGTAGTTAGTGCGAAGAGGGAGAGACACCTTGAAATCCTCGGGTGACTTGAAGGCATTGTTATCTGTTGATGGACAATGATTACATATGGTTATATGTTTTAAGTTAACTTTGGTGTATTATCCAATCAAGAGAGTCTTCTTCTGAGGATGACGCTGAAGAGTGTAACAAGAAGTGTCTGAGAATGGTGACACAAATAAAGACATGGAAAGGAGATTCAATTTAGGATGAGAAAGAGAATCACATGTAAGAAGCACGTTGGCTGCTAGCAAATTAAACATAAAGCAAAGTAAAAATGGATTAGGGTGACAGTAAAGGTTGACCAGCTGCTTCTAATATAACATCAGTGAGAATACAGGTGATTTTTAGCTGTGGGATGGTATATGTAAGAAATTCTGTTAACTGGTCTGCCATCTGCAAGAGGAAAAACAAATGTGGCAAATGCAGTCCCAGGCCACAACAAGACTAGAGTCTTCACCACAGCCATGCTAGTGGCTCTGTGAGGTTATACTTAGGCAAAGGTGTATTTTGCAGGTATTTGGTTATAAACCACAGTATTGGATAAATTACAATGGTGCTAATAGAAAGATCTAGGGATAAAAGTTATGACTATTCATCCTCTGAGGACCATAATTGTCTGTATCAAATTTCACAGTAATCCATCCAATCGTTATTGAGATATTTTTATATAAAATAAAAAAAACGTTGCTCTCATGTTGGTGTTTCAGGAAAACACAGAGGATCACAAGAGTCATTAGAATTTATCCTCTAGGAAACTTGAATTTCTGTGGCAAATATCACAGCAATGCACTCAATAATTTGAGTATAGTTATTTCAGTTTGGACACAAAATGGTGGACTGAGTGACCAACAGACCAACACACCAACATTGCCATCACTGGAGCCATGGCTAAAAATACAAAATGTACTATGATAATTATTGTCAGGTGGAGTCACAGGATTGGCTGGACAGAGATGGTGGCTTAAAGTGTAGCTCCTGGCCCAACTTTGTCAAATAGTTGTTTTATATGGTTCCAACTTTGATATTCTACCACTTTTTGCTTGTTGGAGTTACTTAAAGCAGAATGGAAAAAAAGAACAGAACCAAACGCAGATGCCATTGCAGAGACATTAATGGAGAAACAGAAAAGCTACTTTGAACCACATTTTTCTCAGATTCAGTCTCAGATTCAACAGGCGGGGATCGACAACAACAATAAGCTAACTGCTATCCTAGCATCTCTGACTGCAAGCCTTAGTTCTATTAAATTGGATGTGAAAAACTTAAAAACTACAGTGGAAAGCAGCGTAAGTATTCTTGACAACCATGGCCACGCTTTTCAAGAGATGGAGGTGAAGCTAGCGGATGTGGAGTACAAAAAAACGAAGATGCAATGTCCTCATTGTCGGGTTGAAAGAGGGGTTAGAAGGTCTTAATGCTATCCAGTATCTCTCTCGCTCCTTGCCTAAGTGGTTCACAAATTTAGCAGATGTTCAGATCGAGATTATGAGACCCCACCGAATTTACAATGATAGCCCAAAGAAGAATACCACTACTAATCGCATGTTGATTTTACACAACCAGGCAGACGATTCGACAATCCTGAAGATCAGGAAAGTCACGCAGTATATATTCCCTCTGCCGGGGATGCTGAGGACTATGTGATCCTATAGATCCTACAGCTATCGACCCCTGAGCCTGCTAAATTCTGATTTTAAAATCTTTGCAAAGCTCCTAGTCGTTTGGAGTTCCATGTGTCAAAGGTACTGAGGTTCCTTGCTTAAAACAGATTGTTGCTTTGAACAACATTGTGAAAGATATGGAAAAATGGATGGGACTCCCCATGTCTATACAAGCCTGTATCTCTGTGGTTAAAATTAATGTTTTACCCAGGATCAATTTTGTGAGCTCTATGCTACCTCTTTCCCCTCCTTCTGGTTATTGGCATTAATTACAATCAGCAGTGTGTAAATTCTCCTTCTCATGTCCTTTGTGTTAAGACCCCTCCTTACCTGGCTTAACCCAGATATGTCTGTTTGCTGGCAAACCATAGGAGTGCTATGACAGAACCATGGTCACTCCATGACTTTCTTTTTGTCATTATCTCTAACAAACAGTGCCAGTTACGCTTTGGCCCCATTATTTCTCATCTTATCCAAACTTGGAGATTGTCTGAAACATATTGCCATATATCATGTAACTGGCACACATTTTCTCTTTTATTCAACAATGCAGCATTCCTGACTGGTGGAAAGCCTATAACCGCTTATTATATAAAAGACATCTTGATCAGACTAGTAACAAAACGCATTTAGTCTACCACATTTCTCATTTTTCTTTTACCTTCAATTAAGATCAGCACTCTTTGCATACGGTGTCCCCTAGCAGAGTTCATTGCACATTCATTCTCTCTGGAAATTATTCACTATGCAGCCAAAAACCCTTGGTATGGTATCCAGGCTTTATCAGTTTTTGGTAATATCTGGCCGCTTTAGCCTTCCTATTGAGAGTGCCTGGGAATGCGATTGCCCAGACCTGAGCAACAACCTTGACTGATGTATGGTCTAACATCCCAGAAGTTTCACGCAATCCAGACCATCAGCAGATTCACTACAATTTCATTCATAGGACACATCTTACCCCGTGAAAATGGATCACATAGAAGTAATTAACTGCCCTTTATGCACTTTCTGCCCACTGAAAGCTCAAGGCACTTATCTTCACATGTTCTGAGATTGCTCTCCTGTTGGTCAGTTCTGGAACAATATTGCATCCAAAATATCTGCCTTGATTAATTTTACGGTACCTGTTACTGTTAATGTTTTGATTCTGAATGATCTGGCAGCCCTTCAGCTCTCTAAAACTCAAAAACGTGATGTATTGCTGGACTCACAGTTGATAAGAAAATGATTGCAAACCGTTGGAAACCATCTCATGATGTGTCTATTTGTACATGGACCCTTTTCTTTTTGGATGTCATATATATGGAGCTCTCTGCAGCTAGCATAAATGGAGCGCCACAACATTGCTGAATCCTTGAAACCCATGCTGTAGACTTGTGCTACAGCCTTCTTACTTCTGTATGCGCATGTGTTTGGTCCCAGATATTATGGCTGTCTGTGTGTGTGTGTGTTTGCTCATGTGTGTGTTTGTGTATGTCTATTTCTGTATGTATTATTTGTAAGCTGCAGACATCACTCTTTCTGTTGTGTTTTTATTATGTTTCCCACTTTTCCGTCTTTCCTCTTCTGTGTTTTATTTTTTGTCCTGGGACACGTTGTCATGTCTCAGCATATTGTTTGTAATTGTCTGTAATCTTTAACTAAAACATTTGGTCACAAAAAAAGATAATTATTGTCAGGCTTTCATGTGTGTGCTTTTGTCTGGTCTCATACTGGGTCACTTGAGGCTATTTACAGCACAGCTTGTAAACACAGCTGTTGGTCAGTTACTGTAAAAAACCATTACAAGGAGCTTTATGTAATATTTAAAAGACACTGAATAAAAGAAATAAACAAGAAATGGAGTAAACATGGATAGATAATCCGTGAAAGACAGACAGATGGACAGAGAGAGAGAACCATACTAAAAAATTAAGGAGACAATTCTGAAAACACACACATAGCCTACTAATGTGCACTGTGTTTGCACCAAGGTAACATGTTGCATATTTCAGCAGGAATAAACCACAGTTGTATGGGTTTAGCAGAGTATTTGAGGCTTAGCTACTGTTACATAAAATTGCAATTTCTCTGGCTATATGATCCATCTGTATCACTCAATGAAAGGTTTAAAATACATAAGAAACAGGGTTTGTCCATGCAGAACCACACTGTGTTCCATAAAAAATGGTCCCCTGCCACTACTTCTAAGCTCCCCATTTATGTTCCTCTACAAGCTCAAGCTTAAACCTCTCAAGATCATGGGGTGCTGGACTTAATCCTGGTAGTTCTTTATTGTAAGCCCAGAGCAGGGAGACAACCAGAGCATGTTGCAAACTCCTTGCAGAGCAATCATTAGTGGAAAAAGCCTCACATTTCCAGCTGACAAAACAACACCGCTAAGCCTCAAACCACACTGTAATTGAATCAACGCCTCTCTGTCACCCTCTTGATGTAAATTGAACTTACGAAGGCTCACAAAAGTATTTATTGTGGGGTTATTGAATTGACTCATTGTATTCTACAGGTGGATGTGCTGACGTGTCCCCCTCCTTGTAAATGTGTGCAATTAAATTTGGTTAAAACTTGCATCCTCAACAGCCAATGATTGAATCAACTGAGTGTCGGGGGACGTGGGCATAGAGGACATGTCCAGCAAGAGGTGAGATAATGTTCTAAAATAATTTTGTGTTATGAGGTTTTTCCTTGCATCACCAGAAATTTGCAGAGATTGACTATGTAGTGCTACATCTAGCAGACAAAAAATAAAGCCTGGCATTAAATCTGGCCATCAATTTGCAGAACACATTGTATCACTTACTTTTCTCAAGCTCAGTGATCCTCTCCTGGAGGGAATTGAGAGCGCTCTCGGTGCGTTGTCGGTGGGCCGCTGTGTCATTGTAGAGCTGGCTCTTCTCTTCCTCCAGATCGGCCACCTTCCGGAGGAGCTGGGTCTCCAGCGCCCCCCAGACGCTGCCGCAGCAGCTCCCGCAGCTCTAGTGGCAGGGGAGTCAAGGCCGAGACACCTCCAGCTGACAAATTAGTGCTGGGGAGTCGCAAACTCTGCTGCTGGGGGGCCAAGTGGGAAAGATGGCAGGAAACAGCAGCAGACAGAGAATGGAAGGATGGGACAAACCATAATCCAGTTAATCTTGTGCACTCAAACAAGCATTCAGTCTCCATAAAGATGTGCGGTGGATGACTGAATTTATATACCTTTTAGGCCTGATATCTTTTAGGCCCCATTGTTTTTAATACAGAAAAATCAAATTGAAGACAGTTTGTCCCTGCGGCAGACTTTGATTGGTGACCTGCCAAACCCCCCATGGCTGGGCTGGGTATTAAACGTAGGTGCCACGCATAATGTTACTCAGGTTTCCCACCAGGCGGGATTGCAAATGTTTTTTGAAAAAGAGGGAACAACAAGTCGGTGCTTTTCCCTCAGATGTTCATTTCTAAAGCTTGTGTTGATGTTGCCCCGCTGGCTGGGATTCACACACTTTGGGACAGAGTTTGATTAATCTTCCATGACACAATGGAACCATCTGAATAGCTCAAATGAGTGACTCCCAGGTAATCTGGCGCTGAAGGCTGAAGCAAGCAACTGCAAGGCCCTGAATGCAATAGATGGTTTTGATTAGCGAGGCAGCTCCTGCTCCAGGGAGCCATATATGCATATCAGAAACACCATGTCTTTCAATAATCATTATGTTAAGCAGATGCAGATCAATAGATATGGGATTAAAATGCAATATAATATGCATCCTCACAGCTGCAGTATCCTTGATTTGATCAGGGCATTAAAGCTTCCAGTCAAAAACAAGAAACCATGGAGGGGGGATGGGGGGGAGGTGGTGGTAGAGAGATTGTTGGATCAGCAATGCAGCATACTGTATATATAAATAACCTTGAATTTAAATAAACAGCATTGTGATTGTATGATAACAGAGCTGTCAGATGATGAAAAATGCACTACACCGGTAATATGACGTAAGAGGTAAAGCCATGGCTTACACCAACCGTCTGTTATATGTAAAGCACATAGGTGACCTCAATATCGACTGTGATCTCTGAGCTTTGGAATGAATGGACACAGTGGAAGTGAGGTCTCCTGGGGCAGAACGAAGGGCTGGTTGAGATCAAGCTCTTAAGGCAACAGGAATGTATGAACCACTAAACCATTAAGCATTTGATGCAGGTGAAATATGCGGGAATTAATTTCCTCATCTGTTTAGAATAATTAGTCACATAACTGCAAATAATAAACACTATCTGCAACAAACACACACACACACACACACACACACACACACACACACACACACACACACAGTAGTCATACATGATCCCTGCACCACATGCGTGATCACACCTTTGACACGATTTTGTATTGCTCATTTCTCATTGATTATATGCAGCCGGTTTCGCCATCAGAGTTATCTTTTAATGATTTAAAACGTATTGATGTAACACGCCTATTACGTGACCTTTTGATCACACAATCCCCCTGAGAGGGCTCCTGGAGCGTAGAGTAAAATCAGACGTGTCGTGTGTGTAATGCTCCTATAGTCAGGCATATGGCGAATTGCCTGAAAAACATTGCCAAGGCACGTGTGACATAAATTATACTGCAGTTGGCTTTATTAATGGACATTAATAGAAGTAAACAATGATGTTGGTTTCGGGGGTAAACTCAACAAAAGTGATTTTTTGACACGTCTGTGCCATATTACCTCCAAGTTCTCCAGCCGACCCTTGAGACTCTGCATGGTCTTGCCCAGTTGGTCTATGGTCTCGCCGGGGTCCCGGGGCAGGTCCCCCATGGTGTTCTTGCTGTACTCCTTTCGTCTGGAACCCTGACCCCGGGACTTTCCCTGCGGGGACTCGTCGGCTGCCGCCTCGCAGCGCGCCAGCTTGGAGTTGAGCTCCTTGATGGTCCCCTGTTGGCTCACGATGGTCTCCTTCTGCTGCAGGATGGTCTCTCGGAGCTGGATGATCGTGTTCCGCAGCTCGTCCTCCACGGGGCTGCTGCTCGGGACACGGTTCCCCGTAGGACCATAGACGCAGCCCGGCTCTGCGCCCGGGGGAATGGCGTTGCACACGAAGCGGCTACCTGTAGCATCCTGGCTCCTCACGGTACGTCCGATGACCAGGTACAAAAGTCCAACTACTAAAGTCAGCATCCCGACTAGATAGACCTAAACAAATCCCACGTTTTTAAAGGAAAATTACTGACTGAACGTTTAAAATCTCCCGTAAAATAATAAACTTAAATCAGCTCGTTAATTGAAGTGGTTGCGGACATTTTCTACACTTTCAAAGTGTGATAAAAAATAGTCTACCAAACATAGATTAAAGTGAAACCATAAAGAGGAAAAATGTGAATCCGCAGTGAAAAAAAATCCTAAAATCATACATCCGTCAAACACATGGTCGCTCCTGTTTGGAACAAAGACACCAACAAATGTGAATTCTTACTTTCAGCAGATGTAAACTCGGTATCAGGATTTGATAGTAGTTTGTCTTCCTTTAGTTGAAGACCAAAAAGTTGTACTGATTTGTTATCTTGAGAGAAAAAAGATCCACAGCAAGTAGGGATGTCAGTTTAGCCTGTTTTGCCTCTCCGGTTGGTTGGGTTGTCAGTGAGTGGTGCTGAAAAGACAGCGACGCTGCTCAAACAGATTAGGGGAAGCGCGCACTGGCTCCGCACATCATCTGTGCACTCCGGTTATTCAGGCTACGTCATCACTGTCCCAGTGGACCCAAATCAGTGGATCGCTGTGTCTGTTTCATTTATCACCTGTTTAAATGCGTGGAAGCTTAAAGATGTCAAGCAAAAACGCATCAAGTCAGTTCTCCAAAAGGGTTTGCCTATGTTATCTCTGTGTGTGTGTGTGTGTGTGTGTGTGTGAGATCATGGCAAGATTTCTGTAGCAGGAACTACAACAGAGGAAGTTTTGAGTACTTTGTCATCGAGATAGCCTCACAAGATGTCATAGTCATTCACAGTCATGAAACGTGCGTTGTTGAGATCATAATGAAGGCAGAGTTTAAAGAAGGTTGTGGTCAGAGCAAGGGCGCAGGACGTAGGGGGGGAAGCGAGGAAGCCCCCCCCACACACAGACATACTATACGCCCCTAGTATGATTTGGCCTTGCGGCTGTGATCCCATGCATTGCAAGATGGCCTCTAGTTGATTTTTATATAATTTTGGGTCTACATCTGTCTGGATCATGGATTTTTGCACTCTTCATGCAGTCTGAATTTGTTTGAATAATATTATTTTCTTCCAACAGGGCATACTTTGTCTAAGGTCAAACATTAAGGATTAGTTCATCCAATTGAAATCCACAGCTCAATCAGAAGTTTGATTGCGTGACTTGAATGTAAAACAAGCTCCATTGACTTCTCTCATAACACATTGATTTGCACTTAAGAATATCACAGCACACAAAACTTGATTCTTGTGCCTTTGATGGAATATGATTTTGTGCCATGTTGCTGATCAGATGAATGTATTCAATCGTGCTGACTTCTCATTCTTTTCAGTTGTATCCAGCCCCTTTTTTGCCCTGCACCTCACCAGTGGGCATGTGTACACTACTACTACTCTATGTATTCCAGTTAAAGGCATAGTTCAGACATATTATGCACATGTCTTGCTGTGAAAATGTGATTATTAATGCTGAATGGCACCAAGGCCATACTGAATACACACTGTAGGTTGTCTCTAGATTGTTGTTAGTCATGCTCATAGAAGAATGTCTTCATCTGAAGTGTTAATCATACAGTCAGTGCAGTTTGCATTATGGAGCCCTCTATTTGGCCAAGGTTGCTGTCATTTAAGGATAATTCCTTTCTTTTATTTTTATTTTTTATTTTTTACATTTCTAATTTAGAAACTGCTCTTGTAGATCCAGCCAAAAATAGTGATAGAAGTCTTCCTTCTGTCAGGCTGATAGGGCACCTAATGCTGCTGTAATTACTTTATTTGTTCACTGCTGATAATAAGGCCAGCAAAGGTTTTATTGTGAACTCTTGTTCAAGTTTAATTGTGGCTACATTTTTTGTGTGTTTATGGGAAGTATAATATTAGTGACCTGGGCCAAATAGTACTTATAATAATCCTTGGTGTTTGCTTTAATCTGGCTGGTGGGAGGTTTTTCCATAACCATTAGATAACAGTTTTACAGGAACAGCAAGTGAAACAAATGGCATGTTAAATTTATGGTTCTGTTTTCTGCTTCAGTGTGTCGGTTGCAGTCCAGGTGGGACAAATGTATCCATCCATAGAAGTAGGCACAGTGTGTTAAAACTTCACTATGTGTCAAACATTTTCTTGTATTCAAATCCAATCCCTCCTGACACAAATCTCACCCTGTGGAAACACGTCAAACCTTCCAAGTAAACTATGATCTCAAAGCCTTTTTTAGGATGGGATCATGTCTCAAAATAACCCGAGAGAGAACGATATTTAGAAAAAAGAGAATTCTTTCTACAGCCAAGTACACAGCAGCGCTATGCTGTTGCATGTGGAGCATAATTTGATGTTATGCGTTCTATATATTTAGAAATATCCAGGCAAATGCTTGTTAGGTGACAAGATAAAGCCATTACCCTCATAGATAGACAGTGAAAAGTATCACAGCACATTTTGTTTGGAGCTCCCCTTATGTTTTGTCAAACTAAGACAAGGGATCAGGTGTCTGTCAGATACCTGCTAAGAATTGTATAAAAAAACTTCAAAGCCAGACGTTTGCTCAGTTCAGATTATGAATCAAGCTCAGTATGGCTGTTATCAAGCACAAAGACATCTTTTCCAAAAGGGCCTCATCAAGCTTTATTTCCTCGCGATGTTTGACATAAAATCTGAAGCGAAGGACAGTGATAGCTCACGCGGTGTGCTTTCTTAATGTCTTGTGCAGTATTACTGAGCTGCCCATCACAGCCGTCATCTCCTACTGTATCTGCTCTCAGGGCCTAAGAGCTAAATGTCAGCCGGCATTAAAGCACACTCAGCGTACAATGTGCACACTGGCACACTGACATGGAACGACCGGAGAAGTCACTGCTACGGAATATGACATGTCCAGACAGACAATCACCATGGCAACCCCCTCCGCAACTCCCACCTCAGTGAACGAGGAGTACTGAAGACTGAGCAGAGATGACAACTTTCACTTCAAAGTTGATGGGATAAAGTTATTTCCCTTTCATGTTGCAATTGGTGAGCGCTGGGGTGAAGTAACTTTACTTTTTAAGCGCCTTCAGCGAGGGTTAAGAAGTCAGCGGGGATTGCTCTCTTATCCAAAGTTGAGTTTCCCATCTAAATTAATACATTTCAGAGATGCACTTTGCACTCACTTAACAAATGGCAATCCGAATTTCTGTCCGACAAACAAAGACACTGATTTACAGAGAAAAAGAAAGGCTGCCCTTTAGTATGTTGTGAGAGTGTAGCCTACTTTGTGGGGTTATGCACAAAAATCAATACAATGCACTTCCAACAAAACTAAACCCCAAAGTATAGCCTCAATATTACCAGAATTGCATCAAAACTAACCCCTAACCCTAACAATTTTGAAAAATATTTATTTACATATTCATTACACAACTGTTGTCACACAGTGTTCATCTTAACTTTAAGACAGCTTCGAAAAATTATTCAATGAATTAAAGATTAGCTGAACTGGTGGATGTAGTATGAGAGCACACATTCACAATTACATCTTAAAAGTCCCATGACATGGTGCTCGTTGGATGCTTTCAAATAGGCCTTAGTGGTCCCCTAATACCACATCTGAAGTGAATGGGGGGGGGGGGGGGTCAAGTTGGAGGCTGGGGATGTGGCCTTGACCAACTGCCACTTTGCTTGTTTGAAAGCCATGATGTCTCTCTCTGGGGGAGGGGCAAATTATCTGGGGGAGGGGTAAATTATCTGGGCGGGCAAAGCAGAGAAAGGAGAGGTAATCTTGCCCCTTATGACCTCATAAGGGGCAATATTCCAGATTGGCAACATTCCAGATTGGCCCATCTGAGCTTACATTTTCTCAAAGGCAGAGCAGGATAGCCCAGGGCTTGGTTTACACCTATCACCATTTTTAGCCACTGCGGGACTATAGGCAGCCTGGGGGGATGCATATGATAATGTTAAAAACCTCATAAAGTGAAATTCTCATGCCATGGGACCTTTAAATTAATTCACATACCTACTTTCAATATCCTTTTGAGATGTAATTACACCAATTAGGCCTTATCAGCTATTGGACATCTTACTAACAAACATGTTTCACTACCAAGATCATCCTTTGTACACCTTTCTACTCACCATTTTGGTATTTCACTACTTTAGAGTTCTACCTATTGAGTGCGATGTGAGTGCAGTGGATGCTGAATACTTACAGCGTCTGAATGGAGCCACACTCACCCCGCATGGCACAGTCCCATGGTTGTTTAATCACTCAGATAGTCACAGTGTCCAAAACACAGAGTTTCTCTTCCTGTGTTCTCATCATCACTCCTCCCTCCATGTGTGCCACCTGCTGCTGGCTACCTGCTCATCACCATGAGCTGTCAGTGGCCCAAACAACTCCCACACAAGAACAGCACGCACCCGTTTTACACACGGCCACATACAGTGCACACATGAGTCTGGAAGCAAGCAAGACGGACAGAAAAGACACTTAATAAATGTGAAATCTGAGAGTCCGATTTTGCAATACAGGCTATGACACACTTCAGTCACGTTTCTGGACGATGGACAAAGAATAAAAAATCAATCAAACTCATGATAGAAATACAAATACATACACTTTCCTTCTTCCAACTCACGTTCCCAAAATGCACTAACCCATGCAGAGTGTGTTAAAATACATTTTAAGAGTGACATGCTCTCATTCATAGTCCTCAAAACTGAGCCAAAAGAAATCTTTGTTGCAGTCAAGGACATTATGAATAGAAAAGGAAGAAAAAAATGAAGTATATTCTTGTGTATAGAAGCTTTGAATAATAAAAGATTATGAAAGCTGCAGTTCTGCAGTGCACAATTTCTCTGAGAATGTGTAGATTATCTAAATATTGTGTATTTTCATTAGGCTTTGAAAATAATGAAGAAACAAGCTATATGACATTCTCTTCTTGCTGTAATATACTGTATATCTAACGCATCTTTTGCAATAAAGCGATCTTATTAATTTTGGGCTCCTGCAGGGCTCTTTTTGTAAATGGACAACTTTGTCAGGGAATAGTCATGTGTGTGACGCACTCCCCTGCTGCAGCATTTTAGCATCTCGTTTTGATTCCTCATATCAGCTGTGGGCCTCCAACACCACTTATGCCAGAAGAATATCATAAGCTGATGCTCGGGCTTTGTTCAGTCACTGTTTGTGTGCTTGGCAGTATGCTGCTGGCTGCGTCGTCGGTCTGCTTGTAGGCGATGTCTTGGCATCTGCTGGCTGCTAATCTTTGGTCTTATGCTGCTGCTATCTAACTACAGTTATATACAGTGTATTGGTATTAATTGTATATTCATAACTCATAGTGCCAGAGTATGTTGTATATTGGCTTCTTGTTAACATTTTCTACACTCAGAGGTTGAAAGTAACTGTGCATTTAATCAAGTATGGCACTTAATAATACGTTTGAGGTACGTGTACTTTACCTGTACTTACATGTCTACTTGACAGAAAATGCTGAAATGCAGAAATGATGTGATACATTGCTGTACTGTAGTATAGATTAAAGGCTCTGTACAGTGTCTTTAGTTATGTGGCTGATTAGACCTGCTGAGGATGGAGTGTAGCATTGCTACAAATGTTGGGGTATATGTTACGTCACCATGTACTAACAAAGATGCTGAAGTAGTAAATTGTCCAGCAACAATACCAACAGGAGTCAACATTTTTATTTTGTCTAGTTGCAGAAGGTAATAAAATGTGTGCACAAATAATGATCTCATTTTAATATCTGAGTTTTCTGATCTGACATTGTTATGGTTAAGGTAAAAAAATGACTGATTTTTTTTTTATTGTGGTATTGGTTAAACACTAGTTTAACCACATTAGTAGTGGTTTGTGCTGCCATCCCACACGTAGATTCCACATAATGTCTGGCATCAGGCTCTGTATCAAATTAAGTTTTGGGGAGAGTTTATTGTCACTCCCCAATGTCCTTTAAGGCTGTATAACTTGACTTGTAAGATTTCCTAACACAGACATGCAGCCAACTACCTCATTATTAGCCCTTTGAAACGAATTGGTGGGAAGGATACGGCACAGACAACAAGCAGTAATCTGTTGCCCTCTCCGATTGCAGTGCTGCAAGATATTGGATAATTATTTCTTCACATGTGCATCATTAATGGCCTTTATGCAGCTATCATGCTGGATGTAGGACAGCTTCCATCCGAAATAAATAAATATATAAATAAAGCTCTGATTGACTTTGTTCAGAAGCCTGCCAATTCCTTTGATGTAGAGAGTGAAATTGAGCAGAGGCAGTCAAGAGAATCATCCAGTTCAAATTGCAAAGAACTTAATCTCTTTCTGTCTTGGTAATGTTATTAGACTCACCTTGAAAGGACATGGGAAGGAAAGGTTATTGAAGATATGTTGAGCTCTGTGATGACTCGAGCGATGACACAGAGCCATATGACAAAAGAATACTGTGTCATGAGATGTTGAATATTTATGTTATTGCTCAGCTAATTGGTATTATGTTCTCCCAACCATTTATATATACGTATAGCATATATATATTTATATATATAGCATTCAAACATAGCTTTGCGGTGCATTGTTGATTTACCTATTATTAGGTAATTTATTATGAACACCTCAAGGTTTGCTGCCATTTTTAACACATTAATTCCAAAGGGCTCACTCTTTGCTCTGAGCAATATGCTACATTGCTCTCAAGGCTGTGAGCATTGCATCATGTGGAAGGGCGGTAAGGTCTAATTCACAGTCTGTGCAGCGTTAACACACAGATCTTAATGACTTGCCCGTAAATGAAAACAAACTCACAGGTTGCCATTATGTAATTCACATGCTGCCATAGGGAATGACCGCCCACCACCACATGGTACGTTGTCAGTGCTTGGCCATAATGAGTCAGTGTTTGTGTGTTAACACGTATGTGTATTGGTCTGTGCATTGTTTACTGTGAAAGTTCTCATAGAAATTGCAAAAAAATCCAAAGAAAATACATTAAATAGCTCCAACTTTTTGCTGCGATTGAAATGCAGTTAGTCCTCCAGTGACCCTTCTCTCCATGCCTCAATTGTTAAGAGTAACATAAAATACACTCAGCTCTCACAGAAACGGCCCTTAGCACAACAAAGGATATTACTCACTGCTGAGGGAGTTTTTATCTCTTTCTATATTTTAATAACTGGCCAGTGTTTGGAGGGCTATATGCAAGGAATGTGCTGCGCAGCCCCAAGCGAACCACTGGACCTCGTCTTTCAGAAAAACAAACTCCCTCTTTAAATTAAGCAACTGCAAATCAATTAACCTCAAAGGTAAGAGCAGTCCATCCCACGAGTCTTTAAGCAAAAGATTTGCACAATGATGCATCGTTCAAAGGTGGTATGTCAAATGTTTTGTGTTTCTGGTGTGTTAGCTGACATGCTTTGTACTTTATTACCTCACATGCATATGTGCTATCATCACATTTGATTTGATATATAAAGATTAATTCATTGAATACAAATCTTAGATAAATGATGAGATGGATTTACTCTGTAGCCTCAAACACAAATACCATTGCACTACAATTTTGGTTCATTTGTTTGTTGGTGTAATGCATGATAACTGAGACACCAATGGTCAGATTTTTATGGAACCTGAAACCAGTGTGTGAATCACCACTGTTATTATTGCAGATTCAAACAAGAAGGCATATTTGTCTTGATTTGCTCAGATGTTGACAGGATCTTTTTTATTGAAAGGCCTTGTGCTTAACGAGCTTGGGCTATGAGTTCAAACTTCTAGGTGCTGATGATGGAAAGTAAAGATGTTGATTCTCACTTTTTTAACAGATCAAGAGTCATGTACTGTAATATACTTGATTTCAGATGGCATAATCGCACAGCAAAGAAATCTACCGCATTGATCCAAATACAAGACAACCCAGATGATAAGACGTAACAGTAAAATATGAAATGCTTCCATTAACACACTTCTGGGTGGCTTGTCTATCACTCACAGTTGATGCATGTTTCTGTAGTCAAAGGAATTTCAGTAAAACACATTACACTGTCAGAAAATCCCATTGGTTGAAGTGGGCCTAAGGATTTTGGGGCTGACTAACTCTAAACGACATATAAATTATGGACTTAAAAAAAGCATGTTGCTTAGCAACAAGAAGTTTACCAACCCAATAACCCAACACTCTATAGGAGACACTCTTTCCACTCAAAAAATGTATCTGATAATTAAGAAAAAATAAATATTTTCTTATGTTTGGGCCAATACGGCATTTTTAGAATTGAAAAAATAGCAATCAGGTTTGTGTCGGATTAGTAATGAGTCAGTCTATTACTTGTACCCTTACCTAAGGAAATCTACACATTTTCTTTAATGGCGTGTTGTCAAATGATAAGATGGTGTTAACCACTGTTGGTCAATTGCAACAACAAGTGTATGTCTATGTGCCAATATTGATCTGTAAAGGTCAAAACCTTCTAAAACCCACGTTAAACACATGGATTATTATTCTAGTATTTCTTAAAATGTATTCGAAATGCAAAACTTTTAATAGCTGGTTTGAGGATCATTTTATTTTTAATACACTGTGGTTACAGGCAGTCCAGTGAAGCATGATGTTCAAATCAAACCTTTATTGGTTTGGGTAAGACACAGAATCATATCAATTTAATTGTCTGTTCAGATTTTGTGATAAGATGAGAAGATCCATAAAAACATTTCTTTAATTATCTTTCATTTGTCACTGCTAGCTTTATATATTTGTAAAGTCTTGTAAAAACTATGTGTGTTTTACACACACATACCATATATTGATATACATACATATAACACAATGTAGGATCACATATCATGTAGATTATAATTCAAAGTTACCTTTGATGCATGCCTTATGTTTTCACAAAAATATGTGAGTAAATGTAATAAAGATCAAAATTTCATGCATTATTAGTGAGTTCACTTCTTAAGTTCTTATTTTTAGAGGAGTACATAAGAGAGGTATTTTATAAATTATCAACATGGCTGCAGATGCAGTGTAATCCATGAGGGAATGTAGGTAATATAAAGGCAATAGCCAGTGCAGTGGACATTTCTTGACAATGATAGCGAAGCCTGTGGTCATCCCTATTTAAAATTCTTAGCTGAGTTCTGGGACACACCTCAAATGACATCCAGCTCAACAGGATCTCAAAAGGTCTGCTGCTGCCTCATAATAACATAACTGCGGGTGGTGCCTGCCAACTGTGACTGTTTTTGATTAGAAGCAGGCCACAGACAGAGTGCGCCAAGGTCTAGCTGCAGCAGGTTGTGGCTGGCCTCGGTATTCTGAAGGGACAGCAGGCCTGGAAGCATCCACACCCAGGGGACATTTCTGGATGTGTAAGGTTGCCAGATGTTGTCTGGAGCAAGTGGAAGGCCTTCGTTCAGTGGGCTTCATTTGCTGGGCACTCAGCCTCTGGGTTTGTGCATCACAGGGTTGAATAACTTTGATTGTTTATTTGTCTTTTTAAAGCTCAGACATGCAGAGCAGTTACCAGGCATGCATATTTAATCAATTTGCTACTGCTTTCTTTTGTTTAGTCCAAACCCACACAAAAAAAGTATGTAACAACATGTAACATGAGTGTCTAAGACTATGACTGCTATAGACTTTGCTTTATGATAAATAATGTCTATAAGGTCTAGCAACCCAATAATGCAACACTCTCTATAGGAAACACTCTTTACACACAATAAATGTATCTGATGACTAAGAAATTAAAAAGATTTTCTTATATTTGGGCCAATACAGTACTTTTAGAATTGAAAAAAATATCAATCAGGTTTGTGTCAGATTATCAGTCAGTCTATTACTTGTACCCTTACCTAAGGAAATCTACAATTTTTTTAATGGAGTGTGTGTGTCAAATGATAAGATGCTTTTAACCACTGTTGGTCAATTGCAACAACAAGTGTATGTCTAAAAAATGATAAATAATGTAAGTCTTGTCACACAGCTCTTGAGTCAGAGGAGGCTTTAAGTGCCACGTCATGTCAAACAGTCTGTGCTATTAGGTCACAGTTCTCACAATCTGAGTAAAAGGTCAAGATCTCACCACAAAATATTGTGTTTCCATAGTAACATTGTCAGAAAAGTTTGCAGAGTACAGATTTACAACATTTAACAACAACATTTAAACAGCTGTGACGACCCCTGCCAATCTGTCTGCCTGTCATGTACTGCTCCTTTGTTTTCAGGTACAGGGAGTGGGTGGGTAAATGGAGCTGGGAGGGTCGTCTGTACCTGGCCAACTGGACGTGGCTTACAGAAGGCATAAAAGCCTTCCCTCCTGGGGGTCTCACTCTCTCTCAGCTGGTTCTACTGCACCCATCCACCATTTTGTTCTTTGGTTTGCTGCACCATACAACACACATCACGCCATACATTCACCCATCCACACATAGCAAACACAACTGATGTTTTCTACATTTACAAACCCCAATATTGCATTTATGTTAAGTTAATTTGTGTTATTAGTTTATTTAGTTAATAAACTACTTTTTGACTAATTTATCTGTGTATTACTTCCCTTTTGTTGACTGCCTTGAGCCAGCTGGTAACACAACATCATTCAGCAGTTTCTGTACTAAGGGGCTAACCCAACATTTATTTTCACTATAATTCCATCCATAAGTAACACAATCACAGATTGTATGGCTATTTTAAAATGTCTAAAAGCAAAGATTTTATCAGGTAGGGGACCCTGAGACAAAGTCTTATCACATTGGGGTACATGGTCTAATTTGTGTCAGTTTAGGGGTCCTTGATGTAAAAATAAATGTTTAAAAACCACTGAAAAACTAAATATCTCAATGTTAAAGATCAACATCATGGTGATGGCATAGGTGCAATGCTGTAGGGATGATGATGGCCTCATCACAACTTTAACTCAGAGATAGAAAAGAAGACGTAATGCTGATAATCCTGCATCCTCGATTTTGTACCCTCTCCTCATCAGAGAGGCCTTTCAGCCCACCTCAAACTGGGCTGGCATACTCAAGGATTGGACGAATAAAAGTCAGGTGTATTTGTTTTAGAATATCACATGGGAGAACAGCTTTTTTCGGCAACACCGGAGAAACGGATCCCTGGCCATGCCATGGGAGAATATACTTGATGTGGGCATCCCATAACAAATCAGAAGATATCTGAACTTTAAGTATGTTGAAAGTGGAGACTACTGATGTTTTGTTCATAAAATGAAACGGGAATGTTGTCCTCTCTTCTGCCACTGAATACCAAATCTACAGTCTTCGCTCCATTTATTGCTAGCAAAAATGCGTGTCTCCTGTGCGTATGGATGGTGATACGTTTTGTGTTGCTCTAGTTAAATAAGATAGACCTGGTCATTTTTTTTAGCTGAATTACACTGACCTAGACACTAGACAAGTCTGAAACCATAGCAGCACAGTGGCACTTAACATTTGTGACCTGTGTGATGATGCCCTAGAATAACTTGTGGCTTGGCACATAAACATGTCTTTACTTTAATCAAATGACATCAAGTAGACTTAGAGTACTGCAGAAATGCTACTGTGAACTGCAAAATGTACGTGCAGTTGCACAGAATAAGCCGGGTGTCACCCTGAACATACTTTAAGTGAGAACAATCTTTATATATTTTTTACAAGAAGTGCACCGGATGTAAAATAGAAGTATACAGAACTACAGTATAGATACAGGAGTAGATTTAAAATGCCTAAACAACAGCAGATTTTGTTAAATAGAAATATTTTTAAACACACTAGCATTTATTTGTTTTCTCTTCACGCCTCAAGCAATCTGGTGAGGGTCAAAGCTACAGAACTGTACAATTCTGCTCATTGTGCTTAAAACTTTTCTACAGACAGTTTATGAGGGCACATAACCCACAACACAAACAGGAATGCTTTTTTGTGTTGTGGGTACTCATGCATGTATGCAAACGCATGTCAAGCAACTTTGCATAGGCCAACATTTCTAAAGTAGAATTTAGACCAGTGCAGATTTGGCTCACTCACTGTAGCCTACTATCATTAAAGATGTTATCTGTTCAAATCTTACACCGTGGGTGTATCAGTCTGCTGCTGAAGGAGCTGCTCAGGGACCTCACAGTGTCATGTAGGGGGTGAGAGGTGTTTTCCATGATGGCTGTCAGCTTGGCTAACATCCTTCTCTCCCCTACTTTCTCTATGGGGTCCAGAGTACAGTCCAGGACAGAGCTCGCTCTCCTGATCAGTCTATTGAGTCTGCTCTTGTCCCGGTCCGAGCTGCCCCCCCTCCAGCAGACCACAACATAAAGGATGGCAGAGGCCACCACAGTGTCATATAAAGTCCTGAGGAGAGTCCTGCATACTCCAAAGGACCTGAGTCTCCTCAGCAGATGGACTCTGGCCCTTCTTGTATAGAGCATGGGTGTTATCAGTCCAGTTTAGTTTATTGTTTAGGTGAACACACAGGAATTTGTAGCTCTCCACAACCTCAATGTCTGATCCCTGGATGCTCACCGGTGAGAAAGGGGATGTTTTACTATACTGTAGCAGGCACAGATAAACAGAACACGTTCTCGCCTTAATTCAACCTAATATTCTCTCAACCCGATTTAAAAAATGCCCCATATCATTTTATGTTAATATATTCATCACTTAATTATTAATTTAATTGTCTATTAATTATTATTATTATTATTATTATAATAACACATTGTCTTCCACAGGCAGCTAATGTGTAGACCATCGTCTATGTCCACGACGTTCCACTTCCGGGATTGTTCCATTACCACCGGAAATTCCGTTGGATGTCCTTCAGCTTTTTTAAAATTTAAATTTGTTTATTAATCCCCAGTGGGGAAATTACAATGTACACTCTGTCTATACACTTTGTTAGTAATCACACACATGCTCAGGAACTATACATGCACTAATGGAGAGATGTCAGAGTGAGTAGGCTGCCGGCTGAACCAGCGGTTGGGGGGAGTTAGAGTAGCTAATTTACAATCTTTAGCAATCTTACCTAATCCCATCTGCTCATTGCCATGGAATTTAATATCGCCTTGCCATCAAAGAAGAAAAAGAAGGTACACCTTAAGGTAGGACAGCTGGGTTTGTTATGTGTGGATGCTAATTGGGTTAATAAGCAACAAGTGGAATAGTTTCTCTCTGATCAATGCTTTACTAAACAGATGTGTGTCGTGAGACTTTCAGGTGCCAGTTTGTGTATCTGTTAATGCAGGTTCAGAAGATGTTGCAGACTGATGGATTTGGATTGAAAAGACAACATGTGGTTATGATTTAACAGAGAAACTCAACAGCAGATGTATGGTGATTCGCTGGTGTGCATAGAGCAGGTTGCTGTGTCTGCTTTGATGCACTCCTGCAGATGATTTCATTTCGCTGATTACATTCTGTGTTGACGCATAAAGGTAGGCCTATTGATGGGTGGAACTTGTGTTTTTGTTAGCTGAAAGTATGATTTTTTTTTTAACATTATTGGTGGTACAGATGTGTTGCACTGTGTTGGCTCGCAAGGCCTCTGTGTTCTTGGCAACAGCTGTGGTTGTTTGTGGTGAATGACTTCTATGTCTCATCTCACGGTTGGCTATTTAAATTGTAAAATATTTTATTTCAGATGGTAATGCTTGTTTTTGTGAACATTAGACCAAAGATATTTAAGGTGTAAGGGCATTCTTTTTTGATATATTTTTTTTAGCAATTCTGATTTCAATTCCGATTCTTCCTTTCGATTCCAGTTCTTATTGCTTCTGATTCTTTTGAGGGGTAAAGTTGAAACGGGTCACATTGTTATTTTACAAATAAGAGGATGTTTTATTTGGATTCAATGGGGGGTTGCAATTTTACAGGGCTATTTCAACGCAAAATAAAGCCACACTACAGCACCGCTTACTGTGCTCCATTGCTGCAACATAACAAGCGCCTGCCGCTACGGAAACCAAAACCAAAACCAAAACTTGCGCATATTAAATTTGGATCTGATGATCAGATTTGAAATCAAATCCTTTAAACAATTCCATTAAAGAAACTATTCCACTGGAATCATAATTTTTTTTTTAAACGATTCCAAGTAGGAATCGGTTCTCAATGCCCAACCCTACTTGCAGCAGATAGGCCTAGAAGGCTTAATGAGATTAGCCAGCAGTTCAAAAACTCTTGGAATTGATTGGTTGGCAGCTCAGGTTGTGCAGAAAGAAACTCAGCCCTAAAGCATTAAACACAGAAAGGAAGAAATATTCCTTTTTGTTAGCAGGGACAGCTTATTGAATATGATTTTTATTTTTTATTTACTTTGACTAATTTAATTCCAAACAAAGATGCTTTAATAATGACCTGCTAAGCCACAGAGTGGTACCTCCACTTCTCTCCCCTATAGGAATTCCCATATTGTCTCATTGCATCACACTAAGTGACTATCATTAGCGTGATGCCTCTCTGAAAGTTGTCACGGCCATGTCTGTCCCCTAAAGGACTCTTGCCACAATGTGTCCTCCAAGCTGACTCAACCTCTTCCCTCCCTGTCGTCCCCCGTGCCCCTCACTTTCTCCTCTCCCTTTTCATCTTTGAGCCACAGGCCCGGAGAGGATTTGGCAACACCCAGATTTAAGACGGCTGTGCCACGTGCAACAAATGGAGTGGAATGTATCCCAGAAATCAGACGATAATACCCTGGCACAGATGTGCCTTCACTTGGTAATTTGTCTGAGCAGTTATGTGCCACAAGCTGTGCAGAGATAGTGACCAATTAGTGAAAGAAGAGGTCATGTATCATGGTGGGGTTGTTTTTTGTTTTTATTTTTTAATAAAATAATATTGACTATCAGGAGGACATTGATAGCAAACATTTGATATTTAACTGCCATTATGTGTCGTTTTTTTCACTTGAAGCACAAACTCACAAATTACTTGTTTCAATCAATTTTCACCTTTTCAAAACTTTTAAAGGCCTAATTGTTGACACAAACCTTCAATTGTTTCAATGACCAGTTGAACCTTGAAATCCATTTATAAACAGTATGTAATTTGGTTTTTTAAAGGCCGTCCATCACAGCTTCCACTATGGAGAATAACTGAACGTCTTTGTGCAAGAATTCTTTGATGGATGAAGTATCCGTCCATTTAAAGTCAGACACAAAGTGGTCATGAACACAATACAAGAATACCAATGACGAAGAGCAGCAGATCACAATGCCTCAGGCTGCCTGACTTTGTGCCTTTTTTTTTTTTAAAGTTTAATTCACAATTAACCACAGTACAGTTTCAAACCTGCCATTCCTTTTCAAATTCCTCAGGGAAACTTATTTAGACTCCTTATTTGTGTTTTGAACCACAAAGTAATTTATTTTATTTTTTTAATCGTAACTATAAAGAACAACACATCAACCTCCTGTTTGATAAGTAAGTAAATAATGCATTTCTGTTTAAATTAAACCTAACCTTTGCCAACATGGAGAAAGCAATCCCTGATTTTATATCTTCAGACTGCAGTCACCAGACAGGGAGACACTAATTACATGTATCCCAGTTTCACGTCAGTGGTTAGTAGTCTCTTTGGAAATTTGAGTATAGCATTTAGCTGATGAATTTGAAAGCTCATCTAGGCCTTGTGCCTACAGACCTTAATGATTTTTCTATCCCACGTGAGCCAGAAAACAACTTGAGATCCTCAGGCAGAGCTCTTCTGGCTGTACCTCAGTAAATGGTCTTTTTGCCATTGTTTACTATTAAAGACATGTTTTCTGTCTCTGTTTCTGTTTGTGCACAGTACTTTGAACTAGGGCTGGGCGAGAAAATCAAATATCACAATATTCTTGACCAAATTCATCAATGTCAATATTGCGGCATTATTGTAGGGTTGACCATTAGTGCTTTCAAAAAATATTTCCACAGTGAGATTTTAGATAATTATCAATAATGTGAATATAATGACTATGTGGGTAATGGGAAATAATAAAACGACTAGAAAAGTGGTACGTTCAGATAACTACATCACTTTACTGTAACGCAGACATCCTGCAGAGACAGCACTGTCATATTAAGATTTTCAAAATCTAAGACGATATCTAGTCTCATAACGATATTGATATACTATTGATATATTGCTCATCCCCACTTTGTGCCAGTAAATACCTTTGTTTAGCAGGATAATCTTGCCATTATCAAACTTCCAAACCTTTCTTACACACCTTCCTCTTGTTGCAGGTGTGCAAACACATCTGTATGTTTTGAGTAGGTTTTGTGAACACAGTTGGCATAAAATTCTTTCTGAATGCCAAGTGATATGTGTTTTGTTTTTTTGTCCTTGTAGCCCTCCCCCACTCTCTCCATCCACATCAGATATTCCTTTATAGCAGTCTCAGAGGGAGACAGAGGGAGGATGCGCACTGAGTACTGACCCGCACTGAATGCAGTCATTCTCCTCTCTTCCCTGCTCTAATTCCTAATTTAACTCAGTTGTACATCTACACACACACGCACACACACGTATGCAACTCAAAGCATTCACACACGCTGCCTTCGCTGTTATTTTATTCACCACACTGCAAACCACAGTGTTCATTTTCTTTGTCATTTTAACTCTCACCTGTTTGAACGTCTTCTGTGTGACTTAGGCTGAGTGACTCATACAGTGAGGCTGTTTTTTGTATTTGTATCACTACTTGGGAAGGAAGAGGATGTATGCATGATATTGCACACAGTTTTTGTCCACCTGCCTTATTATCATCTGCAAATGAAGTGTCCTTCTTGACTTTCTTTTGTTATTAATTCAGGCCATATGTCTTAGTCCCAATTACATCTTTGTTTGCCCTCTTGACTTTACTTCTTGCTATCTGTTAGCTGTGCTTGACTGTATTTAACCTGCTGCATGTTAAAAGGTCGCCACATGTCCCTAATTGAAGTCTGAGATGGACCAATAAAACACAAAACTATTGAGTTTGGTTTACTCCTTAGTATGAAGTATATTTTCATATTTTCTTTGGTGTTATTGCTTGGTGTCCACTGTATGTTTATTTAATGACTCACTGATGGCGGCTGTTACGATGCCCCTGAAAAAAAGACTAGTAGCCTGTGACTGGATTGAAATGAGGTCAGAGAAACCAGGGCAGTTCACCACATCAGACCATTTTAAGGTTTATGTTTTCAAGGCCGTACAGCAAGAAACACTGATTGTTATCCACTTGTTGCATTTGGTTATATCATTTTAGGACTCAGTGGGATCAACTAACTAGGGTTACTAGAGATTACTAGGGTAGCACCAATCCAACTTACAAAACACCTACCAGTATCGATACCTCAAGTCTAATTTACCAATCTGATACTAGTGCTGTTTATGTAAGGTGACATAAGGCCAGACTGGCCCAACTGTTACCTCCACCGATGATGTATGGGCTGGGCCTTTAAGGGCCAGGGACAGGGCACCACAACATTTTTCTTGATGGAAAACAATTGCATTCTCCATCTTAATTACCGGTATGCTTTAGGGTTGTGACGTTGCTCAAAAAGGGCGCAGTTTCAATTCATGCTGATGTGAAGCGTTTCAAAGAATTTTGAACTGATACATATTAAAATAAATTTTCGGTTCATGAGACGAACAAAGCTTTTAGCTGCTGTAAAGTAGGAAGTAGGCTGCTCTTGTATTGATTTATTACCATTTTAAGATGAAGGGAGAATATTTCTCTTTGTTTAATATCATTAAAAGTAGAGGTTAGGTTTTGCTTTGTGCTTTTGACTCATTTAAAAAAAGAGAGAAAGCAATCTGCGTGCGTGCACGAGTTCCACTCTCTGTCAATATGCAGAGAGGACAGTTAGGACGCTTTTGCAACCGAAATTGCACCAAAAGATAAATTATTTTTTGATATGCATAAGATGGGAGAACTTTCAGTCGGTGCCATAAAGTATCAACGTTTGGTGCCCAGCCCTAATGAGGGACAAAACCATTTTTACTGTATCTTGCAGTTTGGCACGTCTGCAACTGAGCTCTATGTGCCAGTGTGAAGAAAAATCTGTGACCTAACAGTCAGTCACTGTTTGTGTATTCAGTGTGTGTACATGCATATGTGTGTATTTGTTGATCTCGCTCCCTATGAGGATGGCTTTGTGTCATTGTGTGCTGGGAAGACTTCTGTGGCTCCTTATCCGCTGTGGGCTGACAGAAGGGACTACTCTGTGACAAGTCATTGATGTCTGGATGATCTATGAGGACACTATCTGCTCTTTCCATCTCTCTCTCACTCAGTGTGTACATGCAAGAAAGAACAAGTGAGTTTGAAGGAAGAGGTATGGCTGATTGTTTCTGAGAAGAACTGAGATTTTATGTCTAAAATTCCAACATAAGTATGCAATGTCAGAGAGAGAGAGAGAGAGAGAGGAGGAGTAGATGACCACAATGATACTACCCAGCTGCTGCCACAACCTGAAATAATAGATGAATTGACACACTTGCATGTGGCATACAAATTCAGCTGCTTACTCCCACTCATGGAAACAGATACAGTACATACTAACACAAATGAACAGGTGTGCAAAGCCCTTAAAAAATCCAACTGGCAGGAGCATGAAGTAGAAATGTCTATGAAGTTTGACCCATCTCTACAGTCTCTACTAAGTTTTCCTCACAAATAAAAGTTTAACTAATGACAATTGTAGTGAAACTATATCTGTAGCCCATGTGGACCACATTAACATGGCATTAGACCCAACAGTATTTGGGGGAATACAGTATGGGGAAATATGTTTGTTGTGATGTGAAAGGTTCGTGGTTTGGTCAAGAGTGAGCTGATATTTTACAGCATGGTACCACCAGCATAAGATTAACCTGAAGAGGCAGCAGCAGTAGTACCTATGTTGCATAATTGACTTTTGCCTGAAGCATTTTGTTTTTAGTTTGACTGAGAAGGTTTGCCATTAAAAATTTAAAACCTAAACCTAAGCATCATAATGGCTTTTTATAACTACATTTTTTAACCAGCTGTTTGATGGAGAATAGTGATACTAAAACAGTCCAATAACCCCTTTCCACTGCAGACATGTGGACTTGTTATAGCAAGGAAAACACAGGATAACAGTAACGGTGTCTGTTGTATTTAAGTGGCTATAAAGGTGATGACAGTAAGTCAGCCTGCACAAAACCAGGACCCTGAAACTGATGCAGATAAATAGAATGCTGCAATCATTATTGTATTTACTACTATGTCATGTCAAAATGTCTACTTTTTTCGTAATCGTTTATTACCATTTTTAAGGACAAATGTACAAACCATACATAAACAAACAGTAGTGCTACACAACTGGTCCATATAGTAAAGAGAAATGTGACATTATTAGCTAGACAAAATAGGACACTGTACTGGAACTGTAGCCCATATTAATGGTTAAGGGTGTCACGATTTTGATTTTAAATCGAAATTGACCAAAATTAAAGACTGCATTTACAAAAGAGAAACTAGATGGCAGGTTATTTTGCTTAAGTTTCCAATTCACTGAAGATATGTTGTTACATTAGGTTGTTAATAAATGTTTTAAATTTGACAATGTAGTGTGGTACATTGTAAAGTCAGATATTATATTGGATAAAAATCTAGTCTAAAAATGTCGCAGCAATCTGCGCTTTAAAAAAAAAAAGTAAAAATGTTTCTTTTTTTAAGAGAGACAGGAACCTTCCTGAGCAGGCAGAGACGTGGGTCTGCTGATACCTGTTGACCTATTGCTGTACTGACATCTGTGCATTTTGCCTTGAAAAGGGCCTACTTTTGAAATATATTCTCATAATAAAATCAAAGGAGATTTAATTGGGTAGTGTTTTGTTTATTTGTTAATTTGTTAAATTAACAAGCTTGCCAGGCTCAACAGAGCCAAGTAAGAATATTTGGCATCTGTTCCGTCAGCAACGCTGATACAAAGACTGCTGTTAAGTTGGTATCATCATGGGTGCTGTGACAGGTCAGTATAGAATTAAATATGATAATCAGTACTTTATACTAAAATTAGACCCACAATGTGAATATTGAAGATGTTATCAAATAGTCGTCACCTGTGTTATAAAAAAACCTCAGCTACTGACACCATGGAGTGTAATATGCTCACATGCATATTTGAAATGTACACCTCCCCCTTTTTGTGTGTTATGGTTGTTTAGTAATAGCCCCCATCTAATAGACCCCAAGGCTCCTCCTCTATACTATTTCTCAAATACATATGCTATTAAAGCAAAAACAATGTCCTTTTAATTTCACTGTTAGACGAAAAAGTGCTGTTATAACAGGAAGTGCCCAAAGGTAAGTAGCAATACTATCATCGGTAGCACATTATTACAAGACCCTTCTAACAAGGACTTGTTTCAGACGTCATTGCAAAAACAAACAGTTAAAAATGAGCTCCAAAGAACCCCAGCTTTGTTGCATTATTAATGGTCGCACTGAGACCAGATAGGGCTAGTGTAAAGGAAGAGAGGTGGAGAATATGCAAGAAAGAAGGAGCAAGGAAGAGAGAAAAGAATAAAAGGAGGTGGCAAGAAGGACAACAAGGCTGAAAGAATATAGAAAGAATAGTTTAGAAATAGGTAGGCCAGAAATAAAAAAAGAAAACAAGAATTGTTGGGGATAAAATAAAAGCAACAAAGACAGATGAAGCAGGATGAAAGCTTAAAAGTTAATGACACAAGCAAAGCGGTGAGTAATAAAAAAAAATTCATCTCATTTAAGCTCATAAACTAATTAAACCAACCCTGTGCGTGTTTCTGTCTGTGCCCGATCAGCAAGCCTCGCAGCCTGTGCCACCCAAACTCGCAGTACCTGAAGCAAGGAGCTATTTAAGCACCCAGTGAATTATTTAGAAACCTCAGCAGTGTGCTGAACAAACTCTAAAACTGATTGTACCTGAACTTTTTTATATCTGGTCCTGTTTTTTTGTATAATTCTATCTCTCTTTCCCACCTGTCTTTTACTGCTCTTTGCACACTGATGTATACAATTTTAAACGGATTGGAAACAAAGTCCACTGTTACGGGACCAAGTGAGATTAATGCAGCATGGTTAGGCTGGAGCTGTACGTTTTGTTGGTACGTGTCTCGTCTTCATATCAGAAACAAGGAAATGAATCTGGCAACGTATGTGAGTTACGTCAACCGTTGGTCAGTGGTTCTCAGCGTTACATACTGACGCAAAGTCGCGAAAACTTCGGTTATTGGTTAAAGTTGTGGTGATTGATCAAAATTGCGAGTCTCACTAAATTTACGTTGATTGATTGAATTTGCGTGAATGTTGCAATCGTCACACCGCAAATGTCTGGACGGACTGATTAGAATATTAGGCTTGAGGCACGAGACTGAAAAATAGGGCACAGGTTGGGATACAGTGCAAGCTGTGTTGATCTATTACAGTGAACTGTGATTCACAGGGTGGTAGGAGCTGGATTGTCTTCTGGCTGCGTGTGTGAAATATCTCCACAGCCACGCAAGCCAGTGATTATGTCCTAAAAGGAATTTTTTTTTAATATATAGGGATTTTTTATTGGAACAGAGCAGGTGATGCCAGATCTTTGCTGCAGCCATATTTGCAACTTGAACAATACCTCAACACCTTCTATTCCTTTGTCTGACCCAGTTTGCTTCCCTCTTCATCCGTTCATAGTCCCACCTCCAGACTCACCTCAGGGGCACCATCCCGCTGGCCCATAATCCTTCTCCTCACAGGGTGCAAACAATGTCTCTTGCAGCTAAGTCCTCTTTATTTCCCTCGAGTGAAGCATTGAGTCTGATTTTTCAATAAAAAAAGATTTAGTTTCCTCAATCCAAAAAAAGATTGTCTTGAACCTTTTTTAAGTTATGTTCTCTCATTCTTACACCTCCTCATATTGTCAATACCATTGTTTCCAGTGTTGTTAGGCCATGAATTGGGAAGATTTATTACTGCAGTATTTCACAACACATCAGCCCATCAGATCTCACAGTGTGTGGGTGTCTCTTAAAACTCACGATTGAACAAAACATAGAGCGAAACTTAAGTACAGTAGTGGTGAAGTTTTATAAAGTATCTATTGCTTGCTGTGTGTGTCACAAGTAAGAACATCATTTTAGCCCCACTTAAAAAAGCAAAAAGTTCTCTTTTTGTTATTTTTATTTTTTATCAAGGCTTGGTAAAGTTTTATCTCCACTGTGCCGTGGTGCTGCATGCTGACAGCTAGCTCCAGAAGCCAGAGGGCTTCAGGTGAAATATTTTTACTCCATACATCACTCATACATCCATCCATCATCCATCCTCCTGCCATCCAGCCCTTCTCTCACTCTGTGTCAGAATCAAGTCCTGTCTAGAGGAAGGCTTGCAGCAGTGTGAGGTACCTGTAAGTCAGGCTTTGGCAAAGCCTTATAAAATAAACAGTATGTGTCTTTTGTATTGAGCTCTGAGGGAGGCTATGAAATTGCCTTCTAAAGGCACTAAAGGCGCTTCCTCTTTGTAGAACAAAGACAGCTCACTCCACAAGTCTTACAGAGAAGGTCACTCAAAAGCTCAAGATGGAGAGAATCTGGTCCTCAAGTTTATTGGCAAAGGCTGCATTACCAAGTATTTTCTGGGGGATGGGGCATAATTCCAAATGCCATTAGTAATTAGGATGGCAAAAAATTATTGTTGGGGTTGTAACCTGGTTACTCGCCTAAGTTGGACCCAATGCAAAAAGATGCTGACCAAGTGAACCAGTTTGTTACTCAATATGTTCTTAAGACCATGAGTACACAGTTTTCTAGAGATGGCTGGGGGTGGGATGAAAAACAAAGTAAGTGACAGAATCTAATAACAGAGGTTTTAATGATTAACGTTTTTTATTTAACTTTAACACAACACACCAAACATACAATTTACAACATAAAATGATCCCCCCCTCATCACCACCCACAAAAATCAAATAAAGATAACACAGTAACTACAATATTTAAGACAATACAACAAAATAATACCAAAATAGACAAACTATAAACCAAATAAACATATGTATAAATGATGTTTGACTGATAGTTTGGCAGTCTACAAAGTGATCTGTAAAATGCCCGTTAGAGGCACATTCATTACTTATGTGTGATCAATCACTTTGTGAAGTCTGTTTCAATGACCAATCATTCTCTATTTGATAATGATTGAGCTATCACTACCAATGACAGTTTACAAGTGCATGTGATTACCAATGATAATACATTCAACATGAGTAGCCACAGCCGTGCATAGTAGTCTTATGTAATGACTGAAAATTGAAATTGCCATTCTTTTCATTGAAATTGAAGTAGACAGACATGTTGATATTCAATGCTATTTCATGAGATCAGTCTGCATATTCAGAAGTTTACTCCTCGACGCATCGTCCGCACGTTCAACTTCAACCTGTGGCCCTTTGCTGCATGTCATTTCCCCCTTTTTCTCTCTCTCTCACTATATATATATATATATATATATATATATATATATATATATATGTATATATATATATATATATATATATATATATATATATATATATATAATAGGTCCATAAGTAATATTAGTTTGCACATTATTTATAAATTGGTAAAAATGAATACAGAAAAACTGATTAAAATATACTGATGGATTTTGTATGTCACAGTAATTGATTATGATTAGTTACAAGGCAACCTACAGTCACTGAATTGCTGCAGTGCCTGATGTTTTTTTTGTTGTTGCTTAAGAGCATTATATTGAAGGATCTAAAACTACAAGCTCTGCCACCAAGTGGAGAGAAAAACTGATGTATAAAATTGGATGAGATATTGGCCCTTTTTATGTAAAGTGTGCAGCAATATCAACAATGTCTAATTCTGTACGGCCTAAATTCTGACCATGACCTAATTTTCATAAATGAGTCTCTCCACTCATTAGTGTGAAATGTATGAAGAATGAAATGACCCGTGTATCTGTCAATCAATCTGTGAGTCTAAATCAATCTATACTACTACATAATTGGAGTTTGAGTAATGAAGAGATTTTTTGTGAATTTAGCGTGTCAGGATAACATAAGGAAGAGTGTGTGGGAGATGTCTGCAGAGGGCTGTTGCACAGAGTGAAGAAAATTACTAAGTGCATAATCATCACTGCTTAACATTTTGCTAAAACAAAACCGCACTGAATGCTGCTTCGGAGTGGTGTGGCATGTTAATGTGCCCCTGCAGTCATGTGGTGTATTATAAAGTCAAACAGACATTAAATCATTATGAAACATCTCTTTGGGTTTGTAAATGAACTTTGACATAAAAAAAATTGATTATTTCATAGAACACCTGCAACAAGGAGAGGTTACAGAGCCAGTAACTGGTTGTTATGCATGATCTCTCCCACAGTATTGTAAGTATAGAGAAGATTCCACCAATGTAGAGAGGAAGAATGATGTTTACATGCTTGGCATTCGACCAGTGTTCCGTGCTGCCATTGCATCCTTGAGCAGAACGCACTAAGTGTGGGCACCTGGGTAGCTCACCTGGTAGAGCGTGCGCCCATATAAATATACTTAGTTCTTGACGCAGCAGCCGCATGTTCAACTCTGACCTCCAGCCCTTTGCTGCATGTCATCCCCTTCTCTCTCTCCCGTTTCAAGTCTAAGATGTCATGTTGAAAATAAAGGTTTAAAATGCCAAAAAATTATCTTTTTAAAAAAAGGAATGCACTGTGTTTTGAGCACTTCTAGAGGCTGATGCTGCATATAAACAAATAGGATGCTGCCTGTGCTTAGTTCACGAACAATGATAAAAATAACAAACGATAAATAAATGATAACGATAACGCATCAAAACAATGTTGAAGCTACATAGAATGTACAAAATTTCTTTCACGATTCCATGAAACCTGAAGGTGGCAGATGAATTGTTTTTCCCTGTTGGTGCCTATTACAGTATTTACTGCAGCTCCACCAGGGATCTTTTTTACATTCTGGAAATTGTTGTGGCATGTGTAGATCTATGTAACACTTACTTGTTAAACAGTTTGTGTTTTCCCCTGGCTGGTTTGCTCTACAGAAATGTGGGGAATCATCGATTCCCAACAGCATTAAGGTCACTTTGGTCAAATGCCACAAAAGTTAAAATATATTTTAAACTAAAGTCGATCATTCTATCACATCACTCTCTCAGTGATGTACTTACCAGACCAACCCTTGTGGAAAGAAAATGCAAAAAAGTGTCTTCAAGGCCTTAATGCCAGGATGTTACTAATGAGCAGTGCCCTGAGCTGGTCGTACATGGCTACTCTCAACGAACTGATTAGTCATTCCTTTTCTGCATTTGAAGCCAATCAAAGTAGCTGACTGAGCTTTATCACTTTATATTCTTTCATTTGTCAAAGTGCTTTTTTCTTTGGTTTACTTTTGTATTTTCAATTACGTTCTTACTCTTGGGGGACGGGCTTTCTCACCTCTGAAGAGCGTGACATGGAGCAATGAACAAACAATCTGCTGTTGAAGTCTCGTGATGTTTGGCACATGCAGGGATAATAGCTCATTAGGTCTGCAGCCTGGGAATGATAGCTTATAGAGATTATGATAAACCATCATTCGCTTTAATTAGCGAAAATGCATTCATCTTCTGCTGTGTTCTCTCCTCACACTGGAGTCTCCTTGGGGATTTTCCCACTCTCTAAATTCCTCTCACTTGCCTTTGTATATCTGCTGTAAGACGATGTAAGAGAAGAGGTGCACATTGTAATAGACTTCTTCGTATTGAAAGAGCCCACTATTGGTGGAATAAGAGTGGCATAATATGACTATCTTTTCCCTTGCAAATGAATACCCTGTGGCAGCACCGCCCTTTTGAGGTGTCCTTGAGCTAGAAATCTACCACATTTAGTTACAGATGTGCTGTTGACCTTAACATCTGGCTTCCCTGTTAATCAGTGACTTAAGAGATTGATTAAATCCCTTTGCAATCCTTAGAGTATTCCAAAAACCTGTCGTTTGTAAAATTACGTTAAGCTTAAATGGCTTTTAAAAGTCATTAACCCAACTATTGGTCTCACTGGCCCAGTGACCTGTTGAATGGAGCTTAGTAGAAGCTCAGTTATGACGCCTACTTCATTCTTCTCTCGCCTCTATTGTTTCATTCATGGCTGTCTTCAGCATCTGTTAGTTATTTAATTGTACCACTTCTAAAATTATGCTGATTTAAAGTCAAATGGAATGTTTCTGCTGATTCATGGCACACTGGTTTGGTATGATCAGCTGAAGAACATGCAATAATGGGGGAAAAGTCATGTATAAGGTATTGCTCATGCTGGATGAATCCACAGAGAAATATATTACCTGGTTTGAATTGGGTAAGTTTTAAGGTTGTTTTGGTTTTATGGCACACAACTTGTTGATTCAGTCTCAACCTTGTTTCTAGCAGCAGATGGCTGTTTTTTTTTTAACAATAAAGCTCTGCCCTGCACAAATAAGCAGACTGACAACGACTAGCTGGTGAACATAACGGAGCATTTAGCAGCTAATGAGCCAGATATTTCACTCAGGAGTTGGAGACTAAACCACTGCCAAACAAGTAGTTAGGCAACTGTTGCCAACATGCCATATCAACTTTAAGGTGATAATGTCATTCTGTCGATGTTGGGTTTACAGCTTTTTAAACTGCTACCGGTTGGCCAAAAAAGGGTCCGATTAAATGTACAGGGGGCAACAATACCATGAGAAATCAAATGTTTTAAAGGTCCAACATGCAGTATATTTACTGTAATGAATCCAAAAATGATCCCAATGCATCATCAGATATTAAGGAAACATGTTATGTTGAAATACTATCTTTTCTGACAACAATGCTAATGCAAGTATTTTCTCCTTTTGAAATGTCCCTCCCATGACGGAATTTCTGTTTGTGTTTTGGCCTGTGTGTAGCTTGACAGCCAGGCCGGGTCGCCAGATATACCTGTAAAAACGTAAACCCAGCTTGCTACATCTGTCACGTTAGTACAGCCATGAAAGAAGCAACAAACCAACGGGATCAACAGAGATTCTACCCTACCCCAAAAAATTCGTCATTTCAACATTTGAATACTCACATTGAATTCTAAAACTAGAGTACCTGAGTTGGTTGCTTGCAAAAACAATTGAGACACAGCCAGTAAAGTGATCCTGACTGGTCCTGGCTAACGCCGCCATGCCAACCCTGCTAACTGCTAACATTACCAGAGGACTAGGCAAGCGGACCATGGCTGTTTACAACATGTAGCCTGTTCAGCGGCCATAGCCGACAACGGTAAGTTATTTTAAGCCAAGAAAGTTGAAAAGTGCAGTGTTGTAATTACTAATAAGTATATTCAAAGGCGACTCCTATGTTGACATTTATGGCGTTTTTTCTATTATTGGAACCTGCTCAGCTCGACTCGGCCACGGTGCCCCATCCTCCTTTTTCCATTGCAGATTAGTACCGCCTCATGCGTGAAGCAAGCGTGGTCGTCATAGCAGGAAACACACACACAGAACGTCGAAGGTGGGTTGTTTTGGTTCTCGGGTTGTGGCTGTTGCCACAGCCAGAAGACAAATTAGTTTCAAAAGAAGCTGGAAGCAGCAAAAAACAACTGCTGGCTAAACTACTTAAACACGGCGAGTTTGTTCAGGACACCCCGTCTGTCGCTAGCAATGATGACGCAGTAAATAGTAACAATTCTCTCCGACCAATCAGTAGTCTGCAGGATTACACATCACCTTTTTAGTATTGCCTCAGCTCGCTTGGAACCTTGACTGAGGTGGTTCTAAAAAAAGTAGCTGTTAGCAGGTACCAGGTACTTTTTTCCATAATGGAAAACCAAAAAAGGAGAGTTCAGAGAGCTGTTGAAATCAGGAAAGAGGTACAGGGTTCCTCTGTGCAAATATAACAAGTATATGCACTCATTTGTTCCTCTCGCAGGTAAGTTAATTAATGAGCAGCAATGAATGTATCACTATGATTTTTATAAATGTATATCTGTGAATGAATATGGATATGAATGAATGCAAGGATGCGTATGGAAGTACGATAGAGTGGTTGCAAGGCATGTATGGGTGAACAGAAGAATGTAGGAAATATGGGTTTTTATTTTATTTTAGTATAGAAAATGGTAATTTGTAATCTGCAATTTGCACAGCTGTTTGAGTAGCCCATACTGTATGTTTACTGTACATTTGTCTATATTGTTTTAACCTTGTGCTTGTGTGTCTGTAACTCTTGCAGCAATGTTACTCGGTGTCCAAAACAAATTTCTCCTTTGGGAAACTAATAAAGATACTTTGACTTTGAGGTTAAAACAATCCTTTTACAAAAAGGGCTGTACTGAAAACATGGTGCTATATTGTTACATACATATTTCTCCTTACTGTGGAGAAAGAGGTGGATTACATTTATATGCAAATGCTGTTGACGGTATGTGGTAAGTGAGCACCATGTACAGTATAAAGGATGAAAGTGTAAAGTAAACAGCAATGCAATAAATTATATTTAATAGCAAATATTTATCTATTTTTTTGTTTCATGTCTTCATCTGTCTTAGGGAAAATACACTTTGAAATATGGAAAAAAAGATAGACTCTGAAATGCCACAACATTTGAGGCAATGCTATATGAAATCTTGCAAAAGTGAAAAACAGTTAAGACAGTATGGTCTCCTTAACAAGAGTTTGATCTTAAAGTGTCTCCTCTACTGAGCGCAGTAGTCCTAAAAAATCAAATCTTGCTTTTTTGATGAAAGGGAAATTGAATATCCCAGAATGCCTTGCCATGGTGGGCAAGGCGAAAGAACCAGTTTAGCTGAGGGTTTGTTAGAGATTTTTCTTTTTTTTAAATCATGAACACCTCTTAAAAGTGTGGTTAATGGGTGTGGGTGCTGGCACTGCTGCGTTGCTAAATAATAGCAACTCACCAGGAGACCCCTAATCTTGGCAATTCCTCATTTGCCCTCTCACATCTGACAGGTTCGAAATTATATGGCTGCCAGCCTTTCCACCGCTTATCCAAGTCAGTCGCCATAGTTTTAGTACCAGGCTGAGGCTATTCTCCACAATGTGACGTCATCACCAAATTGAGTTAACAAACCTGTGAATACCAAAAATGACAACTGACATTTAACACTATTTGGAGACTTTAAAAAAAAGATTTTTGTACCCAATAATCAACAGTGGTGGTTTGCAACACAGCCTTTACATCTAGCACTGTGTCACTATCATCACTAAAGTATGCTTGGGTGTAATACTGATGAGCCAGAACACTTTGTCTCCCCTCCAAGACACATAAAAGCTGGACTGGATTAATCATTCATGCTAAAGGTGCTACAGCCTGAAGTACCAGGCAGCAATGGCAATGTCTTGTGTGCATACCTGAAAACCTCCTGGACCGCCACTCTTAGTTTGAAAGTAGTCTTGCATTGCCAGACCTTTCTCAGCATTCCGGGAATTGGAGAGAAACGTGCTCTGATTTATTGGCATTTCCTTAAACCAATCACAATCGTTTTTGTCGGCGCTATGTACAATGACGGTACCTCTGCAAAATACAATAGGTACCTCTGCAAAATAGCCTTGGGAAGGACCTTGTTTTGGTGGAACGTGTACGCTCAAAAGTTGTTTTAGTCGTGTTTTTAACAGAAAACCCTGGATTTACCCTGCAGAGATCTGAGGAGCAGTTAGCCAGAGTCCTCATAAATCAATCATAGTTTAAAATGCCAACACAAAGAAAGCGGAAGGTAAGGGTCATCCGGACTAAAATGAGGGACATCCTGATGAATTTCCGGCGGCACCTGAACAATCCCGGAAATTATGTCGTCAATATAGACTAGTTTGAAAGTCTCCTATCTCTTCCCCTCGTCTTTACGCACAGTTGAAAGATTAGCATTTGTGTCTGTATTTCCATTAGAATCATAACCACTAATCACTGCAGTGGATTGCTCCTCATACAATTTAATTTCTTTTCATTATTTTCCGTATAGGATGAATGTAATCTTTGCATAGGCTAGAGTTTCTCACATGAAGTGATTAACTTAACATATTGGCAAATATGAGAGCGCAGAGAAAAGAAAACAAGAGTAGTCCCGAGATTCTTAAGAATCTCTGGACTACTCTTGTTTTCTTTTGTCTCAGTACAAGGACACAAGATAAAGGAAAGCACATGTGTTGACTATCGTTATTATTATTATTATTATTGCTCATGGTCTGCTGAAAGAGATGGGGAGAAAGAAAAAGGAGAAGGTTGTGGCTCTGTTCAGCTCTGCCATGTCGCATGCATGATTTCTGCGTGGTCTCTGCATTTATGTACTGTATGTTTCTGCATTCGTTGCTAAGGTTTTTTTGTTTCGGTCAAAGGACCCGTTTTGCTGAAACGATACAGAGCCTCCCTGTATACACTTTGACCAATTAACTGGCGAATGTTTGCCCTCTCCGCCTTGGAAAGTTTTGTATGTTGTGTGGGTTATGAAAAGATCCCATGTGGTCGGAAGAAAAAGGGGTTGCTGAAAGATTCATAGAACCCTCGTTCAACAGGCGTTTCCATGGCAACACAACCGTCTCTGGCTAAAAGAACCGAAGGCCTCAATGCAGACGCAGTTCCACCACCTCAAAGACCCTTTTGATATCTGTGTACACAGAGCAACACAGACACACACCAACACGCAGCTCGCCTTTTGTGTATTCTTGTATTGTCTTGTAAAAAATTCTGTTCTCATTTTGTTCCCCCTTATTGGAAATCAGTTTAATCTCATTCTGGTTTTGCAATAAACACTTGACTTAATCTCTAACAACTCAAAGGCAAACATTGTTTTCCTCATTTGAATTCAGCAAATGAGATTAAATAGATTTCCATGGCGTGACACAACTGGTCAGATGTAATTACGTAGATATAGGATATTTGGGCAAACGTGGGCAAATTTGAGATTTCAATGACCATCTGCAAATTTGTCCTACCTCACACACATGCATTCAATAAGTAATTCAAATACGCTTCCCTCCATCATGTGGGTGATTTGTTAAAATGTAACCAACAGTGGGATTGTGCGGAGGCTAGCTTTTCCTTTTTGACTTATTTAATCTGAGGGACATGTTTCAATATTTTTCCTTTATGAAGATGGTATGATCCCTTTCAAATTGCCCCTTGCCATCAATAGAATGAGGCACTGAACTGTCCACCCACGGTGTAAGGTTCCCTCATTTCATAAATAAGGCATCCTGCTAAGTGAAACGATTTAGTGCACAAGCAAGACAGGAATATTATTGCTTCATTTGATAGCCCCCAGCTAAGATTTGCACCCGAGGGGGGCGGGGGGAGTCAGAGCAATATCTACCTACAGAGCGTGTACACTGAATAATAAAATGCTAAATTTGTAACTAAATACTTAATGAAGCACTTTTTATTTTACTATATCTCTTTCTACTAGTATGGGCTAAAAGTTAACATAGAATTGATCAGACAGATACATTTAAATGTCCTCTGTAAATGGACAGAACTACATGACTGTGCTGCTGCATGCTGGTAGGGGCAGTAAATTACAACTTGACCCACTTTCACTTAAAGGGATATTTCACCCTTTGAAAAAAGTAGCTTCTACTTAAGGGGCCCTATCTTGCACCCTGCGCAGCACAGCGCAAAGCTCTCTTTTGAGCTCTGGTGGCTCTCCATCACGATGGTGGTCAGCCATCACGGCACAACCCATTGACAGCTATGAAAATGTAAAAAGGTGGACAGCAACATTCTAAACACTTTAATTGTCCTTAGTCATTTGCTGGAGTTATTGAATCTTGAAAACCTATTTTTGTTATACTATGCTGGAGTAAAGTTCACAATGTTTAGCTGACAGTACCCACACACACACACACGCACACACACACCTGGGCTCAAACAGCTCTACTTTCTTGTCTGCTAAACACAATCATCCTGATTCTCACTGGAGAGATTAAGAGATTACAGATCTCTCTCGGGGTGTGTGTGTGTGGTGGGTGTGGGTGCATGGGTAGAGCAACCTGACCTGATTTTAATTTCGGTTTTCAGGTTGTGTGTTTTTGCCACGTAGTGTTTGTGGAGTAAAGACTCTCTAGTCTTTTCCACCCAAGGCCTCTGCGAGCGTTTCACTTGCATTTGCGTCTAAAACTACACTGAACAAAATTACAAATGCAACAGTTTTGTCTTTGCCCCCATTTTTCATGAGCTGAACTCCAAGATCTAAGACTTTTTGTACGTACACAAAGGCTTATTTCTCTCAAATGTTGTTAACAAATCTGTCTAAATCTGTGTTAGTGAGTACTTTGAGATAATCCAGCCAACTCACAGGTGTGGCATATCAAGATGCTGATTAGACAGCATGATTATTGCACAGGTGTGCCTTAAGTTGACCATCATAAAAGGCCACTAAAATGTGCATGGGGGGGGGTCAGTCAGTATCTGGTGCTATGTTTTAGGGTCTCTCTCTCTCTCTCTCTCTCTCTCTCTCTCTCTCTCTCTCTCTCTCTCTCTGTGCAGTTCATCGTCATAACCGACTTGACAGTGACAAATGGTCACATTCAATGGTGTCTGGCACTTTGGAGAGGTGTTCTCTAGAATGAACCCTAACCCTATCACCAGACATTGAAATGACTATTCCTGTTAACTGAACAAGCTGTAAGCGCCCCACCCGTACATGTAACGCTGCCTATACATGTTCCGTGGTAAAATCGCTGTGCGCTGGCTGTGCCATTATTTTCCTATGGGTAAAGCGGTGGAGATGGAGGAATTGCTACCCTGGGCGATTCACACAGCTCTGAATTGCTGCTGAGCACTGCGTTTTTTAAAGTTCATATTATTTCAACTTTGACCTTCTTGCCGTTGATCATTCAAGGTGCAAAAGCCAGAAGAAATGATGTACACTTGCAGTTCCCCTTCGAGGGGAAACTCGAACTGCGTTGGTTATGACACTATGGGAACGTTCCCATAGTGTCATAACCGACGCAGTGTCTCGTTCCCCTATCTCGGGGAACCGGGGTTACATACGTAACCCGAGACGTTTTCCTCGCTCTATGCTCTGCGCCCTATCTCGCAGTTTTACCTCTTATCATTTGTGTGCGGCTTAACAGTGGCAGTAAAACTGCATTTCACACTATGATGGCTGTACTGCAATTAATCTGCGGTTCACATGCATGCCAAACCGTAGAGGTGGTGTGTTACACCATTGCTGTATATTCAACATCACTGTTTCACCTTAGTAGCATACGTGCTCTTTGGAAAAAAAGTTAGTGTCGAGCCCTGTTTCACACAATCCCAGATATCCCTCAATGATGAACCAGGCGCGTAGTCAGTAATGGGCCAGGGCGGCACTGGCCCGTCCAGCCAACTCTGATCAAAATACGTTTTTGTTATGAATAATATTGAAATGTATGTAAAAAAAAGAAAAAAAAAGAAAAAGAAAGACAGAAAAAAGAAATAGTAACAGAAGTAGTTCTGTGTGGTTTAATGTGTCTTTTCCTCTGATTACAACGAAACTGCTTCTGGCGAGAGCAGTCGTGTTTTTCCTCCTCTCCCTCTTATCTTAGCTTGGCTCCTATTCCAGTCTACCTTGTCTTGTGGAACTTTTTCTCCTTTTCTCTTTGTCCCCTGCCTGCTGTTTTCCTGGAACATTCAACATGGAATTTATTAACTGGTCACTCAGCACTATTGAAAAGATTTTTTCACCCAAGCATGCTTCACCGGGTGGGCTGATCTGCCCCAGTGGGACATTCCCTGCAGGCTACGCTCGTGATTCCTGGGAGAATTGGCAAGCGGTCTGCCCGGACGCTCTCACTGTGGAAGACGTTATTTGGATAATTGGAATTCTGTCGGTGGGACCCCTGATCGTCGGGGTTGGGGTCTCCCTGACCTATTGGAAAATTGGTAAGACAGCCGCCAGCAAATTTACCCACAAGCTGTCTGGGGAACTTAAAGAGTACTTACATGAAGTCAAATTTCGCCAAATCTACCTAAATTGGATTGAAATTGTGATCTATGCCCCCCCCCATCCTTCACCCGAGCGGGTAAACAGTCTGCAGCTGGCTACTATCTACTCCTGTGCATTGTCTTATCTCCATGGCAAGGCCGAATGAACGGAACTTGCAAGGCCGAATGAACGGAACTTTCTAACAACTTGGACAGTCTGACGCTTCATATTATACACACACACACACAACTCTCACTCCACACCATACATGCCCCCCCACCCCCCGCTTCCGTCTGACTGCCTCGGTCTCTTTTTGTTTTTTCCTATCCTTCATGTACCGTGTGTAGTCTTGTGCATTATGTTGTTATGTTGTTATGTCTTGTACTCTATCTTGCTAAAATGCTGTTTCTGATTCTGTTTCTGATGGATGTGAAGTGAAGTGTGCGCATGCGCTAACGTGCAAGCTGCCTGTTGCAGTGCTCCGTCTCTGTCTTCTTACTACTGGTGCTACTGTGACACAGAGTTTCCCTTCGGGGATCAATAACGTATTTCTGATTCTGATTCTGATAAACCATAGAATAAGGATCAAACTATTAGAAAGCTTTCGGAACATGGGAACGTTACGTTACTTTTTACACAATGTACCATGAATGTGTTAAGCAATGTACTGTTAAAAGTTACCACGACAATGGCTTATTTTTAAAGTGGTACGGACAGTTTTCTTAGATGGAATAGGTATACATAAGGATGAGCTTTAAAGCATGCATGTTCAGACATTTCCCCAGCAGAGCTGACAGCCCATCAGCGAGAGAGGAGGCCGTCACAGAAGTAACGTCGAGTAAAACGTGTTTCATGCTTCTTGCTTTATTATAACCTAATCTTCCTTGTGAAATGGTAAACACTGATGATGGCTTCCAGCTGAAACGCGTTTGTGTTTTGCCCACATTAAATAATAAGATAAGTTATGAGTGACGTAGTTTTTAGTTTTCTTTGATCCTGTCACAGCCATGGACTCAACACACTGTCTAAGATTTGGTGCCTTGCTGGACACTTTTCATTATATCTTTCATAATTCATACAATACTTGGCTGGAATTTTTTATTCTTTCATTTTCTTTTACTGCTGCTAGCACATTTGCTGCTCATGATCTGACCATAGTCCTGCAGTAAAAATGCTGTTATGAATGCACAAAGGATATGTTACATGTGTGATTTCTGTCTAATGTAGACTAGTCTGTCATGCAGTATGTAAATGTGCGCCAATGTGACGTCAAAATGACGTAGATCTTGCTGGTGTGCCAGGATTTTGAGAGTGCGTCCAGAACTTCAGCTTGAAGAGAGAAAAATCACAAAAGCTTAAGGACACAAGACATGAGGACAACCTCTCTCAAAGCCCTTTGTATCAGATGTGAAGATGAGTTCTTTTATATACGCATTAATATGAAAAACGTGATAAACTCTCAGGAACAGTGATTGTACAGAGTACACCAGAGAAAAGTTTATGGTTGCAGTGACATCTGCTGTCGTTTGTTGAGAATTGCAGTTCTGTTTCCTTATTGAACCGGCTCGTAGGGAACGCAACATGCAGCGTTGCACATGCTGTATTAAGTGTCCTGGCTCCATGTTCGGAGAGCCACCTGCTTTGCTTTGAGACCTTATGATGCTTGTTATAAATGCCGCTCAAAACTGTAACCGCTGCATCTTATGTGCCCCTGGTACTTTACACAATGTCGGCTGAGGGATTCACTCTTTGATATCTGTGTATGCAGTTTGGCAGTAGCCGACAGGCAGTTCAGTCTGTCCCTGTGCACGATACAGTACATTCAGTAGCTTATCATCAAGAGGTACAGGGCTCCAACCTGATGCGTTGGATGCTTTGTGTGAAAAATCCTTCCTCCAGATGAATATTTCCAAAACAAAAGACACGCTTATTGATTTTTGAAAACTCCAGAAGTCTCCACCATAAAGGGTCAAATAGTGGAGTGTGTTCAAACCTACAAATATCTTGGAACGATCATTGACAGCAAACTGTGACGCTGTGTATAAAAAGGGAAACCAGCAATTGTTTTGCCTGAGAAAACTATCCTCCCTCCATATTGGCAGAACCTTGATGACCCTTTTTTATCATGCTTTTATTGATCCGTTTTGTCTGGTTTTGGAAGTTGTCTCTTAAAAATGGGAACGTCTCATCCAATAGGCTGATAGGAAAGCCACAGCTCAACTCAGAATCCATGTATTCAAAACAGGTTTTTTGTAACTATTTTGAAGATCACTTCCACACTTTACACAGTGAATTTCCGCTCCTACCATCGGGATGCAGGTATAAAGTACCAGCCTGTAAAAATAAACGATACAGAAACAGCTTTGTCCCAGTGGCTATACATATATTAAATAAGTAGTAGCAATACAGGTCAGCAGCCTTATTTGTATTTCTTTGTTTGGTCTGCGAAACTATTAGCCTAATTTATTGTATTTTATTAGTAATGAGCAATGCCGTCACTTTGTCACGTTACACCCTACAGTCTCCTGCTGATTGTGTGTGTGCATGTGAGTGAAACGAGGCTGACACACAAGGCCCACTGTAAACCAAATCTACCTTATTAATAAAGTTACTTTGACACGCAATCATCTGAAAAGCCATCATTGGGTACTGTTGGAAACGTGCAGGCACTTTCGAATACTATCTGGCAGGTGATTGGATGAACCACCTGTCTGTCAAACTCTTGATGAAGCCAGTCATGAAGTGCGAAAACATCTTTTCCATCAAGAAAACTTTCCGTGCTAATCAGAATCAGCTTCATTTGCCAGGTCGAGTTGCTCACAATGTGCTTACTCACACATAACAAACAACAGCCAAAAATATATACTTACTATAAACAGAAAAAATATAGACAGGTTGAGACAAAAGTGCAATGAAGAGTGCAAAGTATACAGGGGTAAAACTATTTTAATTATAATGGAGCATAGTGCAAAGGGTGCTGGAATAAATAGTCTTATTGTATTATATTACAATATGAACAGTTCTGAAATAGAGAATGAGAATGATGAATAAATAATAAGTGGAACCAGTAAACAGACTGATTAGAGCCAGTGTTGTTGGATTATTGCACAGGAATTGAACCTGGTGCTGTGAGTAAGAAGTCGGCTGTTCATCACAGTGATGTAGAGGACAAACTGGGTGATGGCTGTGTAGAAGTGGATCAGCAGCTCCTTAGGCAGGTTGAGCTTCCTGAGCTGGTGCATGTAGTACAGCCTCTGCTGGGCCTTTTTGATGATGGTGTCAGAGTTGGGCTCCCACTTTAGGTCCTGGGATATAGTGGATCCCAGAAACCTGAAGGATTCCACAGCAGACACAGGGCTGTTGAGTATGGTGATGTGGGGGAGGGGGGCTCCTTCTGAAATTCACGATCATCTGCACAGTTTTGAGCATGTTAAGCTCAAGGTTGTTCTGACCACACCAGAGAGCCAGCTGATCAACCTCCCGTCTGTAGGCCGACTCATCACCATCCCGGATGAGGCCGATGACTGTTGTCTTCAGCGAACTTCAGGAGTTTAACAGATGGGTCTTTTGAGGGGCAATCATCGGTGAAGAGGGAGAAGAGCAGTCGGGAGAGCACACACCCCTGGGGGACACCAGTGCTAATAGTTTGTGTGCTGGATGTGATGTTCCTCACCGTCTGACTCCTGGTCAGGAAGTTTGTGATCCACTGAGAGGTGGAGGTTGGCACAGTGAGCTGGGTGAGTTTGGTGCTGAGGATGATGGTCCAATATTTACGAGCTCCTCTCTGGTCAATGTTACCAGAGAGTGTTGGCAGAAAACAAAAGCACAATGGAGCGTAATCCAGAGGCGGCCGCCTGCGGCGCCATCTTGAAATGCCTGATATAACTGACAATATTGCAGCATCTACGCTAACCTCATTAGTGTTTTGAACAAACCCTTGCCCAGCTCACACACCTAAACCAGGCCGTAGCGGCCTGTAGGTCCATACAGGATACTGATTGGCTGGCCGATTTATCCTGACAGGATGGATTTTTGTGTGATGTGTGATCCCGAGATTCTTGCATGACCTTGTAATATTGCTAGAATCCAGCTGCTGTGCAAGGTAAGCAGGAGTATTGTTTTTTTTTTTTCATCATAAACCAGAATCTTCAGATAGCACGTAATCTTCCATTAGCATTGATGTTTTTTTAGCAGTAACACACACACACACAAACAATACTGCCTTTTAGTACCTATGAAAGAAGACTTTCTTAACTCAAGTTTCTCTGTGTAAGAATTTAATGGAATTCAAGTGGGAAATGTTCTTCTAATAGCTTCACATCACCTGTTTTCCTCACCTCGTGTCTTCTATGTCACCTCCATCCACCACTCTCTTTGTGTTGTCCCTTCCTTTGCTCCCTTCCCCATCTTCCCTTGACTTCCCTGTCTTCTCCCTCTTTCGCCTTTGTGGCTGTGCAGTGGGTGCTCTCTCCCCTGAAGCCTGTCCCACGCTGTGCTCCTCGCCAATTAAAGGCTGTCATGTTTGCTCTCTGGTAGAGCTGCCATAAGAGGTGCAGACAATTTGTATTACAGAAGGTCTATCTCATGCATGGCTGAGCTGGGTGATGGGGCCTACTTGAGCTAATAGGCTATGGACTAGAGGCCACAGACTCCAAGCACTCTGCAACTCGAGGGCTTAAGTAGTTGCTAGTTAAATGCAGTATTCAGACTGGATAGAAATGACATGGTGTCACAAAATGGCATATACAGTGGGGAGAACAAGTATTAGTACTAACGATTCTAACGCCAAAAATCCAAAAAAATCATAATGTATGATTTTTAAATAATTTGCATTTTATTGCATGACATGAGTATTTGATCACCTACCAACCAGTAAGAATTCTGTCTCTCACAGACCTGTTAGTTTTTCTTTAAGAAGCCCTCCTGTTCTCCACTCATTATTACCTGTATTAACTACACCTGTTTGAATTTGTTACCTGTATAAAAGACACCTGTCTACACACTCAATAAAACAGACTCCAACCTCTCCATAATGGCCAAGTCCATAAAATGTAGACCTGCACAAGGCTGGGATGGGCTACAGGACAATAGGCAAGCAGCTTGGTGAGAAGTTCAAGATGATCGAAATGTACCTACGATAAAAATTGCAGACCTCTACATGCTTTATAAGTAGGAAAACCTGCAAAATCAGAAGTGTATCAAATATTTGTTCTCCCCACTGTATGTGCAAGCAGAGGTGGTCCATGCACATAAAAGGCAAACTGAGTAACACACAACCACATGCAATTTTTTTAGTTTTGTGCTTCAGATCCTCCTCTCTTTCTCTTCTGTGCAGGCCCTCTGTTTGCTGCTTTATGCCATCCGGTTTACATTAATTGGATCAAGCACTACAGATCACCTCTCATTACCTTAACTGACAGGACCTGTCTTGGCTGCTTTGTGAGAGGACATACCGCAAGACAGAGGAGAACATGACGTGTGTGTGTGTGTGTGTGTGTGAGAGAGAGAGAGAGAGTGTGTGTGAGAGAGAGAGAGAGAGAGTGTGTGTGTGAGAGAGAGAGAGTGTGTGAGAGAGAGAGGGAGAGTGTGTGAGAGAGTGTGTGTTGTGAGAGAGAGAGTGTGTGTGTGTGTGTGAGTGTGCCAGCTTGAAAAGGTGTTAAAATTAAATGTGGTGATGTTTAGCCAATTTTCAGGTTGTCATAATTAATAGTACCATTTTTACTACAGTGAGAAGAAGGCTTGACATTCATAAATTATATTTGTTTGTGCTGTTGGTTCATCATCATCAACAACCATGGATTAAAATGAAAAGCTCTGGATGGCCATGGGGGCTGTGTGATTGCTCATTTATTTGTTTATGGGTATATTTCTGTACAGTCTAACAGGTGGTTGCTGATAATGGGTTTGTGGGAAATGTCAGCCTTTCCCACAAATTATATAAAAATAAGCACTACCCATATTACTGGTAATATGGGTAGTGCTTGGGGATTCAGGCAGGCGGCAAGTCAAATGATGAGATATTCTTATTTTATGTGCCTCTAAATGAATTGTCACTCACCAAGGTGTGTGTGTGTGTATACATGTATAGTGTGTCAATTAATCTGTGTAATGGAATTATGTGTGTGTATATTAGGGGAAGAAAAGTACACAGAAGTTATGGTTCGGTTCATACCTCGGTTCAGACATCACAGTTTGGTTCAGTACAATGAAGGGAAAAACAAAAATGCAGAAGGCACTTTTTTTTTATATTGTGCATGTGTCAGGCTATGCCACCTAGTGTCATACAGTCTCTCCCCTGAGGTAGCTGCAACAGCCTGAAGTATGTAAAGTAAGATGTAATCATTAAGTACCCCACATCATCAATGTAAAAATACAGCATCTCTTATTTATGAAAGTGCAAGTTACATAGAATGATAAATAAAAATAAAAAACTTAGGTAAGACCTTCCCCCACAAAAGATAAAAGAAAGTATTCTTGCTATTAATTGCGACAGATATACCTTTTCAAGTTTCCACTCTGCCACGACCTCCTGTAGCTTCTCAGCTTGGTGAGTGCTTGTGTGCTGCTCATGCAGGGGCCGCGTCTGTAGAACTGACTTTTTCATTTCCCACTCAAGTCAATAAAATGAGCAGTCACCGTGAGATAGCTTTCCTTAGCATGCAAAGCCCAACCATCAGTCGGAAACGTAGGGTGCAGCTGACAACTCGTGCTCCATCAACGTCTGTGTTTGATTTTATATGGAAGGGACTACAGTTTGTCTCGTGTGGATGGGATGGTCTGTTGTAACAAGGTTCGAGTACATACAGCAAATACTTGAAGCCAGATTCTTGTATGAGTGAATTGACAAAACATTGAGATGACATGTAAATTCTGATTGCTTCAGTGATTTTTTTTATTTATACTTGTTCCAGTGATTGCCACATCTGGGTTTTAAATAAACTCCAGGATTCGTTTCCACTTCTTGGGTGAGGCCTCAAACTAGTCAAGTTTAACTTCATACCCCATTTATCTGGATATCCTGTATGGATAAGGACAAACGTACGTCAATACCAGGTTTGAATGCATGCAGACTAGGGATCGACCGATTATTACTGTTTTTTCAAGGCAGAGACTGATTATTTGTTGTTAGTTAAACCAATTACTGATATTTCAAACCGATGTGGATATACAGTGAAAATGAAAAACTTTAAGTCAAAATTTATATTTAGGAATGCTTTGATGATTTAACAGAACTTTTTTTTAAATGCTTTAAGCAATTAATTAATAATTGAGAAACTTTCCACATAACACACAGTAAAAGATAGTCAGATAGTGTTGTGGGTGGGACAATACGTCGGACTCAGTGGTGAGTGAGACAGAAGCAGAAGGACAGACACAGAGCTGTAGCCAAACACAGTAGCGCACCCTTAAATTAATTAACTTAATCGGTTATCAGGCAAAGCGCTGATAAAAAAGCACTGCCCAAAAAATGGCCTAATAATCGGCCAAGGCTGATAATTGGTCTATCATAATGCAGACTGCTTTGGTGAATGTGAATGAATATTGAGTTGCAACTGTTTTTGTACAGTGAGAATACCATGCTCAAATTAACTACTGAGAAAAACAATAGCACCAAATAATAATCAATCCATAAGTCATGTGATTGTACTTTAGTTTGTCAACTGTAGAAATACCAGTCTATTATTGGCAATATTACACAGATTTGCTTTAGGGTCCTTGTTGAGCACTGACATTTCAAAATGTCTGTAGTGCCCCGATTAAAAAGTTGCGTATGGTATTCCACAAGTATTATAGCTGAATAAGCCAATCCTCTGGTGGCTTATGCCACTCAGTACAGCACATATGCCAATCCCTGGAGTGGTATGCCGCTCATGTTCCACCGTCACATTCTGTTTCCTAATGGCAGGGGCTGCTTGAAAGTGGTAGGCCACTGGAGTAGAGTTTTATATGATTTTGTGTGAGGGTGTTCTACTGATGCCAAATAGCCTAAAATGAAACAAGTAGTGTTAGTTTGCTCTAAATCTCTGTTATGGATTAGTCAGATTAATCACTGGCTAATGTGGCTAGGCTAACAAAAGCCATGTTAGCTAAGGCTAGCTATAATGTTAATGTTTGGTCTATGGATTGGTACATCGGCAATGAAAGAGTTTTATATTTTACTGTCATTGAAAAAGCATTGCACATATCCCAGAAACAGATCAGAGGAGAGAAACGTTTGCATTCCTTTTATTTGGTTAGTTGACTCTAAGTTTTTATTTTAATTAATCAGACTGGCTACTGTGCCTATAGCCATGTTGCCTAAGCTAGCTCTGATATTAACTTTGGGTAATGTTACATTGGCAAGGACATATGAAATCACTTTACTTTTTAACACTGACAGTGGCCTACCACTTTAAAATGGTACCTGCCTTTAGTAAATGGTATGTGCTTGTGGCATACTACTCCGGGGATGGGCATATACCGCTGTGCTGGGACAGGGCGACTGCACTGTATTAAGGAGAGGATGACCGGGGCCATGTATTGCGAGATTTTGGGGAACAACCTCCTTCCCTCAGTTAGAGCATTGAAGATGGGTCGAGGCTGGGTCTTCCAACATGACAATGACCTGAAGCACACAGCCAGGATAACCAAGGAGTGGCTCTGGAAGACGCATATCAAGGTTCTGGCGTGGCCTAGCCAGGCTCCAGACCTAAATCCAACAGAGAATCTTTGCAGGGAGCTCCAACTCCGTGTTTCTCAGCGACAGCCCAGAAACCTGACTGATCTAGAGAAGATCTGTGTGGAGGAGTGGGCCAAAATCCCTTCTGCAGTGTGTGCAAACCTGGTAAAAAACTACAGGAAACGTTTGACCTCTGGAATTGCAAACAAAGGCTACTGTACCAAATATTAACATTGATTTTCTCTGGTGTTCAAATACTTATTTGCAGCTGTATCATACAAATAAGTAGTTACAGCAATTACATACATTGTGATTTCTGGATGTTTTTTTTTAGATTATGTCTCTCAAAGTGGACATGCACCTACGATGACAATTTCAGACCCCTCCATGATTTCTAAGTGGGACAACTTGCAAAATAGCAGGGTGTTCAAATACTTATTTTCCTCACTGTATAAAGTTTAAACCTTTAAAAACACACCACACCTCCACCTCTTCCGCCTATCGCCTGCATGGCAGCGCAAAATAAATTGAAAACAGAAAAGTGAGAATGCTGGAAAATATGGTTGATATGGCCAGAATGTATCATTATTGACTGTGGGTGTAAAGGGCAGGGTTTTATTATAGCTGGAGGAAATCATTTTCTCTCTGTGTTCAGTGTTTTTTTTTAGGTCGTTAATGGGGCTGTCAAGGTGAGTCCATCAACACAGGGGAAAAAAGAATAGGAAAACTGTGTGTGTGACATGTCTAGTACATGTGTGTGTTTGCTTATGCACAGGTGTGTGGAGGTGAAAGGGAAAAAAGGCAACATAGGAGATAAAAAAAACAAAGATAGTTGCTGCATAAAAACTGAGTAATTCTCAAGCTGTTGTGATGAGTGACAAGTGGCACCCACACATCATGCATCGTCATTCTGAGTCATACTCACACAGAAAGGGGTGGTGTCTACCTATAATTTTGTAGTGCAGAGATTGTGTTTGTGTACCTGTTGTTGTTTTTGTTTTTTTAAGTAGCTTCTTCCCACCAGTTCTCCCTCAACATCCCACTAAATTGGAGGTGTTTTTATTATCTTTCTTCCTAATGGATGTCTCATTACGATGCTGCCTTCACTGTCTTTTGTAACTGTTGCATACCACATGTTGGAATTTACCTCCTGTGATTAAAATGCTCTCTAAACAAAGTGATATCTGGCAGGATGGCAGCTGTACAGAATACTCCATTAGATCAGAGCTATTAGTACTATTACCCACAGTGTGTGATGCTAAAGCTGGCATCTGCTTGTTCCAGAGGTGAATGTGTGTTTAAAACACTAGAGGGTGCTCATAGCTCTCATCAGACAGCTCACGGAGCCAGATTACTTTGTTGCTTCAGTAACAATAACACACACACACAAATACTCTTACAAAGTGAGTGTAAGTCTGTCCAGTGAAACAACTTCGTTTCACAGTAATATAGTTTCTATATTATTTTTTAATATAACAGTTGCTCAGATGGATTGGATCATTTATACTGTGTGCATGGATGTGTCCTGCAACTACGTAGACACTGTGTAGTCAATCCAATGCTTCAATAACAAGGTACAATGGTACTACTAGCTAGCTAGGTGTCCCGATTGTAGTGCGCTTCTCTGTTTTACTTTTCAAAATTCCCGCCGCTGCTGAGAAAATAGTCCCTCAAAATGTAATGCAATCACTGAGATGCAAGGGTAGTTTTATTTCTAACATTATTCCATCAACAGACATCTACATCGATAGTCTGGCGTTATAATTTATTTACCTTTTGGTGTACTGTGGAGTGGGTAAAAAGGCTAGCAGATACTATTGACTTGCGCTAGCCTAGCACCAGCGAACTCTGCAACTGGAAGGATGAAAAGTTTTAAATTGTCTCCACTGATAAAAACACACACTGGCTAACTTGGAAATAAGGTCTTTTGTCCAAAATTCTGAATCACCCCTTGAACATAAATTAAAAAAAAACAAAGTTTTGGGAATATGTAACAGTCTTGTCTATCTGTATGTCAGGCTTTCATCAAGCATTTATGTCCAAGTGTCTGCATGACTGTCTGGAAAATAGTTTCTGATAAAGCCAAAGAGAGGCAGCCATCTCTGAATATGGAGCCACACACACATGTCCTCTGAGGCATGGTACTGCTCTCCTTTCTCTGTTGGCACACTGCTCCCACCCAGAGGAGAGCTTAACTGAATATGGATGGAGGACCCGGTGTTGCAATGGGCCTACCACTGTGGGCCAACACCACCTGAGAGAGGAGGGAGAGAAAAAAGGCATTACTGTTAAATCACCTGCAGGATGAATACACACTTGAATTTCAAACTCTGATCAATATCCTTTGAGGAGTTGTGAAAGAATTAAGGTAGAATGCATGGTATGCAGAGAAATGTAGTCCCAGAAATGTCTGGGACAATCCCTGTCTCTATGTTCTCCAGCTCCTACTTGTTATGCAAATGTTAATTTTTTAGCCATAAGTGATCCCTTTTTTTATCAGCAAACAAAACCTGCCATTTGATTTTCCCAGACTGACATTTGATTAATTGACAATATGAATTACTGGCAAATGTCATATACCACACAGTCTGGGGTAAACGGAATGGAGGGTGTGTGTGTGTGTGTGTGTGTGTGTGTGTGTGTGTGTGTGTGTGTGTCAGACCTCCAATTTTCTATGCAACTGATGGCACTTGCTACATGTCCTTATTTTGGTCTGTTTGGTTGAAAAAAAAAATTTTTAGTAATTAACACCCAGCTAATCAGTTATCCTGGTCGTTTATGTCTGGTTGGTTCATTGATCATAATTTATTGTCAGACCTCCAATTTTCTATGCAACTGATGGCTCTGGGTGGCCTTGCAAATCCAATCTATGAACATGCATCATTGCTACCTGCCCAGTTCGTGGTCTGTTTGGTTGATGTCAGATCCGCCCATACAAAGGATATTGTTAGTGTTGAGTAGAATTTAGTGATTTCATGGCAGTTTAAAAGCATATGTCATTTAAGCATTTAAGCTATAAACAAAGAGTGGTTAAAGACACACTATTGAGACTTTCTGTCCCTATTGGTATATCGATTTTAAGAAGTTCTAGTCTGTTAGACACAATGCAGGTCCTGTGAGTATTACAAATACTACACCTGAGTCACAAGAACTTCAGAGCTTGGTGCTATAATAGAGCAAAGGAAGATGATCATTTATATCGACTGGGTTGAAATGTGAGCGTGCTAGTCTGATGCCTATCTTTTGGAGGGTCTCTCTCCTATTATTGTCAAAATGGTGGGGCAGTTTGAATGCTTCAAAACAGAGACCTAATGACAACTGTGAAATGCTTGGGAGAAATAAAGAGTCAAATTACTCTACTGATTCAGCCTGTAGAGCTGTAATTGCCAGAAGGAGAGTGACAGGAAACAATGAGAAAAATAAAAGAGAAGAGAGGAAAAGATGAGGGGCATGGCTGTCTCTTCCAGGGAGCTGATCTCGTCCGCAACATGCAACTAGGTGCAGGGTCATCCCTCAATGAGAAAAAATTTCTGAGGGGCAGGAGGGAATTGTTTTTTTTTTTAACCTTTTCCAGTAACACATCCACACAAGCACACACTCCAGACTCCTATTTCATAAAGAATCCTCTGTGCTATTGGCTCCCTAAATTGCCTCTCAATTTTCATTTGGCCGTTCGATTAGTCTGTGTGCCTGCTCCCCTTGTGCTCTCGCCTGAACCAGTAGAAGCCCAGGCAGATCAGGACCTTTTTCATACCCCAGGAGAATGGGGAGAGGTGCTGACTGTGGGTGTTCTGTCTCTCACCTATTCCTCCCTCTTTATTAGGCTAGAGACCAAGCTTTCCCCCCAAATACTGCCTTCTCCTCACTCTCGCTGTGTTCCCTAGACAGATGCTACTTGTACTACAAGTACTAAATGTGATGGGCAAAAAGGTGTTTAGCAGACCATTACTTTTCTTCTTTCTATGCATCTTTACTTAAATATGTTTCTTTTGTGATATGGTACTCCATTATTTCACTTCCTAAAACACATAACTGCAAATTTAGCATCCCCTTTTAACTGTCTCAGTTCCCTCTGGCCGTTTATGCCCCTAATTTTCCCAATCTTCATCTTCTCCTTCACATTTAATCCTTGTTTCTATGTCATCTGTACACTCTTCATTGCAAATAGGGGAAAAAGGACACATTAACTGGCAGTCCATTCAGATTCAGTTTTAATTGCAGACGAGAGAAGGTTACAACTAAACGGTTGACTGACATCACCTTTAAGCAGCCAATAAGACACTATAGGTGGAACATACTGTAGTCCTGCTGGGATCATGAAAAACGTCACTCACAGTTGAGAGTGGGAGAATTCTTAGTTTTGATTGGATATTCATTTCTGTTTTTGCAGAATGTGGTGGGCTGCCTAATGACATAACTAATCATTGTCTTAGCTGTCATTCAGCATCATTAAGTACCTTCTCTTCTCTGATTGTCATTACCACCAAAAGTGGTGTATTTTTTCTTAAAGACAGGTTTAATTATTTTGATTGGTTTTAAACAAATAACCTTATCTTTGTAACAGTATACTACCAGGGTTACACAATATTGACAAAATGTGATATTGTGATATCACTTATGAATATTGAGAGAGCGATATTAATTTCGATATTTTTAAACATGTTAAATTATAAAAGTTATGGTAAAACGCATCCTAGCAATATTCATAGATTCATAACAATAATATAGTGCACAGTGAGGCGTATATACGTTTTGTAGTGCGGCTGGACCACAGGTCGGTCGTGAATGAAAATATTCAATCTATTCGACTCCAAACTCTGCCTGCACCGGCTTTTATAAAGTTGGGGGATAGCTACCTGGGAGGAATAGGTGGGGCCCCCATATTTATTGAAGGCAAAATATGTGTCAAACCATTCTGAATGAAGTATTGTGGTGCTGCAGAAACATCCTGGCCTACAAATTCTGTCCTACAAACCTATCCTTTATTTAGTACAGATCCTCGCAAAAATCACACTATAAATAATTTTCATTTTTTTAGATTTCAATATTTTTCAATTAAAATGAGAATAATGTTCCAGAAATGATCATCCCCTCTAATATCGTGAATCATATCGGAATTGCAATATCAGTCAAAATAATCGCAATTAGATCATTTCCTCATATTGTGAAGCCCTAATAATAATTTTAAGACGATATATACTGTAATGCACCCCTATATACTAATCAATTTATGAAGTTCTACATGACCTACATGTTAGCACATCTTTGTCTTACATTACATTACACTTACTGTACATATCCAGCAGAAACTGAGAAATTTGGGTATCCAACTGGAGTCTTTTTTTCCAAAAACTTCAGACTCGGGTGTTGTCTATCAGTGGGAACAGCATACATGACCCTTATTAGATTCAGTGTTAATTTTAGAGATATTGCTTAAATGAGCTTTAACTATCATCACCTACCTGCTCCCCTTTATTCCCATCCTCCTCCTCTACGGTCTCCATCGTGGTGCAGCCTGAGGCAGTTGGACAAAGATCTAATCACTTCAAACCACACTCTCCACTTCACACTTTCCTATCCTAGGGTCCAACCCACACTTCTACAAGGACACTGTGTTTGCAGCCTGGGGATACTGCTAGTTAATGGGAAGAAGTCAAGTTCAAGCACACACACTATTTGACATGAAGAGAAAAGAGTTTGTTTCTGTCCTTGGAGACCATATTCTCTCCTCATGTAAAAGAAGGTTGTTTTAGATGCCGCTGTTGGAAAAAAGGCGCATATGATTTAAGACTAGCGCGCATGGAGAAAGTGACTCATTTATCACATCTGGAGCTTTACAGGGAAAAGGCATGTGAAAACACAAAACGGAATATAAAGCTAAGAGGTAATTTCTTGAGGTGGTTTAGACTCATGTACCTTCTTTTCCCTGCATGTGTGTGCGCATGCGCTCTGTGCAGGTGTTGATTCAAGGCTGTGACAGTGCTAGACAGTCTCTGCAGGTAAACTTAGCATTGGTCAGGTTCTGCAGGTTTGTGTGGGTGTCCGTGCATGTGTCCATGTCAGTGTGCCCATGAGGTATGGAGGCTGGAGGTCATTTCAGACAGCTGAGCCTAATCAATACAAAGTTGAAGTACAAGGAGCACAGTCAATGTCTTTAATTTGTCTGTAAGTAGAGAGTAGGGGGTAGAAGCACGTACAGTATGGCTTTCTCTGCAGTGGACAACCCAAACCCAGTGTGCGTGAGTGAGTGAAAGTGTGTACATATCATAGCCAACGTCTTTTTCATTGATTAAGCAGGCTATGGGTCTAAATGATACATAGCCTGTGGCTGCGTTTCCACCTGGTATTAAAATCCGATCTTAGTGATCTGATCACAAGTAAACAACTTTAGTCTAGTTCACCGGATGTGCAGTACTGGAATAAAGCCTGACATCCAACGGCACCATTGCTGCATCCAGGGCTTAGTACCCGCCCAGGATGGTTGTGATTGGTGTGCATAAAAGCCAGTGTTTTTTTTCCCTCATTCCTAGAATAGATAAGCGGTGTAACCAGACTATTCTCCAGCGCTGACAGCACTATGGAGATAGGTTTGGCAAAGCAGGACTAGCAGGGCTTCAGTGAGTCCCTTGGGCCTCTCAGTCCTGGGTAATGTAGTCATTATCACAGCTTTTAAATAGCTTCTGTTTATGTTCTCCAGAGAATATTGTAAGTATGTTTGTGTGACTGTATGTCATCAATGTCTGTTTTTGTTTATTCGATGTGACTGTACAGTATGTGTTTGAACTTCTAGTGGTCACTGCCTGCTAAACAGCAATCCTCTTACCTCAGTCTGCATTGTCTTTTCTAACATCCAACATAAATATTGCAAATGGGGATAAAGATGACATTCTACTGCAACATGAGCCTTTACAGCTAAAAGGTACTTCCATAAACTATACATACTTGCAATACTTTCTCTTAATTGATTGGGTGTTAGGAGCTTCTTTCTCAGGCTCATGACAGTTTGAGTCTTTTCCATCATATGCACACTGAAAAAGATTAAACCTATGTCAATGCAGCTGTTAAAGTGATGTATTACACATGCTTTGTACACCTCAGATTACTAAATCTTTAGTAGATTAGGGTTTTTACATAAGTACAGTAAGTTGCATCAATTCAGTCTAGGGCTGTAACGATGTGCAAAATAAAACCGAAATTGCGACACACCCCTCCCTTCTCGTCCAGATCCAGTGCTACCACATCTTTAAATAACTATTAGTGTTTATTACTAAAGACGGCTAAAAGCGAAAGGGGGGGGGCACACCGGTAAAGCTAATGGAGGTCTAACGTTATTCTTATGTCTCATTCCAATGAGTTAATGAACCACTGAAACAATTTTGGAAACCTTATTTTAAGATACAAAAGAATCTTTGGTGTTGGATTGATTTGATAATGAAATCAATCAATATCAATAAATAAGGTATCTGGGTATAACTGTGTTGCAAAGTGGGGGGGAAAAAAAGAATAGAGGATTTAATTGAATCGTGGGTCAGAAGTTATGATACGAACCGAACCCTGGGTTTGGTGTATCGTAACAGCCCTAATTCAGTCACTAATTTGGATAGGCGGTTATAACCTCCACGGATTTTCCTCACTGTCACTTTCATAATGCTTACTGCCTTGCTGGGGTGTTCTGAATGGTCTTGTGAAGTTTAGTGAAACATTCAATACTGCATTTGCAACTTCAATACATTTGTTTCTGAGCCTTGAGTTGTACCTTTTCAGACCTTTTTTTTTTTTTTTTTTAGCTGACGTGCCACTGTTTCTTTCACATTTTAAAGTAGACATATAGGTCTGTCTCTAATTGGTACGTAGTTGTAGATACCCGTTCTCTGGAATATTATGTGTACATAAAGTACACATTTATGTGCTTTACTTGATATTTCATGTATTTTGAAGTTTACAAATCCCCCTTTCTGTCAAATTAAGCAGCTGTGAGCCTTTCTGTAACAGAAGTAAATGTAGACGGCCTCTGTTCCTCAGTATTATGTCACAGGAAGCTAGGGTGTTTGCATTCTTGAACAAAGACTGACATATTTAAGTACAGTAAATGTACTGATGTATATGATGCTGCAGCCTGATGATTGTTATGTTTTTTAACAAAAGCATTTGGACTGAGTAGTAAGATGACTCTGTATAGAGAGAGAGAGAGCTCACAGAACGACTGTCACTTTCTTATGAATGGAGGAGATGATTGCAAGGGCACAGGTGAAATGGGCCTATTGAACTCAGAATAGCAAAAGACATACAAGCACAAAGATGGACTCACATTATATTTATACTAGCACTGGTGTGAAAAGGTCATCATTCTCAGTTAACCAGCTTCTTTGAATCTGTAGAACAGCCTTTAATTTTAGCCTTTGATACGGTTACATATCAGGCTTTTTAACATTTGTGTGGGAAGCAGGCACTTAATCTATGCTTTGTGTGGCACACAGTATGGCAATTATTCTTATAAAACATCAAATAATTTTACTGATACTGTGAGTCCAGCCTGCAATAATTCAGGGCATTATACATTAAATGCTGGTGATAAATGACATGCATGTCATCTAAAAATGACGAAAGATGGAACATTTCTATATTTCCTTCAAATATCCCAACTCGTTTTTATATGAACCATACATTTATCTATTTTCCATCACTGGGTAGTTACATAAATCTGAGCTAATGACTGAGAGAAAAGGGGGCAGGGAAGAATGGTAGCACACCCACCCCCTTGTCCTTGTGCAGATTTTTAATAGAATCATAAATACATGAAGATGTCAAGTGCGCCATGATGGTGGCAGTGCACAGCTTCAAGGCGTTCATACATCCATGCGACATAGATACGACAGACAGACCAGGTAGACCACAGCAGACAGTTATTAGGGAGCACGATAGGGCCACAGTCTCTCAGCAGGCATAGTGGATGGCTACTACATCTATGTGCTAAACAGCATCTGAGGGACTGCAGAAACATGCATATACCCTGAACACATACATAAAAACTATACCTTTTCATGTAAAGTGACAGGTGCGTTTCCTGCACCAGCACGAGTCTGTTACTTCACATTTAACGTACAGATATGAGAGCAGTGTCAATGTTCTCATCTAGCCTTCCGCTAGAAAGCACATGAGCATATTTCCCAAAATGTCAAACTATTTGTTTAAGATCTTATAAAACTCTTGTATTGTCTAAGTTTGACATTGATTTTCCTAACATCAACAAAGTCTCAGTGTACCTCTGATCTCACCCCATTGTACACAACTGTCATTGATCACCAGAGAACCGCTGTTGTGCTCACCCACAAACACAGAACAAGCCCGACGGAGCACGAGCGAGAACACAGCGGCCTAACAAGACTGATCACTCATGCAAATTGCATTTAGCACAGCCATCTGAAATTGATGTCTCCACATCAAAGGAAGCAGAGTATGAAAAGTGAAAATGATGGCAAGGTAATTTCCAGGCACGAATGCACATCAAGGCAACGCTGCAACGCTATACCAAACACACAATAACATTTATTGAACATAATTAGAGCCCCTATTAGTCTTTTTTTATATTTCTCCCCGCTTAGTGTGTGTAGTTATTTGTATGTAATAGATGTACAAAAAAACACATTTCACACCAAATGGACCTTTCTCATAGCCTGGCTCCGTCCTCCTTCGTACTTAAGCTCAATTTTCATCTCCATTCAGTACTACTTCTGGGTTTGTGGTATAGTGTTGGGTTTTCTACAGCCAAATATCTGGCGGTTCAATAGGCAAACAGGGAATGGCTAAGAACAATGACAATACATACATACATACATACATACATGGGAAAAGTAACTACTTTTACATACTGTTTTTTTGAATAGTGAATCACTTTTGAATCAAATTGATATCGTTAATGGAATCGTGAGCCTAAAAAACTGAATCGAATCGTGACATTTTCTGAATCGTACACTCTAATGAAAACCCACCAGGAAACCGTAAGACTCGAGCCAGCTGCCACTGTCAGTGAAAGAATTTAACAAAGTACAGTTACTGAAGGATTGTACTTAAACTTCTACAGAGAACTAAAGTGGCTAACACAAAAATGGTAAATGGTCTTGAGCCAGAGTTTGGTTTGTTCGTTCTTGTTTTCTTTTTCTTTTTCTTTTTTTTTAACAACACCAATGAAAACATAGTGATTCATATTATTTTCCATTTCTGCCAATAGATCGCCCTAAATCCTACACACTAGGTCTTTGAAATAAAAGATTAAAATACTTATTCCACAACCGGTCACTGTACAACACTAAACAGGATCTGACTGCTGAGGTTGACAGATGGGCTCTGTCCCTCCATCTTTACTTCTCTTTGATCCTTGCTGTCTGTTACCCCCCCCACACACACACACACACTCCCCCCCAGCTGTTGCATGCCAAGTGAATGCCAGACGATGCAAGACAGTTGCAGAGATGCCAGCTGCCGGGATGCCCTCAAACTGGCATCTCAGAAACTCCTGAGGGACTGAGGTGGAGGTTTGTCCTACTCTGCATCAAGGAAACGAGTCTGACGCATTCTGTGTCATCTCTTAAACTGCTTATGAAATTTAAGAGTTATTGATTGAGGTTATTGGATCATCCTAAACTTTGCTCAGTTTAACCATGTTCATGAAAAGTTGCTAGTCTTGCAGCAGTGTTTGACCAACTTTGTTTGTTAAGGGTAAAAGCCTAAAGTAGTGTGGATCAAGATGGAAAAAGTATGTTGATAAGGTACGTTTACTGGTGCACACATAAAGGTCAACACTAAGTTATAGACAGTTGTTTGGTGGTGAGCTGTTTATCAGTATTGTTGTGTCACAATGTCTTTTGAATTAGAATTGAATCAAGTCGATTGAAGAGTCACATTTTTTGCAAAAATAAGCTGATTGCACACCAACGCAAGCAGAAATCAGACCGAAGACTGATGTATGGCAGGCCTTTGCTCTTTTTTCTAACATCACTTCACTATCTTGCATTGCACTATATACACAACTTACAATGTGTGTTCTACTGTATGAAGTACAGGCACGGGGGCTATAGGACAGAATATTAAAACTACAGCTGATGCACCTGATCTGCTTCATTATGAAACACAATCTGTCCTTGTGTCACTTTTATGTGTGAAACAAAGTAACTTAAAGACAAATGGAGAGAGAGTCCCTGGTGGCCTCAGAGAGTGGGAGAAAACAGAAAGGATGGGATATTTCAGCTTTTGGCTAAGGAGAAAAGAGAAAAGAGTGTTGTGATGGTGAATAGATGATGAAAATAGAAAAGCAGACAAACAAACAAGGCTCAGTGTGAGAGTCTGGTATTTCAGAGGCGCGAGCTTCCTGCCAGGTGTGGTGCCACTGCTGCTCTGGCCTCCCCCTCATCTCTCTGGTTGTCTGATCCCAGCTCAGACGCTCGCTCTGTGCTGCAATTTGTATCCGGCGAGTATAACAATTCAACACATGCACTCACAAGTGATTGTACAAGCGAGAAGGCAGGCTGTGTCTTTCATCAAGGCTTGTTTGCTTCCCTATCATGTTTGTTTTTTGTTTGAGTCTCCATTTATTTTCTTTGATTTTTGTCTCTCTTCTTATCTCTGCTTCCCTCTTTGTTTCTCTCATCAACTCTTTTCTCTCTCCTAATTCTCATGTACCTCTGAGACTGTACTACCCGCCTCGCTTCATTTCAGGCTTCAGGCTGTGTTAATGCACCAATTAGCCTGTTGTTTTGACTCATACAAAGTGAAAGTGGGGGGTGGGCTGTGGGGGTTGATTCTTTGGGACAAAACAAATTCATCTGAACCTTATATCGAAAGAACAAACTGACTGGACTGAACGTTAACAAGCAAATGAAAAAACAGCTAATGGGCTTTTTGTGAGTGGATTACAATGAGTCAACTGCCCTCAACTTGTGGGACCAGATATTGACACACACACACACACTCACACACACACACACATACATACATATACATACATACAGGACCTTTGACCCTAGTCTTGGCCAGGTGGAATTGATTTGATTGGCTCCCAGCAGCCTCCCACCTGCCGGGGTCAACGAAGCATTGACCTCTTGACACAACATGGAGGCTCAGAGTTTTAAGCTTTTGTACAGAAATCCCTTGTGGGCTGCTATCTGAAAGAATCCTCAGTGAGGTGAGTATGCATAATGCCGTGACCTGCCCCCTCTCACATCCCAATGGATACCTTATGCTGTCATGAATAATGTTGTGAATATTCAACACTCGCTCTGTTGCTCACTGATGGAGTCTAGAGAGAGAACCTTCCACCGGCTGTTCTTTTCCACAGATTTAAAGACGTGCCATATGCTTTAAAATGTCACTCCTCAGTAGCAGATCTCCTTTCTTAAACCTGGTTGTTTAACAAATTCAGTTGGTTTAAATATGTCCTAAACCAATGGGCCTCATGCAGGAACAATTTTGTATTCTTGTCCTAATCCTCTTGTTTTATGGTAAGGTTTGCTGAAATGTGCTATTCCAAGTCTGATTCACCAAACTCTGGACAAACAAAATTGCTCGTTTCAGCCTGATGAATGCAAACTGCCCAAGAAAAGGCGCATGCTAGTGAGATTTGTTCATTAGCATGGTCAGTGCTTAACATTAAGCTTTTTCACCCACCTGCCCCAGCCTGGTTATTGTTAAGCCCTGATGGTTGACACCCCAAAAATCATTATAAGGTTACCTGCACGGTTTTTATAACTGTTTTGTTGACGGCCAATATGGCCGTTAATATTCCAGAATTCCAGCCATATAGAACAACTACCAGACATATATTTTAAATAGCCATAAGAGCCTAAATTTAAACAGAAATAAAACACACAAAAACACAAACAGTATTTTAATAATTATTAAACGGAACAAACTTGCATGGCATGGAAGAAAATAAGCCTGCATTCTATCTAATTACCTCTAGGGGGACAGTCTACTGGCTCCAAAAAGAAGTCCGATGGCATAGAAGCCTTTGAGAAAATGACCCAACTACCTTAATTCCTCAAATAAAAGCCGGGGCCTTTATTTACTTGAACTGCAGAAGGTACCAGGCTTTTATTTTTATAATTGTTTTAAATAAACTGTTTTTAAATCCAAAGCCATAGCGTTCCAGTGGACAGAGATCATTCATTTTTTTAAGAAATGTTTGCAAAGATATCACCATACAACAACCAGAAGGGCGACAGAGCAATTTGGGTCAGAAATAATCAAACACCACCATTGTGTCAGTTTGAACCCTGTAAATGTACTGGGTATTTATTTCTAAATAAACCGGCAAGAACAAGACAGGGTAGGTGAATTAAAACAATGTCTGACTTGAAAATGCATCTTGATGTTACGTAAGGCCCCTGTTCATGATGTGCAGACATTAATTGCGTTGTGTGTTAAGAGGCACAAAGGCACTCTAAAACTTGGCCTGATAACTGCTGTTTTAGCTCAATAGAAGCTTGTACACGTAACTGCAGCTACTCAGTTTTGCCTGCACCGATTCAGGTTGGGTTTTTTTCAATCAAAAGTACTCATATATTGTATTATACTCGCATATTTATAGCGATTTAAGATTGACATAAAAATTGGCCGTAATTCTCCTTTAAGAACATATCCGAATGGTTCTTAAATAGGGTCCATTATATGGTTAAAAATATAATTTGCAAATTCAAGTAATGTTAAGGAAGTTCAGCATTTTCCATATTTCCCTTCCTATCTCTTCCAGCCTACTTTGATCAGGAGAGGAAAGTGTTTCTGGAGCTCTTACTTCATTTGCTTTTATAACTTGTGGTTGCTGAGATAACCTTCAGGATGAACTGGGTCATGGCATAAAACTTTTTTTTTTTTTTCTTCAGGATAATAGAACACAGATTAAAAAAAAAATTCCCTTTAAATCAGATTTAATTATGCTCTATTTAAAAAAAAAAAAAAACTGTTATGTAACATTGACTCCAAACAACCTTAACTCAAGCAATTATCATATGAGAGGACATCAGAAAAGAACATCTTGCTGAAATATGTATTACCTTTTTCATTAAAATGATTTAGCATTTGCCAGATATAATTTACATATACATTATTTATAAATAAATCAAAGTTTTTCTTGCTGTTTTTCATGTTCCCTTTTTCTCTTTGCATAATGACAGTCGAGCATTTAACGCCCAATCATTCCCCGAACAGTCCTTTTTTCTAATCGTAAGTAATGATTCATAGCTTGGTTGCTCACCTCTTGGATCTGCTGAATGCAAAGTCATTTTGTTGAAAGGAATGGTGATGACAAAACGTTTATATTTACATTTCCTGCTTCTCTACACTTGGCATTTAAAAAAAGACGTTCGTATGGTGACCAGTGCATACATTTTTCATAACATGTATGATTCCACTATACCTCATATTTACATTGAATTTGCTATTTGTATAAAGTCTGTTTTTGACTACAGAGAGACGCGAGGCTCTCTGAGCCTACTTGGTTTTGTTGCTAGGATACAGGTGCTACTGTTGGGACATTAAGGTGTAGGAGACTTGAGGGAGAAATATTTAATTGTAGAATAATCTGGTTAATATTGGCAATATTTAGAAAATGGCAAAATATGTTTGTACAAGCCGTGCTTTACACTGTGTATCAGACAAGATGGGTTGATCAACATTTCTAGTTTTAGACACTTAAATTAAGGTAAATGCCAATGTGCATCCATTCTTTTACCCCCTTTTTTAACTCAGACAAAAACATGGCAATTTATTATTTTTAAATAATTTTGTAGAGCTGCAAAATCATAAATAGGAGAAACTAGGATTCAATTGAGAGAAGAGTGTAACAAGGCAAAGGCAAATTCATCCCTTATCGACTTCAACAGTGTACCTTTCCTTCTTTCACTGGGTATGTGCGTACACTTGTTCTTGTGTGCATTCACGTGTGTCCGTGTGGCCATTATTTCCCTTCGTCTCAGTGCACTTTGACACAAGACAAGCTTGTAGTCTGTCACTTCCAAACTCCTGCAGGCCAGGTCAGACAGCCAGCAGAGGTGCAGAGGAAGGTGTTGAAAAAGAAGGGAAAATAAACCAAAGGAAAGTGCTCGGAGACCCGTCAGACCCCCAGCGTGTGTTGATATATTGGCCTAACCTTCACGGTCAGATTTCACACACTCTGTCTCGCTTCTGTGCCCTCATTATGGTGCTGGGACTGGTGTCTGGACTGAGCAAGTTCTAGATAGTAACCAGTCCCTCCAGGATTTCGCTGCCTTTTTTTGAGATTGTTGCGACCCAAAATGCCAGATGTTGCGAGAGTTTAATGTAATAAATTGCAATAAAAGTTGCAATGTCTTTTGTATGTTTGTTGCAATGAAGTTGCGGGAGGCAGAGAAAATTGCGAAAAAAAATGTGCAATTTTTTTTTTTGTATAGTTCTTTAAAAATAAAAAGGAAACTTGTTTTGGGGAGAATAAAATGACTCTAGGCTGAGTTTTCCTAGGAACCTTTCCAGAAGGCTCAGGATGCTGACAGGATTGAAACAGCAGCTGCTTCAGACATCGGAGTGAAGAACGTTGCAGCGTACATTGATGTTATAATGTGTACAGGTTGGCAGGACGGTCTGACATGTTTTGCGCGGCTTTTTGCTGTCCAAAACGTACATATGTACATGGGGTGTTGGAGTCACACCATGAGTGACACACGTCTTGTCAGAAACAAGGAAATGAATACGGCCACATACGTGTGACATCAACCCGTTCTCACTCCTGCTTGATCATTGGCTCTCAGAGTCACATATCAATACAAAGTCTGGCATGTGGGACTCCTGGGATTGGTTGAAGTCGCGGGAAACTGGTTATTGGTCAAATTTGCGAAAAAGTTGTGGCGATAGGTCAAAATTGCGAGTTGCACCAAAGTCACGGTGATTGGTTGAATTCGCTTGAATTGGCGCCATTGTGACATCGCAAAATCCTGGAGGGACTGAGTAATACAGTTTGCTTTTAGCAAAGTATGACTTAATGCACCTATTGTATTTGTCAGCCATGGACATATTTTTGTAGAGACTAATGCTTCTTAAAACTTAAATCTGTAATAAAAACATACACCAACTGGTGAAAACCAGGTACCGAATGGGCCTTCTCCTATTGGCCTTCTCCTATTGGCTGGATGGTCTGGCCCAGACTAAAATATCTCAACAGCTGTTGGGAGGATTTTTATTAAATTTGTTACAGATTTCCACGGTGCCCAAAAGACGAAGAATAATTCCTTCTGTGATCTCTCTGATTCTTTTCTCGTGTCACCATGAAGTTCCCTATTGGCTGGATTGTTATGAAATGTGGTACAAACATTCACATTCCCCTCATAACAACCTTCCCATCAGCCAGCAACAAGGCAGGCCTGCTTGGTTCTTTAGAGGAATGATTGTAAAGATTTACAAAGAATATGTTTACGGCATTTCCTAACTTAGATGTTTTGGGAGCGATTGGCGTGAATTTTCTACGGACAAAATAAACACAGCGATACACTGGTAAAAGCAAACATTGAACCATGTAGCCAGCTAATTCATATAGCTCATATTACTGTATTGTTGGAACAGTTAACTTCATGTAATATTGTATGTGGCGTTTTCTTTTGCGGGGTGCTAATGTTTTACCAAAACAAGTACCTTCCTGAGACCATTTTGCAGAGCCACCATCTCTGCGTCCGGAGCTTTGCCTGTGACAATTTCCCCTGTCCTGGAATGTACTGTATATGTGGTAGAGCCAGACCTTACTCCGCAGCACTGTGGAGATAGGTCTGGCAATGCGAGACTAACCTAAGCTGTACTTGTTCTATGCTAACACACTACTGTTTTATGGTGAGCATGATAAATATTATACCCGCATAACATCGGTATGTTAGCATCGTCACTGGAAACATGCTAACATTAGCATTTAGTTCAAAGCACCTGCTGTTCCTGTCACTACTCGATCTGTTGCGGAAACCCCAACCCTATCCCCTTTCGCCCGTGCCCCTCGCACCTGGAGGGAGCTGCGTTTGAACCCAAACCTAACCCTGACCAATTGGATATTCTGGCCCTAACCCCAACCATTGTCGGCTTTCTGGTAGGGATCGGGCAGGCAGCCACAGATCCCAAGTACATCCTCACAGACCTGCTAGCATGACTTGGGTTGTTTCTTCGATAGACTGGTGACCCTTCCAGATTTCTTTTTGTTTTTTCCTTCTGCCCGGTGCATGCTGGGAAAGGCTCAGTCTGGCAGGAATATAAAGGAGCAGGTAGACAGATTGAAGGTGAATCAATAACACAAACACACACTTTTTCCACACCTAAACACACACACACACTGTGAATAAGCTATTAAGTGATTGCTATTGAGTGATTACTCCAGGAAGCGTCTCACTCTTGTGGAGGGCAATAAGTGGAAAATGTATTGCTTGGCCTTTAATTAACAAAAAGCTGATAAGGGGTGAGTGTGTGTGTATGTGTGTGTGTGTGTGTGTGCTGCATTTCATACTTGATGTCCAAAGACTAATGAAGTGTTATATTTAACAAATGTAATCATAAAGTAAACATGTACATTTACTGATGCTACACATCCACTATTCTACCTGCACTGGTACTGCCTCTTTTCCTTCCTTGCTAATGAACACAGAGTGAGTCATTTACTGTGTGTGTGTGTGTGTGTTTTCATAAACCCCTCTTAAGATTATTTGACATTACTGTAGAGTGTATATGTGCGTGTTTGATATAATTTGTAGATAGATCTTCTTTTTTTGTTCTACTCAAGCGGAAAGATCCACACTTGCAGGAGATCAGTTAGTCAGTGTTTCCACTATGATTATCCCTCATATTTGTCTGACAAAATGGATACTCGTCTTTATTAGTGTACAAAAGCGCAAAAGCAAAAAAGGATTATTAAGTTATATGCCTTAAAAATAATTACAAGTAAAGCCCAAATTCTTTGTACACAAACCATCCTTCTTAGTAAAGGAGATTATCTCCATGTTATCTATTTTTCAATCAATCCTACTACTCTATTTTAAACTAGGTTTACGATCCCATGATCCACTTTATTTGCAATCAAAGTTCTGTCCTATGATACGATAAGAGCAACTTGAATTTTGAATCAAAAACCTTCCGTATTGAGTATTATTAAATGCTTATGGCGATAGCAGACACTACAATAAAAGGCTAGATGGCTTCTGATGTGGAAAACATGTGATGTTGCCCGTAACGTCTTTAAAGAATCGGCATCTGCTATCACCCCCACATTGATGGACATGTCTTTAATAAAACAAACTCCACCATGTTCCAATCAGTATACAGTAGTCCTACTGTATGAATATATAAAGAAATGTATCTGTCTGAAAGAACACTGGTATATCCATGAAAATGTATATGTGTAGAATAAATGAAATGGCCACACCACCCACTTCCATCTGCCCATATGGCTGTGTAAAAAGTTTATTTCAGAACTTTTTTACATTTATGATGTGAAGGGTGCTTATTGTGATGCATACAAACACATTGTTGAAGCAGTCTGTACTGTATGTACAGATTGTTGTCAGTAAGAAAACTATACTGTAGAAGATACTGAGGTAATATTGCTCTTGTGGTCCCACAGTATAGTTGTTTTCCTACAAAACATTTCTTGTTCTCTGCACTTGATGTTTGGACAAATTGAATGGGTACTTTAAGCAGCATTGGTTTTTTAAAAGCTGCAACAGATTGTTCTGTTAATAAATTGTGCACAGGCCCAGTTTTTGTTGATTTTGTTGCTCCTATAAACATAAATGGACCAACATGGGACTAATTATATAATGACTCAAGTTTCATTTGTAGCCTAACTGTTTCTTTAAATTAGACATCAAATGCACCTGGGCCAAGGACGACGTCTGAGGATTTGTCTCGGGAGGTAAGTGAGCATGCCCGGGGGGACGGACGCTCTGTGTGAATTCTGGTGCCTACATCTGGACAGGGCTTGGACAGGTCCCAGATCTCTGACTGGGTGACAGGCCTGTCTGCTAGCCAACCTTGGCCAGCTGAGATGGGGGGTGTGGTGGAGGAGACGGTTGTGGGGATTAAGGAGGTGTCAGGCTTTTACAAGGGCAAACAGAACAGCCAAGTGTCAGAGTGAGCCTATCTCTGCCATATTCTCTCTCGCTTGCTTTGTCTCCTCCTGCCTCCTTGTTACGCCACAATTTATAAGAACACAAAGGCAGATCAGTCAAGCTTTCAGGACTGAATGAATAGTTTGTTCTGATAGTTTTACTCTTTTTTTTGTTGTTGTTGATATTCTGTGAAAAATCTATCCAAGCATTAAATGTCCATTTTCTAACACTGCTTTCATGTTTGTTTATAACTTTTGCTACTGTGATTCACATTTCCACTCAAAGTGATTATCACATATAAAACTTTTTCAAACTTTGGAAGTGCCAAGTCAGTACCAGTATGCTTGGAGAAGAAATCCAATGCTAAATAACATTCTTAACACAATGGTTCTGCCATGCAAGCTGCTGAAATGTGCTCAAATAAATTAGAGATAAATTAGAAACGCGGTTGTCATCAATCATATTGTTTAGCTTTCTCCTCTCAGCTTTCTCTCTCTTTTTGTCTGTGTAGAGCTGAGAGTACCATGCGCTTGAATGTGCGTGTGCGTTTTCACATGCATGTATCAGCTATCTGTTTGTGTCTAATCTCTTTTCTTACTGAGAGGCACCTTGGAGTAGCTGCAAACCTCCCAAAAAGCTGTAATTACCTTTCCCTTCATCTTTCTCTTTCTTAACGTCTCCCAGACTCTGATTACTTACCTAGGAGAAAATCTAATCGACACAGCATATTGGCAAACACACTCTGGAAATTTCTGCACCCAGCCAGTCGATCCTGACTAGATAATTGGGAGAAATGTAGCTTTGCACCTTCCTAGGCCTTTGTGGGAGGGCTTAAAAGGGCATGTGGTATGTCTTTTCAGACCAGCGATTAGAATCAAATAGAGTCAGTAATTATAGATTGGAACACCACTGGGAAGGCTAAAGACCAAGAAAGAAACAGGGTAAAAAGTTGTTTGTGAAGCCATTCTCTACTTTTTGTTAAGGCACACACACACTTTTTGATGGAACCACTTTATACAGTTGTTTTAATTAGCTCTGTGTGATGTACTCCAGATGATGAGAGAGTGGGAGGTTTTCAACCAGGTACCAGGTCCTTCAGTTTAACTTCCCAAGTTTGTCCATGCGGTAGAGTTGTTTAGTCAGTGGTTGTGTGTTTACTTTGTAGACCATATTTGTATGTTTGGGGATTCACTTTTGGAAGAAAGTTGCTTATGTTTTGATCTTTTTGTTGCTCTAAACTGTTTTGGACGTTAAACTGACTGATCTACAATGCACCTTCTAAGGAAGCCCAGTATTCATGTTCAACTGTAGTCAAATCCTCATTTAATCATCATCCATTCATTGGAAATGTTGGATCTTATATGTTTTTTTTTTAACTCTTTGACCAATTATTTTCTATTGGTAAAAATGTAGTTTATTTTTTTCAAATTGCGCAGGTTCCCAATCTAAAACTCAGGACTTTGTTTTTTCTGGGCAATGTCCTCTGCCCCAAAACGAATGATGTGGCATGAGAAGTGATTAAGAACTGGATTGGAGGGCTCCTACTCTAAACCTTAGGTGCACTCCATTTGATACAGCCAATATGTAAAACACCAAAAGGAGGTTGGGATGGTAGATGGAGCAGCAGCAAACAATGTTGGTGTGAGTGAATCAGTAGAGGAATATTGTATTGAAGTGACGGGTTAAGTCTCCCCCTGTACACCTGCATGAATGTGACTGCAAGCCAAGCAGCCGATCAGCCACTGATGGGTAAGCGTTAATGAAGCGGCTGATGCCAACCATCTGATAAAAGCGTGACTACACGATTCGTACATTTTTCAGTATACAATATATTGCATGTTTAAGAATCTCCAACACACTGAAATGCCTGTGTAACTGATTAATGACATTATACTTCTCTTATTGCCTGTATCAGAAGAGCTTTTACTTTGAGTTGCATAGGGAACTGTGATGAAACATTTTGTACCAAAGTTCAGTTTTAGAGCCTTTTTAATGCACACACAGTTAGTCCGTTCATTCGTTCGTTTCTTTGTTTGATGAGAAGCTAAAGCGGGCATGCTCCAATAGCCTTGACTGTATGCCTCAATGAGAGCGCAGAGGAGGAAGTCAGGTGATGTTAGACATTAGAGTGGCACAGTGGTCATTCTCTACCCCTAAACGTGTTTGTTGTAACCATGATGACGAAAATCCCCTAACTTTAAAGGTCCCATGGCATTAAAATTTCACTTTATGAGGTTTTTTAATATTAATGAGTACCCCCAGCCTGCCTATGGTCCCCCAGTGGCTAGAAATGGCGATAGGTGTAAACCGAGCCCTGGGTATCCTGCTCTGCCTTTTGAGAAAATGAAAGCTCAGATGGGTCGATCTGGAATATTCCCCTTATGAGGTCATAATGAGCAAGGTTACCTCCCCTCTCTCTGCTTTGCCCGCCCAGAGAATTTGGTTCGCCCATGAGAAAGAGAGACGACATGTATTGCAAACAAGCAAAGGATGGCAGCTGGTCTAGGCTACACCCCCCACCCTCCACCTTACTAAACCACCAAACTAAATCAGTGCTCCGACTACATAGTTGTCCCAGAATGACCTCAAACTATGGTAGATGAGCTGGTGTACATTTGCATCACTGCCGGTATTAATAGTTTTGAAGCCCAATATTTGCAGGCAATTATTTTGCATTTTCGTGTTGTTTATTCGTCAGTCTGGTATTACCCAACAGGTATGTAATAGCCTTCAGTCCTCCCTCTGACTACACAGTGGATCCTAATGGGGGGGTCAGCCTGGTTGGTCTTGTGCTCTCCTTCCTTGCCACCCACCATGTATGAGCCGTGGCAGGCGGGCTCCTCATGGCGGTCGGCCCAGTAAAGTGACCCCACTGACACAAAGGGAAGGAGAGGCGTTCAGTAACAGAGTATGTGAGAAAAAGAAAGATAATGGATATAGAGAAAAAGAACAAGAGGGACTGAAAGTGAAAATGAGACAGTTGGAACCAGATGAGTGCAGAGTAGGAAAGGGGGTGGGGGGGAACAACGAAAAGGGACAGAGAGAGAAAGGTGTGACAACCAGAGACTAAATCTTCAGAGACAAAGGACCAAAAAAAAAGCGAGGTAGAGAGCAGCAAAGCAAAGACGGACAGTAGCTTTGACTGCTGCTGCACAGAAAAGCCCTACAGGCCATCACAGACCAGTCTTCCAAATGTCACCCCAGTCAGGATAACCCCAGGAAGCCAGCAAGACCCCCTGGGATCTCCAGGAAAGCAGATAGCAACTGACGTGGGACACACACACACACACACACACACACACACACACACTCACTCACTCTCACACTGGCAAACTCGATTCCTTTTAAGGATTCGGGTTATTCTGAGTCACTCACTAGACTGATCCGGGTTGTGCGAGTCACTTGAGTAATTATTAATCTATAGGCGAGCCGAGGCGACTAATTGCATTTTAACATACTACACGTACAGTATGCACCAAACCTACAGTAGGCCTAGCTAGGCTATGTGCACAACATTGTATGTTATTTCAGAAGTGAAAGAATGGCTTTTGTTGTGGATATGCTTTACTCCGAGCTCAAGAGACTTCACTCACTCGACTGCTACAGGTTCAAAAATAGCCGGCTGATTTGCGTGCTTGACTGAAACGCGCAGCATCTCATGAGTCATCAAGGACTCATGAGTTCTCGAGTTTGTACCATGGCTCCGAGTCTGCGGGTCAGGAAGTTCCTATACAGTAACTTGTCTCGAACTGTCTCTCTGCTCACTCAGTCGCGTGTGTTGTGTGTGGTGCTGTTATCATTTTAGATTGAGGTGTTGTAGGACTCAACAGATCTGAGTTAATGATACTGAGTTAATTTAAAGAGTCTAGTTAAAGATCTGAGTGAGTCGTGACTCAAACAGGTTTAACAGACGCACACGCGCACAGCACTTCCTCTTTCCATACTCTGTGTTCCAGGAACATGTCTGGGCTGGTTGTGTTGCATTGTTCCCTCATCCACATGGGTCACAGCCTTTTTTTAGACTCCACTGCAGCCAATGTGGGCACGAGTTTTCTTTAAAAACAACAAAAAAAAGGGACTTGCAACACTTTGTTCCTTCCCCAGACTTAGACAGTCTACAACATGGATGAAAGAGGGTGATTGCAAAATGGCCCCATTCTTTCAGTCTCTTACTAATGTAGAGATGAAAAAATGAAACCTGTCCAGTCGAGGGAGCGATCAGAGAGCATGTGAAAGAAAGAGAGGGAGATGGTGTCGAGATTGAGAAGTACAGGCAGCGATTGAGAAGCAGCATACAAAAGAAAAAGACAGAGTGAGAACAAAGCGCCCTGTCCCTGCTCAGGGGTTGGAGACAAAGGGAGAAATTAGAGCCAAGGGGAAAGGGAGGAAGATAAAAAAAAAAAGGAAGGCGAGCGGGAAAGAGCAGTCTGATTAATTGAGACAGAGTCAACTGACCGCAAGTCATTAAGCTGCCACTGGGCTGAGCGCCAGTCACTATTCATTTTTCTCACTACCACTCTCTGCTCCTCCGCTTTGAGCCCTGTATCATTCCTGCGTCACCTCCCTGCTTCTTTCACGCACTCACTACCACGTGGGCGTAATTCCTTCCAGACAGGATGGCTGTTCTCGAAAAAGAGCTTTTGTCTTCATTAGGCATCCACTTGGAAGGATAGCTGCTCTTGAGTGTAAGATGACAAATAATGATTGTTTCACTGTGCCACAAAAAACAATGCAATGCAGTCTGAAGATATACAAGGGGTGAATAACATAATGTAAGTTCTTTTCACACATGGTAAATGGAACATTGCTGGTTGTTGGAGTATGTGTAAGCCATGTGGTTTTTGGGGATTTACATGTTTACTCTTTTTGTGACACTACCATTTTGAATTCAGTTATGCTGAATATTATGCTAGAGAACTGGGATGAGTGCATTTCAAAACTTGTTTTTGCAGTAGGAATGCTAACTCAGATTTTTCTTTTTTTTCCTGACAGATAGCCGGCCCTTGTTAACCGACAGGAAACTGAGTCCCATTACCCCCCGGCCGGAAGGCTACTGTGACTGACTTGTAAGAACATTTTACTAGCTGCCTACCATGTTAGCCATTAGCTTGCCAGCCACCATAGTTTACGATGGTTAAGCTCTACAGTGTGGAACAGGTGCACCAGAGTTGTGTCATAAACAGTCATGTCCAGGTTATCACTTCTACACATCACATCTCCTCACATGATCGGTCAGATCCATTTTGCATGAAGTAAGCAGCATCCCGCTCTTATGGAAGGCTCCCTCAACCACTGTGGGGTTGAGCCTGAAAATGTAATTAGTGCGACAGGATGGTGTGCAGACAACGTCCAGCATTAGGACTGGCTCACGCTCAATTTAATCCATTTAGATAGCTTTCACTCAGAGACTCATGACGAGGCGAAGCAGAGAGCATGATGAATAGCTATTAGCAAAAGTTTTAGTTTTACTTTGATTAAAGCCATGTTCACTTTCTGGGTCAGGTCGAGTTCATGTGTTTGTTATTTTGTCCATGGACTTGAAATCTTTTGATTTAAAAAACGTCAGTTAGTCTATTCCATTCAGTACGCTTTGAGCTGAACGGTTAACAAGGTGACAGGATGATTGAGGCTTTCTTGTAAACTTCCTGCTCACACATGCACTGATCGAATATTGACCTCCTCACTGCTGTTTTGTCTACTCTGTACAAACAGCACCTTTTTATGTGTCTATTTGCCCTGAAAGAGGGATCCTTCCTCTGTTGATATACTTCTTCTTGCCCGTTTGTTTCGAATCAAGAGTCTAGTAATAGGGTATGTCCTAAACTGTACAGATCGTAAAGCTGTCAAAAAGACAAACTTGTGACATTGGTGCATATACTGTAGATAAAATGGACTTGACTATAATAGTGGTGCAGCTGCCCTCTCATTTTTTTCACTTACAGGCTGGGTTGCTTTACAAACACACACAGTTGGTTTGTCTGTTACTAGCTAGCTTACAGCTAACGTCCAAACTGGCTCTTAGGGGTGAATAAACCCAAGATGTCCAGCGATCAAATATTATTCACTTTTTTTGTCCTCACCACTGACACCCAATTAAACACACACACACACACACACACACACACACACACACACACACACACACACACACACAAACAATTAATAAAAATTAAAAAGAAAATTCCAATCTGCCTCAAACCAAAACTTAAACTGAACTTAAGTCTCTTGCTGTTTGTACAGTCTTCTTGTTGGTTGGTGTATGTTACCACGTGTGAGTATAAAAGCTTCCATGTCAATCATCAAAAGCAAATGGGTTGTGCACAGTGACATTATTTCATATCAAAATGCACAAAAGTCATGTATTCTCTACAAAACAAAAAGGCAGCGAAAATGTCAGAGACCTAGTTGTTCAGGTGAGTAAAGCCACGTCTGAATTGCTGCGCAGGAGATTACAGAATTTCAATGGGTGAAATGACCTTTGGATGCTTTGTTCTGAATGTATTAAATTTCAGTCTTGAAATCAAATACTCTTTGTGTGTGTTTCTGTGCGTGTGTGTGTGTGTGTGTGTGTGTGTGTGTGTAGATGTGCCAATACATAGTTTGTGTTCAGATGCCATTTCTCCATGTTTATTCCATACTGTGTGTGTACTGCAGATGCGTTTTGGCCTGTCTCTCCGTGTGTCAGTTCAGGGTGAAGGTGTCTCATTACGCTGTAGATGCTTGTTCTTCTCTCTCCCATCCAGCACCTCAGGAGTGGATCTAGTTACTGGCTAATGGTCCTCACCCACCCCAGTTCTCCACTGGGGACAACCTGACCCTGCGGTTGGTGAGTCACACCAGCCACCCAGGTCCAACTGGGTGGCTGGTATGACTCACAGTGAGAGGTGTTTTTTCATTACAATGTGTTTTTACAGTTTTTTAGTTTTCTCACATGGTAAATACGTTTTCATGAAGTGCAAGCAATGTGTTTGTTTGTACTTGGTTTTATGAGTGAGTGTTTCAGGTTGTTTAGATCTCATACAGCAGGACTCGGGTAGACACTGACGCAGGCATTTTACGCAACTAAGGCCTCAGCAATTAAAATGTATCAGTCATCAAGAGCTGTCTATCAGATACGCTATCTCTCCTGTTTATGTGACTGCTGTTTTTTATTGATGTTCAGTGTTTTAGTAGGATATTCAAACACTGACAAAGCAGATTAGCGATGATGCTGATGTGTATCATTATAATACCCAACATTATCATTTTTTAAAATTTAAATCGCCCCATACCGGGCATTTTTTTCCCTTTTCCTCCAAGCTTGTTTCCTCTACCAGAGGCCTGAGGGTTCTGTGCAGTGTCTTAGCTTAGCAGACTGTGCTCTTCTGGACCGAGATCCCATATAGATTTAGCTGGAGCCATTGTCCCAGTTTGGGGGTTACAGCCCTAAGTACTCCAACTAGGACCACTGTTCCCTTTCACTTTCCACATCTTTTCTAGCCCTTAGTATTTTCCAAGCTTCTCGTGTTCTGTCTTCTTGATGTTGCTGGCGCTTGGAAATGGTACATCTATTACAACTGCCTTCTTCTGCTGTTAGTTGACCACCTCGATGTCCGGTTGGTTAGCCATCACCATTTTATCAGTCTAGATCTGGATGTCCCACAGCATCTTAGCTTTGTCATTCTCAGCCATCTTTGGGGGTGCCTCCCACTTTGACCATGATACTTCCAGCCCATACTCTGTATAGATGTTTCTGTACAATATGCCAGCCACATGGTAATGGCGTTCCATGTATGCTGTACCTGCTGCCTGCTATCAGGGGCGGTAACATGAATCATTGCATCGATACATTGCGATGCTGAACATGGACGATTCTGCATTGATGCAGACCCTAAGGGATTATTGCCTACTGATGTTACTTGTTAATTTTCTGCTCACTGCTTTTACTTACTGCCTTTTGTCTGCTGTGTTCAGACTCCACTACATTCAGGACGTGTTTTTTTTTTTTTTTAATTTAGAGCAGATGAAATGAAAGCAATGAAAAGGGAAGTTCATATATATATATGACTGCTTGAATTTGTCAATGAAAACCATGTGTAGCAATATAATAATGAGGAAGTGACGCATTGTGGTAACGATTTGAATCGTTGACATGATAATTGTTATTGAATCCATTCGTGAGACCAGTGGAGATTTACACCCCTACCTGCCATCTTCCACCCGGCTGTTCTGTGTTGCCATTCTCAGGGGCATCAACCTACAGGGATCCTGTCTGGTATGGTAGACCCCGGCCTCTATTGATCGTGTGCTCAGTGCCTGTTCTTGTGCTGCCATTATTAGTGTCTTTGTATCTTTCACACCAGCTTTTCCCAGCCACTGGTATCCATCCATCCATCCATCTTCATCCGCTTATCCGGAGTCGGGTCGCGGGGGCAGCAGCTCCAGTAAGGAGCCACATCAACCAGCTCCGACTGGGGGATCCCGAGGTGTTCCCAGGCCAGGTTGGAGATATAATCTCTCCACCTAGTCCTGGGTCTTCCCCCTCCTCCCAAACCACCCCAGGAGGCATCAACTGCCCAAACCACCCTTGGCTCCTTTCGACGCGAAGGAGCAGCGGCTCTACTCCGAGCTCCTCTCGGATGACTGAGCTTCTCACCCTATCTCTAAGGGAGACGCCAGCCACCCTCCTGAGGAAACCCATTTCGGCAACTTGTACCCTGGATCTCGTTCTTTCGGTCATGACCCTGCCTTCATGACCATAGGTGAGGGTAGGAACGAAAATTGCCCGGTAGATCGAGAGCTTTGCCTTCTGGCTCAGCTCTCATTTTGTCACAACGGTGCGATACACAGACTGTAATACCGGACCGGCTGCCGGCTCCGACCAATCTCCGCTCCATGGTCCCCTCACTCGCGAACAAGACCCCAAGGTACTTAAACTCCTTCACTGGTAGCCACTGGTATGATTTCCTGATATCAGCCACTTTTTCAAAATCAAATATTAATTTTCATGCCTTTTTTTTTTTTGACAATTCAAATATAGAATATTAATTGACAGCCCTAATATACAGTACATTATATACTTGTATGTACTTATTATACATAATAAATTATATAATTCTTAAAACCCTAAACCCCAACAACATATTAAACGGTAAAAGATATTTGGAAAACCTTAGTAATTAATATGGAGCAACTATGAGCAGCTGAGCTATGATGAAACAAAAATCAACCATGCTGACATAATATGTCAGCATGGTCGATTTTGGCATATGTGACATAATCGCTTTTGGCATATTTGACATAATAGCCAACAGCCATTTATTTTATATCACTGTAGATACACTTATACGCTACAAAAAGTTTTGGAAACAGACGTCTATTTTGTGCTCTTGTAGCTGACCCCTTTAAACCAGTCGCACTTAAGAACACTTAGCAAAATGTCACCAAGCTCCCTGGGTCCAGGCTGATTGACTGTGCAGGAGAGCATTTCACATTACAGAACTGCATTTAAACCTAGTAGTGCTTCATTGAAATAGCCCCTGTTATATAAAAATCCACTTGCAATGCAAATTCTGTGGAAGAAAAAGAATCTTTACTTCCACAACATTTAATACCTGTTCTCATAATTCTTTTTAAACCTCTTTTCAGATGCATGTGGACTGGTGTTTAGACCTCCATTTTCCATCACTCCAGTCAATTATTGTACATATACTTTATATTTTTTTTTAAGATTCTTTTTTTGGGGCATTTATGCCTTTATTTTTATTGGGCAGCTTTGACATACAGCATGGCTGTTGTGTCGAGGAGTAAATATCTATATATGGGCGTGTGCTCTACTGGTGTTTATAAGACCTGTCCAACTTCTTGGTTGTCAATCACCAACATGTAAACTATTGTTTTTGAAATTCACTTTGTCCAAATTTTTGATGATTTTTTTTCCCCGTGTACAGTATGTATGCAGAAAATAAGTATTCACTCAGTTTTTATATCTAGTTCTATGACATCTACAATATAGAAGAACAAAGAGAAAGTTATGTTCTGTTAGGAGAAAGACTCTCTGTATGTGTAGAGTGTTGCCTGGTGATGATGGCTTCTTTGCAACTTCAAATATGTACCTCAGCCTGTTATTTTACATTCCTTATACCTCATACTTTAGTTTTATTGCCCCTTTGTGAACCCTCAGCAGCGGTCCCAAGTTGGATTTTAATAACCAAACTATGTTTTTATTTTTTATTTTATTTTTCCTCTTCAGTTTTTTTTAAATGTCCACAGGAGTGACGTCTGAAAACACATCCAGAAGGGATAATTGAAATGCTAGAGCACTCATACTCATCTTTTTTCAAGTTCTTTCATTAAAGCAGTACAATAACTCTCAGCAGCTAATGGAGGCTCATTCCTTTATCTGCCCTGTACTGATGTACATCCAGAGCACAGCCAAAAGGGATAACCAGCACAGGCATTTTTATTTTCTTTGAATCCTTGGATCAAGTGGTAAGACTTTTGAGTTTAATGCTTGGATGAGTAGTCAGGATCCCTGGGTAGGACTCCTAGCCAGCTGTCTTCTTGTAGTAAAGCTTCTTGAAATGAAAGTGAATTCCCTCTGCTTTAACAGCCTGAGTAAATAGCTAACTAATAAGGATGGAGGAGGATGGAGCAGAGCGAAGATGCGTCAGGATAATAAGTCAGCAGCACAACTAATGCTTTTTTCCGAACAGAGGTGTTTTTTGCAGTTTCTAGAACGTAACGTTCATTGAACCCTTTTTTTCTCGTTTTCGCCCTGGACCAATTTGGGGATTATTAAACGACCTGTAACGCTTTCAGGTCCTTCTTGAGGGCAGGGTCTTTCCCTTTTCCGAATAGTAATCTAGTCACGCCCCCACAGCACGCCATCTGTAAAAGCCATGCCATCTATGTCAGCAAAACATACTTGAATTACTTGACTTTGTGAATTACTACGAGATTGGACGGAATGCTGAACTCTGAAAAGTGGACTGATGCGGAGGTGCAGGTGCTGCTGGCCATGTACTCCACCGAGGAGGTGCAGAGGGACCTGAAGGGATCCTCAAGAAACATTAAAATCTTCAGGAAAATCTCCAGTGAGCTAGCGCAAATGGGGGTTTGTGTGGCGCTAAAGTCAAGTGATGACGCTATAAAGACCGTTGCTGTGCATGCGTCACTCCCTTACCCCTCCTACCAGTTGCTATGGTCAGTGCAAATGCAAATGACAAAACCAGTTTGGGGGGAGTATAGTTGGTAGAACTGTTCAAAAGTGGACCTATAACTACGTTCCTGTAACTGCTTGGTCGGGAAGTGGCTTATGAAGGCATTTAAACAGCACAGGATGCGGTTTCTGTCTTTTTCATTATTTTTTCAATCTTTGTCTCTCTGTCTTATGTTCTTCCTTCCTCTATCTTTCCCTTTGCTACTTAAATGTTAGTATTTCCCCCACACAGTACAGTCATTAACAGTGTTTTGGTGTAACCAAATAGTAAATTGGAGGAGATTTTATCAACACACTAGGTCGCCATCGCCAACCAGGGCCAGGAATTTTCTCACAGGAATGTTGGGATAATCGGCGACTGGAAATATGTGTGTGGGTGTGTGTGTGTGTGTCAGTCAGTCATTTAAGGAAAGTACGTAGTTCTATTGTAAAGTACATAGTATTAAGTCATAAGCACAAAAAGTGTAATCGTGCCAATATACAAACATGTAGATGGTATGCAGACAATAACAGCATAAGTAATCGCCATGCTCACCTCACGTATGAGCGGTTCTTAATCTGCTATGGAAAACAGGACGGGCACCGCGGTAGAGCAGATTAGAGTTGGTACTAGCAGTGGGTAAGCGGCAAAAGTGCAGATAGTCTACACTGTGTCACAATACAGGGATCTTGATTCCCTTTTTTCAGCCTTACATGGCATGGTGATGGTGCAAGCTTGCTTTTGATGAGACACATCCACAGCAGCCATATGCCTGGTTTCCAGAGCCACACTCAGTGCCTGACACAGGACGCCTACTCTGCGATTGTCAGGTATTGTTGTACAGCCATAATAGAGCAACACAATTCAGACGTCAGGACCTCTGGAGAACATCATCTCTTTTTAATCGAGGGAGCGGAGTCCTACTTTAGGGCCACTGAATATGTGCGTGTCCATGTATGTGAAGACATTGAGAAGATGCATAAACCTAAACCTCTTGGGGGAAAAAATCCTCAACCCATTGTTGCTTTCTTTGAAGAGGTGATTTGCATTTCCCACTTTAAGCCAGCATTAAGTGGTAGAAAATGCAGGCAGAGCTGTTGAGCTTTTTGTATAAGTTACTCTGCATTTATTAAGAGATATATCTATATTATTTTTGTCTCGTATAATCTGCTATGCCATTCTGTGCAGTACATTCACAAGACCTTTGGCAGGTTGAATGTAAGAAATACATTATTTTGATCACTTGCAAAGGCATTAATGAAAGGTGGCATTTGTATTCAAACTCGTAGTGCATTCACCATCAAAGAGTGTAGAAGAAATCCAGACGTCTCTACTTAATTTAAGTAACAAAAAGATAGGTAGGGTGGAGAAGATTAAGTGAAGGGAATGCAGTGAGAGGAAGAAGATTTCCAGATAAAAAGTAACCTCTGGGGATTAGCACTTTCATGGAGTATGCCCGCAGGAAATTAACCCTTAAAATATTACTTCTATTACTGCTAATATAAAATTTATGTCAACTGCCTTGTTTTGTTGCTGCTGCACTATTAGCATTTTGGAAACACGAGTGCTGATAAAGTTACCTCGAAATTGAACTATAGCAGACAAATGTGCCCAAGCATGCCTCATGCTTTACCAGAACTCATTTAACTTAACTAAAAAAAAAAACTAAATATGTATTTTAGTTGCCAGTTGTCTTTGAGGCACAACAATGTTAATCCAATTTTGTAAATTCTTATTGGAGACGTCAGCAGTTTTACCAAACTAAATGAAAGAGGTACTGCTCAACAACAGGACGCGCACTTCTGTACTAAATACTAACTATTTGAGTACATAGTGCCTTCACATTGTTGAAGTGCGGTCAAATGCAGTACACTTAAAGTACCCGGATGGTGCTCTCAAAACGTCCAGAAAGTTGAGTGTAGATCGATGGACACTTTCCACACTTAATCGTAAGGACTCTGCTACACCGAGTGAATAACTGACTGCATGTTGTGTGTAGCAGTGTGTGTGCAATTCTTATTGCACACACACTGGTCTGGTCACGCGGGTATTGACTGTCAGAGTGATGTACAATGTTGTCCCCATGGTGGAATACTGCTGCAAATTATTTGTTTAAGATTGTTGTTTGGGCATTTTAGGCCCTTATTTCTGACAAATAGGCTCCCCTATGGCTCATCTCCCTGTGACTGCTGCATCTTGTCCAGCAGCTCCTCAAACTTTCATAAACGGGGCCGTTTTTAGCTCAATTTAGGGCCCGGTTACTAACTTGACCTTTTGTTTGTGGTGTAACAAATTCACCTCTAGTCTCTAATCTTTTCAGATGAATTTAAATAAAAAGGTTGATTGATCATATAATCATTTTCAAAACTGTTAGTGTTATTTCTGTTTCAAAAAGCAGCAATAAATAACACATTTAAATCTAGAGTGTTCATGCAATTTGGTTCATTAGCAGTGACATAATAATCGTGATAATCAGGATACCATGATTATTTTTTTTTAAATTTATAATTGTTGCGTCCCAACTGTAAACATCTGAACAGTTTTGGAAGGATTGCAAATACATTTGCAACTGTTTATTCCAACAGCTGTAGCACATTGAAAATTATTTCTCTGCAAAGACGCACGCAGCTCATTTGCAAGCTGCTGTTTCAAGCTGGCCCCAGAACTGGCTCTCCATATCAAAGACCAATATGAAAAATTCCTTCTCTTGATTGTCACTTGCCCCATCACCACTATGAAGTAATATTGATGTTTGCTCAACCTGAGATCAATGGCTTTTCGTACCTCATTAGGCCGGGTAGAAATGGTGTTTACTTTGTTGTCTTGGGGTCTATAAAGTCTGGGACCATAGACATCTGTGATGCATGCTAACAATGCCGCTCTCGGGTGTTTTGTAGCGGCTCAAGGTCAGGCTAATATCACTCGGGTCTTGGATTAACTGCCCTCCAGAGGTTTTTCATCAGCGTGAAACGGACAATATATACTTCGCTGTTTGACGTTGGAGAGGTTGCTTTTCTGCCCCTCAGGAGTTGACAACATCATTTCAAAGCTGTGGTCACTGGCTCCGTGTCCAAGGTTGAATGTTCAGGAAATGACCTGGTAAAGTGAGATAAATTCTCAATTTTTTTATTTTTTTATTTCAAGCTTCTCAAGAGAAGTCCCTCAGAGACGGTACAAGGCTTGTATGTCTTACAACTGAACAGCTTACACACACATTTTCATATGACTCTATTGATTGCTTTGCTTTAAAAATATGAGCTGGGAATTGCGGTGCCCCGCTCCTTGTTCTGAGCTAGACTGTCGGCAGAGTGTAATATGACAAAGTCAAATAGCATGACTCACCAGAGATTCTGTAGTGGATCAGTTGTTCTTAACGGATCAAGTGTTTGTTAAACATAAAAGAATTTCAAGGTAAAAATATAAGACACTAACTTTTCTTCTCCGGTGTTTTTCCTTTCCTTTGGTTTTGACATCTTGTCATCTGATTTAAATAATAAAGAACCAACAGACTAGCTATTATATTTAAGGATTTCAACATGAATCTTTGGATAAGATTTCTTTATTAATGTATTACAGCCACATTTTTCTTTTGATCAACTCTAAAGAAACGTGGCCCATTGGTTGACATGCTTCCAGTAACAACAAACTACTTTTTTTTAATTTTGTTTTAGAAATTATTAATGGAAACTTCTCCCACACATCCCTCATCTGTTTGTGTGTCTTTGACTGAATAATTTGTGAGCTTTTCATTTACTTATTAGTGCTATAGTACTTACTTACTTTTTTACACTTTACTAGATGGTCTTAATGACTAATTGATCATTTGAATAGTTTCCTGTTGAGTGTCAGCAACCACTGCGCTGGTTAGCACAAAAGCCAACACCTAAAAAAAAAAACACATTACAGACTTATTCAAGTCACGCTGGATGAGGTTTCAGTAAAGAGCCTTTGCCAGATGGGTTTCTGGGAAAGGATTTTCAGATAATACTACACTATAATGTGTCTCCTCCTTCCACTCTGTGTATCCTCTTATTGTTCTATTCACGTCACAGCCTCTGTTCTTCTGTAGGGTTAAGGCTGTCTGCATATTATGTTTTATTACACTGAACTTGATAGCATCTCTATTGTACTGAAACAGCTGGACATTCCCCTCTGTCTCTGCACAATAGCACTCATGTACAATACCCACCAGATGCACTGTTACATCATGTATATACTAGGGGTGTCACAATTTTGTTTTTAAAATGGAAAATCGATTACAATGAAATTTCGATTCGACTATCCAAATAAGAAGCAGGATTGTGGATTCCCCCAGTATTTTTTCTCTCTCCACCCCCCAACAACTTAAAAAAACGACACAGAGTAGCTTACTGGCTGGTAGCATGTAGCTAGAGACACAGGGTAATGTTCTCTTACAGCTTGCCTTTAACAGACACCATAGGCGCTGCCTGAGTTGGAGATGGAAAAACCACACAGCTGGGGCATCTTCCCACTCCCCTGAAGTCACCGGTGTGGCAACATTTTGCCTGGTAGCAACACCTGTCATGCCTGTATCTATGGGCCAGTTGTTCAAAACTTTAATCTCGATCAAAATTATCTGGATTTGGAAATCCCGTTTTTTGCTATTCAGGATCAGGTAATCCGTCTTACTTTTATGCCGGTTTTATGCTTCCATTCATAATTTCTTGTATGACCCCTCATCTGAGCCACAACAGATAAAAAAACAAATCTACATTAACAAATACATTGTGGATATTTTGAAAACATCTTTAAAAAGGGCTAAAAGTCCAATAGGTAACAAAATAAAGAATGTTCAGGGCTCTTCATCTGAGGAGGAGAGACCAGAAATTATTTTTGACAGACTCGTCTCTGATGATTGTTTTTTTGAAATGAATATACGGTGATGAATGACAGAAAAATGGAATATATTATTTTTGTTTGATATTGAAATCTGTTTGGGGGATTTTCATGGGGACAAGAATTTTTATTTTTATTTTCACTTTACTATACTGAATAGCTTAATTGGTAGCCTATGTCTACATTATCTACTTTATCACTATTACAAAGGTAACACAAGTCAAGTGTATAAATAAAAGTGTATATACACTAAATGAGACACATGTATTATTTGACCAGTTTTAAACATTTTCTTCCTGGGATCCTTGTTGAAATCCTACCTCCTGTTGAGATCAGGATAATCCTATTTTTTTTTTGGATAAAAGTTATCCAAATCCTACTGACAAGTTTTGAACAACACAAACTGAAGGTTTGATCCAGATTAAAACTAGGATTGGATTCCGGGATCTAATCTGATTACAGATTCCTTCTTTTCCTTTGAACAACCCATTTTCAAGATTTGATCCAATCCGCTAACCAAAATCCGATAATTTGTCTTTAAACAACTGGCCCTATAGGATTACTTCTCCAAGGTCAGACCAGTTATCTTTCCCAGCTTCCCTTTTTATCCTCCACCTTTCTTATTCTCTACCCCTGAGCTACAAAAAAACAATCACAGCTGGAAGGAAACAGAAAAAAGATGAAGTGGTTATTTAATATGGTTTGTGATTGATCTCTATCACACAATACGAATCTGATGCTTTATCTTCTTGTAAAGATGCCCCATTATTTATAATTGGATACGGGAAGACTCTCCATTTGTTACTGTTGTCAGTGTCCCCCCTCCCCCGCTGTTTCAAACAGCTCTATGTAGTGACAGACATGCACCACTTTGTAACACACGTTATAATGCTCATCTAGCTGCTAGCATGGCACACCCTCATACTCTGCTTCTGACTGGCTTGTAGTGCTAAACTAGGTACTGCGCATGTGCAACTCCCAACAAAGATGGAACAGAAGTGTAATGTCTCACTCTGTAGCTAAAACCGAGAGCTCAAAGCACAGGGTGAAAAGAGGAGCTGCAGCAATGTGCACTACAACAAATGTATGGTGTTTTCTGAAAATGAAACCACATAAACCTATTCTGGTGAAACCTCTAAATACAATTATGAACCTGAAAATTAGTATAATATGAGCACTTTAAGCAAAATCTCTTTCTTTTTTTAAGTTGATTGTTTTACATTATAATCTGTCTTTTCAGTTTAGTGCCTCTTTGACTGTTTTTGTGGCCCGGCATTCTAACATGTCTCCTCTGTCCTTTCCCCTTTTCTTCCATGACGTTTAAATATTCTGATGAAAATGTTTATCACATGGTATAGTTTAGTACAAGCCTTACAAAGTCCTAAGGGAAGAGAAAAATAACAGTACCTATCAAACCGGAAAATAGGCGCCTGTGTATCAACACAAATGAGGGACTTCAGTAAAGCCACTAAACTCCGACAGAAACATTTTTCATAAATTAACTGTAATAGAATTCAAAACAGATGTTGTCACAATTGCTACTGAATAGCCATCCCTGCACTCCTATACCATATTTCTTTAGGCAAGATGTTGACTGTTGCTCATTATAAAGTTATATCATCAAAGCCTTTCTCCCTGCAGCTTGGGAGTGAAGCCTCCTGGGCACCAGATGGTCCCTGGGGTCCTGGCAGGTTGACAGCCCCCTGATTCCTGCAGGCTTCTTCCAAAGACTAAGCCATTTAGACTCCCTGTCTTAGCAATAACATCCGGCTTTTCTCTCTCTCTCTCTCTCTCTCTCTCTCAATACTCTATCACAATGCCAGTATATGTACTGATACACACAGATCTACACAGACAGAAGTATGAGAAAAACATTATTAGACAGGAAGTAAGATATGATAACCGAGGTCGTGCAGGTTTACAGCTCATGCATTGTTCTATATATCTAATACACAGAGGTATCCTTTTTACTTCTTCATCTTTGTCTGATCCAGACTCACCAGCTCTGCTTCTATGTTGCTCACTCACTGAATCCCCCAGGCTCCGAGCTGATTATATTATGCCCTGCTTGTGAGAGAAAGATGTTGATGCATATCACACACACACACACTCTCTTATCCTTTCATGTTTCATTCAAACTGCGTTCCCTCCCGTCTCTTAATCTTACGCATGGCCACTTGCAATTTGTTGCCCTAAGCATCATCCATAATGCCAGCATATTTACTTTTGGTAACCTCTCTGTGGGAAAGGATATTTTGAGGATGCATACTCCTGAAAGGGACTACTGGTGATAAGCAATACACAAATGTCTGTAGAGGAGCCCTTCCAAGACTCAAATTGTTTGTTTGAGGTGCTCTTTGAATGGGACAGTCATATATTGCAAAACTCCAAGGCACTCTCACTGGAAAAATCTAAAAGCCTTTATTGTTATGGCTTAGTCATCTCAAACCTTTAAAAACAACTCTTTTGCCACACAAGCCTTTGTTGACTCCTTAACAAAGGTGTGTGTGCCGAAACGTATCACTCATTTTTTAAGGTTCAAGATGACTAAGCTATAATAATAAAGTCTTTTTTGATTTTTTCCAGCGAGAGTGCTTTGGATATTTCCTGAGTTTTACTATATGATGATAAGCAATGTTTGATGTAATGGTTGTTTAAAATAGAAATGATCAACTTTTAATTTCTGCATAGAACTGTGAAAATACTTTGCTACAGACTTAACGAGGAGGTGGAAGATGGTGGCTTTGGCGAGCTTTAAAGGATACAGGTCCACTGTTGTCCCAATGTTGTGTGTGTGGCTAAATGCTAATTTGCAGCAAATCATTGTTGCTTTCATCTGATGTGAAGTGGTGCCAGGGCTTAGTGCATAAGACGAGCTATCTAACGGCATTGATCAACACTTTATGCTGAACCCACTAAAAGTGTGGGGGGTGGGACGTTTTTTGTTGTTGTTGCAGGGATTAACGTATTTGATCTCTCCTCTTTCTTGCAAAGGGAGGTGAGAGAACAGATTGCGAGAGTCTGATGTTATCCATCACAAATGTGTGACACTGCAGGGGTCCAGTTAGCGAGTGTTTTTGCCATCTTTTTGTCGAAGGCGTCAGCATAATGCAATGACAGACGCTCCTCAGGGTTCATTTCTTGCATCTCAAAATGTTGCACAGGCGGGATTCTTTTGAGGGATAGCGAACCTGGGTTGCAGTCAGGTACTTCAAACACAGCAGCAATATGCTAAACAAATGCTATAAGTTGCCCACTTCAACACACTGTGGCTTTTTTGTCATTGTGTGTGCATGTGTTCGATGAGCTGTTTGTTGGTGTTTCTGGCTGCTGGCAACATGCTTATTTGCCCTGCACAACTTTTTATATCCATACACCCAGTGTACACACAAACACACACACCACTACATTTCCTTTCTCACACACACAACCCTATTAGATTGCAAATATCACACTGTTCCAGCAAACTCTCCGTAGCCAGCTGCAGGATGTTTTGCATTAACCTCAGCTGCAGTAAATAACTGAATGTGTACTTTTTCTATAATTCTCTGTAACAAGAAAATGTGTGTGTGTGTGTGTATGTGTGTGTTTTGAAACACTGACATAGTATTATGTAAATAATATACTATGCCACTGATAATATAAAGTGACAGATGAGCTCAGCTGAGAGCCAAGAAAACCAATGTGGTTATGATTGTGTCGATAGTCAACTGAAAATGAGGGAGTGCAGTAATTTGTTATTTTAAAAATGTTGCCACGCTACCGTCCCTTTACAAGCCAATAAAGGTCAGTCGTTTGGTCGGCCCACCACTTTGGTCCAGACTGAAATATCTCAACATTTCCTGGATCGATTGGCACAAAAGTTTGTCTGATTTTGTTTGACTTTGGTGGTCCCCTAATCTTTCCTTTAGAGCCACCATGATGTTGACATTTGTGGTTTTGATTGATATTAACAGCTATTGGATGCATTGCCATAACATTTCTTACAGACATTTATGTTTTCCATAGCGCCACCATCAAGTCATGTTTAATTCGTCCAATACTTTGGTTAATGGTGAAATATCTGCATGTTAACATGCTCAACAATTGAGCGCACATCTATTTGTGTAACTCATCAACTGAGAAATAACTTCAATTACTTCACTCTCTCTGATGTTTAAATTTCCTTCTAAGTTTAATGAGATAATTTCAGAAACAATAGTTTTGCTTCTTTCAGACAAACTTTAACAAATCCATAGTGCGATTTTAATAAAAACTCAAAAGGTAACTCATACCAGGTTTGAAAGTTCAATTAAACAAACCTTATATCAAAGGCATCATTTCAATTTTCCATCATTCTCAAGAGAGAGGTTGCCATGGAGTTTTCCTGTGGAGGGAACAGAGTAGCATGAACAGAAGAGCCCAACTTTTAATCAACTTGCATGCACATTACATAATACTCAATTTTCATAGAGAATCCAAAGCTGATATTTAATTACCACACCTGTCTTGAGGAGTCCTCATTTTGCCTTTTCTTTTTCATTATTTTGCGTTTCTCTTTGGACCACAATCTTTTCTATCTTGTCCTCATTTGTACACGATAAAGATTTAAGCAACCCTTAGTGTAAATTACCTTGAGGGCGTTGGAATATGCTTTCAATTTCTTCCATGGCAAATTATACAGATCCCATGAACAAATGCAGATGGGTAGAGATTTCTATTCAACGCAATACAATATATAACATTCAGCAACTGATGTCTGATGTCTTAAGTCTGATGAATCTGAGTCATACATTTTGTTTATAATCCTCTAAAAGTAATGAATTGTAATAGATGGAGTGAATCTACGTGAATGCATGCATATGTGTCTGTATTTGAAAAGGCTGCCAGATGTGTGATTAAAATGGATTGTTTTGAAATTTGAAATGTTGTGAACCTAACCCAAATGCATTATTGAACTAAAGCTAAAAAATGAATTTCATGCATAACTGAGCTCCACCTTGAATCACCTCCTGTAGTAACCTCGATGAGCTCTAGAGGGCAGAAGGGTTAATTACACCAGACTCACAAAGTCTATCACCAACACATCTAATCAATCTCCGTCTGACTAGACCCAGCTGAGTGCCATGGGTAACGGCGGTTATTGGATTCCAAGTTCCTCAACAGGTCGCAAATCCCCTGAATAACATTATGAATCCTTAATGATCCCAGCATGGGGTTAACATTAAGCTATGACAAGAGAATAATAGTGGTGTCTATGATTTCCCACTGTGTCATGGTTAAAATTAATATCCTCTGGTGTGAACTAATTGGCACAGAGCCTGAGGGTTGAAAGATGAGCTTGATGAGGCATTAGGCTTGTGTATATACAGTAGATGATCAAAAGATGAAAAATAATTCCAGCGGTTTATTTGTTACTTGTGCCACATGGTTAATGTCAGTGATTTGACATCAATTTAATATATGCATATCTGCCTACACTTATCCCAAAACATGAGTCTCATACAGACTTAAACTCAATTTTAATTTTTCTTTCAAATTTGCTGCCGTGGAGTTGTTATCCTTTTTAAAAAAGAAATTCATCAGTGCAGACTTGTCTCATAACTTCATCCGCGACGTTTATGATCCTTTCTGAATTCCTCAACACAGCATAATCCTCAGCCAGTGGGGAAATGTGAGAAAGTCCACAAAGTAATTTACAATCTAATGTCTATTTTCCTCAAGAACAGCAATGGGATGCAACTTAAGGATACTACGGTCACATTTTTCTTATTTACCAAGGTAATAACCAAGAGGCTTTGTATTGAGTTCTATCAACATATTTTTTCTCCCTTAAATGAATGGCATGCTCAGAATAGACAAGTAACATCAGGCCAAACGGATGGTTTCCTACATTCAAAACAGGCACTACACACTCATTTAAAGCTGTAACATCTAACTCTATTTACAAATGCCACAATTTGTAATTTTACAGTTGGAAAAATCGTTTGTATTTAAATTCTGTTGTATTTTGTCATATGTTGTCTTCTGTTAAGTTAAAAGGCAGAAGTTGGGTTACTGGCCCTTTAGATGAACAGTGGTTATGTTTAAGTTTGCTGCATGTAACACATGCAAACACAGACAATACACAGCTAATAGAGTCTACTTTTTCATGTCTCTCTCACAGAGGAAAGAACTGCTGTGAATGTCTGTGGCTCTGGAGCACCTAGGAGACAGTTCATCTACTCTCTGGTATGAGTATCAATACATACTGCCCAAATATATTACTGTGTATATACAGTGAGGACAACAAGTATTTGAACACCCTGCTATTTTGCAAGTTGTCCCACTTAGAAATCATGGAGGGGTCTGAAATTGTCATCGTAGGTAGGCCTACATGTCCACTGTGAGAGACATAATCAAAAAAAAAAAATCCAGAAATCACAATGTATGATTTTTTTAACTATTTATTTGTATGATACAGCTGCAAATAAGTATTTGAACAGCTGAGAAAATCAATGTTAATATTTGGTACAGTAGCCTTTGTTTGCAATGACAGAAATCTAACGTTTCCTGTGATTTTTCACCAGGTTTGCACACACTGCAGAAGGGATTTTGGCCCATTCCTCCACACAGATCTTCTCTAGATCAGTCAGGTTTCTGGGCTGTCGCTGAGAAACACGGAGTTTGAGCTCCCTCCAAAGATTCTCTATTGGGTTTAGGTCTGGAGACTGGCTAGACCACCCTCAAACCTTGATATGCTTCTTACAGAGCCACTCCTTGGTTATCCTGGCTGTGTGCTTCGGGTCATTGTCATGTTGGAAGACCCAGCTTCGACCCATCTTCAATGCTCAAACTTAGGGAAGGAGGTTGTTCCTCAAAATCTCGCATTACATGGCCCCAGTCATCCTCTCCTTAATACAGTGCAGTCGCCCTGTCCCATGTGCAGAAAAACATCCCCAAAGCATGATGCTACCACCCCCATGCTTCACAGTAGAGATGGTGTTCTTGGGATGGTACTCATCATTCTTCTTCCTCCAAACACAGTTAGTGGAATTATGACCAAAAAGTTATATTTTTGTCTCATCTGACCACATGACTTTCTCCCATGACTCCTCTGCATCATCCAAATGGTCATTGGCAAACTTAAGACGGGCCTTGACATGTGCTGGTTTAAGCAGGGGAACCTTTTGTGCCATGCATGACTTCAAACCATGACGTCTTAGTGTATTACCAACAGTAACCCTGGAAACGGTGGTCCCAGCTCTTTTCAGGTCATTGACCAGCTCCTCCCATGTAGTTCTGGGCTGATTTCTCACCTTTCTTAGGATCATTGAGACCCCACGATGTGAGATCTTGCATGGAGCCCCAGTCCGAGGGAGACCAAGCTGCTTGGCAATTTCCATAGTCCTTTCCATCCTTGTGGAGGTGTACAATTTTGTATTTGGTCTTGGCCATGTTAGTAGTTGGATTCTTACTAATTTTATAGGGTGGACAGGTGTCTTTATGCAGCTAACGTCCTCAAACAGGTGATTATCTAATTCAGGATAATAAATGGAGTGGAGGTGGACATTTTGAAGGCAGACTAACAGGTCTTTGAGGGTCAGAATTGTAGTTGATAGACAAGTGTTAAAATACTTATTTGCAGCAGTATCATACAAATAAATAGTTAAAAAATCATACATTGTGATTTCTGGATATTTTTTTTTAGATTATGTCTCTCACAGTGGACATGCACCTACGATGACAATTTCAGACCCCTGCATGATTTCTAAGTGGGAGAACTTGCAAAATAGCAGGGTGTTCAAATACTTATTTTCCTCACTGTATTTCCGATCGACAAATGCCTTGATTGCGGTTCTCTGTTCCTCCTTTCAAAATGAATATGCTGTCAGTATCTTCTATAACAGACACGATGACGGAGTCTACACATCTTAATTCTCCAGCGGCAGCCGTCTTTGTTGTAAACAAATTCAACCCAAGCGCTCTTTGGTGAAGTGGTTGATTACGTTACTGTTGTTCATCTGTCCATCGTATAAAGCCTGCCGTGACAATTTGATTTGTCCAAACAGCTCTGGTATAAGCATAGTTGCTCCACAACAGATCAAATTCAGACCAAACTTCCCAACCTCAATGCTGTGGGAGTAGGCTAAATTCGGCTGACATCCAGGCTAATTACACTCATATTTTCCTCAACTTTCCCCTCTTCATCTCTTAGCCCATCTCTTCTTTCCCTTTTCCCTGTCATGTCTCACTGTCACTTATCTTTTCTTCTTTCTCACAGGCAGCTCTTCTACCCTCTTATCTCTCTCCTCTCCTCAGGCGGTCCCTTTCTCTGCCCTCCCTCCCTTTATCCTCCTCCCAGCCTGTGTGGCTCGCTCTGCTCCATTGCCCTTTATGACCTGTAGTCCATGCTTATTAAACAAGGTGCCTGTGCCATTAAGAGTGGAAAATGAGCCCTAATGGCAACGCTGCTGGCAGCGCCTGCTGCCTCAATTCCATTTTGCACTTATGGGCAACGCTACATTAGCACCGTAATTTGAGTGGCCTTGCTTCGCCGCCTCTGAAAATATTTTCATAATTTACCTTTCCCTCCACTATCCTTCCATTGTCTCCGGATTGGTGGGAAAGGCTGTCCTGGATTGTCAGGTAGTCGGTCTTAGGTGAAAAAAAACAAGGGTTAAAGCAAGGTAAAGCTACTATCAAGGGGACCAAACCTCTTTTGTTTTTAACCTCCCATGCCCCATGATGAAAGAACCTCAATAAATCATGTCAAATAGCAGTAGTGGTGGGAGTCTGTTGGTGGGAGCAGAAGTGGCACAGAGAGTTGAAGGTTCCCTAGGATGGCAAATTGATTTATCTTGTAGTCACTTATGCTTTGGAGGACAAATCAGCGAGGACAATAGAACAACTCTTGGTACTTGGACTGGATCATTATAGGAATCATCCTGTCTATCATGAGGACGTCTCTCAATCTCATAGGTACTGAAGGATACATTTCAGGGGCATGCCATTGGCTTATTAATGTCTCAACTGGAATCTCAAACAGGAATTACATTTCCTTTTCTTTACATATCAGCACTGGATACACTACTATAATTTGTTTATCTAGTGTGTTGTTGTGGTTGATGATTCCATAGTTTTCCAGCAAATTGCCAAAAATGTTATGTTCAAGTAACAAAACCTTCTAGCGCCTGTAGGAATTTGATCTGTAGTCTGTCTGGAGCAAAGGAGGTAGTAGTGTTCGGTCAGCCAGAAAGTCTGAAGAGGTTAGAGTGGTTCTATGACTAACAAAACCTTAGACTTTGACACAGTAGATTTTAGTTGTCTTCCCGTTTCCTACTGACAGTTGTTCCCCAATCTCCACCACACATGGTTGTTATTATAACCTCGACCAAGAAGTTCCTCTGACCTGAAGTAATTATAACCCAAACCCTAAGAAAGTAATTTTTGTGCCAACAGTCAGTTACAAAGGATGTATTTTATCATTAAATTAATGACTTATCACACACATGCTTTGCAGCCAACTTACTGGTGTGTATGTGGAAGTGTTCTGTTAAAGGGGATGTGATGTTTGCCTGTCTCTCCTCTCCTCAGGCGGTCCCTTTCTCTCCCCTCCTTGCCTGTACAGGTAGCAAGGTCCGGCTATTTAATAAAAGGAACAGGTTTCCCACTTCTACACTACACACAGACTTTTGGCTCCTGGTGAAAATCTGTTACAGCATTATTAAATTGTGTTGCCTAATTCTGTGTACAATGTATTAGATTAGTATATCACTGCCAGCAGGTAAAGCACTGTGGCACATTCATTGAAGTTAATAGACAGCTACAGTAGGGTTAAGAGAGCTGTGGAAGCTTCTGTCAAACAAACATGGCATTGAGGTTGTGTACAAATTGCTAAGAGCGAACTGCATTTCTCAGCCTCTTTGCTTCACACAAAAACACATTCAGACACACACTGAGACACTGGCCCAGAGTCACAGAGCAGGAGGTTCAAAGTCAGCAGAAGTTGAGAAATTAGTCATGTAGTGCCTTGAGGCGCTGTGTGCATGTGTGCGTGTTTGTCTGTATCTGTGAGAACTTTGCTTCGGTGAGCGTGGGAGTGTAAAGATTGTAGAACAGATTTTGAAGTCATTGTCTGACCAATATGTGAATTAATGTTTTGTATTTAGTTTTGCTTTCATGCTCTGTGTACGTGTACAAGTATGTGGGTTAATACATATTTTTAAACAAGATTGAACATCCCATATTCACTTCTAACATGAAAAGATCACACCAGTGGCAGCTGATTAGAGCAATACGTGCCAGTGAATGGTTGTGTGCATTTCTTAACAAAACCACAACAGTAGTAGAAAACGGTAATAATGCATCTGACAATAAATATACTGCACTAACTAAATGAGAATAACTGGCTACGTGGAAGGTAGGAAAAGTAAATTAAAAATGTAAATTCAGATATACTCTGATCAATAATTGCACATTGTAGTTGATCCTCTGGAACACAATCTTTTTTTGGTGTAGTTTTTATATTTCTTTCTTTTTTTAAATTGATCCTTTCATCCAAAGTAAAATTCCTTATTGTTGTTAATGTTGTAAAACTGGCTCAATTTGGTTACGTTTAGGCACAAAAACTACTTTAAATTTAGAAAAACATCTTGGTTTGAGTTCACATCATTACATTCTCCCCTTTTGTGGGCAGCCTTCTCACTCTGACATCTCTCCATTAATACATGTATAGTCCTGTTTGTGCATGTGTGTGTAGTTTGGGCCTTTGTGTAATGTGCGATATCAACAAACTGTAAAAATGTAATTTCCCCACTGGGGATTAACAAAAAAGTCTCTTCTTTTTCATTTTGTTCCACGTAGAACATGACATAGTTCTGTTTGTTCTGTAAAGGGGATAAAAACAAACTTGATTGTTTTACTTTTACTTACTCTTTTACTTTTTCAAACGGGAGACACGAATGACAAACAGGACATGAACCCCGGTCTGTGTTTGTTAAACTCATCCACCACCCCAACCTACTGCACCTCCATATGCAAATATTTGCTGCTCTTATACTTTGGCACTTTACTTTCTGCTTTGCTTATGTCATATTTACTACTGCCATTAGAAGGCGCTGTCTCTAAAAACGTAAAGATGGGTCGCAATTGCTTCTTGAACATCTTATGGGGTCGTTTTTAATCCTTAACCAAGTAGTTTTAGCATCCAAATCCAAGTCAAATCTTTTTAATTCTAGATTTCATTGTTTTATCTCATGCGTGCATGTACTTAAGCACATGCATAGAATGCTGGCATGCAGTTGATGTGTTTTCCCTCTTGACTGCCTCAATCAATTCTTTATTATCCTCAGCAATTAGGGAACCCTACAATGATCAATGATGCCAATGAGCCTCTCTGTGGGTTTAGTTAGAAGCTTTGTCTACTTTAAATTTCTGCTTCTTTCTTAAAGTACACATTTTATTTGCATGAGCAACAAAACACTGGGTTGACAAATGTTCATCCATTTTCTCTTTGGCTTTAGTATGTTGGACATACAAGGAGTTTATCAATGTCATTTAGCTCTTCCTTGAGTATAAACCACAGTCATCTGGTCTTGCAAACATGTTAAAACAAAGATCATGAATTATTTGCTATGTCCCAGGACCCAGAGAGGGGCTACTGTCAGCTGTCAGCCTGTCAGAGCATCATCTTGACTGCAGTGCGGCTTTGTGTCCTTGATGTTACCCTGCCTACAGTGTAAGTTTTTATGAACTCTTCTGTCAATTTTATTTCTGTCAACAGAAGCAATGACCATTTGTGACACCTGCAAAAATGTCAGTTCCAGTTTGTTTAAGGGAAAGTACTGTAAAAAGTAGAGGATTTTTTGAGGAGAGAGAAAATGTTCTCACTATCTCTGCAACTGCTCTTTATCGGAGTTATTAATCGATGCAAAGACTGCAAACAGCCAACACTGTGAAATGGCCATGAAACTCAGATGCATGGAGGCATGCTGTGTACACTCAAAAGTGCTCACCCTTACATATTAACGAATGCATTGTCGGATCCATCCTATGAATTAATAATCAGAAAATACCAGCAGTGTCAGTGTAAATGTCTGTCCTCTCTTAGTGGACTGCATTACAAAACCATCTCTGAAAAGCCATATTTCCCTAGGGAGGAGAGGCGAAGGATGGTCCACATGTCCATGTAGCCGTCTTACTTTCTTTCAGCATGTCAGCATTGTCATTTAGTAAATCTTGCACTTCTAATTCTATTTATTTTTTGTTTGGTAAGCATCAATTCATCTACATATTTATCAAAATACTGAGACTTTAAAAACTGACTACAAACAGTTGTTTTCATTATTGCTTAATTTTCCGATTAGTTGTTTGGATCTATAAACTGGCAGAAAGAGCTCAAGGCAGCATCCTTCAATGTCACGTTTCAACAGTCAAAAACCCAAAGATTCCGTTTGCAAAGAAAAAAAAAAAAATATTACAATAAACAAGCAAATTTGGGGAATTTTTGTTTGGAAAAATTACAATTAACAGTTGCCAAATAATTTTCTGTAAATCGACTTGATTAATTGTTTCAGCCCTAAAAATAAATATATTTTAAAAAATCAAAAAGATTCAAATTCAATATGATTTCTACATTCCCATAATGTATCATGGATCCATTTGTGGACCGAGTGAACATCTTCCAGCCACATATTTACATATATTTAACTAATATGTCTACATTTTCCAACAATGCCAATTATCCATCCGTGTGTGTGTTTGTGTGTGTGTGTGTGTGTGTTTTCAGGAGAGGTTCTTCACAAATAATATATTCTGCTCAGAGTACCAAGAGTTGGCCACAGCCACACTAAAAAGAGATAATCGGCAATCACGGTGAATTAATAATCCCTCCCTACTGTTTTGCTTTATTCCACTGCCTGAGGGCAAAGAGAGGGAAATGAGGCTGCAGTGTTTCTCTTCTACCTATTCTTCTCTCACCTGCTCTTTAAAGACTCTATTGTTCCCTTACTTCATCATACTTCAGACATCTCTGATCCTTTCAAGTGATGCCTTCTTGATTACACAGAATAAATACTTGGCAAGTGTTTTTTTCCCTCTTCCCCCGAGGCAGGTAGACTTTGGTCATTACCATGATAAGGTAAATCAGACTGTAAAGTGTTGCTTTGCTTCAATAGTAGCCCTGAAGAAAACCGCTGACAGAGGCCTTTGGAAGCTCATAGGCTCCGCTTGACTCCTGTAAATTGAGTCAATCCAGGCAGTTTGGTATCTTGATGAGAAAGTGGTTGGCAAGTGGGTTTACTCATTTCTGTAGAAAACTAAAAAAAGAGGCTAGAGTTGACTAGTTGGACGAGACTGCATATCATTGGTGTACCTAACATAGTGGCAACTGAGTATATCTTATGAATCTATTTGCATTTAATGGAGTTTTGCAATGTTGCTTTTTTCTATGTTAATCACTTATAATACTTGTGTGCCTTGCTTTAAAATATGTTGCATAACCAAGAAGATGAAAGATTGACTTCAAACAGTGCAGTATTATAATTATATTTCAGCACAGTTTCAGGTACAGCAAATCCAGCCTGGTTTTCATTTAAACCCAACCAGACAAATCTGGATAGTACCTCCAGAAAAAACAACACATTTTTTCACCCCACAGTACATACCGTTAAACTGCTCTGCTAAACTGAACTGCTTTGTAGACCACTCAGGGTTTTGGCTCTTAACATCCTGCTGGTGGAGGGAAAGTGATCCAGGTCTGACTGCAGGCAGCTTGGCCACTGAGCCTAGGTTGATGACTCACATCTCTCTCTGAGCCTCCCAAAAGCAGTTCGATACCTGCAATTACTCATCATTTCAGGGCTGAAGTCACACCCCTGTGGCCTCTTTTTGGCAGTGTAAAGGAAAGGGTTTCTATGATGTTTGACATGGCTGTAAATGATGACATGAAGACGAGAGGTCTATGAGACGTTTTAGAGGATGACTGGTAAAATCTTCAGTCTACTTTTTCTAAATTGTATTTCATCTATACTGTGTCTTGTGATTTTTTTCACTGTGTCACTGTGAATAAGGAAATATTGACAAAACACCTGGCAGAAAATTGTAAGCACCATATGTCGGTGTGTAAAGTAGCAAATGATAACACCATTAAAAGACCTTTCTTCTGTCCGACCTAACAGTGCTGTTGAAACACGTTTTCCAAAAGAGATGGTATTCAATTCTGACCTCTTGCACATTGATTTCAAACAGTGCTCAGAGCAAAGAATCAGAAGCTATATGCCACTTTATATTTCTCGCCACTAGAGTAAATTCATGTATTACTTTCACCTTTTTTCACTTACAGAAATTTATGTTAAATTAATGTAAGGAATTAGTATCAAAGATGCTATTTTTAAGTTCAGAGTTAACCAAGCCCTGGGTATCCTGCGCTGCCTTGAAAATGAAAGCTCAGATGGGCCGATCTGGAATCTTCCCCCCTTATGATGTCATAAGGGGCAGGATTACCTCCCCTTTCTCTGCTTTGCCCGCACAGATAATTTGGCCCACCCATGAGAGAGAGACATCATGGCTTTCAAACAAGCAAAGTGGCAGTTGGTCAAAGCCACACCCCCAGCCTCCACCTTTCCCCCCCTCTCTCCTCCTCAACAGACAAAGAAATGGCACATCCTAAGGAAAGCTCATTGTGGGACTGACTCTAGTGGCTGTAATTCTGCACCAAGGCTGGATTTCAGGAAAGAGACTTCTGATACCCTAACAGGGGACCACTAAGGTCTATATAAAAGCACTATTTCATAGAACCTTTAATATTCATCCATACCAACATTATGCACACAGGGGAAAACAAAGCAAAGGACTTTCACTCAATGTGAAATTGTAGTTCTTGTTAGAGAGGTGGAAAAGAGGAAAATATGTTTGGAGGGCACTTTGTGGGCATTAATTATCCCTAAAAAGCTGTACAGTGACAACATGTGGCAGATGCAGTTAATGCCACAGCCTAAAAAGACATGGTTATTAAAGTTGATGCAGAAAAATGCCTAGCGCTACACCTAGAAAGTGCTTTTGCCACGGGACATCAGAGCTGACCCCCATCCTGAAGTGGGACAGACACTGCTGTCGGTCTCCATTTGCCACATCAACATTGCAAAACCAGCCATTGTACGTCATTACGCGCCTTTTTATACTCATCAATTTGGTTGTAGCTAAAAAGCTAAGTGTGTGGGAATTTATTTAATTGTAAATGACAAATAGTTCTGCGCAAGGATCATGTATGTAGTACAACTTTATTTGTATTACACCTTTCACAATAGTTAAAACATGCTTTAGAACTAGGCTACAATAAAAAAACATTTAAGACAAAAATAAAATGATCTAAAGACATAAAAATGAACACTGTATAAAACACTATCTTCTAAAATAATCTATGGATTAACATTAAACTGGAGTTTTATATAATTATAGCACAACTATAATTATACTATACTCTCTCAGCTTCGACAGTGCCATGAGCAAGGGAGAGAGAGAAACTAATTATAAAGCTACCTTGCGATTTATCGCAGGGTAGCTTTATAATTATTTACCCTATTAGCCATTAGTGGTCGACACAGTGCCCTGGCTGGCAAAATTAGAATCCTTATCTGAATGTTCCAGAACCTTCACTTTATTCTGAAAGAATGGGAAAAAGCAGCAGGAGGTGCACTAACCTTGTCCCTAACCAGGAAGCAGTGGGTGTACAAGGACATTTTGAGGACATGTCAGTGTGTGGCACCAAGATGTTTTTGCAGTGCAGTGGGAGATTCCAGATAAACTACTGAATGTTGAATTCATTGTGAAAATCTGGTTAAATTGTTGTACTTTTGCCTCTATTTTGATGATCTTCAGGTAGGTTAATTTCAAGGTCATAATAATTTAAATAATTCATTTAAAATGATTCCAAGCATGTCGTCATGTAACACATCACAAAATCTTTTAGTCACTTCTAACAGCAACAGGCATGGACAGTTTGATGCAGGTGGGAATCTGCTTTCCTTTTAACAGATCTTTGAACTTCATTTTACATCTCCTCATAATAGGTGTGGTGATATGTTGTAATGACATAAAGGGACACAAGGACAGAGTTGACCAATATGTTTAACATTGGAATCCAGAGGCAAATGGTTAGGGGTATAAAGATGAGAGGGGTTGAGCTTAAAACTAGCACCATATACTGTATATTGACCTCCCATTGACAGGGAGGGCTTTCATTGCCCCCCTCTGGCTCCTCTGGGATTTTGACCTTTCCACTTCAGTAGGAGAATAATTGAAGTAGAGACTGCGGGAGTTCTACAGAGCACAGCCTCCATGTTCCACTCTTGAAAAAGCATCCACTATTGAAAAAGAGATGTTTAATCTCAAAAAGAGATTTTTAATCTTGAGTCTCTCAGTTAAATAAAGGTAAATAATGTTGATGTACAGTGCGCACAGAGTACTGTATCCTATTGTATTGGGTTCAGGTGTTGTAGGCATGGGAATGTTTACTCTTTGAAGTTTCTGTAGTTTGATAGACAAAAAAGAAATCAAGGACTAAAAAGAATATAGAAGGAATAATATTGTTTAGAAAAGATTTAGTGACAACTGATAAAAGGAAAGTGATGTGTAAAAGGAAAAAGTGGAGTTATGGTCTTCTTGTAGGTGTGGTAGAAGCATATGGTGGAAAAGGGCAACTTTGGGGACAACAGAGACGGGATGCAGCGGTTAACCTATTTCACTATTAAACACGCTTTAAAAAATTAATCGTAAAAGCTGCACTGTACGTCATGTGTAGTAGTGTGTGCAGTTCATATTAAACCCATTAAACGTTCGTGCTTGCACACACACAACGACACATCAGATGCTGGTTGAGTCACCATGAGTATTGACTGTCATTGTGATTTATAATGGCGTCCCCGCAGTAACTTACTGCTGCAATTTTTTATCATCACATAAAGTTAGCAAACCAGTTAAACACGGAGCACAGCCCACCCCTGACCTCAGAACAGCTGCAACGGGGAATTCAACCCAAGTTGGTAAGCTTGCTAGCGACTTTATTGTTTTTAATGTTACGTTTTTAACTTGTTAACATTACCAGTTAACTAACGTTAGCCTGTTTAACGCGAACAGTAACGTTACAGTTAACAACTAATGAGTCAGAAGCTGACGTTTGCATTCACAGTGAGCAAGCCGATAATAGCATAACGATAAGATGCAACACTTCGCAACAGCTTAAGCATGTCACTGACGTTACCACTTAACGTTACTCACTCTTCTTTAGCGTAGGGTCCAGCATAGGTTTGTGTCTCCACATACCTACGTAAGTAGCCACAGCGTAGATTTTAGCATAAGCTTAGCATAGCATAAATCACGCTTTTATGCCTTGGCAACATGCTGTGCATCTCCGTATGACATCTGCAGCAGCACCTCCAACTTTTAGAAACACCAGGTAGCAGGGCTGTTTTAAGCTTTTTGAGGGACAGGACAGCACTGTTGCTACTAACTTGGTCTTTGTTTGTAGTGTGAGTCACCTCTAGTCCCTAATCTTTTCAGATGAATTCAAATAAAAAGGTTGTTGATTGATCGTATAATCCTTTTCACAACATCCATAAATGTTACTGTTTTATTTCTGTTTTAAATGGCAGCAATACATAACACATTAAAATCTAGAATGTTCATGTAATTTCATACATTAGCAGTGAACTTACTTATTGCATAATCATGAAACCATGATTATTTTTCAAACTTTAATTGTACCAACAAAATCTATAATCATTGCATCCCTAACAGAGACATAAGGACAGACACTGGCACCCTGATAGACCTTACATTCTTTATAAGTCACTTCCTTTCTCTCTGCCAGCCCAGGGAAACTTCAAGTACCTCATCGTCTCAGATGCAGTTGCAGTGGGATAGTGCAATCGTCTGCAATTTTGGAATCATATTGCAGTTTACACACACGTCTCTGCAGTGGCTGCCTTCACACTTTGAATAACTTAGCAGATGGGATTTTGAAAGTTTTCACTTCAAAGTTTGAATTTTCTGATGGTTGGTATAATGAGAGGATTTGTGGTTGCACAGGAATTCCTATGACATCAATGTTTACCATACATTAATGTATTTGTGGCTGGCCGCCACACAATCAGTGTTGACCGCCACATACTGCCGTATATGCTCTCTCTCTCACACACACACAAACGCAACAGACTCTAATGTCATTGATTATTCTACGCACTCCAATACAGTAATGTAGGCGGCGGTATGAGCATTGGTTTGCGATCCGCTAATTAACAGAGAGGTTAATATAAGAAGTCTGCACCTCTTTCTGCGTGTGCACCCCCCACCCCGGGCCAGCTACCAATACAAATACGATCTAATTATGTGGGAAACACTGGACACTATTAAAAACAAATACAAGACTTTTAATACATTAAAAGTGTTTAAAAGATTTGCTGGATGGAAAATGGATTTTACTGGATCTTACAAAAACATGCTAACACTTACCAAAGGGTCTTCGTGTTTTACTGTATGGGTTTATCTTTTCCATTTTCTGTCATGTTTTTGATGCTGATGGTTGTCTCAACCAGACACCAAAGGTTACAATGTTCAATTTCTTTTACTCCACTGTAACTTTTACTATTTTAATCTTTTTATGGAAAGCACTTGGAATTGCCCTGTTGCTGAAATGTGCTATACAAATAAAGCTGCCTTGCCTACATTCTATCTTTGAAGCAATGCACTGAAATCCCATACAGTATTTCTCCTAAATGAGAGACCTGCGAAGGAGAACTGTACATGAAAGCATTAACAAGAAGTTTCAATGTAGAAAAATATCGCATCCCACCATTTAAATTTTTACGATTTTAGGAAGACTCATGTTAAATATTGAAGATGTAAGTTTTTACTTTTTTACACTACTTTTCTAATAAATAACAGTTGCTGCTACTGTATAGAGATTTGAAGTTCAGTCCTGCGGTGATATGGCAGCACATGTGGGTCCTGTGATTAACAACAAGTGCAGTTTAACAGCAAACATTCTTTAAATAGCTTCCTTTTACAACAGAAGAAGAACTGGTATCTGTTTACAGTGCAACCAAACAAACTCACGTAGCTTTAATAAAGAAGTCAGTCAAAATTGCAACAATGATCGGATTTTATGCTTCATAGCAGGACACAATAAACGGCTCACTGTGGCTGCTTTCTCTTGTCCTATCAATTGTAAAAATATTTAAAACTGATCCACAGTCAGAAAAATGTTTTGTAGATGCACTTACCTCTCTGGCAAATTCCCTATTTTCCTGCTACTGCATCACAAGAAAATCCACACCTTGTTTTGCCAGTTGAACGTCAATGAACAGTAATAGTAAGCCTGGAATTGTTAAGATAAAATTAAGAATAGTAACACTGAATTGCATGCATGCCCAATTTACACGCATGAGGGATTTACAGCAATCAAGCCTTCTGTAAATCCCTCATCTGTGCAAATTTGGCAATTTGAATCAAGACTCCGCCACTACCAATGAAATTAGAGAGGTAATTACTGAAGGATAGAATGGCTATAGCTGAAAAAAATTTAAAAAGGTTTGATTTCATGGAAAAACTATTCAAACAAAATGTCCGATTTATAAATGTTATTGTGAAGCCTGATGTATGTATCCTTTCAAAAAACCTCTAATTGTGTAGGATTGAACCACCACATTACATGGAGAGCATGAAAGAGTGAGACTAATAGGAATTGGCTATCAAACTGATGTCTGTTATTGGATTGCCTAGAAAGCGTAAAATCGATACAAAAAAGACTATCAAACACACAAGTGGTGAAACCCCTGCAGCTCAAGGTTCGTTACATAAGCACAGTTTTCACATAAATGCCGTCTGAACGTGATTTGTATCCAAACATAACCAGTTGACTTGACTCTATTGAAACTTACCTGACTGGCATGCTGGATTTTATTCTTTTCATTGCTCAGGTTAAAATGAAACGATACAGGTTAGCACAGCTCCTTTTGAATCAGCTTTTGTGAATGTTTTTTTTTTTGCCAACCAGAGGCAGAAAGGAGAGGCACATATCGAGCAGGTCATGTACAAAAGGGACTGTGTTGACCTTAACACGTGGCACCCACAAGGGAGCTTAAAACACTCTCTTAATAAAGGCCCCGCCAGATAGGCTTGAAATGGGAACACGGTAAGTGTGTGCCCCTGAGCCATGCTGCATTCAGTGTGTGTTCCTCAGTTACCTACAAACACCCTCTCTTGTGCTTGCATGACATTCCCCAAACACACATGTGCGTGCAGTACGTCTCATATCGTTTAGACCATATATCAGAGGGGACATGCTCAAACTGTTTCAGGGGCGTTGGCTGACTTTATAGAGAAAAACGATACCCCCTTCCCTATTGTATTGTAACCGCACCACATGCGGAAGCCAGATGGCAGGATGCATTTTTAGACTACAGTGTACACACAATCTTCTGGAGCAAACAAACTGAGCCTGAAACAGTGAATGTGATATGCAATAATATTCTTTTCAGTCTCAGTCAATATATGGTTTTTACAGTCAAAGAAAGACACTCCTACAACATTGACATATAAAGCACTTTGTCCTCCTGTGGTTAGATGTCTTGGGTGATCACTTAACCTATATCTTGTCCTCTGTGACCACATTAGATTTGAGACACTGCAACGAGTCCAACTGCAGTAACCATGAATCATTTCCATGAACCTGTTCTGACCAAAGTCCTGCAGAGACCGAAACTGTGACAATAGCAGATAAACAAAATCACCTTCTCCCCATGTTGATAGCAGAAGCAAAGCAAAAGATTCAGTCAGAAGATTCATGCAATGAGCAAAAATGATTTTAACTGAATCTGAAAAAAGAGAATGCATTTTTATGACATGCATATTTTAGATGTTTACTTTTCTACTATCTGTAGCAGTTTTTCTGTGATGGCAGGCTAACGTGGTTAACATCCATATACAGCAGTTGCCTCAAAACCCTTTCTGAACTGGCTTTGCATCATCCCTTTAAAATCCATGCTACTTTCTTATTTCTGCTGCTGATTTTTTGTTTGAAACCTTCTCATCAGAGGTGATGCCTCAGCATCGTGTTGAAGGTACGCTTCATACAGAATTCATCATTACTCAAAATAATAGCTTCAGAGTTGCTGTCCCCCGTCCTGTCTTAACAGATTTCTTTGGAGATTTGTATTTTTAGAAAGCAAAATGCAACTACCAAAGGTAGCTATTGTTAGGTTTGCCTCGCCTGCACACAAAAGACTTTGATTTCAAAGTGCCGTCCCCCACACAGCGTTGAGTCAGTTATCCCGAGATTGGTCCATTTCCCCTCATACTGTACATCCACACCTTTCACTCCCCTGAGGCTCCATCTGTTTAAATATTCACACTTCAATCAGGCAGAAGAACAAGTGGCTGTCCTCATTAAGCGTTCATGCTGTTTTATCAAGTTTAGGTTTGCAACAAATAGGGCACTCATTATATCTGAAGAACAGTCAACAGAGCCTTATTAAAGTCTCTGCAGTGGTCATAGTTCCTCCTAAAAAATGCCATTAGCTTTTTCAACTTCAGTCTAGACTCTGAAATAATTTCTCAATTAGACTGCTCACTTGGACCTTTTTTTTTGACATGACACAAATAAATATTATATATGTTTATAATATAGAATATAAATTATGTTATGAATAATTATAGGCAAATCATCTTGCATGCAAAAAAGAGCAGAAAAAACATCGTAGGCCAATTGCACCTTCATACAAGGGAAATCAAGTTTGGCTGAATAGTTTTCTCACCAAACATTTAAATATCAGTATTCTAATGAGCACTCTGTCAAAGACAATGACAGTGGCTACACCAAGGTGCCACTGTACATTTATTTTTCTTATACATAAAAATGAAAAGAATAAGAATTCCCTGTGGCAGTCGCTCAATCAAATATCGGGCATTCACTACTTTCATATCTCCCTGAAGCCCACACATCCACATAATACCTTCATCTCACACAACAGTCTCATTATTTATACAATACCTGTCTGGAAAAGAATATTGGAGATCTGAGTAAATAAGCCATGCAGTGTGTGTCTTGAGGCAGGCAGCACATGAACATTTACTTTAAAATTCCTCTGTGGAGGACAGCTGCCCGGAAGTGAACTGAATCAGTAATGGCCCACATAACAAGAAACCCATTCCTGATACCTGTCATTTACACTGTGGAGGACAGATGCACCTCATAGCCTCTCTGTCTTTCTGTGTCTTCTCTCAACCTGTACATATGTGTTTTTCTTCTTTAACATCAAGGACCCATTCCATGTCTGGGAATATTCAATCCTGTGTTTTGCAGGTTAGCCTTTAACACAAACAAAAATCCATTCAGAGCGTTTTTATGAATCACACTCAAGTCCTTCTAATTTGAAAGAGCATTCTTTAGGGCAAAACCTCCTCTGTTAACTCAGGTTTCAATACATTCTTTGAAACAAAAACAAAAATCATAGGGATCCACAGCCATTTTATTTTCACACTTTTATTTCCACCAATTTCTTTTTGTCACCTCAGCATTTGGACTGTAACATATTGTGTTTGGCTCATCTGAAAGAGTTTTAGGGGACCAGACTGGAGTTTAAGCACAGCCAGACAAAATAAACAACCAGCATATATATAATGCCTCAAATTAGAACTGGGCAATATATCAATATTATATTGATATCGTGATATGAGACTAGGTGTCGTCTTAGATTTTGGATATTGTAATATGGCATATGTGTTGTCTTCTTCTGGTTTTAAAGGCTGCATTAAAGTAAAGTGATGTCATTTTCTGAACTTACCAGACTGTTAACTGTTCTATTACTTGCCTTTACCCACAAAGGTAAAGTAGGTGTTATATCTACATTACTGATGATTATTTATCCAAAATCTCATTGTGTATATATTTTGTGAAAGCACCAATAGTCAACACTACAATATCCTTGTGGTATCGATATTGAGGTATTTGGTCAAAAATATGGTGATATTTGATTTTCTCCATATTGCCCAGGCCTATATCAAATACAATTAAACAGATCTGCATAATGTTGACAATACCACACATTACTCCTGTTTTTTCAACAGTTTGAACAGTGTGCAAAGTAATGTACAGTATATAGCTTTCTTCCTATAAAGACCACCACAGAAGCCACTGAATACAATTTAGTTGTATTATTTGCGGAGGAGAGGCTTGTCACTGTTCCCTCGCTGAGGCTGCTGTTGAAGCCTCTCCGGGGTTTTATGCAGAGAGAGGCTCTTCATTGTGTCGACTCCATCGCCTGTTGGAAGGCTTTGATTTCAATAGTTCCTCATTAGTGCTTCTGTTTGGCAGAAAATTGTGTTGGCTATGAAATATTCAACAGTTCCAATGCGAGTTGAAACGGCCGAGCAGCAAGCAGTTTTTCTTTGGATCTAAACAAGTTTCGGGGCATATTTCACTATTTACTTTGGAGCATACAAAAAGTGTGTGTTGTTTTGTTTTGGGTGATCTCATAAACCAAGCTGCTCTCTGAGGGGGGGAATCAGCCAAAGTGAATGCAAACTTCAATTTGTAAAGGCTTCAATACAAAAAGAAAGCCAAGATCCTGTGGTACTGTAGAATCTGACTGAGTCAAAGAATTACACAAAAATGACAAATGCTCCTATCTGATCACAGATGTTGTCAGATGGAAGGCTGTGTCTAATTAAAAAACACATTGAAATTCAAACCCTAACTTTGCTGATTTATTCAAGGAAGTATCCAACATTAAGCCAATACATGTATGCCATATTTGATGCAGCCACTGAGAAAAAGAAAAGTGTATTTCAGCGTATTTTATTATTAAAATAAGGCAACACATTCCATGTAAATGGCCGAGAGAATTAATCCAAATTACATTTCCTTGATTTGAATTTCAAAAGCGGCTCTGTATTACTAAAATATATTATTGTATTGGCTAATATTAATGTTTTATTAGCTGCCTAAGCTTTGTTCTGACTATGAATGGGCATTATCATGTCATGTGAAAAGAATCACTGCTAAGCCCAGAATGAAGTTAGTACCATTTGTGTTCAGCTTGTTAAGCACATATTCTTTTTAAAGTCAGTCTTTAGATTCACAGTTTCCTTATTCCGGAAAGCCATTTTTATATTAATGAATAGAAGCTGTACCAAATAGCTGGAGATTGTATGCAGTATGTATCTGGGAGGGTGGTACTTGGGGGGGGGGGGGGGGGGGGACATGCAAATGGCATTTAGAATGAATCAGATTATATTATGGAGTTATCACATTCCAGTCCAGTCGGTTATAGTAATTGAAGGTGGTATATGCACATTGCAATTTTGATAAGAAATAAGGCAGGACTGAGGCTGCAGTGCTGTTGGAGCTCTTTCCAACTTCAAGCATAGACCTAAACCGTAGGAATTAATGAAATAACAAGGTGACCACCAGCCACTTTAACATAACCATTAGAGGTTAATGCATCAATAAATGTCCTATGCTGCCACTTGTTTTCATACTTTTTTTATGTCGAACAAGTAAAAGTGTGAGGAGAATGAGATGTGATGATGCAGCATGTACTGTGCTTAATCATTATTTTTTTTCTTTCTTTAACCTTGTTTTGTAATTTAAAGACTGGTGTAATGTTGAAAGCATCCTCTTAAGAAGCTTTGCAGTCTTTCGTCTTTCTATGAACTATTTATGAGATAAATGTTTTCAGGGCCACAAGAGAGACATCCTCAGCTATTGCAAACTGACAGCAACTCTGAGGGCATTGCTTGTAGATAGCCTAGATAGCAATGCCCTCAGAGTTGTTGTCAGAACTGTACCCACATTTTCATATAACCCAAAGTCTTAGCCTAAACCTAATACCACTTCCCCACAAAATATACATTCGGTAACAAAATAGGGTGGTAAGGTCAGCCAGCAAGCTGCCCTGGATTTAGATGCCTATGCAGTTAGCCATAACGGCTATTCAAGGCAGCTACATTCTGCGTTTAAATTAAGTCAGACTCAGAAACAAGGTATTTAAATGATTAATCTAAAAATATAGTTTATTTGGAAAGCTTAAGAAGGTTTTTCTGAAATATGTAATTTAGCAATTTTCCCTAAACTTATAAAACAGAGAAGGGGAGTACAAAGTTAACACAACGCAGAGTCACAATAGCCAAATTTATTAGTGAGGGGAATTGTGTTATTCTAGGAAAAGCTCATAGATTTTTGCACCTGGTGTTTTTTACTTGCTAGGACCCTATTGAATACAAAACATTTTTCTTAATTTTCAGTGCCAAAATTCAAGATGGCAGCCAACATATGCAGTAAAATCACAAAAAAAAAATATAATCTTTTCACTTCTAAAGTCCTCAAAATGGTAAAATGTTTGATAAATGTACTCCTAATAAGATAGACAAGTGAGACACAGACAACCTTCAAAAGATTTATTGCATCATTTGCCAACAAATTTGGGCGGATTGGAAAAACAATTAAAAGAAATCTGCATCTTGTTTCATTATTAGTCAAGAGTTCAACGAAACGGTCAGTCATTGTCACTCAAGTATTTATTCTCATCACTGTCAGTGTCACTGCTGGACTTTTCAATATCGGTGCAGGTCTCCTCAGATCCCTCACACCTGCAAAGTTACGTGCATGGTAAGTTGTTACTCTTTCAAGAACACGTACTGCATTGGCTGGCAAGTCTAGAGCACTTCACATGCTCCACAACAGCCTCAGCGCTTGTGGAAGTGTTGACAGGTGAGGAGCCCATTGCCCATCATCAATTTGCCTCTATTCCAGTGATAGTGCATCAGGAATCTTTGGAGAAGGCACTGTATCTTGTGCTTAAACATTTGCTTGCCAGTGTGCTCTGTAACTGCTCCTGAAGTGGGACATAGTTTTTCCACTCCCTGGTTGGGTTTTAGAGTTTTAAAAATGTTCCACTGAAGGGTTTTAGCTGTTTCATAACCAGGTTTGAAGAGCTAATATGAATTTCTCCCATCCAGCTAACACGTCTGGCAATGGATGAGGATCTACACCAAGCCTACAGAGTGTGTTAATGACATTGTATTCTGCCTCCACGAATGACTTGGAACAAGAAACCTTTCCTTTCCCACGAATATGGCCTGTGGTATCGCAACGTGTGAGTGCATGGAACCCTGGTAATGCTGCTGCATGCTATGGGCCAAGAGCCATGTAAATAGGTTGGAGTTGTATCTTTTGTAGATGATCTACCGTGCCCATGATAATTGTTGAGGTCAGGTACCCTGCATAGGGCAAGCACCAAGACATCTGTGTAGATATGTGGGGTTTTGCCAAAATGGCTTACTGCTACTGCATACATGATCAGTAGAGTGTCCGCCTCTTCTTGTGAGCTCCTCATGCTCACCATGTTAACTTTTGAGGCCATAACACCTTTGTGTGTGTGTGTGAACTGTGACTGGCAGTTTATAGTTAAACAGCTTTGAGCAAGGTAGAGATTTTGTATTTTATATCCCATATCCTGTGCTTTTCCCGCTGTAAAGACCTGTCTCGTTCTGTTTTTCATGGAGTTTGTGATGGTATACTTGTCAGATAATAAGTATATGTCATTGTAGACTCGTGCCTTTCAGCACTTTGAAAGAAGCATTCTGCTAGATCTTAGCAACAGTTTGTCACTTTTCCTGACAACCGTCTCCTGAACAACAGCCATGTCATCCATTAAGATGCTATCCAATGTGTGTGTTGATTGCACTGTGCTACTCTCTGTAGATTGTTCGAAGGATGTGATTTCTGAAACCAGTCCCTCCAGTTCATGGATGAGGGCAGAATTGGCTATAGTGGGTAGCAAAGAACCATCAGGCACCATTAGGCTTGCGTTATAATCAGCAAATTCATGTGTTCCCACAAGTTCCTGCAAGTCCAGTTCTCTTGAGGACTTTGCAATGAGGAGCACTCAAACAAACAGGGAGTTGTGGGAGTTGGGGGTTGCTTTCATCTAAACAACCTCAGAAGATGACTTGAGCTTGATAGTTTTGCATCCATCTTTTCAGGTCAAATACTTCAGCTTCGAGATTGGGTCCCACATGGGACTATTATTTTTCCCTCTGACCCTTTCGTTAAAATACGTTTCAAGTGCTTTTTCACCACGTAACTCTGTGTCCAAAATATCATGCTGGACGGTTGTTGGCATTAATTGCTTAGTGACAAAGTTAACTAATTTCAATTCATATGCATCATCATTCTCTGGTGGGCTGAAGGAGCTTGTGATGCTTAACACATGTTTGTTTCTCGTGGGATCGGTTATATTAAGCATTTGCTTTGTCTCACCAGCCAGTCCAGCCAGCACAGGGGTACTCAGGCAGTACTTTAACAGGCCCTGATTGTCAGTGGTTAGGCCTGAAATTGCACCCTCTCTTTTGTGAATCTTGTTTATATGCTCTTGAGCATGATCAGATCCAATGGATGTGAGGGTACTAGCAACAAAGTCAACACTCTTGAGATCTTGCCAAATTGAAGGCTTTTTTTTTTTTTCCAGGTGATACATGTGCAATATACTCAGGAATATTCTGGGCATAATCATGCCTGTTGTAGGCAAAAAAGTAAATGCACATCCTTTCCAGTGAGGCAGGTGCAAGAGCCAGTTCTGACTGCGCATACTTCATATGAAGTGTAGGTTGGTCCCCAACCACATCCATACGAGCCCATTAGGGCTGCACAATTAATCAAATTTTAATCACGATTTTGACTTCCCATGATCAAATTTGCGTGGTTGAGCGATTTTATATATATATATATTTTTTTTTTTAATGCCATTTCATAGAACTCCGGGTTTTTTGCAAAGCCAATCTACTGCTCTGTAAATCACTGTTTGATCATGTGCCAATCAGAGTTGTTCCCTCCACCGCACAGCTTAGTTTCTAGATGTCACAGAGGAGTAACATGAGGAAAATTCCACAACAGATATCAGGTCGGTTATACGTTGGTCTCAAGGTTTACCAGTTAGCTAGTAAACCCAACATGTTGTCCCATATGTATTGTTTTTCCGACAAAAACAATACATATGGGACATATGCTGCAGCTGTATGTCTATACAACATACAACTTCAACATAAGAAGAATGTAGCATAATATGAATGTGAAAGCAGTTATAAATAGCCTATGTGACAATAAAATATGTTTTGGTTAAAATCAACAAATAATCGTGATAATTAATCGTGATCACAATATTGATCAAAATAATTGTGATTATCATTTTGGCCATAATCTTGCAGCCCTAGAGCCCACTGATACATTAGATTCTTCTCATTGTTGCAATCAAATTGTTCTGACATTTCCCCCAAGTTCAGATCAGATGCCATTTTAACCAGTTTATAATGAACATGGTCACCACCTTGACCAGTTGTTCTGACTTCCTCTAGCATAGACGACAATTTACGACCAAACAGTGATATGTTCATAGAAGGCCTCAATCCGTAAATCAAATAGATCTTTTGGAGTTTGGATTACTGTAACACTACTGTACAGACCCAATAGTTTTCCATGTCATGTGATTGTTAACAGAAAAATATATATTTTCGGGTATGCTAATAAATAACATAATGGTGGTTACATTCGTCAATGGTTGGTAATCATGATAACCATGTTACCCATGGTCATATTTGTTACCTAAGTCATTCAATTTGAAAATGTATGTATATAATCATAATACCTAACATACTGTATATTCATTTGAAATGTTTAAAATGGCCATTATTTGCAATTTTTGGTGATATATCCACCATCTTGGATTTTGGGCTTGTGCAGCCCAGGAAAATTAGGAAACAGGTAGTTTTGGAAACTATAGGGTCTGAAGAATTGAAAAAACATAATTTCTATGTGAAATGTTCCAAACACTTTATTTTGCTACATATTGCACTATATAAGGAAATATACCTGAATTGTCCTTTTTAAAAATGTTTACTTATTGTGTTCAGAAATAATTTAATCTGGGAGACATCACGTTTTCCTCAAAATGTAATTGCTGTTGAAAATTAGCAGTTTATATAATGTGAGGCATTGCGAAAGCATATTATACTGATGTCAAGTTAAAAGCACTGTCGTATATATCTGCAGTCCATTCTTTATATTAATGAATATGTGTACATATATTCTTTACTAGCATGTATGCTTTTGTGTTTTGGAGAAATTATTTGTTAGCTATTAACTGTAGTCCTTTATATGTTCCTCACTGGTTTTTCTTTGTGTGCCTTGTTATGTTACCTAACACTCAAATATGTTTTTCATTTATGCACTAGAGTCTACCGTGTACTTGTCCACAGTCGAGTGCAACTCCTTTAGGCATTGTAAATATAATAAGCACACAAAGAGACATTTTTCCAGCCCAATTCCCACAGCAGCAGCAGAGAGTGCACTGACTCTGGTCATGTCACCAATCCCATCCTACATTTAAATGCAGCCAGTTGGATACAAAGCTCCACAGCTCACCAGTCTGTCCTCAGCACCTCCTGGCAATTAGGACTACAAGTGTGAGGAAACACATGACAGACTTGAGACTCTGTGCTACTAATAGGATACTACCACCAGCTCGGTTCATAGCATCTAAAGCAAAACACACTTTAAGTGTCATCTTCGCATTTGTCCTCTCTTTTTCTCTTCTTCACACAGAGCCAGAACCATTTGATAAAATCAGTGACTAAATCCTCAAATTACCTTCTTTTGCACAGATTGCAGTAAAGGTTAAAAATGTCTGACCCTTCTGTAGGAAGTAATCAAATGGGTTATATGTGAGAACGAGTCAATCAAAATGTGAGAAAGCTTAAAACTGTAATGACAAGAATATACAGGTGTTATTATCTAAACATCTTGGTTTTTACTTCAGTACATCAAGGTCTCAACAAGCACTTGGTCCATGTCTGTAAAAGACAGGCTGTATGGATGTTGTCTTGTTTAACAAAAACACTAAAGTACCACACTTCTGAATGATGAATAATTTACAGTACACGCACCAGTTTAGAATCTGTCAAAGAGGTATAGCCCCAAGCAAAGCCTTTGTCGGCCCCTGGGTGTTTAATCATAGTTCCCAGAAGATGAATTCAACTGACTTTGTTTATCCCCTGACTTGTCATCTACTGCCACCATAAGGTTGGCATTTATAGCTGAAATGTCTTAAAACTATTAGATTTATATTTTTTTTACAGACATTCATGGTTTCCGGAGTATGAACCCTTGGTCAACTGCTGACTTCTCTTGTACTGGTTTCTGGTTTTCAGTATCAAGTCTCTTAACAACTGACTCCTTGCCATGGCATTTGCCAAACAGACCTTTATGTTTCCCTCCAGAATGAATAATAACTCAGATTTTCTGATTTTTAAAAAACACAGCATGATGATCAAATGTTAGCATGATAAGATGGATTACTTAGATGTTGTCCATGGTGATCATTATACCTGCTAAGTATCAGCATGTCGTATATGTTAGCATGCAGCCCCACAGAGCCGTAGTCTTATTTTCCCCGACATGCTTGGCTGAAAGTTTTAAGGTCAGACGTACGTACTTGAGCTTTCTATCAGTTTCTGTGTATTACAGTATATAACAGCATGTGCCCTTTAAGCAGTACTTATTGCATATGTCAGTAATGACAGTCATCAGAATGCAATGCGCAAGAAAGGCAGTGGGTTATTTATGTCTCTAAGTGGTGTACTTGCGAGTTGATCTGGCAGAAGCTGACTTGTTCTGACAACATCTTATTATGGCAACACTTAGACATCAGGGAATGGACTGACCATGTAACAACAGGACAGTGCTGCCAGCAAGAACTCCAACTCCCTTTTATTGTCTACCCTCTTTTATTCCTCCCTGGCTCTCTTTTTATTTCTTAGATTCTGTTATTTTCTACTTCTCTATCTGGTTCATAATTGTCTTTATTATTTTTGTGTGATGCATATGCACTTCTATATAATAACATGTACAGTATGTACAAGAGGTTTTGAACAATAATGCATACTAGAGAGGCACCAATTTATTTGGCAGAACATCGGTATCCGCTTTTATTTGCCTAGTTGATTGCCATCGGCCTATGGGCAAATAAAATGACATTCACATATGGCAGTGGCCGTTTTTTTTTTGCAGTTGGAGTCGGACAACAGTACGCTAGCAAATATGCTGCTACTACAGCTGCTGATTTGGAGAAGAAGCCACTTAATAAAAGCAGTGTCACACTCCAAAGATAATACATTATTTTATTGCTTTTGTAATGGCTTTTACATGTACACATAATTTATGTTTAACAATGTTTTTGTTAGGCTATGTAGCCTAAATACTTAAAGATTTGTGTTACCTAATTTGCCTATGGCCAAGAATAGCGTAAGGAATAGGGATGTTAATTATTACCCGTTTAACTGTTAACAGACAATAAGAATTTTAAACCATTAATCAGTTAATTAGTCAGACTTGTCTCTAAGACCCGCCACCACTGTTGCCATGAGAAAGTCGGACAAACAAACCAGACTTGATCAGAAAAACATGGAAAATTACAGCTGACAGAATATCAAAGCAGGCTTTGGAGACATTTTGGGCGAAAACGGATTTCATTTCACCCAGAAGCAATAAAAAGGGACTTAATTATGCCATGGAGGGGTATATTCAAAACTTTGTGTGATAGAATGCGACAAGCTTAAACTGGAGGCGAGAATATACAGATCACAGTGCGCAAGAGAAAAACCTCATCTGACACACATTGAGATAGTCAAAAACAACATTCAATGCCAGTATTGTTCGTGCACAGCAGGGTAAGATCAAATTATTTGCTTTTGAAATGTAGTAATGTGTTGTGAATGATATTAGCCTGACTCTGTCCCCACATTTAGTGTTTAATGACAGGGGAAGCATAGCTAGCTAACCATTGACATTAATGCTAACTAGCTAGTAGAAGATTGAGACTGAGAAATGTTAGGCTATGTTAACATTCAATATAGTGTAAGAATATAGTAGTTGGCCAATGAGCATTTTCATCTTTATTGGAATTAAACAAGGAACATATTGTTGGCTTAGTACATTATGTTGAGCTGTTGCAAACCAGAGAGAAGACTGACCTGGTCTTCCCCAGCAGTTGACCAAGAGGCAGACAAATTCAGAGCAAACCCATAACATTGGTAGTTGGTGCAAAGACGAAAGCAAACAGAAAAAGAACTAAAAGTACTCCAAACTGGTAAGGTAAGGTACATAGTAAATAAGGTACATTTAATGACTGAATAAATAATGTGTTGGGATGTTTGTTATGTCAGAGCCTTATCAGACAGACCTTATTTTCATTGTTGTTTTTTAGGAGAGAGACAGGTGTGAGACCACATATATATATATAATATACACACACCTTTTAAAAACAATGACAGGGACACCAGTAAGCTATACGGTCAATCACACAGCTGCGGTGGTAACTGTACAGGGAAAGGAATACCCAATTAGATGTGGTTTAAGCTACCAGGTAGGTAAATAATAAATTCTGAGTAACTTAGGCTGGACATTTTCTAGAAAACAGGAATCCTAAATGAAATACTGTGTTCTGTTTTTGTGAGCAAATATACATGCAATGTAGTTAAAAATATAATTTTATATCATCAGCAAGATGTTGGACAGCACATTACCAATAAAACCATTGTACTGAAAGCAAGAAATCAATCAATAAGTCAACCAATCAATCAAACGTACCCACTTTTTTATTTTATTTTTTTTTTTTTATGTAGGGCTGGCAATTGGAAAGCATGCTCACAACAAACCAAATTGATTTATATTGCCCAGTCTAACATTGGGTACTCTCCCTGATACAATTTAAAATGTCTTTATTTTGGCTATTGCCCTTTTCACACGTACCCTGTGAACTGCTATCTATGTTTGGCTGTGCGAAAGGGGGTATTTTACTTCAAGGACAATCTTACTGTCAATGAAGAACCCTTTATCCACCATTGCACCATCTCCCACATTTAGATGTTTATATTTTAGGAACGTGCTCCTTGATTCAAAATGTTGCTCCTCTTAACAATCTCCTTGTCAGACAAGAATCCAGTGAAAAGGGTAGATGCAAACATTATAGCACCACATGGATCACACGCAACTATTGCCTTCAAAGTTTTTGTGGATTTATAATTAGAAAAACTTTGGCTTTGCAGCACCAGTGAACTTGGCTTCTGGATTTTAATTTCAGAGCAGTCAAGTATTGCGAGACATTTGGGATATTCTTCTCTATATTTGTCTGGCATCTGAGAAATTATGTCTCTGTGTGGCCATGTTGGGCGTTCTCCCAGCATGCTATACATGTAATCAACCCAGGAGTTTAAAAGTGTACCTACACTGCGTTCAGGTAGTTAAAATCTGAAAGTATTTTAGGCCCAGATTTTGGTGCAACTTCATTAGTACAAGTTGCAGTTGGTGACGTAAAGGCATTTCTTTAATGCTCCTTTTGTAAATGAACGGGACTTCGGTTTGTGGGGATGTGCTTGTCCTTGGCACTTGAAACATAGCACATATATTATTAAATTGGGAATAAGAAAATCCAGTACAATATCTGAAGTAATTTGAGATTCACTATGCGTCAATATTTCTGGGGTTAGTCGGCTTGGTTTTGGAATCAAATTTTTCTTTAATAAACTAATTTCTGCATCCCTCTGAGCTAGTATGGCCCGCAATGTCATTAGCTCATCATTGTCCCTGGTTGGCAACTCTGGTGGCTGCTTGTCTAACTGCTGTCTTTCTGCATGCTGTTCTTCATCTTCCTCTGGATGTCCTGCAGACAAGGATTCATTTGCAGACAATGATTCATTTATGGTTCATTTTGAGGATAGAAAATGCATAATATACTTAGGTTTTTGCTTACAAATATCTTAATATGATTATTTTCTCTTCCCCTAGCTTTCACTGTTCAACCTTGCCCAGCCCCTGTTCATACACTGACAACATACCCATACCCCTTTCTCCAGACATATCCATACCCACATCTACACTACATCTACACTCCAGTACAGCTTCAACCTGGAAGAAGCTAGGAAACTGAGGAAAGCTGAGACGCCGACAAAGGCTGCCTCTGAAAAATGGCACAGGGAGCAAGAGATCGACAGCATCACACTTTGGGGAGATAGTAAAAAGGAGAAACGTTACAGACAAGTACATCCAAGGCCTATACTAGCCCAAATCCTTCGCATCAACAGCCACAGGTTATGGTACTGCCCCTGAACCCAAAGCTAAGCAACTCTACTGACATTTGCTTCCAGAACGTCCCATGCTTAATGTTGGCCTGCTCCTGCAGCCAGTATTGCCAATTCTTGCCAACACCAGACGGCATCATATGTGACAATGGTCAGACAGGGTTGCTGGAGATTAAGAGCCATTTTGGTGCAAGAGACATGACAGTAGCAGAGGCAGCCTCGACCATCAACACATTATATGTAGTCAAAGATAAAGAAAAGTGTCCAAACGCCACAACTGCTACTATCAAATTCAAGTGCAATTTGCTTTTAATCAGACTTGAATTTTGTGATTTAGTTGTTTACACTAAGATGGACATTTACACAGAGAGGCTGTATAGAGATGTTGATTTCATCAATGCTTTGGTTTCAAGGCTTTATGAGTTCCATGCAAACAACATTTGTAAAAAGAGATAATTCAAACTTTTTTTCTGTGACTCTTCTGAATCTGTTGGGACAGCTTCAAGCCTGTAAATAATAAAATTAAAATGATTATAATGGATGGAAAATAATGTCTCTCAAAGTTAATTATATACACCACCAAAACCAACACTATGCTATGTTGATTACCTCATTCTCAGGGATGGATGGCTTGGTTTTCCAGCAGCCTCAGTCGCAGCTGGGAGGGGATGGGGAAACTCCTCGCTGGGCCCACCATTGATGAAATGCTTAAAAAAATCACAGGCTTTGTGTGTAGTGACTGTGTGTAGTGTTATGTTAACATTCAAGAAATTAAATTAAGTTATTGCAGTAAAAAGTACACTGGTCCTAGACTAGATGGCCTACTCTGCAGCACATTTTTAGGTGTTAAGATTATCTTGCTTGAGTGTAACAGTAGCAGTAACTTTTAAGCTATAATACAATGTAACCTTAACACAACTGAGTGAAAATGTCAGATGAAGTTTACAAGTAACTACATTCATATTACTACAGCTATCTAACACGTCTGGAAAAGAAAAATAATACTAAATAGAAGACATGTCAACCAATGTTTACATTATGTTTACAAGTTGAGCATCCCTTGACAGGTAGTGCTAGGCTAGGAACTAACATTAATGTCATTTCTGTTATTTCTGTTGTTTCTGTTTCACGTTAGCCACGATTTGTTAACGTTACCGATAGGAGAGTAAAAACTACAATCGTTTTTGACAAAGTGAGCATATTTAAATGTAGACATCGTTGTTAATTTTGTCGACATTAAGTTGATATTCTGGCCGGCTACGCTGTCTGATCCACAGTAAACATTTCTTCTTCTTGTGTTTTGACTTGGGTAAAAGGAATGAAAATACACTTCAGTTTCAAGCCTCTTGGGATACCGTCCATTGGTCTTACACGCGACACCCATGCACATCATTTGACCACTGTTATTCGTCTGAGTTTGAATCCACGTAAATAAATTTAAATTTCTAATTTTATGCCTCCTCCCTGTTTCCTATGGAGTTGTCAGAGCTAATGTCAGAGTCTTGTTGAGGCTGGTCTGTCATTGGCTTATCTGCATTCTAAGGGTGGTGCTTAGTAACATATGAAGTGTATTAAAACAAAAATAAAGTTATTAAGAAAACGTAAATGAAAATATATAAACCTGGCCACAGCGGACAGCTGTGTGACACATGCCACTACATTGAGATGCCTGGCGGGTTAAATCTGCCATCCTACACACCGAGTGTGCCAGGCAGACAGGTTGGGGCAGCTGCTCCAGGAATGTGGCTGCACGACCGGTACAAGCCTGCAGTTGTCTGCGGAAATTATGTCCGAGCGTCCTGAATGGGTAAACTAGGACTACGTTGCCTGCTTGTCAGTTAACAGTAAGTGATTAGTTAACAAAGGTTGGCTATTGGTGAGAAAAAAAAATAAAAATTAGCATCTCTAGTAAAGAAGGGATGAATGACTTTAAAACAGTTTTTTATATTGAAATGAAGGGGAAACAACAAAACATTGGTATCATTTTATCCCTAATGCATACCATGTGTAACCATCAAGATATAAAAATGGAAAAGAAAGCTGTTTCATCCCCCTCATGGGATCTCCAGCTCTCTTTTTGTTCAGACCTAGTATAATGCAATAACATAGACCATCAATCCCAAAACCATGTGTCCCTATAGGAAATGACTCAGTTATGATTGACATGCCAACACCATTCTTTCTCCCCACAGGGAATGGCACATTGAGTGCAGAGACACATACATACTGTACATAGTACCCGACCATAGTCGCAATAAACTTTTGTTGTGCATACTTTTTTCATACAGCAACTTTCACATTTACGATGCAGATTGAACATGTGCTCCCTCAGATCTGTTAGCAACTTTTATTGGGTTTGTATACATCAGTGATGCCTGAAGATTTGATGAAGCGGGTGAAACGAGGCAGCCAAACATGATGCAAAAATAACATTAAATATGTTCAAGACAACATTCTTTAATAAATACTTTATACAGCATCAGTATTACCTTATTTTGCCTTTTTGAGATCTTCTTGGTGCAGTATAAACATCTCTGTTGCTGTAGTGTTTCTGTGTTAGCACCTCATTTGCAAGAGCCTCCAGATGAGCTGTCGCCTACAATATAATGAGAAATAAATGGCAGAATCGAGGGCATTGGTTTGCCAGGCAAACAACATATCGTAGTATACATACAAGTATATTGTTGACACTTCATGCTAGTGTAATTAGTCTCTTTCAGTATGTTTAATACATTAACAGATTATTTACAACATTGCCTCAGGCTTTTCTTTCTGAAGGAAGTTACAACAATGTTCATGCCGCCATGAACAGTGATGTCACTATGTAGACAACTCTTAGAGAAAACATTAACGCATTTACTAAGTGGAATTGAATAATGTCTTAATGGAAAAAAATAAACGTCAGAAGCTGAATGTTTTCATTGTGTCCGATCTGAATGGAAACGACTTGCCACTCTTTGGTGGAAGAAAATCACAGTAAAATCTGAAGTACATGTAAGGTGTTTGTGAAGGACGGGGACCACACTGTTATCACGCTAGGAAAACTACTTGACCTTTTCTATCTCTACGTGTTGAAACTGAAAACAATGACGTGGGCAATTCTTAAGCACCGCTCATTATGAGTGATTAGTATTTGCCATTAGCACAAGATCATGAAGGGTTTAATAAATAGCCTCCATTGTTGTCGTTCACAACAGAGACTTTTCTGAATAAAAGTTTAATCAAAGGAACAGTCTATGCGCTCTGATAGTTAACTTTTAGTCATCAGTGACTTTGTTTTAATTTGCTGGCTATTCATTCAGTTTAGGTCAAGGGGCAAAGGTCATGTTGGTATACATTTAATCAATGACACTTACAGCTGATTCTGTCCACAGGCAGTTTACTGGTGAACCATGAAATTAGATTTAGCATTTGAACTGCCTAATGAGCTAAGCTATAATGTGTTTGACCATTTGGCTCAACGTGGTTGTCGTGGAGATTTATCGCTTACCCTTGTTGATCAGGGTTATCCATGTGTTGGCTAATACCTCACATTGTACATCTAAGAGACCAACTAGGTACAGTAGTTAGAAATTAGCAATAACTACAGTATCAACTGTAATGTAATGGAACTATGGTTAATAGAATTCTCCCAATAAACAAAAAACTCTCAACGTTCTCAATTTTTTATGAATTTTAAGTAAACCTGGTTTGAATTTTGAGATAAAGGTTCAGATTGCTTCCACTTTGAATGAACTGAAAAAAGAAAAAGGAAATGAAAAAAACAACTAATTTCCCCTTGTGGGACAATAAAACTGAACTGAACATTGCTGTATATATTTTTTTTTTATAACTTGTCTATTCTCTGCCATAGATAGATACAGTAAAGTAATGTTTTTTTTAACTTTCACCACCCCTGATATTCAATATGCAGCTTTGACACATCTTTGGTACACCTCCAGAAATCTGTTTCTTTAATTCCACTTTAAACCCTTCATAACTTATTCAGTGTTTTTTAAATGTGTACTGTAGCATATTTTTGTAGTCATGTAAAAACAAACATTTAGACAAACAAATGTGAGTCTCAGAGCTGCTGATCCTCTGCAAACATCACACATGGGGCACTTGTCAAAAGTAGTGATAAGTGTATACCTTTAGGTGGGGGCTACTAATTAGCATAATTCCCCCGCTTTATGGTTATTACTTTTTAGGTGGGGGTCATATTTCCCCCCCCGCACCTGTTGTGTATGCTAGTAGGTGGGGGCCGTTTCCCCCCGCGCCTGAAGTTAATACTTTTAGGTGGGGCCGTTTCCCCCCGCCTGAAGTTAATACTTTAGGTGGGGGCCGTTTCCCCCGCGCCTGAAGTTAATACTTTTTTAGGTGGGGGCCGTTTCCCCGCGCCTGAAGTTAATACTTTTAGGTGGGGGCCGTTTCCCCCGCCCTGAAGTTAATACTTTTAGGTGGGGGCTGCTGATTCCCCCCCCTAAAGCTGCGTGCGCAGATCGTCCAAACTAGAGGAATAAATCAATTGGAAAAATGTATAAAAGAAGAAGAATAAATTGAAGAATAATGAAGGTAAGTCAATGATTAAAGTCTTTTAAAAGTTTGACTACTAATGTAGTGTGTTTAAACGGATTGTGTGTGTGTGTGTTGTGTGTGTGGTTGTAGCGCTGTATTACGGGAGCAATGATTTCTAAAACTTTAATGGTTTAAGGTTGTATGACTAGATTGTTAACGTGTACGATTTCCAGGATGTAACAGTTATATTTTTAATCAGACTAATACTTTTACTATTAGGTCCATTTTTAGCTAGCTAACTGATTAGCTGTATAAAGCCTTTTTAAATGGTCCGTGATACGCTGGATGGACTGCGTGTGTGTGTGTGTGTGTGTATATGCGTTTGTGTGTGTGTGTGTGTGTGTATATGCGTTGTATTACTGTCTGACGGGGGCGATGGTTTTAAAAACTTAATGGAAGGTTATATGACTAGATTGTTAACGTTCAGTTATATTTTTTAATCAGGCTAATACTTTTACTCATGGTCCCGTTTTTAGCTAGCTAACTGGCTAGATGTATAATGCCTTTTAAATGGTCCGTGATACGCTGGCTGGACTGTGTGTGTGTGTGTGTGTGTGCGTGGGTGTGTATATGTGGGTATGTGTATAAGCCTTGTATTACTGTCTGACGGACAGCGATGATTTCTAAACGTTAATGGTTTAAGGCTGTATGACTAGATTGTTAACGTGTACGATTTCCAGGATGTAACAGTCATATTTTTTTAATCAGGTTATTTGCTTATACTATTAGCCTGTTTTTTAGCTAGCTGGATGGACTGCGTGCGTGTGTGTCTGAGCGTGGGTGTGTGTGTGTATACGTGGGTATGTGTATAAGCGTTGTTTTACTATCTGACGGTGTGCGATGGTTTTAAAGCCAGTTATATTTGTAATCAGGCTAATACTTTTACTCATGGTCACGTTTTTTAGCTAGCTAACTGATTAGCTGTATAATGCCTTTTTAAATGGTCCGTGATACGCTGGCAAATACTTTTACTATTAGACCGTTTTTAGCTAACTAACTGGTTAGCTGTATAATGCCTTTTAAATGGACCGTGATACGCTGGATGGACTGCGTGTGTGTGTGTGTGTGGGTGTGTGTGTGTGTGTGTGTGTGTATAAGCGTTGTATTACTGTCTGACGGGGGCGATGGTTTTAAAAACTTAATGGAAGGTTATATGACTAGATTGTTAACGTTCAGTTATATATTTTAATCAGGCTAATACTTTTACTCATGGTCCCGTTTTTTAGCTAGCTAACTGGCTAGATGTATAATGCCTTTTAAATGGTCCGTGATACGCTGGATGGACTGTGTGTGTGTGTGTATACGTGGGTATGTGTATAAGCGTTGTTTTACTGTCTGACGGGGTGATGGTTTTAAAGTGTTATATTTGTAATCAGGCTAATACTTTTACGATTAGGCCGTTTTTTAGTTTTAACAGCGTTAGCTGTATAATGCCTTTTAATGGATGATACGCTTGTGAGGATGTGTGTGTGTGTGTGTGTGTGTGTGTGTGTGTGTGTGTGTATAAGTGTTGCAGCATTGTCTGAAGCATGGTTTTAAACTTTAACGGGTTAAGGATGTATGACTTGATTGTTAACGTGTGTGTGATTTCCAGGATGTAACAGTTACACTTTTAATCAGGCTATTACTTTTACTCTTCTTGGCCCGTTTTTAGCTAGCTAGCTAACAGCTTAGCTGTAGAGTGACGTCTTGCATTTTGTGGTCCGTGATACGCTTGCTGGAGTGCGTGAATTGATGGCCAATGAATAGCAGCTAAAATAGTGACGAGCATTAATGTGATAGTGTGGTTTTCAGACTTTAAGTACCGCGGGGGACAAGTTTTGACTAGTCACCTTTTTTTCCTTCTCGCTGCAGTTATTCTGATAGCTAGGTTGCATACGGTATGTTACTACGCGGTTTTTCTTGTTAAATTCTCATTTCGAGGTGCCGAAATGTCTGGTAGTTTTTATGTCGTTTTTTAGCTAGCTTGCTTGCTAGCTGTATCAGTCAAATCACATACAACACAAAGAGGAAAACTTTTCCGGATTTTCCAGAATTTGTAAAGGAGACAGGAGACATATAAGATGATAATTTTTTGCTTATTTTTAATGAAATGAAGTGATTTAAGGAGCAAATCTATTTTTAACTTAAATACCTGGAAGGAAGGCTGTCCCTTCTGTCATTTCTGTTTATGACTAAAAACCTAGCTTGCAAAACAAAAAAATGTACTATATTTTCTAAAAGTGCTATTATCAGGAATATCATAATAAAAACGATAATCTTTTATGCTAAGAGAGCAAGGTGAATCAAAAAGGTGACTATTTAAGTCCCTGAGAAATGTTTTAGATTTTGCACATTCAAAAAAAAAAAACTGTGATAGTAGTGTTTCATCCGTCTCACCACAGAAGTAATAAGCACTATGTTTGCAAATTTGGCTACTGTAACATTTACGGGTATATTTTATCAATAATTTTTGATTTGAACCTACCTTGCTTTATTTGTAATTCAGTATTTCCTAGGTTACAACCGAGCTCTTTTCAGTTAATACCAGGAATTAAAGATACCCAGTAGAATTTCCCTCTAGGAGTTATTCTTTTTCTAAATTGAAAGATCTGACAAATATGTTTATTATCACATTTCTTATCTAGCACACTAACCCCATTTTAAATTAACTTATGTTGTGTTACATTGTTCAACCCTAAAGACAGGTGACCTTTAATCAGGGTGTTAAATTCCCTAAATGGGGCTGGGAAGCCATGACGCAAAAAAAAAAAAAAAAAAATGTCATTTTTTAAAAATAGCGCCAGAACTATCAAATAAAGAAATAATGTTATGGAAGCCACATGTAAACCAACCATGTGTTTTATGAGGCGAGAAGTTGTGAAGGAAACACAGTTTCCAAGCCAGAAGACACTGTTGGTGAAATTTAGATAACTTGATAGATAATTTGCATGGGGCATAGTCACGTTTTAAAAGGAGGAAAGATCCCCAACAAGGTTAAATATATGACTAGGAATAAAAACCACTAGGAATTGGTATATATAAGACATCTCTTGATACAACCAATTCTAAATGAGTGTACGGTGTCTGTGAAGTCCAAAACGTGTAAACCATCAGTGCTTTACAGGCAGAAAGAACTTCCTTTTTAAGTTTGTGGGGGTTATTTTTCAGAGGAAGTCGAGAAAGATTTTATTAATCTTTTTAAGTGTTTTGTCATTGATAATGTTAGAAAAATCTTACTACCACATGTTCCATGATTTGATGAGGACGAAGAGAGGCTGAGGGTCCAATTGAGAATTAAGAAAAAAGGGTTCTATCATGTAAATGAGAAATTCAACAAAAATACTGTTAATCAACATTCTATGGTCATAGCCTAGTCTAAGATGCCAGGGGGGTAGGGAGACAGAAGGTTACTTACTGGTGTGAGGAAAAGGCTTCTTTCTATATGCTAAATGCCAGACCTGACCTGACCAAGTCTTTAGAGTCAGAGGAACAGAGGGGGAAGGTGAGTGCCGTCTTGACCTCTTCACAGAGACAAAATGCATCTTCTCCTAACCTGGTTGCATCATACATAAACAGTGTTACAATGTTTCCAAAACATTGTTTTTAACTTTTTTTTATAACTCAACGATAAATAATTATAGAGAAGGGTAAAACAAAATGGGAGAGAGCGTCTGTTGACCAAAGACTTCTACCAAACATATTTAAAACCTCTTTCAACCAAGAGTTTAGATTAACCGGTATTTTGGTCATTTTTGATGTCCAACCAAAGTTAAAGTATAAGGAAGCTAATTTTTTTTGTCCTTTAAAACAGAATGGTGTCATCTGTCAAAATCAATATTATTAATACCACTTAACGCCATCAGTTCTTAACCATCAAAATAGATTCCACATTTTAACCTTTTTAGTTGGCTTGTGATAACTCAAGAAATATTAATAATTTTATAAAGAATAACAAATAAAAGCATCACCAAAACCAAATGATGTAAGTCTTCAAAAGAAAAGTTTTGGTCAAAAAGCCTTGATGTAGAAAATTGTTCAACCAAAAATAAGACTGTCTACCAAATGTTTAAAACCTTTTGTCCTTTTGGCAAAACAAGATTTTATAGTTAGTTGTTTATTACACCAGTCAAAAACAATTTATTAAGCGGAATAATGCCATAGTATGGTGATCATTTTCTGTTCAACCAAAGTTAAACAGAAAGTTTATAAGGAAGCTAATTTTTATTCCAGTCCTTTAAAACAAATGGTGTCATAATGTTCAAAATCAAATTAAACAAGGTGCTGTTACTGAGAATAAACTTTATAAAGACATACATTTTTATAAAAAAAAACCAAATTCTGAAAAAACAAAATGGATAGATTTGGAGCCAATTATAAAGAAACAGAAATATTAATGTATTTTTTTAAAGCATCTCAATAACATTAATAAAAGCATCACCAAAACCAAATAATGTAAGAGTCTTCAAAAAGAAAAGTATCTGCTCAATAGTATCAAAATAAAGCTTGTTGAAATTTCAAAATAGTATATTTAGATAAATCATTTAATCTGAAATTATCCATAATTTTGATAGTGCAGACTTGTTTCTGTTTAAACACACAGATGTTACAAAAACTGTTTGTCCTTACCCAGGCTATTGGCATAAACTAATGCCATGCCAGGCCATTATTTTATAGTCAGTTGTTTTTAGTGAAAAACAGAAACAGTTGAAGATTACCAAAAATGCCTCATTTTTTATGATTTATCACAAGGTAAATGTCTTGTAAGTGTATCTGACTAGGTTGTTAACCTGTGGGATTTCCATCTGCCGTGAGGTGGTGATGTTTGGGGATTGCTGCAGTGTGGGGTACTCGTTTCTTTTTAATGGTTTTTTTTGTTTTTTCAACATCAAGCTTTCATTATTCCACTGTTATTTTTATTTTAATCATTTGGTCCTGTTTACTGTAAGGGTTCTATATATGGGAATAATGCCATTACTTTTCATAAACAAGGTGGTTGAAACTTTTTTTCATCTTCTTTTTATAAAAAGCAGCCACCTGAAATTGTATACCTTTTTAAAATGATTTCATAGTAATTTTCATACAGAAAGTTAATTTAGGTTTAAAAGAAATTAAACTTTTTTTGGACATTTTCTTTTTGTCTTCTTCATGGAATGGATAGGCCATTTGATTTTTAAAACTGTTTTCTGTTATATGTGGAATCAAAAACATTTGTTTGTTTTAGGTCTTTATACAATAGTATTATTTTCCAATGTAATTTAAGATCATTTAGATTTCTTAACATCTTGAAGTTTGACTGAATTTAACAAGGTTGTATTTGAATTTGATACACAAAATGCTGAGATTTTTGTAGGGGAGTAAACATAGAAGGAAAACATACAGTAACAGTGACTTTGTTGCCGGGAAATATTGTAATTATGTTTTCATTAATCAGGTGATTTAGTGTGTTTTACGGTGAACATAAAACACTGACTGCTGTAATAACGGACTTCAAAACTATCTTCAAATGTATTAAGCTGAAGTTTAAACTTTTCTACTTTGACCATTTCTCACTTCCCATTAACCCCGTCAGCTCTAACGTTCTTGCCCATTGGCTACCTGTCTTAATAATCGGATCTGGGGCAAAATCAAAAAGGATAAATTTACTTTTCTCTTAGTTGTAAAAAGGATTAATCTTCATTAATAGCAGTGCACATCGCTATTCGATTAAAAACAATATCGTTTAATCTGTCATATACGCCATTATCTATTTAGTTATATTTTGGAAAAGTCAAAATTTTTTAACAATGTTTTTAGTATTCATTGCATCAGGTTTAGTCTTGTATTAGGCAAATCACTGTAAGCACATTAGGTGACTAACATATTTTTATTTTTTTATTAAAGTTGGAAACTGTTGGGTAACTTGCAAAATGCAAATTTAACAAATGTTCAACTGACTGTTAAAAAGCAACTCCTTGTTAAAAAATAAAATTAAACAAGTCTTACCTTTGAATAAATGGCTGTATCTTATTTTGATTATGTGCAAATGTCTGAAAAATACATGGAGCTGGAGGGGTAAGTGTTTGGATTTTTTAATCACAATGAGTTAAAATGTATTATTTTCTGCATCTTTGACTTAACTGATGAATATAATTAAAAATCTATTAAAAAAAATAGATGATTTTATTCAGACAAAACTGAGTAAAAATGTAATTTTGTCAACTAAAATTTGTTGAAGTCATCAAACTGTTTAAATTAGTTTTTTTAATTATGTTCTGTTACCAGTGATTGAACTAAAAAAAAAAACACTGAATCTCAGTGTTTTAATTTTTACAGTGTAGTCCAACCAATCACTTAAATCAGATACATTTTTATATAACTATTCAGTTTGATAACATTATATTGCAACAAGTTTGAAGATTATATTACTCAGTTTGTTAAGATTTTATTGCACTCAGTTTTGTCTGAATAAAATCATCTATTTTTTTTAAGTAGATTTTTAATTATATTCATCAGTTAAGTCAAAGATGCAGAAAATAATACATTTTAACTCATTGGTGAGCTTTTGGATTTTTTAATCACACTTAACCCCTCCAGCTCCAACTATTTTTCAGACACATGCACATAGTCATCAAACATTACAGATACAGCCATTTTGTCAAAGGTAAGACTTGTTTAATTATTGTATTTTTTACAAGGAGTTGCTTTAACAGTCCAGTTGAACATTTGTTTTGCATTGCTGCAAGTTACCCAACAGTCCAACTTTACGATCTGAAAGGGAAAATAAAGATATGTTATCCTAACTTAACGTTACAGTGATTCTGCCTAATGTTTAGACTAAACGCTGGCAATGAATGACTGAAACAGTACTTTTTTTTTTGACTTTTCCAAAATATAACGTTATAGATAATGGCGTGTGCTGACAGATTACACCGGCAAGCTGTGTCTGAGGTAGGCCTGAACGATATTGTGTTTTAGCATCGACATAGCGATGTGCACATGTGCGATGGACACATTGCAGGACGTTACGATGTTACGTTAATCCTTTTCTGCTGCTTAAGAGAAAAGTAAACTTTCACCGTTCTCCTTTTACATGATTATTACCGTCCGACCCTTCCCCTTTAAGACAGGTAGCCATGTGGGCAACGTGTGTATGTGACGTTAGTCTGACGGGGTTATTATGGGAAGTGAGGCTCTCCGTGTGTAGAAAAGTGCCGTAGGCAGCAGCTGCCACTGACACAGTGGTGCGTATAGTTTTGATGGGTAGTCCGTGAAGCTACAGCAGTCAGTGTTTTATGTTCACCGTGAATACACACTAAATCACCTGATTAATGCAACATAATTACAATGTCCCCCGGCAACATGTAGTCACTGTTACTGTCATTTTTCCTTCTATGTAGATACACTCCCCTACAAAATCACAGCATTTTGTGTTTTGTATACAAGTCAAATACATACCTGGTGATAAATGTCAGTCAAAGTCGCTTCAAGCACATGTTAAGAAATCTAAATGATCTTAAATTACATTGGAAAAGTTTGTAATACGTATCTTGTACATACATAACATAAAGAGCGACTAAAACAAACAAATGTTTCCACATGATGATCCACATATGAAGAAAACTTAGTTTTATTCAAACATTGTCACTGAGGCAACAGTAATTATAAGAGTTTGGGAACCCTGAAACATGTTGTATGCAGAGAATGAAGAGTGAGCCTGACAAAGAAGATTACTAATGTCCAGTGTTGTGATGTTTTTTATAATTTCTTTTAAACCTACAAGGGTGTCCTTCACTTCCCCCTAAAAAGTGGATGAAAAATTATCGGGCAAATCATTTATAAAAGAGGTATACTGCTCCTTTTTTCATGTGAATTATGGTCTGTCTTTCTGGTATTTATTTTGGTCTTGTTATTCTACAAGAAGGGCCTTCACCTAAATTAGCGATTTACTCTATTTTGTTTCAACCACAGGTGATCTTTCTCAGGTAAAAAGTAAGTCAGTAAACTGACCACCACACCATGATATCACCTACATATATAATGAACTGTACTTACAGTAAGTAGGCCTACCAAACTGCATTAAAATAACACAGTAGCCTCTGACGTAGTAGTCTTGATGTTGTTATAAGTGGAGACTTTTAAGGGGAGGAACATCTCTGGCTAATCACATAAGCTTAACCATTAAAAGTTTTAGAAACGAGTACCCCACACTGCAGCAATCCCCAAACATCACCACCTCACGGCAGATGGAAATCACACACAGGTTAACAACCTAGTCAGATACACTTACAAGACATTTACCTTCACAAAATATGATAAATCATAAAAAGTGAGGTTTTCTTTTGTCCCATATACGTCAATCTGTACTTTGTTTCTAGAGTTCTTTATGTCATCTTTTAAAAATTACTTTTTCTTTGTCATATTGTATTATATAACGCAGGAAAAAAATATTGCAGTGGCAGATTTTTCCAGTATCGTGCAGGCCTAGTCTGAGGTCAGTAAATCAGAGCATGACATGCGCTAGTGTTAAATCTGCTGTTGTAAACAGATGGACAAAACCTCTCTATGCTACCGCACCATGCTCAAAATTACATACAAACTAAATTACTTGATAGATTAAATGATTTATCTAAATATACTATTAATGAAGAAGAAAAATACAACTTGAGGAGCTCTATTTTGATTTAGCCAGATGGGCCTTTATAAGATCAAATGGCCAAATGGCTAGAAGAGAGCGAGAAGAAGAGAAAAGAAATGGTCAAAGAAAAGTTTAAACTTCTCTTAATATAATTGGCTCCAAATCTACTGTCTTTTCAATTTCAGAATTTGGCACAGCTTTTTATAAAAATGTATGTCCTTCCAAGTTTAGTCTCAGTAACAGCACCTTGTTTATTGAAGAAGTAAGTACATCCCGAACATTACTTTGTAATCACCTTTGTGATTCTAATATAACAGCTACTGGAATAATGAAAGCTATCCATTCCATGAAAAAAAAAAAAAAAGAGGAAAGGCTCCGTATAGACGACTTTCTGTAGATCTCTATGAGCATTTTTGGTAATACATTCAGGTTCTGCTGCTTTGTATGTATAAAGAATGTATGAAAGAGAAAGACATGACCACCATCACTATGAAACATGGCATTATTCCGCTTATCCCTAAACAGGGTAAGGACAAACGGTTTGTTGACAACTGGTGTCTTTCACTAATAAACAACTGACTATAAAATAATGGCCTTAGTTTATGCCAATAGCCTTAAAACAGGCTTTGGTAACATCATCTCTGAAACACAGTCTGGATTTATGGATAATCGTCAGATCTTAATCTTTTCTAGATTTCTACAAGGCTTTTGATACTATTGAGCATACTTTTCTTTTGAAGACTCTTACATTATTTGGTTTTGGTGATGCTTTTATTAATGTTATTGAGATGCTTTATAAAATACATTAATATTTCTGTGATATTTACTCACAAGCCAACTAATAGATTTGAGGTAAAATGTGGAATTCTATTTCTGATGGTTACAGAACTGATGGCGTTAAGTGGTATTAATAATATTGATTTCGACAGATGACACCATTCTGTTTTAAAGGACAAAAAAAATTAGCTTCCTTATACTTTAACTTTGGTTGAACAATTCTCTACATCAAAAATGACCAAAACTACCGGTAATCTAAACTCTTGGTTGAAAGAGGTTTTAAATATGTTTGGTAGAAGTCTTTTGGTCAACGCAGACGCTCTCTCCCATTTTGTTTTACCCTTCTCTATAATTATTTATCGTTGAGTTATAAAAAAAAAAAAAAAGTTAAAAACAATGTTTTGGAAACATTGTAACACTGTTTATGTATGATGCAACCAGGTTAGGAGAAGATGCATTTTGTCTCTGTGAAGAGGTCAAGACGGCACTCACCTTCCCCCTCTGTTCCTCTGACTCTAAAGACTTGGTCAGGTCAGGTCTGGCATTTAGCATATAGAAAGAAGCCTTTTCCTCACACCAGTAAGTAACCTTCTGTCTCCCTACCCCCCTGGCATCTTAGACTAGGCTATGACCATAGAATGTTGATTAACAGTATTTTAGTTGAATTTCTCATTTACATGATAGAACCCTTTTTTTCTTAATTCTCAATTGGACCCTCAGCCTCTCTTCGTCCTCATCAAATCATGGAACATGTGGTAGTAAGATTTTTCTAATATTATCAATGACAAAACACTTAAAAAGATTAATAAAATCTTTCTCGACTTCCTCTGAAAAATAACCCCCCACAAACTTAAAAAGGAAGTTCTTTCTGCCTGTAAAGCACTGATCGTTTACACGTTTTGGACTTCACAGACACCGTACACTCATTTAGAATTGGTTGTATCAAGAGATGTCTTATATATACCAATTCCTAGTGGTTTTTATTCCTAGTCATATATTTAACCTTGTTGGGGATCTTTCCTCCCTTTTAAAACGTGACTATGCCCCATGCAAATTATCTATCAAGTTATCTAAATTTCACCAACAGTGTCTTCTGGCTTGGAAACTGTGTTTCCTTCACAACTTCTCGCCTCATAAAACACATGGTTGGTTTACATGTGGCTTCCATAACATTATTTCTTTATTTGATAGTTCTGGCGCTATTTTAAAAAAATGACATTTTTTATTTATTTTTTTTTGCGTCATGGCTTCCCAGCCCCATTTAGGGAATTTAACACCCTGATTAAAGGTCACCTGTCTTTAGGGTTGAACAATGTAACACAACATAAGTTAATTTAAAATGGGGTTAGTGTGCTAGATAAGAAATGTGATAATAAACATATTTGTCAGATCTTTCAATTTAGAAAAAGAATAACTCCTAGAGGGAAATTCTACTGGGTATCTTTAATTCCTGGTATTAACTGGAAAAGAGCTCGGTTGTAACCTAGGAAATACTGAATTACAAATAAAGCAAAGGTAGGTTCAAATCAAAAATTATTGATAAAATATACCCGTAAATGTTACAGTAGCCAAATTTGCAAACATAGTGCTTATTACTTCTGTGGTGAGACGGATGAAACACTACTATCACAGTTTTTTTTGAATGTGCAAAATCTAAAACATTTCTCAGGGACTTAAATAGTCACCTTTTTGATTCACCTTGCTCTCTTAGCATAAAAGATTATCGTTTTTATTATGATATTCCTGATAATAGCACTTTTAGAAAATATAGTACATTTTTTTTTTTTGCAAGCTAGGTTTTTAGTCATAAACAGAAATGACAGAAGGGACAGCCTTCCTTCCAGGTATTTAAGTTAAAAATAGATTTGCTCCTTAAATCACTTCATTTCATTAAAAATAAGCAAAAAATTATCATCTTATATGTCTCCTGTCTCCTTTACAAATTCTGGAAAATCCGGAAAAGTTTTCCTCTTTGTGTTGTATGTGATTTAGACTGATACAGCTAGCAAGCAAGCTAGCTAAAAACGACATAAAAACTACCAGACATTTCGGCACCTCGAAATGAGAATTTAACAAGAAAAACCGCGTAGTAACATACCGTATGCAACCTAGCTATCAGAATAACTGCAGCGAGAAGGAAAAAAAGGTGACTAGTCAAAACTTGTCCCCCGCGGTACTTAAAGTCTGAAAACCACACTATCACATTAATGCTCGTCACTATTTTAGCTGCTATTCATTGGCCATCAATTCACGCACTCCAGCAAGCGTATCACGGACCACAAAATGCAAGACGTCACTCTACAGCTAAGCTGTTAGCTAGCTAGCTAAAAACGGGCCAAGAAGAGTAAAAGTAATAGCCTGATTAAAAGTGTAACTGTTACATCCTGGAAATCACACACACGTTAACAATCAAGTCATACATCCTTAACCCGTTAAAGTTTAAAACCATCGCTCCCCGTCAGACAATGCTGCAACACTTATACACACACTCACACACACACACACACACACACACACACACACACACACACACACACACATCCTCCTACAAGCGTATCATGGGCCATTAAAAGGCATTATACAGCTAACGCTGTTAGCTAGATAGCTAAAAACGGCCTAATCGTAAAAGTATTAGCCTGATTACAAATATAACTGGCTTTAAAACCATCGCACCCCGTCAGACAGTAAAACAACGCTTATACACATACCCACGTATACACACACACACGCAGTCCATCCAGCGTATCACGGACCATTTAAAAGGCATTATACATCTAGCCAGTTAGCTAGCTAAAAAACGGGACCATGAGTAAAAGTATTAGCCTGATTAAAAAATATAACTGAACGTTAACAATCTAGTCATATAACCTTCCATTAAGTTTTTAAAACCATCGCCCCCGTCAGACAGTAATACAACGCTTATACACACACACACACACACACACACCCACACACACACACACACACACACACACACGCAGTCCATCCAACGTATCACGGTCCATTTAAAAGGCATTATACAGCTAACCAGTTAGCTAGCTAAAACGGTCTAATAGTAAAAGTATTTGCCAGCGTATCACGGACCATTTAAAAAGGCATTATACAGCTAATCAGTTAGCTAGCTAAAAAACGTGACCATGAGTAAAAGTATTAGCCTGATTACAAATATAACTGGCTTTAAAACCATCGCACACCGTCAGATAGTAAAACAACACTTATACACATACCCACATATACACACACACACCCACGCTCAGACACACACACACGCAGTCCATCCAGCTAGCTAAAAAACAGGCTAATAGTATAAGCAAATAACCTGATTAAAAAAATATGACTGTTACATCCTGGAAATCGTACACGTTAACAATCTAGTCATACAGCCTTAAACCATTAACGTTTAGAAATCATCGCTGTCCGTCAGACAGTAATACCCACATATACACACCCACGCACACACACACGCAGTCCAGCCAGCGTATCACGGACCATTTAAAAGGCATTATACATCTAGCCAGTTAGCTAGCTAAAAACGGGACCATGAGTAAAAGTATTAGCCTGATTAAAAAATATAACTGAACGTTAACAATCTAGTCATATAACCTTCCATTAAGTTTTTAAAACCATCGCCCCCGTCAGACAGTAATACAACGCATATACACACACACACACACACACAAACGCATATACACACACACACACACACGCAGTCCATCCAGCGTATCACGGACCATTTAGAAAAGGCTTTATACAGCTAATCAGTTAGCTAGCTCAAAATGGCCTAATAGTATAAGTAATAGTCTGATAATAAATATAACTGTTACATCCTGTAAATCGTACACGTTAACAATCTAGTCATACAACCTTAAACCATTAAAGTTTTAGAAATCATTGCTCCCGTCAGCGCTACGAAGCAAACACACACACACACAATCCGTTTAAACACACCACATTAGTAGTCAAACTTTTAAAAGACTTTAATCATTGACTTACCTTCATTATTCTTCAATTTATTCTTCTTCTTTTATACATTTTTCCAATTGATTTATTCCTCTAGTTTGGACGATCTGCGCACGCAGCTTTAGGGGGGAATCAGCAGCCCCCACCTAAAAGTATTAACTTCAGGCGCGGGAAACGGCCCCACCTAAAAGTATTAACTTCAGGCGGGGCCCCCACCTAAAAGTATTAACTTCAGGCGCCCCCCCACCTAAAAGTATTAACTTCAGGCGCGGGGGGAAACGGCCCCCACCTAAAAGTATTAACTTCAGGCGCGGGGGGAAACGGCCCCCACCTAAAAGTATTAACTTCAGGCGCGGGGGAAACGGCCCCCACCTAAAAGTATTAACTTCAGGCGGGGGAAACGGCCCCCACCTACTAGTATACACAACAGGTGCGGGGGGAAATATGACCCCCACCTAAAAGTAATAACCATAAAGCGGGGGAATTATGCTAATTAGTAGCCCCCACCTAAAGGTATACACTTATCACTACTTCAAAAGAAATTATCCAGATGCAGAGATTGCACTGGATACCAAATGTAGTTCTTTATCCAAATGTCAATGACTCCAGTTCTGTGGATGGAGGTAGTTTTCCTTAAGCAGATAGTGCTTATTGTGTGCTGGTCAATACTTGGCAAACCAGCAGCCCATTAAGTGGTCAAAAAATAGCACCGTGATGAACTAAATCCTATACACAGCTTAAGATACTCATCTGTACAAAGTACTTCAACCTATGAATGACTTGTTTTTTAAACTCACAAAAAATCCTACTAGATGTCTGCAACTCCTCTTGGCTCTGTTTCAGGCTTCTGAAAGCCTGCTTTTGAAAATATGTTCTAATCTATAGTGGTGGGAGACTATGATTTACGCTTGTTTTCTGTTGTACGTTTGTTTCATAAATGAGGGCTAATGGGAATTGGTGACGCAGATGGCGAGGTGGTGAACTGAAGTCAGACTGCAGAAAGTAAATGTGGAAATACAGATTTATGCGTAATATTTTCAAGTAGTGATGCAGACAGAACACTAAACAACTAAATACATGTTTAATACTGTGTATATATTATCAAATGTCAATCGGTAACTTTACTACTGTTAATGATTTGTTTACCCTGGGGTGGGGGATACCACTAGTAAATGCTAATTTACCGAATTGAATTCCCCAAAGCTGTGCTCTGGAACCGTGCATCCCGGTCCCAATACAGGTCCTTGGCACTCTGGGGGCAACCGGCTGTTTCCAGAGGGAAATAGCATCAGAAATGCTGTTTCTGAGGCAAAACCCAGTAATTCAGAGGAATTGTAGAATGTAGTTTGATTGTCCTGGGCTGGAATACCTGTTCACAGGTGCCAGAAGTTGGTAGACTCCATGCAACACAGATATGAAGCAGTTCTCACAAATAATGGTTATGCAACTAACTAGATTGATGATTTAAAGTAAAGCAAACCCTTGAGAGGAATTGAATGTGCAGCGTTCCCAATGCATTGATATTATGGAATTTGCAGCTATTCTAAGGATTTTGAGCTTTATTTGCTTTTTTTAAAGACACTGCTATTACTCTGAACACAACTGTATATAGGTAGTCTATAGATCAGGTTTTCCTACACTGTGCGAGAATAGGCCGAAATTATAATTCAATTTTTACCAGCGTCTGAGAAGTTTTGTTCTTTTACCCGCCAGTCGTCATGCATCGGCGTAAGAAAGAACAACTGCCAGGGTCATTAACCTCTGGACAGAAATTCTCAAAGAATTGTCAGTAATTTAACCGCATCTGGATCACAGTCACGATCAGCATGAGTGAAATGAATGACTGGTAGTGGTACAGGTTACTGGATGAAGGAAGGAGCTGCAAGAGAAGGGCTGTATTTTCATTTTTTGCCTTTTCCAGAACTCCACCGCTTTAAAGAATAAAGCAGTGAGCTTGCCACTAAAAGTGTTGAAGGGTATAGCATAGTGCATTTCATCTAGTGGTCATTAGACTTGCAAACAATGTGCTTGTTTATCATAATAGCCAAGGATGCCCCGGTCAGACAAGCTTGTTTATTTCTTCTTGTCTTTGGCTGAGTGTCCTCACTTGATAAATTTCCCATTAACTCTTCTGTTCCACTTAGCGGTCTGACCATGTGGGACTGAGTGTAAACTCGCACACACACACACACACACACACACACACACACACACACACACACACACACACACACACACACACACACACACACACACATAACATGCTTCATGGTTTAACATGTTCATCTAAATGTTCATGTCAACCCATGCATGCATAGCGGCGGTCTCACACACAAATATTACCCATCTCTTTCCCTCTCTTAATCTCACACACATACACACACACAACCACACACACACACACAAATGCAGCTGATATACTGTATATTTTGGCATTCCTCTGGGCCTGCTTGGGCACCTAGTTTGCAAGATTATGTAGCACCTCCCTGCAGGCATATCTTTTCACATGTTTCATTCCCCTTCGCTATCCCCTATAACTACCCTTGACCATTGCCCTTTTGTTTGCTAAATAGGTACAGAGAATATAAACAAAGCACACAGTGTGCATTTCAGCCAGTGTCCCAGTGGCCATTTAGCTTTCATGCTGCCCACAGTTTAGGAAAAATGGGAGAAATTAATTTAGTCTACCTGTCACAAGAGCAAATCAAATATGACAGCAGAAGGCCCACTCAACTTGTTTGTTGCGTCTTTCTTGGCTTTGTTGTATTTTCAATAAAATATGGGAATCCTTGTAAGGAAAAAAGGAAGATTAGAATCTTTATTTCTACAGAGAATGAAGGTTGTAAAAAAACAAGAGGCTTCATTAAGAATAATAATAAGAGAAAAAGCTAAATATGGCACAGTTGGCTAATTATATGGCATGGTGTGACTGACTTGGTCAATTCTGTGGGCTAACGGACAGAAACAAAGCTGTTTCCATCAGGCTTCTGTAAATGAAAACAAGAATCAAGAGCAGAGTTGAACATATGTGTGCACAGTGCACAATAACAAAAACATATACATATACTAGTGCATCTATGTGTGTGTAAAAACAACAGCTGCTGATATATCAACCTGTGAGCACCAGCCATTACACAGAAGCAAGATTACCACTAGGCAGGAGAATTAAAACATCTGGCAGGTATTTCTAAGAAATGGCACTGGAAATGGGTAAAACAGAGACTGTAACTGAGAAAGATTTATGTATCTGCTCAAATGTGTATCATAAAAAAGCTGTTAGCTATTGCTCATATATTACATTTATAATGTTCTCCTTACTTATTTGGCCCATAGTGGCTAAAAGAATAAATAAAAATTGCATAGTATGAAGGTATATTAGCACCTTCATGATTCATTAGACTAGTTTGAATGTTTGGTCTTAGCGGGGATAGCTCAACTTAAATTTTAGCACTAATTAAAGGTCCCATGGCATGAAAATTTCTCTTTATGTGCCATTTCTTAGAAATACCGGCCAGATGTTTTAATTCTCCTGCCTAGTGGTAATCTTGCTTCTGTGTAATGGCTGGTGCTCACAGGTTGATATATCAGCAGCTGTTGTTTTTACACACACATAGTATGCACTAGTATATGTATATGTTTTTGTTATTGTGCACTGTGCACACATATGTTCAACTCTGCTCTTGATTCTTGTTTTCATTTACAGAAGCCTGATGGAAACAGCTTTGTTTCTGTCCGTTAACATTATGCCATATAATTAGCCAGCTGTGTCATATTTAGCTTTTTCTCTTATTACTATTCTTAATGAAGCCTCTTGTTTTTTTACAACCTTCATTCTCTGTAGAAATAAAGATTCTAATCTTCCATTTTTCCTTACAGGGATTCCCATATTTTATTGAAAATACAACAAAGCCAAGAAAGACGCAACAAACAAGTTGAGTGGGCCTTCTGCTGTCATATTTGATTTGCTCTTGTGAGAGGTACACTAAATTAATTTCTCCCATTTTTCCTAAACTGTGGGCAGCATGAAAGCTAAATGGCCACTGGGACACTGGCTGAAATGCACACTGTGTGCTTTGTTTATATTCTCTGTACTTATTTAGCAAACAAAAGGGCAATGGTCAAGGGTAGTTATAGGGGATAGCGAAGGGGAATGAAACATGTGAAAAGATATGCCTGCAGGGAGGTGCTACATAATCCTGCAAACTAGGTGCCCAAGCAGGCCCAGAGGAATGCCAAAATATACAGTATATCAGCTGCATTTGTGTGTGCGTGTGTGTGTGTGTGTGTGTGTGTGTGTGTGTGTGTGTGTGTGTGTGTGTGAGATTAAGAGAGAGAAAGAGATGGGTAATATTTCTGTGTGAGACCGCCCTATGCATGCATGGGTTGACATGGCATGAAAATTTCTCTTTATGAGTTGTTGTTTTTTTACACCAACCCCTGCTCAGCCTTTGAGAAAATGAAAGCTCAGATGGGCCGATCTGGAATCTTGCTCGTTATGAGGTCATTAGGAGCAAGGTTACCTCCCCTCTCTACCCGCCCAGAGAATTTCGCCCACCCATATGCGAGAAACATTGTGTGTCGTGGTGTCGGTGTGCGTAGCACAGTTCACACAGATACACACTGAGAGAAGCAGTGAATATAGAAATGTAAATGCACAGACAATCCTACAGATCTTTCACTATGTTTGTGAATGCACTGCAGATGTGACTGATAAAGCGGAAGCACATATATGTTATTGTTAGGTGATGTGAACATGTAAGAATTAACATGGCAGTTAGAAGGATGTCTTAAGGCATTGCTTCCTGTCTTTTGCTCATCACAGAACCCACTGTGGCATGAAGCTCCCTGTGTGGCAATTCAGTCTGACAGATATGTTCAGAATGCTTAAACCTAGCATTTATCATCTGGGGTTCGATTGCGTTTCCATTGGGCTGTCATTTGTGGGGACATCCAATCAGCAATGTGTCTTTTTGGACGTAAATACAGCAGATCATTAGACTTCTCCGTGTGGGAGACATTCTCCCAAGTTCTCTGGTCTATGTCAGCAGATTTTACTCCTATTTAAGCACATTTAAAGATTTCTCTTAATGTAGTAAAAGAGAGCTGTCTTTCTCTGCACTATCTCCCCAGGGTAGATGGGATACTGTAGTGTATGTAGTCTTTTCAGCAGATTTTTTACCCAGAATACCTCAACAGGTACTCATGTAGGAGGCATTCCAATCAGATGTTTTTTTAACGGTAATTAGAGGGAGTATTGGCTTCTTTCAAGGCAAATGGGCATACAGTACAAATCCATATTATAAGAGATCCAAACTTAATCAATAAACTTACAAATCAATGTGTAAAAGCATCAAAGATGTTTTATAGCCAACTACAGTAAAGCAAAGTGATATTGATTAGCTGTTGGCTGACTGGCCTCTGCCCTAAATGAATTTTCCAGTCAGTTTTTCCTTAGGCCTAGAGACATCTCCTTGGTCCTTTCTTTATCAGCTGTAGGTTGAGGTGACAAACATGCACACTTAAAATACAGTCAGGTTGAGACCCATAGTGTATTGCCTTCACAGAAAGCACACAGGCATACTACATAAAGCTACTCCTTTCTGCACCAAGCACACACTTGTCATGTCTCTAATTCAGTGCGGTCTTGGAAGCATAAGAAATAAATTGGAGCCATTCTTCAACTTGCACAGCCTAGGTGTCTGTGAGAGTCAATAGTCCGCTAAATACTTGGTGTTAGAAGTCCAGTTCTGGTGCTGTGAGTTTGGCTGCAAGTCATTATTGAAGCCCCCATGCACCAAAGATCTATTGGCATGTTTTCCTGACATGGGGATTAGTTCCGAGAGCATGTGGATGCTGGGAGATGTAGGTTACAAGACCAATCCACTTTGTTTGTGAGGAGAGAAAGTGTAATTCTGCTAAGAAGCTGTCATAGTCTACCAAAGGTAGGGACCACCAAGGTGCCTTCACTTCTGCATCCACTCACACTGGGGTAGAAGGGCCTTTTGAAAGATCCTTTGACAAATAATTGTCAAAGGGTTTGCAAATTCTGAACTCATTTTTATAGGTAAACTTAATTTCTTAAGAAAACAGATATTGTGTTTAAATGCACATGGACCCATTTGTTAATACGAAAATATCCACTGCTTCATTTCGAAAGAAGTTCTTGAGGGATCCAGTCCTGCCGTATGAGTCATTTCAAGAAAAGTACATTCACACGATTGAAATAGGAATTATACAGCTGCCTTGGGGTCTTGATGCAGCTCTCTGCCCCTCATTTAACTAAATGTTAAATCATTCCTGCTTTGTGTCCGTCAGCTCTGTCTGATGACACAATATTGGCAGCTATACTATTCATATTTAACATTGTTTAGGGTCGCTAATGGGACTAATTACTCAGCAAAATTAGTATTTTTTCTGCTGATTTCCAATAGCAGGACCTGAAGCTCTGCAGTGTGAAAATCTTCCTTTTACTTTTTGCTAACATTTTTGTAAATAAAAACTAAAAGTAGTAATACAACTAAAAATAACTGGTAGCCTTTTATGCTAATGCATCTCTTTCACAAGAGTTTACAAGAGAGGTTAAGAATAAGTAGACTAAAATGTACTGTTCGTGTGAGGACATTCAAGGTCACTGCAGCAGATTTTATCTTTATCTTATAATGACCTAAACGTGTTTTACTGTTAAAGAAAATAGTTTGTTCTACTACAGAGACCTCTGTTGTTAATGTTGTGAAACTGGCGATCATATTCTCTCAAGTCATCAATCAGCGACCGTTTGATCAATCACATGTCAACTACACCTTAGCAGGTTTCCCCTTATTGGATCATCTATCACATATAATTGCATGCTGTGTTTGTGAACTGTAGTCCATTAATGATCCACTAAAAGTCCTCTGAGATCTGACAGAAAAAGACAAAACTCTTCAGAATGGTATTCCAAACACTCAGAGGATATCTTTTGAAAGTATAAGGATGACATTTAGATACAGGTGTAGATGTCTATGTACATGTTCTTAATCATTTTCTGGTGCTGGTGGAGGAAAGTGAAATAATCAGAAACCAGAATACAATAAATCAAATAGCAGGAGTGGGATGGAGTGGAGGAGGGAGACGTGTGGGTTAAATCAGCGTACACGGCCCCAGAGAGGAGAGGAGGAGGAGGACGAGAATGGGAGGACTAATTGTCTTTGTAGAGGCTCATAAAGTGTAGGGTCATTAGTGTTAATCATGCTGTGCTGTCACATAGGCAGCTGCGATTATCTGACTTCTATTGTTGCTGCTGCTATCATCCACCTCACACTGTAAGTGCTCTCTGTCTTTGTTCCCTTGTGTGACTGGACATATCTCCTTTTCACCTGCGTCCGTCTACCTGTTTTGTTGTTTTTAAACTGTCAGGAGTATGCTTTCTCACAAACTCAGTTGCCATTGTCAGTTTCTCTCTCTCTCTCTCTCTCTCTCTGTCTGTAATTATATTTCAACCTGAAAGTCAACAAAAGTGCAGGGTATTTGCTAAATGTCATAGGTTGAGGTCACTCATAGGTCACTCTGATCACCCAAAGCATAATTCATGTATCTATATTCAATTCAGTAATACATGTTATATGTATTCATATCCTATGTTTTGATGTACCCAAGTTGCTAACATCACAACCTTATTTTCTAGCTATGTGAATGAACACAGACATACGTGCTGCTTCTGAAAATTGCATACTATGTATACTCAATATGTATACTATCGTTCAACATACTTTTGTGTGAATAAACAGTATGTATCTTTTCGAATGCACTGAGCTGTAACTACCGCGTAACTTCCTGAGAGTCTCCCTGCCGGTTGGAGGCGCTTAACCATGGTAACCCGTGCCAACCTTGGCTCTAAGGGCATCGCCAGCTTAAGTTACTGTAAAAGTTAAAAAACTAGTCCAACCGTCGCAGGTAACACAATCACTGATTTTTAATATGTAGAAATGTAAATTGAAGCATTATTGACATTACAGAGCTGCCTTGGTTGCTGTCCATTTGTCTGACGTTGTTGACAGCGGGATATTTATGCCGGCATAGTGTCCAGTGTCTGCATATTGTAATACTTCACCAGAAATAGTATGCAATTCACGTCCTATTGGTTACATACTGTGGTTTTGGACATATAAAAAAATGTACACACAGCTAACATTAAGATGTTTAAATGGCAGAAACAAACACAAAGGTAGCCTTAGTCTTAAATCGTGCTCCTTATGTTTGTTAGTTTTCATGAGTTTGAATCTGAATTTAATTCTAACATATAATATGGTTTGTAGTGTAAGAATAACAGTCAGTATGGTCAATAAAGCAACACATGCAGCATGACTTGAATTCAGTATCTTGACTAACTATGCAACATGTCTTTACATAATTTGATCTATTTTTGGAGAGTGTTGCATTTCTAGGGTACAACAAGCAGTACTAATATATTCTTTAACTTGTAGTAGCGATACTAGTAGTTCCAAGTTGTAGTACTATAAGGATACAAATGTACTAGATGTAAACAAAAATATGAAAAGGCATCAAACGCTTGTCTACAATTGGCCCCAGAGTCTGTAGACACCTAAAACTCCACTATGAAAACTGCCTGCCTAAAAGTGTTGTGCAACAGCATGATTGATAACCACAGACTCTCTCTGGCAAACATACCTGAACAACAAATGTCTGCTCTGCTCCAGCAGCCCGACGGTTCCTTTTGTTTCTTTTCTCCAGCGAGTGAGCCATAAGCTGGAGACAATATGTTTAATGGGATTATAAAGGGCATCAGAGGAGTTTCCATGGATCACAAAGCTCACAAGAGATCCACAAGGCGCACCAAACGAGACAATCAATATGGTTAGATAGGTCTTTGCTTCCTGTAACAATATGCTGACCGTCCATCTTGTCTGGTTGGAGTAAGCAGCCGGGGGACCTGTGGAGGGTCAGGAAGAGGGTCCGGGGTCGATGTTCTGGGGCTCTGATCTGAAAACCCAATTATCCCAGCATTTCAGTCAGGCTTAATTAGGCTTGTCTGATGTGCAGTGGATTCATTATGTTTCTAATTAAGTCCCTATCAGCACCATAGAAATGATGTCTTTATGGTACATCAAAACCAAGCTGCACTATGCTGACATGATTGCAAAACTATCCTCTGGCAATCTTCCTAAGTGGGTGGTCGCATGGAGGTTGTTGTCTCCTTCAAGAGAGGCTTTCGAGCATAGTGTTCATCTTGTGGAGGATGGGATGTGTTGTGGATTGAGATAGATGTCTTTCTCTATAACCAAGAGAAACTAAAGACAGAGTATGAGGTGTTTTAAGAACAGATTTGATGTGTTTTTTTTACCACTCTGCCATTGTCTCTGCACCATGGCTTCTAATCTGAAAACACAAGAATTACTTATGTTGGTAAAATGTACTATTCTCAAAGTTTGTACATGGACTTACCAACACATCCTCATACTTAAAAGATAGAATAGGTTGTTTGCCAATGACTCCCAAAACAACATATATGACTGTTGGAGAGTACATTTCCAGCAACAGAAGCATGTTGTGAAACATCTTCCATTTTTAAATATGTGGTTAACATTGTAAATTGGACAAAACTACTTGGTGACGTTTAGGAAAAGATCATGTTTTGGTTTTGAATAAGTAGTTTGTTACATAACTTAAGAAACGTACGTACGTAAGTTAAATTTATGTACTTAAGTTGTAATAAGTCAGCCTATAGCTCACTCAGTTAGTGCGGCCCTTTGCTGTGTTTCATCCCCATCTCTCTCACCCTTTCACGTCTGTCCTCTCTATCTAATAAAAGGAAGAAAAAAAAAATCTTAAAAGAAAAAAGTGATACTTAAAGGTCCCATGACATGGTGCTTTTGGATGCTTTTGAATCTTGCTCCTTATGACCTCATAAGGAGCAAGATTTCAGATCGGCCCACCTGAGCTGTCATTTCCTTAAAGACAAGTTTACAACTATCGCCATTTCTAGCCACTGGGGGACCATAGGCAGGCTGGGGGAACGCATATTAATGTTTTTAAAAAAATCATGCCATGGGACCTTTAATGTGTAACACAAAAGGGATTCCTGAGTTGAAAAACAAAAAAGAGGGTTTTGAAGTGATTTTGACCTTGTGAAAAAAATTTCTAAACTTCTGTTATTACCTTTAAAACACCTATCCATGTGCATTCATATGCAAATGCATTCATACCACAATGGAAGCTGCACCTTGGCAAGATGTAAAGCAATATCGGTAAACACACACTGCAAAACAAGTCACAACCGCTCAAACAAAGCAGCACAGCTAGTAGGGCTTTTGGCCTTTATTTCTTTTTTTGGCTTCGACCACAAGAGAAACAGAAGTTCTAGATGAGTAGCTAACTGCTGCTGATTTAGATATCTCAGAGTATCAAGCTTAGACGACAGGGAGAAGAGAGGGCTGAAGTGGAGAGAACAAAAACATTTGGATTGCAGAGCGATGCAACATTTACTGCACCAGATCATGAGAAACACATTTGAAAACCAGCTGTAGAGCAACAAATATATACAAAACAGACAATGTGTGTTGTTTCTTTTCTTCGTTTCTTCTCACGTTTCTTATTTTTAGCAATTGGATTCTGCATACATACATTTGAATGGACTTTCCAGTTGCATAATTGTTGAAACAGCCACTTAACAATGGACTGAATATTTGGCAGGCACACAACCAACAGAGGGACAAATGTAGCTTCAAATGTTGTCACTTGTGTGTCTTAAGTAATTGTATGGCTCTGTTTTAATGAGAACTTGATTACAGGGCAGTTTCTCTGGTAGTGGGCCACAATTTCTTTCTAGAAAGACTATTTTTTTAAGCAAAAAGCAAAGAAACTGCCATTTTTTCAGTTAATCAAATTTATATTTTCTCTGTTGTAAATTGAGTTGTTATGGGTAGCCTTCATTTTCTTTCTTAGAGAAAACAAATTGTTTTTCTTGTAGTCTTTGAATGAGGAAAAGCAGCATTGTTTACATGTATATCAGTATGATTAAATTCATGTAATCATTTAAATCACACAATCATAGGCAAAAGACAAAAGAATGGTTGCCCCTTAAAGGGTTGTTTGTTTTTGGGTTGCTGTACATTAATGCCAACATGTTTTCTCTTAGAAGCTCGCCTAATGGTAAAAACTGCCTGCCATTTTAAAGGGAATAAGAGGAGCTGATGTGATTGGCCATGAAGTGAAGTCCACCCAACTCCACAAGAAATGTTTTCTTCACCAAAGTTAATACACTCCCAGCCTATGTTTGCTCACTTCCAACCTTAACCTAAGTAGAGCCCATGGTCCTTGAGTGCTGTGTTCTGTTGTGTAGACCACTTTGGAATCACCCAATGTGCCAGAGAAAAATCAATATGGCTCTTGTGATGGTGACCTGTGTTCCAACAGGTTTCTAATGATAGGACCTTTCCTTTTATCAATGGTAGATCAATGCCACATAGTGACAGAAAACCCGTTGGGCATTGGGGTAGAACATATCAATCAATCAAAACACCATTGATCCACTGTGAATTTATGAAATGTTTTTTTCTATATCATCAGTTTCCTATCCATGATCATTTGAGCAGGACAGGTCATAAATTGATATCTAGAATGACTGGCGGAGGAATTGTGTGTCAGTGTTTACATCTGAACATTGATTCATATTTATGGAGAACTGAAAAAGAGGCCAAGGTAGAAATGTGATCAGCCTACAGAAAAATGTTTTATACATAGTTTGTCATATTGACTGACGGGGTCTGACACACTTCAAGGGAATAGATCACTCAAGAGCCCTGCTTTGCATTCAGTAAGAAGAGTCAATGGGCCTTTAATTGTAAATCCTTCTAGAAAGGCATTTAGCTGTGTGTGTGTGTGTGTGTGTGTGTGTGTGTGTGTGTGTGTGTGTGGAGGGGGGGGATTTTATTTTATCGTCCGGTAGAGCAGAAATATGGGGTCCAGTTGGAGAGCATTGCTGCTGGGAGACATTAAGAGAAGCTGTGCAGGTTCCTCTTGGGGAAAATAGGCACTGGGAAGCAGGTGATTGCCTGGATAGCCTAAACCGTATTTTATTTGCCATGGTCAAAAAACGCTCTCTTCCACAGTGAAAGCGCTTTGAAAATAGATGGATGACAATGAGCTAATTCTGGGTTGTGTGGTGTACTTTAGTGGGGCATAACCATGCATCCACAGCACCAAAAACAGTGAGACAGTCTGGTGGGATACCCATATTTTTCTCTGTTTTTAGCATAAAATATCTGACATCTGCCATGTTAGTATTTGGATTCTCACTGATTGTATGGGGTGGACAGGTGTCTTTATGCAGCTAACAACCTCAAACAGGTGCATCTAATTTAGGATAATAAATGGAGTGGAGGTGGACATTTTGAAGGCAGACTAACAGGTCTTTGAGGGTCAGAATTGTAGCTGATAGACAGGTGTTCAAATACTTATTTGCAGCTGTATCATACAAATAAATAGTTAAAAAATCATACATTGTGATTTCTGGATATTTTTTTTTAGATTATGTCTCTCACAGTGGACATGCACCTACGATGACAATTTCAGACCCCTCTAAGTGGGAGAACTTGCAAATAGCAGTGTGTTCAAATACTTATTTTCCTCACTGTATATGATTTGCTTGTGGCCCCCGGAATAAGATCAGCTCTGTTATTTTTCATCATTTTGACAAAGGGCTCGACATTTGTTTTTTTCGAGACAGTGTTTTGAGCTGTCAGTGCCAATAAACACTATACACCATGGAACGCTGTCAGAGTGATTGAGTGGGTTGTCATAGGGAGTCATATTCCTGATAGATAATTTGGATTGAATTACTCCAAACTGCAATCAATAATGATTACTGATTTTGTGACAAGCAAATTTCTGATTTACGTAAAATATATAATTTCATATCTCAAAACAAACTATTGAGATGTTTAAATAAAAACTGCCTATAATACTGTAACCCTAAAAACCTTTTACTACCAGCTCAGGATTCTCACTGGACAATTCCATTGCCTCTGGTGATCTAGAGGAGCAGGACACACCTTATTAGGAATTTTAGTAACTGGATGATTGCCTATATTTCAACAATGTCGACGCGGTGGGGATCATTTTATATTAAACAAATAATGATTACTGCTATTTGTAGAATTTAACACTTAAGGCTGCCTCTTGTATATACTGACTCAAGATAAACACTTCCTGACTTTTGCTTTGCATTTAGATGGCAATCACTGATGGAAATCGTTTTTCCTTGCATCAACAATGCTTATGTGACAGCTTTAACTAAAACGTTACTTGTGATGTTGACTCATTCTCCAAAAGGTTTGCCTCAAGATAAATAGCAAGTGCTCTTCTGTGTTGACTTAAAATAAAAAAACAGATGGCTCAAGATAATGACTTCATCATTATAACCCTATTAACACACCTGGTAGGCCCAAAATAGGGTGGAAAATTAATAACTAGCTAACCTTTTTCACTTATTCATTTTTTATTGTTTCTTTTGGAGCTTGGAGCCACAATAATAATGGTTTTACTGACATAGCATTTGTGTTTAGGATGAACTAAAAACATTTAATCAGCAGGTATTTCACCTTTTCCTGACATTTATTTTTTATGTTGAATTCAGATGATCCCAAGGATATAAATTACTAATCGGTCTGAGTTATTTTTTATTCCTGCTTCTTAAATGTAAATATTTTATGTAAATGTAAATGTAAATGTGCTGTATTTATATAGCGCTTTTCTAGTCTGAACGACTATTCACTCCTCTATAACAGTAAAGTGATTATCTTTGAGTTGTGGACAAAACAAGACATTTGAGGATGTCATATTGGACTTTGGAAAACACTCACTAACATTGTTCACCATTTTCTGACATTTTATAGACCAAACAAACAATCACTTAATCGAGAAAATAAGTGATAGATTAATTGACAATGAAAATAATCCTTAGTTGCAGCCCTAGTTCCATTTATCATGGCAGTAAGACCCAGGCCATGAATCATTCATGACATGATGTAACCGATTGGTTTTAAGATTGCAAAAAACAGAAAAAAACACTTATGTTCAATTTCAGCAGCCACTATGAGAGGTACAATCTCCTGTAAGACCAGAGTTATGTTTTTAGGGGAAAAGTATAGCCGTTTCTTTTCAGTATGCAGGGTTTAAAGTATTCTGGCACTGTGCCGGATCTCTGGCCTGCGGCCGTGAGGAAAAATAAATAAATAAATTTCGGAACTTGCATGCGGTTTTATATTTTCGAGTCAATTGATTCACCTACCAATCGTGAGAGGAATGCAAGTCTAACTAAGGCAGAGGTTAAAGTACTCAGGCCTGGTGCCGGATTTCTGGGGTAAGACCATTTTAGAAAAATAAATATATTTAAAAGTCCACATGGGTTTCGTTTTTGATGCACTAGGTTTAACCAATCATCAAACTTCCACCTACCAAGGAAACAAGTTTTAGCCAATCAGATGCAAAGTATGGCGGGTCTTTGCCGAAAAGCCAGAGTGCGGTGTGTGTGGTCTCTGTGGTAACGCGGCTAAAAAAAAGTTGAGAAATGGTGCTGGGCATGAATAGAGGACAAAAGGAATAGGGTGGAGACGGGAAGCCGTTTAGCACTTGGTGCCTCAAATTGAGCACCTGGCTGCAGCGAATGTTTAAGGAAGATACTCACTGTATGACAGCAGCGGTAAGAAAGTGCTTGCTAGTCATTAGATGCTTGTTACAAAGCTTTGTTCCGTGCACTCCGTCACATGAGTATGTTAACGGCATCGACGGCTACCGCTGCGACTGCGCCTTCGCTGACCGACTGTGTTTGTGATAAAATCAAAACGTGTGTGCCCGTTCTTAGTGGAACAGGATTTGTCATAAACGATGGCCACTGTGTAAACTGTATCTAAAGCCCAAACTGCCTTGACAAAGCTGTCTGTTTGGAATCAGCATGGCCGTTATTTAAACATAAGGGTATTGTCCCAGAATTTTGACTTTTAGCTATATGAAAAGGTTTTAATAAATGTATATGAAGCAACTAATGTCAGCATGGTCAAAATCATGATTGTACTAATTCGCTTTTTTGATGAGGACTTGGCCAAAGTAACAACACAACATCTAGAAAGTTTTGTTTTCACAATGATTCAATGTATGATTATATTATTGCAATATGGAAATCTACATTGACTCTTATTTAATATATGGTTGGAAGAAGTAAAAATGTATCCAAAACTTCTGAAAACGTATGACTTTTATTATTGTGTAATGTAAGAAGGACTTTAATTGGTTTGCCAGTCAAATTAACTTTAATAAGTGCATATCGAAACATTACACTGTGGACACCCCACCCCCTCCAAAAAAAAGGTTTCAGGCTCAGGGATTTTTTTTTTCACTTTAAGCCCTGAGCATTGCACCAGCCCACATTGGCAATTTGTTACAACCTTTCACACATGCCAAGGAAATCTCCCCTCAGAAAGCAAATAAGGTGTTTCTCATTGTTGCTGTGCAGAAACCTGCAAGACATGGATTGCTTTCACACATAAAGAAAAGAATCACATTTTCTAGGTACTGACCACAGCCTGTCCCCATATGACACCATCACTAAACAAATCACAAATACATTGGTCTCCAAAAGTGGAACTTGCTAAGTTATGGTTTTTAAATTACAGCAATGTTACACTTCAGCCTGGCCATGCTTGTCCTTATTAATTGCTATAATGGTCAGGGACAAATAAATGATCTAGTAAAACTTATCAAACACCAAATGACTTTTTTGGAAACATGGATTAAATATGTGTAACTAACTGTTGAGATTGGAGACTTTATAGCGTGGCTAAATGGATGTACAGTGCTGCGATACAGCTGACATGTGGCACGGCAGCCTTTGATGTAGCGTGTGATGCTGATCGCTGTCAGCGTGAGGATGCTGATCAGACCAAAGGTCTCTCACGCTCCAAATGTCTGTAACGTAGGAGGCAATGCTGAGATCAAATATTTGTATGCAAAGAAATACTGAGTATTATTACTAAAAAAGCACATAAATACTGAAAAACTGAAGATATTGAACCAACAACTTCAAACACATCCTTGAACCACATCCTGAAAAGAATAGTGACTTACTTTCACAATCAGAATTGGATTATTGGCAAGTAAGTAACAACCTTGATGGTTGGTGAATACATAAACATATTTAAAGGAAATAATAAAACAAAGTACTGCAGCAGACAAGAACATTAATATATAATGTAAAAAAAAAATTAAAAAGACAATAACATAAACAAATATGTACAATATAACTGTTTAACCAAAATAAAAGAAGGCTACATGGTTTTGTTATGACTAGAGAAACTGTAATTCATTGAGCTAAAGTAGCTGCCTTTTACTCAGAAAGTCTGGAAAACAAACCATGTGCAATTTCATTTTACACATCATTTAGCAAGCTAAGCAGATAAACCATTTTTGCCTGGTGGCAAAGGACTAGCGAGCCTCAGAATACAACACTGCTTGGATGGTGACAGAATTAGCACAGCTAAGTGTTTCACACTCCAAAGGTCAGGAGCTTGCGGTGATTGAATATTAGCTTGTGTAGCACAAATGAAATCAATTACCTTCGTGCTTCATGAAGGGAGATGAGAATAGCAAGAGGGAAGAGAAAAACAAGTAAATCTGATTGAAAGGGACAATCTGAAGCTCAGTAGACTGACTGTTTCAATTCACAACCGCAATCACTCACAATCAGTCATTTTCATTGCAGGTCATTTTCTCTTGGTACCATACAATACCACATCCACAACAATACTGTGCTCCTACCTTTCCTGGACTTCATTACACACAAAAACACCTCTTCCATAACAAGATTTTTAACAAGAACTTGAAAAAGTTGCATCGTGCTGTGGTTCACACATTGGCTTTTTGTTGTGTTAACTAGGCCGTCATGTGTCCGCTCCACTAACTGCCAGTTTACTCCATTTATCTCTGTGCAGACGGTTAAGCCCCTTTCCCACTGGCCAAAAAAACCCACTAACACCCACTAACATCTGCTTTTTGTTTTTAGTGGGAAAGGTTACAACCACCATTCATTCTTGGAACAAATGACTGCAGTAGTCAGGTATTTATCAGCTCTAGACATGTAAATGTTTACCCCTTTTCCGGCGTGATGCTATGACATGTGTTGCCTTCGTCTGTAACTTCTGTCATCTCAGCCACAAATTCCGTCCATCTCCGCCCAAGCATTACTCGTTTTAAATTACTCTGGACCGAGTTCGAAAAAAAAGTAAAATACCTGTAAACACAAGAAGTCTTTATAGTGTACCTATTACCATTACTTTTTTCTTATTTTTAGTGGGATTACACAAGTTTCAAAAACCTGCATATACACGCTAGTTTTGGTAGAATAGGGTAAAAGCCATCAGCAGAGAAGGCCTCCATACCTCTGAAATCCGAGTGGGGATTTTTTACCCTTCAATGTTGTATCTCAGTTAAAGCTGGATTCATATTCTTACATCAAGGTGTTGGGGAGGCTACATGAGGAGGCTCAGTAGCTCTGCCAAAGTGCTGGAGTTGATGTGCGACTGCATCTACACACTTACTTTGGCTTACTTACAATTACTGCACAACAGAGACTGATGTAATTTATGACACATTTGTCTTGTGTTGCAGTGATGCTACAATTATTTACTGTAAAGTACAGTCTAAATACAGTATGTGCATAACCATTACAGCATAACTTTATTATGCCAAGAATAAACAAAAAACTGCATTAAATGGATTTATAGATGTTTATTTTGTATACAGTTGGGCTTTGCACACTTTAAAGGAGATCTAAATGATCTTTTGTTTTTGCTCATAAAATGAAAATAAAATATTAGAAATTGATCATAGAAAAATAAAATGCAATGTGACATTGCACTCACAACAATTCCATGACCTGTCAGTTACACTAGTAAAGCTTTTCGACCAGATTACAGCCAGTCTTCTTTATTTTTTGTTGATTCTGGTTTTCTTACCCTGTTTTGTTAAATTAAAGATGTGCAAGTAACAATTATTTTTATTATTGATTCATCTTTTGAGGATTTTATTTAATCGCTTAGCCAATAATATGTCAGAAAATAGTGATAATTGCCCCACGGCCCAAGATGTCTTCAAATGTCTTGTTTTGTCCAAAAATATTCAGTTTACTCTAGAAAAGCATCATATTCTCATAATTGAGAAATTGGGACTTGAAAATGTTTGGCAGTTGTTGTCAATTTTAGCAATCAATCAATTGAGGAAAAAAAAGATTAATCAATTCATCCTTGCAGCTGTAGTTAACTGCAAGTAGATATTTCACAAAAAGGTAGAACGAGTGGATTTTGAAGAAAGATTGTTGTGATAATTTAGTTTTAGATCTTAAAACCCTATTTCCCCTTTTTGGTCCGTGGTGATGGTTCATTAGCTGTACCATGCCACCAAAAATGTCATGCACAATACAGTAAAGTTATCAGAGGGGACATTTTGCTTGATGTATATTATTTCATACTGTATCTGTCTTAGTCCGTCCTCCACTGATGTTACACCCAGCACAGTGTTTAACCAAGGCTTTTTCTGTTACATATGGCAAACATTAATCATGTGCAGTGCCCTCCTACACATCTCTCAAATCCTTGTAGACAAAATGAGTTTTCATGAAACTAAAACTGAACAACTTTCACCATTACATCATCTTTTCTTCACAGGGCTATTTCTCTTGATGGCACAACGCTGCAGAACAGAGTGGACTGTGATAGGATTTGTCCTACATGAAAAAATCCACTTGCCAGTTTATCTTGGCTGAATGGGTTTTATCTCAATTCAGGTGATGCAAAGGTGTTGTAAATGACTTATAAGTTCTCATCACAACGACATTGGTGTGTCTGCACTTAGCAGAGTGCCAATTATTTTTCCAAGGGCAGCGGCTTCTGAATTCTCGAACAGTCACCTGATGTCACCAGTTTTAACAGCAAGGTTTTGAACTATATGACCACATCCATAGCTGTAGTTACATGAGCTTCCGTTGATCCAGACTTGTTTTAAAGTCTGAAGGGCTACAGTCAAATATGGATACCTCCCTGGAAGTGTTTAGGCTGTCAGTCAAGCCACCATGCTGAGCTGCCGCACCAACGGAGATACTGAGGTGGCCAAATATAGCCCCTCCACAGGAGCTCCATCCTTTCCAGCTTCTCATAACGGCCTTTAAATCCAAGGAAGTGCATCACATTTTAAATTGCTTCATAAAACCTTTTATGGCCAAATACTACTCTGATTAAAGTGAATATTTATGCATAATATGTTTCATCATGATTAACTGAAATATGATTTTTGCCTAGCCGTTCTGTTTTTTGTGTAACAAAACCAATAGATTTTAAGAGGCATTTATGTTCTATGCCTAAATAAACAGCTATGTTGCCATAGTTAGATTTCATCAGCCTCCTGTAACATGTAGCCACATTTCCTCTCACCTTACTTCAATAGGCAACAGATTGCTTGTATATAAAATATATTAGTCTTTAAATAGGTTAATATCTGTTGAACAAATTGCCAATATTCTCCCCTGCTTGTACTGATGTGTAGTGCTCACACGCCTGGTGACTTAGCTCTCTCTTTACCTGCAGGGGAAGCAGAAGTGGCAAGTGTGGATAGTCTGACAGATCTGATTTGTCAAGCCATTACCCTGGGTATGTGCTATGGTGGCTTTGCAAAGCAACACTACTCAATGAAATAAATACGCATTAGCCGATGTCTGCATCAGCCTGCAACATTTCTCTCATCGTTCATCGCATTCTTTAAGCAAATTGGTCACTGTCAAAAAGGCACAGGGGAAAGCTCTGTTCGAAAGGATGAAGTTGGGGCGGGAGAGGAAGAGGCACAAAACACGTGAGCTGTGATAAAAGCATTAGTTTCTTCAATATGGTGGAAAAAATGTGTACATGTGTGGAAGGTGTGAAGCCCATGGATGAGAGAGCAGGGAACACAGAGCTGAATCAGTCACGTATAAATTGAGTGTCAGAGAGGCGAACCACAATTCAAATGAACCACAATTCAAATCTTTTTTTGGTGACTCATTCATATTCCATATATAGCATATCTAAAACAATATAGCAATACATATTAGATTTGTGCAATTCTCTAGTTCTGTCAGCCTTCAAAATGTTTCATTTTGAGTAAGTGGCCACAGTGAGACTTGCTGACACAAGTTACTGTACCATGGACTATATGAACTTTGAGCTCTGTGTTCACTCAAACAGAAAAAGGACATAAATATAGAAACTGTGGTGTCTGTTCCTTGTGCGGCTGATTACTGTGGAATCACAACTTTCAATGTGGTCACAGATCAGTGACACATGTTTACGTCCTTGTGCTGCTGTGTGTGCATTAGGTCGAAAAATTGTACGACAGAACCTGCATGATCATGTTTGTTGTTAGCGTGTGTATGTTTAGACTTTTACAGGGCCTAATGACTGCCTTGGGTATCTGGGGTTGTGTGGGTGGCAGGTTGTGGCTGTTTGTGTTGGCCTGTGTGACGTGCAGTCACAAGTCTGTGTTGACTTGATGTGTGTTTGGGCTCAAACTGTGGAATTCAGACGAGTGGGTGGGTGTGGTCAGCTGTGGTAAAATGTGGATTTCCCCTCAGTGGTTATGGCCAAACTGGGTTTCTCAGAAACTGCTCTGACTGTTGTTGGACACTGTCCACTATAAAGGAAAAGAAAAAGCTCTTACAGTACATGCAAGTCAATCTTTCCTTTATTTCCTGTGTAGGTTGCATGGAAGAAGAGGTGCAATCATCAGAACTCTATTACACTTAAACGCAACATTATTTCCACATTATATGTAAAGAATAATTTGTCATGTGTAAGAAATTATCTTAGTGCTAAATTGAGAAAAGTATGTGGTTGTCAGCTTATGAAAGCAAGAGCAAGACAAAGTTTTTAGGTTTGGGGATCAAGGAAGTCGCTTCCACTCAATGACAATAAAACGGTGAGATTGTGATGTACCACCTAAGTGGTTGCTGGCATTTCCAACCCACGCTCAGTAACTCTTCCTGGCTGGCTGGAACAGCTGGCCTTGGACCTACACAACATGGTGACCAAAATGTCACAGCACCTTCTTCTCCACAGAGGTGAGACAACAAGGCACCCTAAGTGCTCAATATCCAACATTTAATGCTTTTAGAGGAGACTCTGAAAGGTAAAAATATATGAATTAAAGCATTTAAAATGTGAAACTTTAAAAGTGACATACCCCATAAAAGCATTTTACTGAAACACATGACCAGGTGTCACACAGCTTTCTTATGTTTCTCATATTCCTCATAAATTCCATGCCTTTTAAACCGCTGAACAAAACTTACCCCTAGACTCTAGGGATGGCAATGTCAATCGGTTGTTTGCTCTGATGGTCAGTTGGCCAGTTGGCCACTTACTTTGGTTTTCACTATTGGGTTGATTGCTTTCAAATCCACCTTTCCCAGAAAATATATCCCGCTGACTTTTCCTCTAGCACCCCCAGCAGTTTAACATTTCAATTTGTCCAATATCGGTTTATGACTAAATACCTGAAGACATTCCTATCAGCTTCAGCTGTACAATACCCTGTGTTTGGTGGTAATTAGCACATGTTAATGCTAAGATGCTAAGCTAAGATGGTAAACAATGTACCTGCTTAACATCAGCATGTTAGCATTGTAATTGTGACTATAGCATTTAGCTCAAAGCGCCGCCTTCAGCCAAGTACAGTCTCACAGACCCACTTTCATAAGGGTAGACTCTTGATTTTGTTTAAATAGTAAATGGACTGCACTTATAGCCCTTTTCGATTTACAGTTTGACTCTCATTCACCCATTAACACACACTGTTGGCAGCACATCTCTACAAAGCGCTGGCTGTCAAGAGCAATTTGGGGTTCAATGTGTTGCCCAAGGATACTTGAACAGGTGGACAGTAGGATTCAGGCATCGCCGGCTGGGATTTTATTACATTGTAAAATGTACCAAATGTTTTTCAACCACATGCACATGTGGAACATTCCTTTCAAATATACCTTTTTATAAGATTATTTTTGAAGGGCTTTCATTAGAGCAGCTGAAGAATGACAGGAAAGGTGGGTTGGTGGGGGGGGGGGTGATAAGTAGGAATGGGCTACGGGTGGAAGTCGAACCCAGGCTGTTGCCAAGGATGAGCTAGAGGTCACCTTTTAAAGTCTACAGTCATTTACTGCAATCAACTATAATTATGTTGAAAGTATTTTTAGTCTTAGAATATCTTGTAGGTAGTTTGTTTGAGAAAATCAGGAAGATGAACATGCTCCCAAGTGGCACACGCTTAAGGGAAGAGCTGTGGGATGTCTGAAAAAAAGGTTTTACTTTGCAAAGCCATTTCAAAGCAATGTTGTTTTAATAATGGGATTTTCTTCAAAAGTAAACAGTGTAACAAAACCTTTATCCATGGCACTATGAAGCTTCTCATGCTTATTTTAGAAGGGAGTTCGTTATCTGTAACTGGTTGTGTCTCTATCTGTAGCTACCAGACAAGAGCACATTATCAATAGATAACAAAAGTAGCATTTTCCACAGTATTGCATATATTATTTACAATCTTCCATGAAGCTCTGCTGACACTGTGAACTCTTAAAGCCCTTTAGATGGAGGACAGGCATTTTCATGTATGGCATGAGGTGTATGTGCACAGTGTGAGAGGGCGTGGATCATCATTTACACTCCCACAATGACTGAGATATTGATTTGGATAGGATCACAGGTATGCGTTTGCGAGAGATACTTGGATGTGGTGAATAAGGAGCAGGGCAATAATGGGAATCTGAGAGTACAGACAGTGATGACCACAGAATAGATGGAGAAAATGAGTGGGTTAACAGAGACAAAGCTTATTGTGGGGGTATGGAAAAAGACAGTGAGAGAGGACATGAGCCAGATAGAGTAAATAGAAAGCAGTCCAGAGAGAAGAGACACACCGAGAGCTGGAAGATAGCAGCTGTTGGGGTAATACTGCTCTGCTCTCATTACTTCTCCTTCCCAGACATTATTGTTTGGCAAATGGATACTACAGCAGACATAATAGTCTTTATCGTCAATTTTCCCCCGTTTAATTCCCTTGGTTCTGCTTGTTCAAAGACAGATGAAATGCTAACCGGTTGAGGAGAGAGTTAGCACTGTAGAGCAGAGACCTACTTCACTGGCATGGGCAGCATTGCAGTTTATTTCAGCCAGCCTTGGTGCAATGCATATAAAATCAATAGAGTAGTCTGAAAATCCATGAGGGGTAAAACAATTTCAGTTCCCATCTGGCCGTATTCTTAACCAGGCTGTTAGGTGCCATAAACGTAAATCCTATAGTGCTCCAAGTCATCTGTCACAGGAGTGTTTTTTTTTTATTTATTTAAGAGCCATATCTTTACTTAGTGTTTGGATTACAGAGCTTTATTTCAGCTCCATCATACTGTAGATATCTACAAGCCATGTGCTGTATCTTTGCATAAGCATATTTAAAACAACCATTCTTTTAAAAACAGTAAATCCAAAAATGGACAATATGCTTAATTATGTGCATGACTTGTGGGAATTCTTCCACAGGCTCTGCAAAGACAACCAGATCTCCTCTCCCTAAACAGTCCAATGAATATGTATAATATAACCGCTATTAGTTTTTGAGGGAAGATGATAGGCATGGTAAGTTCTTTCATCAGCAGATTGGTATTTCCAGAACAGTGCTGCAGGCTTAATTGGAATAATTTAACTGCTGACTTTGAAGTGTAAAATATGTGTGCTATAGAAGAGGTTCCTGAAAGGTTAGTGCTAGTGGCGATACACGTTGCTGCTTTGAACCATAGAATGGCACATTGAAATGATATCATTATTTGGATTTCTCTCTGATTACCAATGCAGGTTGTTTCAAGTCCTGTGCATTTTGACCACTGATATTCAAATGAAAGTATTTGTGCTCACTTTTTTGTGCTGTTTTTAAAAAGAATCAACTTAACTCAGAATCTAAAAATCAGATGTTTTGCTGTCCTGTCCACTGCCTTGGTCCTATAATGTCACCTTTTGATTATGTGTAAATCTATTGTATCTATACTGTATTATGGAAATGAAATCAAGACTTTGTCTGAACTTTACAACTATAAACTGTGACTTGTGGATGTGAAACAAGATTAGGAAGCTCACACTTAGATGTGCAAATGTGTTTTTAAGAAATGTAAATGTATACCCAAGGCGCTAATTTGTTTTGATCTTCACGGTAATCAGTTATCAGTTGTCCGCCTGATGGATTGTCTATGCAAAACATACATTAACAGGACAGCACGAGAGAGAGAGCTTGGTGCTGTTACTTGGGTCAAAAATAAGGTGCCATGTTTTCAAATACGAAATGTTAAAAGTCTGTTGAAAAGTAAAGCTGAGCAAATTCTGGATATAGTGTTGGAATCATATGTACCCATTGTAGAATACATGTTGCACAACATTGCATATCTGATCTTACAAATTGTAACATAAAATCAAAAAAATATTACATTAACAAACACATGATTTTTAGTATGATTTAAATTAAGATGCCATCTCTGTACTTAAGTATATGCATTATAAACAAATCTATCCAACATACTGTATATCAAAATGATATACTGCATCAGGATTATTACTGACTATAATAGATTAATATCAATTGATGAATAAAGGTTTACTGTTTTATTCTATAATGTATTAATGCTCTAGAGTGATGGAAGATAACCTGTGTGTTGACTTTTTACAGTCTATGGCTTTCACCTATTATAACCTTTTTTTAAATTTGTTTTTTTAGACTTTCACCAGCCAGTCTTTTAAATAGTGGCTGGAAAAACTAGCTGATTATAACATGGTTTCCCATTAACACCACTTCCTCTGTTAACAGAAGTGGCCTTAAGTAACACTGAGTCTGTGGCAAACTTGAACAGACATCTTTGTTGAAGTGGTTTGTCATTCTATCAATATATTTTTGTGCTCAGTTGTGTAAGAACTATCTGGGCAAGATAGAAAATAAGAACTTTTTTAGGACAAACTGGACAGAGACAAAGTAAAATGACCAAAATGTACTGTACTCTTCATTACTGGGACACTTCAGCTGGTGCACACAATAAATGCAACATCAGTAAACTTATTTTCATTTAAAAATATTCAAGTATTGGATAAATTATTATAGAGGTTATGATACAATCTATTCTGTGCAAAAGTGTCTTTATTATCATGAAATACATTTTCCCTATATGATACAAAATGTTACAAAGAATGTCCTAAGCGAGATGCAAACAACACAAACAAATGGTGTGTATATATTTGTATGAGTTTGGATTGGTTTGCACTGCAAAAAGCAATGAACCACAGTCAAATAGATGCTTATAACCTGATGCAGGCGGCTGGTACATATTGTGCTTTCAAAAAGCCAATTCCACACTGTCCTTCAGAAGGCATTGAAATGCTTGACACACCGCCTCGGATATTCTCAAAGTGTTCTGTTGCTGCATATGTGCAATAGCATGTTAAAAGAAACCAGATTGCCATTGAGACCCATTCTCACCATTGCAATCTACATGTTTATGACACATTAGACTTATTTTCCCCAATTATTTGTTGACTTTGCTTTTGTACATCCGTCAATTGTTTGAGACCTGATGACACAGCTGCAAGAGATAGCAAAAGTATTTATGTTTCATGATGTGTGTCATGTCATGTTTACAGATATTTTAAGGTCTTTGCACGAGGCAAACAAGGCTGCTTTGAACTTCTGTGTAGTTGCTGAGAGTGTTGACATCACTGGTGATGTTTCAGGGGAGGTTATGATTGTTTTTGTTTGTGTTTCCTGATTAGGATGTACAGCTGGGGGAGGTGTACCAGAGGAAATACAGCAGGGGTTCTGACTCACAGACTCAAAGTGTTAAGTCAAATCAAATAGAACCAATCTGCCGAAATGCTGCCAGGTCATTAAAAAGCACCATGAAGCTGCACAGTGGAAACAGTATGGAAGTGAACAAGCGCTGTGCTAATAAACATGGCGCTAGGAGAAGATGCCCTTTTTAACAGTATTGCAAGGCTGATACATCTAAAAAGTCTGGAAAGGCAGCCAGTGTTTTGCCTAATGAAACTAATGGAACTAATTGAACTATTTAACTGAACTATCAAACTAAATTGCTGAACCTGCCAAAAACAAAAGGAGGAAAAAGGAAAAGCCGTTTGCACATTGAGTGGAATTGAGTGAAAATCCTTTGGGTAGATAAATCTCTTTCAGGAAGGCTGCACATATTCTTAAAGCATAACTTGATACGAAGTGTCTGAACTAAAAATGCCTTTTGTAGGTGATAATGTTAATGTATTATTCATAAATACCATACATTTTCTTTCAGACTGCTTTCATTGTGAAGCAAAATAAGTATGCGGTGCTGACTGATACAAAGCAGCCATAAAGTTTCTTGTTACATTCTGTGAAGACTAGAGTTATTCGTGCAGGGCTCAATTCCAAAAAGTTTAATCATTGATCCAATACATGATCAGTAATTAATGTGTGGTGGCGTATTTGTGTGGCGAAAGATGTGTATATGTGGTCAGCCTCCTACATCTGCAACCGTGCTAAAATAAAATCTGTTTAACACAACACTTACTTTTCAAAGTGTTGACGTTCAATCGTTCATTAAGATTCCATTATTTTTAATTGGCTTCACTTAACATTGCTCCAGCAAAAAAAGTGGATATATATCTGCAAAATGTCTTGTTTCTATTCATACAAAGTTATTTACAGCAACCTTGAGTTGTTGTAAAAATGCGATGGGTTAGGAGGGACAATACAGTACAAAGTGATGATTGGAATTGGAATAGCTTTTCCCTTGAACACTAAAACAAACCTGCATGAGAAGTAAACTCCATCATAAAAATGCAATTCATCCTCATACCTAAAGGTCATTATAGGTTGATTTCCAAACACTCCCAAAATGACACATATGACCGTTCTATTTAATCACTGTTGTATTTAACAAAATAGGCACAGTTTTAATGTTATGGGACATAAACCGCAGTCTCCTGAATGAAAGTCCTGTTTGTTTGACCCTTCCACCACCACAACCTGCCTCCTTACGCAGAATTTGGCGCAGTACATATACACTGCATTATCCCTTCTCTTCCTTGTTTGCTCTCACGTTACTTACTACAGCCACAAAGGGTCGTCGCCTAATGAATTATGGGTTGTATGAGCTGCTTGCATAATCGTCCCATACGGTTGTTTTCTGGGTGAGCCCAGGCTGAAAAATGTGATGTAGAACACTTGTTATTCAATATCGTATAAAATGCTTATGAGATGCAGAGGCAGTGAATCAAGTTGTCACTATACATTTTGATTCACAGCAGAGAGATAAAAAAAGAGCATCTTCTACTTATGATGTGGTAAAAAAATATTGGCTGCGCTGACATCTGATTTAAAACTGATAATAAAACATATAAGGTATGTCTGGGTCTCAGCTTCAGAAAACATAGACATTCTGTAAGTCACGACAGAGTCAGACAGCACGCACACACACGCACACACACACACACAGTCGTAAAATCCCACCATTTAGTCTGATCACACTGTCAGGGAGCTATTTTATCTGTCTGACATTTGCGATGACTTTTAGCGGGAAATGTTCTCTGACGCTTAATGGCTGACAAATAGCGTATTTTCCCGAAATGAGCTCATCTCAAAATATTTACCATTTAGGTAATATTTCTGTATTCAATAGACAGACAGCTTTATCTGCTTTGAAACACAGTTTGTCTTCCCAGAGCAGTGACACAAAAGTGATGAGCTCAACTGTCAAATAGATATCATGAGTTTGGGTTGAAAGTTTTAAAGTTAAGACTTCTCTTCATCTCTAAAGGTTTGCCAGGAATAACTTTTGAGCTTCCTCAAAATAGGAAGAAAATGGAGCATTGAAGAGCAATTTTGTCCACTCCCCCTTGAACTCTTGTAGCCATATTTTGTGTCACATAAAGTTATCTTTTGCATCAATCAACTTCACTATACAAATTGTTATTTTTTCTTCCTTTTCTGTTTCCTTTTACCTTCGGTTTCATCAGCCAACCTGTCAGTCATGTATCTGTTCAGTAATTCGGAACTATATTTTTCTTTCTTCATCTGATAGCAACATGCCAATTGGTGCTGCTGAAACCACATAGTTCCGAATCTGGGCCGTGAAATTGGAGCGCCAGGCAGGCATTAACCTGGTTGGGTATGTACATATTAATATGCTCATTATTTGCAGTGTGGAGGGACACATGGTCTGTGTGGTACACCAGTGACATTCAAAAGGACACAATGCAAAGCAGTGGCTGCTCCAGAGATTTTCTGTTGCAGGTGCTATGGGGATGCTCAACACTTAAGAGAAGGTAGAAGAAGGTTTCATTATGGAGGTCGCATCTAACCACCCTTAGTGTATATATATTTGTGCCTGTATTCATCACAAGGGCTTTAGATGCAACATACATAAGCTTGCCAATGTAAACCCCTGCAAATATTATTTCACACAATTCTGTCATAGTTCTGTCATAGTGTCATAGCCCTGAATACAACGGAGCAGCAAACAGCAGCAACAAAAAGCAACAGACACTGTGCACGCTTTGGCCTAAAATGCTTAGATCACAAAATCAAACAGCCAGTTTACACTACTAGTCTAATGATGAATCAGTAGTGTTCCTATTGTTGGAGCATCATAGATGTAACTATGAAGAGCCAAGATTTGTGCTTCAACCACCAAATTAATTAAATATGTAATAGCGAACAGAGGGGAAAATCAAGCACTTACCAGACGTCTTCACAACAAAACAATACATCTGTTGCTGTGAGTGAGTGCGAAGACATCAATGATGTTGTCGCAGTCAAGCTAACTACTTGTCCACTGCTGGATCAAACTTAGCAATGACATGCAGCAACTCACGAAAGTTTCCCATGTTGTGGGACTCCTCACCCTCTCTGTGGCCTCACTGTGCGATCCCCTGGCAGGCTGTGAAGCGCATGCTCTCGACCACAGCTTTCATGTATTTTCTGTTCTCCATAACTAACGCAGAATGTCCCTTATCAAGCATGTTTGCTATTTTAGATCCGCTTGTCTCTTTTTGTTTGAACTCACTCCATCCTTGCATTGCAAATTTGTGTCCCTTACTTTCATGATGGCTCTTCAGAGATGCTGATGCTTTTCGCCAGCTGTTAAATCCGTTGCTGATAAATGTTGGCTCTAAATGAAATCCGTGCCTTCTTTCTGAAAATGCCTACACGCAAAACAAAATGCTGCATCTTTCGCCACGCTGTATTCCAGCCATGAATACTGATCCATCAAACTTTTGTTAAAACTTCTTTGCTGATTCCCAAATTGCCGTGTGGGGTATTTTTGAAGGACTGGCCTTCTTGGGCCCTCTTGAGGATGTTTGCTAATATTACCTGCAGCACAAACCGTAACGTTAGCATCCTCAATGGAAACCGCCGCCGGCGATTCTCCTTCGTCTTCATCCCCAGAATTTTCTTGGTCCTGGGGCTCTGTGACGACGAGCAGTGTGTCTCCACCTTCACAGTCTTGTTTCCCTTCAGATTGTGACTCGAATGTGGACGTTTAGGGAGAAAAAAGTGATCCGTTTTGGTGTATTTTACTTTGCTAAATTTCCAAACTCGCTATCAAAAACAAGCTGCCCTGCGTTAAGGTCAAAGGTTCACCGGCGCTGCGCCCATTGGCCAAAGAAGATCACCTGTTTGTTATTTTAGACTAAAATATATATATTTTTAATTATTATTTAATTCCAAATTTTAACAACATGAAAAAGACTATTCAAACCTTAAAATATAAATATAAAAATTACAGTTTCTTGGGGGTGCATGGGTGCTGGGTAATGCACCACCTGTCCTCCCTGGCGCCGCCACTGTGAGACAAAAATGATCAAAGGTTTTGTCTTTAGCCCCCCCCCCCCCCCCACACACACACACACACACACACACACACACACACACACACACACACACACAACCAGTCTAATAGACCCATGCTCATTTTCACAATTTGTTTCCGTTAATTCCCTTAACAGAAGGTGTAGGACGGCATTATTAATCATGTGCTCCTTCCAACAAAAAAGCCAGCTGAAACAATCCCAGGACACAAACTGTAACTTGTTTATGCAAAATATTAATTCTCTGTTGTGTACATCTTGTTTAAGAATTCAAGAAATTTGCCTGGGGTGAAGACATATCGATGGTGCGTGTTCAACCTTGCTCTCTGGCTGGCTGTACAGGGTCTATATTAGGTTGCTGTTGCAGGCCAAAGACAAAATGAATGTGCAAAGTATAGGAATTGTTTGATGGACACAGTGGAGATAGTAACAACAATGGAACACAATAGCTGTTTTATTAATAATGTCACATTTTTAAGACACTGTTGTAACAGTAGATTTGTTTTTTAGAGTAGCATGTTATACATATAATTGCAGCCTATGGTAATGTAATAATAAATTTATCTTTTTAGTTTAGTTTTTAGCCACTTCTGTTATTAGCTGCCTCTTGACTTAAGGCTTGACCATACCTTCACTTTGCAAAAGGTGCCTGTTGTCTTTGGAGTCCCACAGAAATGAATAATGGCAGTTCTTTGGTTAAAGAGCACTTAGTTCACTCACACTTTATTCCCCTATCATGAAACACCAGTCATAGTGTGGTAGGGTTATATAAGTACAAACTGAAGCCTCTTGGATTAGCATAATGACCAGCTGCCGACTTTAAAAGATGTAATCAAGTTCCTGAATGAATCTATAAATGCTAATTAGACTCATCAAAGACTGTGTTCAAAAAAATAGAATACGTTTTAATGTGCCTTCCAACGCAGTTTAAGCGTAGAGCGTAGAGTGGATCTGAAGAAAATTAATCTGAGGAGGTTAAACAGTGTATGTGCTTCTTTATTAAGAAAGCATTACTCTGCAAATTTTATGGAATACTCTGGTCATTATGTGCACTTTAGAGATCTGTTTTTCTATTCTCAGAGCGGACATCAACACATTTTCTTATAGCCTGATTCATTGACCAGTCTATCACATTTACTCCCAGGGGACTGGAGAAACATTGGCATAGCTCACTCAGCTTTGTGCCAGAGGCGACAGGATAGGAGGGATGGGACACAGAGCATAAGGACACAGTGCTGGTGAATGAAAGCATTTAGGGCCACAATAATGTAAGACAACCACAGAGGTTGGCTGTAGGGAGATGCATTATACTGCATCAGTGATTGTTGTGCATGAAATATGAATGATATATAACAGTTTTAAATATTAAATACACACATTATGAATAGTCTACATATCATGTCAAAATAATATGGGGCAGCGGGTGATAACATAGTTTGCTGCACTCCTGGCTCATAGCCATTGCTGCTATCATAATTTGATCTTTACACTTACACAAACAAAAGGCTTTAAAACATACAGTGCATTTATGGGAAAAGAGATTTCAAATGATCCGTCTACATTATTGTGTACCTCAGTGGCCAAAAAAAAAAATGGGGTAGCAGGTAACAGAATTTACTGACATTTAATATAATTATTTGTTGATTTTTTTAATGCACATTAAAGAAGAATGGGAGATGTTATTTTTAGTTATTCAGAACTTTTGTAAAAGAATCAATGGAGAAGGAAAATGTGCTCTAATGACTTGCTTACCAGCTGTGTATGTCTTGGCAAATTACAATGTAACAATGAACAATCACAATACCAATAATAACTGGGGACATAACAATTCTGTCTAATGATTGTTGAATAATGTGATCAAGTTTCAATCAATGTGAGTTAAATACATTTTTAAAATTCTCTCTCTTCCTTCAACATTTAGTCTTTAACACTACTGCTTACACAATTAAGTGGCTAATTACAAGTTCAGCTATATTATTATTTCAACTTTTCACATTCCCATTTTCTTTTATAGTTAAACTGTAGTGTAATTTAGGCTACATCACTCCATACATGTCAACAAAAAATAGGTTTATAAGTAATTCAGTCAGGCTTGTTTTACTAGTCAATTTTTATTTATTCATTTATTTATTTTTAAATTTTTTTTAAATATTATTTAAAGGTGCCATTTGGGGCATTTTGCAGTTAGTTTAGTTTGTTTTGCTGGGTAATTTGCTGGGATTTTTCACTCCCTTTTAAAATGGTAACGGATTCTCATACTTATTCGTCAAAGTCTGAAAAGATTAGGTCGGGAGGGGATTATACATTTACTCTGAATGCAAATGTAAACAAACTTTAGTTTAAAAAGCATAATTAGGAAGAAATGTTTATCATTCTTTTTGGTCAAATATGAGGCTCAATTTTACAATGACTTTTCTCGAGAAACAAATCACAGGGGCTCTACACATGAACTTGTTAAACATTGTTTGCGTACACAGAGACCTCTTTTAGTAAACACTGTGTTGTTTATGCTATCCGCCATCTTGTCAGTCAAAAAGTGTCGATCTCTGAATGCAAATAAACAGACTCCATAGGAAGAAATGTCATTCTTATATGAGGCTCCTTTTTCAGCAACAAATACAGTGAGTTGTTAAAACTTTTTCTTTTTAGTAAACACTGTGTACAAAACAATGTTCTCAATGCTCAAGTTCATGTGTAGAGCTGGTGATACGTCGAGCAAAGTTTCATGTTGTGTCGTGCCTTCTTTGTGTTTTAAAAATAGTGATTTTGATGCTATCATAGTAGTGCCCCCCTAACACTCCCATTCAAAAGGCCATTTGACCAAAAACGAGAATATGGTAAATCTTAAAAATGGCGCTTCTGTCCTAATTATGCTTTTAAACAAAAGTTTAACTCGGGTTTATTCACAAAAAGACCCTAGGATGCATTTTGGCGAGAGTTACGCTTTAACATGTTGTTGTGCACTGATCACTGTGATCTAATGTGAATGCATAGCTAAAGTTTTCATGGGATATTTTGATCATTTGATTGAATTTCAGGGGTGAAATAGCAACACAGACTAAAGCTTTACCTCACATAAGGAAAAGTAACTGTAGGCTACAGCATTGACTATCAGATTAAGCATATAACACAACCCCCTTATTTCATTTTAAATGTAGCAATATTTTGTTACACTTTACTTGAATCTACATATCTACACAAAAGTGACATAACACTGTCATGCACATGTCTTAAAACATTATATTTTTTTGTCATGACAAGTTATGGCTAGGGTTCATGTGTCATGACAATGTGTGTGTTCATGACAGTGTCATGTTACTATTATGTAGATACCTTCAAATAAAGTGCTACACAATATTTTGTTCTTAAAGAATCTCTTAACATTGTGACTATATGCTTTAAATATTAAGACATTGTTTCTCAAAATATTATGACTCTGTTTTGAAAATCAGAGTTTTTTTCTTTTTTTGTCGTTATAATGAAAGAATAAGAAAATATTAGATATACAGATAAAGATAAACAGCACGAAACAACAATGCTATAGTGTGACTATGTCATCATCGCAAAGTAAGTTACAAAAGGCTTATAACATTTTCCGTCAGTCCTCGCAACATTACATGGGAAGGGAATTTACCTCAGCTGATCCTAATAAGGGCTGGGTTAACAACAGCAGTAACTTTAAAAAGAAAACAATGTGTTTGTTAGAAACTGAAAGCTTTGATACATCACTTCATGTCATGTTGGTGACATGTAATATTAGAAGAGTTATCTTGGGGTGAAATTTTATTTTAAAATCAAGACACATTACATTATTTTCATCATGTTTTAACAGACAGATTGACATAATCAGAAGTGATTGCATTTGTTTGAGGACATCCATTATGCAAATGAGCTGTCATACAGTAATTCCTTAAGTTGGCAGTGTCATACTTAAGCTGATTAAATCAAAATAATTCTGTCTGTTTGAGTTGCATGTTAATTTGGTGATACCACGCTCATTTTGTCTGTTGCCATTGTGATATACAAGCATGAATATGCATAAAGGACAGTTTAATACATTTAATAATATTTAATTTAATACATTTTTACAGTAATATCTTCTAACATTACTCTAATGCCTGTCAGTGGCAATGCTGAGAAATGATAATGATGAGATGTGTTTAAACAGCCCTCCCACCTACAGCACATACAGGCCTGAAGAGCTCCAATAATGAATATTTTATCCCAACATATCACACAAACATTCGTCCACAGTCGAGACATGAAGCATTCAACATTTTCTAAACAAGCTCTAGGAGACAGCACGCAATGGGTCCATCCAAACTTTTAAGACTATTTGGCACATGTACACACACATACATACCAAACACACGCCCTTGTATTGGCTGCCCTGAGCCACGCCCTGCATAAAACCACTTGTTTACTCAGTGATCCCATGTTAGCTTCCAGACCACAGTGACCTGAGAGCAGGGTAACTTTCCAGCCACTGTCTCTGGCTGAAGATCAATGTTGTCTGGGTTCATAACCAGAAAGGACCCAAACACTGTAGGAGGGAGAGAGTGTAACAGGCAGGCACACAAGATGTTGGTGACAGCACAAATCACATACGGCAAACCACATTTGTAACTGTGGTTCTCCAAAAAAGGGCCCGCTCTGTTATTTCTGATGAATTATGCACCAATGTTATTTAATGATGCATTTTAGTATCATATCCTAGGAGATGTTATGTGTTTTATTGGCCCTCATTTATGAAATGTTCGTATGACCTAAAACAGGCATAAGATGGGCGTACGCCGATTCCTATGCAAAAGCAAGGCTTTTATCAATTTGAACATGAACAAATTAGTTGCCTAGCTCTGACTCATGAAAACAACAAGAGTAAAATAAAAGACACTGCATACACTTTGCTACTGTGTGTTTATTTAAATATAGGTATACCTACATGTAGGCCTAACATATTGCAATATACGCCTGTTTATTACTATTAGGACTACAGCATACATATGTCAAGGATGTATAAATTAAATAAACTTCAGCTGGAGTCCGATTTACTACAGCAACACTGTTGACCGCATCAGTGATCTCTTTCAATTCCTCATTCTACCTACAGCCTTCAATTCCTGTTTTTAGACCGCAAAATAGTACACACGTTAGTGCAGATGAACCTGAGATATCAGGGTTTCAATCTCCACCTCTGAAAAGTGCCGCTTCTTAGCCGGATTATGTCTGGCCATGTCGTAAATTGTAGGGGCAAGGCCTCAAAACCGAGAATATATTGGGTCGTGATATTTAAATTACGATTGTTTCCAGCCGCTGCATTTATCAATGTACGACCATTCTTACGCTCTGATTGGTGTGGTACAAACATTTCATGAATCACACGTGCAGCCTGTCGTAAGATGATTTCTGAGCTCATATCTGAGCCAGTTTCTACGTTAGGTTGATAAATGAGGGCCATTGTTTTTACTTGCTTTTGTCCTCTATTGTTTTTTTTTATTAAGCTTGAGCTGAGGTGTTCAGCGCAAAACTGATTAGGCATGGGATGATAAATATTGGGAGCATTGTACGAGTTAGCATACTGTTTTTTTGTATTTCTTGATAGGAAGGTGGAAGATCAATAGACTGATGGTGGAAGGTGAACTGCAAAGGAGAGCCCTGGCAACCTCGAAATCCTATTGACAATTGCCAAAGGTGACCCAAAGGCCTCAAGGAAATATATCGATCATACTCAAACTCAAGCCTAATTGCTTTGTATTGGAAAACCTGGAGGAAGTTGCTCGGATGCATTTGGAAGGATTGTGTGTGACAGCTGTAAAATGGTGATAAAAGTAGGAATTATTTCCAATAAACATAGTGAACTATTCAACACACACACACACACACACACACACACACACACACACACACACACACACAGGGAGCATTGCCCTGCAATGACCTTTGTGTCAACAAGAGAGTAGGAGCAGAGTGGTAACAGGATGTGGCCCATGAGGGACACAGCAGCAGTACTAGAGCCATGCCTAACTCTTGTGTAAAAAGCTGCCATTGTTGCACACCGCGCACGTACAATGAAATCAGCGGAGAGGATTGCCACATCATCATACTGGCTGTCTCTTGGTTGGGCTTTCTAATGACCCACAACATGTCATGCTAACCCGGCACTATTGGTAAAACTATCTCCAGGTTATCTTATCCCAGGAGCACAGACTACAAATTCACTTTAAACATATATTGTGTAACAGTAGTATACTGTTCTGAATGTGACAGATACCCACGCCCCCTGATTTGCATATAAAAGCTGAAAATAATTAGGTAGCACAGAGTAAAAATTAACTTTAAACATATATTAAGTAACAGAAGTATACTATGGAATGCCGTTTTATTCGATATTAAATAAATGAATGAATACATACATAAATAAATGAATAAATAAGTAAATATGCCTTTGAAATGCATCATGAAATAAATGAGTTGCACGGATGCATTGGGAAGGATTGTGTTGGACAGCTGTAAAATGGGGCTAAAAGGAGGAATTATTTCCAATAAACATAGTGGCAAACTATTCAATTGTATACTGTACATCAATCTATAAATCTGCATCAGGAAACCATATGGTGCCAAAACACTGGGTAAGAATTTAAACAAATGTATCAAATGTATTTCAGTATGATAGCATTTACCAATTTTAGAGCAGTGTGGCATAAACATGTCTCACACCTGACACACTGCAACCTCAACAGCATCAGGGACGGGGCTCACCTCAGCCATCAATAGGCAATTATTCTAATGCAACTAAACATGACTCTACTCTGCCTTTTACAATTGATACCGTTCATTTCCTCTAAATACAGGAAATGTATCATCAAGGTCCAGCGATGGTGTCACTCCTGTAATTAAGCCTCAAACACTACTTGTCATGTTTGTTAAGACAGGCCGCTCGTTCCCACTCCTTAACCTCGTCCTTCCTCAGCTGCATCCAGTACGGTCTAATTACGAACTACCAGGATGAAAAGTAATAGCTAAACACAACATATCCTAAGAGCAGGAGCCAACACACACAACACAAACACAGAGGAAGCATGTCCAACGCCCTTTAATGACCTACATGTATGTGTCAACAAGAGAGTAGGAGCAGAGTGGTAACAGGATGTGGCCCATGAGGGACACAGCAGCAGCACTAGAGCCATGCCTAACTCTTGGGTAAAAAGCTGCCCTGTTGCAAGCATACCGCGCACGTACAATGAAATCAGCGGAGAGGATTGCCACATCATCATACTGGCTGTCTCTTGGTTGGGCTTTCTAATGACCCACAACATGTCATCTTAACCCGGCACTGTTGGTAAAACTATCTCCAGGTTATCTTATCCCAGGAGCAGAGTACAAATTCACTTTAAACATATATTGTGTAACAGTAGTATACTGTTCTGAATGCAAGAGATAGCCACGCCCCCTGATTTGCATATAAAAGCTGAAAATAAATATAGAGGGAAATAAATAAATGTGGACTTATGAAATAAACGTAACATGAAATAATTAAAAGTAAAACCTTTTAATATATTTATTTAACCATGTTTAAAATATTTACATGTATTTAATTATTTATGTAAAACCATTTTATTTTAGTCATATTTAATTATTCATTCATGTATTTATTTATTTACGTATTTATTTATTTATTTATTTAATATTGAAGAAAACGGTATTCCATAGTATACAAGTATGTATTGTTTTACAGACAACATTGTTTATTGGTCTGTCAGTTTGTTGGTTAATCAACCTTTAACACTTAAGTCTAAGATAATTATTCATGGTTCCAAGCAAATGATTCCTAAACATTTTGGCAACCCATGGCCAGGTCAGAATTTGTCTTTTACCAATTCTTTGTCAATGACAAGTAGAGCAGAATACCATGACACACATGCGGAATATCATGAAAAAAAGTTTCTTTAGCTCCAACTTCAGGACAATGTTTACATTTTGGTACAGGTTTCAAATCACTTGTGAAAAATAAATCCATTTTATGATGTGACAACTCTATGGTTCAGATTTCGTTCAGGTTTAGGCGCAAACACTACTTACGTAGTTAAGGTCATTGAACATTTGTGGACTTGGTTAATAGAAACCAACGTTGACTGTTGGTTGGAAACAGGAAAGTAACAGCAGTTGCCTGTGTTAAAGCCTAACATTTTGTTGCCCCTACTTCCCATTAGCCATAGCACAACCACTGTATCTATATGACCTCCTTGACCTTTGATTGTGCCCACAGTCTCTAGAACGCCACACGGTATACTGCACAGATCCATTAATTACCTGCATCCCAAATGGACATTGATTTGGCTTTGATTTGCTCATTGGCCATAGGGAGCAATTCATAATTTTATTTTATGTGCGGGATTTTATTTCCACAGCATTCAAAGCCAAGACAGTGCCAAGCAATACTGTGACTCTAAGCCTTCTGTATGGAAAGCTAAAGGCAATATCCAAAGTATGTTTTATTGGAAGTGACATGTCACTAACAGTATCATCATTATTTACTCATGTGCATTACTTTTGTTTGGTTGAGCAGTATTCCAGCTTTGGCCCTGCTGGAGGAGATACAGCCTATGATCTCCCTCTGAGGCATCACATTTTGACATCCAGAGAGCTAATATGACAGCATATTACCACTGCAACCCTGTTTACCAATAACCTTGCTGAAATATAAGACTCTGTTCTGCTACAGTGTGTGGTCACAGGCTTGTTCTCTCCCACTGTTAGGGTATTCTTGTCATAGCTTTGGACAAGCTGCTTATTTAACCTTCCGAGCCACTGAATGTGATCATCAGCAATTGTTATTTCCATGTTAACAATATGCATTGTGAATGAGAAGCTGGAGGTGCAGCAATAATAAATCACTGTCTCCTATGTCCTCAAGTGCAAAGTCATTTAAATTGGTTTCTGTGCTAAGCGTAATGACCAATAAGGCAAATGGAAATTGAAAACATATTCTTTTCACCTCGTGTTTGCTGTTCCTTTGCAAGCTGCTTAATTGAGGGTACAGGTTGTCTGCTCCGGCTAAACTCACCAACCCTTTGTTGTACTAGACATTAACCATGGACGCAAACACACACACGCATAGAAATGTGAAGAAATGGAGAAGATCAAATCTGACCCCTCACACACAGCTGGATGGATTGGCGCAGGTTAAGCTTTGGCGAAACAATCAAAAGATTCACCGCCCATTCAGTCTTTATTCTGCTCTTGTTTTAGGTACGGTAGCATCTGATGTCAATAGAAGAATGCTTTAGTTCGTAATTTTGCAGGTATTTGGGTGAAAACAATTGGTAATCAATATGTTCAGTCAAGAGACTCCACCATCAACAGAGGCACCAATAAGCTCTTGGGTAGCATACTTGATGGTTGATTTCTAACAATCAGTAGGTGCGAGTTAACAAATAGCAGTGTAAGAGAGTAATTTGAATGTTTCTCTTAAACAATTTCTTATTGTTTAATACAGTATCTAATCCACATCAGCAAGGAAAGGGGAACCACATTCATTCACATTCAACAGCTTATAGACTTGCAGACAGTTCTATATATTCAAGGCTAGATCATTAACACTGACTAAAATTGCATAAAATATATTTTTGATCATTCAATAATCACGTTAGACACTTTCGCCAATAACTAAATTTACTGTATTTTTGTGTGTTAGGTTAGCAGGACATCAGCAACTGAGAGGTCCCAGATGCTACATACTGTATACAATAGCCATTATGTTTGTCTCCGCCTTGTAGCTGTCCTTAAAGGTGAGTATCTTAGTAGAGAAAACACCTCCAGGCATTGTTCTTAATCACAAGCAAAGGCTACAACAGAGAAGAGAGTCTATTCCTTGGATTTATTGTGTATTCCCAAATTACATTATAGTCTTGAGTGTGCTATACTTGTAGCAAGAAATGTTGAATCAAGAGTTAAATATAAAAAAGGTCTGTCGGAGGGGAAGCCTTCCATGGATAGGGTAGAATGTAGATGTTTTCCCTTTGTTGCACTTTTGGTATCTTTTGCTCTTAAGCAATCCCTCAACAGGGTTGGTAAACATTAGTGCTGCTTGCTTATGTAAAGTTACATCATTTCTATTTCATAATTTGAAAACATATTGGCGCATATCCCAACATGCCCTTGGTGCAGGCAAGGTATAGCACAAAGTCACCAGTCTATCATTGCTAAGACATAGAAATTAACACTCACATTTACACCTGCAGGCAATTTAAATCCTCAGTTCACCTGAGTTGCACTTCAGACTGGGGGAACTGTGCCTGTCATGTATGTCTTTGAATATAAAATGACAAAGTTTTCATCATCCATCATCCCGGAAGCTGAGCTCATTTTATATTGATAGTCACCTCAGAGTAAAAGGAAAAGACAGACATCTATTATCTGGCCTTTGATAGTGGTGTGAAGTGGGACCTTGGGTGACAACAAGGTGTCACTACTTTGTCAGCAGATGATGGACAGATGAGAGTTCACCACCTGAGCACTCTGATGATAGATAAGTAGACATCTGCTGTAACACTGTCATGTCTCTTTTAGGAAAAGGCCATTCATACACACCACATCACACAAAGCACATACAGCCATCCCTTCTGTTCCTTAACTTCCAAAGTCACACCCTACCACCCTGTCATTTAAAACCCCCAAGCTCAATTTGCAAGGATCAACACAGTGGGACCACTGTACTGCTGCGCATGATGGCAGTAGTCTAATTATTCTAATTCTGTGTCGTGCTGTGATTTGGGACAGTTTCCAAATGAAATACTAATAGAGTGATGCTTTATATTTAAATTCATATTACACATTAAAAAATGGCCCTTAACATAAGTGTATTCAGCAAAATCCATAGACTCTGTTGTACAGTAATTAAAACAGGTAATAATGACAAAATTTAAAGTCACAAAATCAAGTCGCCACCACCCTGACTGTTTCTCTTGCAGAGATTACCACATGAAGGAAAATGGTCCGAAAAAACTAAAGAGCAGAAAGTTATTTGCAAAAAGAAATAACACTGTAGGGGAAATTATTTCAGCCTAAAGTACAGACATGATGGGCCCTTTTCACACTATGTCCCTCACATACCCCCCTCTCCAACAAAGTCCATTTTCAGCTTGTTCTCAGTCAAGTGAATAAATGTGTCATTGCTCAACACCCTCCCTCACACTCATTTATTTTCTCTCCTTCTCTTTCACCAGTTCTGAGTCGCTCAGCCACACCCTCCTTTATTTTACCATACGAGCGGTGCCCAATGACAAGCCATTTGTCAAAACAACATTTTTATTGCTGTTACTCGCTCACATTATTCTCCAATTATAACTTCTATACTTGTGACATTTGTGCAACCATTTATGCCTTGGCTTGAAATTTGCTGTTAACAAATCATCAGGCTCATAAAACTGCCTAACAGGGCTTGATGTGACTGAGCTTATAGCCTTTTTTTGTAACATAGTGACAAAAGTAGAAATATAGTTTTGTATTATTACTCCCTATAGATGTATTTTTTTTGTTTAATTTATTGGATTTAGAAACATGTTTTTGCCTCTATCTGGTGCTAAAGTTACTTACGTATAACCTTGATTCTTACAGAGTAGTTTGATGTTGGTAAGGTCTGGGAGCTCAATCTGAGGAACAGACAAGCCCTGGGGTCAAACATTCAGACAGACACAAAACTATTCCTCAGTGGATTCCAATGGGCCAAGTCACACCGGGAATCCAGAGTAATTCAATTCAATTGAATTTTATTTACAGTATCAAATCATAACAAGAGTTATCTCAAGACACTTTACAGTTAGAGTAGGTCTAGACGAGATGTCGACCGATATGGGTTTTTCTGTGGCTAATGCCGATCTTGGAATGCAATCTGAATCTCTCAAATGTTCCTTTCCATAAGTGATTTTAATTGCTTTGTTGCCAAGACCATGAATGATAAAATTTCTTCATAATGAACACAATTGGGTCAGTTAGTTTGCGCAGAAATTGGCAAAAAAACTTCTTTTATTTAATTTTTTTTTAAACCTTAAGTTCTGGACAGTGGGGAAAATTACTGGTTTGGAATGGACACAACTGCAGTTGCTTCAAGCAAACAATTACAAATGTGTTTCATCAGCAGATATGTCTGTAGGTTATGTCTGTGCTCATTGGCAATGCACGTTGATGCTGTGTGCCAAAAGTAACTGTAGCATGCTTACAGGCTCAGACTGTTCCTAAAATGAAATGTACAAAATACCTCATATGTGATTAACCTTTTATCTCTTTGAGCCAAAGCAAATTATATAATTCATAAAGTACCTTTTTAGTATCAGTGGATTCCGATGTATCTGTGTGCCAATTTGTTTTGTTTGGAGTACAAGATGAATTTGGACAGCAGACTCGTCTTTGGGAGAATAATTTGTTTGCTTGTTAACTTTAAGATCCTGTTTTATTTTAGTACAAAAAATCTGGTAGTGGCATGAACTCCAACTCACTGCCTTTGGGAGGAGGGGCAGAAGCCAAGTGAAGCTCTTCCAATCGAGCCCACATGGTGAGACTTGTACAAAGTGCACACACACACACACACACACACACACACACACACACAAGCCAAATATGTATAATTTGTTAATTTTATTACTTTGTGATTACACTGAGCCAAAGACATTCCTAGCTTCTCGTCTAAGATTATATACAGCGTCTGCTTTGTGACAAAATGGTTAAATTGATATTGTGTGTGTGTATTTTCGTCTGGCAGTCAGAGGACAATCAGCATCTTGAATGAACTCCATGGCACTTAAAATGTTGTTAATTTAAGTCTCAGAGAAATTGAGTCCAGCGCCAGCTATAAGTGCTGGCTGCAGTAACTTCTGTCAGTGTTTTGTCCCCCAGTAGTTTAAATGAAAGGTGTGTTTCACTTTATCAGCAAACAGAAAAAAATAGCCTCTGAGAAAGCAGACAGATGTGTTTTGACTGCAAAACATTCATGGAAGACAATTGTTTCTGAATGATAAATAACCTGATTAGAGACCCTTTGATTCAAATATAATTGTTGATAATGTAAAATAAAGTTTAGTTGACAGTGTGGCATGAGCCAAGATTGCTATAGACACAGACTTAAAACACATTCAAAGGTCTATGATGAAGTATGTACTATGTGCCATGGTGGAAAAAAAGTTAAGTCTCTATAAGTAAACAAAGACACAAATATTTAAGGAGCAGGTGGAGACCAAACAAGAGATGAAAGACAATTGAATACTGGACTTATATTCAGGGGGCATTTATGATTTGATTATTTATTGACATTTATGAATGTTTGTGGGGGTGATCCATTGTGCTATAGAGACATGCTATTGGTCTATTAATCTAGTATTGGCCTGGCTCTGAAGAAGCATACACTAGAAGTAAACTTAAGAAAGACAGAAATTCTTTTTAACAAAGGATAATTTTAACAAATGTAGCATACATGTTGAATCTAGCAAAGGATGCTGGCAGGAAACACATGCTGCCAGGTAAACTAGAATAATGCAAACATGAACTATAGAGAAAAACTTTAAACTTTAAAGTGACATGATGGGGTGCTACAGGGCAAGGGAGACAACCTGGAGACAGTGACCAGCTGCCTTTAGTTTTCCTCAATCACCTCCAGCTCAGGCTGTCCTCATGAACTGTACATATCCCTACATGAAGTAATGCACTGTAATTCATATGTATTCATTCACAGGTATTTATTATTGTAAGCCCCACATTGAGATCCACAGAAAATGAACTGGCAGCTGTATTGATTGATAATCTCATCTCATCAAGTCATCAAGCAAAACTGTCTCATTTGCGCTTCTCAAATGAGATAATTAGCTGATTTTCTCTGTAAATGAATACATTTGGGCTCTGTGAAAATGCTCACTTTTTTCATACAGAAATGATATATGTTATGATCAAGGCTCTCAAATACTGAAGCAAACATGTCTGAGTGTACAATGAATCACAATATGTAGGTTCTTGTGTGTGTGCACACATCTGGTCCTTTATCTGCATTTCTGTTTATGTGTGCACGTTTATAAATCAGCCGCCTTTTCTCTTGGGAGCTAAATACAGATTTCGACAATCTATGTTTATCAAATTATATTGGCAAGTCAGTGTGGGAGAGCACAGTTGTATAGGTTTTGGCTAGCATGTTTGATTTTGTCTGTTTGTCTTTTGTGTCTGGTGCCAAAATACTAGTCTGTATCTGTCATCTGTGTCAGCCTCTAATAAATGTATCGGGGAATTTCAATGATTTCTGGTTTTCAAGGACCCATCAGGCCCCCCAGAGCCCACTTTAAAAACAAAAATGGCTTAAGCACTTTGAAGAATGGCGTACAGTAGGTATACATACACATTATCCTTCAGATCATACATTACACAGCCAGCAGTGTTCGCCCTCTGGCTGCGTACAGTGGAGTTGCAGCCTCAAAAGGATTTCAGTCCACAGCTTTTCCTCTATGAAGCTCGCCTTTCATGGCACTAGTTCTACAGTAGGCCTACTTGTATGTGCCAACCTCTTCCTCATGACGCCACCGAGGCTGGGCTCAGAGGGCTCCGATCATAATATTTAACACACCCACCCTGGGATGAACACTTGCAAGGAAGAGAAGGCGTGTAAAGGGGGTGGGGGGGACAAATGACAACCAGGATCCCTGCACCTGCCAGCCAGTCTCTGATTTGACTTCAACGAGACTCGCAGACAGCACGAACGGGACAGCATCCAAACATCTCAGCGGATCACCTGTCATTTTTATGGAATTATTTTTTTAATTATCAATGTATCCTAAATACCAAGAAGGCCATGTTTTTGTGGACTATATCAATCTCTCCTGGTACTTTTTTCAGTTATAACACATTTGACATCTCACTTTGTGCTGGCAGCAACACAAGGAAGCAGATTTGAGGAAGAATATCGGCGCTTTTAACAGGACCATCCTTCCTCCTTCCTGTTACCTCTTCTTAACGATTTATTTGGTGGTCCGTCCTCCTGACACTGTCATTCTCACCGAGGCAATGAAATAAGAGCACTTCTTGAGTCGCAGCCAGTGAAGTGTCCATAGCTCACAATGTGTCCGTCAGTCCACCTGTTTGTCTGGGAATGAAGAATTTGGACTATTGTAAAAAAATATATATATATAAATATTTAAAAAAAATCAAAGACTGAGCACATCATGAAGTTCCTAACATAGGCAGACGCGCATTATGTGTGCAATGATCACAGTAAATCGTCAAGCTAACCTCGCTGCTTTGTCATCGCATAACAGTGTTGGACATCAATGTCGGTGCAATAAGGTGCGCTGCGCTTAAAGCTTACTCTGCTTGAAAAAAAATAATATAAAGATGATATTGTTTCGTAAATTCAGAGTGTTGATACTTATGGTTTTTTTGGTCGCATGCACCATGCACATCATGATAGACTTATTACCGAAACTAGAGAAGCGGGCGGCGGGAGCGGACAGCGGGGACGGCGGCTGTCAGTGCGCTCTCCACCCGGCCGGGGAGTCGCAGGGCTGGGGGAAACAGCGCGCCAGGTCGGCGGCTGAAGCGGGCTGGCCTAACAAGCACACGCTGAGAATCCTGCAGGATTTCAGCAACGAGCCGAGCTCCAACCTCACATCGCATTCCCTGGAAAAGATCACAGCAGCCGGGGACAGAGCGGAGTCCTTCAAGAGGATGAGACCGTTGGAGGGGAAGGCGGAAGACCACAAGCCGCTCATCGGAGACGCGAGCGGGGGTCGGACAGTCCCTGCCCACAGTATCTCCCGACTCTCGGCTCTATTTGAGCATCCTTTATACAAGGTTGACCTTCCTTTCCTCACGGACCATGACACTTTGTTTAACGTCAACACTGACATCAGGTTTTATCCCAGAGCAACAGGGAACCAAGTATGGTAAGCTGATAGGAATGTGTTCAAGTGATATGGTAACAAGTGGGACAGTGATCATTCAGTCGGTTGTAAAACATATTTGACTGTTGATAGGAATGTTAATGTGTTGCAAGTTAAGGGAGGAAAAGTACCTGAGGGGATAGTAGCACACATGTTTGCTTAATAAATAAATATATGCTTTAAGTAGCCTGTTATCTATATTGAAGTTGAATTCAATTAGCTCTCTTGCTTTCTAATGTTTGTCCAATTTGCATCTAATTTGCGTAATGCCCATGCAGGGATACACTTCATGAGACTGTCTGTCTATTTAAATCACATCGACCTGCAGAAAGGTTCTTCCATCCATCCAGTCAATTTTCTCTGCCTCCAGTATAAAGTCCCCTCTTGCATCTGCTGCACAATCTCATCTCTCCTATTCCCATGTCATACTTTTTTTCAGGCACACAATATATGAGTTACCATCCTGCATATATATATATATATATATATATATATATATATATATATATATATATATATATATATATATATATATATATATATATACATATATATATACACATACACCAGTCAGCATTGTAACTGCATTGTAACCTCATAATAGTAACATGTAGTAAGGAAATGTGTGAAGATGTGTTAAATCCTTCAGCATCAATTTGTCTGATACAGTTGGTCTATAGACTAATAAAATAATGTGAACAGGAATCTGCTTGCACCACAACTTCTTGTTAAACCTCATCTCCTCTCCCTGTTTTTCAGGCACAATGAGGAGGGGAATGCAGAGGAGGAGGAGGAGTTCTCTCCAACTGGAGAGGTGACGGCAGAATCGTACCCCAACTGGTTACGTTTCCACATTGGCATCAACCGCTACGAGCTGTACTCCAGGCACAGTCTTGTGCTGGACGCACTACAAAAGGACCTGGTCACACAGAGGATCACCAGCGTAGGTAAGTCGGTCAGGGAGAGCTATGTAACCAAGGTGTGTGTATAAGTATTGGGCCAATTTATTCTGGTTAATTATGAGTTGAAGAACTGCTAGACCACCTACAATATTTTCATTACAGTAATGTGTCTTAATGAAAGGTTTTACTGTCCTGTGACAAAATGCAACTTCTGATGCTTTTTCACCCTGGCAAAAGTTCAGTTCTGTTGGGTAAATACAATTTAAAAAAAAACAACAACTAAATTAAGTCTTGGGAGCTGTATCAGCCATCAGAAACCCAAACTGGTTAAGCCCCAACAAGTGAGGTGTGTGCACCGTACTTCCTGTGCATACAGTGCACATGTGTGTAAGAAGGAGGCCCCAGTGACACGCATCTGGTCCTTCATCTGCATTTTTGCTTATGTGTGCAAGTTTATACATCTGTGTTCAGCCGCCTTTTCTCTTAGGAGCTTAATATAGATTCTAAAAATCCATGTTTATCAAATAATGTGGGTGTTTTGGTGTGTGAGAGCGTGTATGCTTCAGCCAGCATGTTGGTTAAAACATGTTTTACAGCTGCTAAAATAGTATAAAGTTGGCATATCCCGAAAGGTCCCACCTGCACTTCATATCACCTGACCAATAACAACATGCGCTGAGTTGCTAAACTTAAAGTAAGGATGGATGGGTAGAAAAGAAGGATGATGCTTTTTGTAAGAGACAATGCCACTTTGGCCAAATATCCTCTGTGAAAGAGGCGTTGTCATTTTTCTATTGTGGCTTTATACAAACTGAACAGTGAATACTAAAATATCCTTCACTGGCGTATGTTGTTATCTCTGTCTCTCTGTGCATCAGTATCATTATATTTCTCATTGACGTTGTCTCCGCTGTCTCATTGTTACGAGTCCCTCCGGCAGCTCACAGTCATTCATCACTCATGCTACACACCTCAGCCTACACTTAGTAGTTTGTGTGTTTTGGTCCCCTCTGTTTATAATATATAAACCATCAATCTGTGCCCAGACAGACACACCTATAAAAAAGACTGAAAAGTGCTGTGTGTGTGTGTGTGTGTGTGTGTGTGTGTGTGTGTGTGTGTGTGTGTGTGTGTGTGTGTGTGTGTGTGTGTGTGTGTGTGTGTGTGCGTGCTTGTGCCTGGAAGCATGCATTACAGCTTTTGTGCACCGTAATTGGTGCACACACTTACTACCTATTTGTTTCACTACAATTACAAAACCAAGACAGCATTAGAAAGTTTCCCTGTTCAGCATTTTTCTGCGAAATAGTGCCGCCGTCCCTCCTCTGTGTCTGTCTCTCTGTGGCCTTTTGTCCAGTCTTCAGCTGGACTCGTAAATCATACGCACAGTACTGTGAGGTGGCACAGGTGAGAGCAGGGTGGATTTATCATCATGGTACAGGATGGGAGGGGAATCTAATGGTGGTAGGCAATGACATTTATTCATTTGTGGAGAAACAGAGCAAGAGATGGATGGTTAGATCAACAGAGACACATACATTCACGCACAGATACTGAGACAGATGGCCTTTAGATGAATCGAAAGAATGTCTGGTTGAAGTTTGTGTTCTGTTGTTCAAGTCCTGTCTGATTGCATGTCAGCACAGATACAATCCAGAGAAACAATCAGATGAGCTTTGCCAGGGCTTTTTACTTTCCCCAGGGGATTGCCTTTTGTAGTTTCCAACAAGAAACAACATTTTATAAATGTCCAGAGCAGAGAATTGAGGGCAGCTCCTTAAGGATTGTGGCTTATGGGTTCAAGGTCACAGCATTAAAACATAGTCCAGTCATTTGCAATCTCTCAAAGGTTTTAGGCCCGCTGTATAGCTGCACCAAGTTTAAAGATTACTCTAGGGCACTATCCACTTGACCTGGCTGCATCAAATCTGGCACACGTGTGTAGGCCTAATGCTCTCAAAGCATTCTTTGGTTTTGATTTCACTCAATATCCATCCTCTGTTGTGAAGAACAGGCGCTGACCCGAAGTTACGTAGGTTGTACTTTGTGCAACAGTGGATGCACAAAAGCTTTTGAAAATGAGTCACGGTAAATGGCTAGGCTTGCCATTGGTGAATAAAGCAAAGTGAGACAGACAGAGCATAGCAGAGAGAAAATGAATAAAAGGATGACATATACAAACAAGGACGAGGAAGAATTTGAGAGAAACACCAAGCGAGTCAATAAACACAAAAGACAGTTCTGTGTAGGGGGTTGAGTGCAGCCATCTACTCAGCCAGCAAGTCATGTGGTAAGCGGGTCCAGTACAGGGGGTTATGTTGATATTGGGATTAGACAGAAGCTGTGTGATGTGTAATTTGCTTAAGTTAATGCACTGTAATAAATGGGCAAATCCCCCAAAAGCCTGTCCATTATGACAGAAACCTTTGCTTGAGTCGGAGGCAGGGAGGAAGCTCCTGGTCAGCCTCTGGGAGACACTGTGGACATGACTGATAGTCAGAGACATGTGCCCTGCCATTCCTCCTGGGGTATAGGAGGTCAGTTTGGTTGGAGTGAGAGAAGAAGTGGTTATGAAAAGTCTAAAGTGCACAAGCAAATCCTGACAACGTGTACAGAATTTTATGTCCACATATACACACAGGGATGAAAACATACTTCCATTTGTGATTTAATTTAGCATATGAAGATTTTTAAAATGTGATGGCACTATAATAATACGCTGCTGAATTGTAGTTTGATTGGACTTTATGTGCTAAAAGTGAGTGGACTTCTTTCACTCAATCACTGTGCTTTTATTGTCTTTTCAAAATGACGCATGCTGTTTTAAAGTCAGTCTGTTACAGTACACTCAGACACATTTCTAGTTTCATTTGTCCATCAAACCCAGAACTAGCCGTAGTTGATGCAAATGCTTTTCATGCCACTTTTGTCTCTCAGTCACACCGAGCTCCTAACTGCCACAATTGCACTTTGATTGTCTGGCAAATTGGTCAGCAGATGTGAGAGCTCTTATGCAGTGATGAAAAATTGCATCCTTCAAATTGGCAAATAATGAAACAGCTGTGCATATTTGTGAGTGTATTTGTGTGTGTGTGTGTGTGTGTGTGTGTGTGTCTGTGTGTGTGTGTGTGTGTGTGTGTGTGTGCGTGTGTGTGTGTGTGTGTGTGTGTGAGAGAGAGAGAGTGTGTGTGTGTTTTTATGCTTCAAATAGGTATCTAACATCTTGATTGTTTTTCTCTCAGCCATGAAATCAGGGGGCACCCAGCTGAAGTTGATCATGACTTTCCAGAACTATGGACAAGCTCTGTTTAAGCCAATGAAGTAAGTAGCACAGATAATTAACAGTTACATATTACACTACATCACTGGGTATTGCAGATATGATCATTGTTAGATTACCCATCTAATAGCAGTTGCTCTGCTTTGAACACATTGCTCAGATTTCAGCAAATTTGCATTTCCCCCTAAAATAACTAACATCGAAAATCAGTTTGATGCGCCCATTTGTAATGCACATGTTTCAAGAGGGCTACAGGAAATCTCATCTGAATAAGTACCAAGCACTGCCGCTGCATCTTTTAGTGCGTTCCGATACACAGCTCTCCCCTCTGTGTGATCTTTTTCTGTCTGCTTTTTAATTAACATCAACGGGCTTATGTGTTAATTAAAATGAGCATTGAGCCATCGTCAAGACGTCTTTGGGGAGGTATATGTATATGCTAGCAAAGGCACGAGGCACATGAAAAAGAAACACCCGCCCTCTCAGCTGTCTGAGTTTTGCCCAATGAATTCCCATGCAGACGCAGTCGAACTGGGCAGCAATCAGAAGTTATTGCTCAGGAGCCTGGTTTAATTGCTAAGAAATGCAGAATGTTTTTTTCTACATGAGAGACTCAGTGGAGAGTATTCCATTCTGGGAAAGAGAGACAGAACTCACAGAACTGGTAATTGAAACTTGTGTAAAGTGTGTTACATCCTGACAGCCTGCACGGGTATAGTTTGTGATGATTCTTTCTTTTTTTTCAAGTGAACTAAGCCCATATTATTATTGAGAGGAAAAGGAGTTCAAGCCTGTGAGTTCAGTATCAGCTTGAAAATGAATGATGAAATGTTGCTACTGAATATCTTTTTACTGTCAGGGCATGATTTATGGAGAGGCTGCAATGTTTATTCAAGTTCATTCACCTAATGTTTGTATCCCTTATTCAGCTCCTCTTCACCTGAGTGCAATGCAACTTTCTATCTTAATATATACACAAACACAGGAGCAGTGGCAGTTTAGAGTGGCGCATGAGTCATTTTTATATGTCCTAACTTGGCATGTCCTTTCAAGGTCAATCAGTGGCTTAATTATGAGATCATGAGGCGTTGTTTACAAAATTAGCCGCAGAGAATATGGTCCAAACAGTGGCAATCTGAGCATCTATTGTAGCCTTAATACACTCAAACCTTTCAACTCAACAACAGCACCCAGCAGGCATCAATGGCATAGTCATATCTGACAAGAACAGAAATTACTCTGTGAATAGATATTTCACTGGACTAGGCATTCAAGGGCTGCTTCTACGCAACATAGATAATATGTGTTTATGCATGAGTCCTGTGTGATGGCAGGACGGGTCAGAGAAGGTGGAGAGAGTTGTGAGGTGTGGTCAGGCCAGGATGCTCTGACCATCACGTGGTATTAACAGTATCAGGGGAAAGTTATACATCATCAGCAGTCATGCAATGTCTTTTATAATACTTGCATTATGTAGGTTTCATTCTGTTTTGTCAAGTAGAACACAGATAATGAGTCCCTTAGGAGTGAAAGGTGTGTCAACTGTAAAATGTTTTTGACGTCAATTGGTAGATGATGAATTTTACTTTTATATCTGAGTATTAGAATAGTATATCTGTTGCCACATTTTTTCATTATACCTTTAAGCTGATAGAACGATTCCAACCTTAGATTCAGAGTTTGAGAATCTAAAAAGTAAATGAATGAATTGCACATTCTTTTTACGTTTAATTTTAAAACTTAAATTATGGTATAAACTTAAAAATGTAAAAGAAAAGTGCTCATTTCTTACAGATACTGTATAAGTAAAACAGTCTTTCTCGGTTTCTGTCCGAAACAGTTTTGACAGTAATTACATGTCGGTTTTATGAATTATATGCGACAGATTCCAGCAGATCTTTATTTAGCTTGTTATACTTTATTCAAACTGCTTTGACTGTCACAATCATCTGTCTCCTATGTTTACAGATATTACACAACGGTCCCCAGAGCGGAAATACAAAAATATTAGTTTTCTGAGAGAAGTAATGTAGAGAGATAACTTTTGCTCTACTTTTGTTAACGCATATTGTGAGGTTTTTTTTTTTTTTTTTTTTTATCATGGCATTGATGGGTCTTACTTTTATTTTTAAGATCTATGGTGCATTCTGGGGACTGTAGTTCAAAGCGTTGCTGTGTTGCGTTGTTTTTTTTTTCTTCACCTGTCCCATTATGTAGCATCAAGTGGTGCTTCAAAGAGGTTTTGATGTTTCTTTGAGCCGAATGCAAATCTGTACACTGGCATGGGCCAGGAGACTGCACAAGCTGACAGCTTGCCAGACACCTCCACATGATGTTTTCCCTGCACAGCCCTGGGAAAAACGTTTGGAGCGCAGATTTATCTGTCTGACAAATTCTATGATTGTGTTTGGTGATTTAAAGCGGGTGCCCACAACGGGGTAGAAGATGCTTGTTTAGTTTTTCAAACTGTAATTTAGTTAAATGTTTTAGGTCACAACGGCTTGTTTCCCCACCACAAAATTGGATCTCCTCTGATTTTTGTGCCAGCAAAATGTTTGTGATCCTCCCAAGAATTTTGATCTGACAATCAAACAGTTATGGATATTATAACCTACAATAAGTAAATCCATGCAACACTGCCACTACATTAACCTAATTAACTACATTAACTGCATAATGCCTTGACTACCTAAAAGTAGTAAAAAGTAGATGAATCATAGGGGTGTCACCATGAGAAAATCTTTCCTTTAGTCAACAAACATAAATACAAAATGACTAAATTTGTATTTATTAAATTTTGATTAGATTTTAAAATAAAGATGGGTCTATCAGCAGGATGTGAGTTAAAGGCTGTAGAGCAGTGTTTCTCACTGGCGGTACTTTGGAGGACTGCAGGGGCTATGTGACATTTTTTTGCAAAATGTTTTTCAGTTACTAGGCTGTAGTAGTTCCTTTTACTGTTTTTTTTTCTCCACGTTTGTCGCTTCTTTTTAAATTTTTGTCACTGTTTTTAATCACCTTTTCTTGAAGGTTTTGTCGTTTGTTTCGACCTATTATTGATTTTCTTCCTTACTTTTTTTCTGCTGTAAGTTTTTGTCTCTTTTTCAAAGTTTTTTTCTGCTTTTTTCAAATTGTTTGTCCCTTTTTATCTCATTTTTTAAAAAGTTTTTTCACTTGTTTTAAATCTTGTGGCTTATTTGAATTTTGTCACTTTTGTCGCCCTCGTGTTGCCTTCCTTCTTGTTTGTTTAAAATTTGTATTACTATTTTCGACCTATTCTTGCCTTTCTTCATTTTTTCTACCGTCTTTTTCCAAGTTTTTGTCGCATTTTTCCATTAGCATTTAAATGTTGACCAGGTACAAGGCTGCTATTTAGTAAATCTATCGCTGTTCCTCTTTATATACTTTTTTTTCTACCGAAAACAATTTGCTCTGGTTATGGGATACATGGCTTAAAAACTCTTCAAAGGGCTACATCATTGAAAAAGCTTGAGAACCACAGCTGTAGAGGATAGAGAGGAAGGAAAGAAGCTGCATGTGGAGAGAGAGGGGGCTGGCGTTGGAAGACAGATGAGAGGCAGGGATAGACCAGAGGGCAGGGAAACAGCTAGAACTGCCAACCTGTCAAGGAACTGGGACTTCCAGCTGGAGCCAGGTTACAGGCCGAGCGAAGACCCTTCATTGCCAGGCCTCCGTGTCTGTCTGGCTCAAGTCCCTGGTGCCCCATCCTACCCATCTTCTGCCAAGATCCTAGCTGTGGTGTGTAGACAGAACCACAATGTTCATGTCATGCTAATTGGATTTGTCAGACTGAGGGTTGAGGGATTGAATGAGGAGGTGTAAGCCTCAGATGTGCAAAGAAATAATTAATTTCTACATCACAAGCTGTTTGACAAGCCTGTTTCCACCCCCCTCGCGTTGATATTGTTGATTGTCTCACAGTTCAAAATGGTTTATGCATTGCAGAAATAGCAAAAATGACTTTGAGCGTCCGTGTTTGTTGTGTACATTCTCTAGTCGTGCCCAGAGCTGTTATCAGCACATAGGGTTCTAGAACATATATATAGGGCACACATGTCAGTCCTTTAGCACCGCGGGGACTCTGGAGACGTCCTCATCTGCCTGAACCAGATCAGTTTTGACAAGCTCGGGCACTTAGCACTAGTAAAGCCTGTGGGGTTGTCCGTGAAGCCTCTTAGCTGCAGACCCAAGAGGCTGCTTCTTTTTTATCATCTGCAGGCTGTTTCATAACCACAAGAACATTTGAGGGCCTCATCATAGCTACTATGCCCCAGTTGGGTTATGACTGACATTGCTCTTTGGATCCTGTCTCTATAGATGAGGAATTCTATTAGGGCTAAAGCCATATAATGTCCTCTCACCGCTCTGGTTATTGTTATCTGATCATGCAAGATTGATGATTTTATTATTGGTTTACATGTATTCAAGTGCAAGAGGAAATGAAGCTTTTCATAAAGTGTGTTTGATGGCTTGTGGTCTTTATGGAATAAGCTTGATGCTTACAATTATTTCCTGTAGAGATTTTAGATCCACATGCAAAAATAGCCGTGACTTGATAACAAGCATCTGTGGACCAAATGACAATCAAAGCCTGTTCACGGATTGAGTTGTCCCTGTCTTTTTCTTTGAGCAGTTACAATCAAGAATAGAAACCCAATGAAAGGATAATGGTCTCAGATTACGAAAAAAAGCCATCACACGGAGCTTTATACAATGCATCCTGATCCAGACAAGTCCTATTGTTAAGAACCAGAACATCACATTACATTGACTGCATAATTACATTCACAACATGCACACTGTAAATGTATGCATACATGGCATGCACTGCACAAACCCACACAAATCCACTTCTCATCATCATTTCGTAACTGACATCTTTTTTTCAATATCTTAGACCTAAAACAAGTAAACGGAAAAGTATTGTTCACATGATATCAAATTCTTGTTTTTTTCTTCTTCTTTGATAATTCTTTGGCTGTTACAACAGTATTTCCCTAAAGTACTCCCACAGGAGCGATAAGAATGGTGCTGGCTCTCATAAGTTAGACACATTTTCTAAAGGTGCTGTCTGAGCTCATCTTTGGGTGTGTGCAGAGATGAAGCATGTTACTATAGACAGCTGTTCTCACAGCTGTGACTCACTCACATACTTACATATGCACACAAGCTGCAAAGAGAAGGACGCTGTGGGGGTTACGGAGTTCATGCACCCTCCATCACCCATGTCTGGTACTGGAATATTTGCGTGCAGTAAGCCAAGCCACAGCTGTAGCCACTCACTCAGGGCTGTGGGTATATTACACAGACGGTGATAACTGCAAGCCCACACTCTGCCTGCACACACAATAGAAAGCTAGCTCATTCACTCCCAGCCTCTCACTATTCAGCACTTTTTTTGATGATTTCCACCGTGACAAGTCAAAAAGTCTTAAAGGTGTAAAGAGACTTTAAATGTGATGAAACGTCAAATCTTTACATTAACATCCTTGTCCTATAGACTATGATAACATTTTCTGGGATGATTCTGACCCTAATGTTGCATACTATAAAAAGCTGATTTGTCACATCTGTCTTTTCACATGCTGTTAATGTGTGGCTTCATCAGTCTTTCTGGTTAAACAGTGCTTTACAGGGACAGACTCCTCAGGTTCCCCCCATCCTGGCTTTAAATTTGCCTCAGTGGTCACCATTGAGTCCACTAGTGTCACACAAACATACAAGACCAATCATATATGGCATTCTATAGAGAGCAGGTGTGGTTTGTTCACCGGTCTGCAGAAATAGAGGAGGCTGTACATTTGAAGTAAAGTATGTTTATCTAATAGGAATGTTTTTTTTTCCTCTTTGTGTGTCCTCATTTCCGTGTTCATATCTCAGTGTTTGTATGTGTGCGTGTGGGTCTAGGTCTATGACAGACTATTGTTTGACATGTTTCCATATTTACTCATGTGTGTCAGGAGAAAGAGAGAAAAAAAGAGAATAAAAGAAGAGAAAAAAACGGATAATGTAAGATTTATGAAGAGAATCTGTTTGACAGATGTAGACAGAGTAACACTTGCCAAACAGTTTCCCAACGAAATTGTAATGAAACGATTTCAGTGCATTGAGTGTGTTTGGGATAGTCTTTCTTGGTGATGATATGAAACTAGATATTTATTTCAAATGGCTACATTTTGAATGCAATTAGTGCATTTTTTATTTAAAAATAGAATAAAAAAGTATTGAACCTCATTACTTTGGTTTACAGTGTAGACTAAGACTAGCTTTTGAATTAGATTTTCTTTTTTAAAACACTTTAGAACTTGCAGTACTTGATAAAAAAAGGGATGATTTATTTTATAACAGACATGATTAATTAGAGCCAAATCTTTGATCTTGTTAGTTTCTGGTATAACAGCCCAGTATCTTTTGGAATAGCATTCATATTGGACAATTGTAAACCTAACAATTCATGTTCAGTTATTTGAGAAATCCAACACAGAGAAACATCCAAAGCAAAGATCATGTCTGCTGTCAAACATTATCTTCCGTGTCTCCTCTCCATTTTTATTGTCTCTATCTCTCTTACGCTCACCCACATACACACATCCAGAGTGAGAGTGTTGCAGTGTCACAACATCTGTTTCTCATGCAGCTTTGTACTCCCAGCCAGGCAGCCAGAGAGGCCTGGCCCAGCAGCTCTTCTTTAGGCTCTGGGCACTACCGACTCCCTCCTCCGGTCTTTAAAATTAATTTGGTTTTCAAACTGCCTTAATGTGGCTGAGGAGTGCTCATCTTACACAGCCTTGTTTCTCTTCCCCCTCCCCCCCTTACATGCTCCTTTTTCATGCTTTCTCCATCATGACCTTTTACTTCCTTTATACAATCAATCAAGTGTTTTGTGTCATCCAGCTTCAGGCTGATACGGTTGTAACGTCAATAGTCTTAGAATGGCTTTCTAGTACGTATTTTATATATTACATATATATATATATATATATATATATATATGTATATATATATATTTTCACTGTTTTCTTTTGCCCTAATTTACGCATTGATTTATATTTTTCCTATTTTGCACATCCATAAAACAACCTCACATAATGAAAATCTCGATCTCTCGTTTTCACACTGTGATGTTGCTTAATGAAAGGTGTGGGTTGTTTGTGTTTGAACTTGAAGTGTGTGTGTATGTGTGTGTGTGTGTGTGTGTGTGTGTGTGTGTGTGTGTGTGTGTGTGTGTGTGTGCGAGCGTGCGTGCGTGTGCGCGTGCGTGCGTGCGTGCGTGCGTCCAGTGTAGTTGGTGTGTGGGCGCTTTTATGTATTGACCTCTTGTAGGCTGTGAGATGAGCCGGTTAATTAGTGCAGTGTTTTAACAAGCTGCATTCTGTGGTTTGTCACATCTGCCCAGTCATCAGCGCACACACACTATTTCCGTTGAGAATTTGCGTTAGTGAAGTCTTAATAAAGTCTACTGCAGAATGTCAATGTGTAATGTTTAAATTCTGTCAATCATTTATGTGTGTTCTGCTTATTATCTCTCATGTGTTGTCATTGTCTTCTGTAGTCATTTTATATCATTCACATCTGTCCACAATTACCACTGACTTGTTTCTATTCCATTTGCTGGATGTTCTCAAAATAAGTTACATCTTTTCATGTTTCTCTTTGCTTCTGTCTCACGCTTGTCTGAGTCTCAGTTCAGTGTCTATTCTTGTTTTGAGAGGTCGGTAGTGTGACATCTGGCACTGAACATGGCTGTATATCATCTCAAATAACTTATTTTTTGACACAGACACTGTCTTATTTTAGACTGAACCTTAAACGTCCCTCATACACTCTCACACACTTCACATAAAGACATCTCTCATGAATGTTTTACTAGGTCAGCTCCTGAGGAAGTGGTGTTTTTTGTCACCATTCCCTCCTATCCTCCCTTCTCTCTGTCCATCTCTCTCTCTGTCTCCACCTCCCATTCATGCTCCTTTTTGGATTTTGTTTGTTTGATTCGTTGAGGCAATACTAATCCTCGCCTCTCTGCTCTGTATTTTTAGATTCTCTCCATTTTCTATCTCAAGTGTTTATGCACTTGCAATGTAATGTGGCAGAGCCGTGAGTACCCTAATCGCAATGTGATTACAGGCCAACTGACTCTGCGTTGCTAGAGATGATACAATGAGTTATGTATGTGTATGTGGTTCTGGGCAATGACCCCAATCGTTAGTGTTAAATCAGACCACCAAATAAATCCATGTTTGTATAGTTTTGTTCCTTCATTGTTATAATTTATAACAATTTAGAACTCCAATAGATTGAGACATATGAGTAATTTTATTACACTTGTAGGAAACAGGTTTCCTACAATCAATCAGCAACATACAGTAAGCTGAAAAGATTGATATTTGACGAGAAGATCAAGAAGTCTGGCAATTCTTCAAAGCAAAACTTTTGATTCTGATATGTGAATCTCAGACCGTTGTATGCGTTTGTGTTTTTATGTATTTGTGTCCATGCTTTTGGATTTGTGGTTGGGACCAGAGCGTGTGTGCTCCTCTGTGGTTCACCACATCTAAGTGAATCACATTCTTGCAAATGTGCATGCTTGTTGTGGTTTCTGGCTCTGTTTTTGTCACTGCTTTGCATGGTTATGTTGCTAAGCTGTCCTAACATATCATTATAGTCTAAAATACTGTATGGGGGAATTCTTAAGCTTCCCGCTAGGAATGTCTTTGGCGCATTTGTCTGGAATGCTGAAAATTCTTTTCCTTCCAGGAGGTGAATTCTAGACATCTTAAATAATTATCTCTTTTTATGTGGCGAGGAAAGCAGGCCAAACTTTGACTTATGGCGGGGATATTTTGTGTACCTTCAGCAGGAGTCATCTGCAAAAACTAAACAAAATGTCCTAGGTTGGTTATCTTAGATGAGCATACTTGAACGCTGCATTATATTGCGTTTTTTTTAAGGATACTTGTCATCTAAGTGCTTTGATGAATCTAAAATCTGTGATTAAGATCTTGCATTTTAGCTTTTTATCCTGTCAGACAACAACTTTCTGTGTGTCATAAAATCTTGCTAATGGCCCTGACGTGTTGTCCTTTCTATTCCTTCTTAGAAGCCATAATGAGGATAATTGTTTGGGCTTAGACAGACCAAAAGGGGATTAGTCTTTTTTTTCCTTATAGCACTCTGAAAATGACAGAGCACACATGCTCCATTCTTACGTTGTCACTAAATCAACTGTTGCTACTAACAATGGGACCACACGCACTGCACCACCCCTTCCAACTGAGCTCTGTCATTAAATAACAGCCTTTCCCAGGTAGATCTATCACAGTCCACCTAAATTTCTCTCCAGGCCGAATGAATGAAACAACAGTTCTTCGACAGAGAGAAAGAGGGATAGCATTGTGGCTATGTAACATGGGCCTTTTGTGATAGCATGCACAGGTTAATACATCCATTGTGGGCCAGGCCCGTGCTTGTCTAAGCCTGTCCCATGCATGGTGGCAATTATGCTGTATGTGACTCCCCTATCCCCCTGATAGAGGCTAGTGGAAGGGGAGGAGAATGCATTCATTGTCTACCAATTAAACCAGAGGAGGGTTCTACCTGGCTTTGCCCATTGTCAGGGCAGGATGTAGGAGGGGCTGCAGTGGCCAGGTCTTGTATCACCGGGCCACCTGATCCAGGGGGCTTGCCTGTGTCACCCCTACCCTCCTTTTTGCAGCTCTGGGCAGCAGTGATGCAAACACAAGAGCCTCTGTGCTGGTGGTGCAGGGAGACTCTCATTCAGTGCTGCTGCTGCTGGGAAGATTGTTCACAAAAGGAGTCCTAGGAATCTCTGAGATTCCTACAGTGTGATTCACACAGTGTGTGTCTGTTTGTCATCATGTGTCACCTCCTCTTGATCATATTTTAATTTTTACATGTAACAACAGACAAAGTAGACTTTCATCATCTTCAGAACATCAGTTCCCATATATTTATTTTTTTACATCCAAGAAAACAGAATCTCCACATTTTAGGGTTATAATGCAGCAGCATTAGTAGATTTGGACAGAGATTGTATGTATCCACAGACAGGCATGGACTCAAGTAACATTTGTCGCCCCAGTGGAACTGTGGGCAGGTGGTGAGGCTAGCAACACTAGTATGAAAAGATAAAAAAAAATACCAGATTCTCTTTGATTCTACATTGTGGACAGTCAGCTCCATCCATGTGAGTTGAGGTGAGTTTATCGCTCATAAATAAGAAACAAAATTTAAATCTTTACTTTAAAACTTTACTAGGTATTCTCTGCTTTTCATGCAGTAAACTTACTAAATTGTTTTCAAGTCAACCTAGCAAATTTACAAAACTAACTTTGATAATGCTAACATGCTGATGTTAGTCATGCTCACCATGATCACCATCTTAGTTTTGCGTGTTAGTTTGCTACATTCGCCAATTAGCAATTATTATTATGACCTTTTATTTATTCAGGGAGGGCTGTTGAGAGCCCTCTCTTTTACAATGATGCCCTTATTACAGCACAAATAAAAAGTAATATAAAACCATCTCAAAACAACAACAATCACAAAATGATAGTACATACTAAACAAGAAAAACAAATGATAATCATTGATGTAGGTGAATAAGAGGTATTAAAAACAAGGGCAGTCTCTATGTAACACATTTTCAAGCATTATCTTGAACGTCCCAATGGAAAATAGTTACTAAAATAGTAGAGAATTCAAAACCACAGTAGTGGTAGATGGTAATAGTAGCACTACATAAAAAGTCAGGGGATCAATAAAGTCATCGGGATGCATGGTCTGAAACCATAAATGTCTGTACACAATTGTGTGTCAATTCATGTATTGTAGAAAATGTTGAGATACTGTATTTTTGTTGAAAACGTTGACCTGCTGGTGGCAATAGATGAAAGTCAGGGGATCACCAAAGTCATCCACTGGGCAACTTTCTTTGGATATCTGTACCAAATTGCATGGCAATGTATCCAGTAGTTCTCAAGACATTTTACTAAAAAAACAAATAAATCAACTGGCTGGTGACGCTAGATGAAAAGTCAGGGGATCATTGTAGTCAGTAGGCTTTATGCTCTGGGATCGAAACATGTCTGTTCAGGAATTCCATGGCAATCCATGCAATAGTTGAGGACTAACTGACATTGTCATCCCTAGAGCCATGCTGCTAGTGAGACTAAAAAAAAGAATGCTATCTAGTGCAAAAATACTTGGAATGTTTTTTGTTGTGTAATGACTTGGATTACAAATACAGTGTAGGATGTTCATGTTTTGTTCCCCTCTGTGAGGTATATACACAAGTAATCATCATTACAAGATGATGCATTGGAACACAAACCGCAGCGACATTAAAGGTCACATTACAAAGTGCAGCTGTCCCATGATGATGCATGGACAGTGCCTCATGATACGCTGTATATCCAGGAATAGTGAAAATTATCTTGCCTCTCGGATTCTTGCCTTTTTACATTTGAGCAGGTTCCAATTGCTTTCTTCTCATTGTGAGCATCATTTAGCGCACTAGAAAATGTGCTGTAATGTATTTGAGTAATGAGTAATATCTTTGAAAAGTATGTATGTAAGTAGTCAATCAACTAATCTTTTCAGCTGTAATGTGTAATAAAAAATGGATTTTATAAACAACTGTATTTTGTATGCAAAAATCTTGATTTGTAAAGTCACTAAAGTGGTCAGATTTTTGTAGTGGAGTAAAAAATACAATATTTATCTCTGAAAAGTAATGGAATAGAAGTAAAAAGTATCATGAAAAGACTTAAATAAAATACAAGTACCTCAAATTTGTAAAGTACAGTACTTTATTAAATATACTAGTTACATTCCACCACTGGACTCTTTCCATCCCATTTAACTATTACATAAGGATAAATTAAACCCTTGGAACTGTTTTTCCCGTGGTTTCACCACTTCCTCCTTCACCGCCATCACCCACTCATGACCACAATGACATCTCGCAGCCACCACTTAGCCTCTGATAGATGGTTTCTATTTAGGAAACGGCCTCTGACCACAAACCACCGAGCACAACAAGACTGTTGACAGGTCTAAATAGAAAAGTTCAGCTGTGGGAAAAACGAAGCACAAACATCCGTGCCTCGATTTGGGTGCCTCGCCTGCAAAATAGCTTTCTGGAAAGACCACTTTGATTGCTTTCTTTGGTTGAGGTATGGAAGTTTTTGAGTTTGATGTAGTTAGGTTTCACTCAGTGGTGTGCAATCCATTTTGGGACGGTGAGGAAAAGCGGCTGTGAAAATAACTGACTGCCTGCTAAAATTGAGCTGTTGCCTCTCTGAGCTGAATGTAGAGATGGAGGAACTTCAGGAGCTTTTAGCATTAAGCAGAACAGGTTGTTAAGACTACCCCAAAGCTTCTCAGGTAATTTAATAAACATTCATTAAGGTAGCTAAAAACAAAAGACAGCACTCCTAAATCAAATGGTATTCCATCATCAGTCATGGGCTGCTGGAATATGGCACTTTATAGTCTTTTTATAGTCTTCAGAGATAATAAAAAATAAATGACAGCCTCTGTGGATCTGCCACTGTGTGTGTGTGGGGGGGGTACATGTTTGCATCTGACGGTCTTTATCTGCTTTTGCGGTGTTCATTCACTTTAAGTTGACACAGATGGAGAAGGGAGTGACTGGCCGAAAGGCACACTTCCTTCCTACGGGAAAAGAAAATCAGAAGGAGGGAGGTGAGCAGAGGAGGAAAGGGATGGAGATGCGTTTGTGGATACATGACTGACTGATTTACCCAGGGCACCTTAAGGTGGCACAAACTGCCTGGGTATGGGCAAGAGAGATGAGAAGATAATTTAGAGAGAGGTAAGGCTCCCTCACAGCTGCAGCAGGTGATATTAAACATGGTTTAATACAGTATGCATGTGGGAAATAGTGTGTGTGCATGTGTGCATTTTTCTTATCTTTGGGTCAACATAATAGGATTGTTTTGGATAAGCCACCTCAAGATATTCCCTCCCACAGATGGGCAAAGATAATGGATGTCCAAAATGCTTACTCCCAATCCAATTAACTTCACTTGGCTCAAATCATACTATGTCCTAGCTGAGAGTGGTTGGTGTGTGTGTGTGTGTGTGTGTGCGCGTTTGCGTTGTGGCAGTGGGTGGGTCTGGGTAATTAATGCTTCCCAGGATTTAACATAATTTGCTCTAATTGGTGTTTGCTGTTCAGCAACTACTTAGTGATAATCAAATAAATGTTAATGGCCTGTACTGCAGGCTAGCTCGGAGCATGGACTTTCTTGCAAAGCCTTTTAGGAATATTCTCAGTTTAGGGATGATTTATATGGTTTTGGCAGGTATTCCAGTCTCCTCTTCCTTAGCACTCATTCTGACTCACTCGTCTGCCAATTTCCACGGAGGGAATCTATTTTGAATTTTATCCTAAGAGAAGAACATGATTGCATTTTCACTCTGGCCACAGATTTCTTGTAGCCTTTTATAACCTTTAATGAATTTTATGGCAGAGAAAACATGCAGCTTTTATAACCATGTGTGTGTTATTTACACGTGGTGTTTCAGATGACAGTCAATCTGCAAGAATTCAGAGTTGAAATTAGAAAGTATAGCTGCTTTCTTGTATCTTTCCCCAAATCCTCCTTAGCCTGAGTAGAGCGACTACTTTTCGCTAGCCCTGCATTTTACTGACACACTCAGACTGGGATTTATCCCCCCTCCTCTCATCAGCCTCAGCTTACATGTCATGCTGAATACCAGAGCTTGTTTCTCAGTCCTTGTGAGATGAAGACTCATGGTAATGCCCATTGATTTTGTGTGCAGGCGAAGAAAAACTGTGTGTGTATGTGTGTGTGTGTGTGTGTGTGTGTGTGTGTGTGTGTGTGTGTGTGCATGAACGCACACAGACACACACACACAAACACACACACAATAACGCTCTTAAAATCCCCAGAGTGCTATCCTGTTTGTTTTCATTATGGACGTGATGTTGGCCTTTGCAGACATTGTTGATCTTCTGTTGCCTCTGTAAAGGTAGATACCACCTTTTACTTTTTCACACATTATGTAGTTTGAATCTGGCTGTTGGTTCTTCAAAGAATTATCCCCGGCCCCCCAACCTACTCTACTTTTCTCTACTTTTGTAGCTGTGAGAGCTTGAGACAACTGGCAGAGGCTTTCTGGAAAGATTTCCTGCTAGAAAGGGTGATTGAGTGAGTGTGCTCCTCTGTTCATGTGTATTAGTGCCTTCCATCATGAATGCGCTTTGTGACATTTTAGTGTGGTTGGGTGTGGTAATAATAATCCACAGCATTCCTTAATTCCCAGTGAATGTTGAAATACCTCATTTTTATGGAAGGTTGCCTGGTTCAGATGTTAACTATTTAAACATTTTGTGAACTTTCTTGGAACAGGTGGTTAGCCTTAAAAAAATCTAGTACAGATTTGGTATTTATGTAGACCTATTTGTACATTGATGTAGAATATACTGAGAAAAGATGCAGGAGAGAAACACAGTATGCAGTGTCAACACACTCACATTTTGAAGCTTATTGTTCTAAACATCCCCAAGCTTGCACATTTTGACATCTAATCGCTGTTGACCCAAGTATACCCTTGATGTTTGTATATGTTCTGCATAATTCATAGTTCATATTCTGTGCAAAGCCTGTCATGAATTGTGCACCCTGTGAAAGATTGCCTCAGACTTGTGCTATTGAAAGCGGTTAATCCTCTGAGGATGGATATGTAAATATGACCAAGTGTGGCTCTGTGTTGCTCCTGATTGTTGAGGATAAACCGATGTGTGTTTTGTTTGTTGTGTGTGACAGTGTGGGAGAGAGGGGAGAGAAAAACCACAAGCATGTATAATCCCCTTAGTGAACACACTCCACATACGTTGCATAACTTAAAACAGCAGTATTATCCAAGTATATGCACCTACAGTTAATGCACATACCTGGAGCTTGCTGCACCATCAAAGTCCATTGTTTAATCATTCTTTTCTGTGTGTTTGCATTACTTTTTTCACCTCATGCCATGCATATGAGAGTAAATGGTACATGTTGGTTGGCATGTCATAGTATTATGTGGGGAAATTGAGCTAAAGCGACACACAGTCCTAAGTCAGGTACATTCAGTTCTTAGCTTGGTGAAGGAATTTGTTTTTAAAGGAATTTGTGATTATTTTATGCCTTCTTGTTGTCTCTCCCATCATCTCTTACTCCTTGACTTTACTGCACAAGACATTAGTACAACCACTCATACAAATGCTGTATAGCTTCATCTTATTGTAGGAGGCCAGGTGCCAAATTAATTTCAGCCCTATTAGAGAAGTTACTCTGTCTGCTGAGACACATTGCTTGCCTTAATGACCCTCCCTTAATGTGTTCGTGCATTTAGCTTACATCCATCAGTACCCTCGAAGCTGGTCTCATGAATGTCCACCAGGCTGGAGTAATGTTACATTACGCAAAGCAAATGTCCCCTTTTTCCTCTTCAGAGGCCGATCATGTCAAACTGATTTATTGTCTTTATATTTGAGGCCAAACTCGAAATAAAACAAGTATGAAACCCTCCATGGTTGTCATTTCCATGTTGACCAAGTAAGAAAAATATATACATTTTCATAATAACACTGACTGAAATAATAATTTTATTCTCTGAAAGATGTTGCTGTGAAAAAATAATCCTTCTGATGTTACAGTAAGCTTTTGTGTAATGTCACAAAAACTGCAGTGAAGTCTATTTTCTGATTATTCTGAGTGAATCAAATGCAATTGAAAAGCAGATAAGTCCTTAAACATTTAGTCTATTGAAATCGGGAAAGCTGCCATTTGGTAGCAATTCTTAATGAAAGCCACCAGTGAATATGCTTATTGAGTAACAAGCACAACACTTATTTTGAAAGGGAAAAGCATTTATGCATTCACTAAAATGCAGCTTTGTGAAAATGAAAAATATGCAGTGATACTAATAAGATTCCCAGTTTTATTCATACATATTCAAAGTGTGCTCACTCGGGCACACTCGGGGGAGCCCGTTAAGATGATTGTAGGGAAGGGATCCCAAAAGCCCAGATATAATTCTGCTGCATTGCATCAGCTCTTTACAGGGATTTCAAGCCTTTAAACACCATGTTCTGTGGAGCCATATGCCCAGGGGAAACAAGTGAATATGTCACACCAGTCAATTAAGGTAAGCAGAGAAAAGATAAAATAAAAAAATTGCAGCTCTTTCAGAAATAGTTTAGACACTGACACAAAGGAAGTGAGATTCAGCCTAGATAACTGCAACCTGGGGAATTATTTGACCAAGCATTTGTGATTTTCTGTATATCCTGACCACATTACTGAACATCTTTAGCCAAATGGACTTCACACTGACTCTTCACATCCCGGACACTCTTAAATAGCCTCGCAAAGCCAAACTACATAAAGCTCAGTTTACACGATATGTAAGTTGAGATTTAACATTCACCCTACAGTTTAGCCTGATCTGAGAAGCACTGGACTAATCTGGGTGTGTAGAGGATGGCATGACTTGCCAAAAACATGCACCGCCAGTCTTTTATTTTTTTTTGATGATTGTTCGTTCACTTGGATGTTTGAGCTTCACTGTGCTTAATGATGTGTGTGCAGAGTTTGACACTTGAATGATGTTTTCACATCCAGCTGCTGAAAAATTTAAAGTTTCTCTTTGTTCATTTTAAATCTGTGGCCATAGGAGCAGGATTTTGTGACATCACAACTAGTTTAGAGCCAATCAAGGTCCAGTATGCAATTTACGCAAATGTGATTTGTAAATTTTAACCTGCAGGGGACATATTGGGTTTGTTAGTTAAAAAAATGTTTTAATTAAACAATATTTGTGAAAAACCCATTATTTTGATCAGAGCTTTTCATTTTCATATTTTCATTTTGAAGTTGAGCTCCTGTTTTTGTCCCTGATCCCCAACTTGTCACTAGTCATATAGTATTTTGTGTGATTTAATCCAGCAGTTTATCCAGTATAGTCTGCATACACAGCGGGTAGTTAGTGAGCAGCAGGGCTTTGCAGATCTATAAGCTGGAATCTGATCCCTGACATCTACAGACAGGGACTCACAGCCATCTGGCCGGATGAGACAGTTGGATAGGCACATTCTCTCTCTTTGACTTTCAAACGTGACTCAACATGACTTCACACACGTGCACATACTCACAGACACAATTGACACTCGTTCAGATGGTTCCTGTCATCTATCTCAAGGGTTGTCAGAGAGCTCTGGTGGATAGTGACCTACCTCGCAGCTATGAAGCTTTCCTCAAAGCTGTACATTTAGATTACTATAAGGTCTCTGTTTTTGCTTGCAGGTTTTATTATGCACAGTAGCTTAGACAGAATGAGTGAAGGAACTGGAGATTAGATTAGATTATACTTTATTCATCCCACAACGGGGAAATTTTGTTATTACAGCAGCAGCATTTTTTTCAATAACATCCATCCATCCATCTTCATCCGCTTATCCGAATCGGGTCGCAGGGGCAGCAGCTCCAGTAGGGGACCCCAAACTTCCCTTTCCCCGAGCCACATCAACATCACACTCGGGGATCCTGAGGCGCCCCAGGCCAGGTGAGTGCTGACCTAGTCCTGGGTCTTCCCCGAGGCCTCCTCCCATGGACGTGCCTGGAACACCTCCCTAGGGAGGCGGATCCTTACCAGATGCCCGAACCACCTCAACTGGCAAAAGCAGCAGCTCTATGAGATCCCGGATGACTGAGCTTCTCACCCTATCTCTAAGGGAGACGCCAGCCACCCTCCTGAGGAAACCCATTTTCGCCCTTGTACCCTGGATCTCGCCTTTCAGTCATGACCCAGCCTCCACCATAGGTGAGGGTAGGAACAAAATTGCCCGGTAGACGAGAGCTTTGCCTTCTGGCTCAGCTCCAACCCTAAACAGAATGTAATACCGCACCAGCTCCCACTTACCAATCTGCCCCATGGTCCCCACTCGTGAACAAGACCCCAAGGTACTTAAACTCCTTCACTTTGGTCATACCTGAAGAAAGCACTCCATCGGTTTGCTGAGAACCATGGCCTCAGATTTAGAGGTGCTGATCCTCATCCCAGCCCCACACTCCCGCGAACCTCCAGTGAGTGCTGAAGGTCACAGGCCGATGACGCCATCAGGACCACATCATCTGCAAAACACAGCAGACTGAGATCCCGAGCCCACCGAACTGCCCCCCGGACCCCCTCAATCCTGTCCATAAATATTACAAACAGGATTGGTGACAAATCTGGCGGAGGCCAACCTCACCTGAACGAGTCCGACGGCCAGGCCGAGAACCCGGACACAGTTCCTCTTGGTCATCCAGAGATTGATGGCCCTGAGAAGGGACCCCTCACCCCATTCCCGCAGCACCTCCCACACTTTACCAGGGGACCCGGCATACGCCTTCTCCAGATCCACAAAACACATGCAGACTGGTTGGGCATACACCCAGGCCCCCTCCAAGATCCTTGCGAGAGTGAAGATCTGATCCACCCAGGACGGAATCCGCTTGTTCCAATCCGAGGTTCTATCGGCCGAACCCTCCTTTCCAGTACCTTGGAGTAGACTTTACCAGGGAGGCTGAGAAGTGTGATACCCCTGTAATTGGCACACACCCTCTGGTCCCCAAAGAGGGGAACCACCACCCCGGTCTGCCACAGGCACCGTCCCAGACTTCCACGCAATGTTGAAGAGGCGTGTCAACCAAGACATCCTCCACACCCAGAGCTTTCAGCATTTCTGGACGGATCTCATCAATCCCTGGGGCTTTGCCGCTGTGGAGTTGTTTTACTACCTCAGCGACTTCCACCAGGGAAATTGACGACAATCCCCCATCATCCTCCAGCTCTGCCTCTACCACAGAGGGCGTGCCAGCTGGATTTAGGAGTTCCTCAAAGTGCTCCTTCCACCGCTCGATTACCTCCCCAGTTGAGGTCAACAACGTCCCATCCTTGCTGTAAACAGCTTGGATGATTCCTCGCTTCCCCCCTCCTGAGGTGGCGAACGGTTTTCCAGAAGCACCTTGGTGCCGACCGAAAGTCCTTCTCCATGTCTTCCAAACTTCTCCCACACCCGCTGCTTTGCCTCTGTCACGGCAGAGGCTGCAGCCCTTCGGGCCCGTCGGTACCTTGCAACTGCCTCCAGAGTCCTCCGGGATAACATATCTCGGAAGGACTCCGTCTTCAGTCGGACGGCTTCCCTGACCACCTGTGTCCACCAGGGTGTTCGTGGGTTACCGCCCCTTGAGGCACCTAAGACCCTAAGACCACAGCTCGCCGCCGCAGCTTCAGCAATGGAAACTTTGAACATAGTCCACTCAGGTTCAATGCCCCCAGCCTCCACAGGGATGCACGAAAAGCTCTTCAATAACAGCAAAAAACAAAAACATGATTGGAAAAGAAGAAATACGTGAGATGTGTCTTTATATAAAGCCTCAAGCTACATTAACCTGGAGATGTAAATGTCACATTTAACATGATTGATCGCCACAGTGTGCACAGCCATGTTAAAAACATGGTAAATATCTGTCTTACAAATGCACAAGTATGAGCTTAAAGTATTCACTTTATAACTAATAAATCTAAAATCTAAACCAATGCAGGAGACGTCTCGACTGCAAACAAACCAGTGCGTTTAAGGTGTCCAGATATACTGTGCCATTACTAAAAGCTAATCCACACTTTCCAGTCAATCAGAATTGAGAATTCTCATTGGCCATCTATGAAGGACCAATCCCTATTAACATGTAGTGGATGGTGCATTTCCTTCATAATGGTCCTACATGTCAAAAGCATATGCTGTAATTTCAATTAAACTTATCTTTAATACACATCATTAATGAAACTGTATGACTCCCAGACTCTGATAAAAGATGAAAGATCAATCAATAGATATTTGCACCTCTACACTTACGCATACTGAATACTTCAAGCAACAGAACACTGATGATCTCGTTGAGTCTTCATATCAATTCCACACTCTCTCCCAGCTCATGAGTATCTAATAACTTTGAAATTGAAGCACTGACTTAGACCATCATCCATCTTGTTTAACTCAAGTCTTGTTCACAGCATTTGTATGATAATATCGCCCTTACTGCTTCCCACACATGCAGATAACTTGCTTTCCCCTCCTGGCGGCGCTTCACCCTGTGTGTTGAAAATAGCTGAGGCTAGAACACAACTTATGTAACATTGATTTGAAATTCAATCTTGACATCTACCTTGGGGCCCTAGGCTGATTCTTAGATCCTTCTCCTGTACCGATGTTGGAGGAAGCATACAGGACAATAAAGAGAATTAGCAGACACAGAGTCAGGAATACCCACAAAATGTATATACTCTCACAGTATGTTGCTGTTTACAGATGTAAGCACAATCATGTACAAACACACACACACACACACACACACACAGCCTGCACAGTCTTTGCCTCTGCTCTCGCTGATACTTCTGCACAGACAAGCACCCTCTGACACAAATCACCAGGTTTGATCACACAATCTTTCATCCTGTCCACCATCCTTCCACCTGTCTGTCACCTTGAGAAGTGTTGTGAGTACTCTACAAGGCGCCATTTACCCAAGAGTGTCCTGAATATACTGTATCACACTAATCACTTGCTTTTCCCCAAAACCCTTGCATGCAAAAAAGACACTCAGTGGACTATTTCACCACAGTGCTCCTTTTCTTGTGTCAAAAGGTAGGGAAAATGATGTACTGTATACTTTGATAAAATGTGTTTTCTAAAGATTAATGATGGGAAACATTTGTTAAGGAAGACACACGCACACACGCACACACACACACACACACACACACACACACACACACACACACACACACACACACACAGGATAGAGAAAAACACAGGACAGAAGGCCAGACAAATACACCTGTCAGTGGGGGGCTAAAATCTGCTGTGGATTATCAATAGATGGTAGATATCCCATGCAACCTCTCTGTCTGTCTGTGTGTCTCTCTCATTGTCTATGTTGCATCAACAGCAAGATGCCATCACAGCAGTAGGTCAGTGGGAGCATGTACTGTATGATTTTGTTAACACACTATGTGCTAAGTGTCACACCTTCTGTCAGCATGAACATTTCATTCCAAAAGGTGACATAGTAGTGGTTGTTACGTAGATTTTCTTTTACTTGGTTTAACTCTGCTGCCCTCTCTCTGTCACAGACATGAATCATCGATTTGGCTTTGAGATTGTGTGTGTGCTTGCGTGCCAGAAAGAGAGAGAGATAGACGCAGACACACACAAAATGAAAAAAAGGAGTGTGCATGCAGAGGCTGGGCCACAGCTGCTGTTGTGTTCCCACACCCTATTCCTCTCCCATCCCTCTAATACTGTATAACCCTACACTGTGCACGTCTAAGCTCATGAAACAGCATTAAAACGGCAGAGTCAGCACAAACTGCGTCCACATAAGCAAGCAGTTCAGCTTCATCACCACACACACACACACACACACACACACACACACACACACAATTCTGCTGAACTACATACAGTACATTTGCTATAACCTAATCACACTCTACTTCAGATAAAGAGCCTTTTATTATCAAGGACACCCGCTTATATAGGGTGTGCATGTGTGTGCGTGCGTGTGTACATAACTGTAAGGGGAAATGATTAGATTTTTTTCATATTGAGTGTGTGCGTATTTGAGTGTGTTCTTGCATCACACCACAAACCTGCTATTGCTTTACAGTAAAAATCTCTAAGCTTCCTCTCTGTCAGGAAATTGCATTTTACATCTTGGTGACCATGGCAACCAAACCCTATAATGCCTGTCAGTCAGGTTCACGTTACACATTCTCCAAGTGAAATTGGTGAAAAGGAAAAAAAATTTGGTGGAATAGCTTATTATCATTCATTACAGCAACTGACTGAAGTCTGAGGATTCTCAATAGAGAAACAACTTGAGTCTCTTCTTTTTTTCTGGCTGACTGACTTTCCATGTAGAGTAACTTATTGAAGCACAAGCTGTTTTTGTGAAGATAAAGCTTCCATTTCACATCTCAGTGTTCAAACTTTGAATCTCTTTGTACCCCTAAGCCTTTTTAGCAACACTGATTACCTACCCATGATAAGGTGCCTTGATAAAGGCATATTTGAACAATAACAAGTGTGCCACAGGCTTGTTAGGTCACCTTTTAAAACCAAGGGTCATTGCTACCTTTTAGTCCAACCCCTCTTTATTTACACAGTAGCCTCTATCCCCTGCCCTGCACCCTGAAAATAAAAACACCATTAGTCCCCTCCTCGCTCTCTGGGTGAGAAAGAAGGCCTCACAATAGCAGCAATTGAATATGGGTAAATGGCTGCATCCTTGACATGTTAGGTTAGTTTCTGTTGTCAGTGACAATTGGAAGAGAACGAAAAGGAAAAATAACAGCCTATCCAATCCACTAATGGAGTGGAGAAGGGAAGGGAAGATAAAGCAGGTTGGAGCAGGAGGGGGTAAATTAAGTGGCAACATGTATGAATATGTGTGTGTGAGAGAGGTTTAGCGACTGTGTGAAAGCACAGCAGGTTAATGCCAGGTGTGCAAGAAAGAGAAAGCAAGTGTGGGAATGTGGAGAGATAATATCCTGTTGCCAGACTTGCAAGCAGACAGAGAGATAGACACAAAGGCTTCTAGCAGTTCCTGACTCAGATCTATGGCTTGGTTGGCAGGGAATCACATCTCCTGGGTGGCTGTCTGTGTGTGTGTGTGTGTGTGTGTGTGTGTGTGTGTGTGTGTGTGTGTGTGTCTGTGTGTCTGTGTGCGTCTGTGTGTTTGCTGGGAGGAACTGAAGGATATGAGCGAGAATCTTATCCAGCTTCCGTTCAGCAGCCTTATCCACGTAGGCTTGTGCGCCAGCTTCCGTCCTAGAAAGCGATGCAGACGCTGAGATGAGTTTCACGCCGCAGCAGGAGACGGAAATCCAATGAAAGCTGAGGAGCAGAAATAATTTAGCACTGAAACATACAGTCATTAAGAGATATTGCTTAGAATTACCATACTAATGTTTTTGTTATAATATTGTTTGATTGTAATGTGCCTCTCTTAACAGATCTTTTTCATTTAAGGGTGGATATAAAAATAGAAATGTACGGGATATTCTTTATTTTTATCATGTATCCATGTGTTACTTTTAACTTAGGTTTATTTATGTAACAAAAAAGAAAATCACATTAAAAATGAAATATGATACTGCTGGTGTTATGTTTAATGTGTTCTTTACCACTATCTATCAGGCAGACCCGGGAGCAGGAAACCCCTCCAGACTTCTTCTACTTTTCTGACTTTGAGAGGCACAATGCTGAGATTGCAGCTTTTCACTTGGACAGGTGAGATTTATCATCTTTTTCCCCTAAAAAACCCTGTTGTGTGACTTATCTGTTTCCTGTCCGAGTGCATTTTAAATCATCCTTCACGGCCTGTTCCAGGAAGAATGACAGGTCGTACGTGTCTATTCATACAGACAACAACACTTTAACCCATTTATAAACCGGAGATGTGCCATAATGGACTTAAACTGTGAAAATTTGAATGGGATTTGGTACATTAAGGATTATATAATACACCAAGTGCTGGGATCAGCTCCTTTACTTGACATTTTACGTTACAGACTTCAGCTGACAAGGTAAAAAAAAAACCTCATTAACAGAAGAAGAGTCAAACATGATAAGTTTGGGATTCTGGGGGAGGAAGATTAATGGTGTACAGGTCATCTTGAGGTCTGCTGAGGGTGTGGTAATTACCTCACACATGCTCACAAACACACAGTCTTGCTCTCTGTTAGATGAAGTCAGCGACATGTGTTTGCGTGGGCAGGAAGATAGAGCCAAACAGGAAATCACAGGCACGCCATTACCACCGGGACATGGTTTTAGAGCAGGAGCGGGGGCGACCTCTAAAGAGCAGTTTAGTTTTTGGATTGCGTGCACTATGCAGGGTTGCCTATGAATTATAGACCACTTGCCTGACTAATGCAGCCTCTGGATACCAGTCTGAGCTATTGCTAGTTTTGGACCAGCAGTGTAGAGTTGAAGGCTAAAACTTTCTTTAATTTGATTTCTAATTCTAGACAGTTCTGATAACATAAAATCAAATATCCTGAAGATTTAAGGGAAAAGGCAATGTCACTGCGTTCCAGTAATACCTTCTCTATCTATATATATATATGCACACACAAAAAGACGCTTGAGTATGCCCTTACGGGCAAATACACACACACACACACACACACACAGGTGCTCCTTTGTCACCAGGGACCGACATGACGGTGCAGTTTGCAGCTCCTGAATGCTGTCCTCTGTAGGCTAAAGTTTCGCCAACTCTGTTCCACTCAGCCAGTCTGTCTGGGTGTGTACCTGCTCCCAGGAGGCTTAGCTTTAGTCTCACACGGTCAGGGTCATTTGTACAGCAAATATACATTAAGGCAAGCTAAACAGGGGCTGAATAGGTATAGTGTTCTGACAAAAGAATGTAAGAAAAGAATGAGTGACACAGACAGATGGAAACAGAAAGGGAGAGTTTGAGGCCATAAAGTGCAGAATTAACACAAGCATATAAATGCCATATAGATGAAGGGTCTGATTGTATTTGTCTGTTTGAGTGTGTGTTGGTGGGACAGGTGGGTGGCAGGTAAACACACACACACACCTTTGCCATCCTTGTTTTTTTTTCGAAGCAGATATTGGATATAATCAATGCAGCTTTTGATGCCATTCGCAAACGCAGACAGAAAGCACTGTAAAGATGATTAATTATTAATCTTGTTTGCTGTGATGTTACAATCAAGTCTTGTACTGCCATGTTTGATTGAAAACTGCTGAACATTATTCTACTGTAAAGAAAAAGTATCCTGATGTCTCACTTATTCTTTGGGCTATCTTTGTTTAGAGAATAATGGACATACGTGGAGCACAAGTGTATGCTGCTGTAAGGTTAAAAAATTAAGTCAGAACATTTAACAAACACAGGGCAGGTGCACAGTGATTATAGCTCTGCTGGTTGGCTGCAGACACTCTAAAACTCTGAACCACCCGGGGCACCATGGGAGAATGAGTTGGGGGCTGAAGATGTTTAAGCTGTATCTGCTCAGGGAAAAGTAAAGTTAAAACATTTTGTAATACAGTTTAAATTTAGACCTGACTTTCCAATTTGTCTCTCTCATTCTTTAGGATCCTTGACTTCCGGAGAGTGCCCCCGGTGGCAGGGCGACTTGTCAACATGACGAGGGAGATCAGGGATGTGACACGTGATAAGAAGCTGTGGAGGACCTTCTTTATCTCACCAGGTAGAAACTCTGCCAGCCTCCGCTGCTTGGCACATTGATGCAGCTATTTGGCTGCATCACTCATACTATTTGTATGAGTGATGTAGTGTCTTTGCATCTAAGACATTACAGAAATAAGTAAACTGGGTTATGTTCCTGTAGTTTGGTAGGGTAGGGTAGTCTGAGTTTGTAGGCCTGGGTCTGCTCTTCAAGGGAGTACAAATAACAGGAATGTCCTGTAGCGTGTGGTGATAAATAAAACCATAGCCAAAAATCACCACAGGGTGGCACTGTAAATCTAGTCATCACCCAACCAAGCCAAACTCAAAAGATTTGAGATTGAGCATGCAGGGCAAAATCAAATCACCGGCTGAGTGGGCGGGGTTTACCCAGTCTACTGTAAGTTATCTTATTCTCCAAGTTCTACAAAGATGAGACTAACAAAGTTGGATTTATATACAGTATATATATTTAAACACCCAATGCAGATGCTGTAAATTCGTAAGTGTTATTTATGTTACTAGATTATATTATGTATGACAGTGATTGGAGGAAACTATAGTCTCATTCAGAGCAAAGGAAAAGTCAAACTGTTTCAAATGATTGCATATAATGCAAAGCAGATCATTGGTGATCATTAAAGCAAAAAATGTGGCTGTTTTGTCAATATTGCTAATGTAGAGATGCCTTACGTACAGAGGGAATAAAGGTGAGAAGATACATGCATAAATAAAAATGTTTGAGGGTTTTTTGTGTCTTTGGTCATTATTAAACAATTTATAGAAACACATATACAGTTTAAATTAAATGCTGTATATATTTTTGAGCAGTCAGTATGATCTGCAATCACATAATCTTAGTAGGAAGACATGTTAAAGGTTGTTCAGGTTCTCTTTGATCATCTTTGCTGGCTCAGCACTTTCTTCCCTGCGTCTGTGACCAGTGTTTAAGCCTGCACCTGAGACCTCCACCACCCTGAATTTTCACAGTATGCTTCCTCTTCAACACCATTTCTGAATCAGTGTCTTTTATTTTCTCTCCTCAGCCAATAACGTCTGCTTCTATGGTGAGTGCTCATATTACTGCTCCACTGAGCATGCCCTATGCGGTAAACCGGACCAGATCGAAGGCTCGCTTGCAGCCTTCCTGCCGGACCTGAACCTGGCCAAACGGAAGACATGGAGAAACCCTTGGAGACGCTCCTACCACAAACGCAAGAAAGCAGAGTAAGGAAACGACATATTCATCAATCAGCATGCCTCAACCCTCAGTCTAGATTTGAACTTTGCGGATTACTGTGACTAAATATACATATAATTATTTTTCATATATGTCTTTTTTCTGTGTTCTCAGGTGGGAGGTGGACCCAGATTACTGTGACGAGGTTAAGCAGACTCCTCCATATGACCGAGGCACTCGACTGCTGGACATCATGGATATGACCATATTTGACTTCTTAATGGGTAAGATTAGATGAAACTGGGTATGACCTCACATATCAATATATTACATTTATAGATGAATAAATGGCATATTTACTTTTTAATTAAAGCAACACTAGAGAACTTTTCCCACTTTGGTCCCCCTACAAGTTGGAAGCAGAATTGTCCCATTATGTCTCATTCAAACTACAGATCCGCTACCCGATCTGGCAAACTTGCATAGTGCGGTTATAGCCGGTAGAGATGAAGTGAAGTGCTGTTCACCTTGTTACGAGTTCATGAACCACTGAAACATTATTGTAAACATTATTTTAAGTTACAAAAAGTTCTCTAGTGTTGCTTTAACAACAGTGTCCTTATTTTTTATACCACTTTGCTCTCCAGGTAACATGGATCGACATCATTATGAAACTTTTGAGAAGTTTGGAAATGACACTTTCATTATTCACCTGGACAACGGAAGAGGGTAAAGACACTTAAGCTGCTTTTAAAGTGTCTGTCTCAACAAGCACTAAATGTTTGACCCACCGTAAGGAAAACGTTAAAAAAACATGTCACATCATGCAGATTTTGAGGTATTATTAAATTGATTAATTGAAAACTATTGTATCTGCTCACTTTAAATACGTCTCTCGGAGCACAGGAAGCTCAGAATTAATGAAGCAATAGGCTGAACAACAAAGTCTAACGTAGTGTTTGTGATAATTCCTTCTTCCATCTTCTGATCTTTGTTTACTCCCACAAAGGTTTGGAAAACACTCCCATGATGAGCTGTCCATCCTGGTGCCTCTTAGCCAGTGCTGCAGGTCAGACTTTTGGTTGTCTGTGAATTTTGTGAGATTTTGTCTCCCACTACCCTCAGGCTTCTCAACCTGAGTCACAAAATTCCCTGTGCTTGTATACGTGTGTGTGCGCTTGTATATGTGTGTGCTTATATACAGTATATGTGTCTGTGTGTGTGTTTGTGTGTACAACACAACAGTGGCGTAGAAAATAAAGATGTGATTTGTTTATAGAGGAAGGAAAAGGAAAACCAGGAAAAGAGTTGAGAGGGGGATTTAAAATAACCTATTCAATGATCCTTTCCAGAGTGAGGAAATCTTCTTACCTGCGTCTCCAGCTGCTCGCCAAAGAGGAGTACCAGCTGAGCTCCCTGATGGAGGAGTCCCTGCTCCGTGACCAACTGTCCCCAGTCCTCATCCAGCGTCACCTCCAGGCCTTGGACCGCAGGCTCCGGCTGGTGCTGCAGGTGCTGGCAAGCTGCATAGAGAAAGAAGGTTATGTTAATGTTGTGGAGGAAGATATAGTCGGGGACACATCCACCCACAGGAGCCCCGGCCACAGGTAGTGAGGCGAGACTCAAGTGTGACAGAAACCACCAGTGACACATGAACAATGGACCAGGTCTGTGGCTGTTCGACCAATGGGATTGCACCAAAAGTCCCACTTCTAAAATCAAGCTGAATTCAGTGAATTCCAAGACTTACCATCATTGCCTCTCTGGAAACTGCTCTACGTGTGTTTATATAAAAGGAAGTGTCCACAGATGCTACAAAAGACTGTTCTCACACAGAGGCTTTGTGTTTATTAGATACAGATGTATTTGTTGTTTAAGACAGAGCGGAACCACTACTGTGTTCTGATATTGTCCTGCTTGTTTTGAATATGGAGGGTATCAGTTTGTTTTATGTGTTTTATTATATTAGTGCATAACCAAATGAGAATGTACACTGACTGGGGGCAGCATAAGGTCAGACAACAAGCTTTATCAGTTATCATAATGTATGAAAAGGTTGAGAAAGTGTGTTGAAGATACTTTTTTTCTTTTTGTAAAACATGTTAGGCCTTGCACAAACCAAGGAAATAAGAATTTCCAAACAGCGTGTTCTCTTTATCTATCTTTATAAGCTTTTTTGTCATGGCACACACTCAGAACAGAGCAATTGAAAATGTTATTTCATTCTTCTGAACAGCATAAATCTGAGTGTATTTGACACTGTAATTCACCTTGCCTTATTCTGATTTTGTATCTTTTTTTTTTACTTTCCCATTTCCCCTGCAACTCTAGCTTGCACAGCATGCAGTACAACAGCACAATGCTAAAATAGTATTTTCCAAACCAAAAATAATGCAAAGACACACGTGTGCTCGTAATTTTATTCAAATTCACTACCATTCTTAAATGCAGACCTGAAATTTAAACAGTTGTCTGCTATTATATAATTTTACAATCAATGCAATGCAAAATGTTAGTTTGTATGTTGTGTCATTTATTATTAGATTCCATGTACAAATGAAATGACTATTTATTGGTGTGTCACAAAGAATGAGGGTGTTTAAATAAATGATAGGTTCTGTTGCTTTATACATTGGGAAATATTTACCTTAGCATTTTGATGCTATTTAAATCGACATTCCTTTGAATAATATGTTTAGGTTCACATGATAGGAAAACAACAAAGACATTTGATTTTTGACATTACGTTGTGCAAGTGGTGCTGTGCAGTTTTGTTTTTCCTCCTAACTGTCCTGAGTACTGGCTGACCTGGTACCTGTGCAATGACAGAATACAGTACTTGAATGTTTTGGGGTTGGCAGTATGGACAGGATTCATAGAGCTACAAAAGGTGTAAAGCCTGACTGGCTGGACTCAAGTCTGAGAAGTACTTTGGGGGTGATATAGGGGTTAAAATGCCTCATCCCAGTACAGGGAGACGAGGCACTGTTCTTTGATTTTCATATTCTCAGTGTAAATACCTATAAATAATTTGAAGACCTAACAAGCTGCACTGCACAGTGATTTGCTTTTGTGTTCTGCTATTGCATTGTTACTGTGAAGATCTGTTTACTAAATGATTAAAGTGTGCAATAAAAACAAAAGTGAGGACAAATGTTTCTTTGTCTAGGTGGCTGTGGACATAGTTTTATGTATGGGCAGAGGCGAATGTGTCCTGTGAGGAACTGGTGAGGATCAACAAGTTTGGATTGACTAAAGAGCATTTCACATCTGTCAAACCCATCAAGGCAAGGTGCAGCCTTATAATATGACATGGGAAAACTCTTCATCATGACCCTTTAACTAACTGAACCACATATAGACAGCCTCAATCACACACTGTAGCAATACTATTTCACATCTCTCACACTCAAAATTAAAACTCTACCACTGGTTAACCACTAAAGGTGAACCAAACCTGCATGCACTCATACACACATTTCATCCAGCCCTGCATGTTATTTTTTCATCATTTTAGTAGTTAACTATTCATTTTGTCAGCCTCTAACTCCAAGGCAATGACTAAAATATGCACTGCAATTTTAACACAGTTACAGTATACAACATGTTCATCTCAAGTCTCTCTCGCTCTCTCTCTCTCTCTCTCTATATATATATATATATATATATATATATATATATATATATATATATATATATACTGTATATATATACTGTAAAGATAAACAGTATCTTTATTTCCCATAATTTCTCTTTCACTTCAAACACTTTAAAGCTTAATTAGTAACTTTGTGTCAAAAGTCTTCACACAGTTGGTACAACAGAAGTCAATGTGGAACAGACTGTGGATAACTTTTTATTGCTTTGACACAAAGTACAATAAATGACTATGACTCAAGCTCAATCACCAGCAAACCTTTCTTTACTGCATTTACTGTCCATTATGCACATGCTGTGATGTGGTTGAGAACTGGCTGTAGGATAGCTACAGATATAGACGTATGTACGTATCAGAATCAGAATCACTTTTATTCGCCAAATGCATCAACAGACACACAGGAATTTGACATGGCAATCAGTAACACAGAAGCTGGACAAAAAAACAGTATATGCATATAGCAGCATAAAGCATAAAACAAATCCAAAAATAAAATAGTGAGGGGGGGAAGGAGGGAGGGGGCAGTGGATCAGCTATTCAGAAGGGAAATCGCCCCTGGAAAAAGCTATTAAAGTTGGGTGACGTCCTAGTCCTCATCACACTGTACTTTCCTCCTGAGGGAAGCAGCACATAAATGTCACTTGCTGGATGGGACTGATCAGCAGCAATGTTAGCTGCCCTCTTCCTGACTCCTCCTGAAGTATGTATAGTCAATATGTATAGTTTTGTATTTTGTTTCATTCATTTCATTTTGCACTTGTAACTACTTTCTTGTCAAACAAATGAAGCCTATGATAAAGTCAAATGTGTGTGTTTTTTACATTTGTAAAAACTGTTTTAGTGAAGGAACACCCAGGCGCTGTCCATGGTACTGATGAAATACAGCGGTGCTGTCGGTGCCATGGACAGCACCACGGACAGCGCTGTGTGCCGTCCATTATGCAGTGATATTTGTGTGAATGCTGATTCAAAATGTTTAGCTCTTTAAGGACAGTTACAGCCTGTATTTAAGTTTTTTTCTACCATTCATACTTTTTAAAATATTAAGCTTTTTTCTTCTTGCATTGGAAATCAATGGAGCAATCTTCAAATGCTTTTCAGGCTTCTTGCACATCAAAATGCTTTTAAAAAATAATTCAGTGTCTTGAAATCTTTTACAGTTTTTGTGCTATCAATGTTTCGTGCTTCTTTCAGGCTTTTCTGCGTTTATAATGGGTGTGTATTGCATAACAGACTTTTTGTGTGGAGTTTGCATGTTCTTCCAGACTTTCTTTTACATGCTATACTATGACTTTTTTTAAATCACTTTTTGGACACACTATTCTATGATTTTTTCAGTACACCTTTAAAGCCATTAACTCTGTCTACTCTTTTAGCCTTAAAGATATTTGTTACTATGAGGTGATGACGCTTTTGAAAATCTGATTAACTTGCAATTGTTTTTATTTACAAACACCTATGTTTTCATGTTTCCTCCTCACTCAATTTATTAAACAATAAAAAAGTGAATAGCTTTTGAAAGATTATGGAACCTTTTTCTTGAAACCTTTGACTGAATATGTTTATACTTGTGTATGTATGTATTCTTGTTTTGTTTGTTTTTTACTTTGAAGTAGCCTAATTAGTAATTTCCTGAATTGGTTGTATGACCTTTTTTCATCGACTGCTAGTGATGGAGGACGTGAAGACGGTTAGAACTGGAAGCAGTGACGTTTATAATGGATTTAAATTGCTTTAAATATTTGAAAAGATCCCCTATCAATTCCTAAAGCGGTACAGCGTCGGAAAATATAACACTATAGCACAAGAGAGCCATTATTCTTACGGAAAGTAAGATCTGCCTCTTAAACTCATTGCAACAACTCTTTTTTTAGTGCTGAATTCTTTTCCTGGTTTGTTTACAGTGAACAAAGGTTATGCCATTATTCCCCAGGAGAGGGCGCGAGTGTATCGCAGCTCTGAGTGGGGAGCTCGGGTGTAAGAAGATGTTACGGGCTAAATTCACTAGGTGGCACTCGAGTCTCGTGGTCAAGTTTGAGAGTTTTGTATCTCAGTCACAGCGATGACGCTGTTCATTGCTCTGAACTGATTCAATCAATGTCTAGAGTGTTTTGATCATAAACTTTCACTTAGACTGGGACACTGAGGCTTCACAGACAAACAGTACTGCACTTTAAAGCAATGACCACTAGGTTGAGCACTAGGATTGTGCAACACCATGGACTGTTAATATCTAGGCTACAGTCTATGTGTAACAATAAATATCTATTATTGATTGATTTGACAAAAGCGATCATTACAAGTCATTGCTATCATAGTTTGGATTTCTATTCAGTTGGTCAGATTTGAATGTATTGCTTTAAGTTTGTTTTTAAGTGGCCCAGTTCTTTTTAAGAAGAGCAGTTTTAACATTGCCCAACCAATGTGAATTGTTTTATTAAATAAAATAATTCAATCAGGAATATATATTGACACTTCACTCCCACTCAGTCCTAATGTTGTTTACCCTCCACAGCAGACCACCCCACATTCTTTCACCTGATTCAGAGGCTGCTTCTCCTGCCTAGTAACAGTATCCAAGACCACTGTCCTCCCGTCTCTATGGCAACAGAGAGCAACCCCCTTCGTGCCCTGCCTCACACTGATCCAAGGTGTGTGTGTTTGTGTGTGTCTGTGTGGTTGAGTCCTCGACGACCCTGACCCTTACACCTCCCCCACTCCCCGATCACTGAACTTGGCTTACACATTTCTTGGAAACGAAAATAGCTGCAGTAGGCCTAAATCTAAAAACAAACATACAAACATTTCACATCAAAAGATGGACAAAAATAGCATAAAGCCACTTGTATCCAATAATGAGCAGCCTACTTCACATGGACTAGGTTACCGAATCGTTATATCGGAAATAAATCTTATTATGGTAAGAAATTATCAGAACACCTCTTATTCTTTTAGAAGGCCTCACAGCACGGGGACAGCTGCTCTCCTACCAATATGTCGGATGTCTGAGTGGAAAGCACACCTGCGAACATGCAACATGTACGCACCCTCCAGACACACACACAAACAGGCCTGTGTGTGCATGTCAGAGCGTATGGAGAGCTGGGATGAGAGGAGCTTTCAAACGCTTCTTCAAGGCAGTCGTTTTTAACCTCTGTCCATCTCGATTGATGTCAGCGCTGTAGGCAAAATCACGCTTCACTTAGATCTGCATTGATCAAAACAAATGCATCCCGGAGAGGACATCTCACCGAAATGGTTTGGGCACGTATGCGCATAGCTCTGCTTCATGCATCTGGTGGTACTGATATAAATACTGTCGAATACTAATCAACTATTTTTTTTAATAAGACTGATAAACATTTGCATGCCTTTCATCTCTTTAAAGCGTAAGGTGAGTCTGAATATTTGCATTTTTACTGGGAACTTTACAAGCTGAACCCACTGCCATGTCTAATGAAACAATGCAGTGCCTCTCTGAAAACCCGGGCCTATATCCACCTTGTTTTTCAGCAGGCTGAGCAACACCCTGGCGATAACCGTGCCAGAAAAGAGCAGGCTCTGTGTCTGAACGTATGAATTATTCAAAGGCAACTATTTCACGACTGCAGCTAAAATTAGGAATAGCCTTATGTTGGTTATAATTAGAAAGCAGATGGAAAGCGTTCATTTATAATAGTTCATGAAAGGTTTTGACGTTTCCAGGTGAAGATGCTGCATGTTTGTGCGTCTGCGTCTGCGTGTGTGTCCCGAGTGGCTTCAGAGTGAGCCTGGCGACAGAGACAAAACTCCCCGTCTGTCGTCAAGGTCAGACGGAAGCGCATCCTTTTGCATCAAGAGCACCGGGAGAGAAATTAAACTCCAAATCAATTGCCCTTGAACCACCCTGTGTGTGTGTGTGTGTGTGTGTGTGTGTGTGTGTGTGTGTGTGTGTGTGTGTGTGTGTGTGTGTGTGTGTGTGTGACTGACTGGCAATGCGTGCATGCACAAATTTATTTGCGGAAAGTAAGAAAAAGCAGCTGTGGTTGTGTGCTCTTTAACGCATCTGTCCGTTAATTGGCCGTTGCATGTACGGCGGGGACCAAGAGAAAGGGGCGCCGCTTGCAAACCCAATGAAACACCCTTGGCTGCACAGGAGAAATTCAGAGTGACCGAGATAAGCTACGGTCGGGCGGCTCAGTGCGTTGTGACAAAGCTCTCCTTTTGCACGACACAGCAAATTAAAACGAGTAGAAGATGCTTATTATTTCAGTTGCCTGAGCAAGGTGCTATCAGCCCCTCATCTGTCACTCAAGAGGAGGATGAGAAGAAGAGAGAGGAGGAGATGGCTGAATGGGGGGAGAGTCACAGTCCCCCTCTCCCGCCCCTCCCTTCCTCCTTATTTTCATTCATGGCACAATCAGTGACACACGCATACACGTATCTCCCCCATGCAGTGGCTGGCTCAGTCCCTTTCCATCAAAAGACCGCTTTCACACACACACACACACACACACTCAAACATCCTTCATCCTTTCGTTATCTAATTTTCCCATAAACAAACAAAAACACATTGTGGCTCCTCTCATCTTTTCCTATTCCTGTCTTTCACACTGGCATACACACACATATACACACATACAGAGTTGTGTTTCCAGACACACATGCAGCTTCCTCGCCACCCACTCAGAGAGAGACAGAAGGAGAGTGAAAGTGAGGCAGCGAGGGAGGGGAAGAGGAGGGAGAGCAAACCTGAGACAAGGAAGGGATTTGAAGCTGCCACTCGCCCTTTCTCTCTCCTGCCGGGTGCTTCTGAGTGCATGAGGGAGAGAGAGAGGGTGTGAGAGAGAGAGAGAGAGAGAGAGAGCAGGTGATCCCATAGCTTAACCACTCCTCCATCAGTACATCAGCAATCTCTCTCTCTTTCTCTCTCTCGCTCTCTCACTCTCTCTATCTCTCTCTCTCACTCTCACTCTCACTCTCACTCTCACTCTCACTCTCTCTCTCTCCCTCTCCCTCTCCCTCTCCCTCTCCCTCTTTCTCTCCCTCTTACTAGCCCTGACACATACACACATGCTCAGTGCGAAGGCAATCACTCCACACCACCCCCCACCCCCATCTGTTCTCCCTCACTGTACACACACACACACACATGCGTGGAGGCTATCGGACAGGCTGCTAGACTCCCCAGCAGAGGCTGCAGGACCAAGCATCCCCCCCCCAACACCCACCACCATCGTCCCCGAAGGTAATTCCATTATACATTCCCGACTGGAAGGAAGAGGGGCTGTCTTCTAATTGCTTTCTTATCCCCCCGAGTCCCCCTTACTCTCTTTGCCACCGCCTCCTCCTCTGTCCTCCCTCCACCATCATCCATGCCCCCCCACCCCATCCCTCCTTCCAGACCGCCCCTCGCCCTGCGTGCACTCAACATGGCAGCAGACAAGCAGAGGAGGGAGGGGAGCTAGAGAGCAGGAGAGAGAGACAGAACGAGAGAGAGAGAGAGAGAGAGAGAGAGAGAGAAGCAAGCAGGCAGACAGGCAGGCAGACTGCCGCTATCAGGGAATACTGGTGCCATTTTCAGCATCACAGAGTAAAAGGATTGAGCCTTGCCGCTGTACACTTGGCTCAGCTCGCCTCTGCTCAGAACAGCTATACAAGAGGGGGATTGGAGGGACAACAATAGGAGGAGAGAACGGCTGACCCCTAACACAGGTACCATGCTTTGCCCTGTCATTTGTTTCTGCTCTATGGCAGGTATACTAGATGGACAGTAGTGTTCTTTAGATGGAAGTGAGAGCAAGGGGGAATGGCAGAGGGCGCATGTGTGTGTGTCTAATGTGTACGTCTGTCTATGTCTGTATGTGCATGCTGAATAGATGGTCCCTCCTGGGATTGGGTTCTATTTTCACTAACTGGGTGCTTTTCAAAAGGGGGGGGGCATTCACCTCCCACACACACAAACCCGACACCATACACCTGCCTCAACCATGTTTTCTACCAGCATCTGTCCAAACAACAGGCCAAAAAAAATAATACAAATACTGTATCTGCCTGCCAAACACATTGGACAGCATGTTGGGAAATAGGAGCTGCAACGCTTTCCATTTGTCTGTGTTTTGTTTTTCCTCCCTAGCTGCGTTCAGCATCCTGAGCCTTAGGATGTGTTACGTAGTGCTATAACGGGACGCTATATCAGAGCAACGATGTGTCATAGCACGCTGTTTACTCTGCCTATTGCATAAGGAGAAACCTAAAAGACACACACTCTCTCTCTCTCTCTCACACTCACACGCACACAACCACACACACACACACACACACACACACACACACACACACACATACTAATCTTATGAAATCATTGACAAAGATAGATTCCGGTCATTCTCTTATCTTTGTTTACTTGTGGTTTATGGATCCATTACTCTATTTGTAGTACTGTATTTTGTATGTTGGGCTGTTTGAGGTATAGAAAGTGGTGCATTGTCAAAATCTGGGATAATAATTATGATACTAAGCATCTTATAGTTGTTAATGCTAAGTTATGCTTTTTTTAGTATGCTGACCAGATACATGCTGTATATTATACTAGATGCATACTGGTACTGGTCCTGTGTGTGTGTGTGTGTGTGTGTGTGTGTGTGTGTGTGTGTGTGTGTGTGTGTGTATGCTGCATAGGCTCACTTCAGAGGCGGTTTTACTACAGTGTGCCATTTAAAGATGCACTGAGACTGCAGTGTCACTGCTGCCTGAAACTGATGCTACCAACAGCCTCGCTCACCCCGAGTAGAGGGAGAGAGAGAATTAGAGAGATGGATAGAGTAAGAGAAAGGGACGGCGGGGGGCTGAGAGAGAGAGAGGGAGAGTAAAAAAATAAGAGAGAGGTGGAAACGGACACAGCAATGTGTGTGTGTGTGTGAGTGTGTGGGTGTGTGTGTGTGTGTGAGTGACAATGTGCGCAAAAGAGTAAGAAGGATACAGCCGGAGAGGGAGAGTGATAAGAGGTGAAGGGAAGTAAGAAGAAAGAATATATGAATGGAATATGAGAGGCTGATCTCTTATAGCAATGCAGCGACATGGCTGCCATCAACATGCAAACATCTGCACTGGGATAAACAGTGTGTGTGTGTGTGTGTGTGTGTGTGGGGCGTGTGTGTATATGGATCTGTGGATACCTTTATGCTTGCATAAAAGGCCTATGCATGTAGTTAAAATTAACAATGTATTTTGATTTTTATCCAGTACAATAGTACAAAAGTACCTATTATATGTATATAAATCTCTCTTTGGTACGATGAGATGTTTTCAGCTGACAATGGAGTTATTTGTATACTTCATACTTGTTGAAAAGCTATATTTCTATAATCAAGATAAATAGATAAGACAAGCGCCTGCCTACTGGCTTGGCACAGCATCGCATGGCAAGGCAACATACCTTGAATACGCAATTGCCACTACAGAGACAAGTGGCTCACACACAAACACACAAACACACACACACACACACACACGCACGCACACACACACATTCAGACTAACAGTTGGTTTCCTGTATGATGCAACACAATGAAAGGGAAGCTGATCATCATGGAGATTGGGAGGCGTGTGGGGAACAGGTTTCATTGTGTGTGTGTGTGTGTGTGTGATGGTCAGTAAAGGGCAAAATGAAATTGGCAACTCATTGCTGTGGTGAAATAAAAGGTGAAAGCACCCCTCTGCATGTCTCTCACCCACTACTTCCCCTTTCTGTCTCTCAATCTCAGACCAAAACAAATATATGAGGTCAGGAGAGGTGAGAATGAGAGGAAGAGACACAACTGATAAAACAGGCAAAGTGAAAGACTGAGTAAACATCAGCCCAAATTAAAAGCAGTTAAGGAAGAGGAGGACAAGGCAAGATCATTGTTAGAGACTTAAAACATCTCATGGTCGTCTTTTTTTCTACATATGTCTGTTACTTGTGATCTCTCTGTCTCTTCAGTAATCTGTCCCTTTGTTTATATCCAATTACTCTATAGCCCCATTTTTAAATAGATTGCCGTACATTCCGATTGTGTGTGTGCGCTTATGCCCACACTATAAGCCCCAAGTGCCCACCTAATTGCCCTGGAGACTCATGGTTATTTACTGTGCGGGGTTATTAGGCAGACAGATAGAGAGAGACGGGGAGAGAGACTGTTTGTCCCTCATTAGAGTAGTGCCACGGACACAAGCAGGGCTGTAGGGAGCAACTGGACCACAACAGCTTCATTAAAAACACACACACACACACACACACACACACACATGAACACAGTCAGGTGCTAATGAATGTGTGACTCATTGTATGCCACATATTCATATTGGTTGACAATCCTTGTTTCTTTTTATAAATAGAAGTAAGCCTTCCCTGAAACCATTGCTGTCGTGTTTTTTCTTAAACTATTTTAACTTTACTTGTGAGGACCACAATATAATTCAATAATTTTCATTTCACGAACACATAAACAGTATATTGAACACATGGCTAGATTAATCTGATAGGTGGCACAATAGGGGCCCACAGCTAATGTTTGCTCCCTTGGGTGCATGAGGCATCTTAGGGCCTTTAGTATTGTGCTGTGGTGGTGCATAATACCATACACATTTCTAATTAATCAAATTTTCTACTTGAAAAACCTGTGGCTTTTAGGGCCCCTGAGGATGTGTGGCCTCTAGTCAATTGCCCAGTTGGTAATCCAGACTAGCTGTGCAATATTTAAAGATAACAGAACGCCTTAGATGAAAAGGCCTAATCCCTGAAACTTGGTTCACCTGTCACAAGTACTTGCTCCAAAATATGGACATCATGAAAGCGCCTTTTAAAGAACATATTGCGCCAAAAATAAAAAGTAGTGGCAATTTGGATAATCTCACAGTGGCCCATGTGTTTGTGAAAAATAACGCACTCTTATTTTTTGTCTGGAAGTTATAACCTTGTTGTCATCTTTCTCTAACATCACTGAATACACACACACACACACACACACAAACAAACACAAACACACACACACACACACACACACACACTGTGTATTTCCAGGAGTTTAGCTTGAGTTTACTGTGAGAGGGAGGGTACACACTGTTCCAGTGAACATTACCATGGCTGCTAAACTAGATCTGTTTACACACAGTAGCTCCTCACGTGCACAACTGTGTGTGTGTGTGTGTGTGTGTGTGTGTGTGTGTGTGTGTGTGTGTGTGTGTGTGTGTGTGTGTGTGTGTGTGAGTGTGTGCGTGTGTGCGTGCGTGCATGCGTGTGTGCCTGTGTCTGTGTGTGGGTGTGTGTGTGTAATGCAGTTTGTAGGTAATATGTTTTTATTGTACTAGCCAGGACAGTGTAAGTGCAGTGTGTGTCTAGTAAGGGCTGATGTCCCTCTGTCAGAGTAAAGAACATCGCAGAGAGTGAGCGAGAGAGAGAGAAAGAGAGAGAAGGAGAGAGACAGAGGGGGACAAACAGAGGGATGTCGGAGAGGAAGAGCAAGGTGTTACTGCAGGGAGGAGAAGACAGAGGTTGTGATGAGAGAGGGAGAGAGAAAGCGAGGAGGGGTAGAGAGGAACAGGGAAGGCTCATCTGTATTCTGGTTACTGTGTGCTGCTTGTTTGATCTGGAGGGAGTACTTAGTGCTGGATGGTGGGATGCTGCAGAGTGGAAGGCAAAATATGGTTCCTGCAAGTGTGTGTGTGTGTGTATATGTGTGTGTTTTCTTGTTTAACTATATTTGTGGGGTCCAAAAACTGGGAATACAGTATACTTGTGGGGTCCCGACAGCTTTGTGGGGCCAAAATGCTGGACCCCACAACTTTAAAGGGTTGTTTGAAGGTTAAATTGGTTTTAGGATTAGGGTTAGAATTAGGCTATGGTTAGGGTGAGGGTAAGAGTTAAGGTTAGGCATTCTGATGATTAAGGTTAGGGTAAGGGTTTAAGGAATGCATTATGTCAATGACGGGTCCCCACAAAGATAGTGCCATGCACTGTGTGTGTGTGTGTGTGTGCGTGTGTGTGTGTGTGTGTGTGTGTGTGTGCGTGTGTGCGTGTGTGCGTGCGTGTGTGTGTGTGTGTGTAATTAGGTGTGAGGTGTTGGGTGCAGCACTTTGCTCATTAAAAGGATATGGCTTCGGTCCAGCTCTGTGCAGTTCATCAACTGTCCTTCATGTCTCTCATCCTCTTCTTCCTCTCATCATTTGTCTTCTCCTTCCTTCTTCACTCTCTCCATTTTTTCTTCCTCCTCGTTCTCTGCACTTCATCCTCCCATCACAACATTACTGCAACAAAACACTGCTTTGCACTGGTGCTCCTGAAAGATGGAAAGAAGGGAACAAGGACGGGGGGGGGGGGCATTGTTCATCATTGATGAATATTTGATCAAATGCGCCTCATTAAAGCCAAATATATCAGGCTTGTAAAAGATCAGTAATGAACACATTTTCACAAATCCATACTGATACATACATAAGTGCATGTGCGAGTATGAAGTATCACACTTTACGTTTAACAGTGGGCATTTTTATAGTATATTTTACAGTGGGTGCTTTTTATAAAAAAAAATGTGTTTATGAGACTGACAGCCTGTTAGCAGAATACACCTGTCGGGCAACTGATGAATATTCAAACCAATACATCATACATCTGCCCCAGTAAGAAATAACATACAGGTATGTGTTTGTCAACCACTAAGTCTAGCAATGCTGTGTACATGTGCACCAGTGACACTGAAGAAATGCATAATCAGGGCTATACAGTGACTTCACTCACGCTCTATCTTTTGCAAGCATATGGAGAATGATATGTGCTTATTATTATTGAAGTGCTTATATTAAGCTTTTTTGGCTTTTTCCTTTCCTTTATTGTGTTATATATCTTTTTGTGCTCATTATAGGTTTACAAAGTGAAAAAGCCCAAAGTCCACCCCAGTGAGACTTACCATGTTCCAGAGAAAACACTCCAAACAGCTCTGTTGTATTCCAGCCTTTACTTCCGTGACGACGCTCTTCCCTTTGTAACACACGTTATAATGCTCACCTAGCTGCTAGTGTAGCATACCCTCATACTCTGCAACGAACTAGCTGGTAATGCTTACCTAGTTATTGTGCAAATGCGACTCCGAACAATGATAGAACAGAAGTGTGATGTCTCACTTTGTAGCTAAAACAGAGAGCTCAACAAATAGGGTGAAAAGAGGAGTTGCAACAATGTGCAGTACAATAAAAATATAGTGTTTTTTTGAAAATGAAACCATATAAACCTATTCTGGTACAAGCTTTATATACAATTATGAACCTGAAAATTTGCATAAATAAGCGCTTTAAAGTTTTTGCGGTTAGTGTGCACTTGCAAGACAAAGTTTTATTTGCCTGCACGTTCAGCGCTTTAACCAGCAGTTGAGGCCGTAATTTTAGTTAGGACTTAAATGTGTGACACAGTGCGCATGTGTGTGTGTGTGTGTGTGTGTGTGTGTGTGTGTGTGCATTCAGCAAAGTGAGTGCCTTGCTAAGTAAAGCCTGTCCTGCTGCTGTTGCGCTGTCTGCCAGAAAGACAGAGAATGAAAGAGAGAGTGAAAAAGAAAACACATTAGGCAAAGGGAAAAGAGAGATTTCAGGGGAGAAAGAGGTGAAAAGAAAAGAATATTGGAAGGAGTGAAGAAGAAGGGCAGAGAGGCAGATGGAGGAAGCAAGACGAGATGAGGTTAAGGGAACAAATAAAGATTGATGCCAATGAGGGATCAGGGAGACAGATCGAGGGAACAGAACAAAATTAAGAAGAAAAAACAAAATGCAATATGGATAATTTGAACAAAATGGTGGAACAGCAAAAAGTCAGAGACACAGATTGTTGTGTGTATGTTGGTGCTTGTGTTTTTGCGAGAGAGAGAGGAGAAACAGGGAGGAGGGAAAAACCATTAGAGCGCACAGGAAGTGTGTGATGGGACCAGGCAATTGTCAAGAATTGTACTGGAACCAGAAACTGTCACCAGCTCTGTCTCCTGTGTTTTGATCATGCAGCAACAACCGTACTTTGAAAAGTTTTCTCCCCGCCCGCCCCCCTCCTGTGCCTTCAAACAGCTGCTGGAGTTACATAATCCAGAGAGAAACATTGAGCGAGAAAGCGAGAACAGAGACAGAGAGAGGCAGATAGAGGAACCAAGAGGGAGAAATGTTACAGAACATATCCTCTACCATGATATAATTCACAAAACACAGATTCACATAGTTAACCAATCATAGCCTGAATAACCATCCACCAAACATAAACACAGTTTTGTTTCTTTAACATTTTGACAATTATGCTGCGTAATGCTATATAATGGTGTTAGTAATGATAAAACAGAAGAGACAGAAGAACCCCATGACCCCATTTGAGCTGTGTTGCCTGAAAATGCAGGGTGTGTGTCTTTGTGAGTACAGGGGGAGTCTGTGCAGGAGCATAGGGTGTGTGTGAATGTATGTATATAAAGTTCTTGATGTATTAGAGAACATGCGAATATACAGTATTTGTGTGAGTGGGTGGGTGCCATCTGTGTGTGTTTTGTCGGCGAATGTTGGTTAGAATAGAAGCTACCTCGTTGACTGACAGAATTTTAACGCCTGAACATACACTTGATAATGCCCTCCATTACATTTAGATGATTGCCCTTCAAATTCGCTATTGCCTTAAAACCCACAATTAACCTTTTTTTAAAAACACTTACTTCCATTTCTGAATCATTACGAAACAAAATTGCTAAACCCCTTCAGCCCCCCACGTGCTGGTGAACAGATAACCATGTGTAACTGAGGAGTTCACACAAGCTGAAGTGCATGCATCCATCCACCACACAGGTATCAGGTCAAGGGGCTGCATGGCTTTGATGCAGAAACATTCCTCCTACACATACATAATCATCTTTGCTTGTACTTTGACCTGTATTTAACCAATAACAGCACAGTTTTGCTAAATTTTTCTATGATGGAAATGTAAATGATTTTGTAGGAGGAACCAAAGGACGTGGAAAATTGCATCCCCTTTTGAGTTCCCCACAAGTACATTATCCATACCCCACATTCAGTGCTGTTGCTAGGTTGCATGTGTGTGTCAGCATACATGTTTATGTGCGTGCTTGCATGTGTGTGTACGTCTTGCTTGACTGCCTCCGTGCTATGGACACAGAGTGAGTTCTCTGCCTATGAATTAGCTTCCATAGCAACCAGTGCCACACAGCCAGCCAGCCAGGCAGGCAGTGAAGTGTATGAACGGTGCTGTGGCACAGGCCCAATGCCAAATCTGGGTACGGTGGGCACTGTGGCATGCCGACGGGCACAGACAATGGGGTGTTGCTGTGGTGATAGGACGGCTGGTGGTTGGAGGGTGGATTCAACAATGTGCATTGGTATGTAGATAGCAGACAAAGTCAAAAGCAGCGTTCAGTGTAACATTTGGAGCCGCTCTGTCTGTTTGACGCTCCTTCAGTTTGTTTTCCTCCTGTTTTTCTTCCTCCATCGCTATTTTTATTTGTTGTTCAGTATCTCTCTGCTTTCCCCTGTTCTCTTTGTATTTGCTTTCCTTTTCTTATCTTTCTCTCTCTCTCTCTCTGTTTGCTTTCTTCCTCTTTTCTCTCTCTGTGTCTCTCTGAGAAAGAGGTTGCAGCATTGCGGAGGTGGGTGTGATGCGGGGGCAGATATTTTTTTATCAGAGTGTTATTGTCAGAGCTGGCCCATCACCTTGGATACACACATATATGCACCCACACATGCACACCTCAGACGTCAAATGCACGTCAAATGCTAACAACTAACAGTCAGGGTTTGGAACTAAACAAAAAAAGCCCTCATAAAAGTGGGCACAATAGTACACAACTCACATGAAGAGCTGTGCTAAATCAACCAAACACTACCATACAGAACAAAACACAGAGGGAAACACATGTAAACACCTACCGCTCAGACGTCAGCACATAGACTGTATAACACTATACTGTATAAATGTCAGAGACGGACTTCATGTTGGCTTGTGATCTTGATGATAGCCACAACTCAAGGCGTGCTGCACGTTCACCCAGACAGGGCGGGCAGGCTTATAGTCGGGATCTGGCTAATTGCTAATGTTCTTATGCAGTGAAAACATGAGGGAGATGCTAATGACCTCACACTCAGATGTCTATTGATTGACTTAGCCGTAGCCGTGGTAGCCAGAATAGAAGCACATACACATTCTCAAATATTCACAGACAAAACACAGTCACCTGAGGCTGAAATGAGTAATAAACCTGAGACAAAATTTGAAATTAAATTATAATTTGATAGCATCAATTATCTAACTTGTTAGGATGAATTTCCGCCATGGTGAACAAAAACATAATGAATGCAGAGAATGGCGCTGCCAGGCTATTCTGTGTTTTAATATTGCTATATTATACCTATTATCTATTTTTGTGGAGATAAAACCACGTGTGTTGAGGCTTTACACGAAGAAGGGAAGGAAAAAGTGACATAAAGGGGGAAAAAGAGTGAAGGCTGCTGAATAGTAGAAGCACCTGGGAGAGAATAGAGAATAGTGATTAATCATACATGTGCACGCACATTTACACACCCACAGAAACACACACATCCACAAACGCACACAGGCAAATATGCGCAAAGCACAGCTGGGCTGTGGAGAAGCCATCTGTAACGCCACAATATAGCGCTCAGTTTGTGTGTGTGTGTGTGTGTGTGGGTGTGGGTGTGGGTGTGGGGTGTGTGTGCGCATTTGCTCTCATGTTTGTAACTGCATGCACATGTGCATGCAAGCAAAATCAAGATCAAGTCCCAATTCACACAGCCGTGTCTCCTTGCTATAGAGAAAGACACTTTCAAAAGCCTGGATTTACATTCATACACACTCTTTTGCAACACATGCATGTTCACTAACCAACAAACACACACGGGGACTAATGCATAAGTATCGACTCTCACCTGCAGCCATAGGCTACAAAGCAATGCATACTAAAAAGACCAGGATAGATGGATGAGACAAGCAAGGGTTAGAGTAAAGGATGGATGGATGGAGGGAGAGAGAGGCCAGTGACAGGAGTTTGTACGGCCAGAGAGATCTGTAATGAGATCTCGATGAGTCAGACAGGATGTTACACCCTTATCCTGGCTGGATAACAGACAAGCAGCAAGAGATGCATTAGAATGCATTACACTATAGCTAGCTAATATCAAAATCTGTGTCAATGTTATTAGCATGAAGCGCAGTCTAACACTCTCGCACACATCAATGTTACTGAAAAACAACTGTGCTAGTCATCTGGTTGGTGGATTTAGCTAAGGCTGGCAACAATTCACAGCTACCTAAGCCGTTTTTCCCCCCAGCATTTAATTTGAATAGCTTATCGTTGACCCAGTGTTTTAGCGTGTTAGCTTGTATCAGAGAGTGAGTCACAAGCTTTGCTAGGAGAAGCCACAGCACAAATTTAAACATTAGAGCAGTCAATAAACCCTGGGCTATCTCTGTGGCCATATTTATTCATGTGGTTTGACACCCATCTACACACACACACACACAACCACACACACACACACACACAATAAAAGCATACTGAGCTTGCCCACAAACTGGAGCACAGATGAGCAAGTGCATCCGATTTTTCTTAATGTCAACAAACTTTGAAAAGACCAAAATAAACAATAAATTGGTCCAAGTACAGTCTTCCTCTATGCCATAGAGCATTGTTTGCAACAACTATTAAAAACATATCAGTGCACTGGGTGACATGTTTCTTCATTTTGATGAGAAAAGAGTCAATCCTACATACATTGTACTGTTGCACTAAATACCCCCTAATGTGTATCAGTCCACGGCTAAAAATAGTCCCCGACAAATGCACGCTTTCATTCTTTTCAGTAACATTTGCTAAAAACAACAATGGCCGGCAGTTTCAGGAAATGATTTAGGCCTTATTCTAGAATTTGTCACTGCAAATAGGTAACACAGCAAAAAAAGCTATTTAAATTAGGTGACTACAAGGTTAGCAACACTCCCAAGTCAGCATGAGTAACTGACTAAAACATAGTTTTGATCTTGGGGTTTTTAACACCAAGAAAATTATAAAATAACGCCTTTCTTAACAATTAAGACAAGTCAGTCGTTCTACAATAACAAAAAATATTCTTTTTCTTGTTTTTTTGTTGCTACTTTATGAAGGCTGTACCCTCTCACGAGGGAGAGAAATTGGATACCTTCTCATCACTCAGCCTCTCCCAACATCTCCTCTCACAAACTCGTATATTACTCTCCATCCCTCTCTGTATCTCCACCTCTTCCCCTTAACAGCTCCATCTTTTCATATTGCAATCTGCTTTGCAGCCTCCTCCCTTCCTCTTTTGAGTTACCCCCATCTCACTCTCTTTATCTTCTCTCTCAGTGCCTCCATCTTTCACTGTTTCTCTTTGCTTCTTCCGCTACCCATCTTTCTCTCTCAAACACCGCTTTCTTTGACCTTTTATGCTCTTCCTCTGCCTTTTTCACTCTCTTCCTCTCTCTAGTGTACATCTCTCTGGCAGTGTGTCTTAGCTCTTCATTCCAGTCTTTCCATCATTCTCACCACTGCTCCGTCAACCTCCTATACCACACATCCTCCCTCCCTCTTTTTCTTCTCCCTTCCTCCCCTTTCCCCTTCCGCTTTATCCCATCTTCAACTCACATCACATCTGCGAGTCTAACACCAATCTTTTTCCTTTTCAGCTACCCTCACCCCCTTCACACTTCATTATTGGGTCCGTTCTTTTTTTATACCCTCTCCGCCCCTCTATCTCACTTTCG